>JAYKKI010000022.1:28032500-29323487 GCA_039881145.1 Druceiella hillmani | reverse complement strand
ATATCATGTGAAAGCTTTTTTTTTTAAACATGACCATTATGTATACCTCATTAGTTAAAAAGTAAGAAATTGTCGTATATAATATTATATTTCTGTATCCAAAGCAAATTTCATCTCATTTTTCATTTTTTAAGAAACTATAAGATAAGGTATTTGATAAATTTATAAGATTTCACAATTAAATAAAGCTACGTGATGTAGTATTATTTCTACTTTCTTTAATTTCTTTACCACGAACTAGGTTTCGTTGTATTACATCTTCAGGTGGGATATTAGCAAAGATCCTTGATAATACTACATCACGTAGTTTCATTTAATTGCGAATAATGAATTTCTACAAAATTAACGCCAAATATATTCAATATTATAAGATTTCATTAAATAATCATGTATATGGAAAAATAACGATGCACGAACGATGCACGATGTCGGAACCACTAACGTTTTAATGGTCACGTAATAGTTTACTATCTTTACATAAGACCATGTATGATATTCATAATCATTTGGCATTCACAGCCGGAGAAATGTTTTCTATGGAAATTTTAAAAAATTCCTTATCTTCATTTCTATCAAGTATTGGAATAAGTAAAATGTATGTAAAGTAAGTCAGAGGATCTAAAATTCTAGGCCCGAGATCTCCAGCGTCATCAAGAAAACGGCAAATTAAAATTCTAATAATTTTGCTAAACTTCAGAATCTGTGCCTCATAAAATTCAAAACGTACAAAAGTTGACGTCATGTTTGCTACTGGAAGAAGAAAATTTTTTTGTGATGAAATTGTGATGTATGTAATGAAAGTTTAGCAATAAGAAGAGGAAAATCTTTATAAAAATAAACATATTAGCATACCAAATATTAAAACATATTTGGTTTGTTTAAGACCACACTGCAGAACTGAAACCTTTTGCTGCTACTTATGTTGGAACTGTTCAATATAAACATTAAGAAACAAAAATAAATATTGTGTTACCTACACATTCACACAAACAAAGCAACAAAATTCAGATTCAAAGTGTAATATTTTTACGCATTTGAAAGATACAATAGGTAATATATTTACTTTGTAAAAAATTATTATTTGCTATTAATTTTATAGAAATTCTATGCACATTTAAAAGTTTACAAGTGTCTAAATGTGTGCGGAACTCTCATTTTTGTGCAAGTATTACCGGTGTGTGGCAATTTATTTTATATGCCCTTTAGAAAATTACTTGAAAAACCGATTTTCCGACTTCTTAAATTGTATTATGTAATTATAAATAAATAACATTCTAAAAATATAAAGACGGGCTATTTACCTTAGTTTCATTCGAAGTAGATATTACTTTTGCTAGAATTAGATTGTTTCGCTTTACAGGAAAAGTAATCGTGTATTGAAAACTTAATTTAATTTAAAGAACCGAAGCTGTATGAGAAGTAATTAGTAAATCTCACGTTCATCTAATCCATTATAAATTTATGCCTGGTATAGGTAGTAAACGGGAAGAAAAAATAAATAAAATCCGATACGTTGATTACGTTAATAGATTTTGCTCTATCTAGACTATTACAATAAGAAAAGAAAAAAATAATTTTTATGTATCCAAGAATAATTTTTATGTATCGTCCTACTAACAATTACTCTACAATTTATATTTAAATATTTTTTATTTTCCCATAACATAACAAAAAATCATATTTTTTCATATTATGTAAAATAAAATTTGTTTGTGCTCTGGTAACATGTAACTAATAAAATTGAAAAACTTAATTTAAAAAATTCTTTTGCTTTTACATTCCACAATACTGTTCAATATATTTATTTAATTATTAAAATTTGCTCAAAAAAAATGCAATATTTCCATATAAAACGGGAACTTCCGGTTACTGAACGCACTTATGAAATGTTTAAATTCAAATTTTTGACTAAGATACGGGAATAAATTAAATTGTTTGCCCTAGTTTACATACTTTTTGGTGGCACCAATATATCGGGCAGCCATTTTGAAAAAATCTAATACTTCATTCAAATTATTTTCTCATATTAATAACGATATATTAATAACGATATTCTGGTACTTAAAATTTACATTTTCTAATCTATCCGGCATAGTTTAAACGATGTAAATACATAATCAGTTTTTTCCATAATATAAAATTTAATCGATTTTTTAAAGTTTTAGTTTAAAAACATAAAGTAAAACAAAAAATTCATCTGCCAAGTTGCTTTAGTTCACCGCAACTATTTGGTGGTGTACAAAAAGAAACAATTGAAAATATAATTTGGCCACCACAGTAAATAAAATATTGCCAGAAATGTTTTTATTTCTAAGGTTTACGGTGAAACAAGTAAGTTGCTTCCTGTTTACGGTTAAGATTAACAAAAATATTTACAGTGCATTGTTAAATTTTAATAGAACTTTATTTTTATATTAAATAAGTAACAAAAAACATGTGCTTTGGAACCGAGAGTAAAAAGTTCTTAATTATTAATGGGTTATTTAACATATAATTATCTTAATTACAGATATATTCCTTGTAAATTGCATATAACAAAATCGTTCCTTGTTAGGTTATTTGTTAATTAACTGGAAGGGGTTTTTACGTGTTTGTGTAATGAATATGTAAAACTTAATATCCTTTAGTGTATTAGCTCAGAAAATGATTTTTTATGAAAAAGGGCAGCACCATCTGTGATGTACAGTTCAAATTTCAACATCCATTGCACAAAGTGTTATAGAAATAATTAAGTTAACTCTCCATTAGATGGCGTTGCAATAGTGTCACACAATGGTCAAATTGAATTAATAGATTTCTCATGGTTTCATCGAAACAAAGGAAGTGTGACCAAAAATGATATATAAGTGGAAGAATATTCTTTTTTTTGGTTTGTTTCAAATACCAAAATATTATTATTTATTTTATTCGAAATATAAATAAACTTAAGTTAAAAAATATTTGGGTTCCCAAAATGTGCGCCGCAATATATTTTTTCTATAATTTTAACGTTACAAAAATATAAATAAAATAAAAAAATATCATGATTGAAGTGTCAGTTATTACTAAAGAAAAATAATAAGTCATAGATTGTATCAGCTTAAATAATATATTTGACAAGGAACACTGGGCTTTTGCGTTCACAGAAATAAAATTTCACGAAATCATCAAGTAGTAACTGGCAAGCCTGCACATAGAATTCGTGAATGAAATAATGTAATAGAACAAGGATTAAATAAAATTCATGGCAAAATAAACTTATTGTGATATGTAAATAGGTAAAAATATTACTATCGGAAGATATATTTTTAAACCTATTTGAACGAGAAAGCAACGTAGTAAATGGTTGCATATTACTGATTTTATTTCTTAGTACTTAAAGTTTTGTAGATAACTATAAATAATTCAGCACAATTATATCTTTAAAAACATAAATTTATAACTAACCACAACATAGTAACAAAAATATGAAAAAATCTATGTAAAGGTTTTCTCGGTCCTATGTTCAATACTCAAAAATATTCAACAAACTTTTGTAAAGACGATTTCTTCGGGTTAACCAAAACACTTTTAAAATGAGTAATAGGGGAAACGAATTACAAAGGAGATAACTTTTTCCAATGAAGTTTGAGGGCTTGTATTGACTTTCGTGATTTACTTCAAATTACAAAAGTGTAGTAATATAATATGAACTATTCTTAAATTTTTTAAATTATTTTCTCCTAATCTGAATCAAGTTGTTTATGACATCGGCAATTCGTGTCCTTAATATTAATATTAATATTTTACTATTCTAAGTGAAATGTAGAATGAACTGCATTTATTGAAAATAATTTTTAATTGAGATTTCTACAGTATGCTTGAGTAGAGATTTCTACTATATGCTAGCATATAGTTATTTTTGATGACCATAAAGAAATATATATAAAAAAATATATATAAAAATACCTCTGGAGTAGAGCCTAAATCCGGTTTTAATGTTTTTCTCTAACAAGTAAGAACTTTAATGCATCATCAAAATTAGATTAATTTTGCTTTAAGGAAAATACCAACACATTATATGTTGTAATGCTACTCTAATTAAACCAATGAACACTCTAGTCAGCTAAATGTAAAATATTAAACATTTATAATTAGTTAAATCAAGGCATTTTTTTCATTTTCTTCTTGAAATTGTTTTCATATCAAAAGGAAAATACAAATGTTTAATCTTAACCTACAAGTTTTCCTTAAATTCTTACAGGATGGAATAATATTAATAAATCATCAGAAGATGTATGTATATATATATAACTCACTTTCGTACTGTCAATGAGTTTTGAAAGTACATTATTCGCGTTTGCTCACTGCACGTAAATCAATGATTTTATTGACATAGTAAGAACGAATGAAATTTCCCAATCGATTAGCCAAAGTTCAATTTGCAATCAAGAGCCACAAACGAGTCACTAATTAACCACGTGACGACAAAGTAAACAGAGTCACATTTAAACGCGGCTGTTAACAATTTCCGTAATCAAACTGTCTGTTCTTTGTTCACAATGAATTAATTAGAGTGATCCGGTTTCGTTTAAAATTTAAGATATGCTTCAAAATGTTGTATATTAGGAATCGTTCGACATTATTTGACAAAAAGTGTAAGCAGATTTTGCATCTTATTCTTAAATGATACATATTGGTTAAGACTCACCGGAATGACCAGTAGTAGAAAAATAAGTTATCGTAGGATATCGTTGCCAACACACATTCCTTCAGTTGAACTAATTGGTCGGCAGAATATTACTCGTATTACTGTTTTTTTGAAGTCACTAAAAACAAATAATATCGAACTATTTGATATGTTTGTTAACAAGACCAAAGGAATTAATGCAATATTAAATAAAAATAAATAAATAGAATACAACATAAGACTGTTAATAGAATGAGGCGTGAAAAAAGATGTCATATTTTGTGTAAATTTATATATAAAAATGTAAGGATATGAAAATAACTGAGGATGAAGGTGTACTTGAGATGTACTTCTTAAATCGGAGAGGAAATTTGAAAATTTTGACGGAGTTATTGAATAAGGTGAATAATAAAAATCTATGTTTTAGCTTTGTGTGATGACTTACCGACAAGAAGAAATGATACAGCGTGAAATATAAATAAATTGCCCAATATGTAAAGCACTATAGTTGGGTAAATATCCAACTATATAAAGCTCGATATTCGACAACGTGGTGTGCTATGTTAATCACTGCTAGTAAAACGGTGCCAGAGTGGTGGTGATAATCGCATAGTCAAATGCAATATATCACTGACGGGCAGTAGCACCATTGGTACAAGGAACTAGGCACCACTCCGCTAGTTCAGCGTCGTGGTTACAGCCATTACCTCCAGTGATATACGCATTAAGACAAGCCAATATGAAGAAGAGAACTAAGACAAGTAGTTGATAACGATGACAAAGATAACGTTGAAAAAGACTTAAATTAAAGAGGTACATTGGACAAAAGTAGATAATTGACTATTAATGACAATTAAGAATGATTCTCGTTTTCAGCGTTTCATACAAGGAAAGAAAGAACCCGAATCCTTAAAAGATGACTGATCCATTTATGATCGTTCACGGTGTCTCTTCTTGGGAATTTTTTGAAGCAGAAACTTAAAATTTTACATATATATATATATATATATATATATATATATATATATATATATATATGTGTGTGTGTGTGTGTGTGTATTTTAGCACAAGGTTAAACTAAAAAATAAATATTATAAATAAAATTGTAATTTCCGGAAGTTTTACAGTAAAAATTATGTAAGAATAATATTGCTGGAAGTTTTTCTGAAGTTTATTGAAAAGCTCCAACGATTACTGATCTTAAAGTTTTTGTGGAGTTTACGATATTTTTACAATTGTGAAAGACATGTTAAATAATGCATTTGAATGGTGATAAATTATATCAATATATACAGATAGTTTACATGTGCTTAAGTGTTTATATAACCCTCGTCGTGCGGGTTTTATTCTTACTTTATATTTCTCATGTACTATATATTCTTCTAATGTAAATATTTAATGGCTTGCAATAATAGAGGTGATTATAAAAAGACATATTTTGATAATGTAAAAGTAAGACATATTCTAAATAATTCGATAATTAAAGTATTGTGAACAGTGAAAGTACTTGTACTTTCACTTTCATAATCGGGGAAAGATGAAGAACCTGCCATAGATTAATAAAATCCTTTATCGTGGAAGATCTCTATGAACAGGGATTGAGAAAAATGAAAGTCATGTTTCATAAACATGAACAGTCTGCTGAACCGGTGAAAATTATTTCCTTCATATTTTTTTCTACTAGATTACTAGATAGACAGCATTAAAAAAAAAATTTTTCTTTTAAGAAAATTTCATGAATTCAAAGAATGTAAAGAATAAATTTCTCCACCTCATTTGTACCAATACTAAAAATATCAGTAATTGTTTATTATAATAAACATCGTTCGTCGAAACTTCAGTTTTAGCCGGAAAATTTCACGCGATTTCTTCCTTTATTTCCTGTTAAGTGTGTTTTATCGGAATAGCGAGAATAAAGTTATTTTACTTAAATCGTAAGTCTTAATTTTCAATGCAAATCATCTTATATTAATAAACTTAAAATAAGGAAAGTTTTTTTTAATATACTTTATGCCCCTAAATCAAAGATAAAAATTTCCATTTTTGATTTTTTAAATAAAGAACGAATAAAAGTATATAACGTATAAACATTTAAAATTTCCAAATTATATAAAAACAATGTATTTCGACCTTAATTGCTGAGCAAAAATTATTCCGTGGATAAAACTTCGTTTATCATTTTATTAAGTATATTATTTGCTTTTAAATATTAAATTCAGTTTTATAATTATATAAGTTATAATTATACTATAGTTATAATTATACTAATTACAAAATTATTACTATTACCAATAAACTAATGGGGAAGAAAGAGCGTGAAAAAGATGAATACTTTCTTTCTAAGAGATGTAAATAGATATTGAATCTTTTGATTCAATATTGACGAATAAACTCTACGCGGTTTATGAAGGAATCTAAATGAATATCCTTCTATAGGCGTCTGTCAAAATCAAGATTGACAGGCTTAGCTAAACGCGGCGTTGAGCTACCCCACTTCTCATGAATATTCAGTAATAAAGTCAGGCAGGTAAAGTAAAGTCATCAGTAGTTCCAATTCCATTCATTTTAGCCAATATCCGATTTCACTTGAAATTTTTGTGCGTTAGTACGCACGTTAGATTCGCAGATATTTTTTTTTTAATTTTTAACCATTTTTAAGGTGGGAATCTTGCAGTGTTTTTTCCTTCACAGATATAATAAAATATGATTGCGCAACCATGTGCACATATATTATCTACCCAACTTCCATCTAATTTGGGTAATAGATACAATTTAATCTGAAATTTGGATTTTAATATTGTCCGTTACTTACGTCGGAACCTTAAGTTTCTTATAAGTTCCAGCGTTGAATACTAGCAATTTTATTGGCCAAAAATAAATTACTTTGGTCTAATTTTCCAAATACCATTTACTTTTTTATGATCAGATAATCATAAAAAAGTAAATGTTATTTGAAATCTCTCGCATAAGTTTACGTTATTCAGTATGTAGTCACCATTGCTTTTATTTTATAACACTTCACTTTCAATGAGAAGATATGATTTTTATTATGCAAAGTGTTACAGAATCTAGTTATTATTCCACGTTTACAAGGGTTCATATAATATTTTTTGGGATATTTCTAAATGATACCGTATGACAACATCCTCGACATTGTGAGACTTCATTGCATTGAGATTTGAAGGTTTATAAAATTATTCATGTTTAATAAGAAAATATTGTAGTCACTACCGTCAATACAATTTTTGTGTTTTGGATCTCGTAAATGAAAGTCATTTACTGTATTTTTATTACATAACTCTTTTTTACCGTTATTTATTTTAAATCCTTATATATTTATGTATGTCTATAAAATCGATAAATATTTAGTCTCTCTTCCAACTACTAGTTTTTTTTTCTTTTCTTACTACTTCTACCTTCAAATAATCTACTCCAACCTCTCCTTAGTAAAAAGTTAGTATAAAGTTCTGTTATTTTGAAAAAATGCAAATTATTTTTAAAAAAATGTGAGTTTTTAAATTAATAAATAACGTCAATGGCAAGCGCAAGTCAGCAAGTCAGAAACATTTTTAGATTATTATATTGTTAACGAAAATAAAATATTGCGAAATGGTATTCGAGAGACAAGATTCACATTATTTTTAATTTAACCAAAATATCACTTTTGAATGTGCATCTATAGACATTACCTAGGTCTCTAGTTTAGATGGCTACCTGCGATGAGAAAAAATAGATAATAAATAATTATTTAGGCATAGTTTGATTAAAGATTATATTATTTATTATAGTAATATTTGAAAAAATAATTTGTCCTATCATGTAAACATGATGGTCATAATATGTGAAAAATTTAATTCAAAATATTTTATTTTTTCCCATAATTTATGGAAACATTTTATTCAGGCAACAGTTATGTGTTTTAAAAGTTCTTTTCAACAACGTATCATTTTAATGTTTGTAAGATGAATTATAGTGATTTTTTTTTTCGTTTTAACCCGCATTATAAACTATCAGGTCAAGTAGGAGTCTGCGGTCTAACTCTGCGGACTCAACTTAGATTTAAAGGCTATTTTTATGTCAAGTTTCATCCTGACCGAATAAGAAATGTGACCTTCGGAGTCTCAATAAATTTCCTTAGGTTCATATTTCAATTTATTAGAACATTAATACTAGAACATTGGTATATGTGTTAAGATCATATATATTTTTTTAAAAGCTCAACACTATGTAGTATTCGTAAATGAATTAGATTGTATGTATATATAGAAAATATATTTGATTATACTTAATTATTTGCACTGACTGCCTTGTTTTATGTTTGATCAAGCTAATTTAAAGAAAAATATAAACCATTTTAAGTTGTCTCATTAACATGATGACTAAGTCTATCAAAAGGAACTTATAACATCATAGTGAATCATTGCTATACATTTCACTTCTATTAAACAATATAAATAGTATTTGCCTTCTGTTGAAATTTATTGTAAAATTGTAAGTCGTTCAAGTCCTTCATTAAATTATAGCTGGTTGATAGATGCAGTGTACACTGAGATCTTTATAATTTCTATTAGCTAATAAAACATATTATATCGAGATGATCCGGTTTTTCTGTATAAAATATAATTGCCGTCTGCAGGGAAAATATAAATATTGGCACTATAATCAAAAATTAATATATTCATTTTTTTTTCCTACATTGAAATAAATAACGAAATGATATTTCATTCAAGTTTTATAGTTTATAATAGCCTAATAAAATATTATGTGCTTTTGGGGTTTATGTGATTTTATAATTGTGAGTATGCCAAATTCATTCCGTAAAAACTTAAAAAGATCTGTTAAAAAATTAAAAATCCGGGTATGAAACAGCACAGTTTTCATCTGAAATCGCTGCCGTCTCTTTTGTAAACCAGTTTCAGGAACTTTGGTGTATTGGAATTCAATACTAGCTTAATTTTAGGCTGTTAGTGATATCGAAAAATCAAAACTTTAGGAGACTTCCATAAAGTTTATGTAGAATGAATCAAAAATCGGGATATCTTTCCAAACCAAATAAAATCAATTTCATAACAATAATAAATCTTAAATTAGTTGAATCTTACGACGATACAAGGAAGAACTTTCGGCACGGATTAGTTGTCCTGCTATGAATTAGTATCATAGACACAGTAAAATTCGAAACATACCAACAAATGTTCTGACTTTTAATAAAGTTAAACGAATGTGGAGGTAACGGCAATGTTGGTAACATCCGAGTAATCGCTTCTTTTGAGTCACATCTCTGGTTGTAAATTTTGCTTATTTATTTATTTCTCTTCTAAATCTAGTTTATTTCTGCTTTGACTTACTGATCAAACTATATCGAAGGTCATCTGAATTTTATTTGTCTATGTCTAAATCTTATTGCAACTTATTGATATAGAGGGCGAAGACTATTTTGTTTCAAATCTTTACCTTTAACAAGTACGGAGGATTTAATAAAAAGAAGATGTAGCGCATAGTTATGTCGAACTGCTAAGATGAACATATTAGGGTTAATTAAGTTTTTCGCGTGGGTATAATATGTATTTGTACATAAACCCCGTATAGTAGAAATACAAAACTTTCGTTATTCGTCTGTATGTATCAGAAATATGTCACGCTCAGAGATATATAAACACTGTGAGTCTCACTCGTCACAAAACGAAAGGTTATGAAAATCAACCAATAAACCACCTATTAACTTCTAAGAAACCGTTCACGACATATTAAAGTTCAAATTTGTTTTCAAAAATATGTTTTCATAAGTATTTTCTTATCTTGTAAAACTTTTAGGCGTGTGGAAATTATGATTAATAATTATACATAATATCAGATACCAGACTACTGAGTTTCATAGAGCTTAATAGAGCAGTTAACGTAAATTAATATGAATTATTAAAATATATTTTCCAATATTTCCTAAAAACACAATACTGAAGACGGATCCTTATTCAAATATTATAGATTTTATGGGTGGAAACAATTTATAAAATAAATTTAGACTAATATTTTGTGAAATGTCTACGGAATCCTAATTATGCGTGGTCCGACAGGTACATGATTGGTTTTAATTATTATAAACAATATTTGCTTTTAAATTATTATCATTTAATCAAATGCATTCGAAATGAATTGAAATACATAAGTAAAAAATAAAAGATTTTATTATTCAATTCAGTTAAAAAATGGAATCAAAAAATTTAATACATTATTTGAATTTTAGCAGAAATCTTGTTGTAACAAGTCTTTGTAATTTAAGTAAAAATTATATTTTTCTCATAACTTCTTTAGCTCCTTTCGGGCCAGGACAAGGTGGCCCTACGACTGGCGTACTTCAAAGTTCGCCGCCGACCGTCCTAGAGCCCCCCGTGTACCATGTTGAATGATGACTCCACTGCTCGAATCGTTGCGATGCGGGGGCTGCAGCCATTAATTAATGCGTATTTGCTTTGTCGTAGGTTGCTTATCTTATTTTCTATTATTTGATATTGTTCTCTGCGTTTTACAATCTGTGGTCGTCGCCGCTTGGCAGGTGAGGTAAGTGGAGCTGCAGGGCTCTCTTCAAGCGAAGCGTATCGGCAGACGAAAGTTTTGTCATCTCCTTTTAACACTCTATCTGCTGACTAATACTGAGTCTGCTGTATTGTAAAGCCTCTTGACCGCATCGTTGTGTACGAATACACTTTTGCAAACTTGGAGGTCTTGATGAATAAATATAGCTAAATGCCCTGAGTGTAGTTTCGCGTATGTGGATGGCTTAAGTGCCTTAATTACTTTATGTAGTTTTTGCACATAATCGTAGTTAAAGTCCGCTTGCGTATTACTATTGTAGCCGGGAATACGCCCAGTAGTCTAGGACTGTAGGCATAAGATAATTCAGCGGCGCTCACTCCGTTGTCCGTGGATAGGACCGCTCGTAAATCGAGGTACGCTAGGTAGTTCGTTGGTGCTTTCACGATATTTTGTCGCTGAGGCGAGACATTCGTATGGCTTTCAGTGAACGGTTCCAATGTTCGATGATTCCGTTGCACTGTAGATGATGCGGCGTGGTTGGAGTGTTTACAACACCTCGATCATAATGCTTGTAAAAAATTTACTCCTGAACTCGCGACCTCGATCAATGGCTATATTGGCGGGGCATCCCAATCGCGATATCCAAATCTCGTAAAATATTTTAGCGACGGTAATGTTTTCCGTAGGTAACACCTCGGGCAATTTCGTCGCTCGGACGATATATGTAACCCAGAATCTATTATCACGCAGTGAAGTAAATAGTTGACCACGATATCCGTATGGATTTGTTAGAACCGGGCGGGAAAAAAAAGGCACTTGTAATGTGGCGAATGTACTTTGTTTTATTTTTGGCAGAAAATGCATGCCATGTTCGGTTTTGCGGCGTATTGATGGCCAAAAATACCTATGTGCCACCGTTTGGCTGTTGGATGCCGGGGTGACTTATGTCGTACACGGATTACAAAACGGCGCGTCGATACTTCTCGCGGAACATACGGGCGAATATTCTGGGTTCACAATATAATTTGCACTCGATGTTGGGTAGGTTAACTCGTTTGAGTGATAAGTTACTTTTTTGGGCTAGCAACTGTCTTGCTCGGTCCATTACTTTTGCTTCGACTATTTTGGTTAAACCGAGCATCGATAGACTGGATATTGTTTTTACTTGGCTGAGAATATCGGTGGCAACATTGCTTTGCTCGATGCTATGGTGTATGTCGGTAGTAAATTGTGAAATAAATAGCCGTTGTCCTGTTCTCCTTGTTGTTTCTGTGGGCGATGGGCATTCGACGAGGGTGTAAGTGAGCGACTTGTGGTCGGTTCTTTGCATTGTGAAGGCGTGCATTCAGCGGAGCTTGAAGCAACGCGGTGTCGGACATATTTAAACTACAGAGAAAAAAGTCGAGTTTATTTATGGTTTTCGGTTTGGAAAAGTTGGTAATGGCCTTGATCTTTTCTTCCAGGAGCTTGATATTGTACTGGAAAAAGCTGTACATGAATAATGTTAACTTCTCCCAGCCGAAATTGCACTTAGATGGATTGATTGCAATGTCATTTTCGTCGAGCCCCTGTAGTACTGTTTCGTGATATGGACGGTGTTCGACTGTCCAAGCGGATTTCATCAAAAAGTCGTCGATGAAGCGAAAGATGAAGGTAAGTCCGCGGTACGTTCTTGAAACTTGGGTGAATTCTAAGAACCTCCGAAACCGAGATCTGCTGGTATACCTGGTACAGATCAATTATGCTATTCACGGTTTGATTTTATAGGTGAAATCCTTAATGTGCGATATGACGTGTCCATCAGACTTGGTGATGAGCCTTCGGTAGTTTACACAGGCCCGTAATTTGCTATTATTTTTACGTACGAGGTGGAGAGGTGATAATTAAAGGTTTTGCTTGGACTGCATAGATCCTACTGGATTCAGAAACACCTTTTTAATGAACCCGCAGTGATGTGGCGGTAGAAGTTTTATATGGTAGTGCAAGGGCGGTCCGGTCGCTTCTATGACGTGTTCGAGGCGACATTTGGACGTTATGGACGAGTGATGCGGGGGTAGTTTGCCAGGATGTTGTGAAATGATTGTTGCTGCCTGGTAAATCAAGATTAGACAGTTCTTGGTAGGCGTGTACGTCTTCGTGTTGCTTTTAATTTTTCATGGTGATGATTTTACGGATATCCTGCTTTTCAAGTTGTCCGATATATCATTTGCCTGGGTGGCCATTCTCTCCACGATGGTGGTAGTGAAATCCGGCCATTTGCGATGCCGCTCCCAGCGCCTTATAGTGGCTTGGTTGTTGGGAAGGAATTATCCTCTGGATGATGTTTTTGAATGCGTGCATGTCATGAAGCAGAGATTTTTCTTCTGGACAATGTTCTGAAACATGGGATCGCCGCCAAGGCGAGTACCTGTCAGGTATAGAATACGATGTCATATAATAGAAGTCCAGGTAGCAAATACTGAATGATATCGTTGACTTCAGCATACCCTTTATACACAAAAAATATGGCAAAAACTAAAGACGGCAATACACAGAACTTGAGACAGCGCACTGCAACAGCGACGGATGATTACTGAGCGAGACAGTACATATCTTGAATTCTCCATGCCCTATACCGCTGGCTGAACAAAACTTTCCCTCCTCTGGCACACTTCACACTTCCCGCCGATCATTGTAAATGTTGAGTTCTTCACGCGCCATGCTAAGTGATGGTTCTGCTCAAACCGAGCCGTTGCGCGACCATATTATCCATACCATCCTATTTCACCGCCGAAGTTGCTGAGCGAGTAGATGGTTCCACCACTTGAACCGAAGCGTTGCGATGCGCGGGCTACAGTCATTGTATATCGCGTGCTGGCTTTGTCCTTGATAGCTATTATTTTGGTACTGCCCTATTTCTCTATAATTTGATTTCGTCCTCCGCGCTTCATGATCTGCAGCCAGCGCCGCATGGCAGGTGAAGTAAGTGCAACTAAAATTTCAATATTTTTCTCTTCTCTCATTCTCTTCATCTACACTACAAATTCTTTAATAATGTTCCTCCAAATTCTCTTTCTAAACAATAAAAAATTAAAATCATCTTTATTTCTACTCGGGGAGATATTTGTCGAAAATTTAGGTGTCACAGTCGCTTAAGGTGCACAAGTCGCAGCAATATTTTCATTATACAGTTAGGTAATTTGAAATATATTTCAGAACTATCCTAACCAACCTCATTTATCCTACTCTGACCTAACCTGATTTATCCTACTCTGAACTAACTAGAACTAACCTGATTTATCCTACTCTGACTAAAATATTAAGTACCTTTTATCCACTATTTACTGGTATACATCTACAAACTAAAATTTATTACGAAAACTCGGTAAGCACGAACTGAACTCTCACTTACGTTAGTACGAGAGTTCCGTAAAAATTGAGATGCCTATTACAATATTTAAAAAAAATTCCTACTATATCTTTCTGAATTTAAATAATCTCTGTAGTTTTCTTACAAAATTTGAGTAAACTTCTGAAAACCTATATTTTTCTAAATTTAACATACCCCACAATATATATGTAGTTAAAAATAATTTCGAGTATTTAATTTGCATTCCTCCCCATTAAATGCACACGTAAATATTTTTGAGTGCTAGCTATTGAGATTTATGTAGATTGGTATGTTTCATTACTGTGCCAAAGATCAAATGTTTTTTGAAGAAAACAGTCGATAAACGAAAAACTATCGGATAATAACTCGTGTTCCTAATTGTCATCATATGTCCAAATTACTTCAAAAAACTACGCGATTATATCTCGTACTCATTATTACCATCGCAAAAATGCAATAGTTTTCTTGTAAACTTCAGTGGTTTTTTTGAATTTTTTTATTTTAACTTTTATATTTCTGTACTTTTTCTTTTATTTGTACTGAATTTCTATTTTAGGAACTACTTTTATATATGAAGGAGTTAATGTGTCACAATGGTTGGTCACTTTTCTAGAAAAGATGATTTGAGTACAGAAAGGTGATCTGGGTAAGGCAGACTGTTCATAGAAACAGTGGAGTAAGTATTTCATTTTTTCAACAGATGGTACTGCAAGTCTGAGCGGTAATCCGATCCGATGTTTTGTTGATAACAATAGCGGTATGAATCAGACTTACACCAGTTTATTTGTAAACGTTCCACGATTTCCATCTAACTCTGCATGCGTCTGTAGGATTCCCTCAAAAATGTTCCATGGAAATAGTAGTGATTTGTTGGGAGATCTTGAGATAAGTGATGAATGGGAACCTGAACCAGGAGAAAACTCATCAGAAACAGATGGTAAGTACTTTCAAACCTATCTGTGGTTTAAAGCAACTACTTAGATAACCTATTTTTTGTTGTTCTTCGTTTTAGCACCTAATATCCAAGTTGTGGTTTCATGAATAATAAAAATAGTTTACGCATTGTAAATAGCAAGTCAGTCATTTTGAGTCTGCGGCTAAAGACTGACAAAGCATGGATATTGTTTTTGTTTTTTGGTATGCTATTATGAAACTGGAAAAGTACCTACTTTTGTTTGTTTTCCAACGGTTTGGTTGAGCTCCAATTTCGTAATACTTTACAACATTATTTTGCAATTCGAGTAGTACTTTGTTTAAATAATGCAAAAATTACGTTTAAATAATGCAAGAATTATTGAATTAGTGAAGACCAGAAAGAATCACGAAAACTGGAGACTGAAAAAGAACTTCACTTTAGGAAGGCTTAAAAGGTGAGAGACGCAAGAGAGCAGGATGCAGTACAGGCGCGTGAAGATGAATCATGTTTTGGTTTAACATTTGATCTCGAAAAAGCTTTGCTATTCCCAGTATTGACCATGTCCGCTGCGTACTATAAGCGCAACATATGTACATGTATACTTATAACTTGGGCTGCCATGAACTTGAATCAGGTTCAGGATTTATGTAATGCTGGGATGAAATTATATTTCTTGTGATCACGAGAAACAGGTTCTTGCATTGTCAAACATTGGAATAGCGTCATCTGCTAAGCACATAGTCTTATTTAGTGTCGCTTTCACTGGAAAAAATCGTAACCTGGAGTTACCGTTGTACATGATGGAGTACATACAGAGCGATTAAGAAACTGATTTACACTCCTAACGATTGCTACAGTATAATTTTGAAATGTAGAAAAAACAATAGATTCATGCTTACTAAAATGACAAGGGAGAGTTTAAAATCTGTGACAAAGCTAGAGAAGTGTGTCAAGCGTAGAAAGACAAACGACTAGAATGGTATTGTCAGCTGGCTAAATATTCAGTAGATAAGGATTATGACAAATCAGCCTTACACTATTCTGACACTTTCTCGTGAGTTTCTTGTAGAGAAACTGTGAATAAGGACTTTTTATTTTACACACTACATTCTTCTGACACTTTTTCTGAGTTGGTTAACTCTAAAAATAGTACTTTTAAGCAAAATTAATTTGGTTCCAGCCTTCATGCTTAGTTGAAAATATGATAACACTCCTAAAACAATATTTTAGTTCCTGAATTTACTACAGTACCTTTTGTGTTATGTTAATTTCTAGAAAACGAAGAAAATGTGACTTATACCACTGTGACTTTAACCCCTTCATATGTGGAAGTATTTTTTTATTACAGCTAGTTTTATAAAGAAATATAGTAGTTTCTTTTGTACATTGGTGCAATTTGTTTAATAAGAGCAAATTGAGTTTAATTAAATTTTCTTTCATTTTACAATTATTAGGCCGGGTATTACTTATAGTTCGATATAAGATGACCCAAACAAAGGTTAAATAACAACAAAAGGGATAATAACAATCAAACAACCAAGGGACAAATTGCATTCAGTATTAATTTCGGAGCTGTGATTCATTGAATATACGTTTTCTAAAGTAAAGACTTGTTTTTCTCAACTACAATAAAAACACAATTCGTTGAATAAATATTTTAGCTATCTATTACTACCAATGAAAATGATTTTAAAATTTCCCCTTTTACAGTGATTTTTTATATCTTTATCTATTGTAAAAATATTATATAATCGCGTACACTTTACTTGGTTTATAACTGTATAATATATTTACAATTTATTTTACATATTTTTTACCTCCAACATACACAAGTAATCGACAAAATAATTTAATATTCAAAGACTCACGATGATGCACCCACATTCTTATCTTTTTTAACTTCATTCCAGCCTATTTAAAGAAAAAAATTACAGATATAGGTTATATTTTAAAACCGTAACTCTCATATAAAATAAAGATTGTTGTTTCTCCGAAATTTTTCTTCAGCGTAAATTAAGTATTTATTCTTTTTTTATATCGTTTGAAATGGCAAGTTATTTATTATTTCGATATATTATATTATGTAAAAAACTCGAATAATTTCAGGTAGTATGTATTTTTAAATATATTGAAAAATATGCAAAATATTACCCCTAATCCCTTATTTCTGAAAATACCCAACTTAAAGTTATGAATAATATGGATGTTAAGAAGCCAACGCAATGTTTGTGGGGCAATTATAGCGATTATTTTAGATCTTATATTTTTGAAATATGCGCTATATTCTTATGCCTGTGAAAGGTATAGTAGGCAATATATTTTGTGAAAAAAGTAATATTTGTAAATAGCTTAATAGAAACACTATGTATTTTTTATGTATTTATAAGTGGCGAAATCCGGAATAACGGAACCCTCATTCCGAAGTAAGTGTGAATTCTACTCGTGCTTGCTAAGTTTTTCGTAGCAAATTTTAGATTGTAGCTCACACATGAACACATGCCAGTGAAAAGCGCAGAAAATAGTAGGATCAGAAATATATTTCAAATTGCGCTAACTGAATTGTTTCTTTGTTAAAACTATTTTCGTTTGAACATTATCGAGCCATATTATTCCATATCGACGTCATAAACCATGTAGTTAAATAGTTTTTAATTAAGGGTGTGTATATGTGTATTCTGCAAGAATATATTGCTGAGACTTGTGTACGTTATGTGAGTATAACATATATTAATCTTAACCTTCGATTATCGAAGAAATTTTTTTTTAATTTATTAAAATTGATATATAATTAATCACTTTTATAATAAACTAGGTACACATATAAAACGGGAATTTTTTATATAGGTATAATTTTAGAATTAATATAAACATAAAAATTATTATAATGGCCATGGTATTGAATTTATTAAACAGATAATTTTATTCCAATTTGTGTTTAAATACGACAAATTTTAGGCATATAGTCGTCGCTGGCCAGAACGAAGCGCAATATGTTTTCTGCAATAAATTTATTGTATCCCTTGCTGTATGGTAAGTTGGACCGTCTTGCTGAGACCAAAGCTCTTCAACATTAATGCCATTCAATAAGGGAGCCAAAAAGTCGGCAATAATGGATCCAAGGTGATCTCTGTTGACTATAACGTTCTCAACACGTCATTCGTATCATCATTTTTGAAGAAATCCGGGTCAATTCTTCGACCAGTCCATAAAGTACACCAGTGATTTTTTGTGTATGTAATGCATTTCAATAATGGTAAATGGCCTTCACGCCAAACCCAGTAATGTTTGTTTATTGACGTAGCCATTTTATCAAAAACGAGCCTCATCAATGAATAAATTATTGTTCGAAAAAGTGGTTGGGGATTGGACTTCCAGATAGCGCTTCATTTGAGTCAGCCGCAGTGTCCATATGTCTGAAATCGTTTTTAAATAAAAATGGCATTTTATTAATTACCTTTTAAATAATAAAAATAGTATAAAGGTTATCATGATTTTTATCTCTTTTCTTCATTTTAACGTTGTATGTCTCTAAAAATACCCGCTATGTATATATATATATATATATAAATATATATATATATATATATATATATATACATATATATGCGTGTGTTCGTGCGTGAGGCGCGCGTGCGTGCGAGCGTGCGTGCGTGCGCGTGTGCGCGTGTGCGTGTGTGTGTGTGTATGTGTACGTACATGTACATATTCGGGCAGCCGAAGCCAATATCAAATCTTTATCTGATTTGCGTGCGCCGTGTACTTGTAGTACTAACACTACCTTGGTAGTTTTCTTTTATTGAAGATTTAAATGGAAGTGTTTAGGTTTCGAATAAAATTATGTTATTTTTCTAGAATTTATAGATTTTCCAAATATAACATACTGTTTGAATTGATCATTAACGTCATAAATAATGTACATAGCGCTGAAATTTCTGGAATAGTTTTGAAAAATAGTTTAAAGAAAAAAAAGTTTGTTTTTGGTTTTTAAGAAATTACATTAAAATTGATTTTTAAATTTCGTTTCGTGTTTGATATTGAAAAAAATATAATAGAAAGATATTGACTTCAATATTAATGCAAAATTATTGCTGTATAATGTGTATTTATGTTTTGATAATAGGTAAGCATCAATTTTACGGATCAGCAACAGTAAATGAGACATAAAAACTATTAAATAAATTAACGTTTTATCAATCAGGAACTAAAGTATAGTTTCAACCGCGTGTCATTCGTGTTTAGCATCTTCAATTTCGTGCGATTAGATAAATGCATGTCACCTTATCTTAAATTTGTAACCGCAATGTTATGCTTTACTAACTACTGGTACGTACAACAGGTAATATGATCAAATGGAACAAAGCAAGTTACTACTTAACCAGAATACTATAATACTTCACCATACTTTAGTGCTTTGCCAATTATTTAATTAGAAGAATGACGAAATAAAGGTATGCTCACTACTAATGTTTCCACTTATTCTTATTGCTTGTGGTAATTAAATAAAATTGTGGAAATTATTCCAGATATATATAACTGATACATTATAAAAAATTCAAGCTCTTAGCTAAATTTAATAGATAATAAAATGAAGATAGATTTATGAAGATAGCTTAAATGGCCAACGACAAAATGAGAAATAAAGTAGCTAGGAGTGAATATTATAATTTGTTTTGTTTTTAACAAACTTTGTCTAGTTCGATGACTTATGACTAATTAAGGAATCCACTAACCATTTTACGACTCGTGTAACTCAATATATATTGTTAAATTGATTTAATGTACAAACCTATTACTTTATTGTTGTTAATATCGATAGATGAAATGCGGTTAATAATCATACCATTTAAATAATACAGGCAGCGTTATATAAGAAGAGGTGCAAAGTTTTTTTGGTCTTTTTCTGTTGTAAAAAAATTTCTTTATTATAACTACAAAAAACTGGTTTATTAATTCGTTTCAAGAATTTTGACCTGTTTAATCATAAAAACAAATCCTTTTTTGAAGTTAATAGACAAATTACGTTCATTTTTTTATTTTCCTTAGAAAATATTTTACTTGTAAAAACGTCAAATGTCTTAATAATTAGACAGTAGGTTCATTTTAAATGTTATGATAAATGAGGTAAACTTACATTAGAGCATTTAAAATTTCTATTTCAATGTTATTAATTACTTTTGTTCATTATATATAAAATGATTAGGTATTCATTTAATTTCACATATATTAAATATTCATTTAATATCACATATCACGCTATTTAAATAGAAATGAACCTTACCTTACATTATGAAATATATAAAAGATACAATTATAAATTAAAATGAATTAAAAAAATAATTTTGGTCCAGTTATTTTTCGCAGTAAGAAATGAAAAGCGCGTAATTTCAATAATGAAAATTAACTAATTATATAAATTATAATATTTAGATCCACATCCATCATTACTTAAAGTTCATACAAAGAAGCAAAATTTACAGAATATGGTTTCTTATTAATACGAAAAAATATTCCCTGCTATAAACATGTATTCATAAAAGATAAACCGAATTGTAAATTTTGATGGCTTTCCCTTGCCTGTCTGGTTTTATTACTGAATATTTATGAGAGTCTGGCTTGCGCAGCGCCATGTTAGTCAACAATGTCAATCTTGATTTTGATAGGAGCCCATGTATGTGTATTTCAATTTGCAGTTTATGTTTGTTTTTCGTTCGAAACAGCGAGCGCGTTATTTTCGTTATTTTGGGTTGGCTGCCGGAGTTTATTATAGATGAATATTTTTAGGATACATAGTTAATGTACTCAACAGTAGAGTATTCCAAATATCGATAAATTTGAGTATCAGCAAATGGAATTGTAAAGTACACTTCCGGTCTTTCTCATTGGTATATTTGTTGTTTTTATAGAGATCACAATTTATTAAATCCTTATTTGAATGTAATAGGGTAAAACCAGACTGAATAAAAAATTCCGCATAAAAATAAATGAGGGAAAAATTTATCTAATTATTAATTTAGTGTGTAGTAAGTACAATTATGAGTTACATAATAAAAATTAAGTGCGTATAAAATTACTACTTTAAAGAAGAAATAAAGGGTTACTTTACAGTCTCGAGTGAACATTGTGGCCACTCGAGACTCTAAAGTAACGTATATTTAGGCGTATCGTTAACATTATCGCAAAATGTGTGTAAAGTCAGAAAATGCACATTGATTTATAATGGTGGCATAACAGATATATAGTTTTCTTCACATTTTCCTGGCTAAATGTTCAAAATTGCACTGAATTTGTTTATCGTGTTGTCATAACACATTAAATTAATCCACCCATTGATTTCATCAACTACTTGATCGGTATCGTTTTTACCACACAATAAATGCTTTTGTCGAAATATACATAGCTTATCTTTGGTATTAGTTCCATTTTTCATATACCGAATATTATCAGGTTGCTTACAAGTGCTATTTAGCTTACAATGCAGGTTGGCTTACAAGTGCTATTTAGCTTACAAATGAATGATTTTATCTTTCTATTAAATATCAGTCTGCCAATCCATAATTTCAATCCATGTAGATAATATATGGATGACGATAAAATAATACTCCATTGCTGGCCTGGTAAATTACGTTATTAATTTAAATGACACTGGGCGATGCGTATAGAAAGCTCTGTATTTATTTCACTACCGCTCTGGATTATTGAAAGCTCGTTATTTTTCACTTTATTACCGCTCTGGAATAACGAATACTGCCTGCTGAACAATTCTAATCAATAATTTAATGCTGCAATTCTTAAATTTTCCATTATCAAATACCAAACATTTATTTGACTACTGTCTGCTATTTTTTTGTAAAGCCTTACATATCGTAGCATTAAGAGAATTCTATATTAGGTTTTCGTCAATAAAAACCCGTAACTATGAAAAAAAGCTAAAACAATATTTGTCATGTAATTTTTTCGATTTCCGTATAAAACATTTAAAAAATCAAAGCACTGTATGAAATTATTATCCTCCAAATATTTAACATAACCATAGTGAACATCAACACTCTCAAGCTATCACGAAAAATTTACTTCACGAAAAACATTTGATTGGGTGATATATTGTAGTGTGTCCCCAAAAGCTTTTCCGGGCTAGAAATTGCATATAAATCAAGGCATTATCACGCGCCCACTCGATCAGCGAAGGTTCGGTAATGCCGTTTAATTAATGTTTAGATTCCGCGGTGCTGGAAGTGCGCTTGCTTTTACACAGGTGACACTGCTGATCCCTTTATAAATTCACGGTTTACCCAATCATGAACATTTAGCATCATGTTCGCCGATCGGGGGAAATTTATCAATATTTAAATAATAGAATTTGGATAATTGATTTTCGAGTTCTGGTTATCGCAATATTTATATTTAAGAAGTACATACGTATTTTCTTTCAGAATATTAAAACTAGCTAGTTCACAACGTGTAAATTGGCCTGTTTTTATTAATATAAAATTAGGCAAAATATTTTAATGAGAAATGAAAGCTCTTTCTGATATTTTAAATTGTGAAAATAATTTAAGGATCATTCCTAAAATTTTGTTGTGAAATAATACAATTTCGCAAAATAGAGGAAGATACATGGGACTGTTATCACAAATAATATATCTACAAAGTACGTAAATATATCACCATCATAATCAATATTACAACGTACGTAAATATGTTACCATCAGAATGAATATTACAAGGTATATAAATATATTACCATCAGAATGAATATTACAAGGCATGTAAATATATTACCATTAGAATGTATATTACAAGGTATGTAAATATATTACCATCAGAATGAATATTACAAGGTATGTAAATATATTACCATCAGAATGAATATTAACTCTGGTGGATTATTTTGTCATTGTATATAAAAAGCAGGTGCCATTAAAATATTTATTAATTTTTCTTATTTAATGAAAGCTTCAATGATACTATTAACATTTTTTTTCGATTAAATACTGTCTTTCAGGGCACATTTTCTCAAATAAAATTTTTTTGTCTGCTAAACAAGTACCCAAAAATAATTTTTATTTCAAATTTTACAGTAATATCTGTATCTTGAATATGTATGAAGAAAATATTATTAATATTTATTTTTAAATTAATAATAATAAAAAAAAGTTATCAATGTTTTTATAGTCACCTTTATCATCAGTTTTGCACATACGTAGCCCTAAAAATCGTTTATTATTTATTTTTGCGATATCCCCGTGAATACGCGATTATAAAGCATGTTGCTTTATATTGCAGTTTTCTAATTACTTCTTTCCTAAACAGAAATATTTTTCATATTTTCAAACTGTGGAAATAATTTAGCTACCATTCCTATATTTTTTTTGTGTAATGAGATAAATTTGTAAAATGTAGGAAATTTCACGGGATCGTCAAAAAAAAAACAACATACTCGTATCTACGTACTTTATGAACGTTTGAATTCACATTGATTCTAGGGGGTTAACATCTCTTAGTGAACATAATAAAACAAGTGACATTATTATAAAAAAGAAGTGAACTAACGCATTAATCTTTTTTTAAAGAAATGAAAGCTTAAATGATACTATCAAAATTTTCTTTAGATTGAACTTAAAACAAAGACGTTATCTTTGTGGGAACATTTTAAGATAGAGTTTTTCATTATGTAATAAAGAAATAATGAAACTTAATTTTTTAATCGTATATTTGTTATGATAATACATCTATTTCGTGTACATCTGAAAAAAATCGTCATTGATATTTATTCTCGTTCCTTTTTATTTTTGAATTAATAACAACACAAAATTGCTGAATATATTTATAATCAATCTTACCTTCTGAACTGAAATTGAGAAACAGAATTAAAAATTCATTGAAATAGATGGTTTTTGACTATCATTTTTATCTTTGCGATGTTTTTCATAAATATGCGGCAATAAAGAAAACTAGGCTCCATATTGGATTTTCTTTTCTAAACACAAACACAGTGTCATGAGAGTTTTACTGGTGTGGGGTAGAATATAGATAGAGGAGAGTCTCTCTGCTACCACCGATTGGAGATTTAGATGTAATTATATTGGAAAGTTAATTGTAAACAAAATTAACTCTGATAGTTTTTAGTAAGCTTCATTATTGGAAGAAATTGTAATTATAACCAATATCGCAATCACTATTAGAGCAATAAAACAGGGAGATTATTTATTGCAGATAACCTTCTCAGAAGCGGTAGAGCTGGCCGCTCTAGTTAAATTTCTATCCCAGGAAGCAGCAAATTAAATTTTATTATAACTAGAAGGTCAAATATATTGAAGTTGAAAAGTCTTTATCTAAAATACGATATTCACATCGGAGCGCTCCGAAATCTTTGAAAGGACTTTATTTTAATTGGATTAAACTTAGGTGGTGGTGGTTGTTGGTTTTTGACAAGAAATTACATTGAACAGAAAAACGGGTCTCATAAACGTTTCTTGAAATTAATGAGATGTAATTAGATTCAACAGTTTTGTTGTAAATGATGTTATCCGACGATAAGAAAATTTTGCTAGAATTTCATGGTCACAGATGTAGTGAAGTATGTTGATTTTAGAAATATTACTTACTAACTGACCCGGCGAACTTCGTATCGCCTCAGAATTAATAAATATTGTGTTAAATTATTAGCTAAATTAATTTCAATAAATGCAAAAATCAAAATGAAAGCTATTTTAATTAAATTAAAATAACTTTAAAATCACTACTTTGTAGTCATCACTTGGCATGTGATCCAACGCAGTTATGAACAACCGAACCAATGTATGATATTCATTAAGTTGTTTCTGCAAATCTTGAAGAACTTCTCTTTTTATTGCCGATTCGATCTTTTGACACTGATGAAGTTGTTCCTCCATGTAGCCCACGAAGTAAATTTAGATGAATTTATGCTGTGCATCTTCAAGCGGTTGCAATAATCCGATTCGATTGTGGATTTTGCCTTGGATCCATAAAGTCGAAGGCGAAGTTATATTTATTAAATTATGATCACGAAAAATAATAACCGAATAAACGTTTATTCTCTCTAGCAGAAATTACCTTGAATGTCAGATTGAATCCGCACTCTTCTATAATGTCTGCTCTAAATGAAGTAATTTGGAAACAACATTTGTATCTTTGAAAGTTCGATAGAAAATGACGTGATTCTGGTGTTTCGGTACGAAGTAATGAATGCAATGACTCAGGTGGCAGAAGAAAGAATGGCAATTTTATCTTGCCACAGAGAGAGCATAATCCAGGCGTTTCTCCAGCGAACTAATTCCATACACCGCAAGGGGCATAATATACATTGAGCCAATTCGAACGAACGGATGCGAGCTGTAGTCAATTACGCAATCGTATTGAAATGCTACTCGATTCAAATCAACGCTTGAAGCATTTCTTCTTGCGCGTCGAAAATTATTAAGTTGTTGGTCTGTGCGATAAGCTCGACGATTTTTCGTTGCCAACTGAACTGTTTGTCTTGTTCTTGTGTTTGTGAAGAACGAAGTTGGGCCATACTTACGCGGCGCTCTTCCCGTGCAATTTCTTGTTCATCTGCAGTGGATTGATTCGCAATATTCCTAAGTCGAATTGCATTACGGTTTTGTTGTGAAAATTTAGACTCTCAGCGTTATAAATAACACTTTAAAATTAATCAAGTAAATTACATAATGAAGCCATTATCCATGGCCGCAGAATCACAAATAGCATAGCTTCACAAAGTGAACATTTTCATAAAACTTAACTCAACTATTTAAAATCACTCATCGCTAATGAATTTCAGAAAAAATTGTTTAAAGAGAATTAATGTAATCGAATTCAAATTAAATAACGGTCGAAAACTGAATAAGAATTATTAAAAAGGAATCATCATTTTCATTCGTGTCTGTCATTTATAACATACTTTTTTCTTTTTTTTGCTGTCATTGGTCACATATAACGTTTTACACACAATTAAATTATTTGTGATTTTTTTTACTTTTCCAATGCGCGAGGAAACTTCTCGAAGCGGAGATAAAAAAAATATTCAGTAAATATATAATAATCACATAAATTTTCAATGAAAAAAAAATCAGTCAATCCTTTCTCGATATATCATCAAAAAAGCCGTTAAATCCATAAATGTTTTTTTCGTGAATTTGTCCAATATTTTCATATTTATTATCTTATTCCCGACGAAGACAAATCCAAAAACACAAAAATAAAAAAAATTGATCCAGTCGTTCTTGAGTTATAAACGGTGTAACTAACACGACTTTGTTTTATATATATATAGATATAAATTTTCAATGAAAAAAAAATATCAGTCAATCCGTTCTCGATATATCATCAAAAAAACCGTTCCATACAAAATGTATGAGAAAATGAATGTTCTTCATAAATTTAATTTTTCGTGAATTTTTCCAATATTTTCATATTTATTATCCTATTCCTGACGAAGACAAATCCAAAAACACAAAAATAAAAAAAAATGGTCCAGCCGTTCTTGAATTATAAACGGTGTAACTAACGCGACTTTGTTTTATATATATAGATTATTTGACTAGGCGTGATAATCAAATAATATATGTGCAAGTATATATATATATATATATATATATATATATATATATATATATATATATATATATATATATATATATATATAGAGAGAGAGAGAGAGAGAGAAGTTAGCAGAGAAGACATAAATCACAAAATTAAAGTTGTATAAATACATAATAACAAAGCAATTATTATAATGACTAAAGGTTAATAAAAAGAAATTCAATGGAGAATTTATTGTCCAATTTATTTAATAATGACGCAAATTTTCTTTGGTTTTTCAAGAATGATTGGAACCATTGTAATATATTCCAGTTATTTCTGAAAACCACAGTAATCTATCAACATTTATAACAGATATTATCTGTAAGAGAAATATAGAATTAAATAGATAGATAGGTAGGTAAATAGGTTATTTACGCTTATGAACAAGTGTGTCTATCATCAATATAAGATTCCACAAACATTTGGAAAATGAGGTATATTTACCCCTAAAGATCTTTTAAAAACGACAACTTCAAGACCAAAAAATCTTTTCACAGTAGTCTCGTTTATGAGACTGGAACTGATAAAGACTTGCTATTTATTCTATTTTCATAATTATTTCGAATTTTATGTATATTTCTGTCGGAGGCTTCTATTTTCTGAAGGAAATAATACAAAAGCTAGAAATACAAAAGCTAGAAAAATTAAAATTATTTATTATTCGGCCTAAAACTGAAAATGTCATTTAAAATTATTTAAATTATATTTAGACAGGATTCCAAAGCATGAATAGGGGTCTGAAAAAAATTCTGTATGAAAATGTGGAGAATCATTGAAAATACCTCTTGAATAAAGCATAAACCCAGTTCATAATGTTTTTCCCTGGAAAGTAAAAATTTTAAATATCTTGAAAATTATGCTCATTTCGTTATGAGATCCCTTTTCCCTGGAAAGTAAAAATTTTTTTCTGAATGTTTTTCCCTGGAAAGTAAAAATTTTAAATATCTTGAAAATTATGCTCATTTCGCTTGTTCATTTTGCTATGAGAAAAACTTCAATATAAAGTATATTGTAATTCGGCTCTAAATAGACTAACGAATATTATAGTCAGCTAAATGTAAAATACAAAAGAGTTATGCATAATAAAATCAGAGCATTTCTCAGAAATTCACGATAGTTTTACACCCTTGAAAGGTACGCTGGGTAATGTGTTTTATTAGTAAAAATAATATTCTTATTTGAAACACACTGCATCATTAAATGTTTAAATTTTTGTAATTATGTAAGTGAACACCGAAACTGCGCAATGCGAGTTGACAGCTGTGTCATACTCGTGCTCGACAGCTTAATTTCTTTATAATTTTATTTTGTAAAATGCAAACTGAGGAACGAGAACTTTGATGCTGATTTCAATCCTCTTTTTTACACTCAGTTAAGTAGAATACGCGCAGAATGAAGGCTCTTTCAATTAGGCCGAGTTAGCAGCAGATTTTAACGGAGAGTTGCTTATTTAAGTATTATATGTATTAGGAAAACGGAAAACGGAAAGAAACAATTATCGAACCATGACTTTAATCGCGACTAATAGTACCCGTTAACCTTTTTAAATTATTTCTATTTCTAAATGATTAGGAATGTTCTCGACTCGCAATAGCCAGTTGCCCCTCAAAACAAATTTTTGTACGCGAAGAGGTAACATTTTTTTAGAATAAACATATTTATTACCAGAATTTGTCAAAATTACCTAAATTGTCAAAACTACTATTATTCAGTTCCGATTAATTAACAAGGCCAGCACAATGTTTTATTTGAAATGCAACTTCCTAAACCAATCAATAAAACACTAATAATGCACTAGATTTATTACGAACGTATAGCTTAAAAATTCATAATTAGAAAGTTATTGTCGGTAACAAAAATGTTTCTGAAATTGATTTCTTTTACCTCATCACGAGCAACCAAAACAAAAAATATTTTGCCGTACGTGGGTGACCTTGAAAAAATAAAACATTTTACAATATATATTTATATATATATATATATATATATATACACACACATATATATGTATATATATATATATATACAATATATATACCAAAAGAATAGTTTGCCAAGTTGTTATTTTTGCTCGCTGTTGAGAATAGTTCAATAATATTCAAAAGCGAAAATTAAAATCTCGATTTTACTTTGCGAATCGTCAATTTAAGAAAAGTCAAGGTCTTAGAAATTTAAATTGCATTCTATTAAAGTTCAACTTTCTTTAATAAATATATACTATAAACTTTTCTTCGTTAGCGTCTACTACTTAAGAAAATCCTCTCATAAGAAGATAGAGCACAATTATTTTCAAATTTTGTCAGGATCTTAAAGCACTTTTTCATCAAGTAAAGTCATAATTTAAAAAAATAATCAAAAATGTTTAATGATAACCGAACTACTACAAGTCTTCATTAAATTCTTTCAGCGTTGAAGAAATTAAAAGAACATCATAAGTTATATTAATATAAAGCTTAATTCTGAACTATCAATATGTAAGTTGTGAAAGTACACTATTCATGTTCACTCATTCCATATAAATCAGTGTGTATTATGTGTTGTTAGAACATGAACAGAAGTATGAATGAAATTTAGGAATCACCGAGTCAAAGTTGGTTGCAACACGAGCCGCAAATCGACTCAGTCTAATTAACCACGTCAATTCAAACTAAACAGAGTCATTTTACAACGAGGCTTTTAGCAATATTTGTAAATAAACTATATGTTCTTTGCTTAAAATGGATGAGTTGGAGTGATTTGCTATTGTATAAAAATCATGAGAGATTAGAAATCGTTAGACATTATTGGTAGATGAACAGAATAATTAACTTTCGCATATAATTCTGAAATGATATACGTGACTATTGAACTCACCAAGATGACCAGTGGTAAAAAATATGTATTTTAGGATTATCCCAACCCTACATTCTCTCAGTTGTAATAATTGATTGGCAGAAATGACTTGTGTTACTTTTTTTATGAAAAATAATTTTAAAATAAGTAATATTGGCCCACTTTAATATGGTCGTTATTGACAACAAGGAAATAAATACAGTTTTTAGGATAATTAAAATAAATAAAATAAAATTTTAGACTGCTGACAGAAAGTGATGTAAAAAATGAATTAGATTTTGTATACTTTTAGCTGTGAAACAATAAGGATAGAAAGTAAATGAGAATAAAACTAGAGATAGAAATGCATTTTAAACAAAGAGGAAATCTGAAAATTTGCCGCTGTTATTGAAGAAAACGAACAATTATAATATGCCTATTTTGGCTAAGGGTAGTCATTTAATTTAATAAGACTATAATAAACAAAGACAAAATGTAAAATGTAGAAATATTGCTGAACTATATATAGATTTTATATTCGACACCGTAGTGTGCTGTATTCGTTTGCAATTGCATATTCAAATGCTATGTATAGGTGCCGGTAGCAGCGCCACTGATGCGTGAAACTAAGAATCACCAACCTGAAAGTTCAGGGTGGCGGGTACGGGCATCATCACCAATTAGACAAGCCTATACCGTGAACTCAACTGAGACAGGTAGTTGATAACGATGACAAAGATAACGATGAGACAAAAAATTAAGTATACAACTGTTACGAAGGATTCTCATTTTCAGAGTTTTGTACCAGGAATCCTTATAAGATGATCTCGGAAACTGTTTCACACTGAAACTTAAAATTTGGCATAATTAGAAAGTATATTATTCCGCAAATATTTCGGTACAAATTAATAATCAAAAATATTCATATGGATTTGAAAAAAAATTCTTTTAAATTTAGTATATTAATTGGTATTATTATTGAAAGACAAAAGTACAAAGATACCAAAATTATTTTTTCAGATTATTATTAAAGTTATTTCCAGAGATATTATTAAAAATGTTCACAAAAAAATACGACCGCCCTTCCTTAATTTCCGAAACTGCTACAGTAAAAATTGTTCAGACATGTGGGCCCATAGATAAAGTTTTAAATGGTGATAAATAATATTTATATACGTGAATGGTTTAATGAAAACACTGTGTTTATATATATATATATATATATATATATATATATATATACACACATACATATACACACATATATATATATACACACACACAAAGTCTACAGAATCCTCGTAGTGCGGGTTCTTTCATACTTAACAATGGTCATTCTATTAAATATCAGTCTGTCATACAATGATCTTAATAAAGTAATTCAAAAATTTATATGTATTTCTGTTTAAAAGAAGGGCTATGATAAAAATGCATTAATTTTTTGGTGACAGAAGAATTTATGAAATTATCATTAACTACTTATAAGATACCCAAAATATTTTTAAAGAAACGATAATTTTATGAAATTTATACTTGTAATTTTTGTATTAAAAAATGTTGGAAATTAAACAGAAAATTTTTTTTTTAAATTACATTGGATATCAAAATGCATGATAGAGTAATATAACAATACATAAGATAAACTTTTTTCAGCCACTCAATATTTCCGGGAGCATTTTAAAAAATATATATTAAATTGTTTAAAAAAAATGTGCATCTAAATAGTTACGTAAAAGATCAAAGATAGGATCTTTATTTCTTCAGTTACTTCACATTAACCACAATTCCTTGCAACATAGAAGTCGAAACCTTAGGTGTATTTTGTATACTCATGTCGCCGAAATTAACAAGGAATAAAACAATTTTCATCCTAGTATTTTACTAACATCTTTGGTCTTACATCTAGTACACACAGAGTTTCCTATCAAGCACCAGTGTTTTCTACGTTGCAGAGAACACGTAGAAAACACTGACATATATACATGTGTTTTCCCACTGTTTAGGAGAATATATATCTAATTTCTTCAGTTTGGCCACACGTTGAAGATTAAACTATCGATATGAAACTTCTTTACCTTTTATTATTATTTTAATTTTTTAGGAACCCTGAGTAAAAGCAAATTAATAAAAAAACATGCACCTTCCTTAAAGTGGAATTAAAATATAATATAAATTTAAAAATAAAAATAAAAAAATTTATTCTGATGAATCTAAATTGCATTCGATTATAGCTTAATAAATATGAAGCTGTTGGAAATAAATCTATTTTTTTTCCAAAATAAATAGTATTTTGATGTTCTAAAATATTATTATACAATATACAAGTGTATTCAATAATCATAGGTTTCAAATTTGTTTTATCAATTAATCGCATTTTTGCAAAACAATTAATTTCTACTACTTAAAAAAAACTTTTTAATGAGAAGATGAAACCCATTTTTTTTCAATTTGGCAGAATCTTTTAACATCGCTTGCCTTGAATTGTTTTAATTCAAAAAGAGAAATATTAAAGTAAAATGCTATCCGATTTACTACAAGTTTTTCTTAATCTTTAATAATTTTTTCAGGACGAAATGAATTAGTAAAACGTCAAAAGATATGTGTATATAATACTCACTTCAGAATCGTCGATGCGTACTTTTTTAATGTATATTACTAATGTTCATTCATTGCGTATAAATCAGTGGTTTTGTCGACGTACTTAGTATGAATGAAATGTAGCAATCGACTTGCAAAGTTGATTGCAACACGAGCCGCAAACGAGTCGCTTGGCCCACTAAATAACTATGCAACGTTAAACTAAACAGAGTAACTTCTCAACAAAGCTGTTAGCATTTTACGTAATTAAACTGTTTGTTCTCTATTTACAATGTGTTTGTTGGAGTGATTTGGTTTTGTTTATAGTTCAGAGTACATTTTAACATTTTAGGTTAGAAATAGTTCGATGTAATTATATAAAAAGTATAAATAGTTCTTTCATCTGATTTCTTTGACATATATTAATTAAAACTCACCGGGTGAAGAGCGGTAGAAAATATTTTCTGAACAGTTTATTGTAGGATCGTTCCTAGCACACATTCCGTCAGTTTAACTAAATGCTTGGTAGAAAGTGCTCGTATTAACGTTTTGCGGAAAATTTCTCAAAAGTAGTTAATATTGGATGATTTTTATATAGCTTTAAACAAAGGTTGTTGATAATCACCAGGAAATGAATGCAGTTATAAAGGTAATTAAAATAATTAGAATGCAAAATAAGTTTTCTAGCAATATTAAATATGTAACAAGTATTATAATTTGTATAAATTTATATGCAAAAAAGTAAGACTATGAAGATAAAACTAGATATGAACGTGTAAGTTAAATCTGAAAATTGGATAGTTATTGAATAAGGCGAACAATTTAATTATGCGTATTTTCGGTTTAGTGTTGTGGCTTAATATAATAAGAGATAATGAAGACACACTGTAAAATCTAGAAAAAATATCCAAACTGTATAAAGACCCATAGTTGGATAAATGTCTAATTATACAAAGCCACCATAATGCGCTGTGTTGATCACCGCACGTCAAACGAAGCTGGAGTGGTGTTTGTAATCTCACAGTTGAATGACACGTATCAGCGATGGGTAGCAGTACTACCGGTGCGAGAAACTAAACACAAGTTTACCTTTAGCCTTTAGCACCAGTTTGGCATTACCTACAATGACACACCGATTAAGACAAGCCTACATTCAGAAGAGAACTAAGAAAAGACAAAGATCATAAAAATAACGTTGAACAAGACTAATATTAAAAAAGTATATTGGACAAGAGAAAAAAAAATTACTTTTAACAAAGACCCTCGTTTTCTTCGTTTCATACCAAGAAATAAAAAAATGGAATCTTTATATGATGACGTCGGTCACAGCGGTTTCTCTCGGAAACTCCTTGAAGCCGAAACTTAAAATTTGGTAAAGTTATAAAACATGTTAATCCGCATATATTTCTATACAATGCAAAGCTGAAAAATATTGATATACATTTCACAAGACATGGAAAAAATTTGAATTCAATGTATAATGTGACAGATTATTATTTATTTCTAGAAATGTTGAAAAAATTTCCATAAAAGAATACGGACGTATTCTTTTAATTTCCGAAAGTGCTACACTAAAATTTATGAAAAAAATAATACCAATAGAAGTTTATTTAATGTGTACTGAGAAGCTTCATCAATGATTGATCTCACAGTTTTGAGGAATTCACGATATTTTTACAATATTGTAAGACATGTGAAGTCATATATTTGAATGGTGATTAAAAATATGAATATTTATGTATGTTTTAATAAAAATATTATAAATTTCTATATGTACCTATAGTATTTATAGAACCCTAGTTCCACGGGTTTTATTCATATTTAACATTTATAACATACTCTTGATGTTACCACTTAGAAGAGCAGAGGCATAAATAACATTTTGAAATGAAATAAAAAAATGTAAAATTAAGACCAACCAGTATTATTTGAAATCTAAAATATTCCTTATAATGAAATAAAAATAAATAATCGGTGAAAGATCAAGAACCCAGTACAGATCAATTAAATTCTTTATCAAGAAATGTCTTTATGAATAAGGGATGGAAAAAAATAAAATAAATTTATTACAAACGCGCTTGTTCGACGCAGGTAAAGCTGCTGATCCTTTATAAATTCACGGTTTAGTTAAAGGTGAACAATTATCGTCCTATTTGCTGGATGTGGGATATTGATTGTTATTTAAATGATATAATTTGAGTAATTTCTTTCCAAATTTTGGCCATCATATACATCTTTCTTATAAAACGATTTGGTTAAAAACATTGAAAACTATAACACACATACACGTATTTCCTTCAAATAATCAAACCTAGCTGGATCACAGAATGTACACGGTTTTGACGTTAATATGAACTTTTGGCTGAATATTTCACCACCATTAATAGAAATTAACCAGAATTGAGAGCTTCTTATTTATATGTTCGATCACCGAAACAATTAATCATCCCTCAAATTGTACCTTGTAAAAAGATTGCAAAATAGAGGTAGATACACGAGATTATCGTCGGAAACAATATCCCTACGTACCTTATCATTGCTATAATTGGCATTAACTTCGATGGATTAAGGTCTCATAGTAACTTAAAAAGTGATGACATTAAAATGTCCATCTGCTTTTTCTATGAAATGAAAGCATGAACGATACTATTTCAATTTTGTTTAGTTTGCATACTGATTAAGGAGTCGTCTTTCTGGGAATATTTTCCATCTCAAGTTTTTCAAAATCTGCTAAATAAATAATGAAGAATCACTTTTAATCTTTGTTTTGGATGTAACAATACCCATATTTTATATACTTTCATATGATTTCAAAAAAATTGTCGAAATGTTCTTGGTTCTAAAGTGCATGTGTTCCAATACATTTACATAAAACGAAACACTAGTTTAACAGCGCATTTAATTAATATTCTTATTTTATATTCGGTTTATTTTAATTATGTTTAAAATTGCATTCACTTTCCTAATAAGAGCGGTGTCAAAATAGTCAGATGTTATCTACAATTTTGTAATATCTCGTATAAAGTAACATAAACGCTTCCTGCCAAATACTTAACCCAACTGAGAGAATTTGAGTTGGAAACAATAAGCTACTTTTCTAGTGGTCATCCCGATGAATCTTATCTGATATTTTGCATTTAAGAATTAAATAAAAAACTTACTATAATGATATAGTTTCCGAACATAGGTTTGCAATTAATTTTATTAAATAAACGCATTTTTTATGAACATTAAGCTTTACTACTTAAGACAAATTTATATGGAGGTGCATTTTAAGCACGAAGTGAATCTGAAAATTTGATGGAATAATTGAATAAGGTGAACAATTAAAATATATATATTTTGGCTCAGTGTGGTGAATTAATTTAATAAAAGAATGGTAAATAGATACACACCATGAAGTAAAGAAAAATTTCCAAATATATAAAGATCTGTAATTGGACCATTGTTCAATTATATAAAGTTTAATATTCGACTCCCTGATGTGGTGTGTTTATGACAAGTTTGAGTATTTTCACAGCACGGATTTCCAGCGTGCATTGCTAACCGCATTTCAAATGGAGTTGAGAGTAGTCACATTTCAGTGACGGGGAGTAGCACCACTGATGCGACAGACCAAGCACCAGTTAGCTTTTATGATTTGGCACCAGTTCGGTATTACCCCCAAAGATACACGCATTAAGACAAGCGTATATCAGGAAGGGAACTGAGACAGGTAGTTGATAACGATGACAAAAATAACGTTGAACAATACTAAAATTGAAGAGTCATATTGGACAAAGCCAAAAAATTAACTATTATTAAGAAGGACCCACGTTTTTAGCGTTTCATAGAAAGAAAGAAAAAAAAACGAAATCTTTATTAAATGATTCACGTGTCCATTCATCTTTCGTCAGTCAGCAACGTTTTTTGTGAAAACTCTTTGAGGCAGAAACTTAAAATTTTATAAACTAAAGCATATTAAAAAAAAATTAATTTATTGTATTATATAATATATCAATCGAAAAAGAAATATATAAAGATTTCAAAACTTTTTTCAGGCTACTATTTATTTCTAGATATACTTTTAAAAATGTTCACAAAAAACATGACTGTCCTCCCCACAACTGCTGCAGAAAAAATTATAAAAAAAAGTAATAATGAAATAAAATAATAAATAATAATTATCTAAAGTTTGCTGAGAAGCTACAGCAATGACTGATCTCGTAGTTTTTAAGGAATTCAGGATATGTTTACACTTGTGAAAGATATATCAGGTCATGTACTTAAAGTGTGATAAATGATACTAATATTTGTAAATGGTTTAATAGAAATATTGTAAATGTTTGTATGTACCTAAAATATTTAGAGAACCCTCGTAGTGCGGGTTTTATTCATACTTAATTGTTATTTAAAATATATTTTTCTGATGTAAATATTGTAACGATTCGTAATATCAGAGGTAATATAAATAGACATATTTTGAAAAGAAACACACAATGTAAAAGAAAGACATACCTTACATCGTTTAATAATTAAAGCATTGTTTATAATGGAAGAAAAAATAAATAATACGTGAAAGATCAAGAAACTGGTACAAGAAACTGGATCAATAAAATTCTTTTTCAAGGGTCAACGCCGGAGTCTTTGCTAAGGGGCTAAGAGTGATAAAATAATTTGTTATTACGCGCATGCGCGCGTGCGTGTGTGCGTGCACGTGCGCGTGCGCGTGCGCGTACCCGTGCGCGGGCGCGTGTGTGTGCATGCGCATGTGCATGCACACGCGTGCGCGCGCCTGTGTGACACACATACACGTGTGTGTATTGTATATAATGGGTAAATATATAATATCTTCAATTCATTTAAATACGTAATATTTTGAATTTTTATGTACAACTGAATTGTTGGACAAAAATTTTTTCGAGTCGATTACGTCTATTATTTTTGTTAAACTTATTTTACGCCTTTAAATTTCAGTTTTAGATCCATTTACAATTACACTAATTATAAAACTAATGCTATTACCAATAAAGTAATGTGTAAGAAAATAACATTGAATATTTTCTCTCTAATAGATATAATCTGTATTGTATCAAAACTGACGAATAAACTCGACGTGGGTGATGCTTTGGAAGGAGAAGGAACGTAAATGTAAATTGAAATATCCGCCTATTGGCGTCTGGATCTAGAAAATCTAGATCGAAATGTGTAGCCGCATGCGGCGCTGAGCTACCAAACTACTCGTAAATATTCAGTAATTGAGTCAGATATGCGAGATAAAGCCATTAGAATTTCCAATTCTAGTCGTCTTAGCGAATATTTAATTTTGTTTGGCAACTTTTTATGTTAGTGTGTTCGTTTGATTCGCAGATATTTCTTTCTAAAACTTTTATAATTTATACCATTTTAAGATAGGAATGTTGCCAAGTGTTTATTTTTGCGCTTAACATCACAGATAAAATCAAATGTTGAAATTTGATTGCGCAGCCAAATGCACATTTAAACTATATTGAAATTACATACACATTAACTTATATCATGAATATGATTGAATTTGAAATTTTAATTGTTGTATTTTTCGTTCGAGCCGGATGCTAGCAGTTTTGTTGGCCATGATGGATATACTAATATAAATTAAAGTTTTACCGATGTAATTTTCCACAAACGATTAACTTTTTCTATGATCTTATATTCTCGTATATGTCTCCGTGATTAGAAATGTTGATAACTTTACATCTATGGAATAAATTACAATATAACACAAAATTAATTTTGAATGAGAAGTTATAATTTTTATTACATAGAGTGATAATAAATTTAAGTTTTGTTCCATGTTTAGGAGGGTTAATAATTTTTTTTTGGTATATTTGTAAAGGAGAAGATATGGTTGTAATATGAGCAAGTCTCTCCTGCATCGAGTTTTGAAGGTATTTAAAATTATTATTTAATGAAAAAATATTGTGGACTCAAATGCCACTACGAATTTTTCTTTATTCTGGATTAATATGTGAGATCTCATGAGTAAAAATCGTTTGTGTTATTTTTAATAAGAAATGCTTTTTACAGATAAATATTTTTAAGTCCTTATAAATTCATTCGACTTATAAATATTTATACAAGACTCTTTCATCCTCTACTTAATACAAATCTACTTAAAATTACTACATTTTATGATTAATATATGCGATTTGAATTGAAGACATATGGGTTTTTAAAACAACACTACACAGTTTCTATATTGTTTACATTGTAAAAAAAATAAAATAATGAGAAATAGCTTTCGAGGTCCAAATAAAATAAGTCTTACTTGTCTTTAATTAATCCAAAAATTCAATTTTGAATTGGGATCTATCAAACTTATTTAGGGATGAAATGTCGATGGGTACTTGCAGCAACTTTGTTATATTTCGTATTTCACACATCTCAATGTAATTATATTTCGAAAGTATTAAATAATTTGACAACATTTTACTGAGAAGTCATTTTACTAAAAATCGTAATAAATATACTATCTACAATTTAAGTTCTCTATATATATATTACCAATTATGTCCATGGCATACCCAGTATATGTATAAATATATTAAATATAAAAGAGAGATTATCGGTAATAAACACAAAACATATTTTTTGAGCTATAAATAAATGTGTTGACACAATTTCGGTGCACATAAAATACTCATTACTTAAAATTTTAAACTAAGCTATAAACCACGATAACTGAAAACCAAGGTTTATTTAAAAAGAAAAAAACACAAAGCTTTCTGATATCATAAACTAGAAAAATTAAACATTTTTCCATATTATTTTGATTAAGCTGCGTGTAATTTTAATAAAAAGGTACTAATTATTTCTGGCATTCGATCAAAAAACTAAACTTTAATTTTTGTGAAAAAAATTATAAAAATATAATTTAAAAGATGTGCCTTCATAGCAATATGAATTTACAAAAGCGTGGGGTGTTTTCGATTTACATTTTCCCAACAAGCAACCTAGGTTTTTTCAATAAATTAAATTTTTTGTCATCCTTTTTATTCTCCCTAATGCATATAAAAATAAACTGAAGCTATATACGAGTTCTGAGATATATTTTCACTCTTGACCAAAATCCAGCGTATTTTGTTTTGAAATTATTTTACTGTCATCGATGTGTCCAAAATTTTGAATAATTGGAACGTCAGTAAAAATTTCATTTAAATATTCCGTTATATGCATACAAGTGAATATTTTCACTTACATAATAAATTCACTTGCATATATATATATACAAGTGAAGCTAATGTAAAACATTGAAAAAATAATAAAAATATTGGCAAAATTCGTTGAATTCATTTATAAGGCAAATAACGTAGTATTTCCAATAATCGCTCTTCCGAAAAGCAGAACTGACTTAATTTAATAAAAATGATTATATAGAGGAATATTTAATATATTCCTCAAGTCTGGTAATTCCACGCACTCAGCCAGATAGACTCGTTCAGTCAAGGAGCGAATGAGAAAATATTGTGGTGATTTTATACAGAAATATTATAAGTAAATTCGTAGCGAAAATAAATTATTACGTTAGGTGGCTGAAGTGAACTTAGTGACAAGATTCAAACAGATATAAAAATTAGTATTAGTAAGATGAAATATTTTTTTCTTGGATGAAGCTTAACGGAGGAAGATAATATTAACAATTCAGCCTGTATTTAAAAATATTTAGCAATCATACATTCATTACAAAATTTATGTAACATACGAGAATATTCATATTATTTCCTCTTTTTATAGTAAAATATATCAAGAGTGTCGAATTTGTGACACTATAAAATTCATTGTATTAAATTTTTTGTTTCTATGTTTTTTTGAATTTGCAATGAATAAAAAAATTTTAACAGTAACCTTATTATGACCAAGAACTACACACACACTCACACACATATATATATATATATATATATATATATATATATATATATATATATATATATGTATATATATGTATATATATATATATATGTATATATATATGTATATATATATATATATATATATATATATATATATATATAAATCTGTATTTGAAAATATTTAAATTTGTATTTCGAAAGCAATTTTAGTTTATATTTCGTTTTCTGCACAATAATATGAAAGCGTATTTTCCACACGCTATACCCGGGTAACTTTGCTTTGTTCACGGAAGATATCCTCTATATCCTCTATACACAAATAACCATAGAGATATATAAGATTATATATCTCTATACTTATTTGTGTTATTGGATTCCAGACAAAGGTAGACCAACTACAACTTATAAAAGAGGAGTTCATAAAATAGATTATTTGATATTACTACGAAAGTTTTGTTCTCAATGGTATCAGAGGAAGTTTTTTAAATGTTTTATTTCATACTTAATTTATATGGAATATCTCAAAATAAATAGTCCTCTCTCATCATATTACTGTATTTCTATTAATACAAGTTAGCTGGACAAAATAAATTTTTGTTGTTGTAATTTTGTCGTGAAAATTTGTTATTGCTTGTTAAATACAGTGAGAGCTGCTTGAACTTTCTTGTACGGTCAGAACACCATCAGATTTGAATCGCTAAAAACTAGGAAACTAATAATACCTTGATAATGTTTGAGTCCAAAACTGACAGAATATATCTGTGCGTACTTTTCGTGCAGTATCAGTGACGTTATTTGACTAATGTAAGTGCATGTGTGTGATTGTTGCGAATTAGTGTTGTGTAAATTTATTAATTAGTGTAGTGTGAAAACGTGTTTAGCTAGAGTATTTATTGGAGTGTTATTATGAAGAGCTTGCTAAGTACTTCTGTAATCCAAATGATATAATAAAAATATTTGTCGAAATAAAAGTAAAATTTTATATAATATAGGAAATTAAAAAGTATTTCATACGGTTCATAAATGTGCTCAGAATCATAGAAAAAGCAAATTAGGGAAAAGCCCGCATCAAAGAAACTTCAAAAAACCTAAAATGTTTAGGATCGAGTAAATGCTAGAGCTGCAAAAGCATAAAAAATAAAATGAAAAAAAGACGTAAAGCGATTACGTAGGCAGCCCATCGCGCATACAACGTCCAGCCATCGGGAATTTAACGTCCAGTGTGGCGCAGACATAATTGGAAGGCCAGAAAAATAGGATAGAAAATAGTGATGATATAAAGATTGATACAGCACCAGATAAGTATATATTGCGATCACCAAATATTGTCGTGTTGTCAACGGCAGAAATCTATGAGTCAGTGGAATCGGAGATATTTGCTATGGCCGATAAACTTGTAATTTATCTATCCTCTAACCGTAATACTAGTCTGTCTGTATAACCATTGTATTAAAACGATTAGTAATTAAATTATATATTAATAGGAAACACTTGTTATGACTTTATCCCAACGTTTTCACTATAAATCTGTGGCGCGCACCCGTACTGCTGGATACATTTTTTTTTTAAATCTAACATGAGGGTTTCCATTATATAAGTGATTTCATGACATAACAATTATTTTATTGAAATTCTCAAAGAAATATTTAATAAGTGAAAATAAAAAAAAAAATTATTTATATTTCCATTAAAGAAATTTTTTTATATGTTTATCCAGCAAAACCCATTATATTTAAAAATTTACGGGACGTCATAATTTGTCAAGTAACTTTGCTACTTCTTGTCATTGCACGCAGAACCAAATTGTCGATATGTAGACATTTAGTTTTTGTTTGCTTGTATTTGCCATATATATCGTCGACCATCCAGGATCAGGTCATGGATTCATTAAAATGAATACCATCGCTAGGTCGTACATACATTAATATTTAAATTTTTACATCTCGGCTACACAGTGTTATTCGCTAAAAGGCCGTCCCGTATTAATTTAACCCTCTCCTATGTCTATAGAAGTTTTAAATAAAATTGGTACATTGCAGCCTTTATTTACTTAATAGAATAATTCCTCTATTTTGATAAAATTATGTTTCAAGGAAATAAATTTGAAAAACGCTTGTTTTGGTAACTTTTCGAATATTTCATCCATTCAACGAAAAGCACCATTTCGATATTTTGAAACCGTCTTCTACAAACAAAAAAGGAATAGTTGATAACGGGGAAAGGAATAAAAATAATCTACAAGAATATATCTCTTGAAAGAATAGAGTTTGGGGAAAAGAATGATTTTTCGTTATTGTCTTTTAAATTAGAAATATATTAAAATGGAGACAATTTTCGAATATTGCGCACAAATATCACAAAATTATAACAAATTTTAAGATTTTGTAGTGAAAATAGGGATTTTCACTAAAAAATCCTAAAAGAATCTGTAAATATTTATTAAATAAGACGATAATTTAAATTTTCGTCATACTTATTATACTTACCATTTATATTACTGCCATTTGGTTATCGCTTCTTTTATATTTATATTTTCTTTCCCTTCCTTTTTTCTTCCTGGCTTATTTGCTTATAATTAATATATAATCAGTCCCTGAGCTCAAGGAATAATGGTCCTATAATAAGTAATTTACTTAGCATCACAAAACGAATGCTTAATATGACAAAACGGATACTTAGTAATTAAACAGCATTAACATAACAAAGATACAAACTTACCGAAAGTCAGATATTTTAAAAATTCGTTTTAATATCAGGTTTTGTTGCGAAAGTTTGTAGCTAAATATAAATCCGATACATGACTAAGTACCCATTTCAATTTAGAAATTGTTCATGCATAAAAGCAGGGGAATAACACTTTTATTATATTAAACTTTTTTATTAAGATATACATATTAAAAAAAATTATTAAATAGTATATTAAAAATACGTTATTCTATGAAAAATATTCGTAGAAATTTAAGTTTTTATTTTCTCAGTTCGTGAGCATTCCCACACTAATAATAGACTGGACATCAAAACTAAGTGATAGTTTAATTCATAGATAATAAAACACCTAATTAAATTTTTGCTACAGTTCATTTTTCACATTCTCGGGACATGGAAAAAAATTTCAGTTCTCATTGTTATACCGATTAGAAAAAAAATATTACATTGATGAAATTAAGCATTGGAAAAAATTATAAATTTCATGTCGACGTAAAGTTTTATAAAAATATTCAATAAAAAATGAGAATTACTAGTATTCTTTTTATTTTAATCGCGAGAAAGAAATATAACCTCTTCAAACAAATCGATCATCGTACTTTATCCTAAATAAATGTGCAAATCTATTTATAAAAGTCCACTTTCTTCACCACCTCTTTAGTACCAATATTTTATTTCAATTATCGAACTAATTTTATTGGAAAATTTCCATTCCTAAAAGTTATCTCCAATCCCGTTAGCTCGAACTTTCTGTATTTTTGGGTGCTTTTAGCTTTCTACAGAGAAATTGCGGTTTTATACAGATTTAGAAGCTCAGTTTTATTTAAATAAAGGTTCTCATTAAATGCCGAAAAAATACACATGAAAATATATATCCAAAAAACATAGAGTAATGGATACGAAACATTTCAAAAGGCTAGAACTTTCGTAATAGTAAGCAAAAAGCTAAGGAAGAATTAAGGAGTATATTAAAAGTACATTACATATTTTTTTCATTTAATGGATAACAAATTGTTAAATTTCAAACAAAATAGTTACCATAGACATAAATGAACATCATCAAAAAATATCGACCTACAATAATTGATCCAACTACAAAATAAGTATAAAAAGATTTAAAAAAGGAACGCGAGAAAACTAGAATATCCGCTTTCTGCATCATCTTAGTAATAGCTGTCTTAATCATATAGCTTATAAATTTTAAAGATAGTTTTAGAGATCTAAGGGATCCCTAAAACAATCTAAGATAAATAAAATGCCCCCTTCCCCATCCAAAATTACTGAAGTTAAAAGTAGTGGAAAAAAGACAGCATTAAAAATTTATGACAAAACTCTAGCCATTGTACAAAATTTCATAGCTTTGGAGATATTTAAAAGTTAATTTTTAATATTTTCATGCAAATATTCTTATTAAAACGACGGATCCATTCGACTAAGAACAAATTATCGTCACATGAATGCTACGTTCCAACGAATTCACAATTATTTTACTAATATAAAAATTGTTGTAACAATAAACAGCTTTAGAAGCAACGAATTTGCAATTTCTTTGATGATATAAAATGTATTTTTTGCCCATTTTTAAATTTGTTTAATGATTTTATTTAGCCTTACGTTCCGCCTGTAGTTTTTGTTGATAAAAATCTTTCGATCTTTCGACGGTTTCTCGTGAAGCTTCCCACAGGTATTTAATCTATATTATAATATAATATTGTGATAATTTCAACATTCAATTCTTAAACGCCGATGCTAAATATATACTGCATGTCTAAACCTGAGACTTAAGGGGTGCTGTTTTTAAATTGGTATCGTTGAGTATCAAGCGACGACTCCTTATTGAATTCCGGGTTCCGACTAATGAGACTTGCTGTTTCAAGGGCCAACCGTGAGGGTAGAGGATCATCTGTTTTAAAATTAGTTTTATGGGTCTCCACCAGGGAATCTGTCATTTAGCTCCGTGTTTCAACTTCTCACTCCTGACGTTGCGGCGCAATGTATGCTTGAATCATGAGACTTGAGAATCTGACTTTTTTAACTTTGTATTGTCAGCCTCAGGCAAAAACTTTGTCATTGAATTCCGGATTCCAATTCTTCAATCCGGTGATACAGTAGTATAGTCTGCCTAAATTACAAGACTGGACAGTCTGCCGGAAATGATAATGTTATATGTTATAATCCTGTTTTATATGACTTGTGTGTTACATACATAAAACGATTTGACTACAATAAATAGGAGTACCGACGGCGTCATCACATCAATATATTTGCAATACTATTAATATCCTCTACAAAATACCATAGATTCTTGTGAAGCAACTGTGTCATGGAAGTACGGTTTGCCTCTTGAAAATATGTTAATATGAAATCATAAATATTGAGTGTCGTAGTATTTCTGTAAATTAGTATATCTTGCAATTTTTTATGATGAAGATGGGCAGGATATATGATTTGTACTATATTTGAATGCCATTTACAATGACTAAAGAAAGATAAGGTGGCAAAAACACCAAATACGTTATTAATTCAAAAACTTACTTCCGTTCTTTTTTAAATGCTTCGGTATTATCTCCCACCGTTGGCTTTAAATTATGAATTGAATGGGAAAAGGTATTGAAAAAGATGATAAAATAAGTCGTTTTTATTAAAATAGCCAGAAATTTAGAACGTGAGATGAATAACAAGCATTACGATTACCTAAATGAAATAAACAAAAATTTAATTATCCAGATGCGATCTCAAAAATTCTTTATAATTTTGTTCTTCTCAAGCAGAATTAATTTATGTTATTCATATTTCAATGCCTTCAGTATAATATATGTTGAGAAAACTCAACATATACATAATACTAAAAAACTCAAGTATATATATACCTTTGAAAAAAAATATTCCCACCTTAATCGCAATAAATTTTGCACGCATATATATATATATATATATATATATATATATATATATATATATATATATATATATATATATATATATATATATATATATATATATATATATATATATATATTAACGTAAACCTCAAATTTTAAGCTTTTCAACAAATAGTACATTTATTTTATATTTTAAATTTTCATCTCATAAAAATCAGAACATTAAACAGAATTTATTGTATAATTTTAATAATTTATTCAGTGCTTAAATTAAACGAATAATTATAACTTTTTAAGCTCATGTTACTATAAACAAATAGAATCGAAGCATTGTTATGTACATTAGATTGGCTTTTTCTCTACCATAATAGAAATTCAAATAAATGCAAAACAAAAATGTAGAGACTTTTCAAACCCCCTTCGCGTGTGAAAAGTTCTAGGCCTAACAAAAATATAACATTTTTTAGGATTTTTTTTATTTTTCAACTTTATTAGAGTACTTTGCATTTCAACAAATTTGGATGTAATACTGTCCCGTTCTCCGATACTCCCCATATTTTACTGAAACCTGTAAAATAAATATCAATCAACGTGGTCAATGTTGATATAATCAACGTTCGGTGTTTGAAGAAAATTGTCATGTAACGATATTTTTTCCAGTTTAAAAAAAAGTAATAACTAGAAAATAAGAACACACATAAAATTCATGGATTAAATATAAACAATGAAGCATACACCATGAACTTCCACAGCATTAACCATGAATGTGTGTGAATCATCGTGATTACAGAGGAGTACTTACTTTTTACCCAAGATGGATATTTAGTCCATATAACATCTTTTCAATAATTCCATTATTAAAGCGTTACATGCATTTGGTCCAGACCTCCCTTTTTTGTGTAGATGACCCTGCCTTTTTTTAAGTTTATATGAGTACCATACTCCCAGAAAATCTGAAACAATTTTTTTATTTCTTTTCTTATCCATTGAACCACACACATAATATCATACAAGGTTCGTGTGAGATGATACAGTTTTCATTATTTCTGGTGTGTATTTATAAACCTTTTGCATTTAATATTATAAAATTAGGAAAAATTTAGTAGAAATCCATTTAAATTAGTGAAAACCCTTTTGAAGTTCTGATCGACTTTTAATAAATACGCATCCGCCTAGCATTAAGCTTAAAGGTACAAAAAAAAAGAATTATTTGAAATAAAGTTGACGAAGTGGACGTTGTTTATTGATATGTTTTTAGTATTAGGAAGCTTACAAACTTTCAGTCATTGATCATTACGTAAAGTGTTGTGAATTTTTATAGAGATTTTATCAATTGTAGCGATTTTGTTGGCATGCCGAGTTATTATTATCTTGATTTATTTTTAACATCAAAAATTGAGGAAAAATTTACTAACAAAAAATTTAACATTTTCCCGTATCAATGGGTGTTAGAACGTTAAGAATAAAGTCGTTATTACCAAATTGAGTTTTAATTAAAAAAAGAAAACTTATTTTCTTTACTCAATCGCCTCAAATTACGCAAACGCATGCGTTTCACATACTGTAGAACTTCTTTCAAAGAGCTTACTTAATAAATAGCATAGTTAGTTGCAAATCTAAAATAAAAGGTAGGCTATACATAATTATGGAATTATTTAAAAGGGAAATGTTGAGAAAATAAACAGTCGAAATATTATGCTTGCGTACGAAAACTGAATGCACTACCACAAGTATGGGAAAAGTATATATAAGAATATAATTAAAACAATTTAAAATTCATGGCTTAATTTTTATACTGCATTTGGAAAAGTATTAAGTGAGTTTCGACAAATTTGTCCCAACGTATACCTATTTGTTTGAATTCTTTTTTATATTTATATATATGTATATATATATATATATATATATATATATATGTATGTATATACATATATATATATATGTATATATGTATATATATATATATATATATTTATATATATATGTATATATATCTTTGGTATACTCATTATATTTGGCACGACAGTCCAGGATAGGCCAAGGTCTTCTGTTGGAGATTCTTCCAGGAAGTTTTCCTCTTCGCCTGGGTTTTCTAGTTCTTCATCCTGAGAATGTTAAAATCTTCTTCCACTGAATCGATCCATTGTAATTTTGGTCTACCTCTTCTACGAGTTGTTAGAGGTTATGCGATGAAAACTTTCTTTACTGAGTTTTCATCTTTCATTCTAGATACGTGGGCAGCCCAGTTCATTCTTTTCATTTTAATCGTTTTTATGACATCAGGCTCACCAAACAACCTATAGATTTCTGAGTTGATACGTCTTCGCCACATACCATTTCCCTTAACACCCCCAAAAATTATCCTCAGAACCCTTCTTTCAAAGGTTGCTGTATTATTCTCTCCAGTTCTAGTCAAAGGCTAGGTTTCTGAATCATTTGTTAGAACTGGCCTACTAAGAGTTTTATATACTAATAATTTAGTTTTTCTCTTAAGAAAAGAATATTTAAGGATGGAGCTTAGTCCAAAAAATGCTTTATTGGCCGATGATATGCGATTCTGAATTTCAGAGATAGTGTCATCCTTATTGTTAACACAAGATCCGAGGTAAGTAAAACAGTCAACCGTTTCAAATGTATGTGAACCAATCTCCAAACGATTATGTGCATTATTTGGTGGAGATTTTTGTATAGCCATATACTTATTCTTATAGTCGTTTATTGCCAGACCCATTTTATTTGCAGCTATCTTCAAAGACAGAAAGGCCTCTCTCAATACTGGTAGGTTTCTAGCAATTATATCAATACCAACAGCATACGCTAGGATCTGAACTGATTTGTAAAAGATCTACTGTTATCCCTACTGTTAATATCTGAATCCCGAATAGCTTTTTCTAATGCATCGCTGGTATAGTTCGTATTAAAAATTAAAAATTTTCCAAGGAATACCAGTTACTCATAGACTAACTTAACCGCAGTCCGTTTTGAAAAAGGTGCATATCTCCAAACTTCTATTTGTTAAACCACCACACTGTTACTTTAAAACATCTGTCGATGTAAACTTTTTCTAATTCATATCTAAAACTTATTACGAAAATATATTGAAACATTGCTATTTACTCAAAAAATCTGATAATTCTATAGACTATATGAAATATTCCTTTCTACACTTAAAATAAGAGTCTTATGCCTAAATAGAATAGAGTGAATGGGATGGTTAAGGAAAAAATTTAAATAACCATAAAAGGAATAGTAAATAAACCGATATATATTAAATTCTCGTATAACTTTGTAGACTATAGTTTGTTTAAAAGGCGAGTACATATTAGAATGAATATTCCATTCCAACACAATTACAAGAAATCTCAGAATTTCTACAGCAATGTTATAATTTAAAGCCAACTTAATATATTATTCATTGTTAGGTTTCGATAGCTGAAAAGGAAAATCAGAACAATAATAAGATCATTTGCGTGGTCGCTTCTCGGTCTGTCACAGGCGTTTTTCGCAGAAACTTCTTGACGAAGAAGAAAATCGAAATTTGGCTCAGTAGTAGTATTGTTGATATAGAAAAATGCTCATAGAAATTTCGGCGTCGGGGGAATTAAAATTTCTATACGCCTAAAATAATTTAATATTCCACAAATAGTGTGGGCTATTGTTTGAAAGGACTAGTTACAATGGTTTAAAAATTATGAAATTTCTTTCTAAAAGCCTACGTAAAGTTTATATAAAAATTATAATGATGATTCCAGAGGTCACAACTTTCAAAACTATAATTTAGCGCATGTGAAAAGCGCAGTAGGCAATATGTTTTCATTGTGAAAATAATAAAAATACTATGTGAAAATAATAAAAATATATATACACCCTTGGTTGTTTATAAGTGCCTAAGTATAAATCAAACCCTTGTAGTGTGAGTTCTCCTCGTACTTGCAAGGTTTTATTTTTATTTATAAATATTTCCTGAAAAATAATTTGTCTAACAATTATGTAATACCTAACTTAAGGGAATTAATGCAGTTTTTGCAATTTATGCACATGTCTGAAAGCAAATCTATGTTATAAAATTTCAAAACTCATACATAATTATTATTTTTATACACATATGAATAATAATTTTTTAAAAGTGCAGTATAAAAGCATGACGTGATTCAGCATTGATTAAAAATAAAAACAATTTTAAAGGGAAAGGTTTGCAATGTCCATATGATTAATATGTGAGGCTTTATGGATATATTTGATTTCTTCAAAGATTTCAAAGGAATTGACGGCCATTCGATCTATTTAAAATTTACGTAAATTGCTTCCTTTATATGCCATATATAAAATAAGAAAGAAAATCGCTCAAAATAGTGTTTGCTTGAAAATATTACTGCCTTATAACCCTTATACAGGTATTATAGAACAATATTTCCATTATAAATCCACATATTCCATTGATGAAGTCGAATATTATAGATATACTCTGCATCAAAGCAGGAACATTGTAAAAAACAATCTCTTTTATTTGAAATGCAGGTTACTCCAGTACTTTCAAATCAAAATAAATAAGCGCGTTAAGAAATAATCTTTGAATTGTTTAACAAATATTATAAGTTATTCTCTAATAAATTGGAAAATAAAAAAAAATTAAAGTAGAGCCATTAAGACACTATTACCTAAAATCTGAAAAAAATATATAAACAATGTCAACGTTTACTTCCCTTACGGTATTTTGTGCGTGTTTAATTGAAATTGTCTTAAATTATTTTAATGAGACAAGTGGATTCACGGAGTCATGATCGGTAGCCCCGAACATTTTGAATCTTCAATGAATGCGGATGTTATGATGATGTCAAGATCTACTGCAAAGGATAGAAAGCATCAGCCTCGAATTCGGATTACAAAGTGATCGAGTCAATAGTACGTAAGTGATCATTTTTGATTTCGTAAATAATAATTCTACCGAAGTCACGTAACTCGTGAGTTACGAGATGGTTCAATCTACATACATCTGAAGGCATTAATTTCTAATAATGGCGTAGTAAAAATAGTAAAAATGGAAAAATGGATTAGTAAATCTGCTGTATATTAGAAATATATGGAAGAACTAAAACAATAAAAACCCTTCTCGTTCGACCATTAATGCACGTGTACTAAACAAATACGGTATTAAGAAGCGCTTGTCTAATATTGTACTAATTCTAATCATAAAAACCTTTGGACACGTATTGCGGCGGAGAGACAGTGTTAAACTCCTGGTGGTACAGGAAAAAGTGGGAGGCACAAAACCACGTGAGACCACACCAATAAAGTAAATGGATCAGGTCAAGGTAGCCATGGATGTCCATCTACACACATGCGCCTGGAGAGCGGTGTCATGACGGGAATGGCAACATATCCTGTTGCACGTCATTCACTGCAACACACTTGACATGATTACCTGTTGCACGTCACTCACTGCAACATATCTATCCTATTAACTTAACATGATCACCTGTTGCACGTCATTCACTGTAACATATCCTGTTGCACGTCATTCACTGCAACACACTTGACATGATTACCACTCCGCTAAGAGCACAGCAACGAAAAAAAAATTTAGCGTATCTACTACTAATACTATCAGGAAAGTAACTATAATCTAATGCTTCAGATATTTCAAGAATCGTTTAAATAAGTTTTCATATACTATAAAGGAACTTTCACAATTTTGTTATGTCTGTTCGTCCCTCAAACCCCAGAGTTTCTATTGTTTTAGACCTATGTATATGGAAGGGTATGTCTACCGTAGCAGATCCTTCACATGGAGATCTCAATTATTATGTGGTAAAATGTAAATTTTGTTTGATGTATATGGCTACTATAAATTGGCAGTAACAATTTTTTTTCTGATACCCACAGAATCGGGTATCATTGAATAGGTCTTTTAGAACGAAAGCGATATTTTATTTACCGTTTTCCTTTTTAGACGCCATTCGTGAAATACCAAGATTCAAAGTAAACTGAATTTTTTCCATTTTCGATATTAAATTCCCTTTTTGAAATAATACGTTTCAAAATAAAGTTCAGTACCACCCACTTTTTAAATTTTTAACCATGGTTTTGCGAAATGTGTGAAAATTGTAGAGACTGTCATAAAGACGTTCTATAATAATTTATAGAGAAATACTGTGTGCATATCTCAACATAAATTTTTATAATTTTTTACTTAAATCTATTTACTTTAATCTTTTCTACTTTTTTACGGTAGGATTAATGGATACCCCGTCGATAGTAATTGATGTGGATTTCACTATTATAGCGACGAAAAAAGATAAAGCTAGCGAGGAGAGGAAAAAATAATCATGTGTTTTGCTTTCGGTTATTGTATTTATATATGCGTGAATAAGAGAAAAACGGTTACTAGAATTATTTATATTTAATCTACTGAAGAGAAATTAAAGTATCACTTTTATATAACTCTAGAAAATCTCTCAAACACAATTTATTCATTATTTTTCCATCGTCAAATATTTTGAATCTAGCAAATTGTCTTCTTAAAATATTTGATTTTATTATTTTTTTCCCGGTCTTTGTTTATAATGCATATATAACCAAACCCCATTTTTTTTTGGCAGGTATTAATCATTTGCAATATTTTGGTAAGTATTTGGTAAAATTCCTTCATATAGCAATCACACGACATAAAATGTAATGTTTTCTTTGACAAAAAATTCATTAAAATATTTTTAAATATTTATATAAAAAAATTCAAAACAATAAAATTGAAACCAATTTTGACAACCTATTTGTCGTGTCTATGTTAGTATGAAAAATATAATATCAAATAAGGCAGGGGAAAACAAATTTGTATTCAGGTTTAATGCGTATATCATAACCTCAACACGCAAAATACACATAGCAGCTGTTTAATATAATTAAGCTGCTGCAGCATTGTCATTATGCTCATGCCCTCTATAAAATACGACTTTCTAAACCCAAAAGCTTTCACAAAATTAGAGATTCAAAGCACGGGCAGACGCAAAGCTGGAACTGGTACGGTCTGGTGTTTCATTGTAGGAAAAATTGTTTGTCCTAGAAAATTCCAACGAAATTGAATTACTTCGTGTAACTGTATTAATACATACTTGTGTAATAGCGTGAATGCTAATACGAATAATGCTTTGTATTATTTATATGACTCAATTTATCTATGTACAGATTATAAAAATTACCAAATCGGTGTATGTCTGCGAAATAAATATTTAAATATAGCAATAATATTACATGTTTCTCAATGGAACGGTGTACATCGCCTAAGAATGGTTTGAAAATTTACTTTATTTGCTGGTCAAACGAGAATGAACTAAACACTATTTGTGATAAATGATTGTGAAGTAATAAAAAGAATACACATAGCAGTGAAACTGCACTGATGGTATAAAATTAAAAATTGTAAAATTCTACATCCACAATATATCAGTATACAACTTAATAACGTTAGTCCTCTAAATCCAAGTGAATATATCCAGATGATATGCCGTCAAAATGATGCCCGCAATATCTCTTTTATGTCATGAACAACTTAAAAGCCTCAGGGAGATTGCACGAAACGTTAATTGTTTATACATTAATACATTCCAATTCACATATCGCAGTAATTGTTTATGGACCATTATTTATTTTATTAATTTACATATTTCTATATGCCTTTTTAGGAGTCTAAAGCAATATCTAAATACGTCCATAGTATGCAAATAAAAGCAAATTAAGGCATGTAAAAAACTTATTCATTAAATTCATTGTGGGTATTATAATTCATTGTGGGTAAGTTTTATGAAAAAAATTACAGGTGAGTTAAAATCATAATTAATTTATTATGTAACACAAAGGTTACATATTAAATGCATAATAACTGTAAAGATAAGAACAATTTTAAAATATTTTCCACTTATTTAGTGGAAACCTGAATCTAACATAAAAACGCTTTTTTCACACACTAATTATTTACGCTTCATATAAAAAATATATACCTCTTAATTAATTTGTGAATTAGAAGACAAACACAAAGGCAGTTGATCACAGGTCCGTATACCCAATCATGCAATTGCGTTTTAATAGAATTACGTAAAGTCGTTGTATTTCACTGAGGTTTCTCTCGACAAATTATAATTTCCTTACAGCGGAAAGTCCAAATATCGCGAATCTTGCCGTTTGCACGCCCACAGCTCATTCGCATTTTAAATCGTTAAGAACCGGGGCACAGATCTGTATGAATATTTGCAGTTACGTGGCGTGTCTGTTTGTGAGTGTGGAATATTTTGGTTATACAGTATTGGTCGTTTTCCAAATAAAAATGATTAGATGCATTATTCTATATATTAATATGTAGGTCATATTGAGGTAAACTACTGAAAGTCTTTAGCATATCAAAAATTTAACCTTTTTTTATTGTTTCACAAAATAGTCTCGAGAGGTTTGCGGTCAAATTTGTTTCAAAATAATAGGCATATAATTACTGATCTGTGGAACTGTTTCTTTTATTTTTCAGGATAATCATTAGAATATAAACTATTAATTATCTGAAAACAGAGACAACCATTTTTTTTAGGCACTTCGATCTTTTTTTAATTTTGAAAAATTTATTGTGTAGATCTTCTTTTAGTTTCGGGTTCGTAATAGTGTATCCGGTTTTCTTGACCCGTGATAAAGTCAAATATAGCATTAAACTAATCTCCATCTAATTTATTTTCACATTTCGCGACACCAATCAATTTTGCTAAAATCTTGGTTCACCCGTCTGTTACATAGCTTCCTCATATCTACGTATGGACGTAGAACTTTCTTTACTTGAGTCATACTGATTCCTGAACTAGTTATATTGACTCATATTAATTATTTTCATGTCAGTTTTTAACGTGAGCAGCACAGCATGGATGTCATCGTCGAGCCATGTTCCTCACGCAAATCATTATTAAAGTTGATATGATAACACTTGAACTGCTTTTCTCTCTACTACATTATATAAATACTACTTTACGTGTGTTTTAGTGAATCAACATTGTTTCTAATTTGCTAATGCTTAAAACTTTACTCGTTTTTATCGGTTTTTAGGAACTCCGTTAACAAATATACGATATCATAAAAATATTTCAACATAAAAAAATAAAAAAATAGGTGTTTCAGATCTACCGGGCGCTTCAAAACAGCTCAATTTTTTTATTTGAAAGTACGTATTAAACGAAGAAAACGGTACATTTTTCCCGGAAATCCTTTTCGCCCTCGGGTTATCTCACTGAAATTTTTAAATTTAGATCGGGCGAAAAATAATGGAATTGAAACTGGAAAAAATATTAGTTCTTTGGTACCATACATATTTTTGTTAGTTATAATTGGAAAAACACTTTTGCAGGTAAAGACAAAATTTAAATTTGATTCCCATACTTTGGTAGGTAACTGGTAGGGAGCGCATGTTTAGAAGAGAAAGATGATTGTTGAACCGATTGTTGATATTAGAACCAATGATTGTTGATATATTTGGAGTTGTTGAGTTACAACCTTTTCTATTGTCTACCGCTACCAAATATAGCATAGTGATATTTAGTGTATGCAAAGGAGTAACGGCGGGTAATTAATTGCGAATTCGTTTGTGCGAGATGCTAATACGAGGAGAACTGTTGTTGGATGTTAGTTAATAAATTGTGTCTAAACGGCTGGACGGATTTCTATGTCACTTGTATCAATTAAATACTATTCCTGTCACATAGTACTTGATTCATATTATAATATAGACTATGTTTTAATTCGAGAAATGGCATGATAATCCCTTGAGAAAAATGTTGTACGAAGTCACATCCGTTAGTATTAGGGCATTCGCAAAATATATATTAAATCTATTACTCGATTATCAAATCCTAAAATTTCATATAAAATTAATTCAGTCAATCCCACAAACAAAAGCTAGTTGCATAATTATTCAAATTGCTTTTTTTAATAGCAATCTGTATTAAAACATTATTATATTTTGAATACAAAAGGACTGACGTGTGCAGACCAAAAATTGTCATGAAACAAATGATAAATTGAATGTTTCAGGCTCTCTTGAAGATATATATTAAACTGATCGCTAATTAGTAAAGAATAGAAATCATCTATGTTCAGATAGCATCGATACAAAAAACAAAAACCGAAAAATTAACGTCGAAAATCAAGTACATGAAACACTATAAAATTTAAAATCTCAATAAGGTATAAAACCTTCCTATTACGTTCAATGTTATTATTAATTTAGGACTTAATTTCAGTAATCCATTAAATCATTTACAAATATGAATTTATGTGAAAATTTTAATGTTTACATCACATGTAATTTTGGACATATTATAAAATAACAAAGAAAAACAAAATATATGTATTACCTAAGTTTTTTGTTTACTGTTTTTTACTTCCATTCAACGCAATCAATGAACACCCCGGTTTCTATAATAAAAAGTTAGCTCTGTCAACATTGATGTAAACATTGATGATATTTCAGCATCGCTCATCGCTATTACTTTTTAATTGAATGTCTTTGTACGAAAACTGTTACCAACATCTGTCACTACGCATTACCTCAGTTACAATGACAGTTAGTTGAGCAATGCGTACTTTAATTATAAAATACTAGAACCAGATGCATTAGGTAAGAATATCAAATAGATTGTTAAACGGTTACAAGCATACATTTATATCACTTGCTGATATCCGTTGCATCTAAAAGAAACACTTCTGTTGCAGTATATTGTTAATATTTTTAAATATATTTGATCCGAAATATTTGATAAGTTGTAAAACTATTGTTAGCAAAAAATAATAGTTTTAACCCAATTAATAATGTATAAAAATTAACTGAAAAAATCAAACAAGATACCACGAACAGAACGTTCGTAATAATGAACAAACTCAGTCAAAAATTTAGAAAAGCAAGGTCAAATGCAAGTACTCAAAATATTTAAAAAAATGTAATCACCATTTTCGCAATTTATTCTTTAGTAATATTAATATTTAAATGCCTTAATCCACATTTATATCGACTCATCAAAAGTAAAAGATTTATTTGAAATTCTAATATTGAAAATATAATTCATTATAATATTTATAGAACCAAACCAATTTTTTTAAATTAAAGTTCGGGCAATAAAACAATATCGAAAGATTTAATTTTAAAATCATCACATTCTGCGTGTAAAACGTAAGTATTTTTGTCTTTCGTAGCTTCAATGGAATTTTCAGTTATATAAAGAAATTCAAATTTGTGCATTGAGTAATATTGAAACATAATTTTAATAACATAACAAAAATAAAAGTTAAGAAAAATCTTTCTTAATACTTTAATATAAAAATAACCAAAAGTTAACACAATTAAACAGCTGATGATACTATTTCCCTTAAATTAAAAAAAAAATCTTCCCATAATATAACAATTTTTAATTATCACCAATTTTTATATCCATACATGCTGCATAGTAATATATAGATTAAGATCTTCAAGATGCGAGTAACTGGTCGAGCTATCATGTGAAAGTTTCCAACTAGCAGTTGGAAACTGAAAAACGTTACGTAGATCTTTACGGTTAGCCGCAATTTCAGAAGCGTTAATAAATATTCAGAGTAGTGAAAGCAAGGAATTATTTCCAATTGTATTAATAGTTATATGCAGCTTCAATGAATGTTGATATGATATTAATAACACTAATGGAATTTGCTCATCTTAAAACGTATTAAAAACTCTCATTTTCTTGTGCAATTTCACCTAATCGAATTGGAATGCAAATAAGTTTACTTATTTACTTCAATTTAAACGTGGAGAGTAATTAGACCCTACTATGAATTTAATTACAAATGACATAGAGACAACTGACAAATGACACACGAGAGACTGATTGTGCATGAAAAGTCAGAGGAAGTAAGTTATAATATTATTAAATTTGGTTAAGTTAAGTTTGGTAATTTGATTATTATTAGGTATGGTTAAGTAATATATTAAATTTGGTTAAGTCATAATAATTTAAAAAGGAAAAAATAGAGTTGTCTGTGTTATTAACTTTGCCGGAATATACTTATGTGTCTATAACAAAGCACAAACAGATGCCAACAATTGGAGGATAGAGAATTTATAATATTTTAATAATTTAAGGCGCACGTCCTACAAAAGTCGGTCCTAAGAAAATAAAAACGATTCTGGCCGACGTTGATTGATCTGCACGATACAAGTTGAAATGTACCTACATAGAAAACAAAATAAAATATGCGCGTGTTTTGACCTATGTCTCAGATCGAAGGAAAGTCACCTACCGAATTTATCCGATAAAAGTCGGCAGTTGTCAGCTGTCGACTTATCGCAAACAAATTGTGGGTTGCGAGTAAGTTATTTGCAGTGATTTTGAAAATGCCGCACATATATGTAACAAAAATATGGCTCACATATAATAGTTTATGACCATCATATAATAATCTTTCATTCCCTTCGATTATTTCAAACCATTTTCCTGTCTTGTTTAATTAAAATATAATAACGAAGTACAATGTCGTGCTTATTTATCAATACGTTTAGCGAATAATTATTAATGTCGATAAATAATTCTAATATTAAAAAGATTATAAAGCTTAGCTTCATCACGCTTGTTATTTCTATATAGGCGATCCAGTAACATAATTTAAAATTATCCGAATTCTTCCTAATCAATGAATATGTTTCGAGTAGTCTCTTAGTACTTTACTTATCAAATATGACCAGTTAATAATGAAAGAAATCAAATGACGATAATTTAAAAGCGCTTAAATGACATAAAATAACCAAAATGCAGTATGATATGGTACAGATAAGGTAATAAGAAGCTTTTCGTTTTGGTTTACCACAAAAATACTGGCAATTCTTAGGGTAAATAGGGAATTCGCTCACTTGTAACGCAGTCATGAGCAGCAACAGAAGCACAGTTTCAATGTAGATTGTACAATATTAGACACATTATCTGTTTACTATTTTTGTACCGTAATTTCTATTGTCTTTTTGTGAGATAATATTTCCAATATTTGTCACATAAGACTACAAAATGAATTTAGGGAATGGTGAATGTTGAATAATTTTAATGGAATGGCTTTAGAATCAGATTCATACACTTTAAATTAATTTCCTTCGGGTTTCCTTACGTCAAATTAAAAAAAAAGAAACGAAACACTGACAAGATCACTTACGAGACGGTTCATTTGTGTTCGCATCAAAATCATTTTACTAAGGAAAATTATGACGTAGAAACCTGAAATTTGGTAAAATTATAAATCATATCAACTCGCATATAATTTAATGGTACCATTTAAATGTATTTTTGTGTAAATTTATAGTGGAGGAAAATCTTCAGATATTGAAGATGTTAAACAGAATATACCAGGGTAGAGAATGATATATAGAATATGTCATATATTTAGATGGTGAAAAATAATAGAAGTATTTGCGAGTTTAATAAAAATTCTATATACCCTTAAATCTTTGTAAGTGCCTAAACGTATACAGAATTCTCGTAATACGGTTTCCTCACTTAATAGGTAATAATAATAATCGTACTAAATCGGTTTTATTTTGCGTTGTCTGTAGGTAAGAGGAATTATTTTTTATTTTGGATTTCAGTTATGAAATTAATTTTTTATAGATTTTATCATCCATAAAAATGTTATTAAAACATGTTCATGAAAGCATTATGGAAAAATTGCTAGCTTTATTTGAAATTTTTTTCTGCATAATTTAACTTAAATTATGTAAAAAATTAATGTAATGGGCACTGTAAGTCACACTTCCCATCAGTAACAAGAGCATCATACTTCCCATCAGTCATCGGAACAAAGTAATTAATCGAGAATGCTTAGGTATACGATATGTAAATGATTGATTACAAGAGAAAACAAATCGTGTTTGTTTTTGCGTCTAAACCTTCGGTATATCGAGGTTTATTCACCAGTATTATTGTATATACTGTATTTACTTTATAATACCTTCTAATCTTGGAACACTCGTTTTTCTATTACAATCCATCCATTAGCAATTTCACGCTTTGTGTTTGAAATTTTTCGTTTTCCTTTATATTTAAGCATTTCCTCCCTGTTTACTTAACTAATCTGGACTGAAAGGCTCAAGTCAAATACTGATTAACTAGTGAACCCCAATTTTTTGGATTTTCAGAGATATGTTTCAGCCGCTAATAATTTGAATTAATTGAAAGTAAGCTCTATAAACATTTTTAACGTGAATGTAATCATTTGTGACGTGAAGTTTTGAATGGAATAGCTAATTTTTGCCTTTTAACTGTTTCACGGTTTACTAATTATTACTTTGCATAATTGGTCACTTTATTGGTAATCTTGAGTGTAAAAAAATAAATGATATATATATAAACATACATATATATATATTTATATATATATATATATATATATATATATATATACACACATATAAAAGTTTCAAATCTAAAGTTCACTGTCATCGTCATCAGGTGCCGCTGTTGGACTGGTATTTGCCCACCGTTGAAAGTAGGCTTTCCCAGGCACGGTGTGGTTTACACACGGTCCTTCAGCTCCTGTGTCCCGTCGCTTCACGTTGGCTATGATCATAGCTTTTTGCGTAGCTGAACGAGCGACTTTTATACAATTTTTATATTTAAGGACCAGGCTGGTCGCGAATCTCTATGTTTCAGCGCAGTAAGTCATCACGCAGGAAACGGATTAATTATAAAACTTTGCCTTTCAGCGAAACAAAGATCTGATGACATTTTTCAAACGCTGCGTAGCTCAGTCACATCGTTCTATTATTTTTTTCCCAAAGTGGTTTCTATATCTAAGATAGAACAATAGATAATTTTATGTAATATTCTCAATAAATATTAATATGTTTTTAAATCTATATATTTAAATGTGTAGGTTCATTTCCGAGAAAGGTCAATGTGTATAATTTATGAATGTGTAATATCACGTTGCATAATTTACAAATTATGCAACATTATATTAATGAGAAAATGTGAACAAAAACTGCTATTCTGATATGATAGTAAACTGCCGTGCTCAATTAACAAGTGTGTAAAACTTCAGTTATTAAATCAGTAAAATCTTGAGAGAAACTGTTTTTAAAATAAAAAATAAGTAGTAATATATTCATTCTGCAATAATAACAAAGAGTAATATGTTTGTGTTTTTAGGAAACGTTGTGTCAGTTAAAAATAAAAGTTATTAATTATCAAGGATATAATTAAATGAAATTTTCCATGTAAAATTTAACATATAATTTTGCTATTCTTTAAGAAAAACATGTTTTTATCAAAACTTATATTAACGATATACAGATACAATAATTTTGTTGTGATCGCCCTAGAAAATATATTGCATCATCAATCTTTTAAACAAAAGCCTCTTGTGAACCAAATAACTTACTTTGAATTGTTTACGAAAGCGTTCAAACAAGAACAAAGTTTAATTATGAAAGTTACTTAGTTGAAAGCGTTAAATTAAAAATGTCGGTTCAATAGTACCAGAAGCAGGCTAATAGAGATAAAAGCCGTAAGATCTTGACATAGTTTGTAAAATAATGAATCTTTTGGTTGGGTTAACCGTGAAATCATTTTGGTACGATATAATATCCATATTATGTTAACGGTAATGAAAGTTGAGCTGATTTACGAAATTAAGATAAATTTTAACTTTTTTTCATTTAATCATAAACAAAATGGTTTTAGTCAAATACAGTATTATTTAATGACTGATTAGTTTGGTCAATTTTTAGAAATTAACCATTGAATCAGCTGTTTTAATAGGAAACAAAATTATATTGACGAATTTTAAATTCATTATTTAATTTCTACAGTCAATAAAAATGACGTTGTTTATCAGATCGTGACAATAAACTATTAACCTCTTCATATTAAACAATTTCTTGACAATAATTATTATTGATGTCGATAGTGATGTTTCTTAACCTACAAATTTGACAATGAACTTCAGGTCAAAGAACATTCCGAACTTGTCAAATAAAGATTATTAATATTTTTTTTGTAGCGTAAGACTTTTGTGGTTGTTGGAAAATATATTGTAAAGGATTCGGATAATTGGGTGAATCAAAGCGAATGAAGAGATATTGAGTAGATTGTTGAATAATGGGATATCAAGTTCACTGGAGTGGCTGTCTGGTTGCGTTTTTCTGATAAAAAACCAAGGTGATGACTTCTACGTTCTGAAATGAACTAAATTACACCTCTGGAAGTGCAACTGAGCTCGATGGTTTTAGCATCATAGTTGATAAATTCACTTCTTATGTATATATATATATATATATATATATATATATATATATATATATATATATATGTATGCTTATATATACGAACGTTGGATTCAAGAATCCTTATACATATTTAAATAGTGTCTTCATTAGGTGACGCAAGACGTCGAGTGTTGGTTAACCAGGGCGAATGATTTCTGTTTATAGAATCACTTATAATGTTTCTTTCAGGCCAATTAAACGAGGAATGTGGTCAAACATGTACTCATATTATGTTTTTGATGCAACTTATCTACGTACATATTCAACATACAAGTCAAAACGGGAACGACCTAATCGATTAAGTTCATTTCCTCTAATTTATTTCAATGTGGTACATATGTATTATATGAGTAGATAGATATAATTATTATAATAACTTATGCCATGTATATTTTCAGTTATGACTATTACAATAATATTATTTAATAAATATTAATAAATAAATATTAATTTATATTTAGAAGTATAAAGAGTTTTCAAAAGAAATTTAATGTTTATAAATACAATGCAAACATTATACAAAAATGAATTTCGTGTTACTAGATCAATATAATTATTTGCTCCAAGTGCGTGAAAACATTTTATTGTAGAAATATTCAGTTCTAATTTTCTCAGTCATTAAGCATTTCTATTATTAAACAGGCTTGATGTATAAAGTAACTGATTATACAAATTCATGGACAGTCAATAAACAGAGCCAAATTTTTGCTGTGTGTTTATTTTCATTATTCACAGAATACCATTTACGAACTCCAATCTTTTAGTTTTTACTTGAAATTCAATCAAGGACAAGAATCCAAAAAAATTTAACAAAATAAAATTAACATTACGAGTATTACTTTTACTTCAATGGCAATAAAACAATGTAATGTGTCAAATGTTCATTTTCAAAAATAATCTGCAGTAGCTAGACTACACCATGCTGCTCAGTTTGATTACAGAGCTCCATTTGTACTAGAATGGATTTTCACTAATTTTGGTTGCACTTCATTTCCCAGCACAGAAAAAATTTAGGGCTTCGATATATTTAGACCCCTAATTTTAATTTAAGAAATATTTTCATTACGTACAAAAAAAAAGAACTGTGATAAATAAAAATACATGGAACTATAAGAGGTCCAAAGAAAATATATCTATTTGAAAAGGTTAAAATCTCCATAATAATTAGTTGTGTGCTAAATTTTTTCAAAGGCAACAAATTAATGAATGTAATACAAAATATCATCAAAATTACTTTCTTTTGCTAAAATCGTAACGCAATGTTAAATATGAAACTAAATATTAACCACAAACATCGTTGAAAATCCTCAGAGAATAAAAATAATACTGACCTATAAATCGCTCTTATTGTAAAAGAAGAAAAGAAAAAATTCTGAAAAAGGACAGAATAAAACTACGACGTCCTATTTCTGAATTGCTTAGCATAAACATATGACCTAAAATGTAACGATAATTTTGGATGAAATGTCTACAAAATAAATGTTACCTCACCCCCTTTCTCTTCTCCATCTCCTAAACTACTAAAGTACATATTATAAAAAACAGCGTTATTGAAATATTTACGGCAAAAATGTAGAAATGATAATAATTGTCAATTATTACAGGTTAATTTTTGTTATTTTTTGGGAAATACTCACATGCCATTATTGACACGCCCAATACATTTGTTTAAACATAGGTTGTTTCAGATGAGAGCTAGCTTGCTCTAGTAATGACCAATTTCCAATTTCTTTAATAATTCATTATTTATAATTTTTCCTGTTTTTTTAATCATTCAAAATGTTTAATTTGGATACAGCTTGGATGAAAAATATGATTAAACGCTGATTTCATTTAAGTAATAATCGAATTATTTCATTATGCAAGCAACTAATTCTTGTTTAAAAAATAGTGTAAGATTTCCACAAAGTTTGACAAGAAATTTTTACACACGTACCGTTTATTTATAATTACAAATATAGAAATGGAAATTTGTAAAATGAAAGGTTATAATATATATAAATAATCTTAATTTTCTGTTAATTTTCAGAAATCCCAATCCGTTTACATCTCAATTCTTTGAAACCAACAAACCCATTTTTTCCCAAACCGTCCCTTTGTCGTCACCTTGTTAACTCGTTTACTGATCTTGGCCTGTTTATCAACATTTATGTACTCGATGGGATTTGGTTATTACACGACCAATTTTCCAACATTATCTTCTTTTTGTAAATGTTTATTATTACTACGAAAGCTACAAATATTTCGAGATTTCTTTAAACAAATACTTCGTATTAGATAATATTATGAGTCTAAAGGATTACAATAACCGTGCCTTTTATGATATTATATTTGACGGTAATATTATCATTTAGTTGAACTTATCTATGAACTTAGCATTTTTATATGGCTTCAAGGTACAATATTCATTTAAAACACACACAGCTTATAGATACATATTTGAATAAAAAATTGAAAATTATTTATTAAAGTTGTAGACGGTTGTTAAGAAAATGCATCACATAAGTATTTTTATCCTTTTATCTCATGGGTCGTAGTATCTTGTTTTTTATATAATGAATATATATATATATATATATATATATATATATATATATATATATATATATATATATATAAATGAATATAAAAAAGAAGAAAATTGATAGGAATTTATCAATAAATAGGCCTCGATTTTAATATAATTTCGTATCATTCTAATTTAAAGTATTTTTAGTTTATAGTTAATATGAAATACTTAAAGTATTTGTTTTTGTTGCTTTTTCAATTGCCAGTGTAGTAAACATTATCTTTTCCAAATGAAAAGTTGGCATGCTCACTTTAAAAAATAAAAAAAACCGGGCAAATATTAGTCAGGCTCTGTCATCAAGGATTTCGCATCTTCTTTCAAGTAAATTTCTTTATCATAACTCATTACTAATATGAACTTCCTGATATAATAATTATTTAATAATACGAAATATAATTAAGTAATAGTAGATAAATATATTATCGTGGACATGTCAATAAAAAAGAATAACAATAATGTAGTAGAGGTGAAGTCGACGACACATAAGTATTTACACTTAACCTGTAAATATTATCCACATGGAGTTGTAATAATGTCGAGTCAAAGTATAAAATTTAAGTGGTATCAACCACACAATCTTACATTACTCTTACATTTTTTTTAATTAAGGCGTATGTGCAATTAGTGTAATGTATGGTATATTGTCGTTTCCAGGTTAATAGATGAATATAAATTTTACAATACAAAGTTATTTTTGGTGATTTAAGCAATTGAACATAATGAGATATACGTATTTTTGATGTAAATTATTTGTATGGAATTTCTAATAACTTTTTACAGACTCAACTATATGTCATAACTTGATCGATTATAATTCGTAAACTAGTATAATCTATTTTGATTTTCCTTTAAATGTATGCTATTAATTTAAATACTGTAAGTGTATATTAAAAAATAAAAACCTTATTTGGTGGGAGTCCCTACCCTTACGTACGTAAATCTAAGGAAAATTGCATTGCTGCCTTAAGAAAACCGCATCTCAACACAAAACACATTCAGCTTTTCATCTTTACGGCCATCGTTGCGTTTAGAAATTCATTTCGGGATTTTCTTGCTCACCACGGATTTAACTGAGTCCAATAGGTACTATATTTTAAATTATTGTCACCAGCATCCTGATTATCGCATTCAGTGTACAATTTTGGAGGTCAGGTGAAAATCATAATATCTGGCTACACTGATCCCGACGAGCATTTCATCACTTGTACTTAAATATGCTTTTCAGGAAAACAATACTTGAATTATTTAAAGCTTAGTTTTTATATTTGCAATGTGTTTAATTTCTACTTTCTTCAAGTATTTTACTACCCTTACTTTCTTTAAGTATTTTCATACAAAATAAATAGGGTAAATCTCTCAAATAAAATTTATTCACTATTTTCCAGTGTTTGATATACTAGTATCATGGACTTTGGGAATTTATTTCCAAAAAACATCCATCAGTAATAAAAATGTCTGACGCTAATAGAAATATTTATGTAATTTATGCATATTTCTCTGTAAACATATGACGTAAAGAGAATAAATAAATTTGTTTAGAAAGCGACTAAGTTACAAAAAATTGTAAATGATGAAAACTTGTTCGCAATTTTTTGACTATTTGCAAAGTTAATTAAGTAAATACATGGGTACGTAAAAGTAGTGAATGGTAATAAAAAATAAAAGTTAAAATATATAGACTGAACGGAAGATCTGTCCATGTATGTAGCGGTATATGAGATGTGTTTCCAATGCAAATTATTATTTAAATAAAATATGATTCTAATTTGATTCAAATCCAATCAATATGATTATGATTCTAATTGATTTTATATTAATAATTATCAATATGATTCTAATTGGATTTAATATTAATAATTGTTTAATATGCTTACATTAACTGCAATGTGCAAATAAAATATAGCTATTATATATAGATTTAGCTTATTATACAGCATTGTCATTATGCTCACGGTGTCTATTAAATACAGCTTCTTTGATGCAATGTTCACATATAATTAGTTATTCAAAACACGAGTCAGCAACGGACAAACGCAAAGCCGAAACTGGTAGGTACATTCTGGTGTTTCGCTCTAAGAAAATTAGTCTTTGTCTAGGGAAACCTCAACGAAATTGTACTTTATTCAATTGTATTAAAAGATACGTGCATAATAATATGTCCGCGTATGTAAATAATGCTTTGTATCGTAAATATAACTCAAGATATCTTTCACACATTTGTGTATGCACGCAGCATATAACAGAATTGTGAAACATGGTTTATCGTCTCTAAGTTTTTGTACGGTATTGAAAAAAGTCTAAAAATTGCAATGAAATGCTTCAAACCAGAATAAAAGTTCGACATGTTAGCGCCTCGATACTTTCAAAGTTTATAACCAGTTTTTCTTACAATTAATATTTGCATAATGAAATGGGTATGGATCAATAAAATTAATATTTTTATTGTTTTGTCTCAAACTAATTTTAGAACAATAAAATATTTTGCTTGGATTTTTTTCAAAATATTTAATTGTGTAATGAGGAACCAGCCAGTTGGGAAATCTTAAAAATATGTTTGACTCTAGTCAAACATTTTAAGAATTTTTCGCCTCCAAATGGAGCAAAGCGATAGTAATTTGATTTAACTACTCACATTATTGGAATAAGAAGAAATTCCATATTTTCCTAATCATTTGTGTATAATCCAAAAATTCTAATTTATTGCAAAATTTGTTTAGCAAGTGTAATTTTTCTTATATGTACCTTATGTCACCTTAATTTAATATTGTATTGCTTTTTGTTAAATTTAAAACAAATTGAGCAAATTTGATCCAAGGACACGTGAAGCTTCAAAGTATATTTTACATATCGATATAATGGCAGATTATAAATGATTGCTAAGCTGATTGAAATTAAATTTGATAATGTTTTTATTCAGTTACCACTTAATGAAAACCTGGAATGGTTATTATAATTCGGGTTTTAAGCTGGAAATTCTCTATAAAAAAAATAAAACCAGTAAATGGCAAATGCATGTCCAGAAGGCAAATTACGAAGAGCAAATATTTTAAATTCGATTTATTGAAAAATCTATTTGAAGCTTGATAGAATCTGGCGGGCGTCTATTCTGTAGATGTGATCAATTAATTCATTCAGTCGAAATTTCACGCTTTTATTTAGGGGGCATGAAGGTAATAAATTAAAGTGATAATGTTCCTTGGCTAATTTAAGTCTGTGTAAAAAAGCTTTTGTCATATTTTTGAGATTAATATAAAAACATATATGTTGTTTCGATACTACGTACGTAGAAAAGGATTAAAATTTATATTTACTTTATTTTTTTAAGAATCTTCTCTAAAATTAAAGTACTAGTTCAGCAGTAAATTTTTTAAGTAATTTTATTTGGTTCGGCTACAATATTTCCTGTTATTATTTTTTCATAACAATATAAACAATGTAGATATACAAACATTAAACAATTTATCATTCCGGCGGGCGTTTGTTATCACGTTTATTTTTCATGGGATAACTAAATTATTTTCATGAAAAGTTTCCGGGTTGAAATCCGGCTTACAGTATTTCCAAGTTTTTGCTAAAAGGTGACTTGGAACAAAAAATAAATAAATTCCGATTCGTACATTTTTGCCTACATCTTTTAAAAAGTTAAATTCTTTTTCAATTCTTTAAGAAGTTAAGTAGAATGAAAGTTATGAAAATTCACCTTGAAATTTTACTTAGGAGACTCGAAATTAAAAACAATATTAAAAACAAATTAATTGTGACATTTCATACGGTCACCTGGTTTGTTTTTCAAATATTGATGGAAACCTGAACATAACACAAACTCTGTTTCTTGCATACTATGTACGAATAATACATAAAAAAATTAACCTGTTAATTAATTTGTGTATTAAAATACAAACGCAAAGACTGTTGTTCACAAGAGCGCATACCCATCTATGCAATTGTGTTTTAACAGAATTACGCAAAGATGCTCATTGTTGTTGCGGCTTCCTTCTACAAACTGTAATTATCTAACAACGGAAAGCTCGACTGCCCTGGCTCTCGCTTTTCGTACGTTCCGTACAACCATTTCGCGCTTTGAATATTGCTAATAACAAGGGCTTCGTTTGAGAATACGCAGTTACGTGGCGCCTTGAATGTGATGATAATATAATATAGTGTCATCCTGAAGCTTAATTTACATATATCTGGTTAGAATACTTTCATCATATAATTCAGACGCTATTTGGATTCAAAGATAAGAAGCTTCATCCTACATATTAATTTATATGCCATAATAATGAATATAAATGAAGATGTGAGCCTCACTCATATTTATATGCGTCAGACCTGATAATATTAATTTTTTTGCTAATGGTTGTGCTATTATAATAATGAAAATATCATAATTTTAAGAGGATACACCTACAATTATCACTACCATATTCTCGCCTCCAAGGCGCTTTGTGTTTGTCCACTTTCTAGAATATCCACCAGAAACTTTAACATAGTTGACATTATATACTAATGTTTTCAATATTTTTGTTTGTGTTACATAATACGATAAATATTCTATAGAGGGTGAAATTTTATTAATTATTTAAGTATCTCTATTCGAGTAAATGAAACTACGTGATGTAGTATTATTCCTACTTTCTTTAAGTTCTTTACCACGAGGTTTCGTTGTATCACAAAATTTTCAGGTGGGTTTTTAGCAAAGATGATATTAGCAAAGATCTTTGCTAATAACCCACCTGAAGATATTGTCATACAACGAAACCTAGGTCGTGGTAAAGAACTTAAAGAAAGTAGAAATAATACTACATCATGTAGTTTCATTTAATTGTGAATAATGAATTTCTACAAAATTAACGCCAAATACATTCAATATCTCTATTCAAGTTGTAAGCGAACAGTCAAAGAGACGAACGTTGCACGTGTGTTTTAATACTATATTTATTTATCCTTGTTTCTTGCGGTCGTCCTCATGTCTCCGTAGTATTTGATACTTATATGACGTCTCTCAGAAATACTAACATAATTTAGTAAGTAACACAATTCCGAAATAAACATCCTATACAACAGTAAAACCTCATCAACATTCATTTAGCGGAATTTAAGTTATAAAAGAACAAAAGACATATAGACAGACAGACGCTGTATTTTAAAATATTTAAAGATAAAATTGAAGTCCTAGCTTTTCTCAATAACGGAATTAAATTCTGCTCATAATAATTTCAAGTTACATAATCTCACGTCCTCCTACATTCTTTTCTTTTTCCCATATTTTTTTAAAAACATTGCTTTATACATATTTTATTAAATTAATTAACTACTAAATAAAATTAAATCAGTGTTTGTAAAAATTAATTCCTTTATAAATTTAGCTTCTTTTTATGAAAGTTTAACAGGTAGATTTGAAAGCTAAATCTTTCCTAACTGACTGTTCCGTAACTTTTTTAATTGCACTTGAAAAAATCGTCTATTCTATGTAACGTTAAGAATCCGAAAACTGGCGCTTACTTTCATCAAAATGGTCAGAGTATTATGTTAGCATTGAGGTCACTGAAAGTGATTAGTGGATTATTTATTAAAAGGAAATGTTTATGAATAAGCGTGGATTACACTGGAGTCTGTTGGTATGTGCGTATGTCCGTGCATACATACTTATGTGCGCATTCAAATGATTATAAAATCTAAAGAGAGCACATTAATGACTACTGATTTATTTATTTTATGACGTATAGTTGAATTTACATAATGGTTTGTTTTTGAGCACGGAAATCGGATCTATATTTGAGTTATAACTACAAAATTTATATACCACAAAAATTAATTGAAATAAGGACGAACAAATTGCAGGCTATTCGTTTTAGTCCGTAAATGTTACCTATTGTATTAATTATGACAGGAAGCGTTCCGAAGGCAAAAAAATTAAATTTATTTTGTATACAATTTAAACTTTACATCAACTGTAGACCAAACACGTGTAGCAGAGAAATATGAATGACGGTTAATGACATTGCTATGGCGGCGTTCTTATTTATCACAGATTACAAAGTTATTCTTTTATGTTATAAGTCTAATAAATCTAATAGTCTTTATCCGAAATCTTATATTCAAGTGTGTGGTATAATATGAGATTGGTGTATTCTATTTAAATTATAACTTTGTGATATTTTTGGTAACGTAGATGTCACATTTTTATTGCTCAAGTTTTATTTAGCGGTATATAAAAACTATTCAAACATCTTTTCGATACAATGAACTAGGATGATGAAAATATAACAACGCAATTAAAAATGTTAAAAGAGACCAAATAAAATTTAACACTTTGTTAAACTGTTTCGTTTTCAGTACGTCATCAACACCTTCAGCTATTCAAAAAGCAAAAATCAGTAATAACGAAGAAGTTTGAATAGCACTGTTGAGACCATTATATTACCGCAATGAAATTACGTGATGTAGTATTATTTCTACTTTCTTTAAGGTCTTTACCATGACCTAGGTTTCGTTGTATTACAACATCTTCAGGTGGGTTATTAGCAAAGATCACCATTATATTAAGTTTAAAGTATCTAACTGATGTAACAAATAATTTGTCACTTAAATCTAACTATTATATATATACATATATATATATATATATACATATATATGTATATATATATATATATATATATATATATATATAAATATAATTTATTATTTCAATCTCTGCTAAAAAATTGTTCATCGACATCATCACTTAAAATAAAAGATATAATATATTTTGTAATGTTTAATAAAACTAATATTTTTTATACGTCTATTATATCACCAAATATATAATATAACACAAGCACTGTTTCATTTTAGATTAAAGTTTAGTCTGGCTTTACTCCAGACCCCTCGTTTTATTATTTTATAACTCTGCAACTAATTAATAAAAAGCCATCAAATATAACATATAATTTCTAAATGTAAAATAATAGCCACACTGACGTATGCTCTAGTTTCAGCTATACAATAAATTGTTAAATTCATGTAAATATTCTTTTAAATACGGTAATGATATCGGCTACAAAATTAAATCTATCGGATGGAAGCAGTAGCACTCCATCACTATATTCGGAAAAAAATATATCTTAAGTATTGAATCAATTTTAAAATGATGTTTAGAGAAAATGTTTATTTTTAAAAGAATTTATATATTGGAAAACAGAAGAACTTATGATTAACATTCAATAAAAAAAATTAGGGTTGGTTATATAGAAGAATTTTGTGGAGGGTTATTATTTTATTACGAATTATAAAAATAATTACTGCGCAATAATGAGAAAAATTAAATGGGAAACTGGTAATGAATGTGTTATTTCAACAAAACTTAGAACTAAAATTTACTTAAGCGTGCAAGATATCACGAATTGATAAGTATGGTATAATATAACAAATCAAGATATTGATGGAAAAGAAAGTTTAATGCCAGTATTGAAAAGATTAAAAAAAACTTTGTGCGTTTATTTATGTACACGCATTAGAAGTTATATTTCTTTATCATAATACAATACTAGCTTTATTTAGCACGCAAGAAAAAAATAAAGGAATGGAGCATAAAAAAATAAAAGGAATGGGGCATATATAATAACGAAGGAATGGAGCGTGTATAATAACGAAGGAATGGAGCATACATAATAACGAAGGAATGGAGCGTGTATAATAACGAAGGAATGGAGCATACATAATAACGAAGGAATGGAGCGTGTATAATAACGAAGGAATGGAGCATATATAATAACGAAGGAATGGAGCGTGTATAATAACGAAGGAATGGAGCATATATAATAACGAAAGAATGGAGCGTGTATAAAAACGAAGGAATGGAGCATACATAATAACGAAGGAATGGAGCGTGTATAATAACGAAGGAATGGAGCATATATAATAACGAAGGAATGGAGCGTGTATAATAACGAAGGAATGGAGCGTGTATAATAACGAAGGAATGGAGCATATATAATAACGGAGGAATGGAGCATACATCATAACAAAGGAATGGAGCGTGTTTAATAACGAAGGAATGGAGCATATATAATAACGAAGGAATGGAGCGTGTATAATAACGAAGGAATGGAGCATACATAATAACGAAGGAATGGAGCGTGTATAATATCGAAAGAATGGAGCATACATAATAACGAAGGAATGGAGCGTGTATAATAACGAATGAATGGAGCATATATAATAACGAAGGAATGGAGCGTGTATAATAACGAAGGAATGGAGCATATATAATAACGAAGGAATGGAGCGTGTATAATAACGAAGGAATGGAGCATATATAATAACGAAGGAATGGAGCGTATATAATAACGAAGGAATGGAGCATATATAATAACGAAGGAATGGAGCATATATAATAACGAAGGAATGGAGCGTGTATAATAACGAAGGAATGGAGCATATATAATAACGAAGGAATGGAGCGTGTATAATAACGAAGGAATGGAGCATATATAATAACGAAGGAATGGAGCGTGTATAATAACGAAGGAATGGAGCATATATAATAACGAAGGAATGGAGCATATATAATAACGAAGGAATGGAGCGTGTATAATAATGAAGGAATGGAGCATATATAATAACGAAAGAATGGAGCGTGTATAAAAACGAAGGAATGGAGCATACATAATAACGAAGGAATGGAGCGTGTATAATAACGAAGGAATGGAGCATATATAATAACGAAGGAATGGAGCGTGTATAATAACGAAGGAATGGAGCATATATAATAACGAAGGAATGGAGCATATATAATAACGGAGGAATGGAGCATACATAATAACGAAGGAATGGAGCGTGTATAATAACGAAGGAATGGAGCATATATAATAACGAAGGAATGGAGCGTGTATAATAACGAAGGAATGGAGCATATATAATAACGAAGGAATGGAGCGTATATAATAACGAAGGAATGGAGCATATATAATAACGAAGGAATGGAGCATATATAATAACGAAGGAATGGAGCGTGTATAATAACGAAGGAATGGAGCATATATAATAACGAAGGAATGGAGCGTGTATAATAACAAAGGAATGGAGCATATATAATAACGAAGGAATGGAGCATGTATAATAACGAAGGAATGGAGCGTGTATAATAACGAAGGAATGGAGCGTGTATAATAACGAAGGAATGGAGCATATATAATAACGAAGGAATGGAGCATGTATAATAACGAAGGAATGGAGCATATATAATAACGAAGGAATGGAGCATGTATAATAACGAAGGAATGGAGCATGTAGAATAACGAAGGAATGGAGCGTGTATAATAACGAAGGAATGGAGCATATATAATAACGAAGGAATGGAGCATGTATAATAACGAAGGAATGGAGCATATATAATAACGAAGGAATGGAGCGTGTATAATAACAAAGGAATGGAGCGTGTATAATACGGTTAGTAAAATATAAATCAGTCAAATAATTAAATTTTAATAATTACATTTAAATTTATTTTTTCAAGTAAACAATTTGACTTTTTATCTAGAATTATAATCGTCATCATTTATCAATTAATAAATAATATTGAAATTTTATTCAGAACTAAATGAAACTACGTGATGTAACATTATTTCAATTCTTAACCATGACCTAGTTTCCATTGTGTGACAACAGCTTCAGTTGGGTAATTTGTAAAGCTTGCCCACCTAAAGCTGTTGTCTTACAATTAAACCTAGGTTGCGGTAAAAAATTTAATAAAGCAGAAATAATAATACATCACGTATTTTCATTTAGTGGTGAATAAAAATTAATTGATAATGAATTTCTGTAGAATTAACACAAAATATGTTCAATATTTAATAAATTATAATAATTATTATTAAGATGGATATTATATTAAAAATATTAATAGAAATTATTAGTAATATTAATATGATTTATTATTATATTTTTGTTTTAATATTTTATTTTTCTAAAATAATTAAATTAAATTTAAAATTAGATTTCATTATTTTCAAATTTTAAATCAATAAATAGCATTCAGTATAATATAAACACGTGACTATAATTATTTGTTAAATTTATTACAACAATCTAAATAAAGTTTATTAATAATGAAAATAAATTAATATAATGAAAATTTAATTTCTACATATTATTTATTAAATGGTAAAGTAATAATTTGTTATCTATAAAACAAATAAACATATACCGAAACCTAATTTCCTTTGAGAAATACACCTAAAATATATTTTAAAAAGCTTGTAAGCACTACTTCTGTCACAAATACAATACAGAAATCGTTTTTATATTTGAAACACTATTTAATTTCAATAGTAATACTATTATTTAGCAGTACAGGTAACACTTAAATTTGTATGAACATAAAACACGTATTGTGTATTTACAAATACCTCAATAACTATTACTAATATATTGTCAGTTACCACACGCATGTACATAAATGTTGAGTGAGCAACTTCATTCTATCGATTTTTGTTGCATCTGGCGTACATAATCATCGTAAGGTTTCACTTATAATTTTTTTCAAAATGCGCCTAATGAAGTACGACTTAATTATTGAAGCAATATCAATATTTGCCTAATTTAAAATTGAAGGCAATTCATAAAATTTAATGTAAATATTATTTTAAAGTTCTGTACAATGTTCATAAAACACAAGGTATTTTTCTAAGTGCAAGTTCAAGAAATAAACCAATACCGAATAAAACAAAGGATTTAAATTCACCATACTCTATGTGTAAAACCTATGTATTCCCGTGCTTTCTACAATTACTGAAATTCAAAGTGATGTTAGAAATTATTTTAATTGATATTTCAATAAATATGTTTTAAATATGTTTTTTTCGCCGTTTTAATATAAATGTAACGACAAGTTTGCACAAACTGCTGATAAAAGATGAAAGGAGATATATCTCATACTAGTGAAAATACAGTGTTCCGGGTTTCATAACATATTTTCAATGACATGATTTATTTTGGGAATTATATGAAAATAATGAATAATAATTTTCTCGCTTATTTTATTTAAATCCAGAAAGGAGTGACTCCAATTTAATTATGATATATTTATTTAAATCCCCCACTTTGGAAGGTGAATTAACTTTCATATGCATAGGTATCGGCAAACCGGACAGATAAAAAAAACAATTACCTAAAACTAACACGAATTTTTCAGAGTAATTACTGAATTATAAAAAGAAAATTGGTCCTAAAATTAGGTTTTTACTTAGAATGAAGAAAAATCTCTATGCAGACTAGTTATCTTGCTAATCTACGTAGTAATTGAATTAAAACTAACCGTGTTAAGGACATATCAATGTAATACAAAGCTAATTATATTTTGTGGGCATACCAGACATTTCAATAATATTGAAACCAAAAAACACTATAAACTAGAGAATTCCTATTTATCGCCCGTTTTCTCTAGTTACGTTTTGTAATAATATTAAATTTGAGTTTTCAAGATGCGGGTAGCTGATCGAGCTTTCATTCGCGCATCGCCTTTGAGTTTCCAACTGGCAATTAGAAACTTAAAGGCGATGCTTGGGCGTCTGCGGTTAACCACCGTTTCAGAAGCGTTATTAAATATTCAAAGCAAGGGATGCAAGGAATTATTTCCCATTCCTCTGTATCGTATGGAGCTGCGATGTCGATTGACATTCAATTTTCTCGTTTATTAATAAAACGAATAAAATTCTGACTCAAATGTAATACCAACTTTTATTTTATTATGCAGATATTATAATATTTGGAAAAAGTAAATGAGAATGCTTAGTTTGTACGGGCACTTGGTGTAGTTATTACCGTGAATGACTAATATATCGTGTTTAGAGTACGAATGTACAAACCAAAATATGCAAATATGAGCTCTGCGGAATAACTAAGGTTTTCAGTCAAGGTATAAATATTTATGATCTTGAGGTTAAAATTTGTTAACAAATGTTTCTAAGAGAAACATTCAAATATTATTGTCAAAATTTGAATTACTTTTAAATGTTATATTCCTGATTCCAATCAAAAAGGGCTCTTTTTTTATAATTTCATCCAAATATTATTTTCTCAAGTAGTACTAAATAAATTTTCATATCCAAATTTAATATCAGTGGACATCACTAATACAAAAATAGCAACTTTTAATGAATGTTAATTTTATTATTATTTCATTTTTATGTTAAGTTCAGAATAGGTGGTTCAGATGAAAAATTGGTAGTAATGAACTTATTACTGCTTACAAACTCGTATACTTGCTACAATAACCGTAAAGTTATTGTCATTTAGTAAGCAGTGAAGAAATTAAACAAATAACTTCAGCGCTAATTCGTTTATTATAGTGAGTTCAGAACCCGGAAAGACACGCTCAAATCAAATCGCATCAGGAAAGTTCGAAGTCCTCGTAAAACAAGTCGAAATCAATATGACATAAAATTACTACACAAATTCTCAATCACTGCCTAATTTCCACCGTTCTTGGCAAAAGACAAACAGTGTCTTGTGGGCGTGTGAATGGCGCCTTCTGATATTTTTAGGTTAAGACCATAGATTTATCGATTTAAAATATATCATTGTGTACATTTATATTTGATACACTCTATGAGTGCCTTTAATGGCGTCGGTGTAGAGATGTAGCAAAGATAGAGTAGGAAAACAATTACTAGGAAAATCCAAGTTACATATCGGAACATATATTTTGAAATCGACCTCAAATACTGATACCACGGTCCTAAAGATACAGAAATTTAGAAGTTTTAATATAAATTTCTACTAATTTAATACAGTTATTTAAAATATTCTCTCTTTTATTACAGAGTGTGCGTGTTTTTATGTTGTTTGATTAAATTATTAATAAAATTAAAATAAGCATATTTTATTTCAGGCAAATATGTAACAATGGACGCAACATTTTTTTTGCCCACTATAAAAATTACCAAAACCTTGTTTACTAAATTTGGCACCAGTTTCGTAAGACGGACTTTTAAAATCCAAAAATACCGTGTCACAAAAGGGATACAAATTTTTTGCAAGGTAAACGGGAAAATTATTATTAACAGTGAGCAAAATTAAATGAAACTAAGTGATGTAGTATTATTACCACTTTTTAAAATTTCTTTACCACGACATTTCCTTACACCGCTCCAATACAATAAACTCACTGACGTAAGCAGTGGGAAAACCCGCACAAACTCGGCTTCCGCTAATGTATTGTGAAATATATAAATGCTGTTGTAAATTCCTAAGAGTTAATCTTTGCTAATAGCCCACCTGAAGATGTTGCAATATAATGAAACCTAGGTCATGGTAAAGAAATTAAAAAAGTAGAAATAATGCTACATCATGTACTTTCGTTTAATTTTGAACAATGAATTTCTACAAAATTAACGCCAAATATATTCAATATTAACAGTGAGGTTAGGTGAAGACTTTTACAAATCGTTCAGTTAACTGTTATTTTTATTCTTGACTAATTAAATCGTTTTTCAAAACCTCTACTTTGTTTCTATTTAAATATGTGAATGATAAGTTTTATAGTTATTGACATTTTTTTCAAAATATCCATTGTAATTAAATTTTTGTCACGAATTAATGTCCAAAACTTCCATTCAAGTATTTAAATACTCTCGATATTTAATACTTTCGTTACTGATTAATGACTACGAAATATCGATAACAAATTATATATGATTGTCACTTTTTTCTTGAGTCAGTGGATTCATTGATGTTGGTCGCATTAAATTATGAATGAGATTTTTTTCACAATTTACATCAATAATCTCTAGAAATTTACATAAATAAAACTCTTCCACCCAAAACGAAAATCATGCCCCCAGACCAAGGAGCAGCTGTAGTAGTTTTTGAAAATTATGATATACATAGGTAAGCGTAATTTTTAAAATTAAATAATTTTTGAGTATAAATATATTTGGCAATAATGGTTAAAATCTTTGCTTGCGCTACGGTTTTGATTAATATTTTAATATAAAACGTGAAAGTTATATTATATAATCAGTGTAAAATTTGAAGTGCCACAGTAATATTTGAAGTGTCATAGGTAGTGTTTAATATTTTGTTTGAAAGTTGTTTTACATAATGTGTTATTGTATATTAAAATAATAATCACGCATTGCTGCTAATTCACGGAAATAATATGCATATCATATAACATCAATGTATTTATATATATATATATATATATATATATATATATATATATATATATATATATATATATATATATATATATACACGTATGTACACATATTTACACATGTATATTTAAATGTATATATTTTTATATTAGGAGTTTTCAATTCACCGTGTGATCAAAAGAACACACCAGAATTTTTTTTTCATTAGAAATAATTCTTATTTCAGGTTTTTGCTTGAATTTTAGTTTTCTGTACAATTTGTCAACTAATAAAAAAATATAAGAAAACGATTGCAATAAACTTTCCTAACTTTTTAAAATTGCGCACTTTACAATTTATTCGATACATTTTTATAGCATTTTTGTGTACTTACCCATATGATTTAAATATATTTTCGTGTAGTAAAATTTAAATATTCAAACAGTTTAGTGATCACATTAACTATTGTAAGCTAACTTAGTACAGTTTACATTAAGAAGCCAATAAAACAATTAATCAAGAACGCTTAGGCACAGGAACATAGATTATTAATCAGAAAAAAAAATCATGGCTGTATTTTTAGCCAATTCGTAAATTTCGTTTTTGCTACCGCCAGATATCAATGAAATGAAGGAAATCATTAGAAATTGTGACTTCTCTTCAAAGCATTGAGGTTTAATCACCCTTTATTATTACAATGCCACTTTAATTTTATTGAGTATCCCTGTTTTTGAAACAATAATTTTTCTACCACTACCCATTCATCAGTCATTCCACTCTTTTTATTCAGATTCGTTTACATTTGAAATTTGTCATTTCCTTTCATTTTTAAGTATTGCGACATTTTAACTAATTTTAAAATTAAGATTGCCTAATTTCGTGAATGACTGGCGACTAGCATTCATAATTTTTTAGCACTACCATACAATCATGTGATAATAATGTGGAGTGACAAACCTCTAATCATTTTTGGTAATTTTCGTAAAAGTATTATGTGAAATTTCTATTGAAAAAGTCAAATGGAGTCGTTATGATGTTTGAGTTTTTAATTAATCCACAGCAAAATATGATTAGTGATTAATTATTTTGTTATTTTATTGATTATTTCAATTCTCAATGAAGTCATAATACTTTTTTTGCATGTGAAAAATTGGCTTTCATCACAATCGGACTATATCTATCCGCTACTACATATCGGTCATTCCATTAAACAATGAAACTTTTCTATTTAGTAAAGCGTAAATTCGGTTTGTAACAATATAATACCCATTTTATTTAAAATGTGGTGTGATTTTGTGTACAAAATTTGACATATATTTTAGCCTACTTTTGTACATTTAATTAATATAAACAAAACGACATTTCGCACGGTCTTTTTGAGCATCACAACTAGGCTTCGAGGTTCGATGTCTTTAGTCAAGAAATTATCTTCCGCATTGCTTATCGGTTTTTCACCAAGTACGCTTACTCATTTGAATATTATTGTTCTCCATCGAATAATTATGTAGGATTTCTGTAGGTCTTTCTCATTGTGCATTTCATTTCAGAGGCACTACGAGCATAGCTTTTTTCGATTCTCGCTAAGCAACTTTAATTTATGATTCAGACTAACTGGGAGTATCAAGGTTATATCCATTTTTGTGTAATATTTTGTATTTATTTCCTTCAATTATGAGATGAACGCATTATTTACAGATCTTTTTCGTTAGTAACCGCAGAATAGATGATGTTAATATCTGAGACTCTAACCAGATGCCCCTAAGCTTGAAACACGAGTTTGGTTATGGCGGTGTGACAATAACTAAAGTGTATTAATTTAATATATGTAAAAAAATTCAATTAATAGATCATTGTAATCCATTAGAACCATTTTTCAACCCGGCGGCTAATTTTATTCATTGATTAATACGTCTGATTTTCCTCAACACATTGTTTAAATTTGAATTGACCGCCATCATCAAGAATAACATATAATGAAAAATATAAAATTTACACACCCACACACACACACTATACAAATTTACACAAACACACACACATCTTCACACGTACACGCACACGCACACATATACGCACACGTACACACACATACACAAGCTGTTAAACAAGATCAAAGTTTGATTGTAAAAGTTACTTAAATGAGAGTATTTAATTAAAAACGTCGGTTGGGTGGAGTCGGGAGCAGGCTAACGGAAACAAAAGCGATAACATCTTAACATAAGCAGCATGCCTTGCACAACAATTAAAATTTTCTGTTGCGTAAAGCGTGAACTCATTGTGTAACAATGTAATGCCGATTTTTATAAATGTTTCGAATGTTCACATTCTTTTCCTTTATATTCATTGAAAATTAACAAAACTTGATCCGTCTTTTAATAATTGAATAAATTTTATGAATTATGGAAAAATAAATAAAATATGAATGTTATAATAGTTATCCTAAAAAAATTATTATAATATTGACATTTAAGTTCACTATTACTGGTGAATTTTGGTAATAATAGGGTAGACCTAAATGGCTTATTTAATCATTTCCTATTCACAAACTCTTATAGCCGTTTTATTAAAAATGACGGATACCGTAACTTACTCACGCCAATAAATACAATAATTTTCATTAATCGAATCATCGTTTTCACTTTCTCATGTTGAGTCATTGGTAGCTCTTTTATTTTTATAAGTTTTATTTTACTCATCGTAGTAGACTTAAAGCTTAATATATTTTTCGAGTTCTCTCCTTGTTGATTTTTGATGTTCCCTTCTGAACCATGATGGGGATACGAAGTAATGATAATTTGGGGTAACAAAAGCTTGGAAAGATACCATCCTTTCCTTGGTCTGAGAATTCTCTGGTGGATTGATGCTCTCTTGTATGTTTGAGACATTATATGTTGTTGCAGTAAGTGGGAAAATGGGTGGTTCCTTCCAAGGACTAGGTATGAATTAAGCAGAAATTGGTTGATTAGTTGCTATTAACTGGCCGGATTGAGGAACTGAAGATTCATCGGAGATTCCTGGTCTTGGTGAAAAGGTAAAATAACTCTGATTGCTAATTGGAGGGGTAAAAGGTTTAGCAGTTTTATCTGTTTTCAGTTGTGAAAGATACAGTAAAATTAACAGCAGAAAATATATTTTGGTTCGTATGAAATAATTCAGTTATCTAAAAACCTGACAGCATTTTGTAACTTGGCTTATTTTACATAGGCAACTGCAAACAACTTACTTATTTGAAAATGAATTACAATACGCCTTAGATTATTATGCAAAACATTTGCGTTTTCTGGCTCTAATAGGTATCCAGGGGGCCCATAAAAATGACGACAAGAAGTTACAAGCGGTGTGTGCAATGAGGAGGAGAACTCAATAATGTTACTCGATTATCTCTTGCTGTCTCTATAAAATTTTATTTCTTGTATGCATTGGATGACCTGGGATTCTCCTTCGTTGGCTTCACTATATCACTGTAACATTTACATAGGCAACTGCAAACAACTTACTTATTTGAAAATGAATTACAATACGCCTTAGATTATTATGCAAAACATTTGCGTTTTCTGGCTCTAATAGGTATCCAGGGGCCCATAAAAATGACGACAAGAAGTTACAAGCGGTGTGTGCAATGAGGAGGAGAACTCAATAATGTTACTCGATTATCTCTTGCTGTCTCTATAAAATTTTATTTCTTGTATGCATTGGATGACCTGGGATTTTCCTTCGTTGGCTTCCCTATATCACTGTAACATTTTATGTTTCAAAGACTAATGAAAAGTTTTACTTTGGATTCATCCGCTAGGGTAGCAGGTTGCAATATTGCAAGGTGGTGAAATATCAAGGAGCTTTGCTTTCATTTGCTTTAGGGAAAATATTAGAAGGGGTGGCATGTAGTATTCGAATTTTGAAAAATACTCTCTGTGGAGCCAGCTTCAGTTTGCTCGCAAACTTTCAGACCCATTATTTAGGATTATTTCTTGAGAAGAATAGTTATTTCGTTTCATGGACGATATATATATTTGTCGTTGTTAGTTAGTGCTGATTTATTGTATTTATTACCAGTTCCTAGAATTTGTTAACACTGACTTAATTAAATCTCATGGATTTCGCTACTGACGTTGTTTCTGACGATCGCAAGCTAATATTTGGATGCTGTTTCGGAAAACAATAGAGCTAGTGATTACTCCCGTTTAAGTTGCCTTGCTAAAGTTAGAGGTATGCCTTTCAACTACCCTTTTTGGTAAGCGAGTCTCTGTAAATTTTTATAAGTAAAGCCCAAATAAATTATTTTTCAAGTTTAAACGTGAGTGAAAATTACGTTTTCTAGGAATACTCTGAAGAACAATTTGAAGTATCGAGTGAAGAAAATTGCAGTTATATTATGGCTAATAATTCTAGATAAATAAAAAAACCATTTATAGCAAAATCTAGCCTTGAATGTGCCTCTTAAGCGGGAGAGGAAATATAATACGATATCTATTCATTTCATCTATCCATTTCATTATATCTAAGAATACGTGAAAGACAATATCGTGGGTATTGCAAGGAATATTTTGAAATTTGTATAAAAAGTGTTTATAATTAATTCATTGATTTAAAGAAATTAAACACACTTATATTCTTCAGACAATTAACTCAATCAAACATTATGAGTTAAGAGTAAATCCGATGGCAAGAGCCTAAAATCTTTTAATACTTACATTTTTTAAATTTTCAAAGAAATAATAATCATGAGAAATAGTGTATGGAGGCACAAAATTTCGCATTCACTTAAAAAAAATAGTGAAATTATCTGACGGCCAGTAGAAATTAAATTTTATTCATAATATATTGGAATTTAATTTTATTACACAAATATAAGAAGGCGATTTTCTAATAGATATTAGGGTAGCTTTTTTTTAGACGATATCATGTACATATATACTTTAGAAAAATAACCTCTTTACACCAAAAGAGGAAAATAGATATTAATTAATTAGTGAGATTTTCGTCAACTGATACATTAAAAGATAAACTCAGAGGTAGAAATAGAGGTTAAAATAAATTTTAGGGCCTTTTTTCTTTTTTATAGTAAGTGATGAAAAAAAAATTATACGATCTACTACTAGTTTCCATTGATTGCAACATTACTTTTAGTAAAGCGTATTACACTTCGAAATGTAGCCATTTTAAAAGCATTATGCCAATTCTCTTTACCTGTATTACCTAGATTTTTATCAAAACTATTTTTTGGTAATTTTCATAAGTCTTACTCAAAGAAATGACTTCCATGGGCCTATAAATTTCGGTATATTTATGGGTACATACATAAATACACATACACATATATGTATGTAGGTACATATACATACATACATACACACATATATATGTGCGCATGCGTGAGTGCGTGTTCCAACAGTTCAAAGTAAAATACAAAAAAACAGGAAGAAGTAAAAAGAAGACAATAACATAAAAGTGACGAGTCACAAAAAGGAAAAGCAACAAAGGCATAGACAAAACCAAAATCTAAAAGGAAAGGTTTATGAGGAAATACATATAATAAAAGCGATCATAAAATAGACGAATTGGTATAGTACTATATGTAAAAATTGGGCATACTTAAAATGTACAAATGAAAAAAAGTGTCACGGACAAGACTGATTTAAGAATTCTCTTTCCCTGATTTAAGACTGTTTCGACTAAGTGTCACCATTGTTATTGCTGCGAAAAACTACTAAGACAAGTTAATAATTTTTATTTAATATTGATTGTTTTTAATAATCAGATATATGAAACTGTAATTAATAAGATTTAAATTATCTTTCTATAACCACAAGTTAGGAAGTTACGTTCTCTTGAATTTTTTTTATGTTTTAATTCTACGTCTTCTAAACTTTTGCATTTTTATTTTTTGTGCCAAACTAGGCTATTTTTTAGATTTATAAAAAATGGTTGAGGAAATTTTAGAAATATTTTTAAAGAAAATTCAAATGTTATCCTTTTGGATAAAATATGCGAAACAATTTTCTTTAATTCCATTTCTTATTGCAAGATCGCCAAAATATTTTTTGTGTCCAAAAACTATGATATTCTTATCTGAAACATGAACCACCTGATACCTCATTTCTAAAACAGGTTTAGCAGTTTTTGGGCAACGATAAAATATGCATATATAGAAACGTGCATAGTCTGTTAATTTAATTAACCTTCCTGTCCTGTATCGTAATCCTAATAAGAATACTTATTACATACTTATTCAAAATAGCAAATTCAATGCGCTAAATTTGAAAAAAATTAATAAATATGCAAGAATATTAAGTTATAAATTATTTTAACGCCATGAAGAAAAAAAATCATTGTAAATAACTATTTAAGAAAGAGAGAGAACGAAACATCATTTGAATGTTGTCATGTAATTAAAAATTAACTGAAAATGTGTTCACATACTCGTTCCTCAAATTTTGCAAAATAAATTAACTGATCATATTGTAACAAAAAACAAGCAAGTAATATGATTTTGTCATAACAGGAAACATAAACTGATGGAATGCTTAAAATTTTCTAAGTAACTTTAAGTTACAAAGTACTATATGAACTAATATTTTCATATCATTCACACGGATTTATTGAGGAGAAATTGTTTCCAGGTATACTAGCGCAGATTTGAAACTTTTTTGGATAAGACTATGTTAGTAAATACAAATAAATAAATGAATATGCAACATTTTAGAACTGAATATCTTCGATAAAAATGATCTTGCGTACAAAATTTTATTAATGAGTTGTTGTCAGTTTGAATCAGTAATAAATATATCCTCTAAGCAACTTAGTTAATGGACGACGTACGGTCGATCTTGGTTTAATTAGCCGAAAGTAATCCTGTCAAAAACGCCATAAAAGAAGTATTTGCACTTAAAGATAAGTTTTTTTTACAATATGATCAGTTAATGTATTTTACGAAATTTGAGGAACGAGTATATGAACAAATTTTTACAAAATTTGAGGAATGAGTATATGAACAAATTAGCCGAAAGTAATCCTATCGAAAACGCCGTAAAAGAAGTATTTACACTTATCTATAAGTGTAAATACTTCTTTTATGGCGTTTTTGACAGGATTACTTTCGGCTAATTAAACCAAGATCGACCGTACGTCGTCCCTTAACTAAGTTGCTTAGAGGATATATTTATTACTGATTCAAACTGACAACAACTCATCAATATTTGAATCATCAAAGCAATCAAGCATTGAATTTGCTATTTTGAATAAGTATGTAATAAGTATTCTTATTATAATGTAGTATTATTTCTACTTCCTTTAATTTCTTTACCGATTCTTTACTAATGTGTCTTTGCTTTGTAATTACCTGAAGATGTAATACAACGAAACCTAGGTCGTAGTAAAGAAAATAAAGAAAGTAGAAATAATACCACATCACGTATTTTCATTTAAAAGTGAGCAATTAATTTCTACAAAAATAACGAAATACTCAAAATTTATAGTTATTAAAGCTTTGAAAAACTTGGATCGCATTCTAAATAATGGCATCTCACCAGGAATGCATGTTAGTTCATTCCAAGAAATCGAAGTAATCAATCCAGCTTTTTACCAAAAAATATAGCCAACCAGGCACTCCAGTGTACTTCGTTTTTCATTATTTAGCAACCTGCTAAAATTGTTTATTCGACTATCATTTTTCAAGCATTTAAACCCTACATAAAATTTTCTATACAAACTTTAAAGATTTATAATAAAAAGTAAAAAAATGACTTACGTAACTACAAAAAGTAATAATTCATAAGTCTTTAAACCAAAGCAATATAATTATACCGACGACGTTAAGAACCTTGAGAATTTTTTGTAATTAGAGCAAAAACAATTTGAAATTTAGTAAGTGTAGTAGCTATTTTCAAATTTTTAGTTTGCGTTGCCTTGAAAGACACAGTTAAAATATTTACATATGGTAATATTATTTTTTATAATCTTCGATTTTATATATTCTTCAAAATAATATCATAATCGCCAACATATCATTTGTGCCTTGGAAAAAATCTGCTCACTACATATTACAAAAGTTCTAATAGACATTGTATATTCTTTACGTGGAGCAATATACCAAAATTAGCTAGAGATCCTAATTGATAAATATTTTTTACTATGTTTTGACCGTATTATAAATATTTTGTTTTGAAAATGGTTTATTTTTTGCTCAACTAGCACTTGGTAACTTTCACATAATTATTTTATTCACCGGTCGTATAAATTTCGAAGTCCAAAGACCTTATGAAAATCGACGCTCCTCTGTAATTATAATGGTTGACCGGTCATTATTGCTTGAGGATACAACTCTCTTGACTGACGCACGATATCATAATTTAATTCAGTTGATAATATGGCCAGCTTACTTAACAAACGTATCGCAGATCTACACGTACACATATCTTATGCAACAATATTAAAGGGAAGCATTTGGCTTAATAACTTTAGTTGTAACTTCATGATTAGAAGAAATAAAGAAAGACGCAATACCATAAAGGTCTACATATCTTCAGCAGTTAATAAATATGCATCTGGTAATGTCCGAAAATTCCTTGTAAATCTTAGACTAAATAAATCTTATTATAATTCGTGTTTTAAGATTGAAATAGATTTGCCAATTAAATATTTTATTGAAATTAATTTTCCTACTTCGCAAAACTGCCAGGTATTTGATCGAACCAATAAATTAGATTTGTTTAAAATTAGGAACGCTTTGATCCGTAATGTTACCCAATTTTCAATTTCAAATAGGTCTAATACTGAAGTCGAAGCAATTCTTTCTACAATGAAATCAATGTCATTTGGAATTGTCATTATAGGTATCTCTTAAATCTATTGTGGATATTGTAGTTCCACCTATTACTAGTATTTATTTATCACTGGCATTACACTTGATTACCAACAGCTACGTCCTTGTTTAAACGGAAAACACTATATATATTTAATTTGCCAAGAGTTATATTCCCCATGCAACTATACGTCCGCTTTTACCACGTCTATAAGACCATCGTTCATGCTTAGTTAGTAAATTATTTAGATTTTATCATTTTCTAAATTGCCCTCAATTAGGTTTTTGATTTGGATATAGTATGTCGGCCGCGTAAATTAATGTGGCTGATAATGTTAATTTACGTTGGCAAATGTCGGTTGTAAAGTTACGCGTAACTTAAACATCCGACATTTGCCAGGGAAATTCGATGTCCACATTTCGAAGCAAACGGTGAGGTTTTCAATACATATATTTTAATGAAATTTCGGAAACTTATACTGGAATACAAATAAAATAACAAGAATATTGCTAATCGCATAAATTTATGTAAACTGTGTTTCCACATAATGACAAGTTATTGAAAATATTTTCTTAAATCAGGATTTATACAACATTTTACTATTTTTAAACAGTAAAAAATACATTTTCATGCAGTAAAAAATACATTTTTTATCATTTTAAATTCATCTCTCATTCATAAGGAAGAATGACGATATACTTTATTTGTACAAAGTTTTCGTTATATTTGTACCGACATAATAAAAAATAATATTCTTACATTTTATTTTTTAAAACATTAATAAATATTATATTAAGTGTTACTCAAGGCATGAAAGATAATTTTCTTACATCACTTTAGATTTCATCAATGCTACAAAACACAAAATACACGTTTTTACTCAGAATACAGTTAGCTCGAATCCTTCGATTTATTCAACACTGGTTTATTTTTTGGAATTGGAATAAAAAAAGGTTTATCTGGTTTATTTTCTGGACTTGATTTAAAAAAAATGTTCTATGTACATTGTAAGGAAATTTAAAGTAAGACAAGATACAAATTTACAAATTTACTTAAATTTTATTTCAGATATTTGCATATAAATATATCTTAAATATGTAATTGCAACACACGTTTGTTTATTGGCTTAAATATTTTTATACTAATTTTGATGTTTTCCTTTCTTCTATAGTTAACTCAATTTGTTGCATCAGATCGTACATTTTCACCGTGTACACGTACAATCGTAGTTCCGCAACCTGGCCACCTATACTAATTTTTTTATCACGTAATTGTGTATGAAAACCTGGTATAAGTTTTAGTATGCTGATTTTTATTACCCACAGTTCCTACGGCGATACTCGCTCCCCTATACCGCTTCATATTTGTCCATCTTCTAGGATTAGTGGAAGTTTTATAAAAACCTGAAAAGTTTAGATTTAAACACAACATCTTCTATTTATTAGTCTTAGAACAATAGCAACTTAGCATCACATGCAGCCTCTTTCTACACCTTTTTCAAATTGGCTTTCATTATACAATTGAATTCATATCATGGGAATATTTCTTAGATCGTAAAATTTAAATGTTGTAAAATTAGCAAGCTAAGTATAAAATGGTGTGTCAGCTAAATTGGTAAAATGAAACAAAGATGAGAACGAAAAATAATAATTTCCATATACCGCCTTACTATATAAAGGTCTGTAAAAAAATTTAGAAAATAAATACTTCTAAATAAAAATATTTCTATCTTTCCAATTTTATTTATTTTATAGCTTCCTAAACATCGTTTAGTTACATAATTGATAGTTGACTTTTTATAAAACTACGAAAATATCAAATGCGAAGAGTCTGCTGATTTCCTGGTTTTCTTTCATTTTGAAATGCAAGTGCCTAGCTGTACTTCCATATATACGCATATATATATATATATATATATATATATATATATATACTTAGATTGACTTAATATATATATATACATATATATATATATATATATATATATATACATATATATATGTATATAAAATTAAATAAATATTGCTGTGAACACTTTTTACATATAAGCGTATTTATATTACCATATAATAATATTCAATTTATACCAATAATATTAGTGGTGATGCACTCGATGTGTACACGTTCATAGATTTAAACCAGTTTACTTGTTTCTATTTTCATTAATTATCGTTGCTGTCGCCGTTAAGAAGAACATTGAAAATTTTTGTTTTGTTCGTGAAAATCAAGCCGTGTCTACAATTCGTGTGTTGAACGCTATTTAGAATGACTATCGAATAACTTACGTGATAATGCCAAATGTTTTATTAATTCAGAGATTTCAGTTCTTTTTTAAATTATTCGGCAGTATCTCTGGCTGCTGGCTCTAAATCATGAATAAAAAGGGAAACAACTTTAGTAAAGATGATAATACAAACAACTGAAATTCTTTGTTGGTTTTCTATTGTTATGCAGAAATGATTTGCGTTATTCATACAATAATGACTTCAGTAAAATGTGTGTGTGTTTTTTAGTATTCAGAGCCATAAATATTAGGCCTTTTTAACAGAAACTCCCAAGGCAATTTATTAAAAATATGTTTCCACCTTCAGTGCGATAAATTTCCTGCCTTAAATAAAATAGATGATTGTCAGAATAAATAATAACATTCAATATTATATAACTTATCATATGGATCACCTTTTTTAAATACTATTATGGATACTTTTCATGTCAATACCAATGCAGAAATATTTCATTATATTTCACGTCTCTTAAAACTTCTTTAGACATATTCTAATAAGAGTGTTTTTTTTCAAAATCTTTTCGTAATGTCATAACTTGAACTTGAACCTAAAACTTTGAGATTTTTAACTAAAAGTCCTCTTATTTACATTTTAAATTTTGAAAATGATTTAAAATTTTTTATCGTTTCACCGGCATTTATAATTAATTTGCATTATTATGCTTTTTCTATTAATATTACTTTATTCAGTGGAATCGATGTATTGCAATATATCTAGGAATATTTCCATTTAATTTGCCATTATAGCCCTTTTTCGCATTTTATGATGCAACTTCAAATATATGAAAAAAATATTGAAAAATGATCTTTCGAAATGTTCTGGACCTTTGATAGAAAATACAAGATTTTCTAGAATATTTTTTTTTATTTTTCATCATTTCAATACTTCGCAATTCAACCGATTTACCACTTTCCAAATATTTAATATTCCCAATATAACAGGGCTCCTTCATATCTGTGCAATAAGTGGTTATCTTAAGGTTGGCACCGTCACTTGAAGCGCATTTCTTTCTAACGAAGTTATTTCAGATGTAGAAAGAGAAAGTAAAAGCTAGAAACCAAATCTAATAAATAAACACTTTGAAACTTTGATTACGAAACTATACAACCAGCCTGGACGTTTCTTTATTATTGTGATATAGGAGCAACCCCTTTTCAGACAAATGCAAATATTTATCCTTTATGGCATCTTTTAATTATTTCAGTAGTAAAACATTAAATATATTGTAAACAATACTGCATTTTTTTAAGTATTTTATGAGCACCATACTCTTAGAAACACAGAAAATTTGTACCATATATTTTCATTTCGATAGAATAGTGTACATGTTTCCACATACTGTTTGGATGCCCGATCTTAGTGCAGGTCATCAAGTTGCGGAAGAAAGTTTTGATCTATTATATTTCTATATAATTAACTTTGTATTGTTTTAACAAAAATATCAGCCAAAAGCTCTAAGTTATTTTATGTGACGCGTTGAATATATTTAGCGTTAATTTTGTAGAAATTCATTATTCGCAATGAAATGAAATTGGTATTGTTTCCATTTTATTTAAATTTTTTAACACGACCTAGGTTTCGTTGTATTACAACATCTTCTGGTGAGCAATAAGCAACGATAATATTTGCTAATTACCCAAATTCACGGTTTTTTTCCGTTGTAAAGTAATATTGTTTGTCCAGGAAATAAATAGTATTTGAGTAATTCCATCAGAACACAATTGCATAAATAGGTATGTATTTCTATGCAGAGTGCTCTTTAGGTTTGTATTGTAACCCATGAACTAATTAAAGGTTTTGTTTTCATATAACACATAAATAAAGTATTCAAGAAAAATATTTTATATGTCTTCTTTAGAAATCCTCTAAATAAGTGAGAAATTAAATAAATGATCACGTTAAAATTCAAAGATAATACGTATTTAATATCAGTTTTAATTTCAATCCTTCTGAAGAAATAATTTAAAATGTATTTTCATTACTTGGAATTACCCTTATGAATTGATTTTTAACCTGAAAATTCTCAAATAAAATAATTTATTAATTATTAATAATTTCATTCCAATTTGATTATAAATTTACAATAAAATATGGGTTTTGATATAATTTGAGATGGGTAAATTTTATTCGTATTATTATATGTGATATTAACGGACGCCAAAGCTCCATGCAACATACAAAGAGAAATGCACCCATCGCTCTGAATATTTAATAACGTTTCTGAAATGGTGGCTCACCGCAGACGCCCAAATAATACCTTTAAGTTTCCAACAGTTTGTTGGAAACTTAAAGGCGGTACTAGGATGATAGCTCTTGAAGATCTTGAAGAAACTAAACTTTAATATTATCATGAAATATAAGTGCAGAGGTGTTGGGGATAATTATGCATTGTGTAGTAATGGTATTTCCTGGTCACAGTTTTATTGAAATGTCGATAAATAGTATGTAAAAAATATAATTAGCGATGTGTTAATTTTATATGCACGAAAAAGTGTTAACCGGCTTGTTAGGGATTTCTCTTTATTGGGAGTACAAACCAAATAACCAAATTGTGGGACTGGATTGCTTTTCTTATTAAACTTATGTGATTGCTTCGTAAAATACTTATTATTTTTGCGTTCTCATTGTTATATATATATATATATATATATATATATATATATATATATATATATATATATATATATATATACATATATATGAATGCATTTAAAATTTAACGATACTGCCGAAATATTTCAATGCAACAAATATTGACTTATATTTTTTAATATTTTGAATGATAGCTTTAAACTTTCTTATTCAGTCGTTATCTCGATTTGTCGTATTATATAGTATTATTCGATCAATGGTATCTTGAAAGCTTAAGTCAATTTTACTACTGGTAAAATATTAGATGTCTGAATAATTCTAGGTTTTGGTAAAACAATGCACTCTTTGCCAGTTTTCCAATCATTTTTTTTGTATTACCCTATAATTATTTTAATAATATATAACCAAATAATTACTATCTACAAAATATTTCCGCTGTATGTAATCCAAAATTTTATTTTATTGTATTTTAATCGTCAATCATGTTTTACCACATTACGAATATTTAAAAATAATTATTTTCATTAAAAACAATTTTAAATTCATTCAATATTTCGGATCATTCTTCGTTCTGGAAATAATTAAAAATTAAAAAATGGAGCGTTGCTGCTTCTCTACGATACATCTTACATTGCATTTCATTTTCCCATTCGGTAGCACATATAATTAAGTAATATAAAAAAATATTTATAACTCTTTAACGATTTATTTCATTTTCCAAATTAACTTATACGGCGGACATTTAAATACGTGTTCTGTGACTACGGTTGGAATACATATGACTGCACTGACGGCTTTAGGGTTAGAATACATATGGTTCACCTGACCTTCGTAGTAACTGGAGCGGTACCTAATAAGTGAAGTTACATTAATATGGACGGAAACGAAAAAAAATCATCGATGTTTCATATCGACGTTAAAACCACTATCTCATTATTATAGAATTTGAGACATCAATGTACATTGATGTTTCTGAATGAAGTGAAAAAAAACATTAAACTACAAAACCAAGGTACAGTGAAACATGTGCAATATTATTTTCTTTAATATGTTATAATATATTCCGTAGTTACATGTGACTTTAACATTAAAGACTTTTACAAACATGCATATTTGAAAACTATTTAATTAATTTTTCAAATGAAGTCGTATTTAATATTATAGAAACTTGTTTGTTTTGACTGAAAACAATAATGTTGCGATATTTTTTTAATATTTGATTTTTGACGTCAAAATATTAAATGAAAATATCGTTCTTTGACAATTCAATATAGTTGTTTCCTAAACATAGATTCCTTATGAGTGATTACTTGACTATCGACTCAATGTATCTTTATAAGAAGGACTAAAGTAAAGTTCAGTTTAGTAGTTATATGTGATCCATGACTTGATTATAAGAAATATTTGTTTATAAACAGTGGTGAAATTATACTCAATCTTGGTTTTTATATGTAATGGCATTCCAAACGCAATTAGCTGTTACCTGCAGTTTCACTCGCGTGGATTTTTTTTATAAAATGACCGGATTTGATAAACTAATAATTGATTTAATGCATGTTCTGTGAATTTGTAGTACTAATGGATGTATTTTCGTATGATATTTTTATTATGGAGTAAAAGCACCGAGTTTCATCATAAACAAATCTTAACATTTTCCCGGTTCAAATATGGTCTATGCATTAAAGTGAATCTCTTATTATCTCTACAGTAAGTTCCGAAAAATTGTTTCTCCCGTTTACACATTTAATACCAAACATTCAAACAGTTTTTCTGGTGGTATTCGTATTTTGTGAAAACGAATTTAAAATTAACTACCTTCTGTTACTCCACTATGTTAAATTAACATAGTTATACTAAATTTGGTAGCGATTTGTCCATTAATTGCAGAGGTTAAAAATATATAAACTAGTTGTAAAAAGCAAAACCAGAAACAAAATTTAATCAATATGTGGCAATGGGTGAATTATACTAACAAAATATGAATTATTCACTATTCATATACTAACAAAATATTAATACTACTCAAACATTTAACTAATACTCAAACATCTTAACACATAATACTCAAAACACTCAAACTCATTACTAATACTTAAACATTTAACCTATTATTATGTTGTAAACATTATTAGACGATTTCACATCAACAACAACATACTTATACGGTTCATAACTGAAAAGAACAAAATTTAGATTACGGGCTATTAGAGAACGTGACTATAGCAATGGTCTTTATGCGGTAGTACTCTTTTTTTGTGTATATGCGCGGCCGACATACTAGTCATTTTCTAGAGAATGAAAGAAAAACTCAGTTTTCTGCATTACCATCAGAAATGTTTTTTTCCGATTATCACTAGAAGTAAACGTTATGATCTATGGGCAGCTTGCATTTTTTCCGGTTCCAATCTAAATAGTTTTTGTAGATCATAAATTTAAAGATTTTGGTGACATACGTCAAGGGCGAAATATATTTACAGGCTCAAAAACTTATCGTTGTATTTATTTCGTTACAAACTATCAAATAAAAGAATACTAAAGAATATACTATAGTTATTTGAACACAGCTTTCAGAAGCCTTTGAATGTGCATATACGTACGTATGGAAATATATACATAAATATAAACCAGATATGATTCGATTCATCGTTTGATTACACGTTCTTTCCCTTAATTTCATTAACTCCTTCCTGGAAGCTAATGCAATATAATCATAGTTTTAGCAAAGCATAAACCGACTTTTAGATTTATACCATTATATAGACTGAATTTTTCAAGAGAACTGAAAAAAACATGGGCGTAAGATTTGAGTTAGAGGTGTGTGCCTGAAAAGTAAACCAGTAGTTCCACACAAAATTTTTGATTTTTATAAAATGCTTAAATGTGTCTCTTAGTTTGCTTTATTTTCCAACGTAAACATTTTCATTTTCGCTTCGTCAATTTTTGACTAGATTAGGTAAAAATACATAACTTATACTGAAATGAAATCGCAGATAAAACAATCCACAAGAGAAGTAAATGGTAGAGTGAGATGTGAAATATGTAATAAACAACGTTTGTAAAAAATACTAAATTAAGAAATATATAAGTGTATATGGGATTATATTACGTGAGTCGAAATCGTAATGAGTTATATTTTATTTCATCGATTTGGTTTATTCTTCTTTGAGAAGAAATGCTATGGCGTCCTTCTAATTCTTATATGTTGTAATTAACTTGAGTTTTTCTAGACGAATTATAATGCGGTTTTCATAATTATATAGAGTATTCGTCTGGAAAGGCTTAATTTTATAAGCCGTTAGTACATGTGACCAGGTTACGTAACTATTTTAATATTTCCAAGACACATTCTTGAGATCGGATAAGCATAAAGTACCAGGGATGGTGCCATCCTCGCAGGAACTGCGAGTTACAAAATCTAGTATATTATAACTTGAACTAGCTTTTCTTTATACACTGCAAATTACACATATTAACTAGGTATTGCTTCCATAAGAAAACGATTTCCTACACGATACTCACTTCTGTATTTAATGTTCCACGCTATGACATATAAATTAATTATATTGAATGAAGCATTGAAACATTTCTATTATTAGAGTGACCAATATTTTATAACAAATGTATTCTAGGTAGTGATATATAAATTAGATTTTAGAACGCAAATTATCATAGCATTCACGACGTCATGTACCTACAAATACTCAAACGAAATCACAACCGTATTATTCGAGGTTCAAAATGCGAATGTGGGCGGACGAATAGCGGGAACCCGAACATTCGGGCTTTCCGTTGTAAAATAATTACTGTTTTCCAAGGAAAGTCTCCACTAAATACAGCGAATTTACATAATTCTATTGAAAAACATTTGCGTGAATCAGTATGCACTATTATGAATAATGTTCTTAGTATTTGCATTGTAAAACACAAATTAATAACAGGTCTATTTTTGGGGCAAAGCAAAAATAAACCATACAAAAAAAACTGTTATACAACAAATTTGGGTTTATACTTAATATGATTCAAATAAAAAAAATTATTACGATTTACGTATTTTTACGCACACAGTTTACGTATTTTTACGCATCTTCTAAAAAAAGTAATTAAATTACAATATTGTATGTATCGAATAAGTGCTCCGCAGTTTGTTTCGATACTTATTGTTCAACTTTAAAAATAATTTAATAATTCTAATGTTTCTCCCAATAATTTATGTTAAAAACAACGATATTCCCATAAATTTTGGAGAATTTGAAGAAAACAATTATCGGAAAGAGCCTTAGCGATTTTTAAGAATGGCTGAAAAATTATAGTTACTAATGATTGACTATAATGAAACTTTCAAAGATATTACAAGAAAATCTTACTTTTATTTTCAAGTTTGAATTAAAGAGTATCGTTGAAAAAACAGTATAGTCAGTTTCAATTCAAACATTTTGGCAAATGATTAAGAGTCCTTTTAAAATACATCGAGCTGTCAAAAATATATAACAACTTCGTGATTCAACTAGCTTTGCTAAAATGACTATTTAGATGGAACAAAAACAAATATTAGTTTCAGTAATATAAGCGAAATGGGCATAAAACAAGTTTTTTTTATAGAGAATGCTATTGTTCTATTAAAATTAAGATTTTATGTAAATTATTGTTCTTTTGCTGCCCCTAAGCTGTCAGTTAATTTTTTTTTATAAAATAAACAAGTTTCAATGTTTCTTGGCGTTTCAAACATTTTTCATTGAATATGATATTTGTTGATTATAATATATTACATATTCTTTAAAACTGGTCATTGAGGCCTGAAATCTGATCCATATTGAAATTGGCCTGTCAGTTATCATATTACATTGATCGTGATATTTCCTACCTAAAGATACCCCGAAAAGTCAAAAAGGTGCTCAGATTATTTGGTCCACCTCTAGAAAGTAATATCTGGACATGGGTCACGTTAGTCCATTGTGTGTGTACGTCCACATAAATGTATGTGAATGTATTTACACACACGCATGTGCACGCGTGCGGTGCACGCACTCGCACACGCACACGCATACGTATATCCATCCACCCACACACACGCGCATACGCGCGTGCACACACACACACACACACTAACATGCACACACACACACACACACTAACACGCACACGCGCAAGTCACAACGGAGCATCAGATCGTCGTAATTTCTTGCAGAGGTATAAATGATGGGTTGAGAAATAATATTGTTTTTTATTCCAAAAATGTTACTCCGGGAAAATTTATATTTGAAACAAAAAAGAATATAATGGGAATAACAAAGCAACGTTTCAACGGAGTCACAAATAGACGTAAATTTTTTAAAAGTAATGTTAGGTAGCAACACGATCACTCCCTTTAGTCCCTAATTGAAAGGAAACATGTTTGGTTTCATTGTCATTTGTCACGAAAATAAAGGCTTGACATTTAATTTCATTTAATCATTCTAGATTCTATGTTTCCATTTCTCCGTATGAGTTTTATAACCACGTGAGCTAATAAGCTGTGGGTAAAAGTTAGTATTTATTATAAAAAAACAAGACTTATTTTGGTATAATGGACGAAAAAATTTCTTATAAACACCGTAAAATTAAATATTTCCTTTATATAAAAACAATAAAAGGGATCCTGCCTGAATTATAAATTAAAGTTTGACCTATTTTTTTCATTTAAATAATTATATCACACATTTTCATAGTTTATAATAAACTTCGCAAAAATTGACATATTTTGCCAAATAGGTAAATACGCCCTTTAGTCACGTTCAAAACCAATATAAATATTTCAAAAGCGCAGGTCGCAAATGATTGTTGATGCTACGAGCGAATTACTGAATTCACGCGTTTTACTTCGTTCGCGGTTGGGCCGAGCGTTTGCCGTGGTGCTACTTTATCGGAAAAAGTAAAGAGGTGGAGATTGAAAATCAGATTCTACAAGGTCGTCGGTGGTACTCGTCGCTTTAAAGTGAAAATAAAATAAGTCCACAGATCAGACCCACTCAACAACATGGCATTTTATTGTGACATTTTATTTTACTTTTCAATTGTACATAAAAATTGACACGAAACACAATGTTTTCACAGTTTATTATAAGCTGCTTCTAGTAAAAAAGTGTGAAAGATAACTTGAGACATATGAACAATGCAAAATATTGTTCACATTGTACAAGCACGTATGAAAATATTAGTACAAAACTATTACACAAGTAAGTTTTAATAGAATTATACGAAGCAGTTGAATTTCGTCGTAATTTCTCTCGACCAACACTAATTTTCTTATATTTTAAACATTAATAGTTCCCGCTTTGTGTCCGTCCGTTGCTGGTTTGTGTTTTGAATATATAATTGAGTGAGAGCTTCTGCGTTCAAGAAGTCGTATTTTATAAAAAATGTGAGCATAAGGATTATGCAATATAATATCCTTTGCATGTTATAGTTTTTACTAGCATAATATTTTATATAGAAACGAAAGGATATTTTGTAAAATTATTATTTCATGTTAAATTTTTTCTTTTTATTCACTAATTATATTGATACGTATATGTCCGCAATTAACTTTACAAATCTTCAAATGGTTTCGATAATTTTTTTTTCAAATAACCCTACATTTTTAAATCTTTTATCGCTAGTTTTTTTATTATTCCTATCGTATGTTTACTAACATATTACAGATTATTAATATGAAACATCTAAAAGTAAAGATTGTTTTAATAAATATTTTGTACCCAACAATTCTCATACTAAAATCAACTAGATTACATTAAGATACTTTTGAGAAATAGTTTGCTATATTCATAGCGTTAGAGGAGGAGAAATGGTGAATGATGTGGTTGGAGCGGTTTGCTTGCTACAAGGATATTTATTTGCTATAATAGATATAATCTATTGCATCATTACAAAAATTTTGAAAAAAATTGAAGTTACTTGTTTCGTAGATATAAAAAACTAAAAATAAGTATTGTTTTCAGGAAATATATATTTAAATAAAACTGACCCAATGCTTGTCAAGGTATTGAACATTGTTTTAATTTTGGCTGGACATCTCGGTTTTTAAGAATATTATAACTTCATGACTTATCCAGCATAACTAAAAGTTTAATTGTGTATTGCACTCAACTATATATATATATATATATATATATATATATATATATATATATATATATATATATATATGTCACAATTTTTAGTACATTATATCAGTTTTTGTCCACCAAATCTGAAATTTTTCTGTATACGATCTTTGACGGCGCGGCGAATGCGGGGATCCGGGTTCGATTCCCGGTCGCTTGTTGACAAGGGCTGGACTGGTCTTCTGATTAGCTGTAAGAGATCGCTCACGTAGCAATAAGTCTGTCCTATGTATTAACTACATACATCAAAGTACGTAAGTAAATAAATAAATTTTATTTAGAAGTTTTAATAACAGAAGCACGTGCCGTATTTCATTTTCGAGTTTAGTATTTCACAAACCGAGTCTAATTATGAAAAATGGTAAATAAAACATCGGCCTCATTTCAAAAGCGCTGTTTAATAATACCAAACTCCATGTCTAATATTTGCTAATAGCACACCTGAAGATGTTGTTATACAACGAAACCTAGGTCGTGGTAAAAAACTTATATAATAACTTATAGAAATTACTAACTACTAACTAGTAACTACATAATAACTTATAGCATGATGAATATCTACAAAACTAATACCAAATATATTCAATAAAAGTGTTAAAGCAAAAAAAAAAATCAGTATATATACAAGTAAATATAAAATGATAACTAATTCAGACCTAATTAAAAGGCAATATTTAGGAAGAGCTTTCAAAAATATTTTGATTTTTTTTAAAACATGCAAGAACAATTTTAATACTATGTTTAAAAAATTTGTGAAAATGGCAAGCATTCTATATATTCTATATTTTAACAACCTGTATATTATATATGTATTTATGTCAGTACTATGGACGTGATACATTAAATAATCGACCTAGATAAGTTTTGAGGCATATTCTTATTTAGTTCAAACTGAGGTTAGTTTTGGCTTGTTTAACTTGTATTAAACATTTACATTGTCATGTAACACGTGTCAAGTTTTTACGTTTATAACGGCTTTTTATTGACGCCCATCGTATTGGAAAACGTCAACGGTATTGGAAAACGTCAAAATATTTTTATTTTTTTGAAAATAACTGTACATTTTCATTGGGCCAATTATGCAGTTACAAGGCGAGTATTATTTCGAAAATAATCTCCTGCACCTGACTTGGCATTTGTCGTGCACTGAATTATGAGACGGTGGTAAGAATTAAAATGTGGTGCAATAATTATATTAAATGTAATATGTTTCACTAACCAATTCAAAATAAAATTCAAAACTTTTCTGCTTTTACTTACGTTGCACAAAATAATTTGTCATTAAAATGTTTATTTTATGTTTAAGAATATGAACATAAAGAATACCAAATAATAGTGTCAATCGTTTTATAAAGGATATTTATATAACATTCAACGTTAATATTTACATTGGAAAAAAATTGGTTATGCTTGAAAATTAATACCAATTAAAGTGAGTAAGTTTTTTTTTGTAAATATATGTAATATTTACTTGTGTTTCTCAAAAAAGAGGACTTTTTATTTTTTGCTGGTTCCACAAAAATTTTACTGAAACCGTTGAAATAAGAATAACTTAAATTATTCCTCCGTAACAATAGCAAAACCACAAAGAATTTCCGTTGTCGCATCCAGGCAGTTCAGCTTTTGTTCTTTAGTTTACTTAAACGTTTTATTTATTCTTCACCTCACGTTCTCAAATTCTTACTATTTTAATAAGAATGGCGTACTTTGTCATCTTCACAAAGGTCTTTCCCGTTTCATTCATAATTTATAGCGAGCGGCCGGAGATAATGCCAAACATTATCAAAGTGAAATGAATTACAAATAGCCTTGAATTAATAAAATATTTGCCATTATCACGTACCTTATCGGTATTCGTTTATTCCATATTCGTTATAAACAGCTTCCATCTCTTACAAGAATTATAGACGCGGCTTGATTTACATATTAAAGGACTTTAATATTCATAATTTTCAGAAATATCAGTTCATTGAATATATACTGACTTTGAATAAATATATATTCAAAGATTCTATATCCTCCTTGATGGCAAAAGTGCCTCCAAGAAGAGATTATATTGTAGAATACACCATTTCGTAAAAGATGATAATACAGTCTCATGTAAAATTTTACGATTATGAATTTTTTCATATATATATATATATATATATATATATATATATATATATATGTATATATATATATATATATATATATATGTATATATATATATATATATATATATATATATGTATATATATATATATATATATATATTTCAAAGAAATTGAATATCCTGCTTTCTCTATGTTTAAATAATAAGGACAACGATGAAGATTGGTAAAAATATAAACCATTAGTTGGTAGCTAGTCTAGTTATGTGAGATTGGCCGTCCTTAAGTGTGCATTAAATTATATTTAATTTTTTTAACAGTCAAGTCAACTGTGGAGATTACCGTAAAGAAAGTATTTAATTTTATGTTCACATATTTAATAGTTTAGTAAATTTATTCATAAGTACTAAGTTTTCATCGATCGAAATACGGCTAGATGATCTTCTAAAAATATTATAAAAAACGTTTTTTTATTTCCAGAATTGAGCAAACAAGCTGTTTGCACCGAAGAAAGAATGTTTTCTGTAATCTCAAATAAAAAAGCCATTCGGAAGTTTTCTTGCTAGTCATATTTTTTTAGATACAAAGAAAAATTCTTCTAAATTTTTACTTATATTAATTCCTAAGGATTTCCTCCTTTTTTATATGTTTTTATTCCCTGCTAAATATAAAGACCAATCAAGATATTATGCTTTACTATGATTTATACAAAAGAAGATGGCAATTTTTAATTTATTGAATAATAACTTCAATTAGTGATGTACTTCCCGTATAACCTTTCATAGTTATAATCCAAAATGTTTCATTCGAATCATTTAATAATAAGATCCGACTCTTTTAAATAAATAAAATGTCCTAATAATACAGTATCTTGAAACAATATAAAAACATCAACACTTTCAAATAAATGATAATATTACCATGAAATATAATTTAATAAAACACATGGTACTTGCAAATCTTTAATCCCAAAATATAAAAAAGTACGAAATACATTTTAAACAAATTAAAGATTTATATAATATAGGAAAATTCATCACTTAAGAAGAATGCATAGAAGAAAAAATGTGAAAAGTGGTGAACCTTACAACCATTTATTGGACATCGACAAGAGGAAGATGACGGGACGCACGACGACAAGTGCGTTTATTGACTTGATGCAGACTTTTATTACAGTTTCTTAGGATTTGCAAAAAAACAGTACTATTTAAATATAAAATTCTATTTCCTATTTCTTACTTAAGGTTTACGAGTTTTAATTTTTTATGTTAAAAGTAAACGAGAGGTGTGTGAAAATTTATTGTCACACTCTTTGAAAATCTTTTAATTACTGTCAAGCTACAGTCGGTCCATTGTGTAGTGAAAGAATTTCTGAATAATTTGGTAACTTACATTTTGTTTTTCTCCCATTATATAGCAATGAAATCAGTTTTTTAAATAACTTTGCATAGAAATAAATATTTAAAAAAAATGTAAATTTGTTTACTGTTAAACGCTTTAATTATATGGTAGAAAATGTACCAAAAGCTCACATATTATAAAAGGGTCACAAATCAGGGGTTTTCATCAGGTCAAAATAAAGTCGTGGGTCGCACTTAGTTGGAAACTTTCTTTTGTTGGAACTTGGAATTCATATCGAGGTATGTAGTCCAATTCTTTGTTCCAAATATAATACACAAGACGTATAACTTAATATTATAAAATACAATAGCATAATTTCCAGCAGTTCGTCAAGTCTCGTGACTTAGGTAGGCTGACATTGCAAAATTGGAGTGAGGAAATGGAACCCGGGGTTAAATGACAGAGTCTCTACTTCAAAACACAAACCACTAATTTAAAAGCAGAATAATCTCAAGTCTCACGGCTTAGGCATATAGTACTCTTGAAGCATCAAGGCTATGGAGGTACAACTCGGTGTTCAATAACGGATCTATGCAAGAAATCCATATTGCTAAATTAAAAACGGCAAACTATCAAGTCTCAGTATTTAGATAGAAAATACACTTACAACATGAGGATTTAAACATCCAAAGTTGAAAATTATAATCTTATATAGTTTTGTTGATAGAATACGTGTACAAAGTTTCAAGAAAATCGGTTAGATAAAAGTAGTCGACATGTTGATCGCAACATTTGAATCAATAAGGAAAAACATGTAGAATGTAAAGCTATAAGACTATAAAAAATTTTAAAAATGAGCACTTATAAAGATTATGTTAAAGAAATTGCAAATTCGTTGTTACTAGGGCGACATAAACCTTAACTAAAGACAACCTATTTTTAATTAAATGATTCAGTCATGTCAAAAATATCGATATGGATATTTAGATTGATAGATAGTAAAAATAATTATATAATATATAAATATAAAATAATAAAAATAATTTTATTGCATATAATAAAAAAAAATATTTTTTATTTTTTACCTGTGAATATCTCCAAAACTATGACGTTTAGTATAATAGTTATAGCTTTCCGATAAACTTTATAGCGCTGCTTTTTCAAGCTTTTTTACTTTAGCCGTTTTGAATGTAGAAAATGTACTCCAACTACATTTATTTTGTGGACACTTTTGCCAACTTTAAAACTGTTTGACATTTTTAGGTCATATGTCTTAGGTGACTATGACTAATGTAATTCAGAAGGCGGATGTTGTAGTTTCCTCCTGTTCCTTTTCAGAAAATTTAAAATTATTTTACACTTCTTTTATACTCGGAGTATTTAATATAGGTCAGCATTCTTTAGATTTTATTTATGTTCTTTGATATCGATACATTAAATGGAAAAGAAGTAATAAATTTTTATTATGTTCGTTAATTAGAATCCTTAAATTGTTTCCTAAGTATTATGGGGATTCGGGTTTTGTAAAACTTTTCGTGTTCATTATTTTGCGTTGTTTGAAATCTTATAGTTGCATTGATACTTTTTTAAAAATTCACTGAGAATTTTTAAACAAACAAAACTACAATTTTGAATACATAAGCTTCTAAATATATAGAAACCTTCAAATTCTTTTCGCGTAATAAGAGAGTATGGGGCTACTGAAAGCTCAATTTGGCAGAAGTGGCAATCACAGGTAATCTGAATAGCATTGGGTAGTTTTGGAAATGAGAACTTAATTAATTTTAAAAGCCAATGACATGATTCCGTTTATTTATTATCTAGACTTTTTTCAACATGGAAGTGCTCAATAACCAAGAATATTAAAAGTGAATATTTCTACGTATACGTCTTTTTGAACATTTGGTGTAAATAATTAAATATTTTCATACAAAAATACTTGCTTATATTAATCAAGAATATATCTGCTAAATAAGCAAGATAATATTTCCCACCTTATAAGTACGTGTTTCAAGTTTTCTATATTAAAATGGGTACATAGCCACTTCTCTGATAAACATATAGCTAAAAGTTTTCATAAAGAAACTAGTACTAAAATTGTATTTTAGAAAATTTTATTCTCTGCGAATACATGTCTTTGTTTTGTTACAGCTCGTGAGTTAATGAGCAGAGAAAAATTAAATTTTCTTGAGTTTCGGATAGTAATATATATTTATTACAAAGAATTATGTCAGGAAGCAAGCAGGAAGGAAAGAAAATATAAATCTAAGCCAAATTCTAGTGATATAAATAGTAAATACAATAAGTATTGGAAAAATTTAATTATTGACCTATTTCATAAAAGCTATGAAATTTTTAGGAGTCTAGTCAATATAGAGAACCCATATAATTTTGCCTTATTTGTTTGTATATCAATTCATTTATCATAACCTCAAAGTTTCCATAATTTTAGATCTAATACAAAAAATTCGGTTATCAAAAAATATTTTTTTCTATTTTTGAAGCAGTTATTAATAAGTAGGAATGAAATGCTTATCGCATTATGTGGGCTTTTGTGACAAATATCTTATAAATTAGGTTCCATTTATTACTTTTCATTTATTAGCCTTGTTAATCAAATATTAGGCAAATTAAGATAAATTTTTAAATTTTGTTTTGCAGTATTCAAAAAATAAATACATAAGGCGAATCAAAATAGTAGCTCGAGTAACTGGTGTATCAAGATCCTTATTTACTTACCGTTATGGGCACGTTTGTGCACGACATAAAAATTTATAAAATATATGTAGTTTGATACTTTGTGAAATGACAACGGAAATGTTGGTTATGGTTGATCCAGCCCATGATCATTTATTTACTATCTGGAGAAATTCAAGTCTACCTAGTTCCTCTAGACTAATGATATATTGTATCGGAGTTCATAATGGAAAAACTTCGTCGAATTAAAAAGCAAAGAAATTCTCGAGTCCAGGATTTTAGTTACTTGGTTTTTCATTTCAATACTAATGTCCGAGCTTAAAAAATATATTTTCGTGATATTTGCTAACATTTTAATCATTTTATATAAAATAGCTTTGCAACAAAAATGTTTACTCGCAATGCAAATGCATATATTTTTAAAACTATATTTAACCTTCAATATGGTTCCTTCAAAATATAAATTTGTTTCCGCAAAATTTTTTTTAATTACTTTCGTACTATGGACATATTTTAGTCTGGAATCCATATTGATATCCAACTGAGAAAAGACGAGACACGTTTAGAAAATTGCCTCAGTTCTTCACGTCGTCGATTCCGCAGTTTTTAGAGATGAAGTTCATTTTTTTCCTAATGGTGTGGGGTGTTCAAACGTCAATACTCACGGTTGAGCTGTCACATTAAAATATCGCTCCTAGATCGATAAAAATAGCTATGCTAAGAGGACAAAATCATGGAAAGGTCATATTGTTCAAAAAAGCAATAACCGATGAGTTCTCAATTGGGGAACACGGTTGGCCGATGACGTAAAAAAGTACGCAGGACGCGACTTTAAGGATAAAACGGACCGTGCGCAGTGGCGTGCCTTGGGAAGTCTATATCCCCCAGACTGATGATGATTATAGATATTATTCTTTTCCATTTTTTCAGATATTTAATAGGTGAAAATCCTTTTGTACTAATATGTAATAAAAATTATTTAATATTTTGGAGAATATTTCTCTCATGTATATAAATACGTATGTATATATGTGTGTATATATATATATATATATATATATTTATATATTTATATATACATATTGCTACATACTGTAGCTTAAAATGAAAATATTTTTTCCATTCACAAAATACGAAAATGTAATTTTTAATTTTGTTCTAAAAACATCTGCCGCCATTATTTAGCTTACTTTTTTCATTCATCTCATAATTACTGTGCTTAATTAAAAAATTGCACAGCGCTTCAGCAGGGAGAAATGCAGCTACCTTTATTTAATTATTCTCCTAGGAATAAAGAGAATAGTTTATTTCTTTAAAGTATTTCATTGTTTACGATTTTAACTTTTTAACGCTTTTTGACACAATTCTGGGCAACTTACAATATACATTCAAGACCCGTCAATATTTTGGGCTAAAGAAGAAGAGAATTAAATATCGCAGTGTAAATTGAAGTAGCCACTTCTGTAGCAAATACAAATTTTAAAATCCATTTGCAGGACTTATAAGTTTGAACCCAAAATCACCTTTGAGTCCATATTTTCTAAACATTTCAATACTTGCAAATGTGTTCTGCTATAAATTATTTAAACGTATATGGTTGGGTGTGGGTGCTCAAATATTTTTAAGTTTTATCTCCAGAAATATATCGACCAATGTACATTGGTCAATACAAATTTTACGTATCCCTTCTACACAAATCAAGTAAACGCAAGTATAATAAATGGTTTTTAATTCAATTACTTTCGAAAATTCCCCCGCCCCTTACCACAGTTGGTATTAAAAGCTTTTTTAAATTTTTTTGGCGCAAAATGTTCAAATACTTATTTTGTTTAAAACTTAAATCATTCATTTTCAAGTGACTTTATTACACATACTTTTTTATGGAAATATATGCAAGATTAACTTCAGTGAGAATTGATTGAAAAAAAGACCATACTTTCATAAAGCACGTATGATTGTTTTCTGTAATTAAAAGTCTCCAAATATGAACACATAGGTATCTTACTGGTTTTTTACGTCTTAATATTGTCGACTGCGTCTTAATTGGATAAAAATATAGAATGGGTCAATTTGTATATTCCATAACTTCGTCGTAATATTTTTAGGAATCGCTGCAGTCTGAGTTATTTTCATATCAGATTTAATTGCTTAAGGATTCCTGTACTCAAATTACGTTCTAAAACACTCAACATTTTCAATGTTCTCAAACATATACTAAATATGCAAACTATGTACTATGTTGGCTTTCTATGATTTATTACTTATTAACTTAAACTTATTTTTTAAGCCGATGCAAAATTGTACTAAAATCCTCCAACTAGGCTATGAAACGAAAAAAATAACGGAAATATTGGTATTAATTAAATAATCACCATGTGGAGTATATCATTGCTACCTTTCTTTGAATGTAAACTATTTTTAAAAAATATCCATACCCATTGAGCTTCAAGTGTAAAATATTATTACATCTTACTTATACTTATTTCACATCACCATTTAAATTTTGTCACTCAGTAATCCATTCACTCCTGCCTTCTAATAACATTTTTTTTTCGCCACAGATTTATTAATAATATTTCCTGGAATAAAATCACCGCAATATTTTCCAGCTCGCCCCTTCCCTGATCACGTCTATTTAGTTGAGTGCGTTGAGCCACAAGATTGAAGAGAAATATAAAATATTCGGTTATAAAATCATTTTTATTAAATCAAGCTAGAGTTCTGCTTTTTGGAAGGGTGGTTATTGAAAATATTATGTCATTTACCGTATTTACATAAATTTTCGGCGTATTTTGTAGATATATTTTTATTTGGTTCAGAAAAAATTGCGGTTCGTTTTATGAATTAATCCTGGAATTAATATTTTTTTCTTTTCAATAATTTAACAGAGCAAAATCAAAATAAGGTTTGGAATATGTTTCTATTTCCGGTTTATTACACAAGAAATAAACATAGCTTTTCAGTAAACTCTCGTTTAAAAATCACTTTCAATTTTAAAAAAGAAATATTTCAAATTTGTTGAACCTAAGTCCAAATATTTTCTTTTTTTTAATTAAGTATTATATTTATTCAAAATATTATTTGAGACGTAATTAATTATGTAACCTCATACATTACACAAACTTTAACGTCTACTTTTATGTGGCATAAGCTCATACTCTTTTCCCCTCTAATTCTTCCTAAAATATTTGTGCAGAAAATAATAAAAAAGATATGAATTTAGGAAAGTCAACATCAATGAAATTATTTGAAAATTTCATAAATATTTAAGGGTAATTATCGTAGACTACAAAAATAACATAAATTAACAATTATGTATGTACTATTATGTGTAATTATGTGCACTATGTATAATTATGTGTACTATTAAATAGATTTTAAATTTTCGACTACCAAATTCTTTTAGTGTTAATGAAGTTTACTTCTTTGCACCTTAGTCATTTTCCTATAAAAAAGGACTATAACGTTTCAGTACAAAGTTTAAATTTACCATTGTGTATTAAACACATTTTGTTACAAACATACAATACAACGCCACTTATGCGAGCATTCTCTACTTGTAACGCAGCTATAAGAGTCAGAATTTACAAATATTTGCTTTTGTAAATGAACATAAGTACTTATTTTTTGCGACGATTTTGAAAAAGACTAAATGTTTATGTAAGGCAGTAATTATGTTTCAATACAGAAATTAAGACCATTATTTTTTTGTTATCAACTTTTTCAGTATGTTATTTTGTTACTTTTAAACTGCGTAAAATGCAGGAAAATTGCAAGTAAATTAGAAACATTTAACCGAACATGATAAAAAACATAACTCAAGTTTCTAGCATTTTGTCAAGAAACTAATTTCTTATTATTATTAATGAAGAAATTTCATAAATATTTCTCACAAATTACAAGGACTTTTGTATTAAAACCATCTTTTAACTGACATTTAAATAAATATTTCATTATATATATTTTCCATCTCAGACATACATACTTCTCATTTCACACGTACTTCTGTACACGTAAGATAACAAGAATCCAGAAAGACCTTTCAATTGAGATTTCTGAAAAAGTTTCTATAAGTTTCCACTAAACATTTTAGCAACTTAATGAATGGGTATCATTTTCCTAACGTTTCAATGCAACTTTCTGAGAAATCTAGGGATGACCGCAAGCTTGCAGTAGTTAATTTGTAATCATTTTCCTTTTAGGTATATTGCGAAGTTTCCGTGTGATTGACGTCTATAAGGTAATTCCATTTTTATTTCACCGCTTTTGATCTTCATGATCGAAACCATTAAAACTAGAGTGAATGCGGTCTAGTCATTCACTCTATTTGGTATCATTTTAAGCACTTTAGGCACTATCTATCATACACAATAAACCTATACACGTATGTAAGACAAAACGCAACTCTTTTACTCACGCACGATTGGTCGTCCCTCTGTATGACACAGCTCTCTAGAGTCTCAGTCATAAATATTACATACATAGAATCGTTATGATAAAAGCATACATTCAAGATAGATTAAATGATAATATAATGAGACTTCAAATTCAGAGACCAATAAATTCTGGGGACAAACATATATGTTTGCGGGTAAACATTCATTGTATGTCTCGCGCGTCGAGATTTCAGTCCCTCGTTTGATTTGAATTCACTTGATTTATAAATCTTCACTAATATGGACTTGTTGGTGCTATTAATAGTTAATATTCCCTAATATAATTAAGTAGAACACATGAACACACAAACACACGTGGACGTACACACACACGCACACATGGGCACGAGTGAACACACAATATATGTACTTGTGTGTGCGTGCGTACGCGTGCGTGTGTGCTTGCGTGCGTGCATACATGAATACGTACGTGAGTGCGTGCATGCCTGCATGCGTGAAATGCATGAAAATATAATGCAGATTATTAATATGAGAGAAATATTTAAATATAATAAAATTGTGTATACGAAAAGCCAATACATCCACTTTATAAAAATTATCATACGCAATTTTAAATTTACATGTGTGTACATGTGTTATAATAGACAACACGTTGTTTGCGTGATAGGTTGGCTGAAGACATAGGTAAGGTTAAGCTCTTACAAGAATACATTTTAATTTCACGTAATTTGCGGCAAAATTTTCCCTTTATCTAAATTGATTTAATGCAAAGCTTGAGGGTTAACATAGCTGGATGCATAGACAAATATATACATATATATATATATATATGTATGTATATATATATATATATATATATATATATATATATATATGTGTGTGTGTGTGTGTGTGGGTGTATATATATATATATATATATATATATATATATAGATATATATAAATAAAAAAAATAGTAAATGAAACTTAAACTTCATTAAAACACCCTAACGATATCTTGCAAACTGGGATGCACTAATTTTTTTTAGTTTTTTTCTCATTCTTAGACTTACCTACGAGTCTTAACTACATGTATAAATTTTCTAATACTGATTTAATAATAAATTAGAAATAAAATATCAAGCTATTAGTATTAAGAGATTATTGGTAAACTATTCGGTGAATTACGCAGAAACAAACCCATTGTAGGATCAGGAATTTTGAGTTTCGCGAGGATTTCACTATATTTTTTCCATCATTATCCCCGTAATAAATCTAAGGTCACTTTTAAAGTTTATTTATGTTTATACTTTATGAAATTTATACATATTCTGGGAGTCACATTTTTATTTGATCAGCGCGAATGTTGACACAAAAACAGCATTTTAATCTAAATTGAATTCGCAGATGGCTTAATCTAATAGTTTCAAAACAGCGGCGTTTGGAAATGTAGATTATGATAAAATTTATTTTAAAATAAACGTATATAAATAAAAAACCATTTAAAATAATATTTTAAATACTATAACTGTTGCCTTTATAAAATGTTTCCTTTTACTTTTGGGAAAAAAGAAACGCACCTTTACTTATATTTCAAAATATTAAAACTATGGTACCTAGGTTACCTAAAAGTAACGACATTTTACTTTGATAAATGAATATCTGAGAAATGGTACATTTGATGTTCTATCTGCAGCATTCATTAAGAAAACTGTTGCTAGTAAATTAATTATTATTTATTTTTCTCATTTAGTTCAAGTAGCCATCTAAACTAGATACCAAGATAACGTCCCAAAACAAAATTAACCGCAAATAAAAATATTAATTCCAAGTTAATTTTTTTTAATAAATTAAATGCATTTGTTGTTGCATTTATCAGTGGTACAACATTTCTTATTATTGTATTTTCGTTAACGAACAAAAAACATAGGTAATTAAAAACTATATTAAATTCATCTTTTTGACTGATGCTTTTAATTGGCGTTATTTATTAATTTGGAAATAAATTAAATACGTGTCATATATATTAATCAGATAGTGTAGCACTTTACGCTAGCTTTTCTACTAAGCAGAGAAAGAGTAGTTTTATATTAATATTTAATTAATTTATATGGATATACAAGGATATAAAAATAACTAGCGGTATAAAAGCGTTTCGTAATAAAAATATAGCAAACGATTTGCGTTTCCGAGATCTTAAATACTCATTCAGAATATGAAATATATATTATGGCAGTAAAGTACGTGATATGTTCTTATTAAACACAAGTTAATGTATATACCTTCAAAACGCGATGTAAAGGTAACTAAATAGGCGATAATGTTAATAGATTTTCTTGTTTACAAATATCTCAAAAAAGTTTATGAATTCTTCTAAATATGGAAGAGTATTTAAATACTGTAACATTAGAATAATGAGTAACCAGAAAGCGAAAACACTCCCAATACATAAAAAAAAACTACTCAAGTAGTATCAAAACACGGTGTGCTGTCAGTGCAATTTAAGACACAGCTCTGAAAGGTTACGTGATAATTTGGCTTAAAATGCCGGCTTGTGCTATTCTCATATGCAAAAATATCACTGTACTGCAAAAGAAACAAAAGGGAACTGCTTTTCATACGTAAAAACTATTACTTATTTTCATTTTCAATTAACTATACAATTTTAAAATATTGAAGTAGATTATTATAAACAGAAGCCCGCCATTTTTATTGGTGTTGTCACCTCTTAAAAAATTGTTTACCCAAATTAAAACATCTTAATTGCTCAATAGTGAAAAATGTAAAATTGTATATTATATATATATATATATATATATATATATATATATATATATATATATATATATATATATATAGTAAATGCAATAAATTATGGCTTGTTTTGTTTCAAATTAAACCAGAAATTTGAGAAAAAACATTAGTTTAATTTATACCACTGAAGAACCTATTTTCAAGATTTTTTCCGTTAACGTTGGACATTATACTTACGAAAACAAAAAATATACTTTTCCCGCATCTACTCTAGAGAAAAGGTGATAAAATACAAAAATCAAAAATTTAATTGCAAAACCAAAATATTTTTTTGTAGATTAATGTAAACACACACTCGTGCGCACGCACGCACACGCACACACGTATAGGTACATGCGCACGCGAACTCACACACTCACACACACATGTTTAATGATAATGTATTTTAATACTCATTTTAATCAATAAAATGGTAAAATATCACAAAGTTTTTAACTAATTTGAACCTAATACTTTGGCTATTGGCTGTGGTCGGAATAAACATTTTAGAAATTTAACATGGCGGCCTTAATAATACTTAATATAAACTAAGCCATGACCATATAAATCGATGCAAATGTGAATTGTACCGCTGCAAGCAAATATATTTATATGCGTCGATTTCCTGAAGTTGGTAGGTAAATTTATTCTGCTGGTAACACCATGCGCTAGGGGGGGTCTACTAGGCGGAGATCGTCTTCCACATTACAAATTAATGGGTATGCACTTGGACTTAGAATATATGTGCATCGGATTACACAATCAAATTTCTAAATTTTATTATATCCATGATGTTATACGTAATAATAAACACTTTGACCCCACTATATCCATCTTAACAGTGGTTTAAAATGATTAAACCTGTCAAACAATGGAACTCGCACTGCGAGGTTTCCGTATACGTTTAGGCGTTTATAGACATTTAATAGCACATAATATTCCTATTAGAATATTTATAAAATTTTTGTATTTTGGAATGAAAATATATTGTATACCGTATCTTTGACGAGCGAATATTTAAAAAAAAAATTATGTGGTATAACTACAAATTAAAGATTTTCAATTTTATTTCCTTTATTTGTGCTGTGAGATCTTGCTTCTTGCCTATTTTTATGATTTTCAGTTGACGGGAAAATCCCCAAAATGTTTTCATTTATTTGCGAGTGTCAAAATATTGCCACAGAACTGCGCTTTCAGGGTTCTTCGTGATTGCGTTGACTTAGACAACTCCAAGGGAGAGTAGACCTAAGTATTTATTTGTAATTGATACGTCCAAATGTTCCTGAAAAAAGGGTCTTGACAGACAGACAGACGGATGATGAAGTGATTTTATGAAGGTTTCTTTTTTCTTTTGAATTGCAGAACTTTAAAATTTATGGAAAAAATTCTGGAAATGATACTATCGAACTAACATACAAAATTTCCCGATAAAATCATATATTCGTCAAGACTAATGTAATTATAAATTCTATTGGATTTATCTTACGTGTCTAACTCTATTACTAAATATTTATGAGAAATTGGGTCGCTCAGCGCCGCCTACAGCTAAAAATGTAAATCTTGATTTTGACCGATATCTAGAGATCGCTCTCCTTCTCGAAGTATCACCTGCGTCGAATTTATTCATAAATTTTGATTCAATGTACATAATTATCTTATAGGAAAAAAAGTACGGCTACCTTTTCTCATCATTAGTTTAATGGAAATATGATTAATTTTTTAATTGGCGTAATTGTAAATGAACGTGAAACTTTATATTTAACAAAATTAACGGAGTAAATTAGTTTTATGCACGAAATAATTTTTGCTACGCAATTCAGTTGTATGTGCAAGTTCTAAATATGTTATTTTTATATGGTTTGGACATTATACATGCGAATGCGCGAGCGCTTACTTGCGTGCGTGCGTGCGTTCCTGCATATGGGCGAGCGCGGGCGCGTTCGCGCGAGCGTGCATGTTTATAGGTGCATGTGTGTATAACCAGCATCATTGTTATATGTTATCCTAGCAATCTTCAAACACATTTTTAAAGTTTTTAACTGCAAAAATAAAAAAGCAACCTTTATTGCGTGACGACTTCATTATCCGCTCATCCACCCATCTGTCAACCAATAAGCAAACTAGAAAAAAAACAAAATAGCGTTTTATTCATGCAATTGACAGGAAAATTTTATTCATTGATAAATTTTATACGATACAGTATAATAGATTTTTTTATAGCGTCGTTGGTTATATAAGAGATTAAATTAGATTTTCTCAAATATTTTAATATTTACCTTGAAAATTAAGTCATAGCATTTCAGTAAAATAATTTTGTTCGCGCAAATGGAGACATCACGTTACATCTATCGGATAGAACTTAAGTTTCTACGAATAACGCTTACAATAATGAAAAATGATTGATTTTTCTGGTATTTGAGCAAATGGAGTTACAAAATGTATTTCTTGGCGAATTTATTAAATATTTAAAAGGCCACGAGTTTTTCAACGAATGCTGTCTATTTACAATCCTCAAATTTAGTAATAATTAGGTAAACAAAAATAATAAAGAATCAGCAATTTTTCATCTGTATAAAAAAAAATACATACTTAATCTTTCTCAATTTCTTATTGATAAAGTTTTTGATGAAAAAAGATTTCCATTAATGTGTACCAGGTATTTGATCTTTCACCGCTTATTAATATTTTCTTTATCATTCATACTTTTTAAACGATGCAGGATTTTTCTTATTTCTTTATTGTTTATTTCGTTTCAAAATATGTCCATTTATATTTATTCCTGTCATTCTAAACGGTTATTACATTTACATCAAGATTACATATTGTAAATAATAATTGTCAATTACGGATAAAACTCACACTACAGACTTTAAACTCATATTTGCCAAATACGTGTTTTGAGAGTGTAAGGATATCACGAAAACCTCAAAAAAATTATGAGATCGATCATTGCCGAAACTTACCACATCTTTTGGTAAACTTTTGGTAAGTTTCTAGTTATATTTTTTTTCATGTTTTTTGCTATGGTCTTTTTGGAGATTGGGAGGGGGATGGTCAATTTTTCTGTGACTATTTTTAATCATATCTTACATATACTTAGATAAAATTGTGATAAAATAATTTTTACATTTTTATTTAAGTTAAACTCCTACAATATACGAAATTAAATTGTGTTTCTACCTCATATAATGTATATAAATATTTTTCAGTATTAACTTGCATTCAAATATATCCATATTAATATGTTTAATGGCTATGCTAAACGTTATGTTTCTGCTTCAAACTTTTCCAGAGAGAAATAAATGTGACTGATCATAAACGGATGGACACCTGATTGATCTTATAATGGAATTTTTCTTTTCTTTATAGTACGAAAGCCTAAAAACGAGGTTTCTTCTTAATAGTCTAACGTACCTCTTTAATTTTAGTCTAGTTCTAAGTAGCTTGAAATTTTTCTAGTCGTAATCACTATCTGTACCAGTTCACTAATGGCGATAGACCTATAATAATGCATGTATCATTGGAAGTAATGCTCGTAATCGCTACGCTGGACTGGCGGGCTGTTAAGCATACTGCCTAGTTCCTCGCGTTAGTGGCGCTGTTACTCAAGGCTAATCGGTGACATTTGACTACGTGGTTACAAAACACCATTCCAACCTCATTTGAAAAGCGAAGTGAAACTTGGGCCCCACTTCGAGCCGTGCCGATAAAAAACTAATACTTTTGATCGACACAATATAACACGGTGTTTAATGGTGATGTTACGATGTCAAATGGTGATCTCACGGTGACCTTTATAGAGTTTAATGTTTATTTTATATTTTGTAGTGTGGCTTCATTTGTTATTTTATTTGTATTAAGCCATAACACGAAGCCTAAACACCTGACATTATAATTGTTTTCTTTATAAAATAACTCCTCTTAGAATTCAGATAAATTTATACAAGACTTTCAATAACAACCATACATTATATATTGTTTTCTTTAAATTCCTATAAATAATTTCGTATACCTTCACATATCTTATAAAAATTACAAGCCTCAAGTTTATTCTGTATTTTTTGTTGACTTCATCGTTTTTAAATTGAGTAATCATTATAAAATTAACGTCTGTAACACAAGCGCTTCCCATCAAGTGGTTAGTTCAACTCAGGGAATATGGGGTAGAAGCGATCTTGCAATAAGCTACTTACCAAATATTTTCTGCCACTAGTCATCCCAATGAGTACTAACTAATGAATTTCAATAATGTATTTGAAAAAAAATCTAATTGTTCTTTTTACCTAATTAGGGCGAGCATTTCCTAATCAACGAAATTTTAAAGCATACTCTAAATTCAAAACTAACTCAATCACTCTGACAAATCTATTGTAAATAGAGAACAGACAGTTTAATTACGTAAATTGCTAACAGCCTCGTTGAAAAGTGACTCTATTTAGTTTGACTCACATGGTTAATTAGAGGGCTAACTGACTCGTTTGCGGTTTACGTTGCAATCAACTGTGGCAAGTCGATTAGTGAATTTTGTTTGTACTTATTGTGTAAACAGAACCACTAATTTGAATGCAGTGAGTGAGCACGAAGAGTGTAATTTCAAAATTATAGATTGACGGTTCATAAGTGAGTTACATATATGCACATATATCGTTTGATATTTTATTAATTTCTTCCAATCAGATAGAATAAAAGGAAAACTCACAATTTGTGTTTCTCTTTTATGACATTACACAAGGAAGATCACGCAGTTTACTTTAAAAAATTTGCAAGTATTAAAATGTTTCGACGAAATTAAAAAAAAATATTTCATTCTTTCATATGATGGTTTTCTTAAGAAGTAGAAATTAATGGTAGGACCAGAAAGCATTTAATTGATGAAATTAATTATACACATAATTATAGAAATGTTTATTTCAAAATACCGTTAGCTTTGGATAAGAAAAAGTTATATCTGCTTATAGGCGATTTATATTTATTAAACAAATTTGAGCTATAATTGAATGTATTTTAAATGTCTTAGAAATATTTTTTTATGCTGTAATTTATAACAGATTTTAATTCAAATTCAAATAAATTACACTTTTCCTTATTTTTCATTTTAATTCAGATTCAAATAAACTACACTTTTCCTTAATATTTAAGTTTTAAAAATTTTATAATTTGTGAAGTAGTTTAGTTATCTAATATTTTCAGGATATGTGGATTTATAATATGTATTACTATGCCACGTTCCTAGCATTTAAGTTCCTACTTTGCAAGGCTTCCTAGAAAATGGACTGTGAATACAGAAAAATAAAAATATGTTGTCTACTTTTTCTCTCGCTGGCGTGAAATCATGGTGCATATTTAAAAAATTATGACATCTAGAATCATCGCTATAGTTTTACTACAAATTTTTCCTGTTATTCTAAAAATCCATATTTTTCCACAATTTAACTTTAGGAGTTTTGGAAATAGGAGAGGGGGAAATTTTTTAAAAATTTTTCAGTATGTTTAAAATATGCTGTTATATATAATTAAGAATCAATTATGAAGAAAATATTTTTAAGATGCTTATAGCTGGCCCATTCAAATGATATTCCTCGTTATGTGGAAATAAAAAAAAGTGGAGGACTTAGTAATAATATGAATTAGTAATAGCTTTAGTAATAAGTGCTAATACTGGTAAAATCCCTAAAATTTAAAAACAATCAGTTTTGAGTGGTCTCTCTTGAGATATACGCGAGTTAAATATTATATTAGTACATCAAATTTAAAGTTTCTGCTTCAAGCAATTTCGAAAAAAGATCGTGGCGAACTAACAAACACTTGAGCAGTCTTGTAAGGGTTCATTCAAATTATCATTTTGATGTTTTAAACGCTGAAAACCTTGTAACGAAATCAAATCACATCACAAGTAAATTTTAAATTTATTTTCAATTGCCATCTTCTTCAATTTTACGACATGTCGCTATTAGCAAACAAGAAACAAGATAAAGGAAAACTGTAAACCTTAAAAATATTCGTTTATTTATGAAACTTTACTAACGTTGTTTATTCGGCAACAAAATGGCAGCAGAATAAACTTACATAAGCAGTATGTCTTTACCATATTTTGGCTCGCTTCATAACAGCTTTATCATAAAACATTTAACTACAACGTACATAAATGAGCGTTTAAATACAATTTATTTCAAAATTGCGTGCTTTAACCGTATTTATTTTGTTCGGGATAAACTTTCTCGAGGGAAGTATGTAAATTGTCACTCACTAAACTAGTCCCCTATACCAATATAAATTTAAAAATACATTTGTAGTGAAAGCTTCTATGTGTCCAATTTAATAACACTTATTATATTATGTCAATTTAATATATGCATATATTCGTACTTAAAACTTTATATAACGTAAGGAATATTAAATGAAGTTCTAAAATTGTTTCAGCAGTTTTTTTTTCTAAATAGTAACTTTTCATAACATCTGTAAAAAAAATTCTGAACAACAAAAACTTAAAACAAATTTATATTTGAATCAATACTCTGCATGGAATACAAGTTTTCTTATGAGTTTTAGGTTACTTAATATTGAAATGGTATTAGCTATTTAAAATTAACTTCTACTTCTGTAGAGATGACATAAATATATTCTTTAAAAATTAAAGCAAATTTTATTGCCGAATGTTCATGTTATCTTTTTGCTGCTCGCTTGCATTCAAAATAACTGGCTCTGGAAAATTTATAGCGGTGGCTAAAAAAATTTGCCAACAAAACTTTTTTTTTTTAAAATGAACCTAACTGAAAGGCGAGGAAATGTAATTCGGACCGCTGCTCGAAACTCGCTTTTTTTTAAAAGTGTTCAAGGTAAGAATAAGGAAATATGGAATTATAAATTTATTTATACTATACACTATATATTACGGAAGTTGCTTATATTCGTATATACATTGTTCATACTCGAGTCTATAGAGGTTAGTGCGTCAAGTCAAAGTATTGCTGTATCTAACTTTCAAAAGAAATTTTCTTGCTAACCGTTATATAAATGTAAATTATTTTACACTTCTTCGTGCACAGAAAGTTATTTTTTTTATTTATTACACAGCACATTCAGTACGCATTTTTTACAGTGTGTTGCTGTCAGTAGAGTGATATTTTTCACTTTAGAATTTTTTATGACCTTTGTCAATTTTCAACGTATTGCATGGTGATAAAAATTTAAAAATTCATGAAAAAAAGAAAAACAGTAAAGTTTATATTTCGTATTCTGGAAACTACCACTACTACTACCAAACGTTGGTGGAAAAAATTGGGCTATTTGGCGTTTTAAAACCAAAGTTGCGGTGAAAGAAATGATATTTTATTATATTATTATAATCCTTTTAGAAAACAAAAAAAGTAGTAAAAAATGTATACAAAGACACAAGAATTAATAATATTAGTAATCATGTGGATAGAATTAGTATAAATTACAATTTGTTATGCACTAATTTTTCCCACTGTGTTCTTAGTCTGAATCCGCTTTTAAAACAGATATTTTATCTTTAATACACCAGATATATTACCTATGAGAATTTAAAGATTGTTTTGTATCTAGGTGTCAGTCAAATATTATTAAAGTAAGACGATATCAAGGCAAACCCGAGAGCCCATCACTGACAAAATGGTAATAATTAAAAGTCTAAAACGGTCACATAGATCGTTTAGCTTGAGAGCATGTGCTTCGGGAAAATCAAAACGTATATGAGATAGTGGTAAAATTTCTACTGGAAAAAGAAGTTTATATCGAGGCAAAAATGTTACAGTACTGTTCAATTGGAATTAGATTATTGTATGTTAGTTATTATTGTATGTGATGTATTTCTTAAAATAATAGTATGTTATTATTTTAAGAAATACATTTATATTTTAATGTTCTGAAATGTTACAAAAAGAGAAAAACCGTAAAGAAAAATGTAATATGTGCTTCTAAATATTCTAGATATGAAGGTTAATTTTATTGTTCATAAGAAAAAACTAAAAATAGTAATTATTTTAAACTGAGACAAAAAAATAATGGAATCATTGCGTGAACGATCATATATTGGAAAAGTGAGATTGAGGATTGGAAAATAGTAGAACTTTATGAAGTTGGGCCTGTGGTACTGTACAAATAGAAATAAAATGGTGCATTATAAATATAGCGATCTAGAGAAATGTTTTAATTTTTTTGGAACTCTAGTATAATTTATTAACTGGTGTGGAATTCCCTGAATAAATACGTAATTCCATTTATTGTAAATTTGATGTCCACGGTTTTTTGGTTCCGAAAAAAAGCTTTTGATAGACGGGTGGAAGAATGGTTGATCGAATTTTTCTAGTTGAACGGCAATTCATTAAGAGGATGTTTGTTAAACAAGCAACTGTCTACATTAAAATAAAAAAAAATAACCATATTTACGTTCGACAAAAAACTATTATTTGTCAGGCATTAAAATTGTAGTTTTGTTAAAACTGTTTTAATACATCATCATTCAAACTATCTGACTTTTTTATTAGATGTTAGATGTTGCAAGTGATAATATATTATATTTATTTATACTTGGTGTTATGAAATTATTATAATCGGGTCAGAAAAAGATTATTACTCTTTTTCCTTTTAATAAGGATTACTTATGTGCTTATTTATTGTTTTTCTAATAATTTCAGTGAAAGCTTTAACTAAAATTTTGATATAATAATTCTAAAGTTTATATATTATATATTCCAAAGTTTATGTATTATATAAATACTTACTTTTTTGAAATTCAACCTGTCATGAAATATTTGCTCGTTAAAATAATGAAATTATTAGAAAAACAGTAAATAAGCACCTGTGTAATCCTTATTAAAAGTAAAAAGTGTAATAATATATTTCTGACTCAGTTATAATAATTTCATAACACCAAATATAAATGAATATAATATATTATCGCTTGAGTCAAACCAACAAAAATCTGAACTGCAATTGTATTTGCATCTTCATTTCTAATCCGAATTTAAATTCAATTTATTTCTAATCTATATTTCAAGTCTTTCAAGGAAGAAAGGAAAGTAACTTCACATATACGTTCGAGATAATAACAAAGGCAATAAAACATATCTTTTTAAATAATATATTTTTCATCGCCCTTAAATTTTAATTGATTCAGGTGAATAACCTCATTACATGGATCCTACTATTCAATCATGAAACTGGACGTTGAATAGACGTATCCTAAAACATAATTAAGCGACAAGGAGTTTTATACGTTGTTGGTAGGGTGACGCCCCAAAAAAAACGATAATTAACCTTTTATGATGTCCCAGATGCGATTTATATTACATTATTTAAAATATAATTGTTGGGTATAATAAATTAAAATCAAGATAAACAGTCTTTTTAACTTAAACGATTTTACCCTACAAGTTATGACGTGTCAAAAGCTAGGGAATAATTATGGATTACTAGTATGTCCCTTTATTCAAATAAAAATATTAGCGTGTGGTCGATTTACTTTTATGATAGGTATGTACCTGTATCGAATATCATAACAATAATGTAAAATATTGTTTTATACTTTCAACACAAATATATTGTCATCGTTTTTTTTGAAAGTGTTTTTCGGAACAATGAAAACAATACTTTTACAAGGCTAAATAAATGATTTCATCTAATTTCACTATGCAATTCCAACTCAGTTAGATTAAAAAAAATTAATCTTAAAAATAATTTATTTAATATAATGAAATAAATATGTTGATTAACTCTTTTAGCCTATCAGTACGGAAATTAAACATGTCAAACTCGTAAACCGCTTTCTCTTGCAGTTTTCTTTAGGTTGAAATTGTATTATTATATTTCTGCGCTAGTAATTTTCTATAATTATAATGTTACATTACGTTTTTGTGAAGATTGCTCTTTTGAGATTGATAATGTAGTAATGTTATAATCTATCCCCTATTTCTTAATGGTGATACAGATTTCTTAATGGTCATCGTGAACTCGACAGTGTTGTACCATTCTAAATGCCTATAAAATACCACAGTTTTTTGGAAGCTCTTCATAATATTAACATGTCAACATTTTTGGTTGTATATATAAATTGAATAACACTGCGTCATAGACGAATCATTAAATAAACTCAATCAACTTTGTCAAACGAGAAACAGAATTATTATCTAAATTTCCTTTTGATTCAAGTGATTCGGCCCAATTCTTTACCTCGCAATATATTGTATCATGTTGTTGTGTTGAACATTTTTGTAGGCGAAAACGCATAACCTCAAATTAGACTTTTATTAAGGTCGTTCATTATTTGATGCTCTCTTTTTTTTCTAAGAAATAAAAGTAGATTAAAATCTACTGCATGAAGTAATGTCATTTCATAGGGATCATAAATTATTTGAAGTTTAGGCTATGAATGAAATAGTCACATTTCAAAAGTACACATCTCTAATTTAATTCTTTCCACATTACATTACTAACTTTGTTCAACGGAATAAATTTTGCTTTATATATTGTCGTGTCCAAAACAATCGCTAAATGTATATTACAGTGAAAATAAAAAGTTCACCTTAATAAATATTGATCATTTACAGTAATTTTTATAGCAATTGTAAAATTGGATATAAGGCAAAATATAAACAATTATTATATTGGTTGCGGTATGTTTCTGAGTATCTTATTATGTAAACTTAAAAAAAATCAGTGTCAGAACAATTTATAGTAATTTAAGTCAACTAATTTTATTGCTAACTTTTCTTACTTATGTTACATTTCTTTATCTATTAGCTTAAGTAATATTATAATTAAGATAAATTTAATTTTAAATTAACAATGAAAATTAGGTTTATGACAAAGAATAGTTGGCAAATTTGTGTGGATGCTGGCCTACATATCTGGCAAAAAAGTATTAATTATTTATTATTTATGTAGTTATTATTTATGCATATAGTTATAAATATTTAGAAAATGAAAGCAATTGAACGCTAAAAACCTCGTCTCCTAATCTAAGTATTTGACCCATGAGCATAATCAATAAAGAACGTAGGTCGTTATAAATTTTGATAGAAACGTAATATCGTAATGGAGACTATAATATAAATTTATGAAATTTGTCCATTTAAGGTATAAAAGTTCTATTAGACGTCATCTAAAACCAAATCAAATTTCATTACTAGGAAAATATATTACCAAGCAAGTCTTTTGCGGGTCTAAAAATGATAAGAATTTTACAAAAATGTCTTGGTTCTGTTACATTTAACTCTTTATTTCTGCATTCATTTATTTCTTTATTTATTATAATTCTCAAGTATTAATTACGTAGTTTCACTTGATTATCTTTATTTCTCTTTAATATTTGTTATTTTAATACGAGAAATGAAAAATATTAAAGAGGAGTAACAGATTACTCGTAATTCTATTTTCGGGAAAGCAAAATAAATGTAATTATCATATTTTGACTATATATTCAATTGTTTTTTTTGAGCAAAAGAAATGTAAAAAACCAAATTTTACTGTAATCGAAGAGAATTTTTTTAATGATTCATGTGACTAGAAAAAAAGATTAATATGTTTAAGAACTGCTTCAAAATGTAAATTTGAGTTGCGTTTAACACCATTTTTTTATAATTGCATCAAACAGCAATATTACAAATTTAAAATTTCAATCTTTTGAAGTTTGGAAATAGAATCCGCTAACAGGCAGAGGGACGGCCAGATAGCTAGGCGAAGAGAAGATATTGCCATGAAAATATGAATTCCTTTATGCCGCGTGAAACCTTGGAAAGGGAAAAATTTTAAACCATTTTCGGAAAGATCTTAAATGGTAAAGATGTTTCAATTTCCAAATTTTTTGGAACTTTACATGGACGATGACCCGTGCTTTTTTAGCCGTAAATAATTTTTCTCTCTTTTCCTACGTCTCTCTCTCTCTCTATATCTCTTTCTCCCTTAAATTATTTCTGTCATGAAAAGTTAAAATCAAAGTAATACTGCATAACTCCAATTCACATCTTTTTATGAACTTCTTCATTAATATTTTGGTCACTTCTCCACTAAAGTCACTTTCAAAATACTTACCCACTTTTAAAATGTATAACCAAAATCAATCATACTTTTTAACCTTAAAAATTCAAATTGTAAAATTAAATAATATAATTTTTTTCTATTTTATTTGGGAAGTTGCCATTATATAATTCTCGGTAATATAATGGTTATGTATTTATATGAACACTATTGGTCTCAAAAATCGTCTGAAAAATGTTATATTTAACATATTTGATTGACCACACCCGAGACCGTGACATTCAAACTTTCCATGGGCATTTTGTATAATAGCATTTATCCCAAGGTTGCTGAATCTAATTATATTCCATTTATTCTTTTAAATCTCTACATTTTCACTAAATGTCTTTGTTATATAGTAAATGAGACTTATTTTTCTAATACGTTGATATAATTCCTTAAGAAAAACCGACAGTCGCTATCACCTGACACTAATTCATTCATAACAAAGTCCATTTGAAGAGTTCGGGTTGCTCTCACTTTATATCATATTTAAGATTAAAATGTTTTAACTTCAACATTGTTGACATATTTGTTGTAATCATTCACCATATAAAGGTATTTTCTTTGTTTTGCTGTAAACTTTTTTTTCATGGTATTTTAAATTCTTTTAGAATACTGTAAGTTACCGTTTTCAAAGGTAAATGAAACGTTAATTAACTTTACATGCAGTTCCTACTCCTTCCTATTTACTCTCAGGAAGATACGAATGAGAAGAAAAATATGGCCTCCTTAGGATGATATCAGAATCCATAAGGTCAAAAATGTTCTATCGTTATAAAAACTATAAAAATGGTTTTTTTATTTTATTTCTAAGTTGATTTTGTTCTAGGTAACCAGAATTTTTTCGCAGTTGGTAATATAAAAGAGAATTTCAAAGACCTAAAGTACAAACCGTAAAATAATTTTTACATTGATTACCAATGTTCACTAAAATATATTTTCTGAAGGCAAAGATGGAACACGTCCTTGCAAAAGTTATGACATAAAGAATATACTTAAGAAAATATTCATGTTAGTAATAATTCGAGGCTGGAAAATAAGGGAATGATAGCCCTTATTTACGATTTCCAACGTCTCTTTTATTATCGGCTAGGGGTGTATTGGAAATTCATTTAATTCCTTGCATTAAAGTGTAGTGTTAAGCTACATCAATGGTATTAAGACTATTCTTTTTACTTAAAGGTAATCGTTCTTCTTTAGATGTAGATCCTTTGTCAATATCAACTAAAGAAGAGGAAGCTAGATTATACTGAATAAATTATTAACTGTAATATCGTTGCTTGTTTCCAAACATTAATACAGACAAAAGAAGGACGAAATGACAAGTAAAACTAAATTAATGCTTATATGCTTCATCATTATGTGATTCATCAATATGTGATTCCAGATGTAAGGACCGACCAATAAGTAAAAAATTTTTTTGGAATATATATCAGCATAGATTTATTATATTTAAAGTATTCAATTATCTCGTTTATATCTTTTCATTGAAACATTATTATACTGGCATGATATTTTTCATTGATTTTTTATAGATATGAATTTAAATACTTTATACTTATGTAGGGAATTGAAATTTTCCGTAAATATGTCTGCTTTGTAGGGTAAAAGTTTAGATCCAACGTTCAATTTCATTTTTTCTATAGGTGAATAACCATAAATAAATAATTTCTGTTAACTGTTGCAGCAGTCAGAGTGACAATAGATGGACTTACAATTTATTGTAACGAACAGGGTGCTTACCCATATATTTTCCGAGTTTATTTTTCAACAATTACTTTTGAAATGTCATCACATTAATTTTATTATAGTAAAACAAAATTATACATCGAAGTTACAACTGTGATAAATCTCCAATCCCCGTAAAACTAGAGGTCCTTATGATAAAATGTTAATATTTATAAAATTAAATGCAGCATAAAGTCCAATCTGCTTTTTAGACATTTTGTGGAAGACATTTTAAAGAAGTTTAATAACGGATAAATTATCAGTTAATGAAATAAATTTTCAGGCCTGAATCAATGCAGAAGTCGTGATAAGAATGATTTGAAACACATTCATCAATTTTGTATTTTTATTTATTTCTATGTAAAAAAGACGATAATAAATGACATTAATACTTTATTTATATGTACCGAAATTAAATATTTTATGTAGAAACGTAATTTGATTACTTGCTTGATTAATACTAAGAAATTATGTTTGAGAAAATACACCCAGAAAAATATTGTTTGCATGGGTTTAATATAAACTGAATTTTAATTGATCATTCAATTATAAAAATTTAAGCATTTTTAATACATATTTTTGCTATGTAACGAAACGATATCACACTAGAGGCATTGTTCATTTAAGCAATATGGTACTGTATATATCGTTTTAAATGATGATCTTCGTGTGTTGTGCAAAATTATCTAAGCTTAATCAACAATTTAAGGTTGATGACTAAATTATTTCATAGTTCAAACAAACAAAAAAAGGTTTTTTTTCATCAATCTCCAGGTATTAATGATTGTATAAAATTCTGCTAAAAGTTCATTTTAGAAACAAAACTCTTTTCTGACATAGCTAGGTTTCAAATTATTAAAAGAATCATGTATGTATATTGTGAACTAAATATCAATTTCCCCCGTCTGGCGAACATGTTGATAATTGTTTACGCTTGGATAAACTATGATATTGGATGAATTTATGAAATTATCAATAGCTTTACCTGCGTTCAAAACAATCGTGTTTGCAACCCCGCAAAATCTAAACATTAATTAAACAGAATTACCGAGCTTTCGCTGATTAAATGGGCGCGTGATAATACCTTGATTTATATGCGATTTTCAAGCCTGGAGCTTTCGAAGTTAACTGGAATCGCTTTTAGGGTACAATGCAATATATCATCAAATCAGGTGTTACGAGATTATGTATTTCATGAAATAAGTACGTAATGGGACGGATTGAGACCTTAAATGCTGGAAAATATTTACTACTAAATATTTGGAAGATAATTGGTGTGAGCTACGCAGTGCTTCAAGTTTTTAAATAGCTTTTTGCGGAAATAGAAAAAAAGGATGACTAATATTTTTACATCCTTAATTTTTTACGAGTTTGCGTTGACTTATTAGAAGAAGTGATATTAGAATTTCATTAAAGTTATGTCTTATAGTATTTCGTGGCAACTAACAGCAGTCAGCAGATTCCTGTTTTCAAGTTAATAGATAAGTAAATATTTTGGCATTTCAGCTTTATGTATTTTGTTTCCATTTATTGATTCGTGCGGAATTATTTAACAGTCGATATGCAAAATGTTTAAAGTGGTAGCGGAATGAAGAAAGAAATTCTTAGTTCTTTTATTCGCGTAGTAACATAAAAAGGTGAACAAAATCTACTAGGGCTTAAGTAGAATGCAAACCCTATCATCACCATATATACCATTTATGTATAAATGATTAACTGAACTTATTGATTAATAAGATGGTATTAAAAGATTTTCATTTTATCGTAATCCATGCAGCAATCCTAAGCTAAGCTGTTTTAATAAATTGGTATTTTAAAATTAACACATAACCATGCGTCCCTCATGCTTAGAAAATAAGAGCTTTTAATACTTTATCTATGGGCTAAAACGATGCCGGTTCAACCGGGAGCATTAGATGAAGTTGATGGTGGGATTTAATGTATTATGTAAATACAATAAATGAATCCAAAGTTTAATCAAGAAAATAGGAAGTGAACTATGTATCAATTTTAACTTATAGATCACACTTTATTTTACTTTACACGCATTTTGCAGTAATATTAACCAAAGTCTTAAATTTGATATAACGTTTGTTCAAAATCCTGATCTGATCCTTTTCTTTCTTCTTTATGATGATAACTTTAAACTCGGTTTCTTTTTCACCATGTTATTTTTAATTGTACTAATAGCAAATTGAGTTAAATTTTGTCATTATTGAACTTTTTTAAGTAATATTTTTATTTTCCAAATTCTACCTAATTATATCCAGGTTATTTAACAAAATTTAAACTCAAATACAACAAATATATTAATGAATAAATTAGGAATTGTATTTTGTGACTTCATTCTCCAATACTCAAATTAATCAATAATTCGAATACTTCGAGATTGAACAGTTGAAGTATTTATCCTTAAAAAATCACGTAAAATACATTTCAACAAACAAACCAATATTTTGCTCACGATATTTTTAATACGGAGGGAATGTAAATTGGAAATTATAAAATTATTGAATAGACTCCTATTATAATTAAGATTGATGTTTTTACCGTACACGGTGCTGAGCGAGTTCAATTCTCAGAAATATTCATAATATGAAGTCGGACGGTTAAGGTAGTAATCGGAATATTTATTCGGTTCATCTTAAATGAATAGTTTATATTAGGAAGTATTATTTCTTCGTAACGAGAAACCCTCCTTCGGTAAATTTTAAGAACTTTTTAGTGGCTTTAAATAGTGACGTTTGTAGTTCATTTGTCGTTATGTGCTATTTGTCCAGATATAATCATTTATGAAAATTTTAAATTTAAATTGTTAAATTATCATTTGTCATTGAACAGGATAATTTAGAAAACATAAGTTTTTTACTGTCATAACTTTTATATCATTGCAATTTTTTAATACATTACTATGTGTATAACTAATTGTAATATTATGGTATTAATTATAAACTACATTGTAGCGAGTAAAACTGTTTTGTACACAACATTGTGAAATATCACTTATTCTCATTACGATGTTTGGACGACCAAAAGTGAAAAAAAGTTAGTAAAAAATCTTCAATTACATAAAAAGAATAGTAAAATACATTGAATGCTTGCTTTATTCACTACAAACTTCATAGGATAAAGACAAATCATAAATCAATTGACGTCGATGTCAACCAAAGGCACCCATTGTGCTCGATTGTGAATACAAATTTGTTAAAAGAATTTTATAAGAAGCTTAATATATATATATATATATATATATATATATATATATATATATATATATATATATATATATATATATATATATATATGTATATATATATTTATATATATATATGTTTGTATTTTTAGATATATTTCATTTAACTATCGATGTAACCGAATGGTAAAGGTAAAAAATTAAGTAAAAATAGGTGAATCAGTTTTGTAAATACTGGGTACGAAAGTATTTCGACAGTTTAGATGATAAAGTGAAACATCGTCAAATTTCGGTACAGCTTCCCTAAGTTTATTTTAAAATGTGTCCATACATATAATTTCTGAAAATATTCACTTAAACCGCGTTACATATTAGGAGTATTTTAAAAATGTTTTCAGTTTCATTATTGAAAAAAGCCAGGCACGAGTGGAACTCGCACCATTGGCGAGGTTTCCGTATACATTAATAAACATTTATTGGTACATAATATTATATTACTCAGAGTACTATTATATCATAACATTCCTATTTAAGCATTTTCCTTTACTTTTGCTAAAAATACATACAATGTATTTTTTAATTTGTAGCCGAATATGGCCATTATTTTTGGCTTTTTGCTAATTTGTAATGTAATATTATTTATACTCTAGCAAGTGAAATCTACAATTACTCTGAAGTAAACCAGCAATAATTCGCCAGCATAGAAGCATTCTGTACAACTTGATAGCATTTCTTTCAATTTGGCCACTTTCCAATAAAAGAGGCTCCTCATGTTCGTTACTTGTTGTGCTGCAATTATTTAGCAATAAGTCCAAATGCTGCATGCAACCCGATGTTTCTAACAAGTGTTGGAAGTTATAATCTTATATGTGTTATGCGCTTTATCAACATATAGAACTTATTAAAAATAAAATACAACTGTCGAACTCACCTATGCATACATTTAAGAAATTAGCGAATGAATGATATATTGGTTATATTAAACGTAAAATAACATGGAATAATTGTTTCTGTCTATTTTGTTTGTTTGTTTTTGCACACATATCGCATAAAAACTAACAACTTAATTTTAATGGAATAAATTGAAGTAAAACTTAGTTTTTTTTAACGAATTTGGTTCCCCTTTTCAAAGACGTGCGTGTTCAATATTTATACATATCAGTGGGTGGCGCCACACATATTTTAAATTGCGTAATGAAGTTTTACATTTGAACTTACATAAACGAGACAGACATGGTCAAGCTTAATGTGTAGACTGATTGCGGAGAAGTGAATATTTGATGTCTTCCGCGTTTAAAGTTTTTTGATATTTTGTGTATCCATCTTAAGACTTTTTCTTTTTTTCTCTCATGAGATCTGGGACCTTAGCCAGGAGGCTATGGTCCCACATCATTTGAGGCGTTTTTGTACATTTTCGCCACAACAGTTTACCGTTTACCGTATACTAATTTTTGATTCTCTCCAATATTTTAACTCCCTCAGCATAACGCGGCATTTACATTTTTATACCGTGTATATTTTAATCATCAACCTTTCTCATTGGCGAGCATCCTGATTTGTACATTGCTTCTAAACCCGAGTTTTGAGTTTGATGGTTGTTCTAGCATCACATAACATCCCTTTTGACGATCTTCATTTTAGCCAAGTAGTTGTTTTTCTGTTTATGGTTGTTTTTTCAGTGCTATAATTTGGAGCTACAACTAAATCAAGAATAAAATCTTTACCTTCTTCAAAGAAGTTCCTTCAATCATCACTGTGTCGTTGGTGTTATTTCCATACATATCACACTCTGTTCACTCTCTCCTCCTAAGTACCTCTTGCCGTTTGAGTTTCGGCAATAAGAAAAACATCATCAGCGAATAGCAGTGTCCAAGGTACAGGTTTTTGCATATGTTCCATGATGTTCAACCTTGTTATAAACTATTCATAACCAGGTTGAACATTCATGGTGAACTCCGAACTTAACTTCAAATTTGTCAGTCAGGCCTGAAGGGCTACTACTCCTTGATTTACGATCTTGATACGAGAAAATTACATATTTTTGATTAAATATCTACACGATCTTTAATCAAGGTTATATGATGTTAAGGGCCTAATTGTTATCTCAAAGCTTGTTAAATCAGATCTCTATTTATGCAGTCAAAAACTTTCTCTAGGTCAATAAATACGAGATGTATTTCTATCTTTCGCAATCTGTATGTTTCTGTCAGGATCTTAACGATATGTATTGCATCTGTTGTTTTCATTTCGCTGGTGAATCGGATTACGGAGTAACTATGGTAATGATTGTAGTCGGTTCGCGAGGATAATTTATGTAATTTTTAGTATTTGGGATATTAATTGAATACCACGGTTGTTGCTGCAATATTTCACTTCCCTTTTATTATTATAGAAAAGGATTACGCTGTTGACTCTCCACATGTTCAGGAACTCTCCATTAGTCATGATTTTATTAAATAAGTGCGTGAGCCAGGCCTCTCCGGTGCTTCCAGTTCCCACAACTGCAATCTCGTTAGACCCAATTGTCTTCTTATTCTTCATTTTTAATTAGGCCCTCCTAACCTCAAATGGTTTCAGTGGTTCATGCAAAAACTCTTCATTCAATGGTTGTTTGTAATATTTTTGCCACCTTCTGTTTATATCCTAATTCTAGCCTGCCAGATATATCTTTAAATTTTCCAGATATATCTTATACTTGTTTGTGTTTTACGTCTTTTGTCAGATTTTGACGTTTGTCCGATTTTTGCAAGTTTAAATATCTCATTTTCTGATATCACTGCTTCTAAGCTCTGATAAAACGAGAGTCTGTTTTTGGTTCTTCCGGCTGCTATGCAGGACTCTGTTATTTTCTTACTTTTTTTATATTCGTTTTTATGGGTGTGAAGCCTACCACTTTATAAAGGCATCGTTTTTATTCCTCAGTGTCGCTTTTACTTCCTCAATCCAAGATGTAGGATATTAGACAGTTTTTAATTTTCCCTTAGTTATACTTTAATTTATCTTAGCTGTTTTCAGACTGGAAGAATGGAGCTTATTCCACTGCTATTGTTATCGATTAGAACTTGACACTGCATTTTCAAGAAACTTCTTCATCTCTTCGATAATCGTATTACATTGTGATTTGCTCAAGTGATACCATTTTATGCCTGATTGTAGTTTTATGTCAATCTGCGATTTCGATTTTTTAGTAGTCTTTGTTGTGTGGAGAGAGTCTCTCGGGTATGACCTTGCAATATTCAAAGCAATTAAACATTGCTCTCTCGCAAATAATGTTACCTATTTGCGAGGCCGAACTGCCAATCCTATATGTTATAAGATATTTGCTCTTCTTTTTGAAGAAAATGTTTACGATAGCTTAATCAAACTGAGTTTCCATTTCAATGACAGTTCTCCCTTGGATATTTAAGGTTCCAAATCCAAGGTTAACATGAGCTCATGTATAATTAAGCGCAGTATATTCTATATCTCCATTCAAGTCTACACTCATAATTCTCTTTTCATCCAAAGGTATGTATTATATGATATCATGGAAATCGTTCCAGGAAGACTTTCTCTTTCTGTGAGCAGCCCATTAGTGGAGCCTAGACTGATATGATATATAAGAGAGGATGATTGTCCACGGCTATCTTTATTTTCATAATTATTTCGCTTCCTCTTTTTAACTTGATTATTCGTTGTTTTAGAATTTGGTCGAAGTCTCCATTTCTATCCGATGTCATCCCATTATAGAAGAGTTGATACTCTCTTCCAATTTATCTTGAATTCGCACCTTTCCATTTAAATTAAGGTACGAAACAGATATTAATGTTCCGCTTATGTTAATTCTATCGTCGATCTTAATTCCGAAATAAAACTCAACAGTTCCCCGAAGAGTTTTTTGCGAATTTACCTTCTCCGATCTGTTAGTCCGCGGGAATTATTTCAATACGTCTTGAGCACAGAAGAAAAAAAAAGTTAATGAAACTTTTACTGGTCTTGTGATCAAGGAAGACTGGAGAAATAATACATCGCTTAAAAAAATAAAAAGTGATATTGAAGTTTTTGCTAGTCTCGTGGTCCTGATGCAATTAAACTTCTAAACAAAAGATGTACCAATTTGAGGTCTAAATACAAAACCCATCATGTCAGCCGTATTTCTGAATAGCTGCGTTTCTAGCTTAGGTGGGTTTGTGACCAATAATTTTGTTGGTATTTTACCTGTACGGCAGAAGAAATAATACCTATGGGAACTATTTTGTAATTTCGTTATATTCAAGTATTAAAAAAGTAGATTGATATTAAACTGAGCCCGGCTGAGCCCCCTTGTCGGTTATAAACAGCCGGGCATGGTAATAATTAAAATTGTAATATATCCTTGGCTACATAGGTCACTTGGCTTAAGCCTCAAAAGTCAAACTCTTATAGAGTTAACGTTAGGATTTCTGTTGAAAACACAAAAGCTTAAATCGATGAATAGAAATATTGTAGCAGTCCTTAGTTGTAATTTATTTTTAAGTGAAAGTTTAGCAACGTTAAAGGTAAAAAAGCCAAAGCAGTGTAAAAATGAAAGTACTTAATCTTATTTTTGACATATAGACAATGAGACTAGTGAGAATCATAAGTGGAGAATGAAGACTATCAAAATATTTGTTCGTAAAAACTGTATATTGAAAAAGTTAGTGCTAGGCATGGGAAAATCTTTTAAGTAAATGGAAGAGAGTTAAAATAAGTGCATAAAAAAAATCTCGCTAACGATTTTATTTATCAGTAAACATATTTAATGTTGCTAATAATATGAGGACTCCACATTATATTTAATTTCATTTTATGTAAATTTGTTATCTGTATTTCAATCCAATCTAGAAGACAGACAGGTGGAAAATTGGATGTGCGAGCGGTCGGATAGCAACTTTGTTACAATAGCAGGCTTCTATTTATATGAGTACAGAAATTTAAAAATAATAATTTGAATTTAGCGAGAGATAAAGCATATCCTACATCTACTGATGTTTTAATTTTCAAGTTTATACGTATTTTGGTTGTCTAGCAAACCATCGACTTATACCTTATCATTAAATTCAGGTGAACAGCTCTAAGTGTAGTCATTAGTGAAGCCTCTTGGCTCAGAATATTTGGCTAATGGTAGGCAGAAAAATTATTTTATTACACATCGAATTGATTATTATTAAAAAGGTGTTTTTATTCTATCCCAAAATAAACTGTTTATATTTCGAATTCACTTTCTTCTAGATATTCTTGAAAATTATTTTTTTTAGTTACATAGCACTAATCAAAACAATTTTTAATATGTCAATTAAATAACAAAGCATACAAAAGACTAAATATTTTCAGTAATAAAATTTGAACTGAAGTTGTTATTTATTAGAATAAAACTATTATTTTTGACCTGAATAATAAGTTATTATTGTAATGGCAGTATTTTTGTTAAAAGTTTACTCTATATTTTCGGGGAACAATTTTTGACTTTCTCTATGGGAGCAATAAATATTATTTCTTTTGAATATGTTACTCTACATTTCATGTAACATTAAGTGGGTGTGTCAAATTATAAAGAAATTTTTATTTATAGTTTTTATTCACAAAATGGTTACAATCACTTAAAATTATGCCATACAATGTTTTGAGAGGTCATCCCTCAAAGTTTAGTACAAATAGTGCCTGACTGCCAAAAACCTACACATTAAATGTCATCGATAACATAATATATATTTATATTCGTCTATGTCAGATGATAACAAATGATAGGTTCGAATACTTGGGTAAGACTGTAGGGTGATTCTTGACGAAAGAAGAGATACTACGCAGGTCATAATATGGTGAAGATGAGATTGACTGGAGTAAATTATTAATCATTCTTCATACTATGTATGTAGATAAACGAAGAGAGATCAAATACGTTGCTGAATTATTAAGAGAAAATCCACTAAAGTACTCGGAACTTGATAAAGATCCCTAGTGATCGCTTCTATATTTAAAATAAAACTGACTTACGCCTGCAGTGATGTCTCTATGTATATATATATATATATATATATATATATATATATATATATATATATATATATATATGTATATATATATATATATATATATATATATATATAAATAAATATATAATTTTATTCAGTTTTCCTCTTTTAAATAAAACATTACAATCCTTTTTTAAATAACTTTTCGATAGTAATAAACCTATATAATTTAATTGCTACATAGCTCGACAGCTATAAACTCATGTTATATATGTTTATGTCATTAACATATCGATATATGTATAAGTTTGATTCGAGTATTCTTTATTAAATTGTATTCTAGCGCCTAATAAAATACATGTAAAACAGTTTATTTTGAAGAATAGAATCTTCTTTAGAAGGGTCTTTAAATTTATTTGCATATATGTGAATAAACAGATTTAAATAGTTTCTCGACTAGGCGATGCACAGAGTATTGGTTTAGCCATGATGAGTGAATTTTGCTTGCTAGAATAATCTATGTGCGATTTTTGTATTTTTTTGATAAAAAAACAAATTTAAAGTAATAAATATTGTAAATTTCTTCACATTTTATTTGTTATCGATTCCTAATATTGTAACATATAACTAAGTGTAATTCTAACTTATTCAAGATCTCATTCATTATAAACACCTAAAACAGCATGGCGAACCAAGAGTCGTATTTCGTCAAATACACTTTGTTTGTACGGCAATATATTTGCTATATTGCTGGGCTAGAAAACATATCGTATTTAACAAGAGGAAAATTTAAGAAAATTACACTTATTTTTGGTAAGATAATAATAGAAATTATAGGTTGCAGTGTCTAAATTGGTAGGATGTAAGTAAAATACTACGAGTGAAAATTCTAACCTAATTTTCGTTGGCAAATGATATTATTAAAGGTTAAATTATAGATCTAAATTTATGTCAATACATGTATTTTAATAACATAAGCAATTTTACATTATATTTTAATTACAATTAACGCTGAGACTTTCCGTTTTCAGAGCAGTCAGGATAGTAAAGTCTCAATGTCTCAACGGAAGGTCTCTATTATTATTCACAATTTTGTTTTGATTTTAAACATTTAAGTTTATGTAATAATACGCGCAATGTTATAAAACAATATAGTTTACAGTTAATATAAAATATGCGGAAGTTTTATAAATTCCGGGAAATACACGTGAGCGCAGATAAAAATATATATTATTATTGTCTCTTCAAACACTATTTCACTTAAAGACGCCATAAATCTCATAAAATATTACTTTTTCGCTATTTACACACTTTACATGTACACATTTATTCCTTCCAGGAAAAGACCATAACATCATGGGACGAATTCATTCCAGAGGATATTATGAATTAATTTCTAACGAAGATAGCAAATAAGAAAGAGAAATCGGGCAAATAAATAGCTTAGCGCGATTTAAGTAGACGCTCGGAATGAATGCAAAGACGGTGAACCAATTAAAATTTAAGCGCAAGAAACAAAATATAATTCAAGAAATATGTTTCGTCGCCTTTGTTATTATCCCAGTTTTCAAATTGTTTATCAAATTGTTACCGCGTTGGACTTTCCTTCATTGCTGAAGGGTCTGAAATATTAGAGCTTTGAATTAAAAAGAAAATTACATGTATACTTGCAGTTTTAATAGGAAAGCATTTTTTGTAAATTTCATTCAAATGCTTTTTAAAATTATTATAATTAAGTAAAAAATATATTATTTTTGTTTTTCTTTTTGCATGACTTATTTCAAATATTATTGTACAAATTTATTGCATCTTTAACGTGTTCAATTGTGAGTTGTACAATATTTTTTCTAAGTAAAAATGTTAATTAACAAAATTAACATATATTTCCAAGGCGTTTTAGAAGCAGCATCCTTACGAAATAATTGCCGGACAAAATACTGCATTTTGTAAATCAACTTCGACTTAATTGACTACGGATATGGTTTAATATAAGATTAAAGGATAATAATAAATATACACGAGTATGATAAATACCACATTAAAGCGGGCGTAACAGTTAGGTTAAAAGAAAAATTAACAAATCGAGATTTTTTATGTTCAGTTATTGTATTGATACGAAACTGGTACACGTGTATGTACCAATATAAATAAATATTTATATGTATATATATATATATATATATATATACTTATATATATATATATATATATATATATATATAAATATATATATATATATATATATATATATACTTATATATATATATATATATATATATATACATATGTATGATTTTATGTTATCTTTTATTATTACAAAATATATGACATGTGCAACACGATTATCAATATCGAAGGAGACAGTTTAAAGCTAGCTCTGCTTGAGACTACTATAATAATTTAAAACCAGCACTTCCTCAAGTATCATCGTTCAGTAGCCTGTATTTTGCAGTACTAAAACTGAGGAATTAAAACCTAGAATAGAATAACAGTCTGTCTTCGAGATACAAAATACTAATTTAAAGTGGTAAATCCTCAAGTTTTAATATAGCTAGAAATGCAAGCAGGTAGTAGCCCCGCAGCGTCAGGACTGAAGATATGGAACCCACAGTTTAATTAAAGGTCTCAGTTTGGAATTCACAATTCTAGCTTCAAACTGGCAGATCTTCGACACTTACAATTTAAACAAACACTACCTCTGCAGTATTAGTAATTAAACTGATTAAGTTTTTCAATACTAATTTAAAACAGTAGTTTTAATATATCACGGCTTACAACATTGTCAGGTACTGAATATATTTCCGAAGTTTCATGAGATTCCATTGGAGAAGGAGAAAATTGAGATTGATTTGATTCCACGGCAAAGTCACACGGATCTCGAAGCTGAATAAAGAAAGGTTAAGAAATCATGCAGGAAATTTCTCTGATCTCTAAACAACTTCTTTGTAAATATGGTATAAGCAGATATGCAGTGAAAATAAAAAATATTAACTTAGCCCAAGATAAGGTTGGACCGGGAAATTTGCCAACTGCCGTTAATTATCAGTCAATAGCGATTGAATATCGCAATACTAATATACAACATTTCAAACTCTGCAAATCGGAAACACATATATACTAGATATTCGGTGTCATATACAGTAACACTTTCATATTAAAAATTATATTTAAAAAGTCCAATGAACATATTACGTGCCCTTACATCATACAAATTTTATACATAAATGCAAGTGTATCTCCAAATATGATTTCTACTCGTGCTTATTATGTTTATTTATTTTTTGTAAAATTACCGATTGTGTCATGTCTCTAATCTCCTGCGCTAACATAAGAGAAATTTTAGTCCATTTTATACTTTCACAAATTTCATTTCAATGTTCAATGGAAGAAAGTGGAAGGTCAGTCAGTCAAACATATTTTAGAAAATTTTTAAGTTATTCCTATAAGTGGCAATTCTATGATAGAAAATCTATATAAATGCCTAATATATTAATATTTCTCAGAGAACTTCACATTTTCTAATTCTTGAAAGTCAATATTCCGTATGTTGATTATCGTAAAAATTATGTAAAATATTATTTCTTATTCCGTTTACATTACTAACAAAAACATGTTATCACCATTCATTAAATTCCCTAGAATATTTTTAAATAAATTGAAAAGATTACGTTTAAAAAGATGTTATCTCAGTTTACCTCTCAATTCCCATTGTGCTAGAATAAGCAATTTAAAAATATATTATTTCATATTATAAAACTCATTGATAAATTTGGTTAGAGAGATTAAAAATTTAAAATTTGTAAATTATTTTCTGAAAAAGATTTCGTAGCATGAAAATAATATAAAAAAAATTATTAACGTGAAAGAGAATTATTGTCTAAACTTCCTTTTTATTTAAGAAAATAATGTAATATTTACCGACTTCGATTCTTTGCCACTCTATATACCACATTCATGTGTTGAAGATTTTTGGAAGTGAGAACTCGTGACCTTGTTACATTATATTATATTGATCTTGATCATCATGATATTAATCAACCTTTCGTTCATAATATCATTTTTCATACCATTTTTCCCCATTCATATGATGATCATACCATTTTTCCCAAAAATAAAAGTAGATAAAAATTCTCCAGCTTTTAACTCCTTTCTATAGGATAATCTTCGCTTTAAAGTTTTTCACTTATAATAAAGTCTGCTTAACAAAACAAGATTGTCGCTGAATTTAACTGATAGTGAAAACAAACGGTTAATGTCAAAAATCCCTTTAAATAAAATGAGACATAATGACTGCCAGAAAAGATAAAATTAGACATGTCGATTTCCAGAAAGCATCAAAAAATTAAAATATAGATAGCGAGTACATTTACAAATGTCCGATTGCATAAACTTGTTGGGTGTTAGTCTCATCACAAATTTGCTTACTTAATTCACTCAATTAGTTTTGACTTTTGTAACTTATACTATGTTACTTAACATGTTACATTATATAATATTTTGGTATCAGTTTTTAATTATTTTGTAAAATTTGTTATTTATTTGCGTGAAACTGTAATTTTAATAAGACTAAGCATTTATAGTGAATTCCAAAAATATCACTAAATATTTGATCCAAAATTAAATTTTATATTTTAGCTTATTTTGCATTCCGTTTTTAATTAACATGTTTCGAAAATATACCAGAAAATAAATTTATCCGAAATGTTAAGTTTTAAATTTTAATTGCTAAATGTTTGTCTCCGTACATTTTTCAAATATTGATCTTTTTTCAATGATATCTGTGTATATTTACCGCCTAATATTTTTCAGTAATTTTCTAAATAATTGCATATAAATATTAATATAAATATTATTAATATAATAAATAAATAAATATTATTAATATAAATATTATTAATTACTTAAACCGCGACAAGTTTAGAGCACCTCAAAATTTATAAATTGTTCTCTAATTCAAGATTTAGATTCCACAATTATCAATGTATAGATGTGAAACGTAATATAATTAATATCTGGACCTTAACAACAAATTTCTTTCATCTGTGAAAATATTATTTCATTCATAATAATCTGTATTAAACTGGAAAAATTATATTTCGAAATAATTTGTCATAATTTATATGAATTCCATGATAATATAATTTATCAAGAAAATATTTCTTCAGAGAATAACTAACAAGTTCCAACAAATTTAAAATTAAGTATACATGTGTAATATTGGCTTTGTGTAGTAATCCCATGTAAATTTCCTTCGTAGTATCTACTAGTGTCTACTTTCTGTAAATAGATTTTAGTGTCATAAATTAAAAAAAAGTAAGCGATTAGTCTGCTAATAAAGTTTGCTTCAGTAACGTATATTACAGTGCTAATATTATACGATACTGTGAAAGAATATACATCGCTATGTTTTCATTTGACACGAAAATCATTCAAACATTAACCACCCTTTTACAAAATGTTCATAATTATTACATATATAATTACTAGTGTCTATTACGTCATATCTTTTGAAATGTCAATGTAAAATTATCGAGAAACTTGAAAGCTAAAATTATCCTATTAATATCATAAATGTGAAATGTTTCTATTTTTGTTTGTGTGTTCCTTTGTTTTTTTGAATGTTTCATTCATTTTTTTGAATGAATCATTAAAAAATTAGTGGACGGGTTTGTACTACATTTCAAATCTACTACATTTAATTAAATATTATATAACGATATAAATAACGAATGTTTGCTGGTTTGTTTGGATATTCGGCTGTCAATCACACAAAAAGTACTATATAGATTTAAATTAAATTTTGCATGCAGGTTGATAATGACCTGGAATAGGACATAGATAATTTAAAAAATATCAACTCTTAATAAACCAATCATTGATGGGGGATGGAAGTCTTTATGGAAGTTCATATAATTTACTTACTTATTTACTCTTTATTATTTAGTGCAACTTATTTACTTCTTTAAAGTGTCTATTTAACTATAATACTCTAAAGTATTTTGTCAGTAAGAAGTGGGGGCATATTAAAACTCTTCAGTATGAATTAACGTTCCTTCTCTCACATTTTGTTTGAAGAAAAATCTTTCAAGAAATCAAAAAGTCAATGTTCGCTGTGCGTGTTTTATAATACATACTTTTTACACCTTGTATATATATGTATGCGTGTGTGCGCGCATGTGTGTGTGTATTTACGTGTGTCTATGCTTGTGCTGTGTCTGTTTGTGTTTGCACGCATGACAGAGCGATCATGCGTGCATTCGTGCGGGCATAGGTGTGCGTGTGTATGAGCGTATGCGCGTGCGAGTGGGTGTGTGTCTTGAGGCATCTATGGAAATTTATCAAATTTGTAATTTCAAAGAAAAAGATTTGAACTTTTTCCCTCAAACATACTTCATTTATACTCATATATTAAAAAAATATGGTCCATAATTTAAAAAAAAATTGAGATGTTTAAAACTTCACGTACTCTTTGCAATCAATAATATTATAGCGAAATCGTCTAACGCTATAGTGTCAAGTGTTTCGTATCTCTCTTTGGCGGGCGCCTTTGATATTACTGTCGTTTAATTACGAAATTCTTTAGAAGCTGCAGTTCGTTTTAAGCCGCCGAGGTGTTAACATATATGTCTGTTTTCGTATTTAAATGACTTACACGACAGTTATTATTATAAAATCATTTCACAATAATAAATGAGCTCGCCTTTCCCAAGAAGTTTCATTTGGTTAAACAGTATCCAATTACTCTGTTAATGGCCGATTATGTGGGTACCTTTTGTGGAATAGATATTTATTTCACAACTTTTTGTATAAACAATTTAAAATAAAAGAGTTATGGTGTAGATATCTTTTCCACAAAAGTATTCAGAAATCGGCCATAAGACAATTCATGATCCGCATAAATGCTCCGTTTAATGTCAATATTCCAGTTGCGTGGTATCCCTCACGTACATTTGGTTGCGTGGTGTGAGTAAATACTTATTTTTGAAAGTCGACAAGACGATGAATTACTAGATAAAGTAGTCCCTTTTAGAGTGCCATTCCCTTTAGACGATGAAAACATGGGTGTTTTGTGCTCAAATTACAAAGCCATAGACACACATACGCTTCAAAAGGGATACTTGTAGACTTGCGTATTCAATGTCAGTCTCAAATGTAACTGGAATTTTAGATAAGGAGTAGACTGCAAGAAATATAGGAAAATTTTACATTTCAAAAAGAATAGGTAAAGAGACTGTGCTTAATTCGTACAATCAATAAATATTGAAGAGTTGTTCTGCTACTAGAGATATCCAACCGTGCGTCTCTAATCTTGCTATAGTTTATTATATATGCAAAAATATTTCAAAGTTGGAGTCAGCAAAATTACAGGACCGATGAGAGAGGCCATAAAAAGGGTAAGGAGCGAGGTATTGATGTGGGCACACAGTTTTTTCGCAACACACTATGCTGTTTCAACCCACCGTAAAGTTTTGACGCGTGTATGCGCTTTCCGCTTATGCCACCTTAAACCAAGGGAGAGTTCAAGTAAATATGTATTTTTTAAATTCATATATTCCCGAAAAGAGATATCACATAATCAGACTTGACTGTGATTCTTTGAAACCTTATAATAATATTTTTGACATGATGGAGAGTTTACGGCAGAATAAAATTGACAGTTTGGTGATACGTAAAAAACAGTGTAATAATTTTTTGTATGAAAACACCGGTTTAATGGTTTTCTCTGTTCAACGTCAGTGTGCAATGTAAAGGTTAAGTTAAATAAATAATATCTTCATTTACCGCAGAATATCTATGTTTTTCATTCAAAATCCATCACGGGTTTGAACAAAACATGGACGCTTATAACAATGAACAAGAAAATATAGATTATCAACAAGTAAACTACATTACGTTATTGGATAATGCAGGTGGAATGAAGAAAGGAAATGTCCTGTCATTAGGCGCAATAGCTTTTTTACATTAGCATCAAATTCTGAAGCATACTATTATTCTTTGCTGTTTACTCACGTTCCACTTAGGGCTTAAGATGACTTACTTCATGGTTTTTATACTGCAAAAGATGCTTTTTATGCCGAATGAAATCAGTTATATTTATTGCAAGAAGAAAATGATATAGAAAGTTTAACGTCACGAGGAGGCGCCATGTGACGTTATGTCGCCAGACCAGTAGTATCAGGCTGCTGTAACATCGCTGAATATTCAGCAGCGACAACTATTTAATAAAGTTGCAAATTATTTGCTTCACGATTATGTGGATCTCCTTTGCGTGTATTCGTAGCAGGTGCTGTGCAGAGTGGAAAACTTTCGTGTTATAATTACTCGTTGAACAAGTACGTCTATTAGCACACAAAAATAATGTTAAAAACGTTTTTGCTACTGCACCTACTGGTGTGAGGGATAAAATTATTAGAAGCAGTACTTTACACTACACTTTTGCACTGCCTGTCAAAAAGGGTACAATGAAAGATTTATGACCAATGACCAGAATGCGTCTAAAAAGAGAAGATCAAAAGTGGTGTAATATAAACTGTCTAGTAAGAGAGGAAACAGCTATGACACCATATTTAACTCTCCGGAATTTTTAGTTTTTGGTGGAGTCAAAATGAAGCTGTTTGGTGGAGTCAATATTCTCATTTTTAGAGATCTTATGCAATTGCTTCTGGTGTCTAAGGTTTCCGGAGGATCTTGTAGTACTGCTAGCCGGCCTTATTGTCTGCCTAAATTAATCTATGGGACCTGTTCATTTCCTGTGAGTTTCCTCAAAACCTGAGGCAAGATGCTGATATAACATTTATAGATTACCTAAACAGACTTTGTTATTTTCATATTTTAATTTTGCAATTACTTTTCACTGATAGTTGTAGAGAACCACTAACATGACTTTCGGTGATGCAGAAGCAGTCAGAATGTTTCCAATAACTAGATTAATAGAAATTTATAACAACTCTACTAACTAAATATTAGCCAAGTTAGAAAAACTCACATAAGCATTATTAAATGCTGTAGATATTTTATTGGATGCCAAAACATCGAAGTGAGCATAATAATTGACGACCCCAATAAAATAGGCGGAATAACAAATACTCTCAAAATTGGTATAGGACGAGGAGCAATGCTGAGACGCAATATAAATATTAATGAATCGTCAATAGTTCTGTGGGAATCACTTCAAAACATTTAGTGGCCTGCCCTGTGCAGAGAGCAATTGGTGGTGGGAGAACTACTGTAATCTACATTTCTGGAGTTCGATGATTCGAGTAAAATTAAAAATTCATTATATATTCATGATATAAGTGATTTATGTGCATAAACGATTATTAATAATCAATTAATCATTTACGGAGATTGTTAATCGATTATGGAGGTTTTTGATTGATTTCATGAAAAAAAAAACAATATTTTCAAATTATTAATTTTCCTACCACTCTTTTATTTAAATAGTTAAGGTATGGTGTACGTACTATGGTAACTTTTTCATACCAATAATGGAGAATTTTCCAATATATACGTTTATGAGAACTGTCAAGATTACGTCAGATTGTATTTGCGTGAAATAATTTTGCGTGTAGTAAAATGAAGAGTCGAGAAAGTTATTTTTACGCATTTTAATAAAACAGGAGAGATTTATATAAGCTGTGTGCTAAAAATATAAAAGTGTGTGGGAATACTACAAATATTCCTGACCATTTAAGGAGAATACATTGCATCGAAGACGACGGGTCATTTACAAGCAAAGATATAGGGGTACCAGAAACGTGGGCATTGCGGGCAAAGCTTAAAGCAGATGAACTTGTCGTCGACATTAGTCGTAAAAGAAATTAACCAAAAAGAAAGAAGTATTATTAATACCGCACTTTTGCAAATGATTTGTGTATGTTATCTGCCATTGCAACTAAATTTTTTTTAGAAACTGGCAAAGAAAAATCTAATATAGGGGCAACAAAAAAGCGGGCATTGCGGGAAAAGATTAAAGCAGACATACTAGACGTCAACATTAGTCACAAAAGAACTTCGTCAGAGAGAAATAAGTAATGTTTACACTGCGATTTTGCAAATGATTGTGTAGGTAATCAGCGACTCCAATTAGTTGAAAAAACGGAGGTTCTCAATTTTGTTAGAATCTTGTAACGGGAAATCTATGGTAGCACAACAATTTATATACTAAATAGAAGGAAAGTTTTAACACACTCTATGTTATTTATTCAGAACGAAAAGGCAGAAGTTCATTTAAAATAAATTTTGAATGATGTTAAATACTTGGCCGTTATAACAGAGATATGGATATCAGATTCTATTAAAACGTATGTCACTGTCACTTGTCACTACTTATACAAGGGTGAACTTCAGGCCTTAGTTTTTGCAACTAGGTAACTTCCAAATCCACATAAGGGAGTAAACATTGGAAAAAATGTATATCAAATATTTGAAGAATTTGGCACTATTCAGAAAATAGTTACAATTTGACGACCCCAATAAGCAAAAGTAAAAAAGAATGCAAAATATTTATGCACAAAACATGAAGAAAGCAATAAATCAGGCTCCTAAAAAGACCATCATGTTTTTATCACCCACACTTCTAATTTGAGAGTTAAAAAAATTAAATGGCAGTTAAGATCTTTAAAATATTATTCAAACATTGTTGTCCACATTTTCCATAGAGAGAAATTCTAATTAAATATAGAGAAACAACTGAATATGCCGATTATAAAATTATAATAATATTTAGAAACTAGGTAGAACAATATGAGTATAAAGTTTGCGAGGCTACATGAGGTTAAAGCATCACTTATAGTTGGTATGAGTGAAATTATTTAATAACAATTTAAATGTAGCCAACACCAAAACACCGACTGGAAGTCAAGTTCAAGAAACTTTAATGAATTTCTTTCAACTACGCCTTGGTGAAATGGAAAGTAATAAATATGTAACAATAGTTTGTATTTTACAGCTACGTTTTAAGAAGCTTGGGTTTGGTATAGATTCTACCGCCACGAATACCCAGCAAGGTTGCCTAGAAGGACTGACATGTATTAGACGCAACACTTTAGTGACGAGTCTATCTAAAGAAACAGAGGCACCAAAATAAGAAGAAATTACAAAATATTATCAATTCGGGTTCATTTCGAAAAATAAATCTCATTATATAGCATCACCTACACGTACAACAGAGAATATAATATATTTACGATAGTATTTAGAGCCTCCTCTGCTTGAAAGAAAAAGCAATTCTTTCGTTTACTGGAAGATCATTAAGACCAATAACTCACATTTATACAAATTACATATAAAATATTCGTGTAGTCCATCAACCTCTGTTTCCACAGAGAGAATGCTTTTAAAAACTGGTCATATGATTAATTTGAGAAGAAACCGGCTACTCTCAAAACACCATTATATTATTTTTTCAAATTTAAACTGAAAAATTTAGTATTGTAAATAAACAAAATCTGACCTATCTGTTGGCTGATTATTTCATGAAACGCAATATTTTTCTCATTTTACATAACTTGTATTTTTATAAGAAAGTATAAGATTTTGTTAGCTTAATTAATAAATCTATAAAAGAACAATAGTTTGTTTTACTTTCTCTTTTTGTCAAGACAAGTTATAATTGCATGTGGTAGTTATTATATTTTGCTTCATTACTTTAACACAATCAATCGTTTTTTACTGCAATTATTGTTCGATTACTATTACTAAATATAAAATGAACGATTAATCGGTTTTTCAAATTATTTAATCGGCACATCATTAATATAAAATGTTTCGTGAATAGTATCTCATGGAATTTATTATATTGAGCCTAGAATCTAAGTTTCCAGACAAAAGTTATACTCAAAAGGAATGGTGTGATTTCTAGCAGTAATATGTCCCTAGATTGAGGAAAACTATTGGCTACGTATATCATGCCGCTACGATTGATTAACGTAGGTCATTGATAAATATTTAAATCAAATCCGGGAGCCCTGCTAAAACGTTGCAGTGTAGAGATAGGCCGGATTATTTATTAGCTAATCATTCCGTGTATTCCTGCCGATATGGCCCCGACTTTGACTTCGATTAGCGAACTGAGCGGAGCAGTCTAATAACTACAGAAAGAGAGTGAGCAGTATAACGAAAACAATTACACGCAGGTGAAACTGCGGAGGGAAGTCCATATAATATAAGCGAAGTTTATATAAATCACACACCTACATTAATTATGTAACTGAAGTGTATATCCCCAATATATCTGAAATAAAGAAAGAATTATTGAGCAAAAATATATTTTTATTATACTATATATTTTTATTATACATCGTTTTTATGTACACTATTATATTTTCGTAATTTGTAAACTTTTTTTTAATATAAAAACACAGTCTTGACATAGATTATGTAGCTGGTTCCTTTTTATACCAATTGTACAATTATAAAATAAACCGTGTAAAATAAACATAACGTGTCTCTGCCAGGTGGCAATACGTATAACATTATATATAGTTATTTTATATACATTCTCTGTCAGCTCAGAACAGGTAAAGTATATATATATATATATATATTCATACACACACACACACACATATATATATATATATATATATATATATATATATATATATATATACATAAAAACAGAAAATACATCCTTGTATAGCTAACAGAGTCATAAATTCATAAAGATTTTTTCAATGATGCTTCTAATCTTAAATAAGCTTCGCCAATATTTTTTAAGCATGTGAAAAATATGCTTTAATATAAAATCAGTATAATTACAAGTAAATCAGTATAATTATCAGTATAATTCTTTGTTTTTTGCGCATTACTATAAAGTATAACGTTTATCCTTCCACAATGTAACATATACCGGACTGACTATGAAAATCATACATAAATAATAATCCATTGAGATGGGAATGAAATATACTAAAAACCATAGGCAAAAAGAAAAATAATTGAAGACAGTAATTCAATAAGCTATTCTTAACTTATCGCTTACGCTACATTGCTATTCCAAGAAATAAAAGTTTAAGTAAAACTGTTGACTTGATGGAAAATATTATATTAATTTGCAAAAGCCAACGTTGTATAATTGTACGTTTGTGATAACATTTCTGACAAGGGAAAACTGTAAAATAAGCTTTCCTTGTTAGTCATCTTCCTCATTTCATAATTTTTTTTAGTTTCAATGGCTACATGTAGGCATCGAGTATAAGCAAATGAACGTTATTTTAAAATTTTAGATGATTGCTTACATTGCAATTTTTTACTATCCTCATTCAATAATATATTTGAAATCTTTTGACTTTTAAGAAAATTAATCATTAGAAATAAATTTTGCTGCTAACAAACTAATTTTTTCTTGATATTATAGGTACCTCCAATAAAAATAAATTTCATTTAGAAAGAAAATTGCATCACTTAGAATAATTTATCAGTAAAGTAAAAATATCAGTTGGCAATAATTTTATGTAGCGCTTTGTAGAAAAAAGGTTTGTGCACAATGTATGAGTGCATTGAGGTGGTAAATAAAGGAATAAAAGCGTAAATTTGCTTTGCAATGTATATCATAGAAATAGTTTTCAACAGAAAAATACATTCATAGAAAGCTCTCTGGCAAAGGATATGTCATGAGAGAATTGAAATACCTTTTATGTAATTTTAAAAGATTAAGACAATGGAGGTACAACCTAGCTAAAGGCAGAGAAATGTTCTCTATTTGTCATCATATGTTAAATTATACGTAACATTATGTTGGGACCACAACTTAAAATGCGTACATTTAGAAATAATGCGGCCTATTTTATTTCAGCTTTTTATTTTATAAGTCACATAATTTGTTAAGAGTTGTGAATAAAGTGGGATCGTTCACAAAAAAAAAATGTTATTTTCATTTCGCAAGAATATTCATTTTAATTTTATAGAAGGGGAACGCATCAATAAAACAATAAATATTCTACAGATACATAGTAACGGAACAGTGTTAGATTTTAGTTTAATAGGAATGAGAGTATGGCAGGAAGAGTATCTGAAAACAACCCCTCGAAATAATTAAATTGGTTTTAGGTGAAATATAAATTACGGAGAAATTTATAAAGTTATAATTTTGATCTACATTCTAACTCTCAGTAACAATGCGAAGCGAATTGCTAATGAATACATTTCACTATAGAAAAATGCTTCACAGTTGGCAACACTTGATTAATTATTCTGTTTTTACGATGGCCCCATTTTCGTAGCCGTGTAAACCATCAACTTGATCACTATCTATCTGATATCGCTTTCTTCTATTTTTTGTTTATAATTAAACTAGGTTTGGCCTTAATAATTTTTTTACAGATAGTTGCACATTTACTGGCACAGTCAATTGGACAAAAAAATTTCGTATTTACTGTGAATCGCTCCTTCCTATTTTTTGTACAATCCACGCATGAAACTTAGATAAATAAATTAATAAAAAACGTAAGGAAGAGAGCAACATACTTTTTGCATATTTTCCAATTTATTTGTAGAAATATGCTACATAAAATTACAAAAAAAATAATTTGTTGATAAATTTCTAGCTTAAAATTTATAATTTAATCCAAACACCATATAAAAATTAAACTTTTTTTGAGAAGCAAGTCAAGTTGTAGTGAAATTTATAGGTATCTTTAATTTTATTTAGCTCTTATATAATTCCTAGCTAGTATTTTGATAAATCGAAGTTATGCATAATGAAGACATATAGACAGATATATACGTATCTTTGTAAAAAGTGAAGTGTCGCTCAGATGAACCACGGATCGAAACAAATGGTAAACAGAAGGAGTAATGTGTGAAAAATATGGCGAGGGATATAGAACTTCTAATTTCAAACATATTTTGACAGGCTCTACAACGTGGGGCCGAGCATTGTCAGGCTGAAGAATAACTTTATATCTCTGCTCGTATGGCGGCTATTTCTCTTTTAAGACTCGGTTCAATTGCATCAATTGTAATCAATACTGATACCTTATGAAGGATTTGCTCATTGTACACTACACACTGCTAATCCCACCAAATGCAGAGCATGAACTTCGATACATTAATATTTGGTTTTATTGTTGGTGTTGATACTCTATCGGGCGTACGTCGCGATTTTTACACTTGAAATTATAGTAGTGTATCTACTTTTCATCGCCAGTGATTATTATCACTGGCGATGAAAAGTATTCTATGCAGAAAACCTTTCAGTTTTCCGTTGGGTTCACAAGTGAATAATCGCTTTTACCCGTCTCTTGGCTTTAATTCGTACTGCATACAATTTCTTTGCTTTTAGATCATTTCCAGACCAAGTAAGCATCTAGAAATAGTTGAACAATCAACTCAAAATGATTCTGTAAGTATGTCTTGAATTTGACACGAGTCTTCAACGAGTAAGTTCCCCAATTCTTCACCTTTTTTGAATGACCTGGACGTTCTTTGCTTTCCGTGATCAAATTACCAATTTTAAGGTGTTGAAATTTGTATTTACACATTTTAATCGATGAAGTATCAATAATTTAAGTCTTTGAAAGCAATCGATGACCTTGTGCAGCACTTTTATTCGAATTGAAAATGATAAATAAAATTTATGGTAGTTTTGTTGGTACGTAAATCGACATACTTAATGCTCAAAAAACTATATTGTTTACATTTCGGCTAAATGATACATACTGAAAACACCAGTCATATATCTGACATGGATAATATGCCACGTTGCGATATAATAAAAGTAACGCTCTCCCTTAAAATACCTTATATATATATATATATATATATATATATATATATATATATATATATATATATATATATATAAATTATAAGGGAAACAATATAGTCAATTTAAGTTTGATATATAGTAATAGGTACCTTTCTTCAAACTTATAATATAAAAGCATGTTAAATACCGCTCGTAATGTTAAAAGAAATTATTTTCTGTTTGCAAAATAAACTGAGTATATTTTATACTAAGGCAAAAATTAAAATAAAAAGACACAAATAAGTACATTTAGATATAAATACGAGTTAAGGTACTAAGTTTATAATCCTATAGATTTGCTATCTTTCTCAAAGAATTCACTTCATTATGTAGAAAATATTCACTTTGCCTATAAAGGTTATTCTTGTTCCCAAAACTGAAAAATTATTAAATCAAGAAAAATTTAAAAAACCTTGTTAGCACGTGTGTGTCCAGGAATGTTGACTATTATTGACATTATATTGCTGTTGCCGATGGATATGTTATCATTATTATTATTTAACTATTTAAATATATAACTATGTTACTAACCTATTTAATATTTTGCAAGAATCGACGTAAATAATTTTCCAAATAATAATTGTTCAGGATTGTTATTAATTAAGCTACAGTCTTCATCAATTTGTTTACATAAAACATACTTACTTTGTTATAATTTTCAAATACACTTTTGGTTTGTTTCCACAAAAAATAAAATACTGAAATTACCTTCATTATAAATCATATATTCATGAGTTACTTACAGGTTTACTGTTAATATAATGAAATTGTTATTCCACCATTTAAACCGATAATACCACGTGTTGTGGGCTGTTTGCATAATTATTATATGTTAGCATTTCGTCGTGAATTAGAGAAGTAATTAATTTAAGCGAATGCTTAAATATTCGCGAGGTCACTACAAAATTTAACAGATTTTTGCCATTGACAATATGTTCTTATTTCGTAAATAGTTTAATGCTTCGTTTGTTTTGAAATAGAAACAGAAAAGATTATGGAAAACAAGTTTGAAATAGTTTTAAAATCGATTATACTACACTATAATAAAATTAATGAAATAACTCTAATAAATTAATGTTTTTTATACGATATTAGGCAAGACTGAAATATTATTGATTGAATGTAAAACTATTATAATAAGATTATTAACGAAGACTGTTTCCCAAGAGCTGCGCATTAGAGAAATAATCTGCCACCGTCGTCAATGATTGAAGTACAATCATCGGTGTTAGCTTTGACTTTGTTTGTAGGAGAAACAAAAAGTGTGTTATCCACTACTATTGTGGCATCAAACCGTGTTAGATCAGATAATGAAGGAGAAAAATCGAAGATAAGAGCAATAGGCGTAAGTCAGGGTTATACGCACCAGACAATTTGAACAAAATCGGAAATTTTGTTAAAATTTCGTTATTTAGTAATTCGCTTAAGTACTGCATTGAATGCATGAATTTACACCTAGGTAAAATACAATAATTGAAAAAAGTGTCTTTTACTACAACATGTTTCCTTTCCTAGTAAAAGTGATAATATGTATTATTATAGAAAAAAACAATTGCATATTTACTAGCAAAATTATAATTTTTAACCAAACATAAAGTATGAATAAAATGCTCTACACGTAAAAATCCGTAAAACAGTTTAATACGTTACTTCTTCCGAGTTAAAGAGGAATAGCGATTCCTTAATGTGGTGAAAGGAACGAACAGTATATCCTACGCTATATTCGTTCAAGCTTAAAAGATTATCCATCATAGCAACGCAAGTACCCTGAGAAAGAATCCTCTCCATAGCAGGGTCTAAATTTATGGAAAAAAGTTCAAAGATATAAGTTTAGATAGGTTAAAAATTGATCCAAATACTGTTATTTAAATAAAAGAGGAAATATTAAAAAATACAATCGATTTTTACTATGTATAATTATTATAAATTAGCTGACTGATATTTAAATACGCCAATTAGAACATAGTTTTTGTATTAGTTAGGTGTTCATCAAAAATACAGTTGCAGTAATATTAAACACGTAATGTTAACATTAAAATATGTTTACCTCTCGGTTGGAAATCCTAAGCCTACAAATGACGAAGAAATAACAACTAGATTTAATTATTTTTTACCTGAATAAATTTAAAAACAACCTTTCACTAAGAATCAAATGAATTGCGTATCGTAATCGACACAGCTGTACTGAAATATTGAGTCACTAAGGTCCATGGACTTATTTCAATGATTCAGATTCAGTGAGCCATTCTACTCATGTGAATCAAGACTATCCAGGATTATATTGACCAGAAGAATTGTTTTAGCAATGACTTAATTTCTAATAAGTCACCACCACCGCCAAATAGTATTAGCAAAAAAACTTTTGATCGATTCTCAAAGTTAGCGGTGTTTTGGTGGATTATTTGATATTTTTCCGTATTCTTTATTTTGATGAGTCTGAAATAAATTATTCAAAATCAGTTTCATATGATATTCGGTTATTCCTTCTAGAATACTTTATTATACACAATACAATAGTAACTTTAACATATTAATTTCGCTTGAACTACGTTATTTAAGTGTGAAAGATATTGTTAATAAATTAGTGAATTACTATCACATTGTTCGTGAATTACTATCAAAAAGAATGCTGATAGAGATACGATTTTACTAATTTTAATCAAATTGAAAATTTTGTCACATTTCTGAATTTTTAAGGTGAACAAATTAAAAGCTAAGGTAAATCATGAAGAAATTTTTCTTCGGAATAACTTTATTTAACAACTAATTTACAAAACAATCACTTTTTTTATTATTTTGATTTTATATTGTCTTTTTTTGTGACTTGCTTAAAGTAATTATGGTTATAAATTATCAATTAATGTTACCTTTAACACAATTCTGCAAATTATTTTACTTATCAGAAAAATTTTCCTGTTATGTCCTAAGTGCGAAAAAGTTTCTAAGACACATTTCTTTTAAATTTAATTATTGTTTAGTGCAAGCAGATGAGTATTCAAATTTTGGTTAAAAGGAAGGAAAAAATAATTTTTCAAATTTAGGTTCCACACTACTGAATGAAGACAAATATGGCTTTGATTAATTTTCACTTTCAACTATGTCTTCCAAACGACTAAATATTGAGGAGAGAATTGTAGATATATATCTACAATTATGCCAACGCACCACTGGAAGATTTAGGGTTGATCATAGTACCAATCCGTTTACCCTTTAATTGACCTGCTTTGTGTTCATTGACTACTGATGGATATTGTGTTACTTGCAAAGGATATGGAACTATTATGATAATTGTCTTAAGTAATGCTCTTAGTGTAGTGATTATACAGTTATATTGGCCACGTTGATATTGGCTCTGCTTTAGTTAAGGTGATGTCAGCACCGCAATACCTAATATAGTAGTGTTGACTAAAAAACAGAGTATTAAATTTTACAGATCTCAAGTTATATATTAATACGACCAAAGATGTTGCTTACATGATTACAAAATTACGATTGAATATTTTCTTTAGCCATTTTTGAAAGCTAAGTTGTAGGATTCCTTCAGTTTTTTCCACCTATCATGGTCCTGAGCGGATTCTACCAATTTCAATTCAGCTCTGTTCTTGATGTCGTCGTACCAATATGTCTGTGGTGTTTCTTGTGACCGTTTCTCTCCCCATGGTCTCCATTGTACCATTATCTTGCACTTCGCATTTTAGTTTGCGGGCGATATGAAAAGCGCACCCGCATTTCAATTTCGTTATCCGTCTTGTGACGTCGCTAACCTTACTCTCCTCTTTTATCCAGTCATTATGAATTTTCATATCATCACAAGTAAATAATCATTACCAGATTGGTCACAGCATCAAATGTTTGTAAATTATATATATATACTTATATTTGTAATTAAATCCATCAAATCCTCCCTTGTGCAAAATAAACTTAATAAAATCCTAGCAGAAACCAGTTCTACTAACTCATCTCCATAAAACATTTCACCCATCGCACTTGCAATGCAGAGACGCGTAAAGTCGAGACACAAATCCGCCAATCTATAAGGGCTTAATTAAGGCATCGATATAAATTGAAACACTAAAACTAAGGCAAGAGAGACACAGTTTATTATTATTTAAGGGTGACTATTAAGTTAAATTATATGTGGCAGTAAAAGTTAAGCCAATAATCTAGGAATAAGCAGAGAGACTATAATGTTTAGTGTCACTTTCGTTTAATCGCTTAACTGAGCTTTTGATTCTAGAGCTAGAGCAAGAGGGTCATAAAAATAAATAAAGTAATTCCTGAATGTAACTCTATAACTGACTAATAAACGCAAAGTTTTTTTTACATGTCTTCTGGACTTGACATTTCTTCTGATTTTACAACAAAGTTCCTTTAATGGCATTATATATATATATATATATATATATATATATATGTATATATATATGTATAAATATATATATATATATATATATATAAATATTTCCCCTATTTACGAAACCAACGAACAAGTATTGTTAAAAAAAACAAGATTGGTAATATCTGACTTATATTCATACGTTGCAAAATATTTATTTGTTATTTAACATTTCTAAATCGTTTAGTAGAAAAAATAGGTACACTCAAATATAAGAATGGAATTTAGTTGAAATTGACTTAAATATAAGAATGAATTCGACTTCTAAGCTTGTTAGATAATTTTTTCTCCTCAATTTAGTTTCTGAATTAGTCTTGAATTGAATTAGTTTTTATTTGAGCGAACAAAAGTTTATCATGCTTGTTGGTATTCCAGAACTAATAACCAAATTTTTTGACGAGTCCAATATATTAAAATTTGTACTACAGCAAAGACCTCGGGTTTCATTATTTCTGAACCGAGAGTTTATAAAGGATTTCGAAAAGGATTTATTTAAATGGTCTTACTATGTGTACATGTATCTATTTAAGTTGTAACTATATAAATTTGAAATATAAGACTTAATGGATGTTTATGAATTCTTTCAAAAGAAAAATACATTAAAGTATATGCATTAGAAACACTCCGACGGGGATTTATGGCTCCAGCAATGGCAGTTTTGGAAATTATAATCATTGTATTTCTAATTGCATTCAAACCAGACATAATACTTACTGATGTTTGATTTTCTATTTATAAACCACCACATATATACTTCTGGGCTGTGTATATAAACATGTTGATACGGAAAGTGCCTGTCAATATGCACAGCGCCACATTCATATTCGCTCTTTGCTGTTTAGCAGAAATTACACGCTACCTCTTTCTAATTGTCTCTTTCTGTCTTATGCGTACTATACCTAATCTCTGCTTCAATCTCAAATTAATTCAAATAATGATGATGTCAAACAAGTGGAAACTATTCACTGTTTATTTTTCAACATTAGGTTTCATGATGTTGCAACTGGCTATATTCACATAAGAAAAGTAAAAAAATCCTTACGCTAAGAAAAATAAACCAATATTTTATTCATTAATTCAAACAATTATTGAATCAAAAAAGAATCATTGCACATTTGGCCTCAAAATAATCAAGATGTTTGAAAGTCTCAGGATGTTTCTTAAATTCATTGTTATAAAAGTGCATACACGTAAAATTTCCGGTATACGATAAGATAGGACGAATACCTCATCGTTGGCTCATTGGGAATGAAGGTTGCAAAAAAAAAGGTTTCACCGACGTCACCATTGCCGCTAGTCTTATCAAGAGAATATTTTTATAATCAGATTTCGTATATTTTCGACCAAGCCAGATATAATATATTACCAATATAATTTAGAACAAATTAAATAAAGGTTAAGGGAGAAATGAACGTCTAATTTGTGATATCCCGTATGTGTATGGACCAAGCCTGTTTAAGTCAAAAAATAACGTTTAATTATTTTATTTTATAATCTCGTATGGAAACAAATATTCTGGAAAATAGGGAATGCAATCAAATTAATCAATCGCCGCCATGGCGTAGGCACCGTGGTGGGTTGATCAAAAGATTTACGACCAGTGCCAGTTTCCCAACCGCCCGTCGAGCGTAGATATGCAGAAATGAAAATTGTACATAGTTTATATATGGCGTAGGTGCTATGCAATTAGAATTAGATGCCATTGTCATGTGTAGTTCATATATACTTCTTGTGTATTTTGTGTACATCTTGTGTAGTTCATATTGTGCAGTCTACATGTCGTGTAGTTGTGTCGCCTTATGTTGTTTAGTCAACATGTTTTGTGAATAACACTCTTGGCCATATATTGCATAATTCATATGTATTTTATGTGAAGAGTTTAATAATAGATATTCATGAATCATCTGTAACTTTGCGTTATTAATTTGTCATATTTATATGAGAGTGCATTCAGTGGTAAATAACTATACTCATTTAATCGTCCAAAAACAGAAGTGTCAATTTACAAACGAACAAATTAAATGACTCCCTAATAATTTTTATGAAAGTGTGAGGAATGTTGGTGGAAAAATAAATGATATGAATCTGAAAAAAAAATTTTATTAAATTGGAGAAATAATTTCCTTTAGACTTCATGCGGAACTGACTACATCGCATTCTATGTATAAGTAAAATAAAAACTTTGGAAGATGGCAACAACAGGAAGGTAGGCTAATTAGTCAGAACAATATGAGATATGTAATCGAAATGAAAAAATATAAACCAAAAATGATATTAATTTTATGGTCAAAATCATTTCAACCGTTGTCAAATATCTAAATTCAAATCCAAGTAAAAATGCAATTGAAGTGTCACAGACAAAATTGATTTTAAAAATTTTATTGAATATTTTAGGTTAGAATGAAAGGTAAATTTACAATTTATTGTAGCTATTTTCTGTGCAATTATAATTTTATTTCAATAATGATTTCATAAATCCCATTTTAATGAATATCCAACCTAAATAATTATACGACATATTTTTATTCATCGTCATTTCACTAATTAAATACAAATACACAACAAAAGAAATCGAAATAGTTTATATTAATACCATAAAAAGCAAAAATTGGTTCGGTTAACTGATTAATGTACGAAAAGTCTCCTTATAATTTAAAAAGCTTTATTACCGTAAATTTCGCGAGGCAGACAAAAACACAAAAAAAAATCAAATAAAAGCCCAGAAAACGTCATCACAGGTGTAATATTTATTTAATGTTGTAATCACTTGTAAGCTTCTTTAAACCATTTCTTCCGGCATTTGCACAACAAAACTAAAAGCAACATGTCTTCGGAATCTCACCCTTTTTATGAAAAAGGGCGACAAACTTACTTAAATTTAATTTGCAAATTTCCACTTTATGTGACAGGAGTTTTATTTTTCTAGTAACCTTTTATGAATATTTTCATTATAAGAATATGCAATTTGCCTTTTGCAGTAAACTAACTGTTAATTATATATATATATATATATATATATATATATATATATATATATATATATATATACACATATGCGACACACTGAAGACACGATTGCATTGTACAGAATGAATTTCTTGAGAACTACTTCTATTATACTATTTTATTTTCTATTAATGTCTTCCAGGACACACTCATTGGTCCATTATTCTAGAAATTTACAAATGTACTTAAGCTTTTTTAAATTTATTACATCTAACCACATATCCTCGCTACATACCTCCGATTCAACTCCTGAAATTGGGTTGTCAAACTTCATTTACATCTATTAATTAAGTCGTGAAAATATATCAAACAAACACACTTTTGCATTTATTGACATCAGTATGGCCAAAAAACCTAATATATATTGGTTTCTATAAGAAGAAATCGTCAAGAATCATACAACAAAATGTTTCTCTTATATTAGTGGGACAGATCATTATTTAGTAAGTTTTAATTAGAAGGATAAAATAAATGTGGATATATATTTGTATCATCTGTAATAATTATGTGTTAGCAAAACCAATACATACAGCAATAAACAAACATAATTTAAATTCTGTGAATTCTTCCTGCAATATCTTGAGATAAATTTTAATTTATTAAGTTCTTATTTATTTTATTTAGCTTCGTTTTATATTATTAGCGTATTTTATATTATTATTATTAAACTGTATTTCTTTTCAATAATTATTTTTTTACCTCTATCGATAATTTTGTTTTCGACTCGTAACCTAATTAAGCTCACGAAAAAAGACTGATCGTATAAATAAAATGAGATATTATCAGATTTAATAAAACACGCGATAACTTCTCGTAATTCCTTCCATGCAAAAACAAACTCTGCACATGGTTGCCTACCAATGATATTCGAAGTCCTTCATCAGATTTTAAGATTCTTTTAATAATATATGAAGTTGTTTATGATATTTTAAATTCTGAATTACTTTCAACCTTCACTAAATAAAATAAAGTTTTGGTTCTGTTTTTATCAAATTGTCAAATCGTATCAAATTACTTTATATCTAATTACAATTTTTATCAAAGAAAAGTTTAATTTATAACAAATGTAGTTATAACTCGTTCCCCAATTCAGTTTTCAGAGTTAACTTAAATTATACTGATTGTAGAATGTACATATTTGGGAAGTTAGCATATTGTATTATGCACAAACACTGGTATTAAATATTACACCTTTTTAGCACATAATTTTTTAAGGAATTTCACAACTTTCCTTTCCACTTATATTATTTAAATTGTTTGCAGCGTAGTTTGTAAAGTCAATAATATAATGGTTTTCCATTATTTTACTGAATAAATGAAAATGATTCTAGGTTTAAAACTGAAAAATAGCGGCTGTAGGGAACTTCGTAGATTTCATATTATTTTATTTGATGTTGTACTTGTGTATACAAATTTATAATTTATTAAGAAACACCTTCATATATATATGAACAAGCAAGATAAATCATAAAAAAACTAAGGGTGATTAAAAACTTTACTTCATTTTCGTTGCTTTGGTACACAGATAGCATTTATATGGTCACTATTATTCCTACGAGATTAGAGATTATTTTATACAGTTATATTTTTTTTAGATTTGATATTTGTTTTATATAGTTATACTGCCGGATGAATACAAATAAATAAACAGCAGTTAAAATTTTTTGAAAGTTTAAGAAAAATTTTAAAAAAGGTCGTAACTAATTCATAAAATTTGTCTAACTTCATAATACTTGGTAATATTACTTTAAAATATTCATTGTATTTTTTGTTGCGATCACTTCGATCAAACGTGTCCTATTTATATATGATAATTGGAGAATTTTTTTTATTTGATCCGATTAATGAATGTTTATTCATTTATTATGAGAAGGTATCAATAAATCAACAACGATTAATATCTATGTCGCCAATCAATTAAGCGTAAGGCGCGTTCGAAAGTGTCTTTGTATTTATTTTATCAATTCGAATTAGGCGTCGTTTATTAAGGAGCATATGCATATCTTTAAAGTATAATAAAAAATATATACAAATATAAATACACTCGGACTCGAGTATCAAATATATATTAGCAATTTTTTTATTACAAGGATTATAGACTATTAATTTTAAAATTTCAATAATAAATAAAACATTTATTAGTTCAACCTTAAACCTCTATTAAATCCGCTAAAAGTAACATTTTTAATTTACCTCTAAATAATAAAATATTGTTGTAAATAAATTGGTTTAAAGAAATAAAAAAGGAATAATAAATTATTTGTAATTACAAGTCGAAATTTCAAAAATAAGACTAAAAATTAGGTTGGACTTACGATCACTGTATATCCAATTCAAATGCTTACTCTACACTTAAATCAAGGAACATTATGAAAAATGTTTGCTACCTCTTATAGCTCCTCGTAAAAAACAGTTCAGAATAATGCAGCCTCTTATATTTATGTAGAAATACAAAGAAAGCAACAAAATATTATTAAGTAATTTGAGTAAACATTTGAAAACATATTAATATCTATGGAATATATTTAATTAATTTTAAGTTAATTCACGGATAAATTGATAGAATTTTAATTTAATTTAAACTTTTACACAATTTATACATCTGCACATTTATGGGTTGGGTAAAATGAAGTGACAGAAAACCTCAACCCAAACGAGTTCCACCAGCTCGACTCCATAAACCAATAAAGTAATCGCATTCGCAGAGCGTAGATTACGTGAGGCTGACACATAAATCCGTCAAGCCATAAAGGTTTAGCAGAGGCGTCGATATAAATTGATACAGTAAAAGTGAGGCAGGAAAACTTTACTTCATTATTGTTTTATGAGCGACTGTTAGTTAATTAATATTGGACTGCATATGTTCCGATGGTAACCTTGGAATAAGTAGTAACCTAGGGTTTGAAATAATGTCATTTTCTTATTAACGGAACAAGTTTTGGTTCGGTTTTAAAAATTAATTGGGTTATATAAAAGTACAGTGTTGTAAATATATAATTCAATAATGCATATAAAATTTGTTGGAATATTTTTTGAACACAAGCATAAATTTGATTTGTCGCCCTCACACACACACACACACACACACACACATATATATATATATATGTATATATATATACCTATATATATATATATATATATGTATATATGTATATAAATGAGTACAATAATATTAACAAACTAATTCTGCTGAATGTAAAGATTCTATCACAAAAAGTATTATGGACAAAATGGAAAAGAAATTAACTGCCTTAGCAGAAGAAAACATAAACATAAAAATCAATGTAGATAAATTAGAAAAATAAATAGATTATTTGAAAAGAGGAGAGAAGAACAACAATATTAAAGTATTTGGCATGAAGAAAAAGACACGTCAACTTTTGAATTACTACAAGATTTAAAAGAAAATCTGAAATATGATCTAAACATAAATATGGAAGACTACGAAGTCATCAAAATTAACGCTTAGGAATTAAAAACAGAGAAAATAACAAGATGAGGCCGGTACTATGTTTGTTTATAAATAATTGAAAAAAGTATGAAATCATTAAAAATAGAAAGAACCTGAAGAATAATAAAGCACATTTGAAATATGTCAAACTAATAGTTAAAGAGAACTTGCTTCACCCTCTGCTTATAATAAACAGCTTAATAAATAACAGACTGTATCTTCAATTAAGTCAAACAGGACAAGTGCTTTTGTTATGATGCGGTCTAGATACAACTCTACATCAACTACTAAAAAACAATAACAATTAAGAATCGGCAAAGGGAACCCAAAACTAACGGAAGAAACTGGCAATACCAAAATTAGAATACACCAACCTTCCCCAAGCCGACTGGTCCTCGCGGGGAAAGAAACCACAACTCTCCAACAATAAGCGAAAGTAACAACAAAAATCATTAACAAAAGAAATTTAAAATCTACATCGCAGCCCTTAGTGTAACTTAGCAAGTAACTTTTAGTGTACTTGCAATGAAAAATTAAGAAAATCTTGTAGAACTAATGTATGCGTTAAACACATCAAAGGGGACATCGGTGGCCTGAGCGAAGTGAGAAGTTTGGGTGAAAATATTATATCTTATCCGGACTACATATTTTACCATATAGGTGAGACCCCGGGCCTTCATGGGATTGGATTTATTGTTAAAAATATGTAACAAAATATGTGGAAGTATTTGTTGGTACCTTGGAAAGTATTGCGATGAAGAATTTGAAATTACCTGGATATATCCTCGGTCAATTGTACAAATATATTCGCCTACTGAACAATCAAATATAGAAGCAATAAATACAAGATCAGAAAGGAAAAGGTTGAAGAAGACCTTTGCCGATTAGGAAAGAGATCTATGGAAAAAAAACAGCAGGTACTGAAATAGGGTTTTAAATTTAATGTTTGCATTAAAATATTGTCATTAGGTTAAGTAGATTTGAGTAAAGGCTATTATTATAACACACATATATATATATATATATATATATATATATATATATATATATATATATATATATATTATATGAATATTAACGAGTTTGGTTATGGAACTGTCCTTGCAAATATTTTGAAAATAAATGGTTAAAAATTACCATACAAATTTTAATGAGAGTAGTTTTTCATATTCATAAAAATCTATTGGAATTAGTAACCTACACAAATGTAAAATCTACCTCAAAATCTAGTAGAATTCAAGTTATATGTAAACAAACAGAAAAATAAAAACTGGAAGTCTTTCAAAACCTTCTATGAATTGAAATTGAAATTATATTTTATAATGTTTTTGAGAACAACACCGAAAATCTGATTCTATTAATTTTTGGATCCCTGGCGAAAAAAAATACTTTTGTTTTATAAGACAAATTTGTTACGTGTTTAAATGTTTTCATATGAACGGAATTCCTTTTTAGAATATAACGATAAACATTTTATTGCTGGTGTTGTAACCGATATACGCGGAGCGAAACTCGTGCACATGATGGAAACACAATTTTTCCCTACAGCCGTTAACGCGGTTCATGTACACTTATGTGCAGCACGTACACATCGTGCTCATTTCGCGACGCTTTCACTCTTCTGCTTTATTCTCAGTCGCGCTAAGTGCATCAAGATCTAATCGATATTTATAGCCGAAATTAAACCTGTCGAAAAATATTTCTGTCCTGAATTAAACCTGTCGAATAATAAGAATCGTGAATGATTCAATAACATATCGATAATATACATAAAATTTAAAAATTCTGTTAGGCCCATATTTAACAACATTATTAAAAATTACTTGAGCTAGGAAGTCCATGAGATGGATTATTTATAAAACATAAAGTATTGAATATATTTGATTTTAATTTTAGTATTATTTATACTTACTTTAAGTACTTAAAGAAAGTAGAAATAATACTACATCACATAGTTTCATTTCATTGTGAAACATAAAGTAATTCTCCAAACGGGGTACGGAGCCCCCGACACATAAGACAAAGACGTACTTGCTTTTTTTAATTAGTATTTAAATTTTTTCCTATTTAGAAAACAATAAAATTTAATATTTTTATATTATGATTATATTTTATTATTACGAGTCGATAAATGCTGACGATATACGAATAAAATCACAAAAAGAAAAGAATATCAATATAGATCTGGTACTGAAGGGTCGGTGATTAAGATAACTTTGACCGAGAAGCGATTGCATTTTGTTATAATTTATACTAATTATATCGCATTTCCATTTCCATTTTTACTTAGATTAAATTTTAAAAAAATAGGTAAATTGTGGTTCAACATACGCACTATACAAACTTTCGTACATATATATATACATATATATATATATATATATATATATATATATATATATATATATATATATATAGATATATATATATATATATACATTCCTTTGCACAAAAAACGGGCGGTTTTGATTTTGTCATATTATTAACAAAATATGATTTATTAAGAGGTTGTATTAATTGTAATTATTACTGGCAGGTATAATGTATACTGGCACTTAAAAACGAACGTTCTAAATTTGAAATTTATCCTTATTGAATGAAAATTCTCTTTCACTGAGAAAAATGTATTTTTTGGTGGTAAATGAAATCTAACTCTTATTAATTTATATTTCATTTGTTACGTTTTTTATTTTAACGAATAAATTTTAATTAAATTTCTGGCGTTTGCTGCATTAGTTCACTTCTGTTTGCTGTTCTCAATATATTTAAAAAAACAATAAGAGGTAGTAAAATTATTGTGCTGCTTGAAGAAGGTTGCCAATGTTGTGTTTCAGCAGTATAATATGAGCCGCTCCACCATCCAAAGGATCTAGCAACGATACCAAGAAACGGGCTCCGTCAGTAGAAGGCCCGATTCTGGGAGAAAACGGTGCACTGAGCCACGGGGTGACCTCTTCATAGTCAGTCAAGCGCTACGAAATCCTCAAGCTACGTACGTGGATCTCAAACAGGACCTCGAGGACGTCAGAGGTACACGAGTAAGCCTATGGATAGTCAGAAGGAGACTTCAGGCCGTCAATATACGTAGCTATCCAGCTCGGGGCCCTACATTGCTCCGTGAACATCGAGTTGCCAGATTGAGATTCGCTCAAAATTTTTCGTCATGGACTCAACAAGACTGGAATAGTGTTTTATTCTCCGATGAAGCTCGTACAGCGATTAGTGGTGAGGATCAACGTCGGTATGTCTTACGAAGACCTGGAGAATGCTTCCGTGTTTTGGGCTGGTATTTACTCAGATGACAGTACCGGGTTATTTTTTATTGAAAATCGCATATTTAATGCTCAAAGGTTCATAACAGAGGTTCTTATTCCTCATGCCCAACCCGCATTAACAGCAGTTGGAGGCGAGTTCATTTTTATGGATGACAATGCTCGCGCCCACCGCTCTATATATATATATATATATATATATACATATATATATATATATATATACACACATATATATACACACACACACATATATATATATATATATATATATACACATATGAATAACTTTTCTTAGTATGAACTCATATATCGTATGAACGTGGCACTAATTCATTCTAATTTTCAGTACGTATGCATTGTCACTTGCACTGACTTTTGAGCCTATATAAATATAATGGTCTCTCGCACACTAGAGGCATATTTAGATCACATAGAGGCATTTGCTCACGTAGCAATAAGTCCGCCATATGTATCAATTAGATACATTAAAGTAGATAAAAAAATAAAAAATAAAATAGATAAATACTTCATATTTTCAGAACGAGCATAAAAGCATATTCACTACTTCGAATTATGTTTTTTTGAAAAAAATGCTTACACACACGATTGCTCGCACTTACTACCATAAGGAAGAGACGTTTAGATGTTAAAAGATGTGTGCGTTGCACATATTCTAGTATATTTTTTTTTTATATGGAATGTAGGGTTTATCTGTTATTTATACCTATAATATTGGTACACTGAAGAATTAAGTTGTAAATCGTAAAACGTATAAACTGCATATCATCATGCTATTTAAAAAGTTAATTTATTTTAATCAATGAAACCGAGTTAACCCGGCGTCATTGTGGCTACTAAACAGAACTTAGCCGTTGTGGCCGGGTAAGTTGTACCCATGTGCATTATTGTACACTGAATCAATCTTATGTCATTATTAGTTTTCTATATTAGGGAAATAGATAATTATAAAGATTATTTATAAAAATTAAACATTTATTTATCATAAAATGAGCAAATTATCATCAAATTAGATCTTCTTATTCTGAGATCATTTTTTTAAAACGTAACTTATAAATATATTCAAAAATAAAAAATAATTAACATTTATAAATAGAACATAAAATTTTCTTTAGTACATAAACATGAAATCAGGAACTATATATAACAAAGCTTATTTATTACTAACATACTGACTTATTCGATATCGAGATCAACGCAACTTTGGCATAATGGAATAATGTGCTGCATACAAATTGTTACACTTATTGCAGTTATGCCTAGTTTTTTTGTCTTTGGCAGAAGGACAGTGTTTGCATCTCCTGTATGTTTTTGAAGTTTTATTCATAGGGTTGGTCATAACTTCACCAACTTGTTCGTGAATACATTTACGTAAGCCTCTCGGTAAGTTCTCCATATTTTTTCTCACGCGAAGATGACCTTCCAGCATTGATAGACCGAGTTTTCTAAGGAAATCACGTCGGTTTGTTTTCGAGTTATTATTTTCACGAAAAATAATCACGCTATTTAGTGCAGCTACATTCATGACCGCATAAAATACTGTCATTGGCCAGCGTTTAGAGTTTCGAGATACATCATAGGTACAACTGAGCTCATCAACCACATTGACGCCAGCTTTCGTAGAATTTTAGAATGTGATTATCTCTGGTTTCCTTTTTTTCACCACTAGCAGGATCAATGTTTTGGTCATGATGAAGGGAAGACAATACCATCACCACTTTATACCGATTAGAACGATTAGAACGCTTAGGCGATTAGAACGATTTAGTCCGGCTAAGTATAACAAGCCAAACAATTATAACAGCTAATAGTTCGTCTATAGTTGTCTCTTTCAATAAATACTGAAGCGATTGTTTATTGTTAGACAATTGTCTCTGTTTAATCTTAGCATTAGTATAACGAAGTATTTGTTCCAGCATATTATTAGTTATAAAGCATCTCCAACACTCTATTTCAGTCTTAACATTTTGCGCAATAAGCTTTACCCCAGGTTTTTGTAATATTATGTTTTCTGACCTTGTGCGAACGTTGGTCCGAAGTGGTTGCGAAGACCATTTGGTGGAATTGTCTTTACCAATATAAAACTGCTGGTTACTTGTTGAAACAATTGCTTCTTGCTCATCATCACTGCATTCTTGTTCCGTACCACTGCCTTGACTTCGCTCTGAAAGATGGTCGATTTCACCCTCATCGTCTGAGCTGCACTGTTCATTGTCACTAACGTTAGCTTGTTCAAACAAGGCTAAGAGTCGACTTTGTTCCTTTTCATAAGACGTGGTTCATAAAACTGTGAAAAACGATATGCAATTTATCAATAAACAATAAAAAACAACAAACAAACTGTCTATATAAATGTTAGATAGCCATTTTGGCCGGGTATAACTTACCCGCGCGCTCTTTATACACGTGTAAACTCCGTCGTCGCCGCAGCAACACTAAATAGACAAGTGAATACGCGAAAAGAGGTCAACAACCGCAGCTACTGTAACGGAAAAGTTATGTCCGTTTTAAAATGCGTCGGGTATTAAATACCCAGCAACGATGACGCCGGGTTAATGCAGTAGAGTAAAAGTGGGATAGTCGCTAAAGGAGGAATGATGTCTCGGTTGGTCCTGTAGTTACTTGTAAAGTCAATGCGCACACAATATTTACTTCAGAAGAAAACGCATCTCCCCTCTCCTGCCAGTTAGTACCGAGAATTCGGCTAGACGGACGTATTAGTGAGATATGTGTCAAAATAGTGATTACAGTGACCAGATTGCTGGATATCGATTATACATTTCATTGTTTCACTTGAAACTTTTATGGTTTAATTTAAGTGTATATTTTTTGCATTTTTAATCAATATGTGTAAAGAGAATATTATGCTATTTAGGTATATTTTAATTGTTTTTTTTTTAATTTAAAAATAATTATTATAATAGAAGACAAGATTTTCGAGAATGCATGTGCCATTAGAGGTATATACCATTTTACTGATCTCGAATGGGTGGTGGTTTCAAAAATATGTTACATCTCTAAAAAAATCTATTTCCCTAAAAGAAAAGAAGAAATGATTATCATTTTATTTTTCATGTAATTTCTTATTTCAGTTAGTGAATTAAACACATTTTATGTTTCCTGGCCAAGTCACGCATATATGTGGAAGAAGGTGCGCGATCTAGAGCTAGCTGTATAGAGAGAAGAGCTTAAGTAAAATAACATGAGCATAAATAAAATATATCGTCGATATCAAATATCATCCAAAACTTTTAAGAGACGATTTGTGAAACAGAACATGAAAACAATTTATTGAGTCAGGGCAAAAGGAATATACGATGCAAATAGTAGCTTGATCCCAATGAAGTAAGAAAATTTCTACCCCTAGTTGTCATTGTAAAGTGAGTAAAAAATAGGGAAAATTTCAGAACAGACTGTCTCCGGTTCAAAAAATTTGAATAGGAAAAAAATCAGCCTATATTAATATTGCATTGTTTCAGAAGTGGCTAATTGCAACAATTATTTACTTAACATGGCAAGTCCATGTATCGAAGATAAGAAAAAGTCAATATTTTGAAATGGCAGTCTAAAAAATTAATGCTTTTTTATCTTTGAAACAAGAGAAAACATATGCAGGATTCAGAATAAGAAATGCCACTTCCATAAATTAGACTATCGTATAATGTATCGTCTAACAGAAAGATTAGAATCATTGGAAATATTTTTTCAAAGTGGGTGAATAAACAAAATTTTTCATAATTCTTACAAAAATACGCCCGTATCTACAATCAGACGCGCGAGAAATGGCTATCTGCGCTATAATGCGCAAGAGATGGAATCTTAAAAATCTCTAAATTTGGCACTATGGATGCATTCCTTTACTAACAAATTTTTCCTAATTTTCAAAATCGGACGACGTTCCTAAGATTCAATGGTCTATATAGATTAAAAAGGTAAATATTAGGAATAACGAATTTGAACATTTCAAAGAAAGGATCTTGGAAAAATGTTAATCAAATATAAAAAGATTATAAATTTCATCTACGATTGCAGCAAAATAGTTCATTATTCACGAATTTCGGAAGTTTTACTTAACCGACACCTGAAAACATAAAACCGTTAAAATTATATTAATAGCATATTTGAATTCAGTGTGCTGACGAGGAAAAACTTTTTATCACAAAAGCTTACTATTGTTTTAAACCTTATTTTTAAATAATTTATCATTTAAATACTTTCCTCTTCACGAATTTTAAATTTTTTTTTTATGTTTGGAATTGAATTAAATTGTTTCAAACAGTGTCTTACATTTTTTTTACATCGAATTCTCTACAACAATATGAAAATATTTTTAATTCATCAGAGATTTTTAAAGATAGACAAAAGAACCATTTCCAACAAAGGTACGGAAAACCTCATCAAACAAACGCATAACATTAGTTACACAACATAATCTTGTGTAAGCCTCTTTGAAGGGTCTCTCCTTTACTCACATAGGGAAGTTGAAAATAAAACATACACATTCCACCGAGTCTCGTTAATTATCATAAGCTCCTTATAATTCAAGTTAGCTTTAATTTTACATTGTACCTCGTTTTATAATATAAGAATGACAAAAATATTGAAAAGGTTTAATGTTTTGACGTGCTGAGGATGATTATAACACACAAGTTTTCTTGGTTTTCTGGGAGTGCGTGCGTATGTACGTGGGTGCGTTCGTGCGTGCATACGTTCGTGGGTCCACGCATGCACGCGTGTGTGCAAGGGTGCGGGCGTGCGTGCGCGCATGTGTGCTTGCGTGCGTGCGTGCGTGCCTGCATGCGTGAGTATGCAAGCGCCTGCGTGCATGCGTGAGTTACAGTTAATTTTTTCTAGGTATATCAAGCTTGCCATAACATTGATCTGTTGTACATGGCCACACATAAATAACATACATGGCCACACATGGCCACACATAAATAAACTGTTATCCAATTCACAACAACGTTCTTTGCATGATTTAGCTTTCAACGGTAAAATATACAAATATTTGGAAATATACTTACACATATAAATATATATATATATATACACACACATATATATACACATATATATATACATGTAAATTTTTAGTGATAATAAGACGAAATTTTACAAAACTTGTGAATACTACGTAAAATATTTCAATTTTATTGTTTCAGTAAATGAAGCTATTTGCTAAGAAGGAAATATTTGATAGATGGAAAGGTATCTATTATTTAAATAATATAATAAGATTATTACTATTTCGATCGGATATAAAATACGCCTAACTAAAAACGCCAGCAAATATTTTAAAATTAAAATCTACAATTGTTTCGACGAAGTTTCTCCAGTATATTCAAAGATATATCGAAGATCCCGAATAGATTCCTAGAAACTATTTAAAAATTTTTGTTAAAAGTTGAAATGGCAGTCATTTTATTTCAGTTTTTTTTGGATCAGTTTCTTTCATTTAGAAAGTGAGTCGTAAATCGTAACAATTGTCTTAACTTTAATTCATTTATTTCTCATTATAACACAAATTTCAAAGTAAATATTTAAAGAAGTATAATATCGAGATGTTTAATTCTATAGTAATTGTTTAATATTTTTAAGACTTTTTAATTATTTTTACAAACACATTCGATAGTAACAAATGAAGGCAATAAGAAAACTTAATATAGAAAGTTGAGATATTCGATAAATTTCCAAGTTTATTTTTATCTCGAATGATCATAGCTTGACAGATTATACAATTTCAAAAAAAAGTTTATTTTACACCAAGAGATTATTTGCGGAGTCAGATTATTTATTAGACATTTATATTTATAAGTAAAAAACCTACTACAAAGAAAATATTTTTATCTGAGACATATAACACTTAAATTAACCTTTAAAGAACTATTGACTAACTTAGACCACCGAATACAAAATATTAATACTTTGTTACATCCTTTATTACAATTTCCCACTCAAAATACATCCTCCAGCAATGTTACCATCAGAATAATTTATTTCATAATCTAATTATATTTTATATATAATCATATAACCAATAAAGGTTATAATACAATTATATAATAACTTCATGCCCGATTAATTGATCCAAAATTCACATCACATCACCAATTATAATGTGAATGTGTACATAAATCCCTCACGACGAGGGATCTATAGGTACTTGCGCATATTTTAAATTAATTCATGTTTCTGTCAAACTATTTTCAAAAATAGCAATATTATTTTTTACCATGTAAAAATAGTGAATATCTTTCCTAATAGTAAAAATATAGCAAATTTTTTAAAAAGGTAAATTTTCGGTGATACTTTTTTCATAATTTCATTTAAGCAGTTTCGAATATTTTTTGTTTTTCGTGCATATTTTTAGCCAGTGTCCTTTCATTTTCAAATGATAACCCATAAATGCAAAAAAATTAAAAAAATTGAATTGTGTATTTCCCACATTTACAATGTTATTAATATAGGATATATTAAAATAGGATTATTTTTGAAGAAATAATTTCTCGAGATATGTGCAAGCAAATATAATTTATTCCGCGTTAACTTATACTTTCTGGGTGAAAATTTTTTTTAAAAAAATGTAGAGAGAAATACAGATAGAAATGTGAGTTATTTAGTAATAGTTCTTTTTCCTCTCTCAAGCGTGAAATCCTAAAAAGATAAATTTAATATTCATTTCGAATAATTTACACGTTAATGTGTATAATTTTCAGAAAATTTAAAATACATATAAAATTTCAATTCCTTCTGAGAATGCTTTTGCCATATTTGCTTAAGAAAAAACTTTTTTAAATTCGAATTTAGCATTCCGAAAAGTAAGCTGGACATGAATAGAATTTTGTAACTTGAAATCACAGCACAAAATATCACCAGAGAGGGTAAATAGACTTGGCACGCGCACCGCGGACATGATCTCCATTTCATTAGTTTTCTCTGCGCGATGCCGTATACTTTAGTCGTAAATTGAATGTGGTAAATGGTAAAGCTTTGTCGTTTATTTGTTATTATAGGCCAAATTACATAAATGGGTCATAATAACGTGCAAATATAAGTGCTAGTAAAATAGTATAACCTATTTATTTTTGAATATATTAGAGAAATAGATAAACCTATTAATTGTATAATTCTAAAGCACACGTTGTTTGAATAATACATTCGATTAATGAAAATAAAAACTGGGAGTGAGAAAAAATTACTGCACGCATATGTACAAGCAGGTGAAAAAAACTTGCTTTATGGTTGATGGTTCACTTAACAAGAAACTAAAATTTTAAATTATGAGCTTATGACATTCTTCCTTATATCAATTTTAAGTCTTAATTGATGGGATTTTTTCATTTAAATACGCAATTTGATATATCCTACCGGCTCTTTTACGAGAGAAGAAATGGCTTAAAGTCGCTGGATGAAAAAACCAGTGTCCTACAAATACAGAGATACTTTTCTCAGTACAAATTTTGGAGAATGATTTTGAAGATATTTTCAACCAAAAGCAGTTTCAATTCGCGCTCAAAAGCATTACAAAATTTCAACCAGCCATATCGTTGATGAAAGGGCAATGTATCTTTGTATCGAGTGGAATGGTAAACAGTTATATGGCTACTTAGACCTAGGAATTTGTTTAAGTTGTAGCAGAGGCTCTTTTATTTCTCATTAAGATTCAAACCAGAACTCAAAATCTAAGTTCCGATACGAAAAAAATTACAATCAAGGTTTTAAATAATTTTATATTCCAAAATATTTCATACATTACTTTCTATCGGAATGAAGATTTTCACTCAAACAATCACATAACCGATTTATGGAAAGCGTTGATTTATTTTAATCAAAAAAACACCCTGATGTGAAAATGACAAAATGTCACACAATTTATTTGAGGTTTTCCGGGGAATAAATGGAATATTTTTTTGAAATATTATGTCCCTTTACCTTATTGTGATCAACTAAACTTAAATAGTTTTTTGTCAATACGAAACTTAACTTATTTAAAAATCTGACTCTCCTTGGAAAGTAATATTTGGGTGTTACATTTAATTAAATCCTATTTTTATTGAAATTTTACTCCTTCACTGTCTATTTTTTATTTTCATATCCTTCACTTTCCATTATTTATTTCTGTTTCTATTCCCAAATAAATGAAACTACATGATGTAGTATTATTTCTACTTTCTTTAATTTCTGTACGACGACCTAGGTTTCGTTGTATTACAACATCTTCAGGTGGGCTATTAGCAAAGATTGCTAATATCCCACCTGAAGATGTTGTAATACATCGAAACCTAGGTCGTGGTAAAGAAATTAAAGAAAGTAGAAATAATACTACATCAAGTAGTTTCATTTAATTGTGAATAATGAATTTCTACAAAATTAACGCCAAGTATATTCAATATCTATTTCTACTTTAAACACAGCTAATAAACATTTTTGTACCCGTAAACATTACAATTTATGATTTCTTATTGATATGAAACATCTAATGGTGCGTTTTGGATGCGAGTTAAAACGTTTTGATGGCCCGTCGGGGCATGCCATTCGCATCTTATTGGGACTTTCGACTTAATGCTTACTTCTCTACTGTACTACGCACACGCCACTTTACGTTTTTGACAGTATTTCAGCATTGTTTCTTGTTTACAAACGTTTACAACTTTACTCATTTATATCGGTGTTCACATATTCTGTTATCAAACCTATGGTGTACCAAAAATATCTCGATATAAAATTATAAAGAAATTTAGATATTTCATATCTGTTAGGCAAACCATGACAGCTCACATTTATTTTTTTAGTTAAAAATAAAAATATCAACTAGTCTAATTAATATGCCGCTTTAGCTCGAATCGCTGTGAGCAGTTGATAAAAGTATGAACAACACTAATATTTTGAAAGAATTGTTGCAAGCGGGGTAAGTATATGTGACTTAAGTGTGCGAAAACAAGTACACATTGAAGATTTCCATTATGATTTTAAGCAGCGGTTGTGGCGCATGCAGCAATGTTTAAAATTCATTTGTTTCAATTTGGGGACCTGTGTTTTCACACGGCTCCGCGAATTTACTGCTTAAGTTCTATGAAACAAAAAGGAATGTAGTGAACATTTTTGTAAAAGTGATTGGTGCTTCAAGATTTAATCTCAAAATAATTTGTTATATGGTATTTGGACCCTATTTTGGTAACCTAAGTTTACATGAAAATGAATGAAGTAAAAATTATTTCGCGATCAACCTGAAATTATACATCAGTACCCTAAAATTAGTTTAACATAAATACAGCAAAAAATTACTTTGAAAGACAGGTATTGTTACAAAATTTGATTCAAAATTCTATTATTCTAAGTTTAAGTGTTACTAGTCGTTCACGCCGATGTCAACTCCGGTAAATTTTAAATAATATTTAATTTAAAAGAGAAAAGAAATTGGAATATTTTCGATGTACATGTATTATAGATTAGTTATACTAATATGTATTATATTATTTTAAATGCGTCATCTAGAGATACATCAAATTTCAACCCACCTATTTGCAGTGCAGAATGGATTTGGGTTTGTTTTTCGGGGTAAATGAACTAATTATATAAAAATGTTATATGAATTTTAGAAAGAAAATAGTGCAATAAATACGATTTTCACTTCATTGCCATATTTTATTACTTCTCTTTTTTGAATATTGACAGTTATTTTTAAATTAGTACGTTTATAATTGTTTCCAAAACACCGGAGATATTTATAGATGTTTTACCTGATATACCCTATTTTTTTCCAATTAATCGTCAACGGTTTTAAGCAATAAATATATTTGCATTGTATCATTGTACATTTATCTAAGTATATATATTTACTGAAATTGTAATATTTAATTAAGAATTCAAGTTGTAACTTATATTTAGACATAAAAGTTACTACCTCACCAAAATTCTTTTTTAGCTAACGTTTGAAATTGCACTCGTCAAAATTGGAAAAAAAGTCGTTTTTAATTATGTAAAAGTGAACCTAAAGGAGATGGAACCTTTACAAAAACGATATATAATTTTCTATTTAAATTTTAAGCCCTATTAAACTTATAATGCAACTAAAATGAAAACATATTCAAGTCATAATTTTTCAGAATTTCTAAGGGCAGCTTTTTCACGTAGTTAAATTTTATATAATATAAAATAATAAAAAAGCTACTTATGTAAAAATCGTCTTTATGTGAATTAAAACTATTCCCACCGAATTTAAACTGTAACGTATTATTACTCAACCGGTATCATTACAAGGCCATAAGTGTGTTTCATATCATTAATATATAAGAACGGAAACGAATATTTGGTTTGTAAATTTAATTCTTTTTTTAAGTATTTTCTCTTAGTTTCCTTACACAAATTTATCAAATTTTTAATCGGCCTCCCAGTACTTATTGATTCCATTTAAGTTTAAATTTCTTTTTAATAGTTAAAATATTTTTCAAATCTATACATATAATAAAACTATAACGGAGCCGTGTCTGTACATTGAATATTTTAAGAAAAATCTTCTTCTAATACTAATTATTTTATTTACCATTTCTAAAATGGTAGTCTGTCTGTCTGTCTGTATTTCTGTTACCGCATCACACATAAACCACTAGACGGATTTTTATGAAATTTGGTATGATGATAACTGATTATTCAGGTAAATATATAGCCCACTTTTTATTTTGGAATCTGTCTGTCTATCTGAAAAAAAAATTAAAAAACTGTTTTGTTTGAAACCGCATCAAGCAAAAACTACTGAACAGATTTTGATAGAATTTGGTATGATAATAACTGACTATCCGGGTCAATATATTATTATTTTGTTAAAATGTCTCATTATTATACTTATTATTTTGTTAAAATGTCTCATTTCTAAGCAAAAATGCAAAAACTGGCTCGCGAAAAAACACACCGAATCTAGATATTTTTGCTAATCTATATATATCGACACATATTTATGAATGTAAAAAAATACAAAATGAGTTAAAAATAAAAATATTTATGATTAAAAAAATTAGGTAAAATAGCGCAATATTATTTTATTAAGTTCAATTTAAAATATCACCAATAGGTGTCATGACAAAGTTTTTAAAATACGTAATTTTCCTCTATCGCATCAAGTCAATTATCAGTGAATGTATTTGGATCTTTTTTATATTGCATTGTTTCAAAATTACATAATATAATGCAATAAATTTCACATCATATCCATGCTCTCTATATATTTTCAGGCTTAAATAAAGTTGCAAAATTTGTATTATTATTTTGCTTTTCTAAAATAGACGACGTAAGTAGGTAGGGTTTTAAAATAAACAACACAACATAAATACGATTCTTAATAAGGCGTTTTAGTTGTTTTGATTAATTCGTATATTTTTTATTTCTACTCGATGATATATAACGCTAAATGTTTTCTGTTATATAACGCGATACGTTTTCTTAAATTGTTCATTGCATGCTATTCAACGAAAGATGTCGCAAGTATATTTCACAAATCGTGGTGTCATTGTGTTTCAAAAACAGGATAAATCTTGCGCGTAGATGGCATGGACGTAAGCATCAGTTGCTTTTCGCACGGACAGTTTTATGTAGCACTCACCTTCATCAGCAACGCTAACAATTTATTTGTTTGTGTTCTTGACGGTTCTACAGGAAATATTATTCACAGAGAAGTTTTGTGAACAATGTTCTAAAGTTCACGCGAATCAAGTTGCGGGCACAGCTAGATATTAATAAGTTCTTAAATAGTTAAATTTTATTTAATTGTAGGAATAATTTCTCAATACCTTTACGGCGATTTAATGCAATTTATCTAGTGGATTTCTAGTTATATTAAGAATAAAAAGGCCAATAATGTTTCTTATTAATTGATATTTTTATAATTTCAATACTAGTTTTTGGTCGCAACTTCGCCCAAGGGGACCTTTAGAAAATGGTGCTAATTGTAAGACAATTTTAATGTATATAAATATTATTAAGATAAACATAATGGTTTCTATTGTCATAAAAATAAAAGCAAACGTTTTTAGTGATTCTTACTTGATGTGCAAACACTTAAATTGATTCACTTGTAGGCAGAGAAATTAAAAAAAAAGCAACATTTTTTGTGTATTATTACTTTTCGTTATCCCCATTTATTTTTTGAAGATAAGTTTTTGATAAAAACTTTCGATATATAGACATTTCAATCCAGAGTTGTATTATAAGTGCAGATAATATAATACGTAATAACTAAATTTATATAGTTTAATATTTAAATTACCGAAGTAACTGAAATATTTTATTTCAGTTACTTCATTACTATTCACAAGAGTTACAAATTTTAAACAAATGAGAAAAGAAAATAACCTCACGTCGAATACACACAACATTGTAAAATTTTATGTTCAAAAGACGACCAACAACCACGTATACCCTCATGTGTCTGCTCACATTTGAATTGTTTACTCAAGCAAGCACCTACCCCTTTCGTATCACTCCACATTTTAACTTGGCCTCATGATTTTCGTCGCTGTATCGCGAGGTGGAAAATTTCATTGCGAGATATTAAATAAACGTAACACTATCTATTGGTGTACTATTGTACACTATTTATTAATATTGATACTGGGCCTTGGGCAGCTAGTTACTTTTGTCATTGTCTTAATGCAATATAATTGAAATTTAGATAACGTTAACTTTACATTTCAGTAAATGGAGTAAGATAAAACATAAACTAACTTTTTCGTAAGGCTAATTTATTTATTACTAAAAAAGTTGTATGTGAATAAAATGAGTAGTTTTTATGTGACGCGTGCACAAACAAACACGTAAAAAGGCTATTATTAATTGAGATAAATTTATTATGGAAAATTTTATGAATCGTTTTTCGTGTGTTTTATAGCTCCTCTTATTCCAAGATGTATGGTATTAACAAAATATTATGGTATTAACTTATGTATTACCGGTGATATTATGGTATTAACAAAAACAATTATCGCCAGAATAATTTAGGTTTTGTTAACGTTTACTCAAGAGTTTTTTAATAATACTCTAATGAAAGTATGGAAAATGAATAAAGAGTGAACTTTTTTTTATGACTCGTCAGGTTTATTTAATAAAAATGTCCCGGTGTTCTAATTAAATCTCTAAACTATATTTGTTCTACATTTCTATTTGTATTGTCATAAAAAGTTTTGATACCGATATTTTAAATGTTAGTTTACATAACAATTGTAAATCCGTTGAAAAGACCTACATGCATTTTTACAGTTTTATATCTCAAAAGGAAAAAAAACGGAACCCTAAAGAGATCATTCATGCAACGGTCTTTCACAGTCGTTTCTGCCAGAAACCGCTAAACGTAGAAACTTGAAATTTGGATAATAATAAAGCATGCAAACTCACATAAATTTCAGTAGTTATCACTAAAAATATTTGTGTGGAAATGAGGGTAAGTTAAGTATTCAAATTTTGTTTTTTATTCCATATACAGTGTGTATGTACCGAAATATTTTTTCATAATTTTAGATAATGGTGTTTAAAAGCTTCTTTAAAAATACGTGCGCCCCTGATTTCCGAAGTTCTTGAACGTAAAATTGGGAAAACTCAATTTTAAAGAGCATGTACAAAGCTTATAGGAAAATTGTGACAATCATAGTTTTTTAGATTTTCACTATTATACGTACGTCCCCCGTTACTTGATTATTTTACGTAACATTAAATATACATTAATATTATTTTTAAATTAATAATTTCATTTCAAACGAAATATGGGCTAGTCAGTCTTGCGTTAGGCGGTTTTATGGAAAGTAAACATCTGTTCACAAGGAAGATCTTGTAACAAATCTTACTAAAAATTTAAAGTTTTGCTTCAATTTTTGAAAGGTAACTTATTAGCAACAAAATACAAATGTATCAAAAACTAGAAGCGTTTCAGCAATATTGGCAATAATCTTTTTTAATAAACCTATTTTAATGATATCGACACTCAGGTTCTATAAGTTTGCTCTTTCAATTTTTCAGCACCATAGCCAGTATCAACTTATATCCGTGCACTTGCAGCTTATTCATTCATACACTTTCCAAATAATATAATCATTGGCATGAACTGTAACTATACAGAACCCTTATCATACGTTTAGCTAATATTAAGCAATAGTAGTTTAATATATGAACGAATAGTGTACGACTATATTACTTTTGCATATTAAATTATATAAAACATCGGTCAAGTTCAGTATGGCTTTATGTACCGAGGATTCGGTGTCAAGTCTGAAATGAAATTATTTTAGTTATCGTCACATATATGCACATACTAGTATAAAAATATTTAGTAATGCTTGATGTAATTTAATAGAAGAATTTTAATACCAGAGAGATGAGAATAACATCGTTGTAGTTTCGTAGTATTTAGCTCCTGAAACCTCCTTTTCATAGTGTTGCAAATTGTCGAGAGTGGACCATATTTTTAGCAAATCTCCGAAGATGTACTACCGAAAATTAGAAAAATAGATTTTAAGGCAGTTGAAATTAGCCTTTTAGATGCATTGTAATTACTGCATTATTAGATGCAAATGTAATTACTGCATGAGATCAATGTCCAGCAGTGGACGTCTTCCAGCTGGCAAAGATAATGTTATTGATTTGCACTCATTCGTATAACCACACTATAATAACATTATTTATTTGTGTTTATTATCGTTATATATAACCTTATTTTTAAAAATAGTATCTTGACGTTATTATCATCTATAAACCAGTTGATTACAGTTTGTCCATTATATCTTGCTTATAAATGTAAAAAAGTTAGGTCTCGTAAAAATTTTAAGTTAGACAATAGGAGTCGACCCATTTAGGACAATTATCAAATTCGCCATTTTTTTTTTGATAAATTTCTAAAATTTTATAGAATATTCTTTAAATTCATTAGCAGCGTAAACAAAAAGGACCACAGTTCGACATTTTTCTTAGTTAATAAACTGCGTTTGGGCGAGTAAAGATAACTTTGCAAATTCCATTTAAGGTAAAAAGCAACACGCAATATATGCACAAGTATTTATATTCTTCTAAAACATCACCTAGTACTAATTTCAGAGACTCAAAGAAAGTGTTTTCGATCTCTCAGATATACTTCCACTAGGAAGAAATCCTTCATTATATTAAATATTTAAAACCTTATCAAAATAGATCTCAGCTTATGTTTCTGGTAAAACTATAGGTTATTTTACTAAATTTTGATTATTAAAATAGAATAAGTAATAAAGTTAAAGATGGTTAAAGTAAATATAGCGTACCTAAAACTTTTCATTACATAGTTATAACGACTTAGAAATTGACGAGCTACGATTTGTGTCAAAACGCCCTATACAACTAGCAGAAAGTTTAGTAGTAAGTAGAATACAACTAGGTTATGACGTCACTGACCAGTTATTTAACATTCATTATAGAGAAATTTATTAAATAATTTTAGTATCTAGTTAAATATTACGTATATGACATATTGAATAACATATTATTAACATATTGAGTATATAATATATGGAATATCATTATTTTGTGTGGAAACTAAATTCATAAACTTTTTCAATTTAATGAATAAAAAAATTTACACCTATTTACAGGTAATTCTATTAGAAGTAACGATTTCTTCCTATTTAGAAGTAACGATTAATTGTCTGTTACGTGAATTACTTTTTTCATTACAAGGTTTTCATACTCTGCAGTTTTAAAACATTTTTCAAAAATTATCGACTTCAGTCAAATACCCTATTCTAATTTATTGGATCAAATTCCCTACATATTTATTTTATTTATTTATTTACTTTAATGTATCTAATTGATACATATGGCGGACTTATTGCTACGAAAGCAATCTCTTACAGCCAACCATAACACCAGCCCCTGCTCGACGAGCGGCCGGGAATCGAACCCGGGTCCCCACGGTGTGCCCCGCCGTCAAAGGCCGTATGCCTTGTGATCAACCCAACACATTACAGCGAAGACATACTCTCATACCTTAAAGAAAAACTATTCATATGGCCAATTTCATTAGAGGGAAAAAGTTTGCATAGAACTATTATGTTCCCGTAGTGATGAGATAAAAAATATTGTCACTTGAATGAAATGTTGTTCCTCACCCATCGTAACTCAGATGATAAAAATTAAAAACACTGAAAATTTTAGAATGGAATTTGGCCAATTTCTCCGTCAAAATTCAAAGAATCTTACAAAATAGAGATTTAGTCTCGGCCGATAAGTGAGAGACAAAAATGGTGTTAACATTTAGTATAATTGAATGTTAAATTAACAATTATATTTAAAAAAGAAAATAGTTACGTAAACTGAGTTTACACCTTAAAAAACAGTTTATTTTTAAATTTCGACATATTTTTTTTTTATACCTTTCATATGTATCGCTTAAAATTCGAAGCCGCACAATAAACCCGCCGCGTCGTATTTTAACGCTTTGATAATTTTAACTCGTCGCCCGGCGTACGTATTCTGCAAGGCGCTTAATCAGTATGATTTAAAAAGTGTATCTCGAGAACGGGATAAAAAATTTGAAAAAATTTATCATAATCAATTGGTTTTATATTTAGAAACCTATAAAAACCGGCTGTATATATCAATTTAATAACCCTTGTATATGTGTGTATATATATATATATAAATATATATATATATATATATATATATATATATATATATATATATATGTGTGTAAAATAGTTTCACAAGCAATTCCTGCAGCTACCCACGTGTTTTAATTTTCATATTAAATTATGTACGATGCGAAACGTAAGCTAAGATTAAAAAAAAATTCAAGAAATTTGTTCCTACTATTCAGTCTTATAGGTTTTTATAAATGAAAAACGCACCATCTCATTATTAAAATTAAAATAAAAATTAAACGATTTAAACAAAAAATTAAATTAACTTAATCAGAAACGAAAATTTGAATCGATTTCTGAGAAAATATATCCTTACAACTATGCATACAGATTCACTCAATCACAACAATAATACAGGTAAGTGAATAAATCACTCTGTTATATTATATGTATATTGTTACTTTATAAATACTATTTTTAATAGTGTATAATCATATTTTACATGAAACATGACAATCAACAAATTATAATTTTTATTTTGCATAAAAATTTAGCCTAAGGTTATTACTTCGAACTTCCTGCAATATGATAATTGTTGATAGTACTTATAAGGGGTCATAAAAAGCGTCGTGACCAATTAGTCTTTGATTAAATCTTGATGGATCAAATTTTATTTTGGTTAGTGAGCAATTAAGAGTACGTACCTCGATCCATAAAACTCAGACCGAACAGTATGAGTGAATGAGGTAGACGCACGCGATTTTGGAATAAATTCTACTCAACAGCGTATTTGTGAGTGTTGAGGGTAAATGATGACATGATAAAGCTAAATAGAAGCAAGTTTAAGTAAGGAAGAGAAGCAATGCTTATGTAATTTTATTTCGTTTTTATTTTATTGACGAGTGTATGACTATTATATTTCTACTTGTTGTTGTTGTAATTACACTTTGTTTTTAATTATACAACAGTTACGTCCCGTGGAAGTGTACATTTAAATTATTAAATGATCATCCAATTAAGACGCTACATTTTTTTAGTGATTTTAGAGTAAATTTTTAAAAGCCTCCAATAGTGTAAATGAAGACAGGGATATTTTAGGTTCTATAGAAAATATTCATAAATTCCATTTAAGGCTAAAATCTGTGTTCTCCTAGTTTGGTTAAAAGTTTGGAGTTTAAGTAAGGAAGAAAATGCCACTTTAATGCTAAAAAAAATTATTTTATCGGCAAGTACGAATTCATGACAATGTTATTTATTGGTCATTTATTTATTTACGGACGTTATTGAATACGGCTGATATAATTGGCGAACTTATCACTATGAGACCAATTTCTTGGACAATAAATGCACTAAGCCTTTAACTAATATTAAATGATATAAAAAAATTATTACGCATAAATATTTACATACACTTATATATTCATATACATACAAGCCTAAGTATCGACACATATACGTATTGACCTACCTACACACACACACATACACACATACACGTAAACACACGCACGCACGTGGGCACATACGCACACACATTCTCTAATTTTTTCCATAACTTTTAAAAAATAAAGTAAAATAAATATAATTTTTGTCGATCGAAATGATGTCGAAAAATTTATTTCATTTTTCTAACCAACAATTTTTTTTTCGTTTGTTAGTATTCCGCATAAAAACCAAAAAGAAAAATCTTTTCGGAAGTCACTCAGTTTCAAGTCCTTCTGTCTTTGTTCGCCTTTTTTCCCAGACCATGCGACATAGTCAACTGGATTTAACAAAATTGAACTCATTTGCTTTTCAAATGGCAAACTATTTGAATTAGGGATTTAAGAAGAATTTCTTGAGAGGTAAAATGGTTCATCATTTTTGTTTACGACCCCCCCCCCCATTAAAACTTAAACTATTAAATAGCAGTAAAATACTTGTAACATTTTATGTGGTAATTAGGAAAATTAAAAAAAGTCTAAAAAGAATCAAAGCCTTTTTGATTATGGTTCTTCGCAATTATTCTGAAGTTAAAGTTGCACCTGATTGTTTTCTTTTTAAATAGACTTAAATAAATATTTTTAACAAACATTGGGCTAGAATATCTGATATATAGAAATAAAGACACTTTAGTAAACCCAGTAATAGAGAAATTTTTTCAGATTTTCAGTTGGAAATATACAACAAAAAATTCAATTTATATATATATATATATATATATAGTATTTATCTCAAGAAAGAATATCTTAAGTAGCACTGTCTGTCACAAACGTCTTAAGTAAAGAATAAACTAAATAAATTAAAAATGGAAGTATTTCGAAGTTTAACACTAGAACTAGAACACTAAAATTATACCGTCACAGGCATAACTTACAAAACTTGGCAAGGTAAGAAGTATTTCGGCGTAGGTGGGATCTTGCAACGCGATTTACATTGCAACTGTACGGTAATTACGGTGTCGATGTGGTAAGCCACATATTTCGCACGCTGACGTGAAAGATTTGCGGACAGCGAATGACACATTTTATTCACTTAAATTTTACTCTGTTTGAATTCAGGAAACTAATGATTCTACTTTTTATTTATGCCCAGGAAAGTGAAATTTTTATAGATAAATTACACAGGTCTGCATGCATAAGTTGGTCCGTAATTGAGCAATGGTTTTTTTAGATTTTGAGGTACTAATTAACGGTAAAATAATAAAATAAACCAATCACCTAAGGGTTTCTATATATTGTAGCAAGTTTTACTTAATAATCTATACCTTAAGCAAAAACTACCGATAATTACTTAATTTAAGGGTGGGTACCCTCAGAATCTTAGAAAAAGTAGAAAATTATCTTAAGATATTTCATTCAATATTTGGAAGTATATGGACATCATTTCTAGATTATGCGAAACGGATTTACTTTGTTATGTTGGTTTCGACTGTTGGCTAAAAGTTGGATAACATTTTTTATTATATCTATGGAGAGTTTACGGCGAAAAAATTATCAAGTACACTTTTGGTAGAAAATGTTTGTCATGCTTATTTTGGGACTAATAATGCAAATCAGGTATGGGTTTGGGTTTGTCATTGGGTGTACTCTATTTGCGCGGAAAAACTACGTCTTTGGTTTAAAGGGAAGAAAAAAGAATTACGATTCGTCGTTGAAATGATTTGGATGGAATTAAGAAATCATTCAATAAACAATTGTTTAAAGATTAATAAAAGTTCACTTTCTGAAATAAGACTTGGTTTACTTTGAATAAAACTTGGAATTAAGTGAGAAACTTGGGAAAAAATACCAAAAAATAAAAAAGTTTATTGAATCAAGTGGCGTGTCATCATGATTGCGGACTGTTGCCCGTGGTTGAAGTGGGACGCACTGCAAGGAAACTACTCAAAGAACAACGTCTACGGTTCGACGTAATATACTGGACGATTAGATAGATAGATTCAATGAAATTTAAGTAATAATATGAATTTAGATAATATTTATTTGAGACCAATTCAGGAAAATCTTTGTGGATATGGGCTGATTAATTTTATAGCTTTGTACGTTTTCTGCTTAAAAACTATTGTTTTGACAGACGTCGCTCATACTGTTCAGTTTTTTTACTACATTTCCTAAAAATTAGTTCCACACCATTGATTTTCTTTTTAAAATGAGATAAAACTGAACGAAATGTAATTTCTATGTTTACATGAATTTAGGTGTTCATTTAGTGGACACTTATGATTGGTTTTATTTACATATATATAAGTACAAACGTATGCCAATATATTTAATGACATTTATTATAAAAATGTTCGGTAACATTTCTTCTTTATGTAAATAATTTTCATTACGCGTTATAATGTTAGAATATCACGTTCAAAATACGCTTATATGTGTATTGTTAATAATTCGTAAGTATGATTTTGTCATAATGCCGTACTAATTTATTTTTAAAAAATATCCTGTTAGGGGTAAATAACATTTCCCTGAATAATTTCACTAGTTTATTTGAGTTTAAAGTTTTATGATCTTTTTCGTTAACTTATGTAAAATATCGAATACTTTTAGATGACTTAAAAGGACAAAACGAATTCCCATATCAATTACGCACGTGTCCGTCTGCTTGTTCGTCGGTCGCAGCCATTTCTATTAGCAATCGTTTGACGTTTAAATTTTAACTTTATACCTCAATAGTTATGCTCAAAAATATTCAAATAAAAGAAGAAGCTAAATTAATTTTAGAGAGAATAATTGCAAAACTTCGAGTATATCATCGTACCGCTTGAAATATCAAATAAACAAGACTTATGCATATTGCAAAATTGTTTTAAGAATTTTGTGGAAGATGTGTACAGAAATAGTGCTGAAAACTTTCTTTTAAAACATTTGAATAAAAATTTAATTAGCATACTGCATCCCTACGCTTAAGTATCATAGTAAGCTGCGTACACATGCAGTTTTATCTATATATAGAGCATACAAATAAACTAATATGGAAATTTTATGAAAGACAAAGGGTCTATTCGAAGTTGCTTACGTAATTTTAAATTTTGTGTATTGCGTTAAATACTTTCTGAAACCGCAAAAGAAAAATTACGAAACAACAAAGTCGCTAGAAGTTTATCTCATATTTAGCAAAAAATTATAGGAACACCCATATCCACGCACGCATAGAACTTCCATACATAAATTAATTTTGATCTACATAAATTACTTATATTTAGTTTTAAACTTTTGATACGACTATTCACATATATATCAAAATCGTGGTTTAATTTGCTATCAACAACCGGGTAATCTTATGTTGATTGACACATGATTTGGGTAGTAATTGATATCTGATAAAACAATAAAATTAGTAACCGAAGGTGCCGAGAGTTTTAACACATGTGTATATACATATATATATATATATATATATATATATATATATATATATATATATATACATATATATTTATTTATATATATATATATATATGTATATATATATATATATATATATATATATATATTTATATATATATATACATATATATATATATATATATATATATATACATATATATGTATATATACAAATAAAGCATTTTCTTTTTGGAATGGCAACTATTTAGAAATTTTTGGACAAGAATGTTCAGATCTGATTTGTATTTTTCTTCTGATTCCTTAGTAACAATCATTTAATTTTTAGCCGTGTTTTTGCCTTCATTTAAGTTATTAGAGTAATAGACATGAATTTCTTGAATCACAAAGATAATTGAACTCTGTGATTGTGTACTGTCATGACAAACATTTAAATCAACTCTCTAGTGTACCTTCGCGACATATTGATAATTAGTACGGTTGTATGTATGGAACCCTATACAACCATCCTAAAAACAAAGAAAAGAATTATTTAAAGGTAATGCTATGGGTGCCAATGAGATTTAGGGTATATATTTGAGAATATGCTTTGAGATGTGTTACGTTCTTTCAGATTTACACCAAGATGGCTTGGTACCATTGTACTTGCATATGAATTATTTATTCAATATGGAAAGAAATAACGGCGTATTTTAGAATAGCAGTTGGAGCGACATAAAATTTAAAATAACGTTTGCAACTTACGCAAAAACTTAACTGAATCAAAAATTGAAAAACCTCTTACCTAAATTTTTTCATCATCATTAAATCTTATCAATAACAAATTAATACATGACTCTGCTTATTCTGGTGGCGATCAATTTTATTTTAAAATTTGTTTTCTTTGAATCCGTGAAATAATATAAATTAAAGCAGATCGTTTTACAAAAATAGTATATAGAGGGTAAAAGTTCAACGAGAGTGGGTGTATTACGTTTTTCTATAGGGCGGTACGTAAACTTGGTAAAGGTGGTAGCTTATAAATGTAAGAGTGCTCTTCTTTATATTGAATTTACCCACTGAATTACTGAGACTAAAAGCAGTTAAGAGAAATTAATGCGTTATGCGTGGTTGAATTCATAACACGAAGGTTCCGCGCTCACCAACGTACAAAGATAATCCACCACAATTTCTTTTGATAAACTATTTATGCATGTTGGTACTATTTTTTGATACGTAAATCTATTACTTATTATATATTTAACAGGCGATAATAAGACAGTAAGATAAATATCGAGGTAATGCAGATATCTATAATTCTCTGAATCAATTTGATTGAAATAACTTTGCCTTTCAGTGCTTAAAGTCCTAATGTTTCACGTTGAAAAAATGTCAGAAAACAGGGCGCGGAAACACTCTAAGCTAGTTTGTACACCCAGATTTTACTATGGATATATCGTATCAAAAATATTGAAAGCCGCTTTTGATTTTATTTTGAAAGGTTTGTTCGATTACATCATATTAAATGAAATCAGCAAAAAAACAATTTTATTTCAAAAAGATTTATTCCCCATATATTAACATCATTTAAATACGTTTTGCTGTGAAGTTTCATCGCTATGATACTCAATACTCCAAAACTTATAGTTTTCTTTATTCCGCTGAGATTTAATCAATAAGATGCTCCCTCAAAATTTGAAACGCTTTTCAAAGGATACATACGTACATAAAAACGTGTGTAGTACATACAAACTTACACACAATATTTCCTGCAAAAACACCCTTTTCTCGTATTTCTATTGACCATCATGGATGCAAATACAATGTCTTCATAATTTTAGAGAACGTATAAATAAGGAAAAAATCCTGCATTCTCACTTTCAGGAAAATTTTAATATAAAATATTGTAGAATACAGTTAAGTCACTATTTGCATTTTCCACTGTATGTTGATTCCTTTGTATTACCTTCAGTTTGTTAATAGTGAAATATTTACGAAAGCATATGGAGCGGTAGTACTTCCGGTGTGACACAATGAATAGAAATCCAAAATATGTTTTTGATTTACATTAAAATTCATTGTTATTTCATACGAATATTCATAATTAATTGTCCACGAAAAATAAAAGTTTTGCCTTTCTATGTAAGTCTTTTATTTTTGAGCAAATATAACACTTTCAAATTAACATACAAAATTTCTTGTGTATCATTGATCAAATGTAATGAAATATGTAATGAAATTTAGAAAAAAAACACTTATTTTGCGATACAAGGATAATGGAAATCAACATCAAAATCTTTCACGTACACATTTTTTTCATTATTTACTTATGGACTCTGTTAAACATAGAAATGAAAATTTTACGAAATATAAATGTGTATATAGAAAGACTCGTTTCGTATTAAACTTAATTCAGGATTTTCTTAAACTGCACCTCAGGATGCTTCTCAATGAAATTACTTACTGTTTAACTTCTCTTTTTTCTAGCATTCTTTGGATATCAGGCCTCTCATTTTTGCACCTAAAAATACAATCCAAGGTTAGAAATACCAGGCCATCAAATATAAACACTGATAAAAAAACAATCGCAAAGGTAAAACCTCTGTGATTAGAGTTACCTAAAATATATTTGACGTCATTACAAGGTTCTGTGGAAAAGAAAATATTCCTAAAATCTTGTTTTTTTACATATTTTATCAGTTTTCTCCGAAATCACTATCTAATTTAGACAATTTATTTTAATATGACTGTAACTAGGAGAATTCTTGAAAATATTGATACATTGTTTTTTAAGAAATCGACATGAAAGCAGCTGTCGTCAGACAAAGACGATAAAAAAATAGATTTTTTCTTCTTACTTTTTAGTAAAACAGTTTGCCTCTGTTCCTTCATCTAAATGATTTATTATTACACATTAAAAACTATTTAAATATATCATATATTGAGCAAATTAATTACTTTCTTGCAGTTATTTATAATGATTAATATGACATATTTGCAATTACAGAGTCAAAGCAACATTAGTCTATATTTAACTAATTATCAATATAAATTTTTTAAAGACACACAGTGAAGTGTATAGTATGCTTAATGTAAACATCATTCCGTGTTACCTTGATGAGATAGGGTAGCGCGACGCTGACATTGATTCACGATGCGGTGAGTTAATAAATCCGAGCTGTGGCGAAATATTACGAAAAATATTGAAAAAATTAATGTCATGATATCGCTAAAGGTAATTTAGATAACGTAACTAAAATTTGCATTCTTTCACCGCTTGTTATCTTCCATTAATCATTGAATTATATTAAAACGTGTTTTGTTTTAGAAAAGTTTGCGCATCGTTTTGATTTCAATAATGATCCAGTTCTATTCTAATATATAAATTTACATAGATACCTATACGATTTCTGGTCGAACTTTCTTCTCAAATACTGATTAGTAATTGTCCCTAATCATCTTTCAACAAAAATTATAACACTGATAAAGTAAAATTTACTTCAAAATACATAGTTTTTTATAACTTATTGAATCAAAACCTATGAAAATATCATGTATTATAATAAATAATAAAGATCTTCTTAAGGCAGTTTTCATATCTAATTTTTTATTAATGTCTTAATTAGGACATTCTAATTTTGAAGAACAGCCTGAAGAAGAGTCAATGCAATATACACACAAGAATAATTTTAACCTGTGGAGAGGCTTATTTTTAAAATATCTCAAAAGATATTTTAAAAATGTATCCCAATTATCCAAAGTTATGCAAATATGTTTACTCGATACAGTTTTAGTTCAAACAACTCAGAACTAACGGGCCGATGGACGGGAATCAGACACTACTATTAACTGTAAATAATTCAACGTAAAACTCAACGTAATTGTGAATAAGATATTACTTTAAAGTATAATGTTTAATGGATTATACAATTAAAAATTCACCTGATAGGATAACAATTATCGTAAACAATATTGAATAAAGGGTCCTATCAAAAATAAATGGGAAAAATGGGACAAGTTCTTTTTGAATCATTGTATTAGTTTAAAAAAGTGGTGTTTTTTTATACAAAATTAGAATAAATTTGAAACGTACAAGGTACACATAAATACTTTCTTAATTAAAGTGAGTAAAATTTTAAATGAAGTAATATCTATTGCGGGAAATAAATTCAAGTATAAAAATTATGTCAAGCACTCAAAATGTTTATGCAACATTTTTAATCACGACTTCATTATAATTCAACATAAATAAACTGCTTGGTACCTTATAATTTCTTTTAGTTAATATTATAATTCATCGAAACAATTCGTTTATATTTTTTATGGTATTTCATAGCTTTTTGTTGAGAACCTAAAAATCCTGTTTAACACTAAACCGTAACCAGTTTTTGTATCATATATATCCCATCTTCAAAATTCAGAATGCTGAGCAATATAAATAATATATTTAATGCAATTAGTCAAAATATCGTAAATCATACAGATTGATACAAAGTGATTTGCTTTTACGAGGATAAAGTATTACCGCGATGGAAAATAAAAGTGATCTCATCTGTTGAATAAGACTAGCAGTGACTCAAAATTATTAGTACTTAATTATTTTCCTTTTTGAGTCTCTCTAGTAGTCTGATTTCAATTACTATTGGAAATCACAGTTACTAGGTCAGGTACATTCCAAACTGCAAAAAAATGATTTTGAAATCTGCGTGGTTGAAATAAGTTAGCTTTGCCCCAAATAACTGGACTAACCTAGCGCTGCAATACTCTATGCATACTCTTAAGTCAGTATAATGTGTAGTCTCTGAAACAAAAGATATATTTCAATATTACGAATAATCTACATAAACTCTTGTGATGTGACACCAATCAGTATAAACGAATTTTAACTTTCGGTTATGTTATGCTCTAATATTAATTTTAGCATTTCCTACTAAAAATAAATAAATCCTTACTATTTCCTTATATTTGTTTTTCTACCCCATCTACCCTTATACTAAAACCACATCTACCATTGTTTCATAATTCCTATTGCTTTAATTCCTATTGCTTGCGCATGGGGCGCATGAAGTTTTGCAAGCAAATTTTTTTTATGTTGCAAAGTACTAAAGTTATTGATATGCAATGCTCCTCCCCGATCTTTAATTTTGTAATTACGAGAAATATAAAAAAATTGTACGTTTTTAATAATTATAATTTTTGGGTCATTTTTGTTTAGTTATCACTTTAAACAATATCATTACTCTTAACTTGAATTGACAATTTCAAGAGATTTAGCCTTTTGCAAAATGCTATGTAAATGTTAAAAATATACTGAAATACACATTTATCTTCTAAGCCATTTTCTAAAATTTAATAGCACATTTCAACAGAATATATCAACTACTATATTGGATATTATATTTTACTTTAATACCCCAAATTTCTCAGCACCCACGGATAACGAAAAGTTTCTGCAAAACTCACTAAATCTTCTGTATATGTCTATATTTTCGAACAAGTTTCAAACGCCTATATTTCGGTTGAAATTGGTATAGAATTTGGGTCGTTTGGGTATTTTGGGTCGTGACAGACGATGCCTACCATTCAAAACGGTTTAATACAAAACTTACAACCGATTCTTAAAGACCGTCGGCAAAAAGTTTCGCCAGCTTAATCAGCGCGCAGTTAATTTTATTTCTCAACTTCTCCATTTTCACTGAAGGTGGAATTAAGTTTGAATGAATTGATTTACTCAACTAATTTATCTAAGTTCCTTTACCTCTTTACTTAATTCATTGTTACACTTAATTCGAACTCCTAACATTTCGTTTTTTATCTTACTTTCGTTTTGCTTTGGATAAGTAAACGTTTATTTTCTATATCGCTGCGTTAAACTTAATTAAAATGGGGAATATAATAGGTAATATATAATAGAATCGCAAGACCAACGTTTTTATGCTCATTATAGAATGATTCATAACCACATACCTCCTTTAATTCTTTTAAATGTTTTCTTTTTTTTAAGTTCCATTATCTATTTTTGACTTATATAAACAAAGTAGATATTCAAATATTTATCGAATTAAAGGAAATGAATAGTTAACAAATTATTAAGTGCTTTTATATGCAAGTAAATACAGATATTAATACATTTCATGATTGCCTTTTTTATGACAATATCATTAACTAGAATAAATGTTCTTCACCATGTGTTGTTGTGAAAAACTATTTATTTTATTAATGCAATTTTATCAGCATTCTATTAGACAACAATTCGCTGAAGTAATTTTAGGCATCTAATAAATTTTAACACTTACATTCGTCGTATTCACATATTTTTCGCTTTATTATTTCATTCTCATTTTTTTTACAGGCTTCATCAAAGTTCTAATTCAAATAATATTTAATGTGATAACACTCACAAATGTCTGTCAAAATATGCAAATTTAAAATGACATTACTTTTGTGTTACTGTGTTTTTATTATCTTTTTAGAGACTGGCTTGCCTTTGAATCTCGATTTCTCTTCTAAATATTTTGGCTGTGTTTTTGCACTTCAAACCCCTGTATTTAATGACAGCTTATTCAAGGATTTGTTTTTTTTGTTAACTCAATAAATTGAAGTGTTCAGACGCAAAATGCTTCTGTGCATTAATTGTGGTTTGAATGTCTTCTGAATGAGGAGACATTTGAAAGAATCTTATGAGGTTCGCAACGTTATACGATAACAAAAGTGCTCTGGAAGAGGTCAGTAAAACTGACAAATATAAGCTATATTACACTGCGTATATGCTGCGGCGTACGTTACCAAAGTACTTTACTTTGAAAAAAAATGAAAGAAAATAAAAATGCCTTATTCTATGGATAAATTTTATTTTTTAAAATCACGAATTTTTGAGTGAGACAGCACGTAGTAAAATTATAAAAGAGAGAAAATGTATCGAATTAAGCGCACATCTCTTTTAGTTAATTTCGTTAGTTTATCACATAGTACCGTTCTAATATTTAAGTATTCATAATGGGAGGTTCAATATGAATGAATGCTACGCTTTAGTTATACGTTTCTTATGACAGTTAAATGATATTTCATCGCGACATTTGACAAGACGTAACAAGTTGCCACATAGCCGATTGGCGCCATTTACACAGGGCGCATATTTACATGTAGTTATAATTTCATGAAAAAATTAAGCTGGGCGACTGACATAAAAAAATTATATTTTTCCGGATTACTCATGCACTAGTGGTTGAAGTGGTGTGCTTTATTTAATTTACATACTATATATTAGTTACTTTCGTAAGTTTTGAAACTTATTAACAATTTAGTGAAAAACATGACATATTACAGAAAAAATTCCTGTAAATATTGCAAATATTTATCAAAAACCAGACCAACTCTTTGCATTACATTTTGCTTCTATCTACGTCGGTATGCATGTATATACGTATTATTTTTAAATCATTACTGATTTCTTTAAACCAGTACGATTGCACTCCCACTTGTCTCGCATTCGCTTCCATGAATTTTATTTTATTTCTATGCATTTTAGTTTTCTTTTCAATCAAATTAAATATGTCGCTTAGCTTTATTTGAGAAAGAAAATGTTTTGAAATGACCTTATTCTGTAACTTCTCTTTGAATTTTAGGTAGAAAATTAAAATTTAATTGTTATATTTGCACGTGCCTTAGAAATGAAAGGAAAGTGATTATGTAAAGAAAAAAGTTACGCTGGAGATATTTTGGAATCATTTTCAGCCACAGTTCACTTTATTTACATGTTTTAGTGATACCTATAAGCGAATAGGAGATAAGTGGGAGTGTAATCGTGCAAGTCCAAATCGTATTTAAATATATATATATATATATATATATATATATATATATATATATATATATATATATATATATATATATATATATATATATATATATATATATATATGTGTGTGTGTGTATGTATATTTGTAAATATACAGAATGTAAAAGAGAATATTTCTCCTAACATATTTTTGTTACTGTTTCTAATGGTCTAACTGTGAAATAAAGCAGTACGTTTTTTATTTGAATATTAAAGATAAGTTTAATTAGGCACACATTATCAAAATACAAATATGCGGTGGAAACATTTGCAATAGAAGGCGAGAAATTAATGAAAAAAAAAGAAAACTTAGTAATAGTTCCAATATACTAGAACAGGTTGTGTAAATCAAAAATAAGTTTTCAAGTTCAGGAATGCTTTTATTTTTACAATGTGCCAATTTCAGTTAGTCCATTTACTAGATCATTCGGTTTTCAATTTGCCAACGATATATTTTAAGACAATGAACTTTCTTTCATTATAATAGGTACTTTAAATTTTGTAACTTATTATAAGTCATAATACCCGAATTAAATTAAGAAACTTAAAAGACCCCATCTCCTCACGAAGTATCTTCTAAGTTTAGTTTGTATAACTTCCGTTAATTATATTCCACATGATACACTGTATTTTAATTTAATCGTATTTGCTTTAGTGGTCACCCACTTTATTGAATTCTCAAAGAAAAATTATGCTTTAATTCTCAACGTAGTAATTTTTTATTTTCTTCCGATTAAATTATTCACATGATTTAGGTGGTGTCACGTTAGGTGTACGTCGCGACGGTGCGATTTGATGTAAATAACACGAGAGCATGTGATATTCGACCTCGATCAAAGTTTAATCATCTTACTTTCATCGCTAAATTTTATTTTGTGTTATTGAAATTTATATAGTTTACCATATTACAATATAAAAACAGTTGTAAACTTCGCAGGATTATTTTTTCAATTATGTATTAAAGGTATTCGGGTATGTTGATATAATCTTTAATATTTTTTTTATTTTGTTTCATCTCATTCCCCATCGTTTAAATTTCTTTGTACTGAAAGTATGTATTTCGTTACGGCGCGTTTTCTTTTTGTTTACCTTTAATATATAAATAAAAAACGTTCTGGCTTCTTTCATAGCAAGACCATTAAAGTGGTAATATAGGATAACTTGTGTTCTTCTCCATATGTTGTTACATTTTAGACCACCAAAAATACTTCTAAAAATCTTTCTTTCAAAAATAGAAATGGTATGTTTAACCTTTTCTGTCCTTGTTTTCTACTAGTGAAGCGAGACTTCAAGTACTTTTTAAGACTCAAAAAATATAGGTTAGCTGCTGTAACCCTACTACAGATCTCAGGCATGATATCATTGGGAGTATTGACTTCTGATCCTAAGTATGTAAAGTTGCTAACGGTTTCAAATGTATAATTCCCAATTTCAAAATAAGCACCGCTATAATTGGCACAGGTCACAAACTTAGTTTTATTTTGTTTGATTACAAGATACATTTTGCAGGCTGCAGCCTGTAGTGATGTAAAGCCTCTCTGAGTGCCTCAGGAGTTTGTGTGACAATGTCAATGTCGTCAGTGAATGTAAACATTTGAATAGATTTGTTAAAGATTGTACGACGGGTATTTATGTTCGAGTCTTTTACAATCTTTTGGAGGGCAATATAAAAGAGCGAGCAGGCCAGTGAATAACCTTTTCTGAGCCCATTTGTAACAACAATGGGCTCTGAGAAATTATTCTGAACTTCGACCCTAAGTTTTGTTTCAGTTAGAGTAATAGTTGTGAAATATGCAAGTTTTTCAGGTATTGCAAACTCTCTCATGGCTTCAATGAGTAATTTTCTGTAAACCGAATCGTATTCAGTATGAAAATCAATAAAGAGGTGATGTCAATGCCGAATTCATTAGTTTTTTCCGAGATTTTCGTAATATTAAAAATCTATTCTGTTGTGGATCTTCCTCTGCAAAAACCGCACAGGTTACCTGCAATGTTGTCTATATAAGTTACTAGTCTGTTAAAAAGTATATTGGAAACGGTTCACCTGCAATGTTGTCTGTATAGGTGAATAGTCTGTTAAAAAGTATATTGGAAAACGGTTTGTAAAAAGCGCAAAGGAGACTGATTCCCCAGTAGAGCGCGCATTCCAAAACGTCTCCCGTTTTGTGAATAGGGCAAATTATACTCAGATTCCAATCATCAGGCAAAACTTCTTGTATTTATACTGATTCAATGAGTTGATGAATTTGCTCAATGTTTTAGCTTGCTGCACTTTGATGAGTTCTGAAGGAATCGAGTCTGGCCCAAGGGCTTCTTGTTTCTTGAATTTTTTAATTCCTTGTACATATGTATATAGATTTATATATATATATATATATATATATATATATATATATGTGTGTGTATATGTATATATATATATGTGTATATATACATATATATATATATATATATATATATATATATATATATATATACATATATATTTAATAAAGTCTCTAATTCAATATAAATACACTGAATAAATATTTATTTTTATGTACCTTAAGGTTTTTATTACTTATTGGAAAAATTACTTCAAAATATATTTTTTTAAACTTATAGGTACATGAAGCATAAGTACGCTTCATTCACATAATTTTTGTTAACTTTTGTAATAAATTTACTGCAGCCACAAATCTATTTTTATGATCGTGGACTCAGCAAATATAATAACATCATTAAAATCCGATCTGTAGATATCCTTTTAGAGATTATCTTTTATAATTAAAAATGTTCTCACACAAAATAAATTATTACAACGATTATTGACGAAAGAGTTGGGGACTTTCTAGATTCGTTACACAAAAAATTGTGACCTTTCAATGTTTTGTGATAAACTTCAACCATCTAAGAAAGATGTCTGACACACCAAACAAAAAGCAAGGAACTCATCACCAAACAAAAGGCAATTAACTTCCCATATATCAAAATATTAGGATGAAGTTTTAACTATAAGCAGATTTGTTCTATGTCGTTTTATCATTTTATATAACTATAAGCAGATTTGTTCTATGTCGTTTTATCATTTCCAAGGAGCTCCTCAGCAAGAGACACCTCATCCTTCACCATCTGTCACCAATTATATCGTGGCGTTTCAGTCGTTTATTGTAGGAGATGGTTGCTAACGCAGTAGCTAAATCATTTGGGTGGTTTTCCAGCCGTGTTTTTATTTATGCCCTATTAATTTTAACTCCTACTTGATTGTTATTATTTTCAGAGCTTCGTGGATCTCTGTATTGGTGATGAACCATGGTGCATTGGAAATGGTTCTTAGCATACCATTTTGCAGCCTTTGCATTATGTTTAAATTGGAGTCGCAAGCACTTCCCCACAGTTGTGCACCATATGTCCATATTGGTTTCAGGATTATTTTGTATATCAGCAATTTATTGTCGATTGACAATTTAGAGTGCGTGCCATCAACCAATAGATGTTTCTGAACCGCATGTTCAGCTCGTCTCGTTTTTATTTGATGTGCTTCTTCCAGGTCAACCTTCTGTCCAGATGCATACCGAGATATCGAACAGAGTCAGGTAGCACAGGTAAGAGACTTATAGGTCTGTATGATGATTCGTCTTCCGGGGGCTTTCCTGTCTTGTGTATCATTGTTACTATGGATACCTTCCATAGATTGGGAAAGCACTGTACTCGAAGCATTCCATTGAAGAGAATAACTAAAAACACCAGTGCTTTCCCGGGAAGTTGCATGATAGCTTCTTTTGTGATGAGATCGAATCCAGGGGTTTTTTTATCATGCAGTCCTTTTATAGCCGTCCTCAGTTCTCCAAATGCGACTGGTCTTGGCGGAATGGACAGTTGTAGGTCTTGCTGCAGTGTACGTTCAACTTCATTTTCGAACTCCGCATTGTTGCCTTCATTAGGAGTAAAGATGGCGGCCAGATGTTTTGCATACATGTTAGCTTTTTCTTTGTTTGTCTTAGTCCAACCATTTTGTTTTAATGGGGCATTTATATTGCTGTGGCCTATTTAACGCCTTTGCAAGCTTCCAGAGGAAGTATTCTGTTGTTTTTGTGGCAGTTAGGCTTTCCAACTGATTTTGTAGTGTGGCTTTATTTAGTGTCGATTACATTTTTCAGCTCTATAATAGCTTTATTAAGTGCAGTCTTGTCACTTTTACATCTACTTTGGTGCCATATCTTCTCTAGTATTTTACGTTTTATTTCAAGAGGTACGTTCCCAACAACTTGGTAACTTTTTTCTTTTTTAAGAGGAGTGTTAACCCAGCAAGCTTCTTGTATAAGGTTAGTAAAGTGTTGAGTCGCGTCATCTATCTCGTCGGGTGTTTTCAAGGAGACTTTCAATTCAATGCCTTCCTCAATGTATTCTCTGAACCCTTCTAAATCAGTGAGTTTATTGTACAGAGTATCAGGCCTCTCGTAGCAAATGATAGACGTACTAATAGTTAGGAGGACAGGGGTGTGGTCAGAACTACTGTCTAAACAAGATTCAGCCTTCATGTAATTTGTCGAAAGTCCCATTATTATGAACAAGACCAGCAAATCGGGTTTTTTATTTGGATTTGTTGGCCAGTAGGTTGGTTCACCCGATGATATACAGTTGAGGTTATTTTCGTCAAGGCATAATTTTAGTTGTCTGCCTCTAGTTGTTGTTAGCCTTGAGCCCCAGTATGTATGTTTGGCGTTCCAGTTACCACCAGCCACAAATCTTCCTCCCAATGTTGAAAAGTATTCTGCAAATTTTGTTTCACTAATTGTGTGCCTTGGTGGGCAGCAGTAGCAGAGTATGAAAATTGTATATAAAAATTGTATATGAAAATGTTTTAATTACTTTTGTTATATTGTTAACAAATTATTAGAGATCATAAAACGTAAAATAATAAAAATGAACTCTTATTCAACCGAACATGAAAGTATATTCAACCGAATATGAAAGGATATTATTTTTATTCGTAATAATAACATCCGACAAATATATTCGTTGGCTTCATTTTTCGCTCTCAAGTTATTGTTAAAAAAATTCAAATTACAAAAATGTATCTTTTTCTTAATAAAATACAAATCTACCTCACCATAACATTAAGAAATATTGGTTAAAAATACACACATCACAAATATGTACATATATGCATAGACATCATTACCCATGCCTCGTATCATTCGGCCCATACCGGTAATGTTACATTGATGGAAGGCAGATGGTACGCCACTTAATAGTAGTCATTTATTGCCAGAATATTTTACTTTTTGCCTACATTCTTACGTAAACTGATATGGTGATTCGTGTTTGTTATGATATTCATCAATTTACTAATACTCGTACTTAGCTTCTATAAACCATTACTCGAGTAGTCATTTATTGCCGGAATATTTTACGCTTTGCGTACATTCTTACGTAAACTAATATAGGGTGATTCGTGTTTGTTATGATATTCATCAATTTACTAATACTCGTACTTAGCTTCTATAAACCATTACTCGAGCAGCCATTTGGTATTGTTATTTGATTTGTTTTATAGTTAACGCAGAAACTCGCTTGTAGAAATAAAAATCAGTGAATTTATTCAATTATTCACTTTCATGTGAACCCGCTCTTTATTTGCTTATATGCTCTCGAAACATTATATTTATAACACGTAAACATATTACCAATTGCCTGTTTGGCCAAAAAATATTAAATATAGTATTTTATTAAGCTTACACGCAAAATCGCACACACACATATATATATATATATATATTTATATATATACATATATATATATATATATATATGTATATGTATATATATATATATATATATATATATATATATATATATACATATATATATACATGTATATATATATATATATATATATATATATACATATATATATACATGTATATATATATATATATATATATATATATATATATATATACAGTCTACATATTAATACAGCAGCAGTTAATATGATTAACAAATTGATTCATGTCAAATGCTTTATATTCCATTGAAACCCCATAATGTCCTTCCATTCAAAATTATTTGTAAGAATTGAACTTATTTGTTTCTCAAATAGAAATCTCAAATAGATTCTCTAGTTATTTAATATATTCTAGTTATCTAAAATATAGATGAGTACAGATTATAATAATTGCCGATATGTAAAAAATATCTCCAACTAAACATTAGTATTACTAAAATAATTACGAACTATTACAAAACGTACATTTATTATTTTACACAACCAAAAAGAGTATAAAGTAAATAAACTGTTGAGAAAAACCAAAAAGAAAAAATGCAACATTATTTTATTTATTTCAAACTACTCTAGCCAACGCAGACTTTTGGTGACAAAAATTATATAAAACATAAGTATATACAAAGGAAATTCCAATAGAAATTTGAATCTGTTAAAAGAGTTTGTAAATATCATTTTGTTCTTTGAGTATCAAATTTTTTTATGTTATATTACAATTTTATCCACGTCATTATACTTATAAGAATACATGTAGTAAAAAATAAAACATCTTAATAAAATTAATTTAGTAACTAACGTAATATATGTTTAAATCCAAAAAGAGGCAGAAAAAAGATTGAATTTTACAGACCATCGCTTTCTATTTTTTATTGATAATTTTAATCTTTCTTTACAGTTACTTTATTGTTTTTTTTTTCTATCTTAGCACATCCAAACTCTTTTATTACGTGCATAGGTTACTAAAAAAGTTTTTAAATTATATTATTTAAATTATGTTCGAATATTAATAAAACGTATGAAATTGCATATCGCAATATAACCATTTAGAAGCGCTTTTCTACTACTGAATGGAATATACTGCACAGTCGGTAATTTTAATTACCTTGAAACTATTTTACTTGTATAAATAGCATTGTAGAAGAAATACTGAAATTTAATATACGCCTAAAAATATAGTTGCTAATTTAATAATATTTTAGTAAAGTTTTCTCCCGATTTTAACCAAAATATAACTCATGGCGTTGTACAATAAAATTTGCAGTTTTTACAGGAATAAACATAAAAAGAGCGTAATATCTGAATCTCAATATCTTGATTTTATTGTACATCTTACGTAGGGAACTGAAGGGAGACTCTCTCCTAATAATTCAGAAAATATTAGCAAATATGGAAATTATTAATTCTTCGTAACATGAAGTGAACATCAAATTGTTATAAATATGCAACTAATATAGTTCTAAACGTGATTAATTCTATCCATATAGTTGATTTTGTATTCCAGAAGAGAGAAAACGAAACTCAGTGAATTCTCAACTATGTATGGAAAAAAATGACTGTCACTGTTGCTATTCAAGGGAAATGAAAATTATTTATTTTTATAGAAATTCATATCGAATGTACTCATTTTTATGCTTTGAATCAACTGTATGAATAGTAAATGGTCTCTTTATTGAAGTCGGTATTTAAAAAAAAATATTATCACTGCAATCTGATATTTATTTTAACCTTCCGTAATATAGTTAATACCTTCAAAAATTATAAATATAGATTAAATTTAAAAATATTTTACTAAATAATAAACAACTAAGACGTTTAGACGTAACTTGAAAAATACAAGTTGAACATATTTAGAAAGATTCTGTACGATTCTTTAAATTGTATTTAAATAGGATTGTAAAATGTGTTTCACTAAATAGAAAAAAGGATAATTACGTTCAATTGTTTTATGATATGGTGTATTTTTTGTATTTAATTATCCGAGGAGAAATTTCTTAAATATATATAGGAACAACCATGTTTGCGGATTTATTAATAGGTAGATTTTTAGAAAATATTGTTATATTAATATTGAGACCAATACCCTTGACACCACATATTATAATAAAAATGAAACTTTTATTCACATATCCATGTGAATAAAAGAGTATAATTCTATTCTATAATTCTGCTGCCTCAATTTCTTCTTTAATTATTCCTTGTCTCTTTTTGATTTTATGGGTTAATGACTTAATCGTGCCCTTAACTACTTCATTTACACCTTATAACAAATTATTGACTGCAATATCCTATTTGTACATCTATTGTAAATATTTGAACATAGCAAACTATTTGACTGCAACATCTTATTTGCACATTTATTGTAAATATTTGAATAACATTTATATTAAATTAACCTTTCCTCGTATTTTGAAATCGAATTTTTATCTCATGGATTTAATAAAATGTGGACACCATTTGTTTAAAGTTACTGGAAAATACTATTCTGTTTATGCTTGTAAACAACCTTCAAACACCTTATTTATGTATGTAATAAAAATATCGATACCATAATAGATATTGTAACGGAAATTCAATGAATTTGATTAATTGTGTTTTTGTTAAAATATATAGTCCATAAACGTATGATATTTTATAGTTTACAAAGAATGAAATTTTATTTTATAATCCTGATTAAACTCTTAATTCTGCGAAATTTAAAATAAAATAAAGTATGTTATCATTGAATTTGTATTTTCAGAAGTAATATCTTGAAGTGCACAAAATTTTAAACAAGAGGGAATATTTATGTAATAATTAGAGATTAATTTTTATATTAAAATTTACAGAATAAGAAATGATTAGTATACATTTTTTAAAAAAATATGTTTTAATATTTTAATTTTAAAATCAATAGGCTCTTATTTTGAAAGTTATCTAATGGTGAGAAAATGGAATCATCAATATCAGATAAGAGTTATCAGCTATGACGGATCTTCATACGTACAGACCAATGAATGTGAGTTAATGCCATTTTTAAAAGAAAAATTTAGGTCAAATAATAACATTATAAATATTACCGTTTTCAAAAAAGATCCCTTTTTGTAAAAAAGTATATTTGAAGTTTATTGTTTGTATATTTATTACCCGAGATATACTTACATCTACCATTAAAACTTTAGGTTGGTTTGCTAATTGATGAGAAAGCACACGTCGCGAGGTGTGCATTTGCAAGGCAATTTGTATTGAAATAAAAAAAAAATTCGCTTCTAAAACTATTAAATTTGACTATAAATATTTAAAAACTCTTCGCTTGTAAAGGAGGAGGATCTGCACAAATTTCATTAATGTAATTAAGGTCAGAAAATTATTATTAATTTCTGCATAACTAAAGTGAAGATAAGAAATTTTTTCCACTGACGTATCATTTCAATATTTTCTTCGTTTTCTTACTAAAATTTTAACCATATTGACAAAAACATCTTTTACTTTTTGTCATTTGAGGACACCATTTTGAATTTTGCGTATAAAAATGGCCAGTTTAAAAGTAAAGAAATTAGGTCTTTGGATTAATGAAGTATTACGCGTTATTACGTACTTCTTCCAATCGTCATATATATATATATATATATATATATATATATATATATATATATATATATATATATATATATATATATATAATGTTATTTGAACTATTAATGGAATATAAACAGAAATTAATTCGAATATTATGAAACCAGTATAATATGAATAATTAAATATTTAAAACGTACACAAAGTTTAAATTACTAAGAATTCGCCATCAGCATGTTAAATAATATAAATAACTATCTTTAGGCTTCGAAATGAAATTTTTAACTCATTTCATATTACAGTGACTTGCAACAGTAAAATCAATGATTATGATATATCCAAACATTATTTTAGACAAAATGATAGTAACTATTTTAATTAATAAAAATATTGTACCCAAAATGTCATGTTTAATTAACAATATAATTATAATTCAATAAATTTCAAAATTTAATCTTGAAGCAGTTTAAAATTTAAAACACTAAAATTCCATGAAGTTTCCATCTTTCAATTGATTGAATTACCAAGAAAAAGTGTTCTAAAGCATTGTACTTTTTGATACCTATTCCAAAGGTATAATGGATTTTAATGTTTGATAATCTTCATATAAACTAATTTCAAAGTTTTTTTTGCGTTAGTTCTCTGTATATTTTACTAAGTAAGTGTAATGTAAAGTTTTTTTAGATTCGGAATCTTTTTTTTGAACTCTTAAAAAAAAGCTTCAAATTATTTGCCGAAATAAATTTAAGTATTGTATTCAAAATTATGACCTTACCTTTTAGCTTAACAAAAATTTGAGTATGACGATAGCAAACAGACCACGAGTTTGTTCTTACGAGCAGACAGAGAAAGTGCATTTCTGCGAAAAGTTTTCTATTCTCTTCACTGCCTTTACAGTTTCGATAATTTTCACTCTTGGAGTAAATATTTCTACAACTCATACGTTAAGAAGGAAAGGGCACGGTCCTGGAAATACCAATAAAATTTCCAATTTGTCATATTTATAGACTAATCTAAATTAATTGATTTGCTCATATTAAAAATGATAGCATATAAAAAATGGACACAGTGATTAATTTCTTTCTTAGCATTATGGTTTAGCTAGTTGCCTCTAGCGCGGATGCTACGGGTTCGATTGTTACACAATATTTTTAATAAATGAAAAACGTAACATAGGTTTATATAGCTGAATATTAAATAAATATACAAAGTGAAATAAAAACGATAGCAAATATTAATTAATAATTACTACGGAAGCCAAGACAGTAATATAAAACTTGTGACTATTGCCTGTTGAAAATAGCATCCTTTAAGAATGTATTATACAAGTGTTCGGTGGTCAATAAATTCAAATTTTCATAACATCTGCCTACACACGTTTCATAATTTTTTTTAGGATCTAAGCAAATGCAGACGTTACGAGTTCTGAATAGAATCTAAATATAATTTTATTATGTCGAGACAAGAGTCTTTAGTACATATTAACACTATTTTGGTGGTGAGTAGCAATTCTCGCAAAATTAAATTTTAGTATCTATAGTAGGGGTCATGTTTCCAATTTATTGGGAGGCACATGTATTGGTAGTTAAAGAAAAATTTAGTAAACAGTTCAACAAACGTATGTCGTAGAGCTCAAATTAATTTATGTAATACTCAAAGGAAACCATTTCAAATGTAGAGTGCGACATATTATGTTTAGCAAATTGATAAGAAGGCAGTAAGAAAAGCAAACAGAATTAACACTTTTCAATATCACGGAAACATATCAAAAAATATGAGGCTTTCGAACTTTTCAAAATTAGAAGCTTCTCAAATATCAGGGCAACCAACGTTAGAAATTTGTTCTCATAATGTCATACTGAAAGAGAAAAAAACTAATTATGCATAAAAAAGAAGTGAAAATATTGTATTTGATTGACATACAAGTTATACTTATGAACTGAAATAGAAGTCTATTAGTTGACAACCCGATATTAATTATTTGTCAACTATGTATTTTTGTTGTTGAATACAAGCCATTTTAATCATACAATTTTATTTGTTAAAAATGCTTTTTCTTTTTTTATTTTTGAAGTTCATTTTATTATTGTAATAATGATTTTTTTTTAATATTAGTAGCGAAGACAAATCAGAATTTGATCTTATTAACAGGAGTTAGTTTTATTTTTCTGTGTGAACAAAATTCAAAAATTTTATATTTAAAAAAAATAGGTATATCAATAAAAAAACGTTGTTATTTACTTTACTTTATTCTTCACTCGATGCTAAATTTCTTCAAATAAAGCATTCAAATGAAGACATTGATCAAAATATTAATAAAATTCGCGCTTAAATTGATGTAATTTTACTGACAGGGGTTTACTAAAAACACAAAGTCGGAAAGAGGTAAAAACTTGTAAAGAAGTATATTGAGCTACTTTATTACCCACTAAAGGAGTATTTATTGAATAACTGTTAAGCATTTTACTAATTGATACTTTGGTCGGTATAAAAGGTTCAATAATAATTATGATAGGTTTAGTAGCCTTTTCTTGTCCTAGTATGCAAGAAATTGTTGACTGACTGAGTTTATAGTCAAACATGTCTCCTGTCTGGAGAAAGGAGTCTACGGGAATTGTATTTATCCAATGTCGCCTTCAAAAATTCTACTCTTATAATGACTATCGTTTTCATAATAAGTACCTTTTATCGTATAATTTGATAATGTATGTTATTTGGAGCGAATAAAAACATCCTCGTGTAACAGCCGATAAAGGTATTACGTGCCATTTTAGATAATATTTCTTAAAATTAATTATATTATGTTTAAATATAAATAAACTCACCTGTAGTTAGAATCATTGCAGATTTTAATTGGTTAACCGGTATTTTTATTGAATTGTAGCTAAATTACGAGAACTAGTCGGGAGTTCACACTTTTCAAATTGTAGCTGATAAATGAGCGTGTGTTGTATTGAGAACAAGTATTTATTAGAGCAGGATTGCTATATTTTTAAATTAAAAACAAAAATCTTGCCCGGTGTATGTGTTTGAGAGCCACTTAGATCAGGTAGTAGTCCCTTGAGCCGGACAAGAATCCTTTAAGAATTAAGATGCGCTCTGTAACTCTTAAAAAAATTAGGTTATAAAAAGAGATCTCTTCAGAATTGTTCTATGAAATTTTATCGGTATTGCGGAGATTCATAGAAAAACGAATGTAACCGATATAGATCGTGTGATCGAAAGGATAAAGTTGCAACGGGCTGGCCGTATAGCGTAGAGAAACGACAACGATTGTGCGTGTGCGTTTGCGTGTACGTGTGCGTGCGCGTGTACGTGTATGCGTGTGGGTGCATGTGCGCGTGTGCGCGTTTGCGTGTATGTGTGTGTCCGTGTGCGCACGTGTGCGTATGTGCGTGTTTGCGTGTGTATGTGTATGTTTGCGTGTGTATGTGTATGTAAATGCATATGTAACCAAAATATTTTTGTACTAATCGTAGAGTTAATACATCTAATTTTAGACTTCAGACTCTTGTTTTAAAAATGGAAAAATTATTTCTGCCATATGAGCCATATGTCATACCTTGTTATATGGAAATTGAGCCTTTTCATTATTAAAATGCACTTTGAAAATTAAGTCTTCGTATTTAAAAAACATTGATTAAAACTCAATTTTATCTGAAAATTAGTCGCCCTAACATTTAAATTTGAAAGTCACTTTACGAATGAAGTAGGATTAAATCAAACCGATTGCCACTGATATTAAAAGTCTATTCAGGTCTGTTGTAGGTTTCACTTTCCAACAGATAAAAATAGCGTTTGACATCGATTTTCAAAAACATGAAATTAGGCATTTATATAATGTATAATCTGCTGTATCATTGTAAGACCTACTGCAAAATGTCAAAGAGATAAAGCTTAAACAAAAACTACGCACAATGACAAATGTTTTAGACTTAAAAGAGGAGTTTGCGGAAAGTTAATTTCAACATGTGATAATTCCTCCAGTCAAAAGCATGTCAACATTTTTAAATGAAATTATGAGTGGTGCAAGACGCAAGCTAGAAATAATTAGTAAAAAATTGTGATATATTTTTTCCTGATGTTAAATCTTACGTATTCCCTTTATTATAAAAATGCACCATTTTATTATTCCATTTTTACAAAGGTAAAAATATATTCTTCAAAAAGTTCCGATAAATATGAGTGTCCATATTGATTGCATAAATATTTTGGTAAATAAATAAACCAGGTAAGTTATAAATACTTAAGAATTTTTAATACTACGAAATGAAATGATTTAAAGAAAAATATATTTTAATCCCCTCAGCAATGAAGTTTTGAATCGAATTCATGGGAGAATATTTGTTACAACCATGCAAACAAATTTGTTTCGACACGCCATTAATATAGATAAATTAATAAACTACTTTTTTCATCATATATGCACGTTGCATTACATTCTACGTAATATTTTCAATAGTGTATAAACATATTTTATGTGGAACGTCATAAATTGTAAATTATAAATATTGTTACCTCCTCCTGCCATATGATAATTGTTAATACAACTAATAAATACGTCGCCGTCAATTAGTTTTCAAATGTATCTTGATGGATCAGATTTTATTTTGGTCAGTGACCATTTACCTATTTCACTCTGTGAAACCACGGATCGAGCAGAGTGACTTAATGCGGTTGACGCACGCGATTTTGAAATAAATTGTACTTAACAGCATTTTGTGCGTGTCGTAGTTAAATGAAGACTTATGATAAAGCTGTTACGAAGCAAGCTTCAGTAAGGAAGTGAAGTGATGCTTACGTAAGTTTGTGTTGTTGGTATTTTATTGGCGTATTTATGACAATTTTATTTTTTGTTGCTGTTATTATCAATACTACTTGTCTCTTAATTATCAACAGATATATCCTGCAGAAATTTAAACTTAATCTCTGAGAAAGTATTATTTATTTAAAAAATGAATTTGAGTTCATACAAATTTTTGTTATTTCCATTTAGAGCGAAAAGATGTATTCTCTTATAACACAGCCAGTTGTGTGTTCCGAGTTTAAGTTAGAAATATAATTAAAGCATACGTAACTTTTATTTATATTATTGCTAAATAAACATATTGGTAAGTGTGAGTATATGTCTCTCTTATTTACTGAACATTTATTAAATTAGGTACGGAGTCGATTTATGATACGTTTATCAGGGTAAACTAATTTGTCCTAAGATAAACTATTTTGGCCTGGAAACTTTAATCTTAACAAATTTAGCCTAGGCCGGAATGATTTTTAATAATTATTCAAGTAAATTAATGGTTAAAATTAAAAGCTATCAATTCGATGAACGATATTGATTCAATCATAATCTACTTAATTACAATAAATTATAAAGATTAGAATACAATATTCGCACAAAGATATAAAATAAAAATAAACTTCTTAGTGCTTCTCAGTTTATACTTTTCACGCAGAAGATTTTACCGCACTTTCAGGGGATTTTATGAAAATTAAAATCAAATAACAAACTAGTCAAGTGTAAAATTTTCAGGCCAAACTAGTTTATCCTAGGACAAATTAGTTAACCCTGTCACGCGTAGAGATAAACCGATTTGGCCTAGGGCAAACTAGTTTGGCTTTAAATCGGTTTTGGCGGTTAACATATAAATACATATTTTCATTTGCACACATGCACATACACACGCACGCACACGTACACACAAATTCATGAAAACATATATGCATATACTCATATATTTATATATTTATATATATATATATATATATATATATATATATATATATATAATTTTCATTACAAAAAATGCAGTTTTAATTTTAATAATAAAGGGTACAAAAATATCTATTAGCTGCATTTAACTCGACAACGGGATATTATGTACATAATATTTTAAGTCCTAAAATAGAAACAAATGATATAGGTTGAAGGGGTAAAGTTTATGTGGAAATAGGATTTATTTAAATATAAAATCCAAGGGTTGTCAGTTTCCAAGAGGTAAATACCAGATTTTTAAAGAAATGACAAGGTTGAAGTAAAATTTCGCCAACAATTTTAGTCCTAATTGCTCACAATAAAATATATTTACAAAATATGCCAGAAAATGCAATATTTATTGCTTTTAAAATTAATATATAAATATACATTAATTAGTTGACGGTTTCAAATTGAGTATTATGGAGTTTTATTGAATAAAATAAACGAATCAAATATCTTCGTGAATATAAAATGATGGCTTGATTGTAATTTTTTTCTCACTTTACTTGGAGTTTGAAATTCAGTTTAAGGTAAAGGTCGTAACTAGAAATAAAAGAATCCATTTAATTTCTGTCAGACAGTCACCTCAGAGTCAAGTTCCTATGTCGCCATGAAGATGTTTGCCGCTCCACTCAATGCAACCAACATATTACCATTTCATCAATGATGTGGCTGAATAAAATTTGGTCATGCTTTTGGGTGAAAATTAGAACTAATTTAATGTGTGTATAATGTTCTAAATTATGTTTAGCAAATTGTGTTGAGAAGTCCTCGTGGTAAACTAATTCTTCCATCTAGTAGCTTTAATCCACTTCTCCTTTATGGAGGATCTTTTGAGTATTGGAAGCTTGTATTTTTATGAGACATCACCTTCCGGCCATACTTAAAATTGGTGTAAAGCCAAAACATTAAACGCTTACAATTTAAAAGTTTAGATAACCCTTTCTCGAAATACCTCTAGTCGTAAAACAATAATTGTTTACCTAAATGTTCACATATATACGATCGTTTAATTTTTCTTCAAACCTAAATGTTTTCATTAGCCTCATATAAAATTCAAACCATGTATTCTTTGGAATTCTATTCTTAATAAATTTATAATTTTATTTTAATCTACGTTATTAAATCAATGAAAAACATATTAGTAATTTATTTTCATAACATGAATAATCCCAGCTTTAAAGGGTGAAACTTTTATCTCATTTAGATGATAGTTTTCAAAATATATATTTTATTGATACTTATGTGACAACGACCCCAAGACTCCTGCACCGTTGACGAGTATTGACGCAACGACGTCGTCAATAATGTTTTCAGTTAAAATACAACAAAATTCATTCAAAGTAACTTGAAAAAGTGAATAATGTATACGTCATTGTGCAGAAAACAACCTGTACCATAACACGGAGATCACATTGGTAGCGAGCGTGCCATGTCTGTTTACCGCCTACAGTATTATTTTATGTTCTGCATAGATATTCCTACATATTTTCAATATTATGCAGAGAAAATAGATGGCTGATCTTTATCTAAGAATTGGATGGATATTCATGTGATTATGATTTATATGGTAAATCTCAGGTATTCAAATATTACCTTACCTTGGGTAAGTTAAAATTACGAATCAACCTAAAAGTTAATTATCAAAAATTAAAAAGAGTCTGAGATTATTGCACAATTTTAATGGTTGCACTTTTATCAAATGGTTTATAAATTAAGTACTCAAATGACCTAGTTCATTTTCTTCATGGGATGGCCAGATCTACATAATAGAAAATATATCCGCTAAAAATTAGAGAATCTGGGAAAGATACAGTATTATATCCCTCTTATTCACCCGCACTTGTACCGTCTGGTCATTTTGTTTTGAGGGATAATTAATCATTTGCAGAATAAAAAAAACTTTAAACAACATGAAAGAATCTATTGGTCAGGTTTTTATACCAAATATATATTGCCACTACCAACCAGATAATAGTAAGTTATAGATGAACACAAACCTAATGATTTAAAATGAAAAATTAAAAGTCAATAACTATATATATATTAAAGGCTACATGAAAATATTAACTAACTTGGATCCTGAACTAAAACAGACACAATAATAAAATAATAATATTACAAAAGAAACACAATTCCGCAAGGATCTTGTCGTGTTCATTGTACGGAAATAAATGCAAAGGTATGTAATAAGTAGTCCTTGAAGTTGATATAATAGAATATGCATCAACGTTAAGAGTCATATCATTAAGATTCAGATAATGTCCCATGCCTTTTGATTGATAGGTTCAAGCGGAAATGGTTTTAGCGAAGAAATCACTCAGTGAACGGAACCGATCTTCTAAGACGCATTTTCTAACAAGTGGGTGTTTGCGTGTCGCACGCCATTTCGACTCGAATATTGTGTATCTTTCGTGCGCTTTCGTGTGCCAAGTGGTTTTGCCAAACACTCGATCGAAGTCGGTGGCCTGACGCTTTAATATTTGAAATATATTTCTTGAGGCAATTTACTAAAGTTCATTTAATTTAATTAGTAGTAAAGGGGAGCTAATGTCATCATTATGTTCTATTGGTTATTTTTTTTTACATTTAGTTATTACTGAATTTATTAATTGACACATAATCTTGGTGTAATTTCTTAGTTGTTACTTTATTAAATTTATTGACTAACAGCACTTTATTCAAATACAAAAATATTGAAATATAACAACTAATATAGCAAATGAAGGATATAAAACATTTGGTTCCATTTCATTTAAAATTAAAAATACACAAAGGTATTCATATCAAACTTGTTCAAAAAGAAAGTAAAATATTCTTTCCATTTTTGGTTCGCTTCCATTATAAAGAAACTTATGTTTTTTATTATTTTAATTATTTTATCCTAAAACATCTGGAGAAGAATGCTTCATAAGAGACAGCAAAATGATAAAGTTAACTATTTTAATATTTGTGCTGATCAAAAGACAAAACTCTCTCCAATTTTTTACCTCAGTTCGGCACTTAACCAACCGCATTTTCCAAATAAAGAGTTATCCGAGTAGTAGATAAGAATTTTTTAAATTTCAACAGCATCATTACATACTGTTATGATAAACTGTGAACCCTACAATACAAATAAAAACTAACTTATTAAAATCGTCGCGTGCTTTTAGTAATTATTACGTTATACCTGGAATTCTCCACAACGCTGTTTATCACGGTTTATGATATCAAACAAATACTGTTTATCACGGTTTATGATATCAATTAAAAAACGCAGGTTTATGATATCAAACAAATGTTATGGCAGTTCATGAGATTTTTTCACTTATTTCGTTCATTAACTTGAAACCAAAAAACATAAATAATCAATTTAAATCTTATTCCCTGCATCCTAAATTACACATATAAATATTTTAAATGCCCTCGAGTATATAGATCAAATGCCTTCTCTCCCATTAGTGCGTCCTATTACTGATCACCTTTAAGTAACGATCAATTGTTTCAAGCGGATTATAAGGTAGGATGGCTTTTCCAAAAGAAAAGGAGGGAAAGGATCAATTTATTGCGAAGGTTTTCTTTACTAAAATACCCCTTTTATCCATTTTACATATGAATTAGAAATCCAAGAAACTGTCAACCCATCTAAATAATTACATACCGTGTGTTATTGCATATTTGAATTTCATCTTTCAATCGTCTAGAGAAAATTTATCCGGTAAAGGTCCCTACTTAAATATTTGCAATCAAACTTAAAAATTGTATTAAGTGGTTGTCTTCATTATTTTCATTCATTCTTTTCAAGTTTTAAAAATTTTTACAAAGACTTAATTTTAAAGAACCATGCAATGTTAGTATCAGTCTATTTTAATCATGTTTACAATAACGTCACCTTTGTTTGGTATACGTCTCCCGTACTTTGAGGGGGCATGATCACCATTATCATTTTCGGTAAGTGGAGACCTTGGATATTTTTCCCTGAATTATTATTTTTAATAACAATTCATACTTAAATTTTACGCATGAAGAATATATGATGTTAAATTTCACTGTCAGTGGTAAAATTTAATTACAAAACAATATTTTTGAACAATGAACCTGTAATTATCCTTGCGAGGGAGACAGAGAACGGTAATGCAGACATTCTATCTTTGTTGCGTATCGTGAAGTTGGCTATTATAAAGTTGAACTTGCATTGAAGCTGTTCCAGCGGCTCTAGAACCTATGCCCGTACGTAATTAAGGACAGCTCCGACATGTTTAACAAACCGATTACATTAATGTTTAAATCTTACTTAAATTTCGAAATTTATGCATCAATTTGGTAGATTTTCCTGGCGACACCTGTTTTCTATTCTAATTTTAAGACTAATATAATAAATTATAGTACTATAGTAGTATTATTTACGTTTGCTAAAGTTTTTGAGACCATAACTCGGGCGGTTTCCTTCTAAGCGCTTTACCGTCACTAATCTTGTTAACTTTGTGGATTTTGTTGCTAGGGAGTTATATAATGGACAGCTGGTAGATATGACTTAGTTTGATTTTAGCAATGCATTTGACTGGGTCGACAATGGTATTCTTCTTATAAAACTATTTGAAGTTGGTACATATTTTATACTATTAATTAAATGATTCTTTAGTTAATTCAGGGCTCAAAAATAATACAGTATAAGTTAGAAATTACAAATCAAGGTTGTCTTATATTTTTAAGGATGAGCAAATCATTATTACTAATAATTTGCCCTCAGTTTTCAGCACTGCTTATTGCCAACTGTTTCCCAATGACTTGAAACCATTTTGGATGATAGAAAATTAATCTCATTGTGACTCATTTTAAAATGATATAGACTCATTATTATGGAAAAAATTGAGCAATAAGCTATTATTCAATATGAACAAACTCGCAATGATGACGTGTTCCCGCCAACGTGTACCGTTATGCAGAATTATGAGTTAAATGGAAATAAACTCAAAAGGGTATAATCCATGGCAGATTTTGATGTTATTATGGACGTATAATTATGGACTGACATTTCAACATCATATTTATGAAACCTGTCGGAAGGCCTACAGGCTTCTAGAATTTGTCATGCTACATTCCCACGCGTTCCATGACAGTAGGTGTTTAGTGATTTTCTTTAATTTTGTAGTCCGTTGCATCCTTGAAATCAATGCATCCATCTGGTATACACGTGTATCAATTCATACACTTACGTTGGGGATTGTGACATAAAAGTTTAATAGATTTTATATAAAAAATATACGGATACTTACCACGCCCATTTGGTCTTTGCAGATTTAATAAAGATCATGGTCGGATGTAATTCATTTCAATTCTGGCAGGGATTGCTTCCATTCATGCATTTTTGTAAATTAGAAAATAATTATATTTATATTACCTCTGTCTTGGTTTTGATAAAGTTTTATGCATCTCACAGCTAGCAAAGAGATGGAGCCATAGTATATTTTATCTACCTAGAGTGTGCACGAATATCGTACAATATTGTCAAACTTCGATAATAATTTCTACTCCATTGTCCATTTTGCAAATGGAATTGCTTGATAGTTTAATAATTAGTTATAAATTTAATTTGAATTAATGTGCATTTTTCTATTATATGAATTATTGCTTTCGTTATATGCGTTGTAAACTGGTATAATTTAACTTTGTGTACATGTTCAGCGCTTTGAAATAACCCATAAGTTAGATATTTTTTTTCTCGATATATTAATTATATAACATGAAATCTTCTTTAGTGATCGCCTATATTATAAAAATAATGTTACTTATTACTACTACTATACTATATATTAAGGCAGTAATTATCCCAATTGATTATTTAATCTAAAAACCTCCTAGTGTTATTAGATAATTTGTCCAGAAAATGATTCAATAGTGGATTTACTTCAAGCTTCACGAGTAAAGTTTTAAGATATTGTGAGATTTGGAGTCGGTTTATTATGTGGAAAAAATATAATTGAGGAATAATTTAATTGTAAATCTAGACATTGATTTAATTAAAATTCTTTGTCCTGAAATTAACTTACGGTTCACCTAACCTATATCCATAATATAACGAAATTTTAATGGATATTTATTAAGTTTGATTGATAACTAGTGATTAGATATACTAATTACCTTTAATTTTAGTGCATAAAATTTAAATAATTTGTCACAGCTACGTATACCGTATAATATTACCAAAGAAAAATATGTTTTTGTAAAGAAAACTTGTAAATTCAAATTTTCTTTTTGGAATATCGGCCGGACTTTCTTTTTGCGGCCAATCTTAAATAAACTCGTATATACAAATACTCTTAAATCGTTCTATGTTTATTTCTAACATGTGCCGCATAGCATTACTCAAGATGTTCTTCTCAAGATTTCTCAAGATGTTCTTCTCGAATATTGTCATTAAGATTACGTGTAACGCAAATGACTGATAGTATTCAAAGAAAAATAGAGCATGTGACATTTAATAATTTAATGCCTACATCCTAAAAAAATCGGCTCTAAAGAGATCAGAGCGACTCGGATTGATTGGCACGTTACGAGATAAAACGCGCCAAGGGAGAAAATGATGGAACATAAGATTGAACACGCCCTGATGGGGACGGGAGTCATTTAACTGGCGGCGCGCGTCTCTATACGCGTGCAATGCATGGATGGAAGTCGGCTACGCACCTTGCACGTCAAAAGTCGTTAGTTTCCGTTTAGCGTTATACATAATATTGTTTGTTGATTATATGTTTTAATTTCCATATACATTGGTGTCAAATAATTGTGAGATTCAAGCATAGATTCTCACCTACATTTGTTTTGAGAATATATCGTTTTTTTATGAAAATGTGGTAAAATAATTGCTTATGAATTAAGTTAGATTAAAAATTTGTTCATGGTATGTTGATTTTTTTGCTATTTATCTTAAATTAGAGCTGGTATTAGATTGATCGATGGTCCATCACGTAATCGACGAATACTGTAACGATTATTAAATCGACGGCGTGCTACAGACAGTAAAAATCTACTTGAAATGTACGCCTCGACGGCAAAAGCGCGGTGCTCTCCACTCCACTGTTCGATGGCTACTAAAAAATCCGCACCGCTTGCGCTTCTAACGACGCTCCCCGAGCCCCTTTTATGTGTTGCGTTCAGAAACTATGTTTGTTCAAACATTTAAATCTGCCACTGGACACTTGTATAATGATTTGTATATAGCTTCTAAGTATAACTCAGCCTATTACTCAATATATAATGTATTTAGCCACATAATAAAAAAAATATTGTAAGACTTAATATATAACATATTGAGTAATTTGTTGACCTTACTATATAATAAAAAAATATTTGAAACGAACATAAAAAAAGTACAATTTATTGAAACATTACTGACTATCACTCAGCCTAGAAATTTTTATGATTCGATTTAAAAACACGTGAGAAATATTCGTTTTGGGAAATGAAGGTTAACATGTACACATAAAGTTTAAAGTGGTTAAATTCTTATAGGTCGATAAATCAACAGACTGCCATCTCCAGATGGAAAAACAAAACGAAATCGAATCCACTTTAACTTCAAAACAGGAAATATTCGTTCAAACGTGAGAGGCAGATATCAAATTGACTGTTGTATCATGATTTATATGATAGACGGTAAGCAATACGACATACATAAAGCGATAAATTTGGGGTAAACATAAATCACAATGTCAGTTTAGATGAAGATGTATGCAAAAAGTAAAGTGTAAATAAATTACTTTGTTGTCAAGCGACGCAACATCTGATTGCCACCATTTGAGACATTACCGACATGAGCGAGACGAGAAAAGTCCTGTGTAATAATTTCAATATGTAATACGATCGTACTCATATGACATGCGTTGACGTAGGCATTATTTTTTTAAGTTCCATTTATTTTTTAATGACCAGTCTTATATTATATTTAGGTTTAGTTATAAGAAGGGGTATCCTCACTGTTTTCAAGGATTATTAAAAGCGTTTCAGAATTCGTGATAACATGTTTATCAATGCAACTTAAAATGAGTAGGATATAGACATCGAAAAAGGTTATTTAGATGATTTGTTAATTTAAATAATTTTAGGCTTACATTAAGCTCTCTAATTACCAGGCTCTCTGTAATTAGTGGATAAATAATTTACAAGAAATGTTTCCGATTTTCTACGCTGGCAGTCTTTAAATTGACCATATGGGAAGTTTGTTGTTTTCTTAGTGAGTTTCCTTTATCATATTAATTTTATATGTGAACAATTTTGTAGATACGTTTTAAGCATTTGGCTTCAACTTATTTTCACAGGCTAATATTAATCTCTTACCGTCGTAGAGTTTCCATTATCCAGACTGATATAGCATACGAATATGTAAAATATATTTTTTAACTCGTGCCTAATAAGCAACGACGACTCAATGTAGTCACGTCGAAGTACCCGGTGCGGGTGCATTCGTTAGTTAATCTCTTAAATTCATATAAATTAAGTAAGGTGGAGTAATACGAACATATAAGTAATATGAATAATACTAGTTTATGGTATTTTATTGTAGTTATACTTGTATACTAACATTGTAGTTACCTATAATTACAAAAAATACAGGTACTTTTCACTGCAGCATATTTATTTTAATCATTTTGTTGTTTTTTTTTGAAACTTTATAGAATTGTAATATGAAGAAATAGGAATACAAATTTTGAATTAGTTTTATGTTATTCTTTTTCCTAACGCCCACACCTAATAAATCGCTAGGAGAATTCTATAAACTGCTGTGTTTCCTTTGGTAGCTAACAAAGTAAAGATTCAACAATTTTTGTAAAATGTATTAACTGGACATCTTTTTAAATTATTGAAACACCCAGACTGCCACAATGTTCTTTATTTTCTACTAGTGAAAAACTTTGACCTCGTTGATTCTTCTACATATGATATGTTAAGATGAACACGGTATAATGTAGGCGCTTAATGTGTTAGCGGGGCTGTTTTCTGCAAAAGCAGAACATTTCGTTTTGAACAGTATTGTCTATTAAAAAAGCGGGATACTTAGTATGAAAGTGGAGCTATTTTGCCGAATGTAGGACATCTAATAACATTACGTATGATCATATAGACAATATAAAATTCAAGAAAAATTTCAATGGCGGATATTGTTGATTATAAGAAATGTTTGCTTTGAAACGGGATATTTTCCTGTTGCAAAATCGAACCATAGAAATATGAAGTTTAGGTAAAATTTTCAAGATGTATGTTACAGGTTATTTTTTATAATCGTTTTTATGGAACAACATGTGACTCTTCTTGACTAATAAATGGAATAAATTAATAAAGCCGTCAAAATATCGTTAACAAATTTATACTAAAAATTATTACGTAAAACCGCGAATCTTTCTTTCCGTGGTAAAGGCGGCAAGCTAGTTTAGGAATATTAGGAGGTTTCTTTTTCCTAAATATATTTTTCTCTCAGATTTTCTTTTTATTAACGATATTATTTATTAAGTACTACCTTGATATTTTCAAATTGCATAAGTTGTCCAAATTAGATACAAGATAAGAACAGCACATTTATAAAAAATATATTAAATGCTAATTGAACTCAAAACGCAAGTGTTATTTTATGCTTAGATAAATATTAAGGTTTATATATTATAGCGGACATGGCATTTTGAATAAATTTCTTTTCTATCTTTAAAGGGCGTAGGAGCTTTGTTGTTTATATCATCTTAAGTTTGTTATGTAAGTTGATCGGAAAAATTTGTATTAAACAATTAATAGATATTGTTATACAATATTTTGTGATCACATACATATCGCAAAAGATACACCGTGTCGAATAGAATAAATAAACAATTTTGATTGTATTTTAAGGAATTTTTCAAAAGAAATGCAATTTTTAACGAAATTTTTTAGTAAACAATTTTCATTACCAAGTGTTAGTACATACATTACGAAAAAAAATGTAGAAGGTATTTTTAGAAGTAAATCAATAACCTTTTTCCCAAGCCTTAATTTTTTTTAAACATTCCCACTGATAACCGTAATATGAGACTGTAGTTTTTTTTAAATTCGTAGAGTAACGAACTTGACCAACTTGACAATATTAAAATGATGCCATTTTTGATTTGCCTGTCTAATTTTCATACTGATTAAGCTTACCAAGTTGAAGACTGGACACTCTTTATATTGTCGTATAATGTCATTTATAGTAAAATCCCTTCCAAGGGTTTAATCCAATTTTATTAATTTATCTTCCAAACTTAACACTCTTTACCTCATCATGAAAATAGAACATAAAAATTTATTTTTATATCACAAGTGGTCACAACGGTTGTGTATACACAAGCAAGTAGATCAAATTCCGGGTTTTAATAATTTCATAAATAATTTAAAAGTGTAATGTTACTTAAATCTATACTTTTGTAAAACATTAGCAACTGGAATTAAATTACGTCTTCGATATTAAAAGATACGTGATAAAATTCGTCAATCTACTCATAATCGGAAAGGTGATAATTTACATAAAATAAATAAAACAGTGACTGATTTTTGCGATATGATTTCAAAAAAGAAGCACTCCCCAGTAGATTCAGTTTTCAACCAATATAGAAAGCGGACTTGCTAATTGGAAAATATTTTATTCTCTAAAGGAAAAGCAAATTAAGAGAAAATGTAGAGTAATTTTAATTCAAATTACACACAGAATGTTAAATACTCGCAGGCATTTCAAGTCATCGATGTGGTGTGTAAGATTAACTGCAAGGCATACGACCTTTATCGTCGCGACGCTTCGTGGGGATCTGGGTTCGATTCCTGGCCGCTCATTGATTGCAATTGTAGCAATAATTCCTCGATATGTGTCAGTTTAATGTAGGTACACTAAAGTACGTAAATAAGTACATTTTAGGGCTGCCCTTCGACAGCGCGTTACGTTCTAATAGTGGACAAAACATAGTGGTGGTAATAGTTATGAATGAATTAGGATTTTAAACTATACTGGTTCATTGTAGCATAAATATAAAACAGGTTAAACAAAACGAATCATGGTGTCATTAAATCTACGTTTCTACCGATATCTAACTCTAAACCGTTCAACGATATTACCCTGAATGTAATGAACTTACAATGTATTCAACATTAATAATATTTCAGTTATTGAAATTGAAACCGAAGCTTGCAGCGTTTAATGAACCTAAATATATTCACATGGATATCTACATAGGTTTACACGCAAGGACATATCAATTATATTCCCCCTTTTTGGCTTTATCGTAGTCAGCGTTTTGAGCTGTTATATACGTTTACATATTATACATCCACATATCCTCTAAAACAAAAATCTTAGTTACTTCATGCTTTTTATACTTCTGTGCATACCTACTTACACGCCTCTTAATATTCTAGTTGCTATATGTCATGTTATAAAAATAAACAAATATATTCATCTGCATATTTTTATACAAGTAAAAATAAGTATATATATACTACCCTGACTACGTATTAATGTTTAATCATGTCATGAATTTATTGATATGTTAATTTATCACGGCGTAAGGATATAGATGATACATTTTCAATTTCCATGGTGAAATTCTAACCAAATTTTAATGAACCGTACTGTGAGGATACCTTTCCAAATAAAGAAAGAGTCTCCAAAATTAGTTGGATCTATATCTTCTCAACACGATCACGGTACTTGTGCTGTTCAATGTTAAGGAATTCTATAGTATATCTTTAATTTTCATATTCAGATTAATCAAATTTTCATGTGACACTACTGCGAGTTTACAAATAAAAAAGAATCATCCAAAATTTGTTAGACCTGTGTCATCCAAACGCAATCATGACGCCTATACCGTTCAATTTTTAAAAAAAATTATGTAATTTCTTCACTTTATTATGTCAAAATATGACCAGTTTTTTGGATTTTCAGGAGTTATTTAAATTGGTTTTAAAAAGACGCGGTTCTAAGGTAACGCACACAAAAAAATACAGTAAACTTAATAACCTCCTCCGTTTTTGAAGAACGGTAACGTCGGTTAAAGATAAGTAAGATTCTTTAATTCAACGAATATTATTTTTGCTTATATAACAATATCTAGAACGCTTCTATTATTCATAGAGATGATTCTGTTAAAACAATATGAAAAATATCAAGTAATGATATGAAAAATCTCAACGGTCTCTGAAAAAATTCCTGACAAAATAGAAACATGCTTCAAATATACTCAGTCTGATGCAAAGAATTACCCGTATGAATAATACACACAGTCTTTGCTTTGGCCCTGCTTATCTATGTACTGCATACAATAAAAACCTAACTTTAATTCATACAAATGTAACAGCGATTCCGTGCATCAACGTGGAAATGTTATGAACCGATATGAAAATTCTCAAGAGTTCCTGAAAAAAAATCATTTTCGAAGTTCGATTACCGGAAAAAAAATTACATAATTTTTTCAAAAAAACGCTTCAAATACATTTAAATTGGTGCATAGTGTCACATGTAATATTGTTTATTTATTAGAATTTTATGTATTGTTTGTTTATTCTAAAATTAAAACTACACAGATAAAGAAAAATACATTACTATTAGAGTAAATTACTTCACATTAATTATGTTAATACATTGCAAATTTTATTAGTTGGTATAAAGAATTTGTTGAGTGAATAATTAATGACTTACCGCCTGAGGTATAGAGCATTATATTAATTTCGCATTATATTCATACCATTGAAATCCCTATTCTATAACTCGTATTTCAGCAATATCGTAAAGCTCACTATAAATAAAGGAAATTCAATTATCTCTCAAACTTTGGCAGAGATTAACGCTTTAATAATATAAACTGTTTGTCAGTTCGATCAAAGTTTCGAAACTAACCGTTCAGTTGGAATATTTGCCTTGAAGAAGCAATCAAATTCAAGTGGCTAGTTCGCTTATCGATTTGTGCCAAGGGGTAACTTTATATGTAAACTTTAATCATGATTAATAAGACCGAAAACTTAACTCAATAAACATAATATATTTGATGGTTTTGGTCGATCTATCCATATATTTTTTTATGTATTAATGGTTATTCATAACGTCCTTGTATAAAATACGTAAATATATTTGAGAAAAGAACCAAAAAATTCCTTAACAAAGTCAAAAATAAATTTGTTTCATTTTTTTCCTATTTTGGTATAAAAATTCGTAAAATAAACTTTACGTTATAGCTATATTTGTTGCAAGCTAAATAGGTACACTTATTGTATAGGCGGTAAATAGTTGAATGTATTATCAACGAAATGTTTATCACGTTGTAATTAAACCTCACCTCAATTACAATGATACACAAAATCTACTTCTTTTGAAGAATGATTCTAATACATTTGACAGAGTGGCAATGAACACACATTAACAGGGTTACATAGCCATGTTTTATGGTACAAATAAATTTATATTGAATGTCATTTAAAAATGCAAAATTAGTGTAAATTTAAATTGTGTAAATAAATCTAATATGTAGCATTTATTGGCGTACCCATAAAAAATATAATATAACTAAATAATATGTGACCAGACACATACCAGTGACAGATGTAATCGTATCCTATCTCTAATATAAGATTGAAGAGTATATAATCCATGTATAAAAATGCACCAAATCCCTCGTTATAGCATAACTCCGAAGAAAATCTTCGTCAATATCCCCAAATATTAGAACAGGCTCATTCTTTTCCTGTAGCATACTATTTAAAAATTATTGTAGTTTAGTACGAAGTCCTAGGAAATTTAAAGAATATGAGCACGGTAAAAATATTAACTGAAGTGGCAAATTATTTTTTTTCCCCCAAATTCTTACAAGTAGAGATAAATATTACAGGATAATTCTAATCTTCTTTGTTAGATCATAAATTTGGAGATGTTATTATTACGGATACGTAGGTAATTAAAGAACGATGGATATATATGTCGAAATGTTTATATTATCTCAACGTGATATGGAATTCTCTGTTCATTTTGAAATCGTTTTATCATATAATACATGTTATTACGAGGAAATCATTAAACATATATTCGGGCATTACATAACATATAAATAAATGAATAATGTAAATCCGGATATATTCTCCAGGAGCATATAAAAATCTACTGTTAAGAATATTCATTACATACCTTGAGGGTGAGTGTAGTTTCAAATTCTCAATATAGATCACATAAATTTAATCCATGTTATAACATATTGCGATTTTATCAATTTGACTTTGTCAGTAAAAAATAAAATCTAACATTTCGAATTTGTATTTTATTTGTACGAGTTAAATACTTACTAATCGTAATGATATAAAATACCGTTTAAATTAAATTATTATAAAAGTCAATGAACATTCAGTGGATTCATAGAAGTCTAATCTAAATATTATCTGGGCTTGGATATGATTTTATGTGTGTGTTTATATAAATATTCATATGTCACTTTACCACCAAATTCAGAAGCAAATGAACGGTAATTTTTTCTACACTAAATTTAATTTGGTGCTATAAAATATATTTTAGAATCAGAAATGACTAAATTTTACGTAGATAAAATGTACGTACAATGAAATACAACAAAGTTACCGCCAAGACGGTTTAATTTACATAAAAAAAGCAATATAAACTTTAAAGAAGTTATAAGACCTAAATCTGCATCTTTGCTAATTGTAATACAACGTTGTAATACAACGAAACCTAGGTCGTAGTAAAGAACTTAAAGAAAGTAGAAATATGACTACATCACATAGTTTCATTTAATTGTGAATAATGAATTTCTACAAAATTGACGCCAATATAAGACTTAAACTTAAAAAAAAAGGAACTTAGAAAAAGGGTTAAAAAAATTTAGTGCTAATAGAAAATTAACTACAAAATCTGAGGGATGGAAGGCAGAAAAAAAGGAATTATTTATGATAATGATAAAATGTTGGAGAGATTGAGTTATTCAATTTTACCATAATGTTTTTAAATAATAAGAAATGAAATGGATTAATTTGACAATTTCACGGGAAGAATAAATTAAAGAACGTCAAAGAGATTCCGTATATGGTTAATGTTGGATTGACTAATCTTCTATAAAGAATAGTATGCTAAAAATAATAATGACTTTTGTTTAGCCAAATTCGAACGCTCCATGAAATCGACTGCCCCTAACTTTTGATAAAGAAAAATAATAAAAAGTTAGTACTCATTTTAGACCAATATCATATATTACATTTACCTTTTAATGTTTTAGAAATATATCTGCACGTATTTTAATAAGGAGCTGACCATGATTCTTTTGCTGTGGAGAATTATATAAAGGGAGGATGTACGGAAATGGACGATGTTTAAATAGTTTCGTAGGCAATTTAAGGTAAAATCTGGTATTCGTGAGTGGTTTCCTCCATTTGTCCACGTGAGTGGATTCGAAAGGGAAGTCATTTGCTAACCATACAAGTCATCTGGGCAAAGAATATATGAAATAATCTAATAAAAGTGACTACTACTATTTCCGTTTATTTTTTACCTGAAATTTGAGACCTAAATATCATTTGAAGCTTTAAAATTACAAGTATGTATATGGGGTTATACGTTATAAATTCTGTCTTTTAATCTGCTTGCAAGATTTTAGGGTTGCTTTAAAATGATACATCTTCGCATACGGTACCAAAAGAGTCCATACTACGTCAAATGGATCGTTCACGTTATATGAGAATTAGAGAGAAGAGACATTTGTAATATGTATAGAGTTATTTTAGGAGACAGAATGCAAATTGGCTACATATTTTTTAGTTTTATGAACATTCTTGAAATTGAAGAATAAAATAAAAAATTGCAAAAGATAAATATTCCATTTTCCTGCTGGGTCTCCTATATCTTATGCTTACACTGCCTACGTGCACAATTTTGTTTTGGTTCACAAAGAAGCCGTCGAATCTCTATAATGGCACCAAGTTCTAGCCATAACCACTATTATGATTTAACCAGCTGAGCGATTAATAATATCTGGGCCGTGTATTCCATTGATTTCCCTTTAGAATTCAAGAGACGCACTTTTCCTTCTGAATGTGCTTCGCGTTGGCAATATATAAGTTGCAATCTATAAATTCAAAGAAGATGAATCTGATGAGATGAAAAATTACAAAAACCCTTTTTTAGGCTTTTGTGAAAATTTCATAAGAAGGACAATTTTTACAAGATCACTCGAGTGGCCGGGTATTTATATGTGTATCATAGCAATTTTTCCCAGAAATTTTTTCACGTAGAAACTTGAAGTTTATCTTACTGATAAAACATGTTAATTCGCATAAATTGTAGAAATATTAGTAAGGAGAAGGCAAGTAAGTTAATAACAAACATATTTTTTTTAATTTCATGTATTGCTATCAATCAAAATAGAAATTTATAAGCATTAAAAAATTAGGTTTGCAGAATTTTAGATGAGGTAGTTACAGAGATATATTAGAAATATCCATAAAATGAGATTATCCGCTTAAAAAATAATATTTCTAGAAATGCATCTGATGTTTATTAAAAAATTATAGTAGTGATCCTAAATCGTATAGTTTTTTTAATAAGTAAACTACGGTACATGGTAATAAGTAAATTAATATTGTACTTAAGAATTTCCCTGCCTACTAATATTGTAGTTCCTATATATGTATTTGTATATACATGTATGTACTTACTTACCCAGCTACATATCTAATATTATTTAAGTACTTCGTGTTTTTAATTACTCCACTAATTTGCTTATTTAGCTACCCAATAGTATCTAAGTTACTCCATGACCTTGCACGTACCTGTATATACTTACAAAATTGATAATTTTACACCTCATCAATCTAGAATTGCTCTCTCGCCTCCCTATTTAATAGAATTGCTCACTCATTGTACCCTAATTCTGCGAAAGGACTTATTTATTTTGCTCTCAGTCCTTTAACAATTTTATTATTAGTTTATCATTAGACTTACCCAAACTCGGCACTTATCTACTGTTCATTATTCAGGAATTCTACGGCGTATCTTTATTTCTATGATCAAATACAAAATGAATTACGATTTTACCTTGGGGATGCATCTTTCGAAAGTGGAAAAGAATTATTCAGATTGATTCATAAATACCGAAGTATTAGTTAGCATACACAAAATAGGGGTGTTACGTCTTTGTATATACCTGTATATACTATACTGCCAATTTATTTTGTTATTTTCTTGCTTTCGTCAGGGCAAGTCATATGAATTGAAACTCAATGAATTTAACTTAATTTTTTTAACAAGTAAATTAAACTATGTGACATAGTATTAACTCTACTTTAATTAAATCCTTAAGCACCACCTAGGTTTTCTTGTGTGACAATATCTTCAGGTGGGTAATTTGAAGAGACTGACTTAGTTAAGAATTTAAATAATTTGGATATTATACTATATCACGTGGTTTCATTTTCTTGTTAATAGAAATTAAGTGATATCAATTGTTATATATTTAACGTTAAATATATTCGATCATCAATGAGTTTATTTATCATTAAAGTAGAAATAATACTACATCATGTAATTTCATTTAGCTGTGAATAAAAATTAAGTTGTCATTACTGAAGATTTCCTAACACAATCTTCCGGTTTTATCACTGCACACCGATTTTGCTAATGAGTATATTTATGTCTTCCGTAATCGCATCTTATTAGATTATCCTCAAATCTACAATATCCGAACTCGATCACAGCCTTTGTGATGTTCAATTTTAGAGGTTTCGTGGTGTTCTTTAAATTTATACGACCAAATATTAACCAACCCAATGGGAAAAGAACGAGTGTCCATTCTTCAAAATAAAAATTTAATCGTTGAAGTTGGTCTATAAATGTCAGGGATATGAGATAATATGATCTTATATCCATCAAATTGCAGTAATTCCCCTGTTTTGAAGGCAACTAAAAATGATCACATCAGAAAATCGTGGAAATTTATCTTACTTACTCGCAAAATAGTAGTAAATAGGCTCGATGTTTTCATCTATCTTTGTGTGATGTAGCGAAGTAAACGTATAAAAAGTAAAGTAATGGCCCTTAATATATTATAAATTTAAATATGTTGTAGCTGACGGTCTTACAAAGAACCAATTAAACAGACCCTCAATTGTAATTCGAATATTGCGATGGTAAATTGTGTTAAAATATGAGACACTCACAGTTCGTAAATATAAAAAAAAATTAAAAAGGAGGAAATTACAAATAATGAGCATTGCCAGTAGAAATCCAGACATAATTATCTGTGTATATTTTTATTTTATTGTTTTTAAAATTCTGTTAAGCGGTACACATATTAGTTACTAAGTTTAATTAAACTTCATGTAAACAGAAGTTCTTACTAAATATACAATATTATTTACTAAAGATTGTGCAACAAATCCCACTGACTTATAATTCAATATTGCCGTAGGGTCTCTAAAGCGTAAATTAATACATTTGAAGTGAAATTAATAATCTGGTTTAACTAATTGTTAATTAGATGATAGTTTGAAAATTGGTTACCAGTATTGATTACTTTGGCAGAACAAACTATTGTACCCATTTTGATACTTTAATTTAATAAAGAAATTTGTGAATAAATTTACGTTACTCAGTATGATTATGTACAGAATTTTTCTGTGAAATGTAGGTGCAAGGTAATCAACATACATTTTTCGAGATAAAAGCGTTGACATTGATATAGTTAAAAGCGAAGAATTAGTTTTACTATATATTTGAAACTATGTATATTAGTAATGCTTTAAGAATTCCTTATTGTTTTAAATAATAGGCTGAAATGTTAAAGAAAAAGAGAATTAGCAAAGAAATTTTAATTTATTAAAGGAATTTCTATCATGCGAGTTAATTTTTTCATCTCGATTTTGGAGATAGATGTCTCGGAAAAGAATAAAACGGAATCGTTGGAAGATCACTCGCGTTTCACTAATATTCCCGTTTGTATTATTTGTTATGTCCCTTTAATAAATAAAGCAAACCTTCTAAAATATGGAAAATACGAATACGTAATACAGATATATGTATGTTATATATATAAACGTATTTTAAAGATGAAAATATTTAACAATATTCTATGTGAAATCTAGGATATAGCATATGAGCTAACGGTTTATATTACCTTTACAGAAAAAAAACATGATAAGTTATCAATCGTAACTGCATATTTTTTGTTATCTTCTTATCTAATATTTGAACCGTTTGTCATTGAAAATAAAAGATTGTTGTTGCTGAAATTTTTGGCTTTTAACATTTAAAGACATACCACTTGGCAAGCGCTAATACATGTATTTTAAAAGTAGTTTTAAAAAAATATGGACCAAAAAAAACAATTTTACAAGAGGTAAACCTTTTTATTGAAAAACCTGTTATCAAAATGGTACTTTGATTTGCAAATAAAAATTCTAAGTAAATGTTGATTAAATTTGAACATTTATTTATTTGGAATAAAAAAAAAATAATAAAATCTTAATGTGTATTGTACACATAAAAGGAATTGCAAATAATGACCCTGCGTGATTAGGAAAAGGGAACTAAGAAGGTTAAGACCTTTAAGAATTCCGAGAAACGAGACTTTTAGACGAGTCTCGAAAACATTAATAGACGGGGAAATACCGGGATCTAGTTCAGTACGAAACATTGCAGTTTCTGCAGAAGATTTTCTAAATGAAATTGCAGATTTTTAGGAAAAATGAAACTGAACGAGATATTGTAGACTAACCGAAGACCATTAATAGGCATGTAACTAAAGCTGCTTCTAAGATATGTTGGATTATTTGAATTGCTCAAAGCATTATGAAGAAATATAAGAGTATGGACAGGGCGTTAATGTCATACTATTAACTATTACAATTGCGCTATCAATTGAAAAATATAGCCACTTTTTAAAACCAAAAACATAACGCTTGTATAGATTTTGAACATTTTCCAATTATTTAAGAAGATTATTCGTAAGATCTAGTTAGCATACATCACCACAGTTAAACAAAGTAATTAATATTCGATACAGGCGATCTTTGGTTTCAAGAGCCATGCAATTTCGAGGACGCTTAACAAACTATATTTTATTGAAGATGCAACAACAAATATCATTTATCGATAAGTAAATCTAATTCTTTTTCAGTGGATTCATAAGATTCGTGCGTTATTTTAGAAAACGGTCTTTGAATAGAGCGGTGTAGAAGATACTAGAAATTGTTGATTTTATGCCTTATGATAGATTTCCTACAAATTATACCCAAATCTTTTCAATCTAGAAATAATTATATTTAATTATTTTAGAAACTTATTAACAATAATTAAATTATTTCTATAATTTTATTATTTAATGTATGTTTCCACCTTTTGGTATAACCAAAATATTTTGTTTATTACTGGGAAAATCCTCTCTGAAACAAACGTTTCAAACTTCTTAATTTAATGTTTCAAAGTCGTGAGAGAGGACTTTTTCCAGTAATACATCAAAATATTTCGTTATGCCAAAGGTGGAAACATATAGTAAATGTTTAAGGATGATCCCCAAGGATTTTATTTTGTATAGTGTCGCCCCATATCTTCCAAAACATGACGTTGAAATAATTTAGTTATTCTTAATTTATAATACACTGGCTGCAACTACGAAGTCAAATGTGTTAGAAGTTGTTTTTCGTTTGACTAAGTTAGATCCTTCGAAGCGTTTTCAAATGTATTTCTTTACCCAGTTTCGCCACGTTCATTTGTTACCCTAGGGTCTTAACGACAACATAAACAAAATTATTATAATAAAGGATTTCTATCAAGACAGAAAAATTAGACGATCCCTTAGTTTGATGAGTTTATATACAATATACTTTTTTTATTAACGAAACGCGCATTAAAAACTATATTTTATAGTTTTAGTTTGATATAATTTTTTTGATATTTTATAAATATAGTAAAAAAAGTCTGTGTAACAATAAAGAAGTTTGACCTTTTTTGTTTTTTCTTTTCAATTTGCTTTATAAATTTTCCAACGAAGTGATTGTAAGAAAACATTAAGTCAACTTTGAAATAAAATTCTTCTGATGTCAATTTTAGCCGTTACTAGTTAATTTATGGTTAACACTTTTAAGAAAAATATTCGTTCTGCATAAATTTTAACACGGCTGGTTGGTTTTTAGCCACGAGTTCAAAACTTTTCGGTCGATGCTGAAGTACAATACAATGGGTCAATTAATGACAGTTAATAGACCTTCAAGAGCTTTACAAAAAAGAAAATGATAATTTCGTTAATTACACATTCATGACTAACACTTATATTTCAATTCATTTTTGTTTACACAAATATAAATGAATTTAAAATAACATTAAGTACAAACTCCTGTACTTTACGAGTTCTGCCACATTTGTCAGTTTCTTCATATCAAACGCAATTTCAATTCATTGCAACAATTAGTAACTGTCGGTGATTTATACAGTTATAAACTTTAGTACATAATAAATTACGCCAATACCTTCGCGCAAAACTAAACTCATTGACATTTAAAGGAGTTAATTTAGGTTTTGCTAATATATCCATCTCATCTTCGCCATTTAATTATCACTTGTTCAAAATTCTATGCAATCATGGTAGACCTGAAGACTTTATTAAGTTTCTTCAATACAACTATACCAGGTTTCTAAGCTGAATGCATATCGTCATTGTCAACTAGATAGTGAATCATAAATAAGTAAGTTGTATATGATTTGATTTATTTAAATTGTTATTTGGTAATATTACTTGATTTATTTAAAATATTTAGATTTTGGAAACTTTTTTAAAATTTTGTGACTTTAAAGTCAAGACAATGAAATATTCTGAACAACTTTTTTTTCAATTTACGTTTCCACAAAACATTGTGAAACCAAGGAGATGAAAGTAGCTCACAGTAATAAAACAATAATAAATACATTAAGCAATTACCAAAATTAATTAAAGATGCAGGCATAAAGGGAAAAAAGCAGTTAGACAAAATAATTGTTAGGTACGACAATATTAAAGAATTAAATATTTTATTAATGGAAAAGCAGGAAACAGAAGCAATTGCTTAATATAAAATAAATTTTTCTTTGGCATCCGAAAAAGTTTTACCAAAAATAAAAGCGCTAGAAGTGGTTTTAACAAGTACATTCCTTATTTATTTATATTTTCTTTATCAATATTGAGGACAAAATTTAAGACGAATATAATTGAATGAAAATTTAATTTAGAATTTTCGAAAATTATTATAAATAAATTTTTGCAAAAGTGATTTCTGTTTCATGCCGAATATTTAATTAAAATAATGCCTGTAATAGTTCGTACCACAAAGGTGAAATATTCTGTACAATATTTTTAAAAATATCTTTATATTTTTTATATGAAGTCTTTTTTCTATTAAAATAATAATGTACATTAAACTCAGGTTAATTATTTTTTAATATTATATTTTATAAATTATCTTTTATGAAAATTATACTAATCACATAATATACTATGTATTTAAAAAAATATATATGAACGTTGCATTTTTACTTTTCATTTTATGTAAAAGAAAATTTCGTTGCTGAAGAATTTATTTTCATACCCATTCTTAGCCTCGTAATCTTGTTCAAATGCACGAAAAAAAGCTTTACAATATTGTGAAATAAGGATCACTTATATAGGTAAGAATACTGTATGTGTTATTCTGGCTGAATTTCTATTCAAATTGTTAATTTAGGAGTTAAGATTAAATAAAACTTGAATTACATAGTATATCAATTGCAATGAAACCAATTTTTGGTTGGAAAGATAGTTAACAGATTAATTATTTCGGGGCGTAAATGTAATTTAATTTTTTTACAGCTTCGTTTTGTATTTAAGTAAACTATAAATTTGCACGGTGTTTTTAATTGTTAACTGTGTAAAAATATTTTCGCGAACACACATAAAACTACTCGCTAATACTTTTTTTTTATTTGTAATAAATTGTTAAAATTTTAATGTATCAAACATTAAAATGCGCTAAAAAAATAACACGTGCGCGATGATGTTGTAAATAAATTGTTGCAACCAAAATGTAAAATTGGTTCGTTTTTATGTCGCGACAGCAAAGAAAGGCGAGATCTGAAACGATATCTCTCTGACACTTGTTTAGTTCGTGCGAAACCTGGAGCTTCTTGAACTTGCCGGTTTATTATAAACGATTCAGTACTTTTAGGATAATAACGCCATGTCTCAGTTCCAATTTATTTATAATTTCAAATGTATCCACTTCTATTATAGTTTTTGTTTTATTTATACTATATCTACCTTACTCTCATTTCGCCATATAATTAATTTCTAAAGTCAAAATCGGCAGATTAGTATTTTTCAGTCAGCGTCCCATGCGTTATTTAGCTACAACCCTTGCCAGGCATATTGTAAGTATTTTGAGCTACACGAAATTTATGTCCATAATTCATGTATATCCAGGAAATGATAAAATAAGGTCTTAATTCGCGTTCAGAGGTCCCTCCTAACTCATTTGTAAAGCTTTAATTTAAATTTCACCACTGAACCAAAACATGCCAAACAAACAGGTCGGTCAGTTTCTGAACTTTCATTCAATGAAAATTGTAACAGCTTTACATCATTAACCCAAGCACAAGTTTAATAGCCTAATTTACGGGTAGTAGACAGCTTTACAACATTGTCGAATTAGGAATTGGTTGGCTGGGTGGCAAAGCTTTTACTGAATAACGTTATAAGTTTAATACTGAACGCTTGTTTACTTGAACTTGTTAGTTTGTAATTTAATCTAGTGATTAATTGTAGTATTATAGAATATTGATGCTAGTTAAATAGAATTATGTCCACAAACATAATCTTCAAACTTCATTCACTTTGCTCAAATCTATACATTAATTATTATCTATCTATATTATCTTCCTGCATATTTACATATTTAATGGGAGTCCTTAGAAGCCTCTACTCTAAGCAATCAAAGTTATAATTTATTTTGAATTACCTCTGTTATTATTTGTGCTCAGAACTTAGAATGCTTTTGAAGTAACTTTTATTATTTCAATATATTTATGAAGCCTTAAATCACTTAGGGTTCCGTTTCCGTTTTATTTTTCTTTTAAAAATTATGTTTAAATTTACACTCACGCTTTTAAATTTCTTTCAACAGTTTGTGGGAAAATCATCTTTTTCGAGTATTTTCCATGTGTTATATTCCATCAGATAACTGACAATTTTTACTATTTGCCGTAAAACATCTATTTTACCAAAAAATTAATGCAACAATTTTTATTGACAGTGATTTCGTATATTTAATTTACCACTATTTATTAAATCATATTTTATTCCGTGAAATTTAATAATAATAAAATTATCATATATTAATAATTTGATCGACTTCTAAATTTTAATATTTTTATTCCTTTATTCCATTTTCAAGGGAATGATTTAACAGTTTGATTATTTCTAAATTTTCCACATTTTTTTTTAATTACCACAGAAAGCAAAAAAAGCTATTTTCAACCTTTTCTAAGTGTTTCATATTAAAAAAGAAAAACTTTAAACACGTGGAATTTTAACAGTGTGCCCATCTGATATCGTTAAAATAAAACAATTATAGCAGTTATTTTCTTTTTCAGGAAATAATATTAGTGTTTTTGAGAAGACTTTCAAATGCCACAAGAAACTGTATTTATTTCTAAGCTCAGAAAGTAAAACGGTTACTTATATGTTGTGTTTATTGACACTCTTCTGAATGAAGCAATGTCTTTATATGAACGGTTCGAAATAATCATTTCCTTACTCTTCATGAGCTGTGAACCTATTTTTATAAATATAGTCGGATAAGACTTCTTGATCGTTTTGTATTAATAAAGTTTTTATTTGTACTATTTTATTTTATTTATTACATATCTATAAATATAGGTTCACTCTAATCAGCCGTTTTAATTCATTATCCGTCCAATTTACCGAACTGAATGTAATACCGTGAAAACGATGCAACAGATTTATTCATCCAAATGCATAATTTCGAAAATTCCTAACTATAAACAACATGATTTAATTTGATTACCTTTCCTATAATTCTTATGTCCAATATTTAAGATTTTATATAGTTTTTGGACATATTATGCGTGATATTTGAATAATTCTTATGATTAAATATATTGATGAAAAAAAATTTTATTGAAAAATTTTACTAACAGATTGAACCGATTTTCTTATGTATCCTAAGTGTGTCAGGTGAGATAAGCTTTTAAACGTTGGAGTACAAGGATATCAAAAACAATATTTCGTGTAGTATTAGGAATCCATATTGACCATATTACATCATAAAAGTCATAGGGTATAATTTGTTGAATCGTCATTTTCTGTCATTTTATTTTTGTCTACTCTCATATTTAAATGCTTGTAAGTGTTAATAGATTTAGTGTGGAATTAAAGCTTGTCTAAATTTGTTAATATTTAGATACGGAATAAAACCTAAAATCTGATGTTTTAAATTTTTGGTATAAAATGTGAGCAGTTTGTTCGCATATAATAAGTGCTGCTTACGTTTAATTACTCACTTATTTATTGCGCTCAAAAATACAAAAATAATAAAATTATAAAAATAATAAAATTATTAAAGGTAATATGATTACAAAGGTCAATTAATGAGTCAACAAAGCGAAAATGTTATAACACACGCGCAAATGGACAGGGATAGCATTCCCAAAGATATGAGATTTCTAAGGTATTTACTGAAAAGAGTTTTGACGTGAAGACATCTTTTCGCTCATTAAGTATGTGGAACCGGTTATAGCCGGTTGAACTTTCTTGTGTTATACAATATGTACAGATTTCAATTGCTTATAGCAGCGATTACGCCTTTCGTTGGTATTGTTTATTTATGAATAACGGTTTTGTTTATTTAGCATTGCTCGTAGGGAAGATTTTGTTTATTTAGCATTGCTCATAGATTTTTGTCCATTATTTAGTGAATTAACTTAAGTTTAGATCCGATCACATTTTTTTTTATGCACCGTTGTGAAATATAATGACGACAACTTAAAGTTTATAAATTAGTGCAAATTGGTAGTTGATGTTGCCAATTGAATATTTCTTTCAATTGGCAGCATTTGTTCCCATGATATTATGTATTAATTAGATTTCTAACTAATCATTCACCGATTTTTAATGATTATGTTTTCTTCTTCTTAAGCAAACGCTAATTTTAATTAAAGCGTTATTTCGTTTAATTAGTTAATTAAATATTGATTTGCAAGCATATTAATATGACTACAAATTTTTCAGGAAAATCTTATTTTGAGGTTGTAATATTTGTATTTTTATACCTTGCATGGAAAATAAATGATGTAGGATCATAGAATTAGATGATTTCAGATACACTGAAAGAATATTAAGATCTGCAAAATTTTAGGAGGAGAGAAATGTTGCAGGTTTCATATAAAAATTCGACATTTCATTGTGATTTTAAATTCAAGAACTTAAAGTCATTTAATTGGGAGTTGAGATTGCGATCATATACTTTATAAGCAGTTATAACATCATCTTCTGTATGTATTTTCTGTACTGTGTGAATTATAGGAAAAATTGTTCTTCATTTTATAAAAATTAGGATGTATTTAATATTTTTTAGCACTTTTAATCTTTTACAGCTTTTTTTAAATCATATTTTAGTTTCTCGTGAATAGTTTCCAAGTAATATTCTACCAAAAAGAAAAAAACTTAAAAATAAAGAATTGTTTAATCTTTCTTTTTTAGGCTTATAAAATAATAACATACACAATTTCATTTGGAAATAGTAGCTAAAAATTGATATTGATTTACATTTTAATGTTTTTATTTAATGACACCTAAAACTGAATACTTTGAGATTTTTATTCCAGTAATTTTAGCATTTGTGACGAAAAATTATTGCTTATATTTCTCAGCTTTAGTATTATTCTAACGGAAGTTATGAAACTCAAATGAACATTTCTCAGAAGAACCGCTTTAGTACATACTCATGTTCAACGTAGGAAGTTGACCGCCCGAATAAATGACGTGTCATTACTTGTACCAATCCCATAAACGTAAACTCTACTAATAACGACAAGTTCGTTAGCGCGTGCTTAATTAGACCCTTTTACCCACTGTTTTCTTAATTGTTGCTTTTAACTATATTCTATAACTAGCTGCGAGCCGTGGTTTTACTCACGTACAACTGGCTTAATTAAACTGCTTAAGGTTAATAAATATCTCCGCGTCGTTCGCCATATGACAGATCATCAGTGTGTAGGATATATCGGAGGGAATACTCCTAATACACTTATAATTCTGAGTAGAGAATTGAACTTCAATTTTTTAAGTATTTCACTTATTACGTGAAGATAAAAATTTTGCTCTAAACAATTATATAATTTTTTGTCAATATCTTACCAATTACAAAAGTTCGTTAAATTCCGCCGACGGAAGTTGGAATGTTTGGTCCTGCCGTAACTTACATTTACGATAACTACATGAACACCTGATTGCTTGCTACAAAAAAGCTGATAGCAAGAGTGAGCACCAATCTTGTTTAATAACTTTGCTTTAGGCACAGTAGTACACAAATGTGAATTATAAGTGTTATATCAAATATGGAGTAAATCATATAATAGTGTATTAGCACAATTATAAAAATTATATTTTTTTTATTCTTTGGTAGAGTTGAAAATAAAGGAAACGACTAGTCCGTCGAAAATAATATTAGCACAATTGAAGCGTAAGCAAGTCGTGGAACAAAAAGAAATTGTAACTAAACTTGATAACACTCTCAGATTTTATGGTGACACCTATTGTGTGCTACAATTGTTTTTTGTTTCTTAACATTTTAAAAATATTTACATACGGAGAATCTGTTGCATTAAATACAATGACTCGTTTATATAGGAAAACATCAACGTCATCAACACATAATTCCTTAAAATATATAATCCCTTATATTTTAAGGTCATGCCCCAAAATTAGCGAAAAGTGATATACATATATATATATATATATATATATATATATATATATATATATATATGTATGTGTATATATATATATATATATACATATATATATATATATATATATATATATATATATATATATATATACATATATGCATAAGGTTTTTCTGTTCTTTTATATTCAGTCATAATATGGATCGACACCTGAATGTAACAAGGTATAAAAGAAAAACTTACACGGAGGTGATGTTGAGATTTCGTACTGCTACCCGGATGGGCAACATATTCCTTAGTGACGAAGCTCACTTTCACATTGGAGGATATGTAAGCAGAACTTTCGTTACTGGGTTGTCCACAACCCAAGACAAATGCATCAAGAGCCTTTACATAAGCCTAAAGTAACAGTCTGGTGTGCCATGTCTGCATTTGTAATCATAATGCCTTATTTCTTTGAAAATCAACGTGGTCAAACTGTAACTGTGAATTCGGAGAGATATGCCCAGATGTTAAATTACTTTTTCAGAGAAGAACTAAAATTTAGTCCATCCTTCAACCAAAACACATGGTTCCAGCAGGACGGGGCCACAGCTCACACTGCTAATGTGTCCATGAATGCAGTGCGGCAGTTATTTCCAGAAAAAAATATATCCCGAAACGGTACCGTACCGTGGCCACCTAGGTCACCCGATTTAAGCCCATGTGACTTTTTCTTATAAGGATACTTAAAATCCGTTGTTTACAAAACAAATCCGAGCACTGTGACACAACTTAAAGAAAATATTCGAGCCGAAGTCAGTAGGATACCCCAGTCGCTCTGCAAACGCCTTTTTGAAAACATGCGTGCTAGACTCGAAGAGTGTGTCAGACTCGATGGCCGCCATTTGGAAAACGTGGTTTTTAAAAAATGAAATCCGCATTTGTTTTTATAAAGTTAAGATATAACTACTTTGTATTAGAGGTGTATTTTTTTTTACAATTTTTCAAACATTGAAATCTGCCACTGGACACCTGTATATACGTATAATAGTACATTATTTTCCAATATGACTTTCCTTGTACTATTGCCAGTTTGCATTCATATTTTATTAGAATTGAATAAATTTCTATAAAAATTTTCCTTCCGGTCGCCAGATTTAATTTGCATTCTCTCAGAAATTGTCTTTTTAATTATATTTCTTTTGTTTCGGGTACAGTATTATATTGTTATAAATGATTCTCTTTCTTTTCAAGGTGAAATGCAATCTAGTGTGCTGTCAACTTTCTTAACATTTTATCTGGGTAATAATAAGAAGTTCACCTTTGATGATGCTACTGATCAACTGAAAAAGCGAGCGTAAATTAAGAATCGGTTTCACAATTTAGGTTTTGGTTGTACGTAATTGAAATTTTAGCTTGCGGAAATATTCCTTCAATAAATATGCAGATGCATTGTTTTGTTTATGACATAAGCTTCTCTTGATAGAAGCTGGAAGCACACATAGTACATACAAGATCGCAGATTAATAAACTAATCACGATAAGATCACCGATAATACAAATTCTAAGGAATACACAATCCAACGAAATTCGTGAAAGTTACCGTATTCAACATTTTCTCAGTACAAAAAAATTTCTAATTTTTATAGCGATTATTTTTCTTATAGACTTTATTTTTATCAGTTAGCATCACAATCAGAACAGCTAGCAAAAATTAGGTCACGACGACGAAAATCAATTAGTAACTAGTAATTACTAATTGAATGGTAAACTTATAATGAAACTTTATTATTATTATTATACTAACTCTAAAATATGTTTTCTAAACAACGACTGAAATAATATAACTACTAAGTGACGATTCGCTAAAACACCGAAGCGGAAAGAAGCATAAACTACTAACAAAAGGGCAGTCATATTGCCATAGTTAATCTATCAGGTGGAGTTTAAATTACCCAGACCAGACCCTAATAATAAAATAGAATTTAAACTTTTAACAAAGTTAGACCATTGTTAATTTTATGAAATATGACTAAACCTTTGTTTAAATTACGTCAGTCATTTATATTCTGTGATTGATATTATGAGCTTCAAACGCAATCAATACAACAATATCCCCAGCCAGTAAATAAAATATTTATTACTTATACTAAGAAGTAGAAAGATGCAAACTTAAAATAAAAGAGAAGAGACAGTAATATATATTGGAAACCTGTATCATGTACATGCGTTAAGCAATATATAATATGACTTATGATACCAAAAGAACGTGTTCAAAATTAAACAAAATAATGCTAAATTCCAAAATTAAAATAATATCTAAAGCAAAGAAAAAAAGGACGGGTTAATAAATTAAATCGAAAAAGCATTCCTTAGTTACAAAAAAAAGGTTTTGGTATATTATAATCAATCATTAAATAAGTGGCAATCAAAAGGTTATGACACTATTTATTGTATTCAAAACATCAAAAGTTATGGAACTAGGACGCTACACACTTATTGTTAATATATAATGATTACTTTTTCCATATACATCAAGACTTATCTAGCACCATGCGGTCAAAAATCAAACACCATTTTATAACTTTCGAGTCTAACATATGTATTGAAAAGGGCTGTTCAAAAAAAGTAGAACTCGCACTATGAGGTTTCCACGTCCACTAAAGTACTTAAAAAATTTAGACAGTTATGGGTATGTAATATTAATGTGAAACAAATACACTTATCTCTATTATTTTTAAACGCAATATATATTTCAGCAGCGTAAAAAAATTGCTTGCTTTTCTATATTCCTTTATTAATAAAAGATAAACATAATAGTATACACTATGATACTAAACTTTTTTTTTGTTTCATAACGTTTTGGAGACCCAAATTTCAAAAACAGCCATTTTTTTAAAAATTCTACGTGTTCTCAGAAAATATGCTTACAATTTACATATCCTCAAGAAATTACATTACAATTGGACTTCAAGTGGAAAAGGTATGAAGCTCATGTCACAAGGATAAATGAATAAATGAGACGTAATAATTTCCGTTTCCGTTAAATGATCCGTTTTTCACTATTTAGATATAGAACATAGTTATTTTTAAGATACTATTTCTACATTTATTTACAATAATTTAATGAAACCATCTTCTTCCTTTCTTGTTCTGAAGAGAAATAACTTCGTAATCACTTAAATTAATAAATATTATCTGCAATATGAGCGTAAACGAACGTTCCTGCGTCTGAACTTGAATTAATTACAGGGTTCTGCTCCCGTGGAAGACGACTAAGTCTTTTATTTTATCATTTTTAAATACGTTGCTCTTGTAAAACTGATCGGTCTTGTGTTAAATATAGTTATCAATAAGTGATCCAAAAGTACAACATAACATTAAAATAGAGGAGTTGAGATATTTTTTTTTCAGAATGGAATATGCAAAACAAAATGAAAGATATCCTTCGGTTTTGTTTTTGGACATTGGTTATGAAAAATGGTAAGAAAATGAAAGATTGGTAAGCACTCTAATAAAAATAATTTTGATGCAACTAAAACAAAAAGATTTAAAATAATCAATATCTATTCATACCGATGTACTATTTGTGTGTATGCCTTGTAATAAACGGTGTAAGGGCGCGGACGGAAGCGCGGGGAGCTGCTGCAGACGCGGACGCTTGTGCTGCGCCCTTTATGTCTTGTCCTACCCAGAAAGCACTGCACCTCATTGAGTATAGCTCTAATTGTTTATACTTCTCTGCGTTTATTTCCTTGTGACTGTTCATAGAACAGGTCTCTTACTTCTGTCTAATCTATAATTAAGTAATTTAATTGTAAACCAGACCAGAAAACATCACAACTTACATACAATGATTTATTAAAATTAATTTTGCTTGGTTTAACTTGACGTTATTCATATTGTCTTGGTTATATGAATATTATTCACTTTTGTACTTGGGTTATAACATTTATACACACTAATATGATTATGGAAATTCTCAATCTTCAGAATTTTTGAAAGGTAAATCTAAATGTATTACATTTTTTTAAGTTGGGACGTAAAATTTCGGAAAAAAGCGCGACTTCAAAATTGAATATTGCATTTTTCTCTTAATTTTAGTAAAAATATTTGCTAAGATTGATTAATGACGTCTATTATAAACCACGTCTTGGTGTAGAATTATTTATTTCATTAGAAAAAATAAGTATACCGTTTCAAAATCATTGAAGAGTAATAGAATAAATATTAATCTATAAAAATAACTTTAGTTTAATTTAATTCTACTCCAAAATATTTATTCTCTGCCCCATAGCTCAATTATTGATCGTATTATTGACTGTTGGTAGTAATGTAAATTATGCATAGTATACTTATATAATTCAAGAATCAATATAATATTTTTGTTGAATTATTATAAAATTAAAAGTAAAAAATAAAGTATTAAAAATATTCACTAATTTTTTAGAGAAATTCATTTCGAAAGCAACATTGTTATAACGTTAAGAATATAATTGAGGAAAAAATATATGTTATAAATCCATATATATTTGAAACTAACGTCAATATTAATTAACACGGAGGAGTACGAATATACAAGGCAGAATACAAAAAAGCCTTTCTCACGGATACGGGCAGCATACATCTGTCATATTTCACTTAAAGAGTGACATGTGTCTTTTCAATGGAAATGGCTTAAAATACCAACATTCATGTTACAATGTACTCGTATTGATGACCTTATTCGGAGCCATTTATCTGTAACCACCTGTTGATAACCATTTGATCCATCTTACTTTGTCACCGTCGAAATTATTATTAAATATCATTTCACATTTGAATAACATACGGTAATTATAAGAATGATTCTTTTTTTACGTTTTGTAATATCAAGTACTTTTTATGTAAAGCGTTAATCTTATTTACATAAACTTTGAATTATCACTATATTATAAAAAAACAGTCGCAGAATTTCTCCTGACAATGTAGGTTTCTTTCACTATGGTGTCGAATATTATGTTTTATAAAAAGTAAATAAATAATCGTTAAATCTAGGCATTAGTGTATAATTTTATTTATAGTAATCCATTATTTTACAAGTTTACGGAATTTTGTAACGTAATATATACATGACTTTTGATCGACACTTTAAAAAGCTAACAATGTCTATGGAATAATTTGCTTTATTAAAGCTTAACTAATTATCCTTCAGTCATTAACTTATTTATCTAGTTTAGCTATAGATTCTTCGAAATCGGTCTGCTATCCTGATTAATAGACAGAAATTGATAATACATAGTTCAAGAAACCAGAATCTCTAAAGTGACAACGGTTATAATACAAACATCGTCAGTAACATTATATGAACGTCCAAATATAAAACGTGATAAGCGTTTTGATTTTAAAATGTTTACGTTGAAGAGTATGTATCAATAAGCTTGCTCTGGGAATGAAACTTTTGAAAGCATTTATATACGAGTATAACAAAGTATTACTTTTCAGATTCCAACCAATTAACACCTCGAAAATATATTATCTTTTTTTATTTTGAGGCAGGAAAATATTTTGAATGAAAATAATATTGAATAGCTAATTTATGTGTATAGCTATAAATGGAAAGTCGTCTAAATTGAAATTGCTACTTAGATAAGATTTAGACGACAATTCTGAAGCGACCAATGTTTAATTGTTTCCTTTTTGGATTTGAGTATATTACTTTTTTTATTTCTTACAGTGTTTAGCTACACGAGTCTGTACAATGTGTCAACTAATTTTTTTTTTAATCTTCACCTAATTGAAACGTCAGATTCTTCTACGGGCATACACATTTAAAACATTTTGTTACGAAATAACAACCGGATGCGGAAGTATAGACGCTAATATGGGAAACTAAGATAAAGCTGAAAGCAACCCCAAAAGGTAGGCTCTAAATTTCACACCGGTATTTTATTAGGAATTACATCATATTTACTAGGTTAGGAGCATAAACCTGTACGGCGTATCATTCCAATCAAAGTGACAATGTAAAGTCCATATTGTGTAGTATATCGATTAGAATATAATAGCATGTCTTTCAAGTGATATTCTTAAAATAGTGTCTAAAAACCGGCTTTTATAATTTATGTGTGCATAGTATATGCACCAATAATTTGCAAAAGGCAAGTAGAAATTGTGCGGATGAAAAATGAAGGCTATTGCAGTATAATGTTTAATTGTAAAAAAAGGAAAATCTAGGAATCTGTGTATTTTCATTAAAATTCATTTGTCAAACCCGCTGTATTCATACAACTATGATTAAAAATTTCTTCATTATATTATGAAAATTCTCGTACATATATATAAAAGACCAATGTATTTTCGTACCCGCCTAGTTTTCTCTGTAACTACCTACCGGTTTCTACCCGCAGTCATGATAATAGATAGCTCTTGATCTCCCATCGATACTAATAGGGTTTGGTAGCGTGGGTTGTGCATGTATGGGAGTGGGTGGTGAAAATGTGTGACGTTACGAAATCTTTTCCAAGAATATTGCAGTTTTTTCTAGGCAGTGTAAGAATATCCTAGAAAATTTCACAACGTCCATAAATATCGTAGATTTCTCACACAAAATCGCTTTTTATTTATAACCTATATTCTTCATCCTTTCGCTTAAAATGGATATCAGATGGACCAAAATTGTTAATGATATTCTAAACTGGAAATTGCACATGCTGCATTTTAGAAATTGTATCCTCGACGGTATATAAATCAAACTTTTAGGCGCATGTAATATATTTAATAGTATTTTGACAACGTAAAAGAATGGAGAATGAAAAGCGAAAGTCCAAAATAATTTTTTCTTATTTTTTATACTTTTTAAGCTTTATAGTTTTTGCTGAAAGAAAAGTCGACGTTTAGAAAAGAAACAGAATAAGAAAGAGAAAAGAGGCTTGCGAGAATTCGAAAAAAGGTGCATCGAATAAAAAAAATTTAAACTGAAAGATAACGTGCAAATTACACAGAAAAAAATTATAGTCATATATTTTAATCTGGTAAAGCCGTGTAATCTAGCTAGTCATTAGATAAAGTGAACTTACAGGCTGAGTTCTTTGTCCGAGTTTATGTCGAGAACTAATAAAGAGGTTTGAATAGTTTTTAATATATGTACTATCAGAGAAGGACGATATGGTAGAAATAAAATAATACGAAGTATCAAGTCTATTTAAGTGGCAGTAAAGGCAAACTTACGTCAACGATTTAACTTAATTTTGATTTAAGCTACAAGCTGACCTTTTAACTTGCCCCTCTGCCCGGACCGACGCGATAAGTAGTTACTTACAATCAACTGCGGTCGCAAAATTATCGTATAGAGTAGAGCAGTCAGCTTAAAATTTTGATCAATTTCTCAAATAGCTTCTGCCTTGTGTTACCTTTTGTGCGTGACCCTTTGATTTAGAAAGCAAAGCATAATTATTCAAACATTTATAATTGACTGGTTAAACTACTTAAAATTTGATATTAAACTTCAAAAATAATATCAATATTATTTATCTCACAATCTAAGAAAGTTTTGATTTTAGGTAAATGGGTTTAATTTATAAGTTCCAACTGGTAGAATTTCACTGTAATCCTAAATTTCTATTTGTTTAACATAAATAAATTCCAAATTCGATCTTCACAGACAATGAACACTTAGTTGATTGGAAAAGGGTTGATATTTTAAGAATGTTTCAAGCTATACAAGTATGAAATGAAATAGTTCTGTCAGGTGTGTGACGGGAAGATAACTATTAAGAATAACACAAAGTTACTTATTGCAATAGCAATTCCATATTCAATTTATTCATTGTAGTGACTTATATAACAATTGATTATATGTATACACACACGTATATGTATATGTGTCTATATATATATATATATATATATATATATATATATATGTGTGTGCCTTTTAAAATGTATTAATTTTTTACATTTTTATACGTAATTGCAATAACTAAACTATTCAGAAATAAATAATGTTGTATATAGGATTGAAAAAAGGAAAGAGAAGAATTTAAAAAGTCGACATATTTTGATCGAGACTACGAAGGTGCAAAAAAAATTATAACACTAAATGTTCAGTATCGTAATGAGCTTTGGTTCTAGTTTTTTCAAGTTGCTTTTGTCTAGTTTTCCACGCATATTTCCATGTGCTGTCAAGTTTTCTATGTATATCGTAGCTTAGCTTCTTCTGGAATGTTAATTAAATACATTGTAAAATAAAAGTATAACGTGACCAGTAATAAAATAAAAATATTTAAGGCAACTAATTCGAAAAATAATAAAATTAAATAGTTTCATAATTTCGGAAAATATTCTGCTGTTATTGGATACGTTTTATTATTAGAAAATAACCATTGTGTGTAATTAAAAATCCTCGCACTTCAAAAGTTTAAAGTTATTATCCATGCCCGTTGAGAACTCGAAAGCAACATAAAGATAATTAACGATGTATACTTGTAGAAGGTATCGAAAAGTCTGAATAGAAAATTTTGCTAAAAGAACACGTAAAACAAAGGACAATTTTATTATTTAAAAAAGGAATGAAACAGAATACCTTACAAAAATTATTCCATATTTCAATAAAATTCAATACAATATTGTTCGCACTTAAATATTAGAAAGCCATGCAGAAGAAAAAAAAACATTGATACTAATAATCATTTGACAAAACGTCAAGTCGGAAATGTCATCCCTCACACAGGTGGCAATGAAATTAAGTTTAACAAATTTAATTGATATCTAAAAAAAATATTCTCATAGAATAATTATAAAAGAAATAAAAATAAAATGTTATCATTTTGAATTGTTACAATTTTCAACCACTTCGTGTTCTGTCTTAGAACAAAACCAGCATTAAAGCTTTGTGATAGGTTTTCCTGCAAAAAACGGAAGGAATACTTTTAAATAATAATATGTGAAATCTTCATATTTAAACTCTTAGTAAACGGGAGCTTGAAATTCTACTTGGTGTTGACAAAAATAAAATTTAGAAATTATTTCTTTAATTGCCCTTTATTCAGTATTGGATGTACAATGGTACCGTCCGTAAAAATGATGTGAAATTCAGTTTTTATAAAATAATACATTTTATTTTAATCTAAATCAAACTCTGATTTGTGACCCAAAATTGCTTTCAAGTTTTTAATGTGTCCTTTTTATATTGTACAATAAAATCAATTAACTTAAAAATTCCTCTTTTTATAAGTATTTTATTATTCCATCCAATGAAATTGTGAAAATATTACTTAAATATATAATGCATAAACTTATAAAATCACAATAAAATTATAACTTTAAAAAGATGAGCCACGGCCATTAGAAGGAGTTATTTTAACTTACTACCTGTAGTGACAATTATTTCAGTGTAATATACGTTAATTTTACTAGTATAAATTAAACATTTGGACATCCTAAAATGAAATATAATTCATAGCAGCTTCGTAAGCGGCACATCATTCAAATGTAATTTCAGATTAGATATTATATTCCTCGGCAATAGAGTTAGTCACATTCTTATCAGCAACAGGTAAGTCTCTTTGAAGATTGATATCGAAACGAACACTGAGCCTGTTATATTGAACGGATACCTGTCACCTTTTGGGCAAATATGACAGATATATCCTCCTCAGAGTACGGTATTCCGTGGGATAGACTGGCATATGTATTTCCACGAATGCACACACTAGCTTTGCGAGAAATATGTGATGCTGATGATTTTCAAATTTATTGAGACGTGTCGAATTATACGGTTGAATTGTACGCGTTGGTTGAATTATACGGTTTTAATTATACAATCACGTATCTTATGGAAGAGAGTATATACCATACTGAATATTTGACAATTGTAACACGTTTTAAAATATTTGAGTGATGTCCTCGTAATGTTGTGTGTTGAAAATTAAAATAGGCTTATAGACAATAATTCCACAAAACATATAAACAATCTCTGCAAATGTCTACATTTCAATTTTAATTCCTAAATTATCCACTATATTGCTCTAGTTTTCTTTTCAATTTGTTCATTTGCAATTCTCAAGGCATTAAGAAAAATCACAAGGCAAAAATGTAAACGCGAAAGGTAAAACCTATCAAATTATCCCCAGTTTAGAAATTTTATAATCACAAACTTTTGAAGTGCATGAAATAAGCAAAGGATGAATCGAAATTATTTTTTGATTTCATATAGTTGGTAATAGAAATGACCAATACAGCGTACGCGGATGCAGATTCTAAATTAACCTAATAACAATTTTTATGCAGCATGCAAGTTGCATGAATTATTGACATTATTTTCATTAATACCTTTAATTGGAATAAATGTGTATTTTTTCACATGACTATGAGGATAAATAAATGTTTAATGGCTATCAAAAACTAAAATGAAATGTTGTAAAAATGTATTCAGAATATATAATATTCGTTGCCAGGTTTTCCACTTCCAATATATCCGATATTTAAATTATTTTTTTTTGCTATAATCGACAACATTACCTGTTTTGAGACGTTACCTGTTTAAAAGTAAGATTATAAATATTTTACTATTTCAATTATTTTTTTCTATTATATATCGATAATGTTACCTGTTTTCAGACGTTACCTGTTTAGACCTAAGATTATAAATTTTTTACTCAGTGGTTTCACGTACTCGTGTTCAAAATATTTTACTCTAACTATTCAAAGATTTAACGTTCACTCATGTTCACGTGTCACTCGTGTTCAAAATATTTTACTCTAACTGTTCAAAAATTTAACGTTCTTAAAAATATGATCGGTTTTTACTAAAGTATACATTTGCGGGTTATTGTCATCAATATTTCCCTATAGATTTTTTTCAATAGCACCACATCGAAACTAAAAAAAAATTATAGTACTACATTTAATAAATTAATTAAGTACACAATACCTTATATAGTCATAATTTATATTAAATTTGAAATTCGCAGAACTAAGCTATAATGACTATAATTTTGGCTGAAATCATCTTAGAAATTGCCTCTACCTATACAGTTATTTAAGAGAAGGGTATTGCATATGAGGATTGCTAAATATTCTTTAAGATAGGTTAGATTAATAGCTGATTATTAAGTAGATATGTCTTGGGATTCGTAGTTAATATGTGGAGTAAATTATATTATGTATACAAAATTGTCTTACATTATAAAATCATAACAGCAACGTAACACGATTTTGCGTGGAATAACTATTACATTGAAAATAGAAAGAGAGAGACAGAGAGAGAGAGGGAGGGAGGGAAAGAAAGAAAAAATTGGTTATACACTCTTGTGCTAGGTAATTAACGGAAAATGAAATTTTAAGGAATTAATTTGAAAACAGTAAGGGCCTTTGATATTGTTGTGCATGTTGTGGCCTTTTTACACTCAATTGCAGATAACTGTATAAATAACCTTGCCGGTAGAAGAATTTAAAGTTGAAACTTATAGAGAAAAACATTCTTGGTTTTAAATGCCATGCCAACACACCTGAAGAAGGTATCCATACAATCTGAATGATCGAGATGTATGATATGCTTTCTTTCTAAAGGTGAAGGCAAATTCGTATGTTCATGAGTGTAATTGCGATATCGAGGGAGAGAATTTTACTTATATGGAAAATTCTTTAACAAATATTATATTTATTTATCTCTCTACTTTAATATATCTCATCGATATGTATGGCGTACTTTTTATTACGAACGCAATCTCTTACAGCCAACCAGAAAATCAGTCCAACCTCGCTCAGCAAGCGGCCAAGAAGCGAAGCCGGCCCAAAACCCCCAGTGCGCTGAGCCGCCAAAGGTTGCATGCCTTGTATTCAGCCCAACACACTACGGCGATGACATATATTAATGTGTGAATAAAATACGAAAAACTTGTGAAATACGAGTATAACAAGAGTTCCTTACACAGTTAGGCTCACATAAACTTTTAGACGTAAACATCGTGCGTATATAATATTTCTAATTAAGTATTTATTTAAAATAACATTATGAATTATGTTGTCTAGTGTATTTTTTTCTAGATGCATATAATACAAAATTATTTTTGTAGTTGATTTAAGTCATCTGCGTGAAGTTTCTCTAAACATCTTAGAGTTCCAAATGCATGTCACAATTTGGTCGACTCGACTGTTACTTGTAAACTAATAAAGTCTTCATAGCTGTGATAATTTTATTTTAATTTTGTTAGAAGACTGCTTTTGTAAATACGTTCTCGTAATTAAAAAGAAGATGTTTACCTGGTAGGTGTTAAGGACACGCAACTCTATAAAAGTACCATTTTAAACTTCAATATTTCCTAAATGGATAGAAAAATCTCTATCGAACCTGTATCGAAAAATTTTATGTGACATAATCCCAATATTGTTTAAAAATACCCTACCTACAATAGAGTGTGGGAAAAAATTACTCCCTTTATATATAGGGGAGGTATCATAAAAAACTTTTTTAAAAGATATGTACATATATATATATATATATATATATATATATATATATATAGCAGCATATTTATAGTTGTAGAAGCCCACGTGTACCCGCTATGACATATAGACTTAGAGGCAGATGGACATGGGGAAACTATAAAGGTTCCTGGTGTGGCTATGGAACCCTCAGAATACCTCAAAATCAGATGCATGCTTTTCATATGCTTCATTCTTATAATATTAGTTACGTGTTTGGACGAAAAGTAAAAAAATAGCTCTAAATTATTACGAGTTAATTATACTGCAATTGGTAGTACAGTAAATAGGAGTAAATTAGCACTTCACTTACTAATTTTCAGTACCGTACGCAAATAATGAAGTTAATTTCTTAATGAACTGGGTTGATTAGTTGCGATTTTACTTATTACCTATTTGTACCAATATAATTTGGACAAGTTTTATACTTACGGTATATCTGTTTAAGTGAATCGTTCCAGTAGACCTATTATTATTCTGTAGGAAAAATATTTAGAATACGCATTGCCTTGATGCCATTGAATGATAATTAATCATTGTTCTATGAAGAAGAGTGTAACATTTACTCTTTTATAAAGCAATTTAAGCTTTTCAAATTTTTTTTGTAATAAGCCTTGCTAGTGATATTAAAAAATGGATGGTATTACCTACTTTTTCCAGATTTTCTTATTTTTATTTCGACAATTCATTGGTTTCATATTTTTTGCTTTCGATCCGCCAAATACTTTTGTACTTTTCACCATATTTTTTAACATGTTTTGACATTAGTGTACTCACATGGCGATGAGTTATATATTTTCATTACTATATAATATTGAAATAACGGTCTTATTTGATACTTCACCATTTCAATATTACTGAATTTTGTGATTTTTAGAACGCATTTATTGCTATATTTATCATTATTAGAACTGCGTATTACATGGACTTGTGATTGAGTGGGAATTGGAAGGTGAAAATTTTGCCATATTTATTTATGTGTATATTTATTTCTTGTTAGGGTCTCTTAGGTGTCCTTGAGTTTCATTAGTTTTTTTTATAATCTACGTCTTTGTTATCGCTACGAATGACGCAGTAATTGTCGATATGATTATAATTATTTATTATTATAAATAATAAATAATTATAGTCATAACGACATATTGCTTTTATTGTTGCTATTTTTATATCGTACTTTTCCTAAGTTTGGGTGATTGGTATTTTATGGAATCAATAACTAGTATAGCTCGGTTAGGGTTTTGATATATATTTTCATATAGGAAATTGAATAAAAGACGTAAATTCCATTTAAATTTTTCAGTTTTTTCCAGTCCATTTAAATTTTCTATTACATTATCTTTACATAATAAATGTAGACCCTATAAAAATTGCGGATAATTGTACCTAAAATCTCTTGTAATAAATCCCTTTTAAATCACGTATCTTCGTAAATACTGTCACCAAATACATGTTTCGGAAAAAATATTCTCTTTGTGGGCTTGTAGGTTTATTTTTATTACCGTGTAGCAGTGGAATATGGCTTTGAAGGTTGTAGGTCATTTTACTCTTTTCTGTACAATATGTGCATAATGTATGAGACCAAATATTCAGTCTACACCTACACTACGAAAATAGAGTAAGATGAGCGAGTAAAATTTAAAAAAAGATTTCCACGGCAATGTTACTGAGACCTATACTTTTTTCTCTTTCATTACTTGTTTTTGAAAATTTACGTAATACTGAATATATTTGGCATTAATTTTGAAGAAATTCATTATTCACAATTAAATGAATTAAGTGATGTAATATTATTTCTACCTTACTTAAGTTCTTTACCACGATCTATGTTATCTTTTCTAATAGCTCACCTGAAGATGTTGTCATACAACGAAACCTAGGTGGTGGTAAAAAAAGTAGAAATAACACTACATCACATAGTTTTGTTTAACTGCAACATTAGCAAACTCATCAAAATCAAAGCCTTTGAACTGAACTTCAAGGAAGTACACTCGCTTGTTTATTCCCTTATTTTTTGACCTAAGTTTCGACAGCCATGAAGAACTATTTCTTACCCATTGGTGTTGTTAGCAAGGATAATATTTAAAACCATAATGATGACTTAAAACGTCTAGAAGTGGCGAATGTCTCAAATATATTTAAAAGATCTACACATGGATCCTTATGTGTGTATTCATGGTTTTTAAGAATAAAAAACTTAAAGCAAAGTGTGTATTTATATGGGTAGTATGGTCAGTAATAATAATAGGTAATGGAGTAGACAGAAATTTAATTCTTTTGAAAGTCTTTTATTGACGGAAATAGGCTGGGAGGATGATGTAAAACTCTTAGTAGGTACGACTTACATAATGATTGAGACTTTTATAAGAAACAGGAATGACAAACGTTTAACCGAGTAAATCAAAAGTAACAAACAGGTTAAAAAAGGGTTTACTTCGGTTCTATAAACTTAAAAATATATATGTACCTTGCGAGGATCGATATTATGTGAATCAGTCATTGACAATTTTGAAAAAATTTGATTTTAAATTAAGCGTTTCTGGAAATCAAATGAGATTGAATTAACTACAACCTTATCAATTGTCGTAGTCAATTTTAATAAAAATGAAGTGACTAAATAAATTTTGTTCGGTATATGATTTATGATATTTCCAAATTATAACGTGGTCAATTTCGTTAACTAATCATGACAGTTGTTTAAATGGTCAAATCAATACTTATTTACCTGATATAGTTAGTTGGCTACAAGATTTTGAGTTAAATATTTTATATTTCAAACAAATATTCAGTAAAATCGAGTAACTTAACTAGCATTTTGAAGGGCATGGCGTATTAGATTAATTTTTTTTGAAGCGATTTCTGAAAGTTAAAAAAAAAAGTTTAAAGTAATATGTTCCTTTTGGTTTGTTTCCACAGAAACAATTTACGGATATATTGCAGGAAAAAAAGTCTTATGAACATATAACGTAGTATTTTTAAAAAATTGGTTGAAATAATTCATGACTTCATTGATTTTTATGAGCAAAAAATCATCGTGCCATCTATATTTACTACAGATAAGTTAAATACCTTAGATACGTAAATGGCATTTATAAAGTGAAGCTTATAAATTCTAAATTATGTTTAATAGACTACAATTTTTCAGAAAGGTAAAATATAGCTATGAACAAAATTATTCGTATACGAATTTTTATTAATATGAAAATAAATATATGTGCTAATATATTTATATTAATACTTTTAAATTGGAACATTTTTGGATGGAATCCATAAAGTTCATGCTACAAAAGGGTTAACACCCAGTCGTATAATTATGACGTCTGGGATTTTGAAGTCACAATGTTATTTCCAAATGTCTGGCAATATTTTTAAGGGCTTCAAGTTATGGGTTTTATGAAATTACGAATACTGCAAACTTAATTTTAATTAATATCGCAATGACAAAAATAAATTTTAATCCCAAAGATTATTTTCATATTAATAAAGATTCGTATAGAATATCTACAGCGTACATATTGATTATTTCCATCGACTAATTTGAACGAATAATTTTGTTCAAAGCTATATTTTACCTTTCTGAAAAATTATAGTCCATTAAACATAATCTAGAATTCATAAGCTTCACTTTATATATGCCATTTCCGTATCTTAGGTATTTAACTTATCTGTAGTAAATATAGATGGCACGATGATTTTTTGCTCATAAAAATCAATGAAGTAATGAATTATTTCAACCAATTTTTTAAAAATACTACGTTATATGTTCATAAGACTTTTTTTCCTGCAATATATCCGTAAATTGTTTCTGTGGAAACAAACCAAAAGGAACATATTATAACTTTCAGAAATCGCTTCAAAAAAAAAATCTAATACGCCATGCCCTTCAAATTGCTAGTTAAGTTACTCGATTTTACTGAATATTTGTTTGAAATATAAAATAATTAACTCAAAATCTTGTAGCCAACTAACTATATCAGGTAAATAAGTATTGATTTGACCATTTAAACAACTGTCATGATTAGTTAACGAAATTGACCACGTTATAATTTGGAAATATCATAAATCATATGCCGAACAAAATTTATTTAGTCACTTCATTTTTGTTAAAATTGACTACGACAATTGATAAGGTTGTAGTTAATTAAATCTCATTTGATTTCCAGAAACGCTTAATTTAAAATCAAATTTTTTCAAAATTGTCAATGACTGATTCACATAATATCGATCCTCGCAAGGTACATGTATATTTTTAAGTTTATAGAACCGAAGTGTACCCTTTTTTAACCTGTTTGTTACTTTTGATTTATTCGGTTAAACGTTTGTCATTCCTGTTTCTTAAAAAAGTCTCAATCATTATGTAAGTCGTACCTACTAAGAGTTTTACATCATCCTCCCGGCCTATTCCCGTAGATAAAAAAACTTTCAGAAGAATTAAATTTCTGTCTACTCCATTACCTATTATTATTACTGACCATACTGGCCATATAAATACACTCTTTGCTTTAAGTTTTTATTCTTAGAAACCATGAGTACACACATAATGACCCATGTGTAGATTTTTTAAATATATTTGAGACATTCGCCACTTCTAGACGTTTTAAGTCATCATTATGGTTTTAAATATTATCCTTGCTAACAACACCAATGGGTAAGAAATAGTTCTTCATGGCTGTCGAAACTTAGGTCGAAAAATAAGGGAATAAACAAGCGAGTGTACTTCCTTGAAGTTCAGTTCAAAGGCTTTGATTTTGATGAGTTTGCTTATGTTGCAGTTAAACGAAACTATGTGATGTAGTGTTATTTCTACTTTTTTTACCACCACCTATGTTTCGTTGTATGACAACATCTTCAGGTGAGCTATTAGAAAAAGATAACATAGATCGTGGTAAAGAACTTAAGTAAGGTAGAAATAATATTTACATCACTTAGTTTCATTTAATTGTGATAATGAATTTCTTCAAAATTAATGCCAAATATAATCAGTATTACGTAAATTTTCAAAAACAAGTAATGAAAGAGAAAAAAGTATAGGTCTCAGTAACATTGCCGTGGAAATCTTTTTTTAAATTTTACTCGCTCATCTTACTCTATTTTCGTAGTGTAGGTGTAGACTGAATATTTTGTCTCGTAATTATGCACATATTGTAAAGCAAAGAGTAAAATGACCTACAACCTTCAAAGCCATATTCCACTGCTACACGGTAATAAAATAAACATACAAGCCCACAAAGAGAATATTTTTTCGAAACATGTATTTGGTGACAGTATTTACGAAGATACGTGATTTAAAAGGGATTTATTACAAGAGATTTTAGGTACAATTATCCGCAATTTTTATAGGGTCTACATTTATTATGTAAAGATAATGTAATAGAAAATTTAAATGGACTGGAAAAAACTGAAAAATTTAAATGGAATTTACGTCTTTTATTCAATTTCCTATATGAAAATATATATCAAAACCCTAACCGAGCTATACTAGTTATTGATTCCATAAAATACCAATCACCCAAACTTAGGAAAATACGATATAAAAATAGCAACAATAAAAAGCAATATGTCGTTATGACTATAATTATTTATTATTTATAATAATAAATAATTATAATCATATCGACAATTACTGCGTCATTCGTAGCGATAACAAAGACGTAGATTATAAAAAAAACTAATGAAACTCAAGGACACCTAAGAGACCCTAACAAGAAATAAATATACACATAAATAGATATGGCAAAATTTTCACTTTCCCATTCCCACTCAATCACAAGTCCATGCAATACACAGTTCTAATAATCATAAATATAGCAATAAATGCGTTCTAAAAATCACAAAATTCAGTAATATTGAAATGGTGAAGTATCAAATAAAACCGCAAATAATAATAGACTAGACGTTATTTTAATATTGTACAGTAATGAAAATATAAAACTCATCGCCATGTGAGTACACTAATGTCAAAATATGTTAAAAAATGTGGTGAAAAGTACAAAAGTATTTGGCAGATCGAAAGCAAAAAATATGAAACCAATGAATTGTCGAAATAAAAATAAGAAAATCTGGAAAAAAATAGGTAATACCATCCATTATAATATCACTAGCAAGGCTTATTACAAAAAAAAATCGAACAGCTTAAATTGTTTGATAAAAAAGTAAATGTTACACTCTTCTTCATAGAACAATGATTAATTATCATTCAATGGCATCAAGGCAATGCGTATTCTAAATATTTTTCCTACAGAATAACAATAGGTCTACTGGAACCATTCGCTTAAACTCATATACCGTAACAATTAAACTTGTCCAAATTATATTTGGTATAAATAGGTAATATGTAAAATCGCAACTGATAAACTCAGTTTATTACCAAATTACCTTTTTTGTTTGAGTACGGTAAAGAAAATTAGTAATTGAAGTGCTAATTTACTCCTATTTACTGTACTACCAATTGCAGTATAATTAACTAGTAACAATTTAGCACTATTTTTTAATTTTCGTATAAACACTTAACTAATATTATAAGAACGAATCATCTGAAAAGCATGTATATGATTTTGAGGTGTTCTGAGGGTCCGATAGCCACACCAGGAAACTTTATAGTTTCTCCATGTCTGCATCTAAGTCTGTATGTCACAGCGGGTTCATGTGAGCTATTACAACCATAAATATGCTGCTATATACATAATATAAATATCTGCAAAGTTATAAAACAAAATCTTTTAAGAAAGTTTTTTATAATACCTCTCCTATATATAATAGGTGTAATTTTTTTCGTACACCCTATTGTGTAGGGTTTTTTTTTAAAAAATATTGGGATTATGTCATGTAAATTTCTTCGATACAGCTAAACAGTTTCCTTTTAATTACGAGAACGTGTTTGCAAAAGCAGTCCATGTAACAAAATTAAAAGGAAATTATCACAGCTATGAAGGCTTTATTAGTTTACAAGTAACAGTCGAGTCGACCAAATTGTGACATGCATTTGTAACTCTAGGATGTTTAAAGAAACTTCACGCAGATGACATAAATCTGCAAAAATAACTTTGTAGTTTGAAATATACATCTAGAAAAAATATACTAGACAACGTAATACATAATGTTATTTTAAATAAATACTTAATTAGAAATATTATATACGCACGAAGTTTTGCGCCTAAATGTTTATATGAGCCTAAGTGTATAAGGAACTCTTGTATTGCGAGTTATACTCGTATTTCACAAGTTTTTCGTATTTTATTCACACCTTAATATATGTTATCGTCGTAATGTGTTGGGTTGAATACAAGGCATACAATCTTTGGCGGTGCAGCGCACTGCGGGGTTTTGGGCCGGCTTTGCTTCGTGGCCGCTTGCCGAGCGAGGTTGGACAGGTTTTCTGGTGACCTGGAAGAGATTGCTTTCGTAGCAAAAAGTACGCCATATATATCAATGAGATATATTAAAGTAGATCAATAAATAAATACAAAGTTTGTTATGGAATTTTCCAAATAAGTAAATTTCTCTCCCTAGATATCGCAATTACGGTCACGAACATACGAATTTGCCTTCACCTTTAGAAAGAAAGCATATCATACGTCTCGATCATTCAGATCGAATGGATACCTTCTTCAGGTGCGTTGGTATGGCATTTAAGACCAAGAATGCTTTTCTCTATAAGTTTCAACTTTAAATTCATCTTTCAAGGTTATTTATACAGTTATCTGCAATTGGGTGTAAAAAGGCCCCAACATGCACAAAAATATCAAAGGTCCTTACTGTTTTCAAATTAATTCATTAAAATTTCATTTTCCGTTAATTACTTAGCACAAGAGTGTATTACCAATTTTTTCTCTCTTTCCCTCCCTCCCTCTCTCTCTCTCTATCTCTTTCTATTTTAAACGTAATAGTTCTTCCACAAAAGCAAAATCGTGTTACGTTGCTGTTATGATTTTATAATGTAAGACAATTTTGTATACATAATATAATTTACTCCACATATTAACTACAAATCCCAAGACGTATCTACTTAATAATCAGCTATTAATCTAACCCATCTTAAAGAATATTTAGCAATCCTCATATGCAATACCTTTCTCTTAAACAACTTAATAAGTAGAGGCAATTTCTAATATGATTTCAGCAAAAATTATGGTCATTACAGCTTAGTTCTTCGAATTTCAAATTTAATATAAATTTTGACCCTATAAGGTATTGTGTACTTAATTAATTTATTAAATTTAGTACTATAATTTCTTTTTTAGTTTCGATGTGGTACTATTGAGAAAATCTATAAGAAAATATTGATGACAATAACCGGGAAATGTATAGTTTAGTAAAAACCGATCATATTTTTAAGAACGTTAAATCTTTGAACAGTTGGAGTAAAATATCCTAAACACGAGTGAACCGCCTGAAACAACTAAGTAAAATATTTATAATCTTACCTTTAGTTTCAGTGGGTCTCAAAACGATAATATTACCTACATTATCGATTATAACAAAAAATATAATTAAACGTCATTGGAAGTGGAAAACCTGGCAACGAATGTTACATACTCTAAATAAATTTTTATTTATTTCATTTTAGTTTTTGATAGCCATTCAACGTCCTTTTATCCTCATAGTCTTACAACAAATTCACATTTATTCCACTTGAAAGGTGTTAACGAAAATTTGGTCAATAATTCATGCAACTTGTATGCTGCAACAATATTTTTATTATCTTGATTTAGAATCTGCATTGAAATCCGCGTATGCTGTATTGGTCGTTACTATTACCAAGTATATGAAATCAAGAAGAAGATTTGCCATCAAATAATTTTGATTCATCCTTTTGCTTATTTCATATGCTTAGAGAGTTAATGATTACAAAATTTCTGAACAAATTATGGATAATTACATATTTTGTACTATTTCCGTTTATATTTTTACTTTGAGATTTTTTCCAATTTTCAAATATAAATTACAAATGAACAAATGAAAAAGAAAACTAGACGAATTTTGTGGATAATTAATAAGTTATATTTAAAATTTAGACATCTGCAGTGATTATTTAAATGTTTTGTGCAATTATTGTCTAAAAGCTTATTTTAATTTTCAACACACAACGTTACAGAGTTACGAAGACTTCATTCAAATATTTTAAAACGTGTTACTATTGTCAAATATTCAGTATGGTATATACTCTCTTCCATAAGACACGTAATCGTATAATTAAAAACGTATAATTCAACCAAAACTAACACGTTTCAATAAATTTAAAAATCGTCGACATCACATATTACTTGCAAAACTAGTATGTGCTTTCGCAGAAATATATATGCCAATCTATTCCACGGATTACCGTACCTTGAGGAGGATATATATATCATATTTGCCCAAAAGGTGACAGGTGTCTGTTCAATATGGCTATGGCTTAGCATTGCAACGATTGTTTCAGGCTCAGTGTTCGTTTCGATATCAATCTTCAAAGAGACTTACCTGTTGCTGATAAGAATGTGACTAACTCTATTGCCGAGGAATATAATATCCAATCTGAAATTACATTTGAATGATGTGCCGGTTACGAACCTGCTATGAAATATCTTTCATTTTAGGATGTCAAAGTGTTTAATTTATACTAGTAAAATTAACGTATGTTACACTGAGATATTTCTCATTACAAATAATAAGGTAATATAACCCCTTTTAATGGCTGTGGCTCATCTTTTTAAAGTTATAACTGAATAACATTGTTAACATGGTATAAGTTTATGCATTTTATATTTAAGTAATATTTTCAGAATTTCATTGGATGGAGTAATAAAATATGGATAAAAAGAAGAATTTTTAAGGTAATTGATTTTATTTTACAATCTATGACATATTATAATTTAAAAATAATTTTTGGTTAAAAATCAGAGTTTTAATTAGACTCAAATAAAATTTGTTGTTTTACAAAACCAGAACTTGACATCAATTTTACGGACGGTACCATTGTATATCGGATACTGAATAATGGGCAATTGTAGAAATAATTTCTAAATTATATTTTTATGAAAAGTTCAAGCACCCGTTTACTAAGAATTTAAATATATAGATTTCACATGTTATTATTTAAAAGTATACTTCCCGTTTTTTTTACAGGAAAACTGATCACAAAGCTTTAATACTGGTTTTGTTCTAAGAAATAAGACAAAGAGGTTGAAAATTGTAATAAATCAAAACAATAATATTTTATTCTTATTTTTTTATAATTATTGCACGAGAATAATTTATTTTCTATATCAATTAAATTTGTTGAACTTAATTTCATAGCCACCTGTGTGAGGAATGACATTTGCGACTTGACGTTTTGTCAAATGATTATTAGTTCCAATGTTTTTTTTTTCTTCTGTATGGCTTTCTAATATTTAAGTGCCAACAACATTGTATTGAATTTTTTTGAAATATGGAATAATTTTTGTAAGATATAGAACATTCTCAAAGGCATTTTTGTTGCATTCCTTTTTTAAATAATAAAATTGTCCTTTGTTTTTACGCGTTCTTTTTGCAAAATTTTCCATTCGGTCTTTTCGAAACCTTCTACAAGTATACATCGTTAATCATCTTTCTGTTGTTTGAGTTCTCAACAGGCATGGATAATAACTATATATATTAGCTGCAAAGTTACTTTTAATTTTTGAAGTGCGAGGATTTTTAATTATACATCCTAGCAGTAACTTCTGTGATCAGTTATTTTAAACTCTAAAAGGCTAGGGTAATTATTGTATGCCGTAGCAGCAAAATATCAGTTTCTTTGAACTCTTAGAGTTCGTGAACAACCTACACATCTCAGCCGCAACGCCTTGGTAAAACTTTAATTTTAAATAGCTATGGAACATTAATTCGAGAAAGTTCTATAACCTTATTCTAAAATATGAGTGTAAGAAGATTAATGAGTTGTGTATTATAAAAATATAGAATGAAACTGGTCCTGATTTTTTAATTCGGAATGAATAAATTATTCGGAATTTTATTTAAAATGTTTTCTCCAATTTAAGCCACATCGTGAATTATTCTGCGGATCAACGACGATCAACTTTGAGACGAGATTTTGTATCATCATCTTCAGATGACCATCTGGTGGAGCAGCATAGGACTTCGAGAACCATTTTGTTCGGTTAAGGTCAATGAATGCCAATTTTTCATATGGATGGTGAATTTATTTTGTCGTATAATAGTAAAGAATTGAGATGAGTTATTTCATAAAAACTTAATTTAATTGTTAAAGTATTAATTTAAATTTGAAAATTAATTATTATTTACAAAGATTAATTTGTTAAAATATTTGTGCTTCATAATTTAATTTGATAATATAATTCACACATTCATATAATTCAGTTAGTTTATTCTGTCAGATTTGAAATTTTGAGAATTTTTATTTTTCTTAAGGCTTTCTGCTATTTACACGCGATTCACTATAACACGAAGGTTTAGGAAAAAGCGAAGTGAAACTAAGGAAAATTTTTAAACTGAATACAATCAATCACAATGTATTTGAATAATGTAATTTGGGTAAAGTAAATTTCTCTTTGGGTAATAAGACTTATAATATTTAAAAACCGTGAACTATATTGGAACTATATATGTCTGGCAAATTAGGTGTTAATAATAGAATGAAAACATAGCTGGCTGTTAAGGTTTTTTTTTTACGAAATATCTTATCACAACTGGAATTTAATTAAACCAGGAAAAAAATAAACACAAAAATACACGAATTTAAAGGGGTAATACTTAATATATTGATGCCTTATTATTTTAATAATAGTATATATTTCTTTTCAAATAAAAAAAACAATGGAATATGTTTGTCTTTCATTAATGATTTAATAAAATATTGTTAAATAATTACTAATAATACTAACTTTTAAACTTATGATTTGGGTTAAGTGAGCAACCGCCATTATACCTATAATATAATCGACTAAAAGGTCAACTACATAACCGACTAACTTGTAATTAGACTACGTAAACCGAAGGATATTCATTTAATTATTAAGTTTGAGCTGGGGCTACCGATCCAATATCGCGTAAACCAGTTATGAATTCGATCAAAGTTCAAAAGCTGACCACTTCCTATGGATGGCGTATTTTCGGAGCGCTCAACTGTGAACAATAGCTTTATATATCGGTTTGGGCCGACATGAAAGTTTAAACGTTAATTGAGTCAAGTTTTAAGTGATAATTATAATATGTATGTTGATTTAAATTTACTAATGGAAATTTAAATTTTGTTTTCACTACGACGTCAATTTATTGTACAGTTTCGACTAAATTAGTAAATATTGCTGTGGGTTATAAAAGAGGTGAATTAAATGGGATATAAAAGAGGTGAATTTACAAAACTAAATATTCACAATTAAATCGAACTACGTGATGTGGTATTATTTCAACTTTCTTTAAGTTCTTTACCGGGACCTAGGGTTTGTTGTATTAAAATATTTTCAGGTGGGCTATTAGTAAAGATCATAATCAGGCTGTGGTAAAGAATTTAAAAAAAAGTAGAAACAATACTACATCACGTAGTTCGTTTTAATTACGAATAATGAATTTTTACAAAATTAACGCTAAATACATTCAAAACTAAATATTACTGCGTAGTGCGCAGGCTCCTAATTGTTAATGCCTTTTAGTTGTACTTTTCATTTCATTATTTATCGCGTACCCAGAGATGAAATTATTGAAATTATAAAAATATATCTGTGAATTTAAATAGGAAAATATTTAGTTTCGTCTTCTCTCTTTTGTCATAAATTTAAAAAAAAAACTCAAAGCTAATTTTTAAAGTTGCACAGAAAAAAAATTCTGAAGTAAATGAGCAACCAAATAAAATGAATATGTCCTTTTGACAAACTGAAAAGTCGTGTCTCACAGACTCGTTACCTTTTCTAGGACATTAGTTAATAATGAACTATATTATTAAATTACATTGCGTAGTAACATTTTTAAAGTTTTGTTAAATTCCCTTACCTCGAAGGAAATAAACGGTCAACTTTGTGTCAAATTATACATAATATAGAGTTCCGTAACCATTTAACAAAATGTCAAACTATATATATATTGTATATCTTCTTATATTGTGTTCATATATTTCCATGAAATTTATGATAGCTGAAGAATGATTTGCAATTGCGATTGATTTTCTGTAAGTTTTATAAAGCAAATGGTACAAAATGTATTTTATTAATTGATATTAATTAATTTTGATTATAGCAATCTCAACACAAAATGTCTCAAAAATAGTTTTATTAATGAACATACTCATTAAAACTTATTGCAAGATTATTTTGTACATAACGCTGTTTTGGAAATGGAGGGGGTGAGGACTCGCATTGCAAACGATTTTGGAGCTTAATCTTGCGTAAACAGGTCTAAAATGTTAATTGAAACCTAAATTTTGTTTGAAAAGGTCTAACAATACCCCACAAAATGAGGTTTGCTATAAGTTTTTTTCATCTTAACTTCTCAATAACGGATGGTAAAAACCGGAAAAAAATGTACTGAAATCTTTATCTGAAGCATATACTTGTAAAATGTCATGTGCTCAGATCTGAAATTTTATAAAAAATAGGGTATGACCCGCAGATATACCTATATGAACTCGCCAAAATTATGAAAATTCCGTATTTAATTACAGAAACCATTAAGATAGTACCTTTAAAATAACTCTGTCTGTCGTAGTTATTACTCAGAAAGTAATTTTAATGTAGATACTTGATATTTAGCTTGGTCATATTAATATATTTCAATAGTTAACACTAAAAACAACTCTTGAAAATTTTGAGAAAGCACACGAAATAATTGCATTTTCTTTTACTTAGTATATAATAAAATTATTCAAAGGAGTGAATTCCAAAACATTTTTTTAAAATGTTATGTAATATAGTCTCAAAATAATTTTACAAGTGCCCATGAAAAACATTCACCCCCTTCCGCCATTCCAAAACCTGGTGAAATTAAGACTTAAAAAAAATAGTGTCATTCAAAGTTTACGTGAAAGCTATAACAATGGCTGTAAATCTCATAATAATTGTGAAATTTACAATTTTTATACACTTGAGAAAGACGTGAGATGGAATATACTTACTGTGTGAAAAATATTAGTAATTTTTTATGCGTACACTCGCATTGCGAGTTCTACTCATACCTGATAGATTTTTTACTACACCTTTCCTTTTTAACATTTTTTTTGCAGTCAGTTTTTTAGACAATGTTTAAAAAAACGTTATTACAATAGAAAGAAATATTAAACCCTTTGTATGGTAAATACAAAGAGTTAAACATTTCTTCCTTAGATGGGTTGTATTTCTTCCAATATCGTGTGATCCTAAGTTGAAAACCATTTTTATTTCCATTTTGTCATCAACTTCACCACCAAAAAGATTTAAAACAAAAATTTCATCACACAAATAATACAAATGTTGGAAGAATTTGTTATGAACAAAACTGCTTTTGAAATGAATTTTTTAAATTTGTTCATATTTTTTCAAAACTTCAAAATCATAAATCTTAATTTGAAATTTTTAATGCCAAACTTCGTGCAAGCCAGGGTTTAACATTTGATACTATAATGAACGAGGACAAGTTTTGCGATTAAAAGAAAAGTTAGTTATTTTTTTCTTAATCCCCGACCAAAAATATTAAACAAAGTTTGATAATACGGGATAGTCATCACTTACAAAAGTTTTTTTAGTTTTCCAATTTAATTTCCAATTTAATTATCATTTAAATATATATTTACGAAATCCGTGCAGGTAAACGTTTGAATAACGTTTTAATCAATATTCTTCGAATTGTCTCTAAACTTCTTAAGTAGCGTTATGTCTGGGCTGTTACTAACTTAAGGAATTCTTGCTTCGAAAACATTTTTCAAAATAAGTTGGTAAATAAGAAACAGCCAAAACTTGTTTTTTTCCTTGCAAACTGTCTAGTTTAGATACAGCGAGAAATTGTTCTTTGTATTTGTAAATAATAACAATCAGAAGTTGTTCTTCCTTTGTCTGTTCTTTTCTGACGGCCAGACCAGGTAATAATTTGCCATATAAGTCACGCGGACTATCATCCCGAGGGCTCCCATGGAAGTATTACTCTTAAAATCACTTTTTATATCCTCTGTTCTCACCCCCCGAATCTCTGTCCGAAAATATTGTATTCACGACTTATTTAACGGAAATTCGTCGACTCTGGGTCTCCCATTGTTTATATTTCAGTCTGAATAACTAAAACAGAATCTCTTAAGACACCTATCTAAAACTGCAACTAACTTCAGCGTGGTAAAATTTCTCCTACCTCTTTTCATAGAAACTTGAGACGTTGTGGCGGGGTTGGTGCCGAGAAAAAGCTTGTTCAAATTTTCGATAAAATTACTGGAGAATAGATAACAAGACTCTTGGAGTTAAGATGACAAAATATCATGGGAGGAAAAGTGTTGTGTCGGCGATGATACGTGTTTTAATGTTTTATGTTGTTCCTCCTCTTATATTTTTCAAGCTGGTTCTTTTTTTCACCTATTTTTTATTTGTCTTCGCAAAGCAGCCTGGACGCAATTGTTCTTTCTGTTACTTTAAAAATATTTTATTTCAGTTTTCATTGCGTCAAGCGTATCGGTGTGGGAAAAACGAAATAAATTGTCTAAATCCATTTTAAACGTTTCTTCACGACGCCTTTAAAGAATTAGAGTTTTCTTATAATTTTTGTAGATCTCGCCAAACTTGGTAAAGGTTCACAAGTTATATAACACTATTTAAAATTGACCATGGCGGTATTCCCGTCTATTTATAGAATATAGTATATCCAAAAATTACACTCTCACTATTACTTTAACTTGCCGTATATTGAACCTTCTGGAATTTATCAATTTGAAGGCAATTTTGCACTTGTAATTTGATAACTGATGTCTCCTATCTATTAAACAAATATTTTTATTGTCACTTCGTTGATTACGTGCTGCCGTTTTGAAAGAAAATAATATATGATATTTTTGCAAAAATTTATAGTACAGCGATTACTTACGCGGGTTAAGGTGCGTTTTGTCCTGCGCGACTAGCATAAACCTGTTTAGAACTAAGTCGGCAGTGGTCCCTATTTATAGAATAAGCTTAAATTTAATTTGAGTGCGTGTTGCACCTCAATAAATATAAATAAATATTATTAAGGTGCAACATGCACTCGTAACGCACAACATGGGTATATGAAAAATTTAATTACGATATAATTTAAGTGGACACTTTTGCATTGTCACTTAAAAGTGGATTTGTTACTTGAACAATTCATAATTAAAATTAAATTATAATAATTCCATTTAGCTAAAGGGACATTATATATATTTTTTCTTCCTAATAAATCCATTAGTTAAAATGGAAATATATTAATTTTTATTTAAATTAAGAGCAAATTCGCAAATGATGCTTTGTACATCTAACAATAATCCGTGGTTTCTTCAAAAATGAGTAGGGTTTTTATTAAAATATAATTAAGTTTTATTGCTGACAATTTATATTAAAATAAATTTTATTCACCTATCCACTTAGCACTTTTTTTCTTTCCCGCTATGAATCATATTACCAGTTAAAAAAACTCTCTGTGCATAAAATCATGTATTTTTCCATGATTTTAACGAAAAGTATCGTCAAATTTATTTTATTTTAAACAATTGATGACTTACTATCTTATAAAACAAAATTATTTGTGTATCACTGGTGCAAGGAACACCCTTTCACTTTAAATGTAGGAGACTGAGCGATTACTTTAGTAACCACATTAAAAACTTTTATTAGATATTGTTTACTATCAAGAAATCTATAATTGCTCTATCAAAAGTAAATTGGCTATTCAAATTATGGGCAAATTTAGGGAAGGTTTGCATTGCAGGACAGTGGGCAATGCTGTTAATGTGTTGTAAATTTTCCAATGTAGCCCGAGTATGGAAATTAAGGTAAAGTGTTTTTATCATGACAGGTTAATTCAAGTTAAACTGTTATGCGATTAGGCCCTCTTAATATTAAAATTTATAATTTTTTTAAAGTATTTTATTAGAAATTGTGGAGGGTAATACCTGGTGTTTCTGATGTAAGATTTTTATCCTGAAAATTAAAAGTGGTCGGTTTCAAATTTTCCTTAGTTTTTCTGAAGAGAAAAACTAAGGAAAATCTGAGAAACGTACTAGACATTTTAAAATTCATTAAGTAATGTGAGATTATCATTTGAATGGACTATTTACACTAATTTTAAAAATATATTCGTTCATAATTGTAGGATGTGTGTCTTCAGGGGCATACTGAAAAATAGCAAAAAAAAATTCAACACTTGTTTTCAAATTTTCTAGACCCAAAATTATTAACAAATAGAGCTTTTAGAAGCTTATGCAGGTCGCTTATTAAGGCTAGCTTATTAAGGTCGTGGTAAACTATGACTATGATCCTTAGAGGTTTTAGTTTATAAGATACTCGCGATAGCATATCACTACTAAATTATACTTGGTATTATTGAATGCTTGTCGATCCAGAAAATTTATATTTCAAACAAGGTACGGAACCTTCGATACGAGAAGCAGTCTCGCACTTTGTCGGTTTTGGCAAATCGACATATATTTTTAATAAAATTTCGTGTTAAAACTACTCAATTTTATTAGTTTCTATGTCGAATTATGAGACTTCGTTTTTCTTGGTAATATACGTTATACTATATGGGTAAATTTAAAAAAAATTATAATAATTACTTCAATGTGTACAGTTAGGTAGCGTTTAAAACGCAGGCTCGCCGTATTATTGATGCAATAGGAACACCCGACAGGAAAATTTGTAGCGAAAATAGAAAGCAAGTTCCACATGTTTTTGCTGCAATATTTCTGAATTTTTATTGAAAATTGACTGAATATGGAGAGTCGAACCAGGTTGTTTACAACATGAACCGCTATAATATTAGCCTTCAATTGTTGAAATTTTGTAAGAGATTTAACTATGTAATTTGTAAAATATAACGAAAAACCAGCCGAACATGAGTCGAACTCGAGCAAGAAACATTACGTTTTACACCAAACAATACGAAACTTATAAGTTTGTATTTCTTAAAGACACAGTGAAAATCAAAGTTATTGTCGCTGTTGGTACGGAAAATGTCCCATATTTTAAAAACTACACAGCGTACATTTTACAAACTAATTATTTTTAAAAATTAATTTAAAGTTCTATTATATTATTCTTTAATAAATTTTACATTCTTTATTGGAAAAGTTATATAGGGGGGGAGGGGTGTTGAAAAACTTTTTAAGCTTTTTAAGATTTTAAAAGCGCGTATCACACTAATTATTGACTTAAATTTAAAAAGCTGTTTTGGAACCTCTATATTATTTTTAAGACCAATCTACTGATACCCCGCACCGGTTTTTTTTCATTTCTCAGTTACACATGTGTATACACTGCTACCCCTAATATTTTTTTTATTACTCCACTATTTCCGTGTACTAAATTCTTCTTTATAGTGGTAATAGTTTCCGAGTAAAATAGCTGTGACATAGCCAACCAGAATGTTTTTATAGTGTTATGGCTGAAAATAAGTAAAATAGTCAGGTTAAAACTCAAATATTTTTTACGAAATAAATTCAAAGTTAAAATTTGTTGAACAGTGAATTATTAGTTTTGAAGAATATTTCACTTAGGAGTTCTTTATTTTTTTTTAATCCTGTCCTATAATTACGCGAGGAAGTGAATAAATATTATCGGTAAGAAGAACGACCTTCAAAATTTGACTCTGTTCAGAAAAAAACTTAAGGACTTTGCCACATTTTTCACTGACGAAGTTTAAAATTCTTCTTAAATATCTATATTTCAAACACGTAGGTAATTATTGCTTTTCTCTTTCATCCTGTTTAGGAATCGACAGGAAATAAATAACTGTGGAATTATTTAACTTTTAAGATGACATAGTTAATTTTTATTTTAATTACACTAGACTGGTATTAAGTTATCCTGTATGTACCTTGCAAGGTGATAAAATTATATTTAAGGTATTAATATATATTTTCAATAAAAATAATGGTTTAGTAGCACAATAACAATAATGAAAAGTAAATAATTAATGTAATGTATAATAATATTGGAAGATAATATCCCAAATGGGCCACGAAAATTAAATATGTATAAAAAAATAAATAAACCGCTAAATTCTAGAGAAAAACTTCATAAATTTATGAACGTTAATATCATTGTATTGAATCATCTCGAAAAATGAATGCTTTGAAATAATAGTAAACAATCGTCTTTTTTCATATTTTATTATATTTTCTCGGCAAATATTTCATTATTAATATTTGTACATGTACTTAGTGGCCATATAAAAACCGAATAAATTAAAAAAGTTATTAAGAAATCGATCACGTGCAATCTAGTCTCAAATACATATATGTAATGAAACAATAATAAAATATAGGCTTAAACAGCGTTGCTTAAAAATGTATTGTGGAAAATTACTTCAACATTTTAGGTTATCTTCGTACAGAATAGCGTATATTATGTAACTGTCATAAAGAAAGGAGCAGAGTAACATACAATGTGAAATATTGTTTTCTACACGGTAAGAACATTAAACATACAAGCCCAAAAAGCTAAAATTGGTTTACCCATATGTATTTGGTGACAACATTTATGATAATATGTGCTTTCAAAGGGATTTTATGTACAATCGTCCATATTTTTATAGAGACAAAGCTGTCCTGCAATGATAATATATGTGCATATTTATGTGTAAATTAACGGGATACTTGAAACAATTTAGGTTCTAAATAAACGTATGCATGTATATTATATACACGAATCTAATAGTTCATTGTTCATTTTATAACGTGACTTATTGCATACTTACTATTTATCTTTCTAAGCCAATTACTTTGAATAAAATTACTCATCGCGAGGTAAAATTCAAATTGGTTTAAGAAGCGTCACAAAAACGTGTGACAAAGTTAAATCGACAAAGGCAGGGTTCTTTTATAATTGCCGAATTTGTCAAGTGGTCTTTGATTGAAATACAATTTTCACCGTTAATTTTTTACGATAATTATATACACCTAATATATATACCTCGAAACTAATAATAATTATATATACCTCGAAACCAATATAAAAATTTAAGATAAAATTGAAGTTCTTATCGGAATACGGAGAAAATGGATTCTAAAATAATTTCATTTGAAAATCTTATCAAATGCTAATGTTAAGAATTGTTTTAAAATTATACAAACTGAAATTATGAGGCTGCAAGTGCGAGCGGACGGACGTACGTGACGAAATGAAAAGTGATCCGTGTTTTACTGCGGAATCTTAATTAGACATAGTATTTGCGCAAAAACCTAAATTATAAATATACAAAGCAAGTAATACTCGGCTTAAATTTATCAAGAGTTTGATGCAGTAATTCCTCTCTTATATTTGGCCTATAAGTATAATATAAATATTCTATTAATTACTGTTGTGAACTTTGTATCGCAACGAAATTTCCGGATGTCAGTTCAAAAAAAAACTTTTAAAATATACGAATTGAAATATACGCGCAACATATACAAGCAAATAATAATAACACAATAATATAAGTCAACAAGAAAACAGTTGTGCTTTGTGCTATTTAATAAAACTTTCTTATTCTAACCAAATTGTGGTTATAATGAGATTTATTATTTATAAATTTAGAGCCAATGGCGTTGCTGGTGACGTCATAATGGAATCTATCCACAGCAACTACCTCTAAAAACCATCCACGACTTGAACCCAAAGTAATCATATGAATACTTAAATGCAGAATAGCTTGTTTAAAAAGGAAGAAAGGTACATAAAAGCATTTAACAGCGGACGAAAAAAATTTCAGGTTAACGCTAGGTATAAATTTGAGACGAAAAATATATTCACATTCTTTTATGAATTTACGGCAGTCATCATAAATTCATTTGGTATCATCGACTGGTCTGCCATAGATTTAGATATTTTAAACATATTAACTAGAATAACCACCAACAAATGCGACGTGTATTATATTCATACTTCTTTATAACATCGTTTCAACGTGAACTAGGTGGATGCAACTCAAATGCAACTCAGAGATATCAAATACTATGTACAAATAAAAAAATATCTGCATATTCCTTAAGAATATAACAGGTCTATACAGAGAGCAAAGTACCACAACGGAAATGTTGCAATATTTAATTTTTAATAAATTATAAATATTTCTCACAGAGTGTATATGTAATTAGAGAGTGCCAAAAAACTTGAAAAATTAAGACAATTGACTGTATACGGCAATTATTCATATATATTATCGGAATGTGTGTTAATAGAAAAGCATATAATTCCAGATTAAGAAGGGATAATGTCTTTGCAGAAACGGAAGCTGAAAGCTTCTACTTCTTCATGCCATTTAAGACCAAATTATAAACCCTAGAAACTACCGCAAATATATAATAAAAAAGTAAAACGAAAAATAGATATATCATAGAAGGATGTATAATGTTAGTAAGAAAATAATTTACATAGACATTACAACATTCAGTTTGCATAGGTTACGCGTCGAACACTAATTAATCCATGTATACCACTTGTTATATATAAATATATATCCAAAATTATCCTTGAAAATTAATAAAACAAAAGTCACCGGAATCGGGACGCTATAGACGATGAAATTAGTAATAATAACAAACCCGACTCAATTATAAACTCAAACAATTCTATACTAACCTAACTAATACATGACTCATTACAGAGTAGAATAAACCTAAGGAATCGAAAAAATATCTCGACAGATCAATTAAAAATAGTATATTAAATTGAAGATGTATTTACATGACCCTAAACCCCAGTAAAATTTATACCTGTTAATCTGTAATTCACCAGAATACTACCAAAAATGTCTATAATACTATAAAATCATTACAGTAAGATAAATCCATCTACTCGTACATACAACTCTTGATATAAAAATATCGGACATATGTTCTTTAGTACATCGATACAGCAATACATAAAAATACATAATACCAGAAAATTGAATACAGCAATGCGTGTGATGGATTCGACACAGTTACCATTATAATCATCAGCTTGTAACTATCCTTTAATAGGCATAGACCTATTCGAAGACACGTTGTTATCTTCGGTCCTTCGCCTTTAGTATCCAATTATTGCCCGCCGACTTTTTTATGTCGCTGTTTTATCTAGCTGGGAAGCGTCTATCAGTTCTTTAACAAATATAATCAGAGAAATAAAGCAATAGGATTAATAAAATTAAAATTAGGAATAATTATAAATAAAAAACAATTTTAAAATATGAATCAGCGGACCTGAGGAAACCGCAATCCAACCGTAACAATAATAGTAGTAAACAGAGGTAGTGCAATTAACAATTACTGCGTCAATAATTAAAACGATAACACTGGGTTATGTAAAAAAGAACTTAAACTACAGAATACGTAAAAAGAACTTACAAGCAAGGAATATAGGCATGTTAATAGATATAATTTAGCTTCTAAATAAATACACTTGCCATTCACACTCAATCCCAAGCCCTTCTAAGACACAAATGTATTAATTTTATCTATAGTAATAAATATATCCTAAAATAACTAAACTTATAATATCGTGACTGTAATATAACTCACAAGACAAAACGTAATAATCAACCAGACACAATTTTAATATTGAATAATAATGAAAATAAAAAGCTCGCCAATACATCAATACTCTATAGTCAAAATAAATAAAAATATTTCTGTACAGCTCCGGAAATAAATAATAATTGACATACACATAACGGGCAATTTGTGATAACTTCTCTGTACAGAACATTAACTGAATTATCGAGACAAATAGCCATAACCCATGTTCAAAATCTTGAACCCAGTCTCATCGGTTCAAATGACTAAGCTAATATAGCATCTTTCATTTAATGAAATACTCAACGAAATAACAAAAGCGGGCAGTTTTTCGAAGATGCCCGCAAATATAGATTAAGAAATTATCAATATCGGACCAGCATAATAAATGTCCTGTATACCATCGAATACTAAACGAATAAAGAATGTAGGGTTCTTTACCCTTCTTTAAGATACCTACACATATAAAGCCATTTCATTCTATTCTCTTTTTTACCTCTAAAATGAATTGTTTTCTTATCTACCTCGATATTACAATTATCAAACGATACATTCTTCACAGATAAAAAGAAAGAATATTGCAAGTCTCGATCATTCGGCCTGATTTGACGGATATTTCTTTTTGCTCTCATGTCATAGATTCATCCTTACTTTTTTCAATTAGTCATCTTTCTCAAATGATTAATTGAAAAAATATGTTCATGTACTGAACTTTTCTAATTTCCGCACGAACTTTTAAATTATTAGGTTTAATATATTCTGCATGTTAGCTTCTAAGCAGGCAGTAGTTTATAGCATATTTCTTAATTAATCTACAGCTATGCTCTTTTGCAATATATTTTTTATTAACATATTTTTCAGATAGCTGTAATTTGTGAAGGTTCATAATCAATGGCAATTGAGAACGCATGATCCTTGGATTTCCAACTTCAAATTAAAATTGATATTCGAAAAAGTTGCATATTCACATAACATTTTAAAAGTTATAAAAAAAATTCTTGATAATAAAAAACAATTTAATGTAGTGCCAATAATTTGTAGATGTTTGACAAAAGTGGACCATGTTTCTAATAAAAAATAATCTGAAAAGCTTGATAAAATATTTTCACCATAAGCCAACAATCTTAAAATTCTGACTCTAAGTAATTTCAATTGAGATACCGATTACGCCAAGATATTAATTTAAGTATCCTTGTAAATTGAATACATGACAGCGAGTATTAGACATTCTAAAGAAATACATTTTTGTTAAATTTATTTTGAATTGTCAGCAGCCATTATAAGCTTATTAAAGTACTTATCATTTACCTACTTTATAACAAAGTAAAAGAAATGCAAATCTATTCCACTCCTTATGAAAATAACCTAGGAAAAGAATACAAATTTTTCCAAAAAAATAAACAATTTAAGATATTGGAAAAATTTATTTCCAATATCTTATTAGTAAGATATAGCATTAAAAATTCACATACACTCCATTGATTATTTTTACAGCTCCTTATATGAAGGTAAGAAAGAGGTTTGAGATAAAATTGTAATAAAAAAAATGAATGCGCATATTGTGTATCGGTAATAAATTGTAATTGAAGTAACGATATTGGGAATAAGTGTTGTTGCGACCATTTTAAATTCCGAAGATTATTTTAAAGTTTTGTCAATGTTACCATTTTGAATTACGTTTTAAACAAAAAAATAACAGTTACAAAGATAGGTAATACAATATTTTAAATTGTGTAACCATTCTTAAACTAGTCAACATGATGTGCAATCTACGGTTTAACAGCTTTTAATAAAACCACTGAACCTATAATCAAAACCGTTTAAATAAAAAAAACCTACGTATCTACGTAAAATAATGTTGAATTTAAATAATTCTTACAAGGACGAGCATGTATATTCGCAAAAGTACTAATGAATATACTTCCCATAGATTGACATTCCTTGGAGAACGCCCCTCTGTCATATTTCCCCAAAAAGTGACAGATGTCTATTCAATGAACATGGCTTAGCGTACCAACGACCGTTTTAGAATATATTCGTTGAATAATATTGGTCGGAAGGACTCACCTGTTGATGATAAGAATTTCACCAACCTGTTGAAAAACATGACATAAAATTCAATAGTACATTTGAATGATGCGAGGTTTAGGAATATGCTATATTAATATATTCGTTTTAGGATTTCAAAAATTTTTAATAATACGTATTCAGGTAGTGTATTTATAATCAATTGTATGTCTTATTGGTTTTTTTTTGGTAAACTTGTAATAATTTGACAGTGTAAATAGAAATTCGTAGTATTTTTTTATACATCCGACGTCTATTATAAGCTGAAAATAATTATGGATGACAAAAATGATGTATTTAATAGAAAACTTCTTTTTATTGAATTTTTGTAATTATGCCGTCTTATTCTTGATGACTTTGTTCCATATTCCTTGTCAGTTCTTTTAGTTAGATGTTATTTTGTGAAGTTTATAAATTGTTATTGGATTTTTAGGACAGTTTACCATAAATAAATAATTTACATTTACAAATATACCTACTTATAGAAAATAGATATTTTAACATATAAGCTTTTACCGTTGGTTAGTACTCTCTAAGCCCTAAAACTTTGGAGTCAGTTTATTATAATATTACCCCATGTAAATATCTCTCCAGTTCGTCTGACCAAGTTTTCTCTCTCATAATATATTAATTTTACTCATTTTGCTGATATGAAAGTTTAAACAATACGATAAACTAATTTGAAACCATGTCGTTATATTTTGCACGCAACTTTTACTTCACTAATTAAAATTCATTATTTGTTCTTAATTTCAATTTATTACACAATTTGGAAGAAATAATAATTTTATTTTGAGAAAGTTACTAAATTTTCGTTAAATATTTTTTAAATATAAGATTGATGGATTAATTTTAAACATATAACAATATTTACATCATTTTTCATCATCTTGCAATACCACGAAAACTATTTCTTTATACATACTTCTAACTCTCTATTTAAGTGTATTTTTTTATTGGATTCTCTGATGAAACTACTGAAACTACGAAAAACTACATTGGTATTAAGATAGAAAAAGAATTTTACTCCTTTTTTTACCAATAAATGAAATCCTTATATTCAAAGCAGATTCTCCAAATTGCAGAGAAAATAAATTCCAAAATAAATTATACGTGTCCTTTTCCAACCTTGTTATGTTTCTAAGATATTCAGTTAAAATAACAATATAATTTACATTGCTTAGTCACATATTCAATCTTATATTATGATTCTATACCTTCAAAGGAAGAAAAAATAATCAAGTGAGTGTCGAACCACGTATAAGTTAGGGTTCAGAAGTAATTTCAGTAAATACCAAATTATACAAATTTTAAAATTTCTTATGTCGGAATCAGAAAGTTTTATATTGGTTGAAATAGTATTCTACCATTGAACTTGCTACTTTGATTTCTTTTCTGTATTAAGTTTTAAATTAAATAAATCTGAGATATTCAGGTAACCTCTAACTTCCTTAGTGTTATTTTCGTGTACCTAATTTCTTTTAGGAGATGCAAGAAGGATAAAATACGGCATAATTATTGAAATAGGAATGGAATGAAAGTATAATATAAAGAAAATACGAGTACTCAGTTGGAACTTTTTCGGTACAAAATCGTTTCAAAACTAACGAAATTAGCAAAATACGATTAGTGCCAGAGATTTTTGAAATATGTGCCAATTCGACGGTTGTCTCCTCTCTCAAATACATGCACACTCCCATCCACACACAGACGAGTGTTACATTTCACTTGGCGTGTGTCACATAGTGAAATTTGAATCGATTTTTGCAACGGATAATGAAACCAAATAAATTCACACATATTTACATATGTATATGCGGACAAATAAAACACATACACTCTTTTAACTGTAATGTAAATTATATAAGTATATATACATACATATATATATATATATATATATATATCTATATATATATATATATATCTATATATATACATATATATATATATATATATATATATATATATATATATATATATATATATATATATATTAATACTTAGTCAATTCATACATTTATTTATATCTGTACTTACATATTCGTACTAATCAAGTTGTCAATTAATACCTTAGTTACTTCATACCTTTATACGTACCTGTACATATTGGCCTTTTTTATTTTCTTACTTACATCAAGACAACCAAAACGAGCCCAAACTCGACAAGTTTACCCCTCATCACTAAAAAGTCCCTGTTACCATCCCTGGCATCACTTTATCCTGATTTTTTATAAGACAGATTTATTCCGCCCTTATTCGTGTCAAAACTATAAAGAGTTTACTCTTGGATGATCAATAGACCTAAATCATCCAAACTCGATCTCGGCTGTTCATTGTTGAAGATTGCTATGCTAGACGTTCAATTTCCATAGTTAAATTCTAACCAATTTCTTGCGATATTACTCTGGAGTCATTGAAATAGAAGAATTTTTCAATATGGTTCATTTATATGAGAGGAAACATTTACCACTTTGCGTTATTTTACCAGTAGAAAAGTTATTTAATTTATATTTCAATTAAGAGCACATTTGAAAATCATTCGCTGTACAGTTAATAATATTTTATTATTTTTAATATGCAAAAAAAGAAGTGACTTTATTAAAATATCTCTCGGGTCTTTTGGTATCAATTTCTTTTTAATCGCATTTGACTCAATTATTCATATAGTAATTCTTTTCATTGTTAAGTATGAACTTTGATATTTCACGTTACGAATTTTTTTTGTATAAATAGTACTTAACATGCAGTGTAAGGAACTTAATGTTAACTTTTTATTACATAGACGATAATTTTCCTCAACTCTATTTTATTCGAAAAAAAAATTTTGTACTTGTACACTGCTAAGTATACTGAGCATGTTTTAATTTTAATAGTATGCGATATTTGAGCGCTTATTTTAATAACCGGAATAAATAAATAAATGTTATAAAAGAATTTTCAATACGAAGAAACATAGGGTTTCTAGATGAAAAATAAGTTGTCTGGCAACATTTTATTAAAAGTATGGGGCAGATTAGCATTCCACAGCTGAGTGAACTACCCCATTAGGCAATTCGGGATTTTGCCCCATTCGGCCCAAGTATGGAAGTTAAGGCCAAGTATTTTTATCATGGGATTGATATTTTGGGCTCGTGGTGAACTTAATAGGGACTAATATAAATATTTAGAGTACAGTTTTATGGTTTAACTGTTAGATTTCTAGACTATTTTAATAGTAAACCTTTGAGTTCTTTTTTTACATACTTTATTTGAAATTATGAAGTGCATGTCGTGACATTTTTGATATAAAATCTTTATCCTGAAAATAAATATTATTGAAGACCTCCTTTATCAACGGACAACTTCTTCTGTTTAAGGATGTACTTATTTTTGTTCTAAACAGTTTTTAATTATTTCGATGTAGGTAGAATAATTTTATTTTGAATTAAATTTTTATATAATAAATTGTGAAACAAGGTGTTGTTAATAAATAAACAATACCTTATTTCACATTTCGAGCCGATTATTAATCCATTGTAATATAGTCGACGTATGAAACAAGATGTTGTTATTTATATGTCGAATAATGTCGAACTAGTTGAGTACTAACTCAATAAACATAAGTTTCAGAATTTTCCCTTATGGTCCTTGAAATGAAAACAAAATACTCTATTTTAGTTTCATCATTAATAAATAACTTATCGACATAAATATCTACTCCCATAATTATCTTTATAAAGGTCTTGCTAACAAACATCCAACGGATTTAATCGGTGCATTTCGATAATATTATCAGGATTACTTATGTTAAATACGTTTCTATTTATCTTCATGAATAAGGTAAATACATTACCTTGCAACGTGTGATTCGATAGCTTTAATGTAATATCGGGGATTCAAGTCAAGTGGGTTAAGGTCTTGGCAACCACATATTTGACTCATACATGACATCATAGGGCTTAAAACCTAAAGATATAACTCAGTAGACATTTTTTGAATTTGGGTCGTATTATATAACTTAGAAATACTGTCAGTTTTTTTTTAAATTAATTATTAAATAAATTGTAATCGTGGAAAGAATTTTCATGATTTAAGTCTATATAATAAGTACTATATACGTAATCGTAGGTATATTTGAGACAAATTACAGACAAAAATTATTTCATTCGTGTTGTTGAGAATGGAAGGAACTTTCAACGATATAGTTTCTAATAATACTAAAATAATATTTTGGTACCACAAAGTTAAATTCATTGATTAATAATAAAAACTACATTCAATTCTGAAATAATCCATCAGGATTGAAACCACAAAAACCATCTTAATCAGGTAAATAAAAACTTCCACTTAAAATGTTGCTTTTAAGATCACATACAAACCAGCTAATCGGCGAAGTTATGAAACTTTCCGCCATTCCCCAAAGGGAATCCCTTTAGTTACTAAACTTGTGCAAAGTTTACGATCCAGTAATAGATAAGCCAATTACGAATTCGATTAAAGTTTCAAAACTGACTGCTTCATGGGCGTAGCCAACTGGAGATGACAGATTCAAGCATCGGTCCAGGCGACGCAAAAGTTTAAAGATTAAACCAAAACTGACCAGTGATATCCGTACTTTGTAACTGTTTTAACATACTTATCCCATATTAGTGCCATTTGTTTATTTAATCATATCAGTTTTACAGATTTAGGGATACAATAGATACAAGGAAATATTCTCAACAGTATTACCGTTTACTAATATGATATATCTAAGGAATACAAGACCTTTGCATTTTTTTAGTCTATGCTTTTTTAAGTTAATTTGTCAACCATATCACGTTTGTGCTACATAAAGGCTTTGTATTATTTATATAAAAAAGTTAAATTTACATTTTATAAAGAAAAAATAACTACTCAAGGATTTACTTAAGTCAGATAAATGACCAAATATTTAATTTTATTTTTCTATTTTCTACGAATTCTTTTTCAAAATTCATAGTGGTACTTGAAAAGTGGACTTTTTGATAACTTAAATGCAAAATATTTTTCCCTCGTTACAATGTCAGTATTATTATTTTCTCTTTAATAACATGACAATTTACATAATCGGAAACTCGAACATATTTGTCTTTTCGACTAGGCCTTATCACCGGATTTATTCTAAGTTTATTCACAGTATTCATTATAATAAATATAGTATAGTCCTGTAAAACGTAAATTTATACTTAAATACCTACTTACAAACGTCATTTTTGAGGTGTCACAGAAAAAGATGTATTTAGTGAAATTATGCAATTTAGTGACATTGTGTGAAATAGTTATAGCACGTCGTATTTTTCCATAATAAAATATAATTACTCAACAATGTTACTCCACTCCGTGCCTTCTTTATTTTCTGTCTGCACTAAAACCATCAGTGTGTGAGGTGCACATTTGGAAATTAGACATGAGATGACGTTAATACAATACACGTTAACATTAATTAATTTTATTCTGATTATTTAAGCTTAATTATATTTTTTATTAACATAATTTGTTAACTTTTTTATTCAAGCAAACCATTATTGCAAGTCGTGAAATTATGAGAGGAAAAATCTACAATATTCTTAATAAATACAGTCCTTTTTCTAAATATAACTTTTTACTATTATCTATATATTGAAGCTCATATAACAAGAATATATTATATAAGCTTCAATATATAGATGAATAAAAACAAAATTTGTTCTTCGTCTTCGATATGAACTACCAATAACAACACCAACTGAAAAAGAAACTAGGCATGTTCGCAGTCAAGCGCTGAACAGAAAAGTAAAAATGTATTAAAGATTTCAGTCAAATTGATAATAAATGTTACAGACATAAGTATTGTCAATACATATGAATTAAATTGCACCAATCCTATTTTTCAATATTACTGCATATAATAAGCTAATCGTTGTTATAATTAGGTATCTAAAAAAAAAATAATGATTGTCCCTGTGATTATTAAAGAATAATAAACTTTTGCACGGTCTGCATACTCTTAAAATTCTTTAGATTATTTTGTTCAAAACGACTTATTAAACATACCTTAGAAGCAGGTTTAGCTCACAGTATAAGATTACGTTCAGAAAACCAACGGACACAATCCTTCTTTGTCCAAGTTGTATAATATTGGAATTATCTAGAATCGGATACCAGGAACTTACACTCTGTAAATGTTCTCAAAGGTCGTCTTAAAGACTTTTTTATCCCATAACCCTTTATTTCTACCCCTCCTAAAATCCATATTGCTGATCTTTCCTTAACTATATCATGTTAAGATTAATACTTAATAAATTCATTTCATTAAATTATTTCTTTGCACTTGGCCTTTATTTTTATTTCTTTTTCAGTTTTATTGTATTTTTTTGGTTTTACTATTATTTCGATTTGTGATTTACTCATAATTATTCAGTGTGGTTGACTGGACGAGATAGCTCATGTTGCGATAAGTAAGCCACATGTATGTGTGTATAAATATGTATGTCTCTGTTTGAAAGTCAAAAAAAATAATTAAATGAATAAAATGCACAATAAAAATTAATAAAAAGGTGTATCGAAAAATATTTGCACCGATTACTTTATTGTTCCTACTAAGGTTTTTCCTGAATAAAATCGTTTCATTTTGTCCCGGTAATAAATAAAATGCGATTTCAAAATTACAACCTGTATTGAAACTATTTAAATAACCCTGTGTGAAATTGTACTAAAAGCCATCGAAATTAATAAAGGTTCTATCACGTATTACTTTCGCACAACCCAGTCTTTAAGCCCGTGTCCTAATTATGAATAAAATAAAGATAATCTTTTCTGAAATAATTTAGCTCCCTCATATCTTAGGCTATTTTATTTCTTTCTCAGATATTTAATGTTTTTCATTTATTCTGACGATCAAAGTAATTGTATGGGAATTGAATCATCAGTTTCTGGAAGAAAAATATTCTATGCCTATTTGTCTCGTATTTACCAAATAATACTTATATTTTTACATATTTATGATAATAGAAGTGTGAAAATATGATCATTAATATGTTATTCAGTGATTTAAAATTATTATACAAAATTTTACATATTTCAATATACAGCTTACAATAAAAATGTACTAGGTAGCTACTATAGGAAAATGTGTTACTTAATTTATAATGTGCACGTAACCAGATAAAAAGGATTATCTTGTTTTAATTTATTACTACTTAAGTAAATATTATCATAAAACTAGATTAATGGCAAAACATATATTTTCTTTGCGGCTCGCTAATTCAATTTAGTTTAGTTCCATGTGTGTGATAATATAAATGTGTAAAACATCGATTAATTTTTGTAAAACCTATTATTTTGATGAACTAATCATAATATTTGACCTACTTCACCGACAATAAGATTATTATTGTACTTTCTTAATTTAAAATACGAATCGTGGCTATACAAATTTCAAAATTACAGTTTAGAAGAGTTTGAAACTAAAAATATTAATATAAATGACATTCGAACACAAAATTTAAAACTCATTTTCACAACCAATCTAATCGTGACACTTCTACAGTTAATATAGTTGGACAAGGTAACGGATACTCTCGTTATTAAATATGTCAAGTAATTGATGTGATAGTAGGAGGAAATCGTGTTTATAAGTTTCATAAAATATTTAATAATGCTAAGAAGAATGAAATAAGCAAAAAAATGGTGTAAATATTTTACCAAAAGTAATTCGACGACAGTTTCTCGAGGTAGTTTTAATAATCAGGGCCAAAAATATTATTAGTTAAATTAATTGGTGAAATCCATCGTTCACTGAATAAACTGTACTGTTGTCAACTACAGTTACAAAAAATTTTAAGAAGTAAGATAGGAAACAAGAGTGCTTGCAGTTTCGAGTTAAAAGATTGTTATATTTCAATAAGAATATCAATCTTTGCTACGAATGAAAATATTATACAAAAATCTCTCTAATATTTTGATATATTTTCTCTCCAAATTAGTGTTTTTTGCCACAAACATTTTGTGTTTTGCCATTTGAAAATTTTGAAACATTCACATTACATGTATTTACGCTTTTATTAGATGTTTCTTTAAAAAATATTTTGTTGTAATTAGATATAAAGCATGTTTAAAATTCTTTTAAATGAAATAACCCTTTACTTTATTAAAATATTAACCGCAACTTTCACTCTACCTAACGCGAAGAAGCAATAAAAAAATTATAAGTGGAGCGCGGCCATTCGATGGAAATCCTCTATGAATATGCATAAAATTTTACCAGGTAATTTATTGTTAGGTTGATATTCATGATTTTCTTAACTTGGAAAAAAAAATCATAATATTTCTCGAATAAATTTAATATTTGATTAAGTTTTTCAGTTATTGAAAAAAGGCAAAGATATGTTGCAATCTTAACTATAAATAAATTGAAGATGACTATAAATAATAAACAAGGAAATTGTTCAAATACGACTAAAAATCACACTGCAAGAATTTGGTGCACATTTATTACATTTTAACATTTAATGGTACATGTATTCAATTTCAATCAAACTATTTAAAAATATTAATTCTTCACAATATACATGTGTCGATTACGATACTTTCCACAGGCATAAATATATGATTAGATCTAGAATAATTGCTATAGTTTTCCCGCAATTTTCTAGTTATATTTTATCAACCTTGGTTTTTAATGATTTTTGTTTCAGTAGTTTCGAAAATAAAGGAGAGGAGGAATAAGGTAAAAGAGAAAAGGTAATAAGAGGTAACAAACTCTTTTAAATGATGCCACTCTTGTGTAAAAAAAATAAAAAAGTACCTCTATTAGGGAATATAAAAAAGAGTAAATAATTAAAATTAAGGGCTCTTAATTATTATACAGGTATTTTAAGACAGTTAACTGCAGTGTAAAATATGTAAGTTAATAAGGTGTATTTATAAACCTAATTGGAAGTTTCAACGTCGCATAATAAAAAAAAAATATTTTAACAGACGGACAGAAAGGCAAGTGAGTGATTTTGCAAGAGTTCCGTTTTTCAACTAGAAGTACAGAACCTTAAAATATGTGTGAAAACATATATTTCAAGATTAATCCGTTGCATGAATGCCACAGTAAATGTACATTGATTACTATTTTAATTGCTAACGAGCCAACATATGAGACTGATCACCTTTTTGGTCGAAGCTAAAACTATGCAGTTCTTAATAGTTTGAGCCATTTGGTACATGTATTGGTTTAATTTATTAAAAAACTAAATTCTAAGTTAATGCCGATTTTATAAAAGACGCAGTAAAATTCTTTATTAAAAATAGAATAAATTTGAATGTAAAATCGGAAATAATTATGTTTAACTGTTTCGTTTTTTTTATTTGCACTTAATTTGAAATATAGGAATCACAATAGGAATAACATAACAAGTATTTTTATTATATATTTTTAAACGTATGGAGCAAAAATTAAAACATGTCCTACGAATAGCAGCACCTGAGAAGTTATTCAATCACGCCCTTCACTTATGTAAATGGAAAACTCAGTATACAAAGGTGATTGTTGTACTCATACTTATTGCAAGGAATGCGAACAATCGTTTATAAAATTCACGTTGATCAGTCCCTTTGAAATCACATATCTTCTTAAATTCATTCTCTAAAAACATGTATGTGAATTAACGATTGCTCTTGGGGACTTGTATATGAATGACAGTACCGTGAACAGTAATTCTTTATTATATTTATAATTATCATTATATAATTTAATATATTTGTACTAATGTAATATATTTCAGCATAAAGTGTGTGTTATGTGACGAAAACCAGGTAAAAACAAAAATTGTTTTTAATAGGTTATAATAACATTTTTTTATGGAATAATATATTGGGAGAAAAATAAATATGCTCATATTCTAAGAAGTTTTGGAGAAAATCATTTATATATCCAAATGTATATTTCTAAATCAGTCATATTGCATTACGATATAACATAAATATTGAGCTAGTGTATAATGCGAGTGATACCGTCTACAAATTTCTTTTTATATTTTGATTTCATAAAATGTTAAAAAATGTTTATACAGGGCGGATATTCATCTCAAATAAATTAACATGAATGCAAATGTAAATGAAAGGATAAAAAAAATTCGATCGATAATTAAACCGGTCTGAGTTTTCATATTTTAATTAATGTTAATGTAGATTTAACATCAAATTATTTGAAAATTGCCTTTAAAATATTTTAGAGTAGAATATAAAACATTGGTAAACCACTAAAATGACAATATACGATTTTTATTTTGCTCTGAGAAAGTTTTCATTATATATAATAATGAATAATTTTTTTGTAATAAGTTAATAGGAAAATAGGAAACAACGAATAATTAGATGGATTGCTGCCCGCAAAATAAAATTATACTATTTAAAAAGAAATTTAGTGCGAAAAATTTAGAACCCATCTTAAATTCATAATGTGACCTTCTGTCTTTAATATATTTCTTTAATTTTTAATTACCAAAATTACAAATAAAATATATATATATAAATATGTATACATAAATACATATATATATATATATATATATATATATATATATATATATCTTTAATTTATTAATAAAAAATATATATATAAACTAATAAAACTTATCTTTTTTTGTAATATTTTCTAAATGCATAATTGAGGCATATCTCATGAAGGGGACCTTACATAAAAATTATCATAAAAATGTAAATATACTCTAATGTAATATACATAAATGATACTTGGTATATTCCCTCTCTATCAGCTGTTTTACCCCTTAGTGCATAATTACAAATCGAGGTTTGACTAAAAAAAGTTCCACTTATGTTCCGTGTACTTAGCGATTTTTTCTTTCGTCAATATTATACATAAAAAGGAATATTTGAAATCGTGGCAGAATTTAAATCTTTTACGATTTTGTTATTTTAAAACATCTTTTTTAATGTTTTGACTTTTGAATATTCTAATATTTCGCTAAAAATTCACTATGATCGAAGTTACGTTGAAAAAGTTATGATGCTTTGAGATATGGATGGACAGACAGACGCAGATTCGTGCAAAATTAAAAGGTTCCGTTTTTCAATATTTAGCTATGGAATTATAAAAAAGAAGTTCTTATTTACATTTTTAGAATGTACTTAGTTTAAATTAAACTTAAAGTAGTGTAGTGAAATACGTGACCAGCGCTGATACAAGTGACCGGCGCTAGTGACATATTCTACTCGTATGTTTTCTCTTTAATACGTTCAAGAATCCTTCTAGTCGGTCTTACCTCAATTCTAGATTCAAAGTGGCAGGAATCATGCTTTTGGATTTTGTTCTAAATCTTTCGTCACTCTCTTAATTCTTAAACATAACACTACCTTCTACGAATACTCCGTCCCTTAAAATGCTTCCAAACTCTGGGATAAACTCGATCCTCACATTCCAAATGTAAAGTCGATTTTTGTTTCAATAAATCATCTTAAAAATATATTCTGATCCTAACTTCCCCTCTCTAACCTATTCCTTCTCCTAATGTCATGTTCGTTTTGCCTATCCATATTGATTCCTAAAATATTTAATAATACATTTAATATTTGTTAATAGCTATATAACGAACACGACACGTAAAAAAAATGGCATAACGTCTCACAGAACGTCTGATGCAGTTGCCCACTACGCGAAGTTCTCAAATTTTTGTGTTTTGGTTGATTGGAAGAATTTTTGATATAGTTCACGTTTGCCAAATATATGAGTATGCCGATGCTTAATGAAATAAGTAAGAACATTTATTTATATGCAACCTTCCTTCTATAATACTTTTTAAATTGTAAAATTACAATATTCGGAGCACGGGTTGACAGAGTACGAATGCAAGGCTAAATCAGATATGATTTGGAGTTGCTTTGTAAATAACTATTGTTTAAAAAGGAAGCACTTTTACAGATTATTCTACTTTTTAATAAGACGATGAAAATATTATTAACATATATTTTTAATATCAATAATTCGACAAAATATAGCAGAGTTGCAGATTAACACAAATAGTAATAGGCCATGCCTCCAATCCGCTAAAAATTATGTTATATTTTTTGGTTCCCGCACGCTTGAATCACATATGTTTATATTGTCCGAAAGAAATTTTAAAACGTTTTAAAATTGTAATGTAGTTTACAGATTTATCGTCTGCGCTCCACGACATAGAGATATCGTAGCGCTGAAAATAACCCGCTAAATCCAAATTTTATTTTTTTAACGAGACTTCAATCCATTGAAACTGTAGTATTTACGTCCGTACTAAAGAAAATTTAAAATTAATATCTACACGCGGTACAACAAAATGACTAATAAAAACATGAAAATCTACTAGTCTATGAGTTCTGGTTTTGTTGGTTTCATAGCATTATGATTAAAACTTTCGCTATTTTTATAAGAAAATATTTGCTCTCTCTATTTATTTTGGACAAACATATATTGCTTTAGTATTCAAGCAATACCGTATTTAATTTTTTTTTAACAGAAATTAAACGAAAAATCACGCCAGGGTCCTGGCAAAGAACGAAAGTATTCATTGTATTGAAATGACAGGTATATTTCAAGTGTGATCTATAAGGATAAAGTATGGCGATAAAGGTAAAAATAAATAAAATAAGAGTTTAAGAACATGATTTAATAAAGCTGCTAAATGTCTAAACTAAAAAAAAATATTAGGATACATTAAGATAATATAATTGATCTTGAGTATTTCCATAAATTATGGTTAGTAATAAACATAAAATTTCTAATTGGTTATAAATATTGCACATGAATGATACGTACATACATATATATATATATATATATATATATATATATATGTGTATATATATATATATATATATATATGTATATATATACATATACATATATATATATATATATATATATATATATATATATATATATATATATATACATATATTTATTCACTTAAAATTTAAATAAATAAATGCCTTTTTTATTTATGTGTTCAAAAGCTTCCTATTTTAATTATTTTAATTGTGTTGTGAATACCTGCCAGGTTTAATTTATTTAACCAGAATAAAAAATTATAAAATTATAAGGAGGAGAAAAAAACAACATTTTACCATTCAGTGTCATATTGAACATATTTGGCGTTAATTTTGTAAAAATTCATAGTTTACAATTAAATGAAACTACGTGATGTAGTATTATTTCTACTTTCTTTAAGTTCTTTACCACAATTTAGGTTTCGTTGTATTACAACTTCTTCTGGTGAGCTATTAGCAAAGATCTCTTTCTAATAGCCCACCTGACGATGTTGTAATATAACGAAATCTAGGTCGTGGTAAAGAAATTAAAGGAAGTAGAAATAATACTACATCACGTAGTTTCATATAATTCAGTGTCATGTAAATAACGCTATTTGCATTATATATATAGTTATACTTATGTTCTTCTGTATTAAATAACATGGAAAGAACTAGTTCATGGAACTTTATCCCAACATACGTTACCAATTTGGTACTCTGATCTTTTGAAATGCTAATAACATTGGGGTGCAAATTTTCACTTTCACTCACAAAATCTTTACGGAAGTATTCTGCAGTCTGCATAATTATTAACCCCTTTTCTTTAAAAGAGATGCTCACATGTCAAATGACTAAAATACCTTAATTGCACTTCACACTTTAATGGAGTGAGAAAATTAGGATTCCCCACTCTAGTTGAAATACTATCAGATGATATTATTCGAAAATTGGATTCGCCACTTTAGTTGGTATACTATTAGATTATATTTATTAAATAATTGATTGTTTGCTAATTTGGTATTAAGATATTTTGTTAAATAGTATTGACGAACATTAAGAAATTTATACATTACAGATTTCATTAAACCGGTTACAAGATTACTTTTAGGAAATCTTCATACCAATAGAAAGTATTTCAATCAAATACCTTCGTGTATACAATATCATTTAAACCCTTGCTTATATGTTTTCTTTTTTCAATAATCGCACATGTCATTCAATAAAAGTATACTTTAGACTTTATCATTAATAAGTTTTTTTTAATAGATATTATGAAATTTATAAAATATATCAGTCATTTATTTTCATATCATTATTTTACTGTCAAATTGTTATGTAAAATAAATTGCTTTAAAGTGTGAAATTTTTATATCAATAAGATTACAGTCTCCAAGCACGTTCACACGTTCACGTTATCGACATTTATGCAATAATGGCATGACGTGTTCTACACTATTGACACGAAACGGTGCGATGACGTAGCTATTAATATTTTAATTTAAAATCTGACAAAGTGTATATAAGTTAAACCTACTGATTAAGAAAAAATTCTGCAAATGATCACGTTCTCTTGCAAGTTTTTATTTTCCATAGAATCATGACACAAAAAGACACTTTTTGACACTAATGAAAATGAAGATCGGATCTCTACTACTTATCGCATTCGATCTACGACTGAATATACCTCACCGTGCAGAGAAAAGAGAAAATATATGATGTGTGGATCATAACAGAGGCGCGTGTGCCACGCATACTTACTGTCTCTAGTTATATTGCTCCGTACACAATCATATTATGATTGTACACAATCATAATATGATTGTGTACGGAGCAATATATATGTGATGGATTAAATATTTTCAGCCTCAATAGACCTATAGAATCTTTGTTTCTCTCGCTGGCTTAAAACACGTAGAAACTATAATTTTAGAGTATATTCCAAAAATTCTCCAAAATGTCAAAAATTGAGACTTGCGTCCGTTAAATAATTGAAGATGAGGAGAATGCAGTGACGAAAAAATTAATTTTCATTTACTACCTGAAACTATCTATATATAATTCATGTTAAAAAGTTTAAAAATTGCCTAAGCTATTTTAACTCAATAAAAATAGCTTAGCCAATTTTTCAACTTTTTGGATTATTGCACATTTATTCTTCTTTTTAATCCCTGAATTTCATAGCGTAATAATAAATTTCATAGCGTAATAAAGTTAATATATATTACAGCAGATAATCCGTTTCTAAGTAATTCCGCCTTTTTCTACATTTCACCATTCGAAAAGTTGTCAATCGAAATGCACTGGTGTGTAGCCTATAATCTTCTTCAAAGCGTGAAGTTACACAATAATTTTCAAATTCAGGCATCACGCTCATGAGACTATAGAGCAGGGAAAAAGTTTGTTTACCAAGAAAATATTAAGTGAATAAACTTTTTCCCTTTATATAATTGTATAGATTATTCACAATTAAATGAAACTACGTGATGCAGTATTATTTCTACTTTCTTTTAATTTCTTTAACCATGACCTAGGTTGCGTTGTATTACAACATCTTCAGGTGGGATATTAGCAAAGGACATCTTTGCTAATATCCCAATAGGAGATGAAGAATATCTTTGCTAATATCCCACCTGAAGATGTTGTAATACAACGAAACCTATGTCGTGGTTAAAGAAATTAAAGAAAGTAGAAATAATACTACATCACGTAGTTTCATTTAATTGTGAATAATGAATTTCTACAAAATTAACGCCAAATATATTCAATGTATAGATTATGCTAACAATAGTTAATGTATTTTAATAGTTTATGTATGTAGACCTAGGACTCAAACTATAACTACACAAAATGTTACTAAATATATTTAGTTGTTCTTGTATCATGTTAGTTCAAAAAGGAAAAGAAAAATCACATTTTAAAAACTCTTATTACTTTTTAAAAACTCTTATACATTTTTTTAAAACGTTTTCAATATGGTTGAGACTCCATATTGAAAATGCTTTAAAATAATATATTTTATTACTTTTTATTACTTTTTTATAGTTAGTATATATTAATTTTTTTTTATATAAAATTACATTGAAGTATTATTATACTTATGGAGAAAGCAAGACTTAAAAGTAACACGTTTTGAAAAATATCAATTAAATTAATTCGTTCTTTACATCATCCTATAGTTGCTCCCTGTCTAGTTGACAACCTCTTTATAAATTGATTTTAAAAGTGATAACAGGATCTAAGCTAGAATACTGCCATGTATTAAATATGCTATTAAAGATATAATAATAAAATTCTAAAATATATTCAAGTGACGTACATAAATGCACATTCTATAGAAGCATTAGGGATATGAATATAAATTCTCCAGCAACGAAATTTTCTTAAACGTAAAATTAAAAATGAAAACGTAAGTTAAAATTTATCTTTATTTCTATAATACATAATGTATTATGCGATCCATAATGCAATCATTTTCACAAAGGAAAATTTAAGAACACTAATGTTTTGCGAAAGAACGTTTAGTGTAAATTTAATGAATATTATCATTTTTATGTAAATGAGAATCCCAAAAATGTAAAGATATCATTAGAAATGATAGAGGATATTTCATATTTTTGCTACAAACCATGATGGGTATTCTTTAATTGAATATTCGTCAAGAAACATAAATACTTTTACAAAGACTTTATTTATATTTTTTTTTTTTATTAATTTTTTTTTGTTTGTAACTTAACAAAACTTTTTTCTTTCATTTGTTCGGTAATGAAGTATTGTCCAGAATAACAAAATACGTTATTCACAATTAAATGAAACTACGTGATGTAATATTATAGTATTACTTTCTTTAAGTTCTTTAGAAAGTAGAAATAATACTACATCACGTAGTTTCATTTAATTGTGAATAATGAATTTCTACAAAATTACCACCAAATATATTCGACAAAGTACTTGCTAAAACTCTAGCGTTTTTCTTTTCGGTTTTTAAATTTTTTGAATGCCAAAAAAAAATTATTTTCAATTTTAAAAATTAAAAAAAATATTCTTTGTTTCAATCTATTTTTACATTTCTGCTTCCTGATTTCCCATTTATAAAAGGTTTCATTTTTTAATATTGATGTATTCAACGACCGTCTTATCTAATATTTTTTTTCCTGCATCTTTACTACATTTTGGTAATTCTTAATGTCTTTATTATTGTGTTCTTAGAAAGCAGCTCAATGGATTAAAGTTGTGAGAAAATGAATGTCAAAAAATATAATTTATGCGGGAAATTTCCTTGGCTTGATTTTAAAGTCACAAAGTTTAAAAACATTATTTCAGAATATAAATATTTTAAATATATCAAACCATATATACATCTTCTTTATTTATGATTCGCCTCTATCTAGCAGACAAAGGCATTAAGCATTGAGCTTAAAAACCTGGTATAATTGTATTAAAAAAACTTGTTAGGTTTTCAAGTGTTCCACAATTGCTTAGCATTTTGAACAAATGATAATCCGGTGGCGCCAAGTTGTATGAAGTACATGGATATATTAACAGAATCTATCTTAATTCATGTAATTATTGACGAGTTTATTTTGGGATAAGTTATCTAGAGTTGTCATGAAAAAAAAATGAATATTCGATTAGGTAGATAGTTGACTTAATTCCCCACAGTGGATCTCTGTACTCGCCATAAATACATCCGGAAACAACTCTAAGCGAGTAACATCTTTTATATTGAATCAGTAATTCAACAGTATCCCTTTAGTATTTAGTTCAGGTGCGAGTAATAGTATATATATTTAATCTACACTGAAACATTGGCGTTTGCATGTGTGATCAACGTATCTAACTGTCTTATCACCACCAGTTACTAATTGTTGCAGCGAATTAAAATTGCGTTTTGATTGTTTGCAATACGAAGCTGTTACTTGACAGACTTAACCAAAAATCAATTATAAACGCAAAAGTTAAAAATTTATATCGAAGGTAATTTTATTTCAAAGATGATAGAATGTTTTCTTAAAATCAATTTATGGAACTTTTCATAAAGCAAATTGAAAAAAAGCAAAAGGTCAACCTTAACCAATACATCGTAGTAAAACTTTTCTAAATTATTTTAATGCGTGTTATGTTTAATGTTAAAGATATTATATTTTAACTATATAAAATTCAGAGGATATTCCAATTTTTCCATCTAGATAGAAATTATTCATCATAATAATTTATTTTTCATGGGTGTTAAAACTTGAATTGATAAAGGAATATATTTAAAAACACTTGGAAAAAATTCTTTTACTTGTCTTTTACTGTTGATAATAGTCTATTACAGTCGACTTCAGGGATGCAAGCAGTGCAATATAAATTAAAAAGAACTAAATTATTTCAACTTCATGTTTTGGAAGACACAATGAGACACTACAGAAATAAAAACCTTGGGGTTGATGTAAACGTTTCAAAACAATGAGAGAAAACATTTTTTCAGTAATAAATCAAGATATATTTGTCATATGGAAAGGTAGAAACATGTATTAAATAAGAAAATTACGGAAATAATTTAATTATAATTAATTAGTTTATATAACTTTTAGTTATAATTATTTCAAGATTGACAATATTTAAATATATTTGATATTAAATATGTCATTTCGCATAGAATCTTGCAGTTTATAGTATCTTCAAATAAAAATACGACAATAATGACAAGCAAGTATATTATTTTAATCTCTATATATTTTTATCTATGCATGCCTATTCAAAAACCTTTTTCTAGAATTTGCCTCCTCAGAGATTATGAAACACCTTAATGTTTATATCCATTGTTTAAGAATTAGATCTACTTATGGATATAAAATTTAAAAAATTTAAAAAATTTACTATTTAAATGACTACCAATTATTTATTTGATTAATTTTTTAATTACATTTACATACTTTATACACGATCTTTATATGAATAACGATTAATATCTGAAAAACATATGAGTCGGTCTACGAAAACGCTCAAAAATATTACGTCTAATAAGTTAACATTTCGTTTTATTAATCTTGATTAAATTTTACTTTTAAAGTCACTAATTGGAAGTTTAATTCAATCTTGTTTAAAATTTACTTTCAAAATTACCCCTGGGCCCAAATCCTTAAGCGAAATAGTTACTCGAATTGGATCGCTTCCGCAAGGCAAGTATTCCAACTGAACGGATAGCTTCGTAACTTTGATCGAACTGACAACCCGTTTATATTATTACAACGTTAATCTCTGCTAAAGTTTGAGAGGTAAATGAATTTCTTATAATTTGTATTAAGATTTCGGATATTTCGGATAGGGGTTTGAATAGTTTGAATACAACTACTTACTTGTCTTTTATTGATTTCACCGTTCTTCAAAGAAGGAAGTGTTCAGTAAATTGACTATATTTCTTGTGCATGTTACCACATAACTCTGCTTTTTGGATTCAATTTGAATAACTCCTAAAAATCCAAAAAAACTTGATACATTTTGACAAATAATTGAAGAAATGCCATAGAATTATCTAAAATTTAATAGCACGGGCGCCGTGATCGTGTTTGGATGACGTGGGTGAAGATTCTTTTTATTTTATTTGTAGGGGTGTACTCCCAGTTCCATTAAAATTTGGTTAGAATATGAATAAGAAAATTAAAAAATATACCACAAAATTCCTCAGCATTAAACAACACAGGTGCCACTATAAGTAGATTAGCAATGATTAAAAAATCACTTTCCCAGCTACCAAAGGAAACGCGGTAGACAATGGAATTCTCTCCGCGATTTATTAGGTGTGAAAGTTGGGAAAAAGAATAACAAAACACTTGTTTAAAAATCTTATTCAAATTTTTACGTATAAATAAAGACATAAACATTCAAAACAGACACCAAAATTATTGAAACAAATATGCTTCAGTGAAAAGTACCTACATCTATAGTAGTTATGCTTGGGTAAAACACTTGTATTGTTCATTACGTTCGAATAATTTTAACTTCTTATTATTCTAATATATATATATATATATATATATATATATATATATATATATATATATATATATATATATACATATATATATATATATATATATATATATATATATATATATATGGATTTAAAATTTTCAAACAAGAATGCACTTACACCTGGAACTTGGTCGAGTATATCTTAAGTCGTCATTGCGTATTAGGTATTAGTTACAAAATCCGTTTTATGTATATATCAGTCAGGATACTGTAAACTCTACGTTGATAAGAGTTTCACATCAACCGGTAAAGATATTTTGGATTCAAATACTTAAAATCTACCTACACAATTATTCACTGATAACATTAATATGATATATGAGACTAACTAGGAAAACAACAATAGGGTCGATTGAAAGACTGTTACAATAACAAATCGGAAATATTTCTTATAAATTATTTGTCTATTAATAACAGAGGGCCTGTTTACTAGGGAGCTTAAAGAAAGTAATAATTAACCAAATTTACATACCATTTAAGCATCCTTTATCCCTATCAAGATCCCGCTTCTTGTATGGACCATGAAAATAAACATGATATCATGAATTCTGTAACTGTTTTAATAATCCTTGAAAACAATGAGTATATACCATCATAAAACTAAATCCATGTAGGATATTAGACTGGTAATTGCGAAATAAGTAAAACCAAAAAAAAATAGTCTCTAAGTTAATGCATATCATATGAATACGATCGTATTATGTACTGGCATTATTATACAGGACTTTTCTCGTCTCGCACATGTCGGTAATGTCTCGGATGATGGCAGTCAGATGTTGCGTTGCTTGACATGAAAGTAATTTATTTACACTTTATTTTTTGCATACATCTTCATCTAAACTGACATTGTGATTTATGGCTAGCCCAAAATTTATCGCTTTATGTAGCATACAGTCTTGCTTGCCGTCTGTCATATAAATCGTGATACAGTAGTCAATTTAATATTTGTCCGCCGCTATCAGATGCCTCACTTTTGAACGAAGATGTTCAATGTTTGAAGTTTGAGTAAGTTTAAGTTAACGATTCAATTTTGGTTTTGTTTTTCTTCCTGGGGGTGGCAGAGTTTTGATTTATTGGTCTTTATGGATTTTACTACTTTATACTTTAGGTGTATGTATTAACCTTTATTCCTCAAAGCGAATATTTCTTACAAAATAAAAATTTCTTAGTTGAGTAAGAGTTCAATAAAATTGCACATTTTTGGATGTTTGGTTTAAATATTTGTTTGATTACACGGTAATGTTAACAAATGATTTTATCATATAATTATATTGTAACATTAACAGATTCATCAACTTGTTATATATACAGTCTTAAATTATGATTTTTATATTATAATATGAGGCTAAATATACAACGTTAGACTTAGTAGTCACATAAAATTTGTTATATTTGTGAAATATTTAAGTTTGATATCTTATGAACTATAGATACTATGAAAAAAAATATAAAATCTCTTTTCGAAAATTTTTAAATTCTCTGTAATTTCCTACATTTTCATCAAACTCTCTTTTAAAAGTTGGGAGGTAAAAGTTCGTAAACATTTTTTCTTCAAATTATTTCATAAACTAAACGTATATTAGCTTTGATAACTAGGCTACAACCAAACTATATATACAAAAAAATATCTAATTTTTATTAAAAATATTTACAAGTTGATTCTAAAGTTGTTTTTTCAAAACTTTCGTCGACGAAATACTACATACAAAAGCGAAATTCCACTCGCTGGCTGACTATTTAGGACCAGACAGCTATAAGCATTAAATTTGGACATAGGCTCAAATATTAAAATGGAAGTGTATAACCATAATGTATATGAAGGAGGGGGAGAGGAGTCATATTGTTTTAGAAATTCAAAATAATTCAAGCATAAATATGAATATTTGTACACTTGTAGACTCCCAAATAGAAATAAGAAAAGCTTGTTTCAATTTCTTTGAGCTGTCGCTAAACGTAAATAGTTATTACACAAAAAAACGAACAGCACAAACTGAAATCGTAGTCTATTTTTGCCAGATTACAGCGGGGATGCCAGTTAGTATAATAGAGTTCAATGTTAAATGAAAATATTTGACAACATAATTTCCTTGTTCCATTATACTCGCCGTTTGTGATCAAAATTGTTTATTGCAGAAACTCTTTTCACATATCCCTTCATCTAAAATAATATAATTATGTATCTTTGCAACGATATTTGTTTTTTTTGTAATATCTTTTATTTCCCCAAATAATTCAAGATCCGTCAATAAATAGGGCCAGACCTTCCCAAGCATTGAATTATTTCTCTTACCTTTTTTGAGATGACATTTTAGCAATTTTAATTAGGGAAAGATAACACGTACATTAAGACTAATTGTATATATATTTATTGATAATCGTTAAGTATTTTCCTCGCTTTGTTGAGGGTTTATAGTTATTATAATTTAAACATAATTAGGTCAGGTTGTGAGTGAAGTGGGACCGCAAAACAAACTGTTGTTCTTTTCAGATTACATATTTGTTTGATGCAATTTTTTCTATCGAAAACATTTTTTACCTCTCCAATATAAGGTGGGCTTCTACAAACTTTTTGTGAAATACTATCATTAACCCTGGATCTATATAAAAAGAGTTTACTTTGCTTTTGATGAACTCGTTCATAAGAACTGTTTAATAGATCTTCGATTTCTTTTCTTCCAAAAAAATGGTGAAATTAACGTCTACTTTTTCTCATTAAATCACTGTAATGCTAGTTTTTATTTGTAACTTTCATTTCAAATCTGGTCATTGAAATTAAAATTTAAGGTTTTTTGATCGAACTTTTGCAATTTTGGCATTGTATACATAATAGTTGATTTCATGTTAATTCTTGAATTGCATCCATTTGAAATTGTTTCTTTAATCGGTTCGCTATGCGCAACGAATAATAATTTAACTAAACGTAAACGTATAGTTAAATTAAAATTCGTTGCGCATTATTGATATTAATTTAACATAACCTACCTAGTTCAATCTACCTAGTAGTATAGGTAGTTCGTGCATGAATTATTTCAAAGAATAGAAATAATAATCAATATAAACTAAGTATTTTTCATAAAATATTTAATGTCTACCTAATTGAAGTTTAAACTTCTAATAATGTATCTAAAATCTACATACATAAAAATACACATGTTTTGCCAACTAGAACTGCTGGCTACATCTTACATTTTCAATGTTCAAAGACCAGATAAGCTTTAAAATTAATATTAACTTTTGCTAGCATCTACGAAAACGTCGCGTAAAACAACTGCATCCTAGACGAGTATAGAGATGGTTCTCAATACTATACCAGCTCCATCTCTACACCATTCGACCGTAAATTTCGGCTATATATAACTATTTATTCCACTTATCCATATTACTTTTATATCCATTTCTATTACAAAATTATTAAAGTTTATGATCTATTTAATACAGTACTCAATAGCTTTAAGACATTATATTGTTAATTAATTAAAGTAAATATAATATAATTTGGTTCCCGCATTCGCCGGTGCTAAATTTTGATTTTAAAAATCTCTTCATCGAAAGGACCAACATAATTCATGAAAAAAAAACAGATCTGACCGAGATATAATCAAAAAATGAATGAAATGGAAAAATGTATTTCAAAATTATATCACGTGTGCTTAGCTTTTTTATTAAAGCTAAGCCTTTGGATTTTAAATGGATAATAACTTTTAATTATTAAATGTTTAATTCTTTTACATTTTGTGCATTTGTGGTAATAAGTTAAGAAATAAAAATCTGTAATGTGAAAAAAAAATAATTTTGTAAATATGTTCAAACCCTTTTAATTATGTCATACGATTCAGTCATTCTACGGGAAATGCATTATGTTTTTGACCGAATTGACGTCGTAACCACATCCTTACATGAATATGGAGAATTTTAAACCATACCAGGTAAACTGAAGTCATATGAAAACCCAATAAAAATATAAATTTTTTAGGTTGTTTTTTTTTCTTTAGTTTCAAGCACGCTGACACCAATTTCATGTGTTCGATCTAAGCAGTAATATTTTATTCAAAATAGGTAATTTAAACGTAAAAGAAATCAACAACATAATTGAAGCAAAGCTTACATTTGATTAAATACGACAGCCAAGAAGACGCAAGACTTATCCAAAACCTATGAAAGGAACTTAATTGTATGTAGAGTAATATAACCTTGCGGTGAGTGCTAATTCTCCATTAAAAATTGCATTAAAAAATCAAGAAAACGACTCCCATTTATAATTTTGAATTTTGTTTTTTTTTTTTGGTTCATTTATTATTTTGAATATGGACAAAGTAATATTACGAAGCAATTTAATATGAAAACGAAATTTAAATTTTGGTTCACAAAGGCTAATCGGTATAATGACCTATGATTCAAACTGCGTTTAATTATAATTTAAAATTTGTTATAATGTCACGAAGATATTTTGAAGAAATCCACAAGAGCATAACCGGGATGAATTACACTATAGTAACAAGATTCAGTAAATGTATTTATAAACGATGTAATTCAGACGCTTTCACTTGGAAGGTTTTGACTCAGCACATAACAATTTATAACATTATTAGACCTTCCTTAACTCGGGCAAGGTAAAAGTAATTAAACATTAAAGACAACGTAATGTATTTTTGCACCTTAATATTGGTTTTATGTTTTATAGGCCAAATTGATTTGACGAAAGTTTGATGATTGCAAATTTCGTGGGTGTTTATACCCTATTTCCTATTTAGTAGCAATATTCTTTTGGACATGTTAAAGTTCCAATGGAAATATTTCAATTAAGTTTAGTTTATAATAAAAATGTGTATGTCTTTAAAATTGATAAAGAATGTAGGGAAGCAATCACGCCCAAATGAATTAACTCTTTTCTCCAATCGTATGCTGCAATATTTTTTTTTAAATTATTATATAGAAATTGAATTCTACATTAAATTTTAGTAATTCTACAAAAATTCTAATTAAATATTTAAAATATTATCGCCAAAAATATTCCGAGACATTTTAGTATACAAATGTTGCAATATCAGCGCTGGGAACCAAGTTATATAGGAATTATCCACTTTTTATCAGTATTTAAATACTTGTGACCGTTGTACCCGAACGTGATTTGTCTAGAATAACATAAATTTTTTGTTTTTTTTAAATATATGCTCCTTTTCTGTTTCAGTTGTGTGTAATTTGTAAATATTGTAATGTAAATGTAAAATAATTTTCCTATTTTCACTATTTGATTTATATATTTTCCTGAGTATTATATCTAAATAAATATACAAATTAAGTAATGTGGAAATAAATTTTAAAGTGAACGTTATTTTATTTTTTGAAATGCCGATGCCGTCATTTCATTTTTTGAAATGCAAGTGGGTATGACGTGCCTTGAAAACTGTTTAATTGTATTTCTCTATTATTCTTTGTTTTTTGACCTCTGTCGCGGAGAAAGTTATAAATTTAGGATAATATTTTTAGACATAATTCGATCCCACACTTCTTCCTCTTTAAATTGGTTTCATCAGTTTATATTCGTAATTAGTTTTTTAGTAATAAAATTTGAAAAGATTAATACTCCTACTGTCCTACTGCCATTGTAGGACCTATAAGCACACACAGTCTATTTGGTGCATTCATTATAGACCATATCTATCAAATATTGTCCGTATCAGTTAATATTAAAAATCTGTAGGAATATCTTCGCATTAGAAGTCTTTCTGTTACGTCGATTTTATTTATTATGTTATTTATTACATCACGAAAATTTAAGATAAGTCCAAAAAGTGTCGTGTATGGAGTGTTGTGTTTAAATGACACGCAAAATTAGGTGAAGGTTATTTAAATTATCTTTTTAAACGAACAGTAAAATGTTTTGCAAAATACGGCCTCCACAATGCATGAACTGTTATCGATAAAAATAAACGACTAAATACTAAAAAAAATACTTTACTTTCTTTTTCAAAATTAAAAGATATATTCTTAAAGCGTTGTACAAAACTTTTGTACGTCTTTTGTTTCATAAAAACTTCAATGCAATGGAAGTTTATATCATTTAAAGAAATTAGGTCCCAGTAAAGAAATTAGCGATTTCTATATTTCCACACAAAATCAAGGAACAAGGTACGATATCGTACAACCCTAAACTTGCTTCCAATAATTTTAAGGTCTTTTGATAAATTATGAACTATTATAATTAAATCATGTCCGCTCTGTTCATCTTTCTGTATGTCATGATCTTACAATTTGTTTAGTTTTTGACCTTATGCATAAAATATTGCAATGTACATAGATTGTGTAGAATAAGTGTCTTCGAGATTAAAGATAGAAAGAGAAAACTCAATATCCATAGATGAATGAAACAACATTAATCCACACACAAGAAAAGTAAACTTTTAAACAAATCTCGGTGAAATAAACGATAGAAAGATGAAAATGTGTATAGTGCAACTTAGCGGCAATGTGTTCAATAAATACGATATTAATATTATATGACGCACTTCTTATCATCGTTTTGTATTACATAATAGTATGTTCTGGCCTAGACAATTTTTCCGTTCTAGGTTTAATTAATTACTTTTTAGTAATATATACGTTTAAAAATTTTATTCCATAACAAATAACGAACTTTAATTTCCCTTGATTTCCAAAAGAGCCGTAAAACATGTTTTTTAAATATATTTTTTATGAATTTATAAAATGGCCTCCTAAGTGGCTATTTATATTATACAAGGAATTTTTCCTCCATATTAATAGAACCGTTTAGTAATTTTACTCCACTAAAATTTTCAGCACTGATTGCAATCTCCTAGATGTTAACTTTCAAAGACTTTAAACCATTTGTTTAATTGTTTATTTTCTAAATTACTTTTAAAAAGTTTCGAGTTAAATCATATATTTTTTTATATATACTTTGAATTGCTTTTTTCTACTTTTATTTTTCCTCAATGATTGCCTACGTAATTTGAGGACTCTTCGCAATCTAGCAGTTTGGATTGTATACATGTGATATTAACTATACAGGTTTACTTCTGTTAGTGATAAATTTTTAGGTATTTGTTTATTGATTCTGATGGATATTAAATTACATTACTTTAAACAATTCCTTCAAAATTATTTGTGAAAAAATGTTGTCTGTGTAAATATATATATATATATATATATATATATATATATATATATATATATATATATATATATATATATATATATATATATATATATATATATATATATATATATATATATATATAGAGGTATTGGAAAAAAGAAACTTCCATTGCTTTAGTATATGTTACCTTTAAATTAAATTAAACCCTCTAAATTAAAAACATTAAAAGGATTAACATTAAATAAAATATTGATTTTGTAACATCAAAACTAACTGATATTGAAGCACAGAAGACAAGAAAAAATTCATATAAGTTTAAAAAAAAAAATTAATTTAATTACTTTTTATAAAATCATGCTACAAAAGCACCAAATATGTTTTACATTAACTGACTTAAAGCACGGCCCTTGATAGTAAGTATTTTGTGAAATTTATGTATTAGCAGTGTAATTTCTTAATTTGTACTTACTAATTTTTTCTTGACTTATTGAAAACAAGTCATATTTTACTAAGAAAATTCCTGTATAATACAAATATTTTTGGACTAAACTATATTATTGTCGAATTCAGAAAATATTTAAAAATAATATTTATAACAATATGGTTTATTACATTTCTATACAGCAACTAAAAGAAGGAATTGCTGAGTCAGTCTGAAGAGGCGAATTGTTGACGAGGTAAAAACTTCAGTCGTGTATAGTATGTTGAAACAAAATAAAATTTAGTTTAAGATTGCTTAACAACCAATGAGGATACAATAAGGCTATTTTGATGTTTTCGATACAAGTAGCCAATGGTGTTATTTGACAAGCGGTAGAAAATCAGCACTCGCTGCAAGTTTACTTTACAAGGTAGTGACTAGGTGTGACTAGTAGGGTATTAAACACCACCTGAAATTATTTCAATACCACTTAAAGATATCAAATCCAGAAATATTGAAGAACTGACATGAACTTTCATTGTTTCTCTTTGAAGGCAGATAAAGGTAGTGACCATATATTTATTTTTAACCGATTATTGAAGTTTATAAGTACTTAAACAGGCACTGTCGTAAATTTGGATACTATTGCTCCACAACATCGACCTTGATTTGAAGATGTGTTCACGAAAATGTAAACTTGATAGAAACATTTCCCATGAGTTGTAACGAATTAAACTTAATAAATCCAAAAAAAACATCGTTAGTAAAGAGAAAATCAGAGACTTGACTCTAAAAATAAATATAAAACACACGAAGTTTAAAATCATCGAATATCGAACAACCATTGAAATTTGGTCTTTACAGACAGAAGAAAGTCGTGTTGCAAAGCAAATAATAAATTATATGATTCCTTTTTTTTTTTAATGTTACTTACGCAAGTTAAAGAAGATCTACAATTATCTATCGTTTTATATGTAACAACAACAAAACATAATTTACGAGCCAAAACTCTTATGAATGACGTGATTTGCAACTACGTTTACTGAATGTGATTATTATCTCATTCATCCCGATTATCTCCTCGGATTTATGCGAAATATCTTCGTGACATATAATAAATGGGAGTTGTTTCCTTGATGTGTCAGCGCAATTTCCGGCAGAAAGTCAGCACTCACCGCAAGCTTACATTACTTCACTCACAATTAAGTGCCTTTCGCAGGTTTTAGGGAGACCTCACGTTTTTCGTAGTTGTCGTTTTGTTCCATTTTTTTGTTGATACGTTTTGATATTTACTATATAAATTCATTTCATTTAATATTACGTTATATCGATCAAATATACAGAATGAATATCAACATATTTGAAACAAAATAAAAATATGAATAACCTCAAAAACTAAAAACAAATATTTTTATTAGTTTTACGTATTACTTAGGGAATAATTAAAGTATGCTTTAAAACGATAGATATTTAAGTATTTACTAGAGACATTATTAAGTAATTAAATTAAATAAAAATATCATTCAAAATATATTTTAAAGATATAAGAATTATTCGATAATGATATTTAGTAACCACTCTAACGGTAAATTGTTTTAGTTTTACATCAACAAATAAAAAAATATATAGGCACTCAAGTTACTTCTCTAGCTAAACAACACATTATATGCTGAACAACACATTTACATATCGGGAAATGAAACTAATATGTGGTTCTACCTGTACTTAACAGGTATTTATTCTCGTAGTTTGAAATAACTTCAATTAATACAATTAGGCAGGTTCTATAAAGTAAGCCTTTAAAAAAGCTGATTTATTTTAATTTTATTTTTTGTTGCCAAGTTATTAAAGTAAAGCTTTTTTAAATAATTTTTCCTACGTTTTATTCTTCTCTTTTACCTGTTATAAACGGCTTATCAAAGCCAGGGTTGAATTAGTACGGTTTCATGAAACCCAGTTGACATAACGCGGCAATGACGCATTACGGCTTAGATAAACACAATGAAATGATAAACGCGACTTTATTGAAATTTTGGATTCCATTTATCAATTTATTCGAATAAATTTTACAGCAGAAAGAATAGAAAGTAAAATAAAATTAATTTTCTCATTATCGAAATATCTATTTTTTAAACATAATTTTCTTCATATATCGTCATGTGCAGCAAAAAAAATTACTCCTTTAATAAACGCTAGCCCTGATATGAGGATATCCTAAACAATTGGATCCCGGGTGTGTTTTAAAAATTAATTTTGCCTCTAATACATTTCAAAGAAAGTTTCGATACTCACAATAATGTAAGAAACCGAGTAACATAATTTAATTTTTTTTAAAAATTAAAAAGAAATTAAGATGCAATATTTGAATATAGAATGGCCAAATAATACTCCCACAATATTAGTTCTTATGTTTTAGCTTATAGGGTAGTAAAATAATAAAATATTTCCAAGTCTTCTCTAAGCATGACTGCCTTTTTCTTGCAGTGTGAGAGTATGAAAGAAATGCTATCAGACAAAATTAAAAACCGCAGGAGCTGGGATGTGTTTTAACGAGGCTTCTTATTTTTCTTAAATTTAACATAGTAGATTACCATAAAATAAATCTATCGGAGAGATCTCAATTATTATTTGAACTTTTAATTCAGACTCCCTGACTGAAAGATACGTTTCATAAATTTCTTTTCAACTACCAGTATTACGCGCATACTTTAATACATATTAATAACTGTGATGATAGTCTCAAAAATTATTTAAATGGATTCTAGGACGGATTATGGCATGAAAACATGTGTAGCTATTGTTTACAATAATAAAGGATAAATTAAATTGTACATAAATTTAACTGAATATTTCTTATTCCCCTCCAAAAAGATTGATTACCTCTCCCATCAAGTAAGTACTCATTACACTCACCACCAAATACTGCTAATATATACTAACCGTTCTGGTCACAAGGTAATCAAAATACTTTTGGATTCTATTGAGAATTCGTAATGTCTGGATTCGTTCAGACTCTTAAAAACTCAATAATTTTATTTACGCTTTTGAAAGTGCTATCGTACTTTGTTTAATTATAATTAATTCGTACTATCCATTCTATTTAATTTTATATACTAGTTTTATTAAAATATACATGTGTTACCTTCGTGTATTTTGAATATATTACACATTTTCATACAATTTTTTTAAAATTTTCTTTCACTAAATAAAACAACATACAAACTGATAAAAAACTGCTAAAAAATTATATAAACTCATAAAGTATGAATCGAACCAGTGACACCTGCGCCAAGGCTGACTAGCAAAATATAAGCACTACGAGAGGATTTAATCAGCATGGGGATTTTTTGGCGGAATTGCTTCACAAAATTTAATATGGTCACATTTGTTAGTTTGATTTCCCTACCTCCTGGCCGCTAAACCGCAATATTTTGTAAAACTAAAATTATTCGCTATAGCAGTATCCGTAATGAAAGTGATAGAAAAGTTATCATAACTAGGTACCCTATTTTATTGGTTTTTAAAAATTTTTAAAAATTTTTCAGAGTCTATTAAAGTGACTTAAATCCACTAAAAATTGTATGGTATTTTAGAATGTACATTATATATGTTAAAGACATACTAGACAATATATTTATATGTTTTTATGTTGAAAAAAAATTATATAAACATGCACCATGTTTTTATGCATAAGTATTATTTAGCGGACAATATATTCACTTTGCGAAAACTAATGTTTTTAAATAATTTAAATAAATACTGTCCCTAAATGATTTGCAGTTCCTAAATGTGTACGAAACCCATGTTTCGTGATTTCGTAACATTCAAATTACATCCCGTATATATATTGTTTAGAAATCAAGCAATATTAACAATATTACAATTGGACTAATTATATAAAATGGTGAGGTATTTAATTATTAACCCAAAAACTTACTTCAATTAAATTTGAATTGACCACGAATTCCATGCGAAATAAAGAATAAAGTTTTTAGAGATGATGAAGTAAGAAGAGCTTTTCCTATTAATAGAAAATTTTTGTACGTGGGCGAATATAAGGAAAATTGTTTAAGTAAGTGGAAGAAACAAAAGTTGAATTGCTTTTATATGACAGCGGAAATCCTTTGTTAACTGAGCTTTTGTTATGCAGAAATAATTATTTTTCTTACCTTAATTACCTTAATAAAATTTATGTGGATTATTTTCATGTGTACAGCAAACCGTTTTGTTACTTGTAAATTTGCGGTAAGATTTAATACACTTAAAGCCAAACACATTTTAAATTTTTTCAATGGATTTTGCGTTGCAACTGCTCATTTCGCGATTTATATTTAATTATCGACCAGCCTCAAGTTTAAGTCCTTAGAAGTAATTATAACTCAAGCAATTTGAAAGTAATATACTTTCCATTTAACGTTTTAGAAAGAAGAGGTGTTTCTCTATAAACTTATATTAGCTTTTATTAAATCTAAATTTGTCTTTTAAAAATTATATGCCTTTTCGTCTATTGGTTGCAACACTTAATAGATTTGATGATTTTATGTCGATTAGATAACTATAAAAATATAAGTCTATCGATCTTCTCAAAAATTTGTCAAAAGAGTTTTTGTAGCAATTTGTATAAATAATTTGATCACTTCGTGCTTGCTGACTTTTCTCGCCTTCCAATTTGTACGGATTTCTTGCTCTTTTATTCAGTTTCCTGACTACTTTTGTTTATTTGTAAGTATTTTTTTAGAATTAAGCAAATGGGATATGTGTACTTTAGTTTCATCTACAATTCTTTTGCTACAGATTTTAATAAAAAAATTAATACTAAACATTTTGAGGCGATGACTTTCTTTATACACTTTGTGTACCTCAAGAGTCTTTCTTTAAATACAAACTCAATGATAACACTTTATATTATAAAATTTATAAACATAAGAACATTAGTAAAAAAATATAATCCATTCATTGAAGTTTTTGTCATATTTTTATTGTTTCAATACTTGTATTAAATGTATAAATATGACGTTGTAATAAAGTAATTGAAATTTGTTTGCCAGTGTAAATAAAACTGTGTTTTCAATTGACTGGAACCAAAAGGAATTCATATTTTACCAATGCATGTACCCTGATTATTCGAATTTTTACACAGATGAGAATTTAATTTTGAGAAACCTACAGCAAATTTGCTAGATATTGGATACAGAATAGTGTTTAATACAGTATTTTTTTTAAATTGTATTCATTACTAAAATGTAAGAGATCAATATTTCATTTTACTCGTTTATTTTTCTTTCACGTTTCAAATGCCTAATAGGTTTAAAATAAAATTGTATATAGATGACATATAGATATAAACCTTCAAATTTATACTTCTTATATATCATAACTTCAGTTTTTGTGTTTTCACGTTTTTTTTTAAAGTTAATAACTAAAATATTGAAATTTTTGTTGTTATATTAAATATTCCAACAAAAAATAATGACTTTTTATAAGTAATTGCTTAAACAGAAACTAGCTGACAGTGAAACGTCAAAGAATGTGAGACATCAATAATTATAAATCATAGATAATATAATTATTGAACAGGTATAACTGGCAGCATCATGTAGCACTTAATATTTAACATCCTCCTTTTAAGCGCAAACCCGTTGCCCTGGAACAGATGTCAATCTTCTTCCGTAAGATGGCTTTCATCAGAATGTCAGCAACCATATTCTTAGTCCTAAAATAGATAAATTCAATTTTCTTATTGGTAACTTTCTCTTGAAGAAAATTATATATTATATCCATATGTTTGCTGTATGTACAAAAATCATCAGTACCTACTTCCAAATTTTATGGCTCATTAACTATCCTAATATATAACAGATGGAGTTTTGATATTTCGATGCGATTCATGTTCTAAGTATCGCAACCGCATTACCTCTTGTATGTCAAGAACTACTCTAGTTTCATGGTCTATAAGGCAACAGCGTTTTGGCGCTTAGAACATCATGATACTACAATAACCGGAAACAAAAGATGTAGACAAAGCAGCATCTCAGGCTGTTAACATGTGAAATCCAGTCTGAAATGCAGTGACCAAAAACCCTACGTTATTTTTTGTTCTAGCTGAATAATAATATATTTTCTTTTGTTCCTTTTATATATCGTAACATTTCCTTAACTGGTAGTCAATATTATGATTCTGGTTTGTTGTTGAAACTACTCAATTTATACACCATGAAAACTCAATTAGGTCTCGTGCCTTGTGATAGATTTTTAATTATGTTTATTTCTTCTCCTACATTAATTAATTTTGTACTATTATATGGTGAAAAAACCGAATGTGCAGAAATTTTTCGATTTAGATGGCCTGATCAACACCGATCTCATTTCTATCCAAATTTTGATAGAACTTAGATCGGTGTTGATCAGGCCGATAACACCGGGCAATACATTTCATTATTTCTATCCCTTTCTTTTAAATAAAATCCTTGATAAACAATCTTGCTTGGTATTGTATAATTTGACCATTAGCATCTACTTTAGTTTTATATACCCATTTGCTCTCTTATTTTCTGGAAGAGGAACTTTTGTTCGTGTATTACTTTGAAGAAGTGACCCAAATTATTATTCATGACATTAATAGTATAAAAGTATATAGTGCATTTATTTCCCGACCTCAATGTTATATTGCCAGATGGCATTATAAATATCGTATTAGGTTTGTAATCATCGTTACTATGATGATTATCAGAGCAGCAGCTTTCACTAGTTTAATTAACTGTAGTATTTTGTGAATTGAATACCTTTTTATAAGATTCAAATTCATAATCATCTTCAGTATTACGTAGTCATTTTTAATGGAATGATGAATAAAAATGACAACTCTACTCTTGTATATTTGTTTTCTATTTGCATTATACATTACATCAACAACGGTCAACGAAAATCATTTAGACATCTTTGAAATCCTATTTTTGTTTTTTTTTTCTTTTGCTGAAAGATGATATTGGCTAACAACCAAACATTTTTATGTTTTTCATATTACCTTTTATTTTTCATTCAGCATCTTGCAGTTTACAGTCTTGTTATTTGAACGATTAAGTAAGTAGGCTGTTGTCAAAACTGCTTCATATTTCCGACTGATTAATATATCTCCTTCTATTGTTTGTGCGTAATATTTTAATTGTTTTATTGGTTTAATTTTCTACTAGTTATTTTGAATTCTTAAAACTTTCTAAAGTATCAGGTTTATTTTTACAGATGTGAACAAACACCTCCTAAAATCATCTATACATATTTTACAATATTTAGAACCATCAATAGAACGTCATCTCCTTTGAACGACCTAAATAAAAATAAATTTGTTGCAGTAGTTCGAAAGCTCAAGCGCCAATGTTTATGAATAATTGTCTACTCATTTTACCTTACATAAAAGTCGCATATAATTGGTAACCTTCCTTGTCCGTTTCACCCCTACGGATTATCTGCCATTTTTTCTAAGTCTGTCAAGTTCAGATGACCAACTCGCTGATGCCATATGTTTATATCATGCTCATCTACTGTTGATAGTGATACCGGTGCCTTGGTAATATCGTTCAATATATATATGTTATTGTGGCGTAAAGGACAACGTCCTTATTATTCACGGTTATAAAAGACTTTCTTAAAATAATAAATACCATCCATAGATTCTGCGTTTATTTTTATTGTTGATCGGAAAGCGCTGCTAATTAGGTAGTTTATGTTAAGAACTCTATTTTAAAACATTTATTGAGAGAGAGTGTCTTCCAATAAGACTGAAATGATCTTCAATTATAATATCATATGGTATGTCACCCTATCGCCGTGAGTGGCTAACTTTATAGAACTAAAGAATATCATGCTAAGAATATACTTTTTGTCATGGTCAATAATTGTTGATAAAAATAGGTATTTCTATTTTCCATAGAAAAGTCTTCGCAAATTTTTAAGCAACGAAGCTGCACTTTTAAGAAATATAAAATATAAATACAGCAGTTTAATATTTCATTGCCGCATATAGGAGAGACTATCTTTTCGATTGTCAACTATCGGTAATACCTTTAATCATAAATATAATACTTTACATAAAATACCATTCAATATCTGTTTAGCATCAACATTGGAAAATACCATTCAATACCTGTTTAGCTGTGAGCCGTTTCTCATTCGCAGACACCGACGAGTACATATATAAATAGCACGACACGGGTAAAAAGAGTTGTAAATTAAATTTTCGTCTAGCTGTGCTTCTGATTTTTCAAGTTTTTAATAGTAAAAATCACTTTTTATCACAACAATACATACATTTATAAAAAATTCTATCATTACTCGTCTAATGTAGTGTCAAAATAAATATGTGTGTAACGAGCTATTAAACATTAAAGGACAATTTTGAAATAACTAAATCACATTGCAAATATATGAATTTTACACCTTTGCTAATTCAGTTTTCGGAAATTTCGTCTTGGTAAATTATGTGGCAGAAAACTAACATTTCTTTCGTATAAATAAAATGTTGAAGATATGGTACACGAGTTTTATTTACATATTTAAATGGGATATTCGAGGCCAGTAAGAGGCAAAAAAAACCTTATATATAATTCATTTCATAGGCCTTCAAAGTTAAAGCTGCATTATTGTTAAGATCATCCACGGCAACACGTTGTCGATATTAAGAATATAAGGCCTAAACTTGGATTATTTCACTAATTATCGTAGGCCGTATGACAATATAGATTTTATTTCAGAAATATCTAGGGGCTATGAAGATTAAAGTTGATAAAATAAGGGACGTACGACATATTACATTTTTAGGTTTATCGTTTACCATATACTCAATTTTACGGAATAAAAGCATGTGGGACATGCATTAAAAATGGTGTTAATCGGTTAAACAATCTTGTCTTACATACATCATCAATTTAAGAATTTTGATATTCTAAATGAACAAATGAATAGAGGATAAAAAGTTGATTAAAACTGTATTGGAAATGGTAAATGTGTTCTCCTATATTCAATATATCCACAAACCCTGGCTTAAAATAGCCTGTGCAAAATTACTCTTACTTATACAGTTACTTAAATGATATAATGGGACACTTGATTGTTTATTTATTTATCTTTCCTGCTTAAAAGGCTTTCTTGACTCCAAGTTTGCTCGCTCCTACAGACTGAACTACTAGTGATTTCATCAAGTGAGGTGTCGGAGTATATTAGAATATATAACAATCCAGGATATATTATGTTCTGAAATAGTTCACATATTTTTCACTCTTTGAAAAGTAACTATAACATTATAAATTAAAATGAAAGGATTGAATACGATCGTCTTGATCCGGAATGTGTATTAGGGTATATAACATTACATGAAATTCAGTGCTCTGAAATCGTTCTCATATTTTTCACTCTTTGAAAAGCAACTATAAAATTAACTAAGTTATGGAGTAATGGGTATTATTAAGAGTATTGAACCGCCCCATTCATTCAGGACCATTCAAAGTTGGGGCGTTACTCAATACCGTCAATACTAAATTCAATGATTCAACAATTCACATTTATGCTTCATTCGATCTAATTAGAATTGAGACTTCATATATAAAATATAACTGTCTAAAAGGGGTTGGCAAAATCATTAGAACCATGTTTCCACTAATATTATCATAGGGCGTTACTGTACATAAGCTTCATTTACGTACTTTTAAGAAGCTCTAATGGATGTCAGTAAAGCAGTTTTGGTAAGAGATCAAGTTTTGTATCGCATTAAACCGAATAAAAATTTCACAAGGCCTCTTTAGAAATGAGTTCGCGCCTCCCAAACTTTTAATATTCCTCATGATAAAGATTCCATGAAAGAAATACATCAGTTGCGCAATCAGTCTAATTCAGAATTAAAGCAGCACGTCAGAATCATAATACAAATCAAGACTATGCTCTAATTCTATTTAGTCGCTAGATTGACTGCCGTAATAACTTATCAAAGTCGTAGTAAAAGTTGTAAACAAAAAATAAATTAAAAACTAAAACCAGACTACAGAAAAAATTAACTGACCTGTTTCGTGCTTTAAACAGGAAAGTATTCCTCTCATTAACCGTCATAGTATAAATTTTCCTCCAAATTTAGGAAAATCTGTAAAAAAATGATTGATGAAATTCAATTCAAAAAGATAATATACTCAATTCAATTCTACATGGGTTCGATGATGACTTAGGTATAGCCGTGGTCGCACGCCACTGTACTTATAAATAAGAACATAAAGGGCACCGCATGGCGGCAAAACTTAGAAGTGACAAAATATACATTTATTAAGGCAAAACAAACTTACACACACACGTGTGTGTGTATATATATATATATATATATATATGTGTGTGTGTGTGTAAATATATATATATATATATATATATATATGTATATATATATATATATATACACAAATAACAATTTTTACCAAATTAAATATATCGATAACCACTTCTTTCACAGGTATAGAAACATTGTGCATGTTTAATTACTATTATTTCTCTCCACGTAAATATGTAATATATTGCCTCGCATTTCACACAATAAAGATACATTTTAAAACACAAAAGTATTTTTATAGTCGATTAAGTTACTTGTATGGAGTTTTGATGAAATTTTTACAGATCCATTTATATGTAATAAAATAACCGACTATCACTTGTAATCTAATATAGCCTTCTTAGCTGTGATAATTTTCCATTTAATTTATATATATTACTACTATTTCTATATAAAATACCCCGATATTCATAAATAAAATATGGTATGCTAAAAAAATTACATATGGTTTACGAAAAATACTCTGTAACCTTAACTGTTTATATATGTTTATGTGTGCATAGAATACCGTCATTGCGAATTCCACAGGTAATTAACCAGTTCAATTTGTTCCTTTGATTTGGAAAATTTAAAAATTTTAAATTTACTCCTGTACTTATTTTTTTTACTTTAGCAGAACACCACAACTGTACATTTTAATTGTTATTGGGACACTGAAACCATTACCTTGTCTCAGACACCGATTTACATTTTAATTCAAATTGAAATTCTCCATTACCGATCTTTCAATAATATTTCAGTAAATATTTCTTACTATTTGTTGATATTAATAACGTAAACATAAATTTCTCGTTGAGTTTGTCTTTAATTTCACGTGGCACTAGTTCACTCCTGGAAATTTAACCCAGGAAGTAAATTAATGAATAAATTCTTTTCTGCGTTTTTTTCTCTGCTTACTGCCTGCTACTTTTTGGATTATAAATTCATGGTCGTTCCGGATATTTTCATTTGCAAAAGTATTTTATACTTTGAAACTACACGCTAGCATACACGTACATACTTTTGCACGCACGCAGGTACGCACGCACCCACATATAAACATCCGCTTCTAATTTTTTAAGCATACTTATAAAAAATGTGAAAAAGATTACATTAGTGATATTTAGTAAGCACTCAAACAAAAATAACTTTGGTTAACCGGCATTAAAAAATTAAATAATATAAGCAATAACGTTACTTTTCCCACAACTTTCAAATATAAGCCGGATGATACATTCACAAATCACAAAGAGTTCATGTCTTATCTGACAGGTTCATATTCTGATAGTTCGAAAAATCTTGAGATTAATTTTCAACACTTGGTGATTTTTGAAGCTATCTAATTATTCCTACTATTGAAAGGACCTGAACGTACTATCCTATAAACATCATAAATTAATTTAAATGATTTACAAATTTATGTCAACTTTTATCCTTGGAGAGTATGATTATTATTTTATGTTATATTCCTCTAATTTTTAATTTATTTCTACAAATCATCTTAGACATACCTAATTAAAACAATCAGACAGGCTACATAAAATGGAAACCATAATAATGCTGAGAGTTTATTTTCATTTAATCTTTTGTTGCCAACTTACATTAAAATAAAGCTTTTTGAAATAATTTTCCCTGCGTTTTAATTTTCCCTATTGCCTGTTATAAGCAGCTTATCAAAGCCGAGGTTGAATTCGTACGGTTTCGTGAAACCTAATCGGACAGTCGGCGTAACGCAGCAATGACGCGTTACGACTTACATAAATGAAATGAAATTATAAGCGCGTCTTTGTTTGAATTTTGGTAAATCTCATTTAATTTGTTATTCGCATAAATTTTCCAACAGAAGGGAGAAAATATAAAATAATAATTAATTTTTTACTTCTTGAAATGCTTAATTTTTATCGTAATATCCTTTAAGTTTCGTCACATGCAGCAAGATAAAAAATATTCCTTTTAATAAGTTCCAATCCAGATAAAATTTATTACTTGGCTTCTTCGACTGAAACATAATTTTATTAAACTTATATTTAATTACCAGGATTATGCGCATATTTTAATAAATATCAGAAACTGTAATAACAGTTTCAAAAATTATATAAAATAATTCCAACCTTGAGTAATATTATGGCACAAAGATTGGTCTTTGTTTTTAATAGGAAGGGATAAATTAAAAAGCATATAAAATGCAATGAATATTTCTTAGTCGCCTCTAAAATATTGATTAGCAATGCAATTGTTTGGAAAAATGGCGACGGCCAAAGTCCTCGTCACCAAAATGAAGCTAATATATACTAACGATTCTGACAGCGATGCAAGCAAGATAATTTTGGAATCTATTGAGAAGTCGTAATAACTTTGTTCGCTCAGATAATTAGAAACTTAATAATTTTATTAATGCCTGTAAAGGTGGATATTACGGTAATATCAAATTGCCGAAAGCCGAAAATATTCATAATGCCTTTATAATGTATACTATCATAGAAAAGCAATACTAACAAGTTTTTAGGTAATATTATTGCTTTCGTACTTGCCGTACTGTTAATTAATCTGTACTTTCACATCTATTATATAATTTCGTATGTTACTTTTATCTAAAATTCACGTATGTAACATATATATTACACATTTCATTTTATTAATTTTGTTTTATTAAATAAAAAAGATACAAACAGTTAAAAAAAATGCTAAAGATTATATTATTCATAAAGTATGAATTGAACCAATGCCACCTGCGCCAAAGCCGACTAGCAAAACTATTTCATCACGAGATAATTTAAACAGCATGGGTATTATTTGGTGGAATTCATTCATGAAGTATTAAGCTTTAAAATGATCACTTTTGTTACAATTATGTCTCCCAACCCCTTCCAGCCAAACTGCCATTTTTTCATATTTAAAAGTATTTATAAAGTAGAATACATAATAGTTTCATTATGTATAGAAATTATCACATCTAATTACACTCTACAAGTTTTCGAGTAATAATCGACTAACTTAGCATACAAATAAAATTCTCAGAGAAGATGAAGTAAGAGTTATTCCCGTTAAAACCAAATTGTCTTACTTGTGCGAAGAAAAGGTAAAATGCTTAAGTTAACGAAAGAAACAAAAGTTGAATTGCTTTTGTATGACAGCGGAAATTCTTTGTTTACTTCGCTTTTGTTATGCAGAAATTATTAATATTTATCTTACCTTAATTACCTTAAAAAAATTATGTCGATTATTTACATATATAGAGCGAAACGTTTGGTTACTTTTAAATTTGTGGAAAAATTTAATACATTTAAAAACGAATAAGTTTTAGTTCCTTTTAGTACTTTTTGCATTGCAATTGCACAACTCTTGGTTTATATTTATTCTCGACCAGTGGGCCAGTCTTAAGTTTTAACTTTGAAAGTATTTATAACTAAAGTCTTTTAAAAGTAATAAACTTATTATAAGACCTTTTTGAAAAAAGTATATTATTTAATTAGAAAACCATATAGTCAGCAATGTAGCAAATAGTCAGCAAGCCGTTTCGTTTTTGCTGATCACCTCATCTTCCAATTTTTACGAAATTGCTTGTCACTTGATTCAGTTTCTTGACTTCTTTTATTTTCAAGTCTTTATTACAATAAAAAGAAAGCAAGGTGTTTGCACTTTTGATTAAATGATAGATATGATGCTTCTAATAAGCAGTTGAAATTTGTTTACAAGAATTAATACTCTATTGATTCACCTATCTTGATCACTTTAAATTTTTATGCAGAAAAAATTTAATTTAAAAAAAATTAAATATATTTGCAGGAAACTTAATCCAGACGGGTACTTAATACAATAATTTCTTTAATGACGTTATTTAATAACGAAAAAGAGAAATGTTATTTTATTTATCTATCTTTTACGTTTAAAAGGACCAATAGGTTTAAATAAAATCGTGTTTGTATAGCATTCAATACTTGTAGTCTTAAAGTAAACGCGTAAAGTAAATAACCCATTTAATTTTATTACATATACCAGAACATTTGCATTGTATAACCTCATATAATAACAGCAATTGAATTTAAACTTACTAAAATACTGGTATATCGTATAACTCTCGGAAATATAATAAAACTTATACTGCTCCCCTACAATGAACTCACTACATAAACAGTGGGAAAACCCATACAAACCAGGCTTCCGCTATTGTATTTGAAACATATAAATGCTGTTGGATGTTTGTAAGAGTTAATCTTTGCTAATAGCCTACCTGAAGATGTAATACAACGAAACCTAGGTCGTGGTAAAGAACTTGAAGAAAGTAGAAATAATACTACATCACGTAGTTTCATTTAATTGTGAATTAAATCTTTATTAAATATATAGTAATGATAGTTTAATTGTTAAAAAAAATGTTAGTTTTAATAATCATTATCCAAATATTAAAGACAAAGAGAGCATATAGAAATAAGGGAAACAGCAAATTCCTTTTTAAAATATTTTCGGGGTACCATAAGTGCCCAATTTTTAAATTATAAAAAACATACTGTCCTGTGAAAAGTATGATATCGAAGAAAAATTCGATTAATTAAAGGATCCACAGAGTAATATGATATAAGTATAAATAATATAAGTGTAACAAAACTAATCTTAAAAGTGATGAAAATGAAAATTAAATTGACTATTCGAAGCTACAAGTGGTACGTAATAGGCAAAAGATACCCTTTCACTTTTGCAATATTTACTGCATAGGTGTTTAAGTTACAGCTGCTTTATTTCCAAGATTATAAACTTTAGCACGGTGTAGGCATTAAGAGTGAACGCTTGGTTTACTTGACGTAGTATGGTAGATCGTATGAGGCAAAATATATTTCAATTCATAAACAGCTAAGGGTTGTAAACAATAAACTTGATAAAACAAAGGACGTAGGTCATATTACTTTTTATGTTTATTGTTTACCTTATATTCAATTTTACGAATTTAAATTGACAGTGGTTACGATATAAATAAAAAAATGTTTCTTGTTAAAAAATAATGACGTTTTTTTTCAAAATTTTACTATAAATTTCTAAATTTTAAATATAACAACCGATGGACGAAAATAAACTGTAGCCTCTGAAATAAATTGAAGCAAAACAAATTAACAAACTGTATCTATTAATAATTTAATAAATCAGTTTCACCATTAATGGCCTTAACTGTAATCTATATAATAGTAAAATAATTATGCAACTGTATCTTAAAATTAATAATTCAATAAATCAGTTTCACTAATGGCCCTCTTCTATCATAATTAAGTTAAGTAATGAGTCATATTTTAATAAGAACCGAGAAGCAAACTTTATCCAAATAAATTCATGTTAACATTTTATTTCTGTGCGTAAAAAAAGGCTCAAAATCAATATTATAATGCCTTCTTTGCTAACGAGCAATATATAATTCAGCAAACACTGGAAATACCGAGTGTCTATCACATTCGGAAGGATACCTTTTAGTAGTGGAATAATGATTGAGAAATCGATCATTTCTAAAATTCGATCTCTTTTCTCTGCCTGTATTTAATTCCACGCAGATCACATAAAAACTATTAAATATATTTTAGCATGATTTTTAATATTTGACTACTAAATTAGATGTAAAGATATATTACATAGGATAAATAATGTGGTTACATAGAGAAGAAAATAATTATTCACAAAAAATATTATTGCTTCAATTACAAAAAAAAATATGTATTTTTACATTGTTGCTTTTTTTGTTTCGTGTCTGAAAATTAGTTTGCCAGAGTATTTGATAGATATTAAAAAAATGTTGATACTTTTTTGGTCTAACTTTATTTTGATACCGCTTTAGATGAGGCTTGATCTTAACTAACTCATATTGAAATATAATCATAATAGTGTATAAATTATTTTAAATTATTTAAAAAAGCTAAGCAAATACTTTGGGGTCTAATATTATTTACAAATTAAACAAAAATATTTACGAAGTCTGAGCAGGTTTCAGATAAAGTGCTTTCAAATTGTTTAGTTAATTTTATTAGGTTTTATATTATTTGACAAAACTTTACGTCGTCAGTTTTCAATCAATTTACTTCCAATATCAACTTTATATTAACTATGTTTGCTTGTATATTTTACAGAGAAATTAACATTTTAAAGTAGAATTGCTGTAAATACTTTAGTACAGCATTAGACATATTTGTTCGTCATGGTTCATTTTCTATAGATGTAAACTAAGTTCTTTTAAATTAACAGGTTTATTTGAGAAGGGTATAAAACTGATAAGCTTATAAATTTATGTCTGGATTAGGATAACTATAAAAAGATTTCGTTGATACGCTTTAAAGATCTTGTCATCAACTAACCACAAAATTGCTCGATCCTATGTAATTTTGTAGACTTTATCGTAAAAAAATTACCTTTACAAAATTTACGTTTCAATATTTTTAAGATGTAATGTTTTTACGTGCCATATCATTACTATAGCCCTTTTAATGACAAACAATGAAACCTTTTAGTTAGATGAATAAAATAAATATAGTAATATCAATAATTTTTTTATAAAATAATTACAAATTTTTCAGCTAAATATATATTTAAGAATTTCTAATAGTTTCATATTATTACCGTTATAAATGTTATTACATTTAAAAAGTACGACCAAAAATTTCAAATATTACTAAAAATTAAGGTTAACTTGTGTATTTGGCAAACATAAAAAAAATCTATTGCTTTTAATTCGGAACTTTGTATTGAATGTTTATCCAATTTGCTTCATGCTTCATTTAATCACCAACCAGTGCATACGCTTAATATCCGAGCATTTTATGCGTATATATATATATATATATATATATATATATATATATATATATGTACATATATATTGAAGCTGTAATTTTCTGTAACCCGTAAAACGTAATTTATAAAAAACACTCTTAAATTAATCAAAGTAACGCGAGCATATGTTGTACGAGTTACATGAAGCATTTTAGATTAATTGATTAGAGACGTTCGTTCTAATATCTGCAAAGAAAGTACTACATACAAAAGCGCACAACCATATTGACTACAAAAGAAGTCAAACAACGTATTTTTGTAAATCGATGAATCTTATAGCAAGCAAGCATTATATATGCCATATCGCCTAACATGATGCATGCACAAAGTAAAATAATCTGGCAATAAGTAACTCTAATCTTAAACGACATAATGCTGCCATCTGCCTTACATCAGTGAGACATTACCAGTACGGGTAAATATTATAAGCCATAGATAATGATGTCTGTGCATGCATGTTCATCTCATATCTTTATCCAGTGTTTCTCAATGTTGTGTAGAGCCACAAATTTATTTTATCATTAAACAAAAGGCTTTTGATTATACTTGGATATATAATTTGTTCGATACACTTTCAAACCAGAGTTTATTTCTATTATTTTTAGCAATTATTTTGTTGGTAGATAATTTATTGTATTATACAGGAGTTTTTCAGTAGTTTTGAGGTAAGTTTTATTTTCACAAATAATGTTTGTTTAATAATGTTTACTTACGAGATATAAAGTAATTAAAAATTTTCCATAAAAGAATTCGTTTCTTAAGGATCCAAAGATACAAGAACTCAAAGTATAATATATAGACATGATAAATTTCAAATTCTTTTCATTTATAGAGAAAAGTCTATTCCTAAAAGCATCTTAATTATATCATCCTAAAGCATATTATACAAGGTATCCTCGATGAGTAAATCTCATGTTTAAATATATAGAAATATAATGGTCTCCGATATTTTAATAAATGGGCGAGAATACGAATATTATGGATTTATAATTATTTTTATTTTCTTCTTTATACAAGTAAAATTGATCATAATATAAAGCACTGGATGAAATGATCTGACATTTATAAGTAAAATAACGTAAAATTCTAAATTTATATTTAAAGTAGTTTTTTAGCTTTCTTTCTAATTTGCAATTACCATTTAATTATATAAATTTCTTGACCGCATTTTTTATTAATTACGAAATATAAGTTTCTTTATTTAAATTAAAACTTTCAACAAAAAAAGCTAAATATTTTGCTCTATCGTTATTGTCGTTAGAGGATTAAACGTATGCATTTAAAGGGAGAATATTATATCATAAATATTTTAGAGAAACAGACAAATTCCCAAGCATGTATCTTTAATGTGCTTGCCTTAGTTATGTTATATTTTTAACGACACTAAGGTGATATTATGTTTTTAAAGAGGTATCAAAAATTCTGCCAAGACGAAAAATGTACTTTTCGTTCGGGTCAAACTAAAAAATCTATAAATATATACCGATGCCATTGTTTATACGTGGCGTGCAGTTTTTAGCTACTATTAAATGCTTTTATCGAAAACTATTAATTCCTTTTCCAGGACAAATACCGCGAAATTACAAGGAGCTGTTTCAATCTTAATAATCTGTCAATTAACTTGTAAAAATTAAGGTCAGTCATGTAAATTAATTGCTATTTATAAAGCTATTATTTTATAAAAATATTGTCATATAGAACGGTGCCATCATTTAGAAAATTTTCTACTTTCTCCTATTCAATTAATATTAACCGATCTGGGGGAAAATTTGTGTTACAATAAGGTAAAATATATTTATCACCAGAATTCTTTGACTTCCAAAATATTTAGAAAGACACACACATGCGCAAGAAGTCGCACTTTTACAGTTACATATTACTTCGACACTTTTAATTTGACACAATTAACGCCCATAAGAAAAACTATGCAGTCAATGTTCGGACAAGTACAGTATTATTTAAGTATTAGTATCGCACTGAATTAAAAACATTTTGTTAGTTAATGAATTGCTCCTACTAACATATATTTTTTTTATCCATATACACAATAAAAAAACACAAGTTCGATTAACAATTAAATTAACAAATATTTCTTTGCCCATTCAATCAATAGTATAGTATCTTCCAAGCATAATATGGACCCTTCTAAGAAGTAGGTATTATCAAGGAGCGAGAATAAAACCTTTTATACACTCGCATGGAATATAATTCTTGCCCGTCCAAGTGCTTACTCCCCGCGATATTGAATATTACTTTTTTCTTGTATGAAGAAAGAACACAAAGAAAATTTATTTTCAATCACATTTCAGAAGTAGTTCCAACTTTCATTATTAACATTTTTCTAGTCTTGTGTGATTTTTCGCCAGTGAAATTCATGTTAAGTGTGCGTTTATTATTGCATGAATATTAATTATTCATTTGGAGTCTCCAAATGAATTAATCAACGAAACAAGAAAGCATATCAAAACCTCGAGACTAATTAGCATATTTTGTTTCAATAAGTATATCTGAAATGCAAAATTTATCATCGGTTTTATATTCAACAAAATTTAGAAACTCTGTATTTTTTAATTTTTTGAAAAGGTATACTGAATTCACCTGATCTCATCTAACATAATGAAATAAAATACCGACTAACAATTTAGAAAGGAACGTGAATGGTCCTAAAAGTTGATTAAACACAATTTCCTTCTAATATAATAAGATATTGTGTGTTTCTTTGTTGGTTTTTCTTTCTTTGCTATTTATTTATCGCAAAGCTAAATGAAAGTGTTTTAGAAACATTTCATACTGAATTGAAGTGAACGATATATTTACCAAGAAAATTATGAATCCTTATTTAAATAAGTTTTCCTGTTGGCAAATAAATATATTTAGCTACGAATTTCGTGTGACACTATATAATTAATATGCATAGTTTAGGAGTAGGTTATCCTTGAGTATATTTACAGGTTACCTGCATATTCCGTACAAGAGAGGAAGGTGGAAAGGAGGAGGATTTGCTTAAAACTTATGCGATCAGACACAAAAAATCAAATTGGAAGACCATTGACCAAGACACCAAGCTCAAAAGGTACGAAATTTATTTTTTGAGAATACATGAAATTTAAAATTTTGGTAATATGCCAAGTGGATACGTTTACGTTTAAAATGATTTAATGTTTTATGCACTTAAACAATTTTTTTTAAGAAATGTCATCGTTTCTGCGAGGAAAACATTTATATTTGAAAGCAAATAAAGTTTTTTTTCTTTTCTTTTTAAAGTGGTATAAGCATTTCGAAGCATCTATTTAATCTAATCTTTCTATACATCGTTTTGGTCGCCAAGGAAGTTTTTAAAATTTCGGTTCTGAAAAATTTTAAAATTTAGATAAATACGAAAGACATTTTTGTTAGTATAAACTCCACCGTCCCTCTTTACATTTGAAAGAAAGTATTCGCTCTTTCTATTTTAAGTTAAAATATATTGCAATATATTTGAGATAATTATATGAGTCCCTTATATTTGAGATAAACACTTTTTACGTTGTCCACAAATATAAAATATTGTCCACAAATTCAAATTTTATATTCATTTAGCTGGTATGAATAAATTTTGTCAATTTAATTAGGATCCGGTACCTCACAAGGATAGACGTAACCTTTATAAAACCATTTAACTCTCTTTGTGTCCATCTATCACAGCCATTTTTCTCAGAAACTTCTTAAGTTATAAGCTTTAATTAGTAATGCGTTAGTAGTAATAAGTTATTAAAGAATAATAATAAAAAAATAATAAAAATTGTATTAAACGGCACAATAATCAACACTTAAAAATGTATACATGGAAATTAGAGGTAGAAAAAATTTCTAAATATGTATTAGTTATTATGTATCAGTGATGACGTATGTATATTTCAGTTCAAACGAAGTATGTAAGCATCGAATCGCATTTGGAATTACTTAAGTATAAATTCTTTTACCAGATCTACATCTTTCTCTATCCTAAATATCTTTCAGGTCTTATGTATATCTCAACCATTTGAAGGTCTCATGTGTGTTTCAGAAACTAATAATCGAATAACAATAATGTTTATCATTAGGATAATTTTTAATCGCCCAATTTAAATTTAAATAGAATGTTTATCATACTCCTCAAATCTTCAAAACAATTGAATGAAAAAATTTAATCAAAATTTATAAAATTTTACGTGCTAGATTGTCATATAAGAAAAAGAATCTCAGTCTCAAGTATTTAGTGCCATATTTATTCCCTACAATGCTCGCACTATATTCTTCTATATTAAAAGCGGTCAAGTAGGAGACGAATACGAAGCCAAGTACAAGTACAAATCTACTCGCACATGAAAGGTTTCGTTCTTCCTCACAATATTTACACTAATTACTTGGTAAATAACAAGCTAGATTCCACAAAAACGCCTGATTCTTAAAAATCTGTAAAATAATTGACTAAGTGCATCTGCTACAAATACCTCTGTGGAAAAATACTGGTAAAATATTTTAAGTTGACAGTTAACACGGAAATATATTACTTCTTCTTATCTTTGGATTTAGAACTTAGACCTAGCTTTTCCACCGATAATATGGCGGCTCGTTCGACCATGCGGCCTCCCTTCGCGCCGACACAGGCCTCGACCGGGCAGCGACCTTTAGCCTAGCAACCACTGCACCGCGTGATGTGCCGGCCGTTAATGTTTGTGTTATAAGCTTAATTACCTGCATTTTATTATTTGTTGTTTCACTATAGCGTATGCACTAAGAATCAGATCAAGTTAGATGCATCTGTGTAGCGCAGGGACAATAAACGTCAAGCATATGCATTTATGTTCCACCATCCTTTGAGACATAACACAGTAACACGTATGCTGTGAAAACGTACAATTATCTACCTATTCTGGTTCGAAAGATACAGTTCTGTGACAAGCAGACAGATGGACGGCTGAGGTATAGTAATATGGTCCCGTTGGCACCCTTCTGTACAGAACCCTAAAAAAGAAAGCCACTCACATGGGATTACCGATATTTGTTTTCCTTTCAACAAAGTTCATTACGTTCCTTTGAATATGTGCAACAAAAAAATTCATACGTGAAAAATCAAAGAGATATCGGCTAGATCTAGGTTGGAATTTACGGCAGAGTTGCTACTAATTGTAAAGAATAATTGTCCTTTTATTTGATTGTTTTATTGAAAACATTTTGAAACTTTACCTTAATATTTAAATAATGCTTTTTCTATAAAAATTATACTCACGCATTGAAGAAAAATTATTGAGCATGTATTTAATATTAATTATTTTTTTGGAATTAACGAAACCAAAATAATATAAATGTTATATTACCAATGACGAAAAAATAAATTTGTATTTTGATTTATATTACTTATTTTATAAATATTTATCTGATAGGGAATACCTGTGGCTACTATTGCTAAAAAGTTCGATGCAGCAGTTAGATATCTCTAATGATGTTTTAACTTAAGCTGCAGAGTCGCTGTTTTCCCAACGACTATCTTGTACATAACAAAAAGGGGAAATCGTACATTATGAATTGTAATTAACTAATCAATGTACCTTACAAATTCCGCTATAATGGCATGCCCATCAGTAATTGCTTAGTTTGAAAGAAGAAATAAAATGCCTTCAGTATTCGGACTTTAGGGTTACGAAGAGACCTAAAAATTTTATGTAGCAATTTCCCATTAGAAAAGATCATTCCAAATATTGAGTTATTACTGACATTGTGGTTAAATGGGATTTACGATATTTAAATATATACTAGATGATTTAAATTGAATGTGTATTCATTCGTAATTAGAAATATAACAAATATGCTTTCGATTAAGTCAGTGATTGTGTTAAAGATTCGTATATGTGATATAACCCTGTACGGCAGTACGTATAGGTAGTTGGAAAAGGTGTAAGATCTAAGATAAATCAGTCAAATGCGTGTTGAATCCATGTGGTAATATTCTTTTCACACACAAATTATTCCAATTTAACGATATAACTTGAATGCGCACTTAAATTGCATGTAAATCGCGCTTAGTTTGCATGCAGTCTTTAGTATAAAAAGTTATATTCCCTCTCAAGATGATATTTTAATAATCAATAGATCATTTTATGATGATTACAAAGAATCAGAAAAATTAAAAGTGGCAAAAGAATTCACGAATCACGGCGATCCATTTAATAATTGAGTAATACATCTACCATTTGAATATTTATGCAAATTATAATCCATGTAAAATATTCGTAATTATTCCAAAAATAATTTCGATAAGTCATTTCATTAAAATCAAAAAACTCGCAATTTTTGTGTATTCTCTTTAAAACGAAACTACATTTTTATCGTTAACGTTAATAAGTAGTAACATTTTATGTCAAGAATACGGAAGGTAAAAGCAAACAAACTGTCAACGCAGACTGTTCGTGCCTTTGCTGAATCAGCAATCGGTCGGTCTTGAGGAAAGTATCCGAGTAATACATGAGCAGCGTCGTACAATTTTATAAATTTAATATGACGTGAAATGCAAGGTTTCAATTATTTTCATGAAATATTTCAGCAAAAGGGGGATTAGTCGAGTTTTTCATGATATTGGTTCCTAATGAAAAAAATGTCTGCTGTAAGCCTTATGTATCAGCATGTGTATTATTTATATAAAACATAAATGAATATCATATAATATTAGGGTCCGGAATAAGATATCCGATTTGAAGTAAAAAAGCTGATCGGTTCTTGAATGTTTTGTTCAACTAAATGATTGATATGGTTTATTTATTTGCCATCACTAAACTTAACCTCATTTTGTGTGATACCAATATAATCAAAAACGTAAAAAAAATAATTAACTTATCGAGTTCTTTCTACTTAAATATTTTTGAATACATAACAATAACTTATTCCATATTATTCTTAATTTTAATATATAACTCCAATAATGTTTTAACTAAAGAAATATAATTACTGAAATATACACCTTTTGTGAAAAAAAATGTTTCTTGCGTTTTTTTATGTATAGAAAATATAATTTTATTATTTATTAGTATTACCAATGGTCTAATTCTGATATAACATCTTAATTAAGAATAAAATTTTAGGTTCGAATATTTCGATGGGATCAGATCACTAAATAATAAAGTCCAAGTGTGTTAAAGTAATTATTTATATTTCTTGATAGATTATAGATATTTGATAGAAAGTATTTGATGGATCACTGATAGACAAATCCTTGTAAATACCTTAAAAATAATTTCTTGATAGATAGTGATAATTTCGAAATTCAGATATAACTGACGCTTACAAACTGATACAGATAATCATAGGAACGTTATTTTTATTATGTATATATTAAATAAGCAGTTATTTGTATTGTGTTCGAGGCTTCTAAGTTCCTCCATACTTATAACATTTCATTTAGATACGTAATTCGATGAATTTAAGAATTATATATTTGATTATATATTCGATTTATATATTTTGAGATTCATTTATTCAAATGTAGATTTAAATAGTATTTCGGGTTAGGCGATTTATCGAATTTTCTGGGATATTTTATATTTGAATACGGATTCAAATAGTGATGCCTCCGACATATAATGATGGGTCGAATATTATTTCCTAATTTTGAGTGACGAATTGTTTTGCCGGAAAAGGGTATAATTATCGAACATTTATTACATATTTACACACATGCAGTCCATTCCTAGTGGTTTTTATGTGTGAAAATTAAATAGTGCTCGTTTCAGTATTCTTTATACGAAATTAGGGCAATGAAAAATGTTCCCTATTATCCAAGTTCCTATATTCTCAACCCTACAGCACGTTGTATTGAGGAATTTTGGTACCAACCTTATATATATAAACAATCTCCATTTTCTTTATAAAACTTATTCGATATTTGTAAATCTTCAATGAACAATTTTATTATATGGCAAACTTAACTCATTAAATATATAGCAATAACACTACAACAATAAAAACTTTTGGTTTACTTTTAACACTGGCTTCAAATTACTTTCTTTCATTTCCAATCGAGCTTTCAATATGCAATAGTGACAAAAGGTGACATCATATTCTGCAGAATATATTTTTACTGTAATGCCCTTCTCTAATATTATCTTAATAATTACCAAACTGTTGCTTAACGAATGAGGAAAGTTCATTAAATTTTGTTTTATTGTTTATTAAATTTCACACAATAAAAATAAAAATATCTGTTTTGAATTCAGAAAGTATTTCTTTGTCTTCTTATTTCTGATTGAAAAATTTTTAAGTACTGGTAAATATTTCAAAAAAAGAGAAGCCTTTTACGTATATTTCTAATCAATACTGATTGAATAACTTAGAATATTATATAAAATTGGTACAAAAATTAATGTGAGTATAACAAAACCTATTGTAGTTTTGAGGGTAGCACAAATATAATGTTTCCCGAAAATGTTAATTAATTTATTTTTAAAATGTAATTAACTCCAGTAATTATAGGATCGAATATCTTAAATGTACTACTAAATGGCTTAAAACTGCTTTTCTGTGACTCAGTAAGCAGTTTCAAGCTATTTGCTTTTAATTTCACTTTTATTGATCTACAAATGGTACACATTGTTTTTACTTATAATCACAAAAGAATTTCCGGATACAAGGTCGTTACTATCGTTACATTATTGAATAACTCAAATTATAGAGTATGGATATATAAAAGTTTTTCTTCTTCTTCTTCATCGTATATTCATTACTGAATATCATAGGTCTTAAAGTGCCTTACCAGAGGAATTGGTTAGCTGCTTCAATTCTCTTTTCGGTTTTATCAAAGCGGCAGTATTGGAATCCCATGACCATATTAACCTGATCAGATCAATGACTAGGGTATCGACTGCAACATATTTTATGCCCTGTCTTCCCTACATTGACCAGTTTAAGTAAAACAGTTTTCTTACTGTGACTTTGAATTCATCTCTTTGTATCTCCTTTGCATTATCCTTAATCACTTATCATAGATCTGTTGTGTAGGAATTGCCTTACAGCGTTTAACTATACATAAAAGTTAGCAGTCTAGCAGTTTCTGTCTATGGCTTATGATTTTGGTTTTCGGTCAATTAACCGAAAGCTCTATCGTTTTAATTTCATACTCTATTCTTTTAAGTAGCTTTGGAAGTTTCTGCTCTGATAATGGGAAAATTTTAGAATAATCAGCGTAACTCAAGTTGCTAATTTTATTATGTCTTACTCTCGATGCCTCCTTCTGACCTCTTTAGAGCCCTGTCCTTTAAATTATAAATAAAAATACGATAAATACAACCTTCACCCACCCGTTTGAAAGATCTTGTCAGGACTTCTATACATGTTAGAAACCAGCGCAGTTAGATGTAAAAACAAATTTCGAAGGATATAATATACTAATCAGTAAAGTACATCGACGTTGGCTTAGTGAACTATCGACTTTTTCGTATCATCGGCCTTAAGTTAGCAATTTACTACTGCGTGCCAAATTGACTTATTCGTTAGGTATATATTATTGCAGGTATGATTGCGATTGTTAGTTGATTACATATCTACTGCTATTTTAATAAAAACAAAATTTCTGAAAAAAAATACATTTATTTCATCTTTAATAAAACAGTTTGACTACCACCAAAAACGCCCATTAACATATTTTTAAAATTGCGCGTAAGTGTTTCCATATAGTAATTTATTTAATTTTTAATTATCATATTTCATTATTACATAACACCTATTATTGTACAAAACCAGCATGCTATCTTAGTAACTTAAATAGCTGTTAGCATGATATCAAATAGCAGATTTATTCGCAATGAACGGGGACTTAATTGTATATCTTATTGTTCTCAACTTTATTTAAAATGGACTCACAGACACTAGAATTAAATTAAGGCATTCAACGAAATACTTTCCTCCGTTAAAATATGGTAATTAAGACCCAGATAACTTAAATTTATATTCAAATGTTAATTTTTTATATTTATTTCGTGATAAATGTTGATCTGATATAATGAAAATTGTAGCAAAAATATATATTCCTATTCAGATTTTAATCTTTACTGATTTATTACTTTCGATACCTTCATTGCAAATTACGTTGAGTTAAAATGCTGTTAAATTTATTAGTCATTATGTATAGCTTTCAAAGCAATAATATAACTCAAACGTATAATAATTCATTTTATTCTGATATGAATTTGGTCTATATTATATCTTACGAGTGGTCATTGTGAAGACAGTCTCCAAGAAACATGAAAAATATCTAAAATGTCTACATCATAGTATCGTTGCTAGTGGGAAGCAAAGGTGGGATGGTCTATGACTTGGGCTTCCATCCTCCGTGGGGTCTGTATTCGATACCTAGTCATTCACCGAGCGCGGCTAGCGTGATATTCCTAATCGTGTAGCTAAAATGATAGAGGCAGGAGCGCGACTGCTGCATAAAAATATACACTCCGATCACTAAGACGCCGTCCAAGGTGACGATAATGGACATTACCTCCAGTGTTTCTAGTGGAAGAGGTTTATTTCCAAGAGTGGACGGAGACAGGTTTACTGAAGTTATGTACCACATTTTCAGCTGAAATAGATTTCTTTTTTTAACTGTGAGAAGTTACCTTTTTTATTTCTGATTATAAATTATATATTCTTGGATTTCTCTGTAGCTTTACATCCGTCTTTATTAAAAATACACATTCTATGTTTTTTTAAATTTTACATACACATGTACACTATAAAATGGAAACACCTGTGGTCTTATTAATAAATACGATTAATACGAGCGTATTTTTACACTGAATTTAATCGCAGTTTGTCAAAGTTCATATTTTCAAAGATTACGATAGTACAACGTCAGTTTCGGGGTAACAATTAATCGGAATATGGGTGAAGTTTAGTTTTGGCCTAACCAAAAACAAACCATTCCATTGACATTTCTAAGAATGGTAAATATACGAACAGAGCACTTTATTTCATAAAAGGTTATATATCCTAGGACTCTCTCTGAATTAAAAGAAGTCTAAAGACACTTTATTTGTTGAAATCACTTTAGTAGTTTATGTGGGAACAAACTTAATCTCATACATACATATATATATATATATATATATATATATATATATATATATATATATACCCAGTGAAATTCATAAACCGTCAGTTAAAAATACAAAGCGTAGTACTGGTCTCGTTTTGAAGAGAAAGGACGAAAGCTTGAACTAGTATTAGACATTATTATGATTTGGGTGTGAACAGAGTATTGCTTGAGTAGTGTATATATTATACTCGTTTTTGGCCCATTGTATGTATTTTAAAAACTCAAAAAGATAAGAAGTTATGAATAAAAAAAAATTCAAAATTTACCAACGTCTTAAGAATGTCGTGACGTATGAGTTCAAAGTATTGTAAAAAAAAAGTTTAGCAAAATTAAAATTTAATTACTAAAAGAAATGAATACGCTGGCTCAGATAATGTTATATAATATTTTGTCAGATTTTAAACAATATTTTGCTTAATGATTGAGTGTCTATCTATTAATAAAGGATTATTGTTATTACAAATTTGTCGTGCTGTATTTATGTGTTTTTAAATAACAATTTATTGTGAATTTTTTTTCACTATGACGAAATCTTATATTTAACTTAATAGGAAGCAATTTAAAACTTATTTCGGGTAATAAACGGAAGCAATAGAACTTCTCACAATAAAAAAGATTATTTCAGCGATAAGTTCCTAGACAAACAAAATTTATTTCAAATCGCATTACGTATCATCAGATAATAGCAATAAACCCTAAAATGTTTTTTTTAAAACCGAGTATCATAATTAAAAGTTCATTTTAAATACTAGTTATTTATGTGTTATTTTTTGTATTTGTGTACGCTTTAAATTAGAATAACCATTCAATGAAATGCTTCTGTAAATATTAAAACACAAAATATCGTTTAGGATTGAGAGAATGTATTGATTTATGTAAAATAAAAATGAAGCGTTTTTTAAAAGCTCGAAAGAAGAACAATCTGGGCCTTTGTTGTTTGTGTATATATGTTTCAATATATTCGTATCGCCTCTTTTAGTTGGTCTAATGATAAAAGCTGTTATGTAGAGATAAACATCATAAAAACTTGAAATCCGTGGTATCTATTGCTAACAAACACCAACTTATCCTATTTATGCGCGTAAAATGCTATTAAATATTTGTGTATGTATGCAAAAACCAAATTTACTGTCGCCTGTCGTTTTCATATCATTCTTAAAGTTTCTTAAAATTTCTTTCTATCGAGTAATAAAATTTTAATGAAAATAAGAATTATTTTATAACTATTAAAATATAAGATAGATTTTGAAAAAAATATAAAAAGGCTTAAAAAATGAAAAATTAAGAACAGTAAATGCAGCACGAGATATGATAGACGATAATAATAATATTTGATTTAAAAGAAAAAAAATACTACTCCTTAAACACCATTTACCCCTTTCTTAATTTTCCACATACATTTTATTAATCAAAATTTATTTATCGGAAAATTTATTTAAACAGAAACAAGGGGTAAAAACTAAGGATGCCTCGAAAGAAAATGATCAATTTAAATTATGAAAATTTTAACTCTGAATTTATAACAACAGGAATGCTCAAAATTCGGAGAGAAAAATATGTTGTATTTCAAAAGATGTGAAATTAGGTAAAAGCTTTTATAAAATTTGTGCACTTTTGTTACTATCCTGATATTACAATTAAAATTTATAAGAGCTAAAAATTATCTCCCTCCCCCCTCTCATTCAAAGTAAACAAGTGTAAAAGAAGCCACGCCACGCATAAATGGTGTTATCAATAAACAACTTTTTTTAATGATGAAAACTGCCAAAATAATTATTGTAAGAAATATTTCAACTGCCTGCTTAGAGTTATTTTAAAACATGGGTTTTGGAAATTAAATTAGGTAGCGCCACTCTAATCGATACATTTTTATATAAGTGAACGGGGTTGAAATAAAAGTTATAAAATTAAATTTACCTTAAATTACCGATGTTATTTTAATATGGTTTCTTTTGCCGGTAGGTCAATGGTAATTATGGAAACAATCTTACGGACGGTGATCAAATTAGTTTGAAGAAAAATCTTTCTGGATGGATTTCAAGTTCTTTAATTTTCATCCCATATCGTGCGTGAGAGACTTATAATGGTAATATAATTCAAGACGCATTACATAAAGCGCCACAGTTTTTAAGGAATAGTGATTAAATACTTTATTCCTGAAATTAAAATTCATATTTGATTAATTATAGACTTTTTCATCATTTTACATAAACAATTTTAAATAAAATATTGATTTTGAAAAAACACGACCATTTTTCGTTCGGCGTAAAAATTTACCCCACCAAAACATTTGTGTGACCTATAAATAGCAAAGGATATATAAGGGAAATTCTTTTATATCCGAAGTATACACAGAAATATGGCCGCCAACGTTAGACGAATTTCCTTAGTGGTAAATGTTAGATAAATTAATTTATTATTAATGTCGCCGATGAAAGTAACTAGAACCTGCACGAGAGAAAACACAGAGAATTGAACACATTTGCAATTGTAACTAAGACGTGGAGCTAATCTAGACTTGAAATGAATAAAGACGGACTAAGGCTTGAAACTTGAATTTTCATTTATCTCTTAAAGGTTATTGTGACTAGAAGAATGACACATAACTCATTCTATAACTGAATATTAAAAACGTGTTTTATCATCATCAAAGACAAATTCATTTCCTAATCAGCAGGAAAAGGAAATCTCCTAAATTTTCTTCAACACATAGAAGATACAACACATAGAATTTGTTAGTTTCAAACACTTTAATAAGGATCATGTATCATGTCCATGCCAGAGATGCAATTTTTAAAATGAAGTATTAATCTCTAACTGTTTGGAACAAATTCAGGACTAAAAGTTTAAACGATATTATTATCATATACATTAGAAAATGATCAATTTAAATAATAAATATTTTGATCTTGATTATCTTTTATAACCTGAACACGAACTTTGAAGAACAATTTATACATATAAATTACGAACATTAAATGACGCAATAACAATACCAAAACTATTTATATTTAAATATAACTGACTAATGACACCATGAAAAATATGGGTAAACCACTTGTAATACCATAGTCATTGCAGAACAGTTATTTAGATATGTATTGTTTATTTAAATTTTAACTAATTTTATAAAAGTACATGGCACATATATATTTTCCCGTAGTAAAATTGTCGTATTGGTATTCTAGTTAATAGCGATACATTTTTTTGGACAAAACTCAACAACTCAACTCTTTTGAACAATATACTATTAAGAGCCCATATATTTTAAAATGTAGATAAGGACGTGTAAATTCAAGAGAGAACTTTCAAAAATTAAATCTTGAGAAAGCTTTGACTCTAGAACACAAGTGATGAGATGAGAATAAGTGATGAGAAATATTATTCAGATGTAAAAGATAATATTAAATTCTTTCTTTTATTATTGACTGTTTAATATTTTTTTCATTCATATATAATATTTTCCTTACAAGTCATAAGTCATAACTTATAAATTGCATTGACATTCAAATCATTTGTTTAACATAAGTAGGGTAAACAAATGAATTAGTAAATATATATTAGCTGTAATGAACTGTTATGCAAGTCAAGGAACATCGGATTTAAATTTATTGTAACGATGTATGGATAATAAATTAATTATTTGTTTCATCGCAAAATTTGCCCTGAAACTGGCAGTGTATCGACAATACTCAATGGTAATACAATTTGTTATTATTAGGTAGAATTAGGTACAATTAAGTTTAAAAATTAATATTTGCTCTTAAGATATTTTGATAGGTAGATAAGAGGATTATATAATTTTAATTACATACTGTGTAATCTAAAGTACTTAGATTAGACGTAAGAGGTCAATTAGCAATAAGCTATTAGAATATTTTTAATAAAAATATTTCACTACAAAACACTCCTTAAAAACAACCTATTACATTTTTTTGCTATAATCTCGCCATAAATAAAATTTAATTACAAAATAAATTTTGTTTATCTCTAACGACATCTCCCAATTGACTCATTTTAGTGGTACTCGGTATTTTGCTTCCGCCTATCGCCTAAATTGAGTTCCTATAAAGTTCATGACTTCATTTTAAATGAGATTCGGTAATAGGAAATATTTATTCCAGTAATAGAGAAGATTTTATTTCGACTTCTATCTTCTTTGAACGAATTCTGCTGTCTATTGAATGAAAATTTGTTTTGTGTGATTTGCCACAGCTAGCTTATTGAATATGAGAAAACAGTTACATACAAATATTATGTACCATATACATACAAATATTATAGAAAAAATCAGAAAAATGCTAATCGCAAAGTACTAAACTCGCGCATCGAGGATTCTGTATCTCGTTTGAAGTAAAATTATTTATCATAAGTCATTAATAATATGATCTTTTCAGCGTAATAAATATTAGTTATAATTTTTCTACAACCTTTACGTAAGCTTCTAGAAACACGGTTCTTTTCACCCTATTAGGTTCAGTAGAAGTGAACGTAAGGCTGGGGTGATACTTTTGGGCATATTTTTGTGTAAATATATAATGAAGACATTTTAATAAAAAAAATATTATAAAGACCACATAACTAACCTCTCTATATGATAACCTATATGACAAATGGAACTTAAAAAATATTAAGTACTCAATTATCACCAAAATTTCCATATAAATATTTACCATTGCCTATTGACGTATGTGTGGCGGTTAATAAGTTTCATTGCTACGCAAAATTTCCAGTTTCTACGTTACAATATTTCTAAAAAAAACAGCTATGGCAGACGGGCAACTACATGCAGAAATGAAGGTCTTGTAAATTTTTTTTTGTTTATTCATCTCCTTATTGTTTATATTTCTTATTAGAGTTTATATCCAAATGAAAATATTCTCATTCAATTTTATTAAAATTTTCAAAGCTAACTATTTACTTCATACTTAAAGAGAAATTGCCAATTTGTAGTGTTAATTTTTTAGTCTGGTGAACAAATATAGTGAAAATTATAATGTCGTCATCTGTTAAGAGCCATGAGAGGTCCCACCCAGGTGAGTCTAAATGCTTAAGCCACGTTGTAACGAAGTGTAATTTTTCACTTACTTATGTCGAGAGTTCCTTCATGGTGGTCTTCCAAAGGAGATATCAGACGTAATATTGGAATATGAAAAATTGTAATGTTGGATTCAAAATCTATACAACAAACTTAATCTTTTCTTTTTCGGATGGTCAGGATTTTTAGCGCGGATAGTGTTGAGCGGTAGACTTATAAGTGTGCAAATATAACGTATTTAACCTTTTTATGGAAATTATCTTTTTAATTATCTTTTACCCCAAATTATATTGTTACATATCCCAACCGTCGTAAATGAAGCACGTAATTTTTTTTATTTTGCAATAGCAGTAATGATGTTAAAACATGCATTTTATAGTATTAATTAATACAGCAAAGTACGTAAGAAATAAAAAATAATGTGTATTATTAACAATGTTGTATATAATTTTAAGCAAATATACGCCTGTCTAATTCGTTTGGGGATTTCTTGCTTGTTCGGATTACTTAATTTCGTACGAAATCATATTCACATGGGTGCGCTCGAATTTGAGTGCCGTTGCAGTAAATTCTATGGGAAAAAAGTTATGTCTATGCAAATAATTTTTCCAGCAGAATTCTTTTAAATTACCGACATTTTCATTATCACAAGAATATTCCGTGAAGAAAACAGTAAAACTGAGTACAAAATTATAATTCTACACTTCCTTTAATTTTATACAAAATCACTAGGGTTTTCTTCAAATTGTTCTGCACAATCTTTTTATCAACGAATCATGATCTTTTATTTACATAACTTTTTGTAAATTGTTTATATTTTAACCCGCCAAATTATTGATTCACAAAATAAAACGTTTTATTTATATATTTGCTCGCGTTCATCATAATAGTGAAAACTTCTATATTTCTAAATATAACATATTATATTTGATTAATACATAGCATTCATGAGTTATGTCAACTAAAACTGCAATATGCCTCATATGTATTTATACCTAAATTAAAAAAAAATTAATTTCACATTCTTATCATTTGGTCATGAAAATGGATATCGACCTCTCAAAATTTTCTTTGCGTATTCTTGATGAAAAAAAGGTAAGGTCTTTGAATATTGAGTATTTTATGACACTGCTAAAATTATTATGGTCATATGAGAATTTATTGGTTTTTAAAAGTTTGACGTTCCTATCAAAAATTTTATGCATTCAATACTAATAACTGCTTCTCTCATATCAGTGAACCGATTTTAGTAGCTTCATATCTGGCAAATGGCAACAACGCGACATCAATATTTAGTAAATTTAATCTAATGAAATCATTTTTTTTCAAAATTGACCGTTCATTACGAAAGGTTGACTGGTCGGACTGATAAGTTATAAACGACTGCTACACGTAGTGTTTTCGATTAATGAGAAAAGTTTGAATCTCTGTTAAACAGGTTTTTTTTTAAAGTATAGATGTGTGTACTTCGCCGATTTTTCAAATAATTAGAAGAGTATCTCACTCAGTCAGTCATCGTATGAATTTATTAGATATACATAAGATGAAAAGCACATCATTCTATCATTGAATTAGTTAATATTGTGTATAACTGTAAAATTTATAGATAAACATTATATTGATCCATTCTGAAAGGAGAAGTCAATTTCTTAGATTCAAATGAGTATTGGCCAGAGAGAATCAATATTATTTTACTCTCTTTTAGCGTTCAATGAATGTAAGTAGTTATCTTGAACGGTTGTAGCCAGAATGACTGTAGCAACATCGCCGGTGTACGACTATAGTTTAATACGTCTGTCTGTTCTCAAAGACTTCCAGACCAAGAGCTTCTAAGGAATAAGGAAATTGAAATTTAAACCCAATAATGTTTACATATTTTAAATGATTATCTTATTTTGAATCACAGTTGTAGCCACGGGCCCAAAGTTAGAAGTAATGTTGAAACTGAATTGACTTTATATTTACAGAATTTTCAGATATATTTAAAGAGGCGCTGAAAATAAAACTCTGTTTAAACATGTAGTGATGGTCGAAAATAAATTTTTGGTTAGAACGCTAAAATATTTTAAATTTTTTACAACTGAAAGATAACCATTTTTTATGTTATCGAGTTGCCATTTTCAAACCCATTTTGTTACTAAGCCATTACACTCTATATAAAGCTGTAATTCGACTCAACATATTTCGTATGCGTTTTTTAATAATAAGTAATTTAGAGAGCTCAGTATTTATATATATATATATATATATATATATATGTATATATATATATATATATATGTATATATATATATATATATATATATATATATATATATATAAGACTGTTAAAGACTTTTACATATTATATTTTCTAGGGAAAAATAATATCACATAATTTAATTGAAACTATAATTCTAAGTGTTCAAATTGTTATATATAGGCGAGTGTTTACGGATTCTTTGCTGTTTGACACTTGTTTTCTTCTTCTACTTAAGTGCTTAATGCCTTCTTAAAAGGAAGACTAATTCTGACCATTTAATAAAACAATAATAATTTAATTTGAAATAAGCTTTCCTGTCATTTTTGACGTAAATAAAAAAATATGTATATGATTTAAGAAGAGATTTAGTTGTTTAGACCCATTGATAGAAGCTTATCACAGAAAAATAATCATGGTGTAGCTTTATTTAAACGTATTCTCATAATGAAAATAGTCGAACTTTAATTACATTCTCCGAATATAACTTTCATTTAAATATTAGTGATATTCAGAAAAGGAAATTTAAAATACGTCAATTATGAATTCGAATAATGATTACATTCTTTTTATGTATTGTATTTAATGAAATAAGTCACTGGAAATATTTTCAAATATCTAAGTTATTATATGTGTAAAAAACTTCACCAATTTTTATGCATAAAATAGGAGAAACGATAAAAATTATCAACATGGCGCGTGGTCATTCGATATAAATCGTTTAAATGTTTACGTTATCAATTTTTACGGTTAAATTCAACTCTAAATAAAAGTACGTGGAGTTCAAAGCGATGGAAAAATGTTTAAAAACTCTTCCTCGAAAACGGATGTTAGGCGATGCCGCTCGCTTATATATTCTAGTAACACATCCACCTAACGTCAGTCATGGTGACGGGTTGCATATAAGTACTATTATGGAGGTTAAAAAATCATAAATTGGCAAAAATGTAAACTACATCATTTTCTTCAGTTGTTTTTATTTTAAATTGTTTCAATAAACTCACAAATACTTTAACAAATTATAGGTTTTCTAATTAAGGTGAGATCTAAGCAATAACAATCAATGAGACTACTTATTTTTAATTATTTTTAGTAATTTAAATATATAACCTCTTATATAAAACTATCATTGGAACAATTAAATCACAATCATTACAAAATTACAGCCCCCTAAAATTCACAATTTCTCGCGGCAGCCAACACACATTTTTTTAAAAACATTCAACGTAAATTGGATTTTTGCAATTAAATCACAAATGAAATGTTTTACGCTTTTTTTTTGGGTCACACGTTGAGCAAGTTTTACGTGTTTCTAATTTGTCAGAGCTGTCTACCGAAGATGTTCTGGGTTCTTTTTCTATTTTGAGAACCCGGCGAATAGCGCTCTGAAATTCTCTTTGCAATCCAAACTGGTTCGCTCGACGTCTTAAATGGGGTTTGATAAGATCTTCAGCCAGTCGTTTCATGAAATTCAGTCTGGGCACCTTTCTCTGAGATTATTCATGCTGCTGATGATATATGCATTTGCTGCAGATACATCTAGCATTCTGTAGAAGACAATCATTGGCCATCGCTGCGTGCGTCGTGAAGTTGAGTAAATGGCACATTTCTGATCAAATGTATCGACGCCACCTTTGGTGCTATTATAAAAAGTTATAATTTCTGGCTTTTGCTTTTGTAGATCGATGGTTGGTGAGTGATACATGCTGGAGAGAACAAACACGGATTTGTTTTGCTTTGGTAAAAAAGATAATAATGTTGCATCTGACGTGAATCCAAAAATTTAAGAGCCAACGTCCCGATGACGGCTGGCTGAAATTGAGGAGGTACTTCCCATTTATTTTTTTAAGGGTACCTACAAGTGCCAGCTGTTTTTGCTTAAGGATGTTCATTAGCTCCACACAAGTAAACCAGTTATCAGTCGTAACATTTCTGTGGGTTCCTTCAATCGACACAACCAATCTCAAAACTGCTTGCGTGGGTTTGTTCAGTCTTTGGTATTCAACGGGCAAGCCTTGGCCATCTGAGTCTTTTTCCAAGTATAGGTAGCCTTCCAAAAGGTATCCGTTTTTATCGTCAGTCATGCACATTACTTTTAACCCATATTTGTTGGGTTTTTTTGGCATGTACATTTTGAAACTGTACCTCGCACGAAAAGCCACCATCTCGTCAACACAAGCGTAACTGCCTATTGAACAAACTTCTTTGCAGTTTTGTATCAGCTTATCAAATAGCTGAGATATAGGTGCAGCTTTTCAGTGCTACGGCGTTCATCTCCGGTGGTCGCAGCAATTCAGCAATGTTTCGAACCTGTTCTTGCTCATTATACAACGATAAATCTCTCTTTCTGTGCCATCTGTGCGGTATTAACATGTGTAAAGTGTGTGGTTCTCTTTGAAAATTGCGGTATAGTACAACATACCGATAAAAGCCTTTAGCTCCATTACGTCAAGGTCTTGAACACATGTCTGGTTTTGATAATTAGGTCTTATCTTTCTAATTTTTTCGTTAGTATGCTTTACGATTTCTTCTAACATATCAGCAGTAAAAAATAACTGCCATAAATCGGATGGTGTTGTATTTCTGTTCAAAACATCTCTGAAATTCCTTTTCAATCCTGGAGGTTGTTGAACGTTGTTGTGTGCAAAGTCCTTGATCTCGAAAACGGAGGTTGAGATGACCAACGGAACAGATTTTTTCCGAAATACTTCCGGTATCTTGCCAATGGAAATTCATCATCGGAAGATGCATCATCATCAACTGGCAGATCATCATTATCGTCATTTTTATTTAACTCGTCAACATCAATTTCAGAGTCAGATTGACACTCACCATCAATGACGTGGTCTAATGGTACATCTTCTACGTCACTGCAGTCTCATTTGGTAATTCCGGCACGTTCTTTTGATTCTCGGAATCTGAGTCACACTCTTCTAATCATCTACTGATATTTCGATCATGTTCAGACATGATAAACCTAAAAAACTACAAGAAAATGTTAACACTAAAAGTAACGTAACAACCTAACGTCGGTCACCATGACCGCATGCGAAATATATTTACCTGTATTTTTTTACTGCAAACACATGTCGCTTGGTCGAGCGCAGGGCGCAAAATGGAGAGGGAGGGGGAAAAGTACATAGAGTCATAGGCGCGTGGCCCGCGTAAGAATGGAAATATTTGAAAAAATATATCGTCTGGAGTCACTGTGACCGACTAGGTGGTTAAGAGTTAAGTATAAAATATGTCAGAACGCCTACAGCGTCTTGCGACCTTCCCACGTATTCATGATCGTACGTAAATTGCGGCTTTTTTAATTTTTTAATCCGAATTATCCCTGAAACTAATGCAGTTATCTTGTCTCCATGTGATGCACTTTGCATTCTTATGTTGGAGAAGGAATGAAAGAAGTTATAGATTTCATCTCATTTGCTTTCTTAGATTTTATAATTTATATGATCTGGTCTACTCTAACTAATTTAATTGCTTGTGATCATGAATTATTTTAAATAATTAAATAATGGTTGAAATAATTCCTTGGTCTGGTTTTAGTAACACTTTATGCCCCTAATTGTTACGTAACAGGAAGGAGTCATATTTTCTGTGATAAGCCTCTATATGTATCTATATATATATATATATATATATATATATATATATATATATATATATATATATATATATATAGATAACGTTGTTCCATATGTTGTTGTCTCTCTAAGAGGACATTAAACTCTTAAGTGTGAATGGAAAATACATAGAAAACAGTGAAGACTCCATTACATTCAAGACTACGAACATTTACCTACATTTAACAATTTGAACACATGTAAATAATGGTTCTATTAAATTTGTGATAAATGTTATTTTTTATGTAAAAGTTTTACAGTCATTATAAATCGCGAATTTCCCGACAAATTATTTCGTTACTTTATTACTGTAATAAACTTAGAGCTCTTTAGTACATGTTGTTTGAAAGAAGCATATGAAATATGTGAGAGTCGAATTACAGCCTTATACACAATGACTTAGTAGCGAAATGGTTTTAAAAATATCAACTCTATAATCAACAAAATGGTAATTTTCCAAAGTTAAATCAATTTCAATATTACTTCTAACTTTGGACCAAGTGGCTCTAAGTATGATTCCAAATAAGATGAAATTTTAAAATACCCAATTTTTATTAGGTTTCAATTTCAAATTAATTATTCCTTAGAGGTTGGAAGTCTTTGAGGACAGAGAGACGGATAAACAGTCATAAAGATCGACGATGTTACTACAACGATTCTGGCAATAACGGTTCAAGAGTACCACTTTTATTCATTGAACTATAAAAAAGAAGGATAAAATATTACTAAGTTTCTCTAGGAAATACTCATTTGGATCAAAGAAATTGAGTTGCTTCTTTCTATCATGAATGAACGAAATATGTTTTTATCAGTTGTACAGTTGAATAAAATTAATTTTTACAAATTTATTTATAATGCTGTGCTTTTCGTCATGTGTATATTTAATAAATTCATACGCCCACTGACTTAGAGAAATACCCTTCTAATTATTTCAAATCTCGGCGAAGTATATATATGGATGCTTTAAGATGAACTTGTTTAACTAAGAGTCAATTTTTTCTCATTAGTTGCGACCAATACGCGTGGCAGTCATTTATAACTAATCAGTCCGACTAGTCGACCTTTCGTAGGGAACAGTTGTTGTTCAAACTTTGATCAAATTGATCACGACACTTGTGATATTAATAGATCGGCTTACACAGGACAAACTTAATGACCTTTCAATACTTGTTTTCTGAACGGATTTTAATTGTCGCAAAAATAAAAAAAAAATGGTTTTATTCTATTTATCATTTCATGGCTGAAATTTACATATTGATTAATTTTCAAAAGATACACTTCATAATTAAATAATGGAGAATTAGTTTAGAAATTTACATTAATTAATATGTATATTGTTTAAAGGGATTGAAGTTGAATTTCTGTTATAATTTACCAAATTTATAACTTTTTTTCCTTTTAACACAGTTGTTTTGCGAAAATAACTTTAGTCTAATTTTCAATATTTTCGTATCGACATGACCCTAAATGATTTTTCTTTAAATTTCTTTACGCACCTACTTTCTTGTTATTTTTTAGCACATTCTAAATTATGCGTTAAACGCATATGATTATATAAAATATTGTTCTGCTGACTCTATTTCACATTTTCACACAATAAAATTTACATATTTTCAAATGGTTTGCATTTGTAGTTAACAAATCCAAAAATTTAGTATTAATTATGTTGTATTTAATACAATCTATGTAAAATATCTTAGTTTAAGTATAATTTGAAATTTTAATATCTTTTTGCCACTCTGGATTAAAAATAAAATATAATATAGTTGAAGTTTATTAGGAATTATCTTCACAATCGGACAATTTTGGTCAAAAATGCCTGTTTGACGTCATATTTACTTTCGATTTACTTAGAGTAGTTTTCGTAAAAATGGATTAATTCCAATAAAAATATTCGACAAAAGTTTTTAATTTGTATTTTCTTTGGTTAAAGAAGTCATGTACTTGACTTTTACAAAACAAAATAATGTACCGTAACGTGCCTCACTTTGAACATTCTCACAATATTCGACTGACTCCGTGTTTGTTGTGATATTTTACATTGACATACAAACAGCTATATAAACTCAAGATGGATGTGGAGTTTTTTTTCTAATTTTATGGGACATAAACACAAATATTTGAGAGATCAATATGACACCAATTATAATTTGCACGATCATCAATCTAGGTTATGGCGAGAAATTTGTCAACAAATTAATACGGTAAATATATACCCTTAGTAATGAAATCTGCTCAATTGTTATCGATTTCGATCGATTCTATTAATAATCTCCTATTAATAATTAGAATATCAGAGACATGCTTTACATTTTCTCTAGCTTTCATTAGACGCATATTCAAGATTTTGTTTTCAGGGCCAAATTCCTTTGAGGATAAGAGCGTATTAAATATATCGTAGAAGAATAGGTTTTGTTACTTACTGAGACACTAAGTAAAATTAGATTTGTGCTTGGCAACATTTTCTTCTGGACTTAGGTTTGAAGCATTGTTAACTTTTTGTCTTCCCAGAACGTAAATGTAAAATATATTATCATCGTCACTTTATCATAGACCCATATTAATAGTAAAAAATCCCTACTTTGCATCTGCCGCAATCAGTAACATAATCGAAAGTAAACGCTTGTATTTGCAATATGTACTTCCTGAACACTTCGGTGGATTAATTCGTTGGCGATTACCATCATTTAAAATGAATATTTTGTTGTGATATATATTTGTTTTCTTGCCCTTAAATAATTTGAAATGGATGGTTTCTTTCATCACAACATTTTGTTTTTGTTAACACTTACGTTTAATTGAATGGTTTGTAGGATAATTAAAATTTCCATATTCGGAGTAAAAATAATTTACCTAACATTTATTAACCGTATTTAACTGAATTCTCAGAAACTATAGCATATTATTATTAATTTGTTTTTTTTTAATTTAATGATCAATCTCAGTAAAAGGTAACACTTCACTTTTTACTAATAATTTTAATACTATTTGCCTTTCCGAGAGTTAGGTCTGGCAGAAATATCTTATAAAGTAAATAGTGTGAGAAAAATACACAATAAAAGACCATATGAGTTTAATTTGTTATAAATACATGGATTAATATTCTTGACTGATTTATAAGTTAATCATGGTGAAAAATTTAATTTGTTACCTAGACCATCAGAAGGTCGATGGGTTTGACAAGAGGCAGAGAAACTTGAAAATTGACAAAAAATTGTATGATATCAAATCAAAATTGGGAAAATAATCTGCACTAGGGTGCTTATTTTAATGTTTTGACATTATATTACTCAAAATATCCAACCCTATAGAGGAGAAATCTGTTAAACGGCCAACAGTTGTTTATGATTCCCTATTAAAGTTTCACTGAGATTCATGTACAAAACTTAAGAATCTTTTATCGTTACTATTAATCTTGTTGCAAACACCTTACCGTCTGGCCGGATAAATTGTTTTCCACTTGTGACCAGCAACTATACCAAAAACAGCACATTTTAAATATTCAGTTACCGGATTCACCACCCGCCGCCCAGTTTCCCTCGAGCTCAAAGCAAAATGCTCTGGGCATACAATCCGGCTACGTATACGCTTCGCTTCAAGTGAAGCACTGTAACTATACATACCTGGTATCTGAGGTGACGGCCATATTTTGTTAAAGTACAGAAGACTATTCTAAATAATAAAACGCAAGACGAATCTAAAATAATTGAAATTGAGTACAAAGTCAGCATGCGGTAATTTCTTTAATCCAGCATATTGTAACGCTTCAACTTGAGTGTGGAAGTGAGTGACGGGGTCATTATCCAGTGCCGTACGAAGAACTCGGCATACTTCAGTGTTTGGAGTTTTTTTCAGTGTACGGTGCGGGGCGTAGAATTTCCGCGGTGTATGCTCTCCCGTTCAGTGATCGCCTGTTTTTGTCTCAAATTACATTTTTTTGATATCTTTGTTTGAAAAATGGATAAAATAAAGTTTTAACAAAAAGCCGATACCAAAGCCGATTTCAAAATTAGCCACTGAAAAAATAGAGAAATATCTGACTCAAAAAGACACCCAGATTTTTACAATAAATTACTTAGTTACTTATTTTTGAAATCGGTGCCAGCCCTGTCGACCTCTTTGTCAAAAGCTGGTTATGAACAATGCACAGAATTAAAGTGATAATAGTAGCCGCGAGTGGTCAGCTCTTAGCCATTGAATAATTTGTCTTTCTGTATCCGAAGTTCAAAAAGAAATATTGCAATGTAACAACTATGAGCAGTAAATATCTTGAATTGTAGTTGATTTAATACGTTCTCTTAAGGAATTTCATTGGTCATTTCTAGAACTCGTTATCAGATACTGACCTGGTCGTTAGAGTAACTATATTGCAAAGTAACAATTATTAGCAGCAAATATTTTGAATCTTGGTTGATTTATTACCATCCGTTAAGGAGTTTCATTGTTCATTTTCAAAATAATATCACACCACGACCTAGTCAAAGGTGCAATTGTTTGCAAATTCAAACTATCAGCAGGTTACTACTACTATTATTAGCAGTAAACTACTATCGATAGTGAATTACTAGTATCAAATATATTGAATAACGGATGGTAGTATATGATTGGTAGTATATCATTATTTAATATATTTACTACTAATAGCAAATATTCATCATATTGAATCAGAGTTTATATACTACCATTTGTTAAGAAGTTCAATTGTTCATCTTCAGAACTCATCTGTAGACACTTACCTGATCGACGGTGTAGTTATTTTGCAAAGTATTTAATAGCAGTAGCAAATATCTTGAATACAGTTAATTAACTACCATCCTTTAAGGAGTTTCATTCTTAATTTCCTGACCTTATTGTTAAATCATCACCATATTTATGTGGGACTACCTTGCTAGTATACTTTCAAACCAAAAAGAATTACGCAAATAGGCCCAGAATTCTCGGAGAAATCGGTGTACATACTTTCGAAAAATACGAGTCGGAAATACGACCTTTCCTTTCTCGTTCCTTTTTCGAAGTCAGCTAAAATAGGATATAACATTCCAGAAATTCGTTCAGTATTTGCTATCTTCATTTCTATCATCTCACGTCGTATTCTTCAATCGACTTTTAAGACAAGTACTTGCCTTTCCATTCGCTATAATATGTATTTAGTTCCATCTAGTTTTTTGTTAAAATTTTAAATACACCACACATATCTGTGAACCTGGTTCACTGCGGCAGTATGTCATAACTAAATTTTACTATGCATAATTGCCATTTTTATTTATTCCTTATGGACAAAAACAGAAAAATATTCATAAAATGTTGCATTTATTTCTGCAATCAAAACATTTCTTAAAAGTAATTTCAAATTATTGTCGCCCTATATGTTTTAAAATGAAGTTAAAAAAATGAAATATGGTTATTAAATGTACATCCTGCAATTTTTCCTAATTTTTTTATAAATATAATATTACATTAAATTCTATTGAAAATAGTTTTTGTAATAAAATGTTTTTTTTATATAGTTATAATTGTTTGAATTTTACCATCGCAATTATTTTATTATTAAATAAGTAAAACGGAAAATCGGCGATGGTAATATATACCATTCAACATTTTGTGGATTCTCAGATTGTATGCAAAATTTTCTATTATTATTTAAACAAAACTATTACGAACTAAGAATTTAACCCAAAATCGCACACATCATATTTTAACTTGATTAAAATCGTCATCAATGATTAAACAGATATTTGAAAAAGATACCACCCACCATTCACCTATCTAGGCAAAATAAACAATACGATGGTAATAATGTCCTGTCAATCGGCTATGCTATTTTTGTGTTAAAGCCTAAAAGACAAGCAACGTTTTCTTATTTGTGAAATAAATTTTTCAATAACATAATTTTTTATTATTCAATGAGGATTATTTTAAAAAAACTGATTGCATTATGGATCATACTGTATCAAGTATTGCAATTTATCATTCGCCAAGCATTGCAATCTTACACCAAAGTTTGATTATTATCAAAAATAAATTTGACTTTAACTCTTTAAGATTTCATAGTGAAACAAAGAACCCTTATATGAAAATTATTCAAGATCGTCCATCAGTACGCGTGTCGCGCTCTGTTAATGATATTTTCGATTTCCTAAAAAAATTGCAGATGTGCGTTTCGATTGAACATATCAATATGTAATAAAATATTTATTTTTACTCTAGATACATGTAAAGTAGGGGCAATATAATTTTTGTAAGCTTCTTATTGAATAGAGAATTATGGTATAAGTATTCTGAAAAGAAATCGGATTCCATGACTATGCATTATTATCTTGCAATGAGTGTCCCCTCTCCGGTCTTTAATATTTTAATCACAAATTTCCCAATCTGAAAATCAAATATTTTAGGGATATATATATGTGATTTTGCTTTTCCAGTGTTCCGATATTCGTTTTTTTGCATTGTGACATTACATGAATAATATAGAATAACATTTTTTATTCAAAATCATAATAAAAATTGCATCTCAAATATTATATATTCACTTTCCATGCACTCTGGTTCTATTTTCTTAACAATATCTTATTTATTGCCTCTAGAAAGCATCCATAAGTGAACGTTAATTTCCAATATCCATACTCACGGTAAGGTTATTAAAAATACACCTTTTTATACCGTAAGGATGAACGTCGGTTCGGACAGAAATTGATCTTTAAAATATTATGCAAATTGATAGGCGATTTACGTTGGGTGGCCGCGCTCGTTTTCCGGGTAATTTTTTATCACTTTTCCTTCGCTACAGCAAAACCGGGATGTTAGGTAAAATATTTCTATGGAGAGAATAAAAAGATTTTTTGGAAGTCTGCCAGAAGAAAATGACAATAATTCTAGATATCATAATTTTTTAAATATGCACATTATTTTACCCCTATGGAAGGTATAGTAAACAATACATTTACATCGTGTTTCTAATTGTGTCCGATACTCACATAGTGCATGTTCTACTCTTTTTTGATAGTTTCCATAAATATTATTATTTATTACTTGAGTCAAGGAAATCTCTTCATATAAACTAAATTGTTTCGGCTTAAAAAACAAATACTAATTCATTTTAGAAGGCGGACCACCTGGATGAGTACATCTGCTGATAAAAATCAGTAGCAAAAGAGAAGCAGCCCTTCATCTACAAATGGATGTCCCCAGAAAATGATACATTCTCGTGTTTATGATAAATACCAATGCTGAAATATTTCAATTTTATTTCCTAACGTAACGAAAAAAGCTATGAACAAATTTTATTAGCGACATAGTATTTAAAAATTAAATTATAATCTAGACACAACGAACACATGTGTTCGAGATAAAAATAAAAATTGGGACTTTATAAAAACACTCACATATTTATACGTCAGTTTTTCTGTTGTGGTTGTTTTCACAAATTATTCGACATAGATATATAAAATTGACGAAACTAAAAAGCATATTAATATTAATCCATATATGTTTCACAAGTGTAACGAGAAAACATTTTGAAAAGTATTAAAATGGAGTGCAAATCTACTAAATTTTCTTTTAATTCCATGTGCTATGCTAATACTGACACTGATAAAATATGCAAAAATACGGTCTTGTCCGTAATCTTTTACCTGTAAATAATTTAATAATATTAATTATTTACAAGTAAAGTTTAAATATTATTTTAATGCCCTTTATTTATAGATATAAGTGTTAAAACTAATATTTAGAACCTTATTTCCCAATAAAAAACTTATCTTACTATTTATTTATATTAACTATATCGATATATTTATTTATATTAACTATATCGATATAATTTGTATGCAATGGTTGAAAATATATTGTATTTCGCAACAAAACTACGATAGATAAATGTATTCTAAAATAGAAATCAATAGATATTCCACAAATTTTTTAATTGAAATATACATCTTCGTTCATGGAAAAATTTAACTCAAATTTTCATTCTAGCCAACATACGGCAAATGATAAAAAATTATCAGCGACGGCCACCCGATGCAAATCCTCTATCAATTTGCATAAAATTTAACCGGGTAATTTATTCTCACACTGACAGGATGAAATTTGTCGCTATGAAAATTTTTAATAACACCTCTTTGAATATTAAAACATACTTACCGGCTGTCGGAAAAGCGATAGACAGGTACTGCATTATTAGGTTGTAATCCGTAAATGCGATGAAAAAAAAAAGGGAGACTTTAACATATTAATTTTTAAGGTAGTATATAATGGATATATTTGGAAATATTTTTCAAATTATGTCTATATTTTGAAAAATATTTTATTTTCATTTTCATTTTTCGTACCTCTTTACACGAGATTATAATACAAGGATTATTTCTACTTCCGCCGCGTCATTTTCATTACACAACTTTGTGATTCTGCTTTACACGATTTACGCGTTATCTCGCGAATAATATTAACTACTAAAAGTTTGATTGACCGTAGAAATAACAGATGTTTAGGAATATTAACTAATAAACAATATAGAGCGGCACATATGTACTTGAACCGAGGTGAGAGTGAATGTGACAAGAAACGTAAATAAAGTGCTTTAGAGTAATATTTTGTCACAGTTTGTCTTATAAGTTAAAGACCAGTTAGAAATAGGTACATAAATTAAAATATGCGTTTCGTTTTTAATGGCCTTTAACAAAATTTACAAAACATATAACTTGGCTCGCGGGATTATCTTTGGATTCTCATTAAAATTACGTGTAGCCTTATTTGATAAGTTACTCCTAACTCACAATTAAATGCACGTGCTGTAGTATTATTTCTACTCTCTTTAAGTTCTTCACCACGACCTAGGTTTTGTTGTATTACAAAATCTTCAGGTGGCCTATTAGCATAGACATATTGCGTTTCATTTAATTGCAAATAATGAATTTCTACAAAATTAACGTCAAATATATTCAATATTCATTACTTCTAACTATTATTATAATAAATGTTACGGCAATGCTAACTTCATTATGAGAATAATTTATTATCAATAATAAAATATGTTTTAATTAAATAGGCAGTGATTAATATAAAAGTGAGTAATGTTATTAATCTTACTTTTCTTGTATTGAACGTTATTAAGTATGTACATTTGCATTTAATTATATTTTGTATTCACCTCAACTTTAAAGAACTGCTTGAGTAAAAATTGTATATATTATATACTATCTCAATGCAGCGAAAGAAAGAAAAATTTATTTAAACAAGCATTTTCCTCACATAGAAATTCGCCTAATACATTATGTGTACACAAGGAAAATAACTGAAACCTCTCTAAAAGATGCAAACAATTGTACTTCCTTTGAAAATATACATCTTTATAAATGCTGTCATCAAACACATGCGTTGCGAAAAAATGTTTGTTTTGTGAGCTTGCGTATTTAGTCTTGCGGTGAAATATATGAATGTGTGATACTGAACAACAACGTACTGTACAAAAAATTTAACGTGGCAAATCATTAAATTAAATGATAAATTTTTACCACATGTTACAAAAGTTGCACATAAAAAAGTTATTATTTATATCGAATTTTTGACATTAAATAGAATAATAATTTTCACATAGTTTGTTAGGACATATGCTTAATTGGAATTTACTGTTATCGTGATAAAGTAATACAATTAACTTTAAATTTATTCTAACAGGAGATGCTATTTTTTAATTGTATTTTTGATTAATTTTTGAAAACTTAACAATTGTTTCACGTACATTATCACATTTATTATACAATTTAACGATTAAATTAATTAGACTTTACAGCCTCGAGATAAGTTTAATCTCGTTTTATGTTACAAGCGTTGCTTTTTTATTTGCATTTTTTATTTCTTTTTTGAAAATTTGGTACTTATTTGGTGTAACTCAAATATCATATTTTTAAATCGGGTAACAACAAAATAGCTAGATTTACCATGGTTTCTTCTCCTTTTGGGATAATTTTAATATTGTTTTTTGTAATATCCTCATCGAATTGAAATAAAATATTTTAGTTCTTCTAAGATATTTACGTGAACAATTTTTAAATATTTATAAAAATTTAAAGGTTTATATGATTCACATACATACGATATACATTTTATATTTGTATCACTACCATATAGCAGTATGGTAAATGAGACGAACCTATGTGAATATATTGTTACTGTATTTAGAATCACGAATTACGATTTATGAATTACAAGGTAATTCACTATATAGATAACACAAACACGCGTAGCCATACGCTTGTTGAGCTCCTACAAATTTATTAGCTAAGTGCGTTATCGATCTAAGCATTATAATTAAAATCAAAATATGGTAACACTTTTTCGACAAACAGTTTTGTTTATTTGGTGATATAAAAATATTTTATGTAATAATAAGGATTATTAGTATTATTCCAGTTTTAATTCGGATTTCATGCATTGAACAGGCCAGCTAACCAAAATGGCTGAGTAAAATGACTTTTACCGGATGAGGCTTGATCGTGGCAGCAATAATTATTAATTAAGAGTGTTGATTATATTTAAGCACCTATAAGATAAATGACAAATTTCAACAAAAATAGCACAGATTAATTGCAAGGAAAATATTTTCAGACTAATTTCAATTTTTTATATTATGAACCCTAAAGGAACCACAAACGGTTGAAATCTGCTATCTCGTAGCCTCCGTGAAGACAAATCGTATTCATATTTGAAACAATTTAAAAACAAAAAAAATACTTTATTGAATGCGTGCGTCAAAATATGAGTTTAGTAATTTTTAGAATTTACGGAAAATATTAAGAAATAGAGGTACAACGTTTCCTCGTGATTCTTTACCTTTCAGATCAACACATGTACGATGTTATGTTTAATTTTCAAACTAGTAGATATTGCACAAATTCCTCACAATATCTTTTCCAAAGAAGTACGAGAATTTTGTACTTTAATGTATCGAGAATTCAGAATTTTAAAGTTTAGCAAATATTAACTTCAAAAATCTTTTTATTTCTGGTTTGTTAGTGACAATAAAATATTTTTATTTAATATTCAGTTTACTTAAAGAAGCAAGTATTAAAAGTTTACTTTGCAAATATATAGAAGAAGTAGATACAAAATGACATACATGGACAAATTGACATATCCCGGTTTAATCAAAATTGGTGCCCCGAAACGTGGAGTTTGACATCGTATCACGTGACATCGGCTATTTAAGGAAACCTTTAAAGTTTTTGTCGCTCCTGGTTCAGTTGGGGCGAAGTAACTGTTACGAACGTGTTTTCTGTGTATAAAAAAAATTATTCTGTCTTTATAGTCTTTATACTTTTGCTAAGTTTTATGTTATATTCTTTCAATATTGTAACTTTAATCGAAGCACTGTAGCCTCATGTCACGATTTACGTAAAATTTATATTGAATAATAATGTTCTCAATAAATTGTGAGTCTTCATTCATCTCACATATTATTAAACATAAATGACATACTTATACTCTGACAAAATGACAATTGTCATTTTGTCCATACATATTTGGAAACTTTTAATTTTCATTTACAGGTGATATGCCGCGCAAATACAACAGGAAATCAGAACGCCATGCCTGGAGTCATGAATCCATGCAAAAAGCAATTGAAGCAGCCCAAGAAAACAAGAGGGGATGCTTGTTAACATCAAAAACTTTTGGTCTGCCCTAGGTTACATTGACGATATATGCATTGAGAAAAAACAAAAATTGTCCTCGCAACACCAAAGGTCTAGGCTGATACAAACTCATATTTCCGCCTAAAGAATAAACTAGTAGAGCATTTAAAATTTTTGGAAACTTAGCTTTTTAGCTTGGCACGAATAACCTTTGAAGAAGTCTCCACGCGGTTAAGAAATCACCAATCCAATCAGTGTGTAGTTACGCATTTACAAGTAGGATAATTATTTAAAACTTATGGGAAAGCGGCGACGATATATTCAAAAGTGCGGGTCTATGGCCAGAAGACACAGAACATTTTTGAACCTGAATGTTTGAACCTGCAGAAACAACTAACATTCCGTTAAACAATGGAATATGGCGTAACTAGTCTAACTGTCGTAACAACCAGCAACCAATTTATCCAATAAAATTATTCCCTTTCTAGCCACGTTCCATCATCATCAAACTGTGCTGTTAAATTTTCATCAAACAATCCTGCAAAAATAAATGAATATTCAGAAAATGTGACTGTGAGATCGGACTCTTCTAAGCATCCATTACCATTTCCAGTTGAGACTCTGTCGCCAGCACCACAAGGACAATTCATTCAGGGTCCAGGCAATAAAAAGTGAAAAGTATGTGAGTCACATTAGGTTTTAACGTCTACACCTAATGCGGATGAATTTAGTACTAAAAATGCACTGAAAAATCTTACTAAAAAAAGAAAAAGACAAGTGGTGAAAACACCGTTCGGTGACGGATCAGACAAAGAAAATTTTTCGGTTGAAACCCAACACGATGATAATTGCCCCTGTATTAATTGCAATGATCTCTTTTCACGTTCTAAATCTAGAAAAGACTGGTTAAAATGCATGCAATGTGCTCACTAGGCTCATGACGTATAGCTTTATGTTATTTGGATAATCGCCATGCTTTTCATGCGTTCTTTATAGATATTAAATAAAAATATTTAAAAAAAAATTACGAACTAAATTCCTATGTACAAGAGATCTTCATAAATGTTTTCCTGCTTTTCATTCGACTTAATAGATTTTATATGGAACAATTGCACATTTATATTAAGAACCGTGTGTTTAATATCAATAATTTATTAACCACCTTGTAATTAAAAAATAGCTCTATTTCAAATTATGATACGTATTCTTTGCAAAATACAAAAATATTAATTAAAAGATATAAAAAAATTTCTCATTACAATGATGTTGTACTTACATAATTTTTCATTTTAATTTTATTAATTACTAAATTATTACATATTTTTTTAATTTAATTATATTACCATGCCTTAGAATATAGAATTATGCAGCCTTCTGTAATCAATTCGTATTTATGCTGTTGGAAACCAAAAATTTGTAATACTTAGAATTTTTACTAAAGTATTACGGAAAGTTTGTAACATTTTTTGAAATGCCTAGAGCAAAAACCTGGTTAATTATTTACGTAGTTTTGTGTGTGGATACCTGTGCTTTCTATACTGTTAAAACTCTAGTCAATTTAACATGTTTCCCTTAAAATATTATTCGATAACGTTACGCAATCATTATCATCTGCTAAGAAAATTGATATGGTTTTAAATATAATATTAAATAAAATATTGATTTCTTTATTTAAACTTTTATGAACTCCTTTGAAAAAATAAGGATGAACAGGTCAAACATATATTTTTAGGGAGTTTAGAATTATTCAACTGCATTAAATTCAACTATTAGAATTGTGGCATAATTACATTCATAAAACTAATATTTTTAATAATGGAACATGGCAAAACTTATTTATTATATTTTACATATATACTCAATAAAACGGTCATGAAATTAATAATTATATATTTTAAATCTACTCAAAAGCTTGACAGCTATCCAGTTCCTTCAATTTATTAAATAATAAAAAATCCTCTTAGCTTTATGTTCTATGTATATACAAGTCAAAAATAAATATGCAAATATCGGGACTGACACAAACTAAAATAAATTAATTAATTCAAGGGTTCGGCAGTACATACATATTGCCTTATAATAAACCTACCTCTAGTTATCGCGAATATAAAACTATAATTATGTATTATATCTTTCATGGTAATTAAGTTTAACGCAGCTATGGGGAAACTAAACGTTTACTTATCTAAAATAAAACGAAAGTACGATAACAAATCTAAAAGTTGGGAGTTCGAACTGAGTGTAAGAGTGAATTAAGCAAAATGAGGCAAACGAACTTAGATAAATTAGTTTCGTAATTCAATTCTTCAATGAAAGTGGAGAAGTCAAGAAATAAAATTAACATCCCGCTGATTAAGCTTGGCAAAACTTTTACTGGTACTTTTAAAGAACTGGTTCTAAGTTTTGTTATTTAACCAACCGAATGATAGGTGGTGGCTGGGATAACTCAAAATGTTGTGATTGGAAACTAATTTTATAAGTTTAATTTTATAATTTCACAAGTTTATATAGATTATATCGTATTAATGGATAACAGATTATCTACTATTTTTGAAAAAAATAAGTCTAAATATACTTATATGTTTCGTTTTATGGAGAGTCTCTGGTGTCTATCTACGTATCAAGCTGTTATTTTCTCAGAGACTACGCATGCTATTGATTGAAGAACAGTCATGGTTGCTTTTTGTTATTTGCTCTTTCACACATAGCTCAGTTATTGGAGGTTATTTCGAGTCATCGTTGTTCACATTCAATAGATGACATTACTTATATTGTTCTTCGCAGAAACATTTTATTCTTTTAAAAACTATACAAAGCGTAAGTAGTGTAATTGATGATATTTGAATTTTGTGTGCATATGATTCGTCACAGTTTCAGCGACTTCGGCTTATGATATTAATAGGATTAATAATTATGCGTAGGATTTTGGGTTTTCTAAAGATGTTTCTATGTACTAAAATTAATTACGTTTTAGTATAATTATAATTAATTATAACAATTTGCACACGATTATTAGATCTCAGGAAAAAGTGATGAAATCCCATTAAAAATACAAATGTGAAAAATGAGGCAAGTTTTGGCTGATTGATATTAGTTGAAAAAAGTGAAAATCCGTGTGACCGTCAAGTTCCAAACGCTTTCTTTACTTCAAATTGTAATAAAGTTGAGATTAATAATGTTTTCAGAAATATTGTGAGTTTTTAATATTACTATTATGTTTGAACAGACAATTATTTTCCTGTATTGAATTTTATTTCATTTTCAAAATTTACTGAGCTGAAATCTCAAACTATATTCAGTACTTCCAGTTATTTATACCTGCCTACTTTAAATTTAAATTTTATTATAAATTTACATAATGAATCTACCCAGAACTTTGACAGTTTTATCGACTTTAACATTTTTGTCTGCTGATATGACGGTTCAAAAGAAATTGCCCCATTTTTCATATTTATATTATTGACAACGTCTCTGTATACTGTACCATACTGTCTCATTTTCCAATAACGAATCCTTATAATTTCATTAAATCCCTCCTTCTACCACATCTGTTCAAATAACAGAGCCAATTTCGTCGCAACTTTCCAATTTATATTATTTCAACTTAACGTGAATTAAATTTTGCAAGTAAAGATTGATGTAGATGTCAATTAATATGTTAAAATTTTAAAAAGTGTGTAACGTATGTCTCCGAAGATCCAAAGTGGGAACGAAAATATTTTTCCCGCTTCATCTAATAGGATGTCATTAATGTAGACACGTAAGTCAGCTAAGTTATGATTCTAATTTAATTTGAATAAAGTCTCACCGTAATAAAGAAATGCAGCCTAAAACACTATTATGATAATGACGAATGTCAAGTTTGCGTGTCCGGGAGAACAGCTTAAACATGAAGTGAAGAATTTTGGGTGATACTCTTTTAGCGATAAGTGGAACGGAGACGGAGAATTCCGATAGAGTCCAATTCCTCGTATTTGTAGAGGATATTCCTCATCTGTGTCGAGGCGCTGACGGAAATTTTATAATTCAGAAAGAATTTACGCAAATGCCTTGTTCAAAAGGAAAAACGACTGAGGTAGAATTATTCCAGTATTTAAGTCAAGCAATGTAACTGAGCTGGTAAACTTAACAAGTCTTACTACCGACAAAAGTGGGAATATTTACACTCAAAATAAGGGTGTTGCTGGGAGAATAAGAAGTAACTGAAGGAGCCGTTTGTGATATACCGTTGGTATTTCATTGCATTGTTCACTAAGAGGCATTACGCTGCAAATATTTGATGCGAATAGTAATAACGAATACTGTTACGTCTTCTATTTATAAAATTAAACGTAATGACACACCACTAGTTTTAAAAGTTTTTGGCAAATTTATATAAAAAAAATTACGGAGTTTCAACGACTTTGTTGATTAAAAAAAACATTTTTACTTCATAGTGATAAAAAGAAAATTTATTCCAGAGCTTGCAGTGGATTGTGCAGTGGATTGTGCGTCTTGGTTTTCTCTAACTCCTTTTTCTTAAAATGGACATTTTCTGAAACCATTTTTCTGTAGATATTGATACTGTTCAAACCAAACCGCTAATGATTGCGATTGATATGAAAAGTTATGCTAATTTTAAAAAGGTTTTTTAAGAAAGCAATGACTTGATGGATTTTTACCTTCATTTCACGTATTTAAATTTCAAGGAATCGGAAATGGTTGCCCAGTACACGACAAGTATAATTGGCAGTAAATATTTGTATTTCTAAAATACAAGCAAACATAAATACTAGTCAGTCATTTGCAACCCTAGAAATCATACGCTGAAAATATTTTAGTATGATGTTAAATTTTTCACTTCTGGCAATAAACGAGTTTAAATTATTATCGCAAATCGTCGAAAGAGATAATACAAATATTTATACATAAATATATATATATATATATATATATATATATATATATATGTATGTATATATATATATATATATATATATATATGTATGTATATATATATATATATATATATATATATATATGTATGTATGTATATATATAAATATATATTGATACCAACTATCAAAACTGTATGAAGTGATTCTAGTTGACACAGTATTATTTAAATAGTTGCTGAATACACTATTATTTGAAATATATTAAATGCAGGTTAAGAACATAAAAAATAAAAATTAATAAAGGTTAATAGATCGGTATATTTTGAATGTGATATTATAAATTTACATAACCATGCATATACACTAAGCAGATACTTAAGTTTACGTAGATATTTAAGTAGAAGTTCATTACATATTATTCAAGTTTTAAAGAAATAATAACAATGTGCTATTAATTTTCAGAAAGTTCCGTGGAAAACTAGGCGTAAAAGTTTAACATTAAAATATTAATAACAAAACTTTTAAACACAAAATTGATAAAAGTTATAATATCACTTAGCCCATGTACACTATTATTTGCGTAAGTTCATTTCCTACTTCCTTATACTGATACGTAACTATACAATGTAAAACCGAGACTACCCTCAAATTTAATACTTTACCGCACACGTCCATAAAAATTGTTCTTCCGAAGATTGTACCTACTCTAACCGATTCAATTTGATTCAAATATTATGAATCGAAACGGGTTAATGAAGAATGAAATAGAACCCATAACTTAACATGTCCTGATGGAGGCGGTAGACATTTAGTCGATGATACGCATTTCTTGACGTATGTATTGAGTTTGTGGAAAATCGACCACCCACATTGTCCGACAAACGACGGCAATTGTCGGCCGCCGACTCACAATCAACAAAAGTCGCTCGTCTGCGTTGCGTGTAATACTCCAATATGTTTCGTTCAAGCAAGGACATTAATCTATTTATTAAAAAAATTAAATGTGACACTAATATCTAGATACTACGCTATTCTCTACCTAAGAAACGAATGCGACTCTCGGAGGTAATAATAATACATCAATATAAAATATGCAATATTTTTAAATTAGCGAACGACTAATAATTTATCGGTGTAAATTAAATCTCGACGTCCACGAGCGACGAATCGTTAATTTTTTTTATTTCTTTCTCACGAATTGAAAAAAAAATTATTTGTTTTCCAAATAATTTTTTTTTCAATTCGTGAATTTGAAAATTATTCATTGTTAACATATAAAATTAATGAGCATATTTCATTGCTTTTTGTGTAATCAGTAAATTTATTTTGTGGATTTTAACCTTCACACGTATTGTGTGGTCTCGCAATTCAGAAAAATTCAGGAGTAATAATTTTTTTTTTCAATTAATTTATTGCAAATTTATTTAACCTGTTTTCGTTTCTTCACATTACTCGTAAAATTTTGAAATGTTAAATTTTCATAGGTTTAATGTAACTTCAGAAATTGTAAAGGAGCAATAATTAATATTATATCGGTTGAATATTAAAAGGTTTTCGGTTTATCTTTCTAGATCAGATAATTAGAAAAATGTTTTATTTTTGTGTATTTTCCCCTAAATTTATAGTTTAACTCATTTATTTTGAAAAACATTTATTTGCAAGCATACTTTTAAAGTGTCAAAATAGAGTTTAATTGAAAATAAATCCTGAAAATGATATGATTCTCTTAAGATCTAAAGAAACAATTAAACGGCTGAAAATGAAAAGAACATGAAAATATCTAACATTTCGGCATTAAAAATAATTCCAATTGTCGATCTGTACATGTTAATATTACACAGATTAATTACATTTATCTGTATCAAACTATCCTTTTATTGCGCCTAGGAAAGTTTACCAATAAGTTAGTTTCATTAAACTCTTGGTGCTGCGGGACATGATATAATGTTAATGGAAACTTAATGATGGAAGGAAAGTAAATCAAAATAATATTGTATTGTATTTATTTAATATTACATAAAGAAAAAATAAGGGTTTATTTAGTACGATTATTTTCACGAAATACAGAATAAATGTCTGTTCTACCTAAATAATGTAATATCAAACCCATATTTATGACCAAATTGACTTACATTAAAGGATTATAATTTTTTCTCATATATAAGCCTGATATTAATGGATGGGATATTACTTACAATTGCCACAAAATGAAGAACTAAATTACAAATAATTTATTACGCATTGCATGCAAACATTTGAATGTAATTGCTCTTATGACTTTTGAAACTATGTAAAAATTTAAAAAAATGTTCATGTTATTTTGTGTTTTCATAAAATTCTGCTGTAAATATTAATAAAAATTCATCAAAGATGAAAAAAATTATCTGTACATGGTTTAACAAGATATATTGGTAAAGATTGTACCCTGCGCGGCATTCAGATCGCGGATTTAGCTATTCGTCAATGATATTATTTTCTAAATTTTTGTATGGAGACCTGGGACAGTATTTTACGCAGTCCGCTACTGTATAGTTATAATATATGTATGTATATATTTATTGTACAGTGATCGTCGTGTTATTTGACATTTTTCACGTTGGCATTCGTTTTGTTATACGCATTTTTAATAATTTCATTTAGTCGGACATACTTTTAATTTTGAATTAAAAGACAAGTAAAATTTGTGAATAAATTTACCTATAGCAGAATGAAAAAATTAAAATGTTCGTTTCTTTTTAGTTTAATACCTCAGAAGGTGCTTTTAATAAAATTAAGCTTCTAAGTAACAATGAAAAACCCTAAAAATGCGGTCATTTATGTCGCATGTTTTGACTTATAAGGTACTTTCGTTGACCTAGAACCGTAAAATTTGGCAAAAAGCAAGGACATAGATCGCAAATAAAGGAATTAAGCTAAGAATCGATAATTTTTAGTTATATCACACAAAAAGTATTGTTTTATAAATGCAACTGTGAAACAAATAGTAAGCGATATATTTTCGTTCTAATTAATTAAAATGATACAAATGGTTTTATGGGAATATTATTTACTAATGTGAGTTTCACTCGTTTGTGACAGTTTTTTTTATATCTAGATGAGAGGGGACTGCTCTACAGCCCTTTAGATGGGAACCCTACTGTCTAGAACGTAGAGATTGTGAAATGTATACATATATATGAACTGAAAATTTCACAACCTAATAACACTTACATATTATTACTCTATTATTTTGGTGATGCAAATGGTATTTAAAACTAGGTATCTATTTAAATATAAATACTAAAAAATGCATTGTAAAGCTGATATTTATCACATTAATGCATTGTAAAGTTGATATTATTTATCGCATTATAATAAAAATTATTTGGTGATATGAGGATTAAATATTTCTTAAAATATTTATATTCGAGGTGTTCAGAAACCAAAAATAAATGTTTGGAACTTTTATTTTCCTTCTGAACACATTTTTATCTGTTTACTATCCCATCGTGCAAAAAAACACTTAATCGATTTGAACGGAATTTTGATAGGATCAATGCTCGGTATTCATATTAAGTTTGAGACTTACGACGATTTCTCTAAGAGACGTTAAACTCTATTCGTTGCTTTCAAATAATAAAAAGTGAGTGCATGGACTTAAAAACTAATAAATAGAAGTTGTAGTTATCACCACAAATTAGTTTAAAGCTCAGCCTGAAATTATTGCCAGGAAAATTATGGATTTGAAAACATCTTTATTCCTTTGTTGAAAACCCTTTTTAAATTTTAATATTTTTGGATTAAGCCATTTAAATTATGTTAATATTCAATATTTCTCATAATCTCATTACATCTACAACTAAATTTTGATAACGATATTTAGTTTTCTAGGCAGCTGCAAATTTTAATTATTAATTTTTTTTTTCATTTGACATATATAACCAATATCTGTAACCAATATCATTATCATAAAATTTTGCTTGTTCTGTTATATTTATTAAGTAACATAATTTAAGTTCTCGCACAAATATCATTGAACCGTCTCAATTTATTTTCAGCAATGAAATTTTTCGAACAATACGCATTCTGGAAATAGGCATAATAATTTTATTAGTTATGGTTATTGCCTATATTAAACAAATTTCTTAATTTTAATTAGTGTAACGATTTATAATTTTATTAGAATATATAGCAAAAGAGTAAAAATTAAAGAAAATGTCTCATAACATATTATGACATATATTTTTTTAAGCTGTTCAGTAAGTGTTTATTTTATTGCCGATAAATACAGGAGATAGTTGATTGTTACGGAAGGAATTTTCTTTTGAGCCGTCATTGAAACATGAGACCAAAATAGATTACAAGATTTAGATTTGGTCATTTATAATAGAGAAATAGTTAATTGTTTTTTTTTTAAATATATTTCTATTTTCAACCTCAGCTGAATGTTAATTATGCGAACAATTTAAAAAAAAGAACCGCTATAAAAAAGACTTCAAAAAAGAGATTACCGTTTGCAATAGTTATTTATTTTTGCAAAATAATACTCGCATTTTTCATTATTCATGATTGATCATCATCAGCCGCGTTAAAGGATATTGCTTTAATAATGCCGTCAAATACGTATGAACTTGAAGTTATTTTATTATTGAATTAGCGTAGAAACAATGTGCTTCGGGATAGTTTTGAGATACGAAGTTCATAGATATAATCCTCATAGTTTGCTACTGTAATCCGGCTTGGTTTACCAATTTAAAGTCTGTATGATTTATAGGCTCACAGTTTAAGTCTTTATCTAATTGTATATGTTTGCGTTATATTTTGTATGTACAATTATATATAAGCGTAACTTTATTATTATAAAAAATAATCGTTTTCTTTAATTATCTGAAATAATATATTTTTTTAATACTAAATATGTTATGGTAAACAAAACTAAAAGGAGAACGATATCACTCGACAACAAAATGAAAACGAAACCACGAATTAAGTTAATCAAAAAACTATGCTAAACTCAAAAAAGAACTAAACTCTCTTAATATTATGCTGCATTGTTAAATCATGTGGCTAAACGTTTTTAAACCGCAGTTGATTTATGTGTTGCCGTGGTCGTACTCTCGCTTGCATCTTGCATTATAGAGGAAACCACCAGCACCACGTGCAAAGTATCACGTTTTAATCTCAGGTCCATAAATCTCCACGTAAAAGGTGATCACGCTATAAGTTATTCACAGTGAAAACGAAAAATTTAGGTTTTAAAATTATATATTTTAATCCTGTCCTCGTATAAATTAATTATAAATATACATATGTGATTATTTAGAATTCGCCAACATATTATGTATGACAGTGTAAATGGTAAATTAGTTTATTACAGCTAATATATGTAGTAGTCGTAACTAATGCATAAAGTAGGATAAACGTCACAACTATCGCATCATTGCAAGCTTTTCTTGAAGCCCAATTTTCCACTTAAACGAAATTATGGTAGAATATTAAAAGTTTAAATTCAGTCAAAAATATACGATGCAAAAGGTAATGAGATTTCAAAAGTATGGTGAAATAAAATTTAGGACTAACTGAAAGGAAATTATATCAGGAATATTAGATATTTACATTAGATAGTAAGGTAAAGGAAGATAAGGAGGTAGAGAGAATATTTTTTCAATATTTTTCATTTAATTAAGCGTGGATAACAGGCGAGTGAGTAAATTAAAATACAGATACAGTACATTGATTCACTAAATTAAATGAGCTCAATCGAAATATAATTACTTTATTCGACTTTTTAATTCAGAAGCGTTCACGCATAATAAATAAGATGTGCCTTGCAACCTTAGTGAAATGATTATTGCCTCTTTTGAAGGCAGTAAGTTTTCCTGTCAAATGCGTTTTTCCCATGATGAATTACGTTGACTAGGTGAGTTACATATGTTATATTCGCAAACTCATGCGAATTTTATTTTGGTAGGAACTAGTGTTAAAATTAATTTAATAAGAATATTTCAGGATTACGCATTAGCACCTAATGTTGTTATATTAATAATCTCAAAGTGGTATATGTGTTCTCTAATTGAGTATAATTTCGGCCATTTTTCTGTTTACAGAGATGTATGATATCAATATCTGAAGCTGCACATTTGGCTGCTCACGCACGGTTCTTGCATTTCCATTCTTCGCGATAATATATTTTCGTAGGGATATCGTTATTTATTTAACATTTTCAACGTTCAGTTTGTAAGCAATCTTAATTTTTTTTTTTTAATATTTAGTTGATCTGTTTTTCATTGTATGATAACATTTATATACTTGGTGGCTTTCAACTTGATACAGCAATAAAATTTAAATGTTTATTCGTAAAACTAATACATGAAATACTGTACAACGCAAATCACTTAAATGTTTCTACATTATATATTTTTAACTAATTAGCTTAGACTATGAAAATTAACCATGTCAGGCCATTGGGAAAATCCACTAATAACTATTTTTCACAGTTCATTAATATTTTACTTGACACTTCATAAAATGCTAATGATAAAAGTATACAAAAATAAAAGGGTAATGTTTTCATGTAAATATTTATGTGTGTCTTGTTAATAGTTCTAACTGACTTCAAGCATGGAAAAACCTCAAATAGTGGCAGTGCACTTGTTAACTGAAAGTAAGTACAAAGTATAGCGAGAGCTTTTTGATTTAGAATCAAATTATTTACATTATTTCTAGACTGATATATTTTTACTGTTTCATTAGAGTTATTGAATTATAAAGGTTTAATTAATCCTTTTCACTGATTCAGATTCGGCAAGTGACTTCACTTAGGTGAATCACAATAAGGAACGACTACATTCAATGCACGTTTACGGTGACTAATTGTATGTATTTGCCATGTAAATACTCCATATAATATAACTTATTATCAAAAAACAGAATGGAGTATAAGTTTAATATGTTTATGATGAAATAATACTGACAAAAAACTGACGTAGTTAATGACATCTCTAGGTGTATTTATTACCAAGGTTATAACATATAAAACCAATTTTACATCTTTGTAAACACCATCATAAATTATTTTTTGCTAAAATTTTCAAAAAAATACTGACGAACCTCATCTTGACGTTCCTTATTTCATTAATCGCACTTCATTATTAATTTCAATACGCTCCACCTCGTATCTTTAATAGGCAGAGTTTTATTACAGACATCTTAACAAACTGTGAAAAACAATTTAGCGACAGAACATTTATACTATTTGCCTAGTATGAATGTACTGTAGCATACTTACGTCAAGTTAAATTTAATGTAGAAAATGAAGCCTTGGGGAATACCTCCGGCTCGATCTCACAATATCGCAAGTCAAATCGTAATGACCCAAAATAATAACTTCTAAGTTTTGTCATTTATAAACATCTTCGTCTCATCTCTTTAAGTAAATTACTTGACTTGCTTGGGGCGCGCATTCAAGTTATTAAGCAATGATTACTTCATAATTACTTTTAAGGCCATTATTAATATTAATTATTGTCATTTATGAATGTACTTTTTATAATTCTCATTTCCATTCTTCCATCCATCTTCTGATAATTCGATCAAAACAACAAAAAGTATTGCTAATTAGTTTAAATTTTCTTTTACTCCAGGTTATCTTTCGTAAAATCGAACCACACTATTATTTTTTGCGAAAAATATTTCTACACCTATAGCTTTATCGAAGTAACGAAATATCGCAATGGAATATATAAAAAGTTTCAATACTGATTAATGGCTAATATTTGTTTTTATAAATGTTATTATACAATAAAATTGTGCTAAACAGATTTATGCTGAACAAACGCACGTACTTATATATTATTGAGAATACTGTTAACAAAATAACTGTAAACAATTTCACATTGTAAATATATTTATATTTGATAAAATTTTAAAAATAGTGAGTTTCCCAATATTCGTTGAAAAATAAATCAATATGTGATCATGATCCGTTTTTTTGCCAGAGTGAAGCCGGTACAGCGCTTAATGTTACATGTATATATTTGTTGGACAAAATACATTTATTTGTATAAAACGCGCTTTTTAAATTTGCCAAAAAGCAGAAAATACAAAGAATTTTAATAAAGTAGGATATATAAAAGATATACAAAGGACACTAAATTTGCACAAAAGTATGACATGAAACAGTAAACATCTCAAAGGGAAGTTTTAGTATAAATAAAAACCCTTTACGGTGTAATGACATCTTAAAAGACTTACTGCAATCAAAACCAAAAATATTTATAATTAACAAAATCCCCAATGCAAGATACACAGACACATAAATACATCGAAAATGAAAATTATATACTACTAACACCAGATGTAGATATAAGCAACAGGCGAAAGAATGAATAAACTCCTAAATTAAAAATTCCAAGCAAAGAACATGCTAAAGACATTGCTCCAGTATAAAAAATACCAAGTTTTTAGAAACAGATAATGCTCAAGAAAATATTTGAAAAAAAGTGGGAAGCGTTAAAAATATCTTCAATGCAATAGCTTTAAAACATAAAACACCTCACGCCTGTAGAGAACTTTAAAAAAGATCTATATTTTGGTGACTTTCTGTAACTTCCCCTTAAAGTATTTACAAATCACAGACTAAGAAATAATAACAAAAATCCGTTTGGTTCCGCAGTTGAAAAAACAGCTGATTTGAACCATTCTCTGACATTGTAATTGAAAAAAACTTCGTAATCTAACAAATAATTTATACCTTGTATTTATAAACAAACACTTTTGATTGAAAAAATTAAATTTTAAGGCTATTAATGAGAAGCTGGGATTAACAGAGGAATATCCATGCAATATTATATTCAGTCGTCCATGCTTAATTAATACCAAAAGCTCGTTTCTCAAATTATCTCCTTTCAATCCAATATGTTTTATGCAACAGTTCGGTTTTTAATACTTTTTATATCGACAAAAGGCAGTGCTCATACCCTAAAAGTAGAATCGCATGAGGTAACTTTCTTTCAGGTTCAAATGACACCTTTATTGTTCTTCAAGAGCTTCAATTGTCACTTTGTATAAACATTGTATTATTATCAACAAATGAAATAATGGAGACCAGATTGTATTAAGACGCCATGAACGATATAGTATGTTAAATAGAATAGACGGTAGTTTTGTACTCGATCTGGTGTTTCTGTGCGGACAATATAGCCATTAATATCCTAACAAATATAAATAAGCAACGAAAATATTTCGATATAATTTTACCTTTACTTCCAATCTAAGAGACAAATAATTTCCTTGAATGTTGTTTTTAAAAAAATCTAGTTACATTTTATACCGCAGGATCTAGTACTATATTTCATATCTCGAGTTAATACGTTTTCTAATATATTATTATCAATTTCTGGATTTAACTGAGGATTAAATAAACTTGCGTGATACATTTAATCAAGGACCGTTAGAAAAAATTTTAAAGAGAAGATAATGATATTAATGGACGTAAGTCAAGGTATCACGAAAAAGATGCCGAAAATGTAATCAAAATTTATTTTTTCGTCGTCTCACTTTTATATGGTACAAATTAAAACACCCCGCCCTAAACTCCTGCAGCAAATCTTCCAATGAATTTATTATATTACCTGAAACCAAATTATTCCTTTAAAGGTAGAAGAATAATTTTTTGTGAGTCATAAGTTAAGGTAAATTTTAACAATACTTTTATTTACACGAACAATATAAAACAGAATATTGTATAGCGTTTCATGAAAAATAAATTTTGCTCATAAATGATTATTAAGATTTTGAAAACATGACTCAACTGAAGTCTCATTATCTTTAAGTCCCCCTTTGAAAACAGTATTTTGAAATGTTGGCAACTTATAAACCCACCACTTATTTCAATTACTTTCTGAAACGTTACAGAAGCTTCTTGAATATTTCTTGTAAGGTACATAAACAGCGCGGCTTTCGAACTTCTGTTTAGTGCAATTGATTAGTCAGCGAGTAAAGAATAAATTAGAAGTGGAGTATTTCAAACTGAACTAAGAAAACTCTTTCTTCATAAATGTCGTTTAGGAAAAAAAACCAGCAAGGCATCAGGCAATATATGCACAAGGATTAGTGAAGGTATACACTCTTACGACACAACTGACAGGATGAGTGATAAATATATATATATATATATATATATATACACATACATATATATATATATATATATATATATATATATATATATATATATATAATCTATGCACAGTTTCATTACAAAAAAAGTGATGGTCATAAACAAACAACTAAACAGACAACGTTTCACTTTGATTAGATTAGTAGGGATTAATATTTTAGTCGATCCTAATAAATTTACAAACTTTTATAATTTTTTATTGGCAACAAATCAATTTTTTTCCCATTTTCCCATAAACACTTAACAAGACATCCTATATGGTAGTCTTTAAAATTCTGTTTTCACTGGATATTACCAATAATCTAGAAATAACAAATTTCATGTTACTCATACACATACAACAATTATTACTAAAAAAGGAAAAAATTTACGGTGGCTTCCCACTACACGTGATTCGCCGTGCCGTGGTTCATAATAGTGTCAGCAAACAGCAGGGGGGTGAGGCGGCGGAGATAATACCGGTGTGCTGTCATGAACGCGTTATATGTGAAATCCCCGTCACCGCCCTACCTGTTTGCTATGTGTCGACACCATTATTAAGCGGCGGGGCTCGTGACATCATTGACTGTGGGCAACCACCATTACATTCAACAGACCTTCATCTGATATCCATTTCTTTGAATAGTATGTCTTAGGATAGAAAGCTACTTCAATGGTGAAAAGCATTTAGGTTTTAATTCATTTTGGATTATGTTTTGATTCCTTTGGATTCAATATTGCTTTAGCATCGATATTGAAACATGTAACTGAATATAGAAAAAATATAAGCGAACAATTGGAACTTCACTTAGCAGTCTTGTGTTTTCGAATAATTAAACTCTTAAATTGTCAAATTTATTTCCAAACTAAATAAGGTCAGCATTTTTGTGTTCAGTATTTTTGGTTTAGTTTCTTCTTTTTACCTCGTTCTATAAAAAAAATTTTGTTTAAAATGATACATGCACTTGCAGTTTTTAAAAGGTACTGCTTCAATTTATTACGAATTATTAGTACAGCGTAGTTGCTATGGCGAGATATTGTTCTTATGTCGCATTAAATCAAGCAAAGAAAATGTATTAAAATTTGAAAGTTACAAATTAAGATCTTAGTTATTATGATTATAAAAGTTGGCAAAACTTTCTATTTTTTCTACCTTATTGTTGACACATATATTTTTTGTGGTATCCTACCTTGAAAGTCAATTATTATTATATAAAAACAAAATGCTGCTGGATGGTAAATACAATTTCAATAAAATGAATACATTTATATCAAATAAAATTACTCTGACGTTTATTATTAAATATTTAATTAATGAATGCAATATTCTATACTCTTCCCTCATTTTGCGGTAAAGATGCGAAATTATTAAATTTTTGTATAATTAACTAGTATTTTGATATAACTAAAAAGTTATCTAAATTTTACATCACTTTACGGCGCATTAATATACAAGCACTAATGCTTGAATTTAACGAAATCTTCCAATCTTTATGTGCAACGTTGACAAATGACTTTTATACATAGTGAAGCAACCGCTGATGAGTATTAATAACCATATGTTAATTTTTTCCCATTATTGCGGTATGTATTAATATCGCTCTTACGAGAAGTGCGTAACATATCTGTATAATACTGGAAATTTGTAATTACGTAGTGTTAAAATTCCATTTTCCATTTAATTTTCTGATTTTTTTTTGTCTGGCGTGGTTTAGGAAAAAATTAATTAGGGTCATGTACATAATAAGATCAAGTATACAACAAAAACATTGTGCACAATTAAATGAAACTACGTGATGTAGTATTATTTCTACTTTCTTTAATTTAATAATATCCCACCTGAAGATGTTGTAATACAACGAAACCTAGGTCGTGATAAAGAAACTAAAGAAAGTAGAAATAATATTACATCACGTAGTTTCATTTAATTGTGAATAATGAATTTAAAAAATTGTGGTCAAGCCGTAATGATGACGCAATACATGGAAACACTCATTTAAAATTCGATACAAAAAAATTATTTGCACATTACAAAAAAGCACAGACAAAGCCACAAGTTTATTTATCATAATATTTTATATTCAGTGTAGTAATTGAAAGGTAATTTTTAAATTTAAAGTTTAAAGTTGCCCGATAACTTTTGTAATTATACTCTATATGTTTTTTGACGACAAAGTCGACAGCCAAATTAAAGTAGATTATGTTTGGAGAGTTTATATGAAGCGTGTTCAATTTATAATGAAATTGCCTGTTATAAAATTTCCACGTCATTTTGGAAGTGCGTTAAAATTTTTTATCATGCGTTATAATAGCAGATTAAAATTTATGGATACGTGAGTAAAGCCTATCTAGTTAATATGAATATTCGGCCTTAATTGCCCTTTGTGATGGAAATTTAAACTTCAGTTACTTCCGACTAACCGACTCTTTATTTTAATTACCTTGTATTTCAAAAATTCTGTTATTATATTATTTTATTTCACTGGAAGAATGCGGTTAGTTGTAACAATATTTAGACTAAAATAATATATTTCTCATTTTTTTAAATAAAAATCAGTTGATTAAATTTTTTCTTTTCTTTAGGATCCTACAGATTAAGGTTATTCAACTATTTATAACTTTCATGTTTAGTCGTCAATTTTTAACATGGGCATATTTAATTATTTGGTTTAAGTAGAATCAAATTGGAATAGCCTAAGTTTTTCATGTAATAAACCTACTTTGTATTTTTTCGTAAGTTCAGTAAGTCACTAGATATAACGTAATAAAACGGAAGTTATTAAATAACCAATTAAACTCCTTAACGACGATAGTTTGTCCATTAATTCCAAAATAAATCACAGCAAAACTTTTTACGTAAAATTTTTAATGAGATTAAAGCTTGGGGAAAATACTTGGCTTAATGTCTATAATCTACGGAATTTTCTATTTTTTTCATTTCTTTACGAAAATTGTTCTATTTTTAATCTAATCATGGCCCAAGTATTGCTACGGAAACAATCGACTTCAAAAACTAGAAAATTCTGTAGTCAGAATTGAGAATTTTGAATCTACTCTTTTTAAATAAGTATTTGGGTCTGAGGCACAGATCCAACTCCTGGTTCTAACTCCTCATTCATGAGGCTGCAGAGGTATTATTTTCTTAAACCGTAAAAATTTAAGATCTGCTATTTAGATATTTGTATTATGGGTCTCAAGCAGAGACTTTGTTCAGTCTTTTTGCTGCGAGGATACTGCTTCTTTAAATTGTGAAACTTGAATATTTCTTGTTTTTTCAATTAGTATTGTGGGTTTCAAGAAGAGATTGTCATTGAACTCCAAATTCTTAAAGATTAGTCTGATTTACTTAATCCTATCTCATATCTCCGAAATGAATCAACCAATCAGGGCGGTCTTTTTTTATTTTAATGCTTTTAGTGCAGTATCTTAAAAAATAGATAGAAAGTGACCATGAAAAATGAAAGCACGCCAAAGAATTATTCGACAATGAACATTACAGAGGTCGTTATCGAATTTCAATGATATTCATAAAACGATTATCGAATAATAAAATTCTAAAATGTTAACATAGCTAGGGGCGGCAGAAATCTGCTCTCTAATATATTCGTGGTAAAAGAATGGAACCAAGACCTAGCGACGGAAACTCTTCAATGATGAGGAGTAAACTCCTGAATCTGGTCTGGTTTCACTTGCATTGAGGTAAGAGGTAAGCAAGAAAATAGTAAAATAAATAGGTGGATATATATATATATATATATATATATATATATATATATATATATATATATATATATATATAATTACACACAAAAGAGTGTAGTCACTAAATATTAGTACATAATTAAATGGATAGATAAGTATATTCATGATTAAACCAAGAAATATAGCAATTAAATATTACGTACACTTAAATATACAAAATCATGATAGTGACGTTAAAAGAAATTACGTGATTTTTAAGTCCGTATATATTTACATATATATGTTTGTATATATGCATACGCACATGTGTTATTTAACGTCGCGAAACTTTTGTTCTATTTTCTATAAATGATATGAAAAGGTTTGTGACATTTTCGTTAAGATAGGATATCAAAGACACTAGAAATGGAAAAAAATAAAATGTTTCATAAAAAGCATCGACTGCAAATAACAACCGAAAAAAAGGTATTGAAAAGCATAAAGTAATAAAAATAAGAATACGTAGCTGGAATTTGTGCGATGCAATATCATTCCCAAACATATATACTTCCGAAATTACTTCCGAAAATTTACAATATTACTTAGGAAAATCTCAAGAAGCGGTGCCAAGTGAAATAAAGCATCCTTCTGTGCCTATATGTGAGAAAGGAGAGAAACGTCGACTTGGCACTAAAATGTCTAAAATTAGCATTACTTTGCAAGTGCATTTAAGTTATTAACAAGATCATTTAATATTGAAAATATTTGGCTGTTACTACATCACGTCGTTTCATTTAATTGTGAAAATTATTTTAATGAACCGTATAAATATTAATTGTAGCAACATAAGGGTTTAATTTCACCATTATTGTATTTAGTTTGTTATTGCATTCCTCTATTTTCACAAAACATCCTGCATTAAGTAGTTATTTGCATATATATTCTTAGCGGGAAGTGAAATACTCTTCTGACAAGTTTTTTAAGTTTATCCTTGACTTATTTTACATTAAAATTTGCCTATGATTTTATACATTACCAGATATTTGCTCGCTAAATCAGTAGAGCGTATTTTTTATTAAAGTGATGGGATTTTTTTGTAAACCAGTGATGCTGACACTGTTAAGTCCACAAAGTTATAACCACTCAACCAGTAGCACATATAAAAGAGGGCGGACCATCGCTCCTGGGTTCAATCCTTGCTTCAATCATGGTTAAATCCTTAATCCAGATTCGTCAATCTATTGACACTTAGCAGAACTAAAACTGTATTATTGAATAAGACCATCGAGTTTTTTTCTTAAAGGGATAATTCTGCTTCTGGAAACTAGTGTAAAATTTTAAAAATGAAAGTAAATTGTTTTTTTCACTTACGGTTCGCTTTAGGCATCATTGAGTAACAATATGTTAAATTATTTTTTCTGCTTTTAGTACACAGATACTTTTAGCAACCCTATTTATTTATAACCTTTGTTTACTGGAAGATATTTGAAGCTATTTGTAATGAAGTGTTTAATTACCAAAAAAATGAAAAGTGGATAATTTAAACAAACGAGCAGTCTTCGAATAAGAGTTTTTTTTATCAATTTAACCTTTATTAACGTTTCAATTTTTTTGAGGTATATTTGGACTTCGATTTTAATTTTCCTTGTTTATTGGAAACAGCTAGTTCAAACATTTCGTGATTAAAACAAAATAACAGTCATTTAATAATAACTAGCAAACAAAACATTTCTTTTTGGTCTTTATCTTGAGAAAAAATTAAGCTATCCTACTTCTACTTATATATTTTTTTTAATATTACTTTAAATATATTTCGTAAAGGCTACTTTTGGTCATATATTTTATTATGTCAAACTATAACTTAAAATAGACTAGTTTTTATGAAATAGAATATATATTCATGATGAATCATAAATATATGCAAGGGAATTTTAATTGAAAACATGTTTCAATTCTCAGAGTTTCTTTTTGACTTTCATTAAAATATTGGCTTAGCAACTTATAAACGCACCACTATTTTCTAATAATTTCTAGGATATTTTAGAAGGTACTAGAATACTTCTGGTAAAATACATAAAGAGTGGGGGATTTGAACTTCTGTTCAGCTTGCAATTGAATAATCGGCAAGTGAAGAATAAATGAAAAATGAAAGTATTTCGAAGCGATCTTAGAAGACTTTTTCTTCGCGAATATTGTCTAGGGCGAAAAACAAGGGAAGCATCACATAATATATATATATATATATATATATATATATATATACTATGTGTTAAAGTAAGCCCTCTTACAGCACAGTCAAACATTAGTTCCAAAGATTCAAAGAAGGGAATTTTGATCTGTCCTAAAAACCTCATCTGACGCGTCCTCCTACAATTGATTAAAAAAAAGGTAAAAGCCTTATTAAAACACATCCCAGATTATGTTCTCAATGTTTGGTAGGGCTATATATATGCTCTTATACTGCAATGGAAAAGCAACTTTATGCTATTAGAAAGAAGTGGAAATATGTGTGTATGCGTGTGTTTTGTTGTTTCGTTTCGTTTGTGTGTTCATTGGAAAATGACGTTTCATTTATATTAAGCTGACAGCTTATGAAATGTCCAGTTTTTTCAACCGATATTTGAAATATAATAGCTGCTTCTACAAAATTTCTTATAGGGTTAGAAAAGAGTGAGACATTCGAACTTCTTTTCAGTTTGCAATTGAATAATTGGTAAGTAGAGAGGCAATTAAAAATATAATTATTTCAAAGTGATTTCAGAAGACTCTTCCTTCATGAATGTTGATTAGGGCGAAAAACCAGCAAAGCATTACGGAATGGCACAATGATGGGCAAAGGTATGTTTTCTTACGACACAGCCAAGCACTGGTTCAAAGATTTTGACCTATCCGATAAAACTTGTCCAAAGTGACCTGCTACAATTGATTTAGGACAATTTAAAAACCTTATGAAAACAGCTCAGATTAAGTTCGCATTGCTTGGCAGAACTTTATTCATACTATTACATTGCAATGCAAAACAACTTCTTGCTTTGAGAAAGAAGTATATTCCGAAATATTCCGTTTGTCCTTCCCATGAGTACACACACTATTAACTTCAGAGGAGAGATAATGTGTGCGTGGAGCTACTGACTTCTCATCTTACCAACGAGATGTTAAAGTGTCTGCTTATAGTAGATGAAAAGCTGATGACTTATGTTAATTTTTAACATAAGCGCCAGAGCTTAGGTAGGAACTGGAGAAAAAAGTGTATCTAGACCAAAATATAATAATGGATATAAGATACTTTTGAGTAAATAGTGAGGTATAAATAGATTAATTCGTTGAGTCATTTATTGGGAACTCTTTCAAGCTAACAGTAGAATTATAGCAAAATTTTCATTATTGTGAATAGTTGAGCGAAGTCATCGCTAAACTTCCTTCAAATCAAAGGAAAATTATTTTTTTACGTGACAATGCTCGATCCCACATAGCAAAAACAGCGCTTGAAAAACTACTTTCACTTGGATGTAGTATCCACCATCCTTTCCAGATCTTGCGTCGTCCAATTACCATCTGTTGTGCTCTTTGTGTAATAATTTACGAGATAGAAAATGTAAAGACGAAAGTCATATCGAAGTTTTCTACAAGGAATAACTTTAACTTTACTTGCATGTTGGTATCAAGTGTTAGATACCGACGGTGCTTATATAATTAACCATTGAGTTTATTGACTACATATAAAAAGATTATTAGTTCGTGTATAAAGATGGCGGGTTTGTAAGTATTGGCAAATAATAATATAATACCAATGATATCATCCACAATTTAATTATATAAACACAGAAATATTTAATATCGTTCTAATGCTATTTTTCATATGTAGAGAAAAAAATATCTCCTTAAAACTTATGGTATAATATTGATCACTAATATTTGCGGCATAATATTGATCACTAATATTTTAATAAAGCTGATAGTACCAGCTTTATTAGCTACTGATGTTTTGAGTGTGTGAAAGCAATAGATCCAAGGGTGATGATGTGGCTTGTTTTTCCATGCAATATTATTTTATTTACTCTCGTCACACGCAACATTCGAGTTAATGTCACAAAGAAAAGTTCTACTTTAAAAACTACAATTATGCAACAGACATACTTGTTAGACATAATATAGAGAACCAATGTTTGGATAATCGTTTTTACAATTTATTCGTCTGGGATGGGCACTTTCTTAACGTCATAACGTGTTTATATTACTTATGGGATCAAACATTTTGCCATAAATCTACGTAAATTTAATCTCTCTCTTTTTAATGTCTTATTGTCCAGTAGTTGTTTGTTGAGAAAACAGTGAATTTATTGTAATATTCTCTTTGATCTTAGCTTTTAAAATTATTTTTAAAATTATTTTGTATGGCCCGCTTTCAGCGGGATATTAATTTCCATTGCGTTTTCTAATATGCTTTAGTCCCTTTAGACTTTCCAATCATATTTAAATTTCGACATAATACTTTGCAAAACATTTGCGTCTAAAAATGTTACTACAAAGATTACCATTATAGTTCAAGTGATCCTTCGTCCTAATGTTATTTTCAATACATAATAATATACAGTAGCTTATGTAAAGCTCCACAAAATTTATATTCGACATCTAGTGATGTTCAGTTTTCAATCTCGATGTTAGCCGTTCTATATTCTCTCTTATTTCTTCAGATAATATCCGTTTTGCATAGGAGTCTATCACGAATTATATAAAATAATTTTTATTGAATCCTTTTATGAAATTGTTACATCCGCTAAAGCTTGTTTATGTTTGAAAAGTTCCAATAATCCGATATCAAGCGTTGGGCTCTTGAAACGATCCGGGCGAGTTCGTTATGAATTCCGCAGCGATCTAGTGGGTACTACATTTTAACAAGCTCTTCTTTTGTTATTATTCCCTACACAAATTTTACGGCTGGAATATTATGATATCTTCATGACTTTATTCATTGCAATATTGGAACTGTGTCTTCGTGTGGGCTTAGAGAGATTTAAACATTTTTTTTATTTTCAAATCATTAATTTCCTAAATTTTCGAAAATGACAAAGAAAGTAGGAGAATGGAAAACATTGTGGCTTTTATATAGAAGTTAAAATATCTACGACCAATAGATTTTAGGATATAAATATTTAAATGTATACCTCTGGAAGGGGAAACCGGTACGTTTTTTGAAATTTATTTGGAGTTGTTGTGGGCGTACTTCAGCATCTCGTAAACAATAGATTTCGAGTTGAATTCATTCACCATAATTTTATAAAATTGGGCAAAAATTAAATTACTCTACCTATTAGCTTACATATAATTAAGATAACGTTTAATACGGAATGCAAACTTTGTGCTATTTCAAGTCCGTACATTTTTCGCACAATTACCATTTGTTTAAATTTCTAACACAATACTTTTACATTAAATATTTATAAAGAAATATTAATGTTGTTTGAAATTTGACGTTGCTTAAGAAAAAGTAATAAAGAATTTGATGTGAAATTACTTCGAAAATGAAAACAGTCCATCGTTTCACATTTTGAAATGATAAATTTATATATTTTACGACTGGGATTTATTTTATATCTGTTTCCGTACGCAGTGTCTTTGATAAATAAATAAATTGTATTGCAACGGATAACGTATTTCGTGCCGCGTTCATTTAAAATGAGTTGCAGATAAATCTTGTATATTAATTTATGTTATTCGTTATTTTCAGTAACTATTTCAATAACTAGAGATGTTACTATTTTTAAATCGATTTTATATTACATTTGTTGGCAAAACATGTGTATAGCAAAAGTTAAAACCATTTCTCGTCGGTCTAACGTAAAATTATATAATTTATGGTAATGATTAAATAATTAAATAATGTACGGTGTTTATTTTATTTACATATGTAAATAAAAGAAAACCAACAAAAAAAATTAAGGTAATAACTAATAAACAACATTGTGAAAAATTACTGAAATCATTATATTTTTTTATTTTTCAATAGGTTTTGCTTTCTTTGTGCCCTTCAATAAAATTCCACTCGCGCTACAGTTAAACGACAAATACTACACTTAAGCGCTACGCCGGTTAATACTAGTAATACTACACTAAATGTCTACACTATGGCGCTACGCCGGGCAGGGTCGCAGCTCTAAAGGGCTACGCTTCTTTATCGGCACCCGGCGCCGCGCAATGCTAGTATTTCCCAAGAAAACCCCCACACTGTGTAGAACATATTATCGTTACGCATGTAATTGTACCATAATAAAACTTACTTTATTTAGTTTTATTCAATGACCATATTGAAATTTAAAAAATCTGCTGTAAATTTTGGAGACAAGAAAGTATTGACGATTGAAGTTGGACCATTTCGCTGACGCCTGTATTAGTAACATTTTTTCAATATGGTTTAAAAGATTATGTAGTGTGTATAATCATTTAAATCTCTAACAATATTATAATTTAGTAAAGTAGGAACTAAATTTTAAAATAAAGATATGAGATCTGAAAATTTGCACAGATATATATTTGACATTCTGAAAATGGTCTGATAAGATTTATAAGGTATCGTATTCGGTAATCAAGATATCAAAAGTCGAAGGTCACGAAAATTGTTTTTTTTTCAATTATTTCGCTATTTATGCCTTACATGTTGTTAAAAGTATTCCAAAAAATATAGAGCATTAAATTCTCTACATGTTTGGCTATACATACTGGTCTTCATATGTTTAAATAATTTCGAGATATGTCGCGAATATTGCTAGGATTTATAAAAAAAAGCCCCGTCTACTGCAAAGGCAGATGCGTAGTAATTGTGGCATATTAGTATTTCTCACAATATGATAGAACATTATTATTTTCACTCAAAAAGTTAGAACACTGCATATACAAATATTACAAATATTTATGGATAAATGTTTTCTTATAATAACGTAAAGGATAAGTAATTTTAATTAAAGAATTTAAATACATGGTTGAATTGTGGAAACTTTACTTCATAATTAAGTCTTTATGCTTCTTACATATTTAATTTATCTACAATTTATATAATTCAGAAATTTTCGTGACTTTTAACCTTCTTAACTTGACTAGCGGATACTCTCTACTTTGTTAGATTTTAAGCCCATCTTCAAAACAAATGTCTATGTAAATATCCAGCTTCCCTATGCCTTGAATGTATTTTTCCTAAAATATGACTTGAATTTATATGACAAAAATCGTACGAAACAAAGAACATCATGCAATATTTCAATACTTACATTTTTTAACGATATAAAATATTATGACGATACTTAAAGAAATGTCATCAATATTTTAAAACAATATAACAATATGAAAAATGTTTGGAAATACATTTCAACGAGTAAAAGAAAGCACCAGCCCGAAATAATGAAAACAGTTACGTCACGACGACTGCAATTTATGACGGAGCGCCACCCCATCCCGCCCGTCGTTTGAACAAAATACAAATAACAAAAAAGGTCGTGATATTGCTGGGTCTCATCATTAATAAGCGACTTGGATTTAGAACGTTGATTTACAAATATTAATATTGCTTTTTACTTCCTTTTTTTAAAATTCTTCGAGCGCCCATTATCATAAATAAAAAATAACACGTTTTCCTTTTATATGGTACGTGTAGGAATAGATAGAATAGAGAATCGTTTACTTTATTTTTCTGTGGCACATTTTAATATCCACCTTTCGAGTTATTGGATTGTTATTATCAAAACATTAAAGTTTACTAAATGGCTTCTCTTATAATTATAAGATGACTTCCATAAATGTGCAGTCTGTAATCTTAGTTCATATAACTTGTAAAAATGGGGAAAAAAACACTATAGATCTCCATGCTGGCTCGTATAATTATAGACGATATGAATTTAATAGACATCAAAAGTAGAGTATATAATAATCACTGTCCTTCTAAATGGTTAAAATACTCTTCAAAACAGATTTAGACGTCTAGAAATATAAGAATAAATTAAGAGCACGATTAGCAAAGTTATTTCCAACTGTCCTTTGCTTGTAGAAATATTGTGAAGTTGTTAAAATGGTCGAATTAAATATAGCAATATATATAATTTCCTTCTGTAAAGAAATGAAAGAAAGTTGGTGGAAATAAGAAATATTTTTAATCTCATGATTTTGCACATATTTTAAATGTCAATTAAAATTGTATGTAATTGTTATTGTAAGTGAAACGTGAATTTATAAACACTTTAATATTAAAGGTCTATAAGACACTCTCAAACATTAATCTCAGCAATAAAGAAGACATTGCAATATTACTTATATGTAAAATCAGTTTCATGGCCAAATTTCAGTTGAGTTATTTTTTACATCCTTGAATTTCTTATACAAAAAATGTTACTCTGCATATGGAATATACCGTACTCTCATTATTTCGAATAATACAAAATATGATGTCTATGGTTATATTTTACACCGGTTTCTCTTCTAGAAAATCGGAAAATTTTCAACTTTTATTTCCTGTTCCAGTCTTCATATCTGAAATTTTTAATATATAGACTTGCCTATTATGAGTTGTAATATATAACTTCGTTCACTTGGATCCGATAATTTATCTCTCTGATAATATTCCGTTTATTCTTTAAAATTAATGCGTGCGCAATTTGAAAGATTTGGCTTGACATGTACGGCAGTGTTAATTTGATATGCATGTGGGATGTCAAATTAATACTGCCGTGCATGTTTATATTTCATCTTTAAAATTGTGGAAACTTGGCGATTTTATATCGTATATTTTAGGCGAGCTATTGAAATTTTCATGCACTTAACCAGAAAATGTCGTTCATTTGGGAGCGATATTTAGACACGAATATCTCCTGACACCAATCTTATATTTTCAAGACTTTTTCATGTCAATAAATGACTAAAAATACTATTATCATCGCTGAATAAAATTATTATTTGATATTAGTCACGAAATATTTAATTTGCTTGGAGTATCAACTTCAATAATTAAATATTGGAATAAGATAAAGGTCAATATTTTGCGACATTCTGGTCGTAATTAAATGTTCAACAGATATAGCCGTTTTATTCTATTTTATCTGTTATGAAAGTTCTGTCGATTGCGGCCTGATAGTGACCAATTTTTTGCCAAGTATTTCAAGTCGATAAATAGTTTGAATATTCTGCGACTTACCATTTCTGAGGTGACAAACACTTAAATAAACAAATCTTGAATTGCTATTTTTTTCGACTTTTGGAATCCTTCATAATTATTTAAAAATAATGTGGGACCAATGCTTTCCGATGGGGGGTTATCTTAGTATTATTTCATTTCATTCCATACTATAACATCAATTCGAACTAGACAAGCCTATGTTGTGATAAGTAACGTCGATTTTGCCTGAATCATTTAGAGATTAATAAGATCATACTCTTCATTCCTAAGTGGAGGTCTAATTTGTAACTTTAATAAAAAATTTTAAAGGAGAATCATGTGTTTAATGAATATGATATTTTAATATATTTCACTAAACTCCCTTATAATGACATTCTCTTATGACGACATATTTTTTTCTTTCTACATTTAGGTCCAGTTTCTGTTCACATGTCTAATCAGCATAATGAAAAATATTGAAAACGAAATACCATATTCGAGTCTTATTTTACATATTCAAAAGAAAGCTGAAATTCGAATTACGGCATACTTTTATTTAGGAATCAGCTATGCTTCAACCGTAATATAGATACTGATGAAAACTTTGCACTGCCTATTAAATACAATGTGTAAGCTCTTTTCAGTTATTGAAATGTACCATATTGTGAGCTGATTGATGCACCGTGAATACTAACAATACCATACTCAATGCAGAGTAAACAAAGTCTTAAGGCTTGATATGAGCAAACGTTTATTTACACATAAGTATTGCAAGTTATCACCGTTATTGCTATTATTTGCTATTTATTGCGATTATTTGTAAACTGAAATGTGAAATAAAACTACTTAGAACAAATATTTATAGCTATATAACTTTAATAAATTTTAGCAAAAATTACGACGAAAAAATCCAATCAGCTCAAAAGCTAAAGAAATATTTATAACCGACCATATGTCTCTTGAACTTGTCCAATTAAAATTATACACGAAATATTGAAAATTATGAGCTGGTGGGCGAAAGGAAAGGCGAAAGGAAAGGCGAGTTTAGTGACACGGTAAATAAAATTGGAAACATACTGAAAAAAATAAGTCCTCCTGTTCATGTAGTAAGCTAAAAGAAGACTGATATTCGCAGTGATGTAATAATTTATTACTCTCATTTAAAACGGTTTAACGATGACTTGTAATAAACTATTAGTCACTTATCATATAAATACTAAATAACATATATCTTCACTACACAAAATACATGACGAAGTCAAATTATTTAAAACGAAATAATCGTAACAATATGATAAACATATGCAATAATGTCCCTCTGCATAAATATGTATATATATATATACATATATATATATATATATATATATATATATATATATATGTACATATATATATATATATATATATATATATATATATATATATATATATATATATATATATATATATAATCATTAATATAAATAAAGTAATTTTCACATATTTGTTACGAGTGATCAAGGGATATATGAGTATTATGATAAGAATTTCGATTTGACATTCTTCAGGGCGTTAACCACACTTCATTGTTATTTTCAAATTTCAATGCGCCGCTCAGTATATTACAATTACGCGGAACTTCTAACACAGACAACTGACATTTCCAATAAACATGGCCGACAATTTTAGTGACAGTAACTCTAATAATATTTCCTAAATATTAACGTAATGCAGCATACTTATTTGGATTTAAATTTAATATGAAATTAAGCCTCGGAGAATACCTTTGCGTTGATCCCATCAACATTGCAAGTTAGATCGTAACGACCCAGGATAGTATCTTCTAAGTTTTGTCATTTATAAAGCTCTTCGTCTCCTATATTTACGCAAATTACTTTACGCGCTTAAGACGTATATTAAAGTTATTAAGCCATTATTACTTCATAATGACTTTAAGACCATTATTAATATTAATTGTTTCCATATATAATTATACTTTTGTCATCCTTCAACAGGAAATTGCGCAAACTACGAGTCTTCCTGCTTATATCCATTTTATATTTTAGTAGATTTTTGGCTTAGCTTATTGTGTAGAATTTCGAACTTTAGTATCCCTGTTGCATTTAGAATTGTTTACAAATTTTTGCAATTCTTCTTTCATTTTGAATGATTTGTTGGTTTCATTAAAATTAAATTTACCGATTTTTCAAATTAATGCTATATATCGTTTTTTTTATTACTCAAATTGTACTATTATGAATATATTTTGTTAATTATTCCAAGTTCTCTATAATGACCGATATTCTTTTGCGACATCGAATCCGACGAATATCTTGGAGTTAAACAAATTTAAAAAGTTAAAATATATGGAAAGAAAAATATATATTGAAATATTTTTAGACAAAAAATAAACCACTTTTTTATTTGTTCTACAATAACAGAATAACGAACAACGTATTCACTCAGATTGTTAACCATTTGCTGTAAATAAGATGTAATAATACAACGTCAGCTTCTAACTTAACAGCCTTTTTAACCTTTGTTTAAAGAAAATTTAAAAATATTATTCTTTTGAAGAATAAAAATCATTCAAAATTCACATGAAATGATGAAATAATGAATAAACTTTCAAAAATTTACTTACGTAATAAGAATAATTTAATTAGTGGTTTTCAGTAACGACCACTGTCGACAAATAATAATAATTATTTACAAACATAAATTAGAGTATTAACTCGTCACGTAAATATTACTTCTCGTTAATTAGGGCGTTTATAAAATAACTATCAAAACAATTACATAATTGAGAATAAGATGGTGGGACCCACAAAAATTATGAAACCATTAATTGATATTTTCTTTAACTTTAGTTATGGGAATTTTCTTTAACTTTAGTCCAAAACTAAATTCACATACATTTAAAAAAAATCTTAAACTAAGAATGTGCTAAGTATCGTCAAATTTTCGGAAATAAATATAAATAATAATAAGCTCGTCTTGACATTCCCCAGTGTCTTAAACACAATTCCTTCTTAACACAGAAATTATGACACGCGTCTGGATATATAAACATACAATTTACTAAATATTTACATAGTACAGAATACTCGTGCAGATTTAAATTTAATATAAAATGAAGCCCCGTGGGATTCTTCTGATGAAATCTCTACCATATCTCAAATCAGGTCGTAACGACTCAAAATAATATTTTCTAAGTTTTGTCATTTATGAAGCTCTTCGTTTCACGTCTTTACGCAAATTAGCTTCTTGAGGAGCGCATTCAAGTAATGAAACAATCATTACTTTATATTTATTTTTAAGAACGTTATTTATATTAGCTGTGGCTTTTATAAGTTTACCTTCATAATTATTCAATTAAATTGCGAATCTTTATACTAATACACACTTATTGAAAGTTGTTTTTACGGCAGCTTATTATATAAAATTTGAAACTTTCACAGGTCTGTTGGTATTAAAAATATTAGCATTTTCATATTTGCCGCAAAATAATTATCCCATTGATCTGGAACACAAATTTGAAACCATCAGAATTTTATTGTAAAAAACAAAGATAACTTATATATATTTTTCCAGAAACACTAAGTTTTTGAATTAATTAATGAATACGAGGAAGCATCCCGAAAATTTAGCATGAACTAATAATCGGTGCGAATTTAACACCTGCAATAATGTTAGATTATAAATGATATATTACTATGAAAGAGAAAGGAGGATAACTATCTTAAACCTATTTACATCCATGAAATATTTGTTAACATTTTAAGGACGAGATTAAGTACTAGAATAATATTTATCAACATTATAATCGAAAAATATAGCAACTTGGGCTTGCTATTTTATACAAATATACACCATGGAAAACGTTTTCTACTTGTCTATCTACTTTCTTTGCAATTTCGGCAAAATTATGAAATTATTGCGTTAGAATTTAGCACAGGATCTAACAAAGTAAGGAAATAAGAGTGTTTTCAAAGAAATGTTTAAGGATTAGGCTGAAATATTTCGGACTCCAACTATGTAATTATGTAATTCTGTTCGCACCTACGTCATTACGTGTTCTTTCTAAAGCTGACAATATAATAAAACTATAGCATACTAGAATAAAACTAGGGCACACTAGTATAAAATAATACTAGAGCATCCTACTGACTACGGACTTCTTTTAATCATCTGACCAGTCACACCAAAGTGTAACAACAAATAAAGTTTGCGAACTCGAAGAATTCCGAAAATTCCAAATCCTAAGTTACTTTCCCTAAAATAATTAAGCATCACGTTAAAGTTAGTTCTTGTAATACTTTTGTTTACTCATACATAATAAAAGAGTATCGTATTGCAGTTGTGCTTAGATAATAATTTTCGTCATGTTTCATCCGAAATTTTATCATTAAAATTTTGAAAATATTACTCTGTTACGTATCTTATTATGCGTTCATCTCTAAAGTTCTCTTTTGTGGACAAAACATTAAAACATTCACTGTGACTATCGTTATAATTCTACGCACGGTTAGCTACTTTCCATGTCTTATTTTCGTGATTTTTATATTTATGTAAATAGTTTTCTTTTGTGAAAGAAAACTAATTATTTCTGAATTTCCCGAAATATATATTATACAAATTATTTATTATTTTTAAACATTCAATATACCACCTTTTTTGTTTGGCAAATAATATCCACACGAAGCTTTTAACAACTAACTAATTTCTTAAAGGAAAGTGATAGCTAAACTCAGTTAAATTAGCATTGACCTTTTCACTGTTTTTAACTATATTACTAATTGCAACACTCTGTTAAATTAAATTAAAACACTAAGTGTACTCCAGAGAATACCAGTAGTTCGAGGTTCATTAGACCATTAGTCAAGTTAAAATGATAAGGAGACTTGGATATTCTTTGCTTAATCAAGTTTTGCCTTTTAATCGCTTACGAAAATTAATTTTATTTCTAATTACTTTCATGAAATTATTTCAACAGATTGACGCTATTTAAAATCATAAGTTTGGTGCTATCTTAATTAATTTATTAGTCATTTAATTTTTACTCTTCTACTAAATTTCCAATTTATCATCAAATATCTTTTAAATTTCTTCACCTTACTTATTTTCATATTTAATTTTTATTTGAGTTGTAATGTTTCATTGAAATATTTATTACAGTTTAACTGCAAAATTAAGAGATTTAATATTTAGCAGACGGAGAAAACAAATTTATAACACAAAAATAGTAAAAGTATTGACACTTGTGATAATTACATTTTGAGAGGAAACATATTTTTCAATAAATATTCATGTTATTACACAGTTTACATTAATTTTTTTTACTTAAATTTCGGAATGATCAACATCCGGTTAATATACATGTTTTATGAATATAAATCTAGAGGGCAGCGATCTAAATATATAGCGATCTATTTGTCTATTTTATATAATAGTTGATACAACATACTATATGTAGAAATAAAATTCGATTTCAGCTTAACAAAAAAAATGTTTCGTCCGAAATTAATAACGAATTTAGTGATGTAAATAATTTTGTAAGGGAATTCTATATACTCTCTGAAGAAAGAAACCATTTAAATGTTTTATGGCGATACACATAAAGCAAGAATAATTTAAAAAATACTTTTAATTTCTTTCATTAAAACTTAAAAACAATAACTAATAATTAAAAATCCCCATACTTGTGCAAAACTTGTTACAATTCTAAGAAACATGACGAAAATTATTATCTAGTAAAATTTATGTACTAACTGAAATAACTTTTAAAATAAATAGTAATGTTCATAAAGAGTAAGCGGCAAATTTTAATTGATTATCATGAAGTCCTACCTTCTAAAAAAAAACAGATTTTAGTAGACTCCCATGTTCGGCAAAAAGCGAATCCCTTCTTATTCCTCAATATTTTAAACGTCTATTATTAACATAGTCTTTTCGTACACGAATATTTTGTCATAAGCTACGTGAATTTGTTAAAAATATGTTAGATAATTTTATAGAAAGAGATTGTAAGACTATTTTACAAATTTTAATGCAACGCAATCTATAGTTTAAAGATATATTTAACGTAAATTTTTTTTCGGAAAATACCCTATATTTTATTATTTATAATGTTTCAAATGAGGTTGTAATGACACGAACAATATATTCTAAAATTGGCATTTAAGACAATTCGTCAGAACTTTTTACGCAAATTATGGAAGTAAGTTAGGCATTTAAGTCGTTAACAGTTATTATTTGCTTTTATGATTTTTTTTAATAAAGGTTTTGTTATTTAAGTACAAAATAAATTGTATATATAAATGTACTCTACGATTCATTCATGAACGTAAAGTTCTGTTGAAAAGTGGATATCTAATATAAATAACTTTTATGGTAATTTAGTTACAAGCCGATTCAATTCTTTTAAAAATATTTACAAGTTAAAAGTTAAATTTACTTGTTCCAGGCAAAAATATAAATCACAAGAATAAAAAAAAATAATTTTAATCAGCAAACTTGACGCATAAAATAATTGCGCATAAAATAAGTTTCGCTTAAATTAATAAATTATGATTCATCTTCTCCGTAGTTAGTTTTTGAGCTTGTATCTGAAGATGTTATGACTTTTTATATAATTTCTTTTCCATTTCAAGTTATAATTAGTTATTAGGTGCAATTTTGGTTTCAGAAACTGTAATGCTTAATATATGCTTTGTGGAACAAAACTTCAAACGTTTAGTTTCAGTTTTATGTAAAATTATTTTGTATCTTGTGCTGACATACCTGTGCATGTCTAACAATTTTAATGCATACTATTTTAATATACATTTATTTATTGCTCCAATACGGTAGAAACGAGCAGGATTACAAAACAGGATTTCGAGATATTTGATGTTGATAGTTTGAATATTTATAACACTTACAAGAAGGACATCATAAATAAGTTGTAATTTTGTTTCTTTCATTTAATGTCATTTTATAATTTATTATAATAAAACGTTGAAACTTTATAGAAATGAGGTTCTTAATTAGTTACTTTAAATGGCATACCGTTGTTAACACTCTAGGGGATGTAATCTGTGACACAACAGAAAACCTAGTGTTGTTTGTTCCTTTTGCATTATTTAATATTTAATGTTACGTACATTAAATATTAAATAATGCATAATAAATATAAGATTGTAAAACAAAAAAATATGTGTGACTTTTACCTTACTTTATTAGTCATTAGTATTTAATTTTATTTTTTAATACAACGAATTAACTTGTCCAGGAGGAAATTTCTAAATCAGAAAATTTGTCAAAAATCTTCATTCCATAAAAAAATTAAAAAAAAATGTTTATGTAGAATATCTCTCATATTTTTGCTCCTGTCATGGAATATTTTCTCTTTGGTTATACCGATGGGGTAATTTCTTTGTTTGGAGCAGAAGTAAAGATATTTGAACCGTTTCTACTGAAATTTGGTTGCAATTACACACACGCACACACACATACACACACACACACAAACACACACGCATACATACATACATACATACATACATATATATATATATATATATATATATATACATATATATATATATATATATATATATATATATATATATATACATACATATATATATATATATATATATATATATATATATATATATATAAATATTTGTCAGCAATGTAGGCTGACAATTGCCCATAAATATCAGTCTACTTTGAAAACGATTTCACATCTAGATGGTGAAAAAAAATATAATTATCACTTATTATATTATCTTTATTATGGCCCCTTATGGCCTTATGGTTTGGCATTATTGTTGACTTTACCTTGCAGTTTATTCTAATCTCATTGAGTACGACGATTCGCTTGGTAAAAAATACTTTCCAAAACATGACTATCCTTGGTAGGAAATATTAATACTTTATGTAGATCAACTGATACGTATAAATGATTATCTTCTATGTTTTTCTTTTATCAGTATTTCAAGCTGCTCAATGCTTGCTAGAGGTCTCAATCTACATAATACAAATGGGTTTTCTAAAATGTATATATTTCTCAGCGTTCACAAAAATTATCTTTCAATATTCCTTATTATGAAACACATATTTGTCACATCGCTCGCATTCCTCATTACTCAGCATGGTAGAAGATACATTCTCACTTCTAACCAACTTTTTCTAACGCTCATACGAGTGTTACGCTCACTCGATATTTTCGAAATATTCTAGTCATTATAAAGTTTGGTCAAGAATGTTGAAATATTTTATAAAATACATACTGTTACTTCCAAAGGTTCAGTAAAATGAACAGAATACTAAGAATTTATGCATCAATAAATTTGGGTAGTCCCAGAACAATCGTAGTATTTGCAGATATTAATAAGTCATTCACTGCCCTCTATCAATGGCCTTTCACCGGATATTAACTTCATGTAAACATGAGTTCAAGTACAATAAATATCACTCAACACCAAATAAAAAAGAAACATTTCCAATAAAAACGACGTTTATATTTTCGCCATCCTCATCGACATTCTTTGCAACATTTTTCATAATTTCTAAAACCAAAATATTTTTTTCAACATTGGTTGACTTTTACATTTAACTTTGGGTATCTCAAAAAAATCAAGTACAGAGTATTTAAAATCTTATGTCATTTAAACCTACAGTGATCATATGAAATTTATACAACATCTTTCTTCAAAATGTGAAATATCGACTTGCAATTATTCTGCAACGGGACAGATATATTTAGAAATCATCATAAGGTGAGCTGTGAGTAAGAATTACTGGCTAAAGTTCTGTATCCGATTCTACAACTTGGGGGAAAGAATCAAGAGCCCATTAATTTTGCCCATGTGTGCAACAGATTCAAGTGCATAATTCACCGAACTTATTTTCTAAAAAAATAACGACGAATGTGCACCTGAAGTATAATCGGGAAATAACGGGAAAATTATTTTTGTAGTAAATATGTGACTGTTATTCACATCAGACTTTTCCACGCATATTTTAAACTCCAAAGACAGGCGTTCGTCGGAAAAACCTATACTGTCGACCTATATTATTTATATTTTGAATTAATAATAATAATGGAAATCCGTGTATGGTAAAGGAATACTTTTTATTCATTTATCCTAAAATCCATTGTTAAATATTCATTTTCGGTTTGTGGAAGAAATTTCTTGTCAAGATATTCAAAACATCTTCGAATCTACGAGTAATAAACTTTTTGTGGAAAATAACAATTAGCTGTTGTAGTATTATAGTACATGTCTAAGTCACATGATAGAAAATAATACTTAATTTGCGAGATTGTGGTACATGAATGGGCTTCAAAAATAATCAAATGCATCACTAATTCAAGGGTAATCATTATATACAATTTCATAAAATCGTTATTTAAAATGAGCGGGAGAGATATTAGTATAAAATTGTTTTTATAAGTTATAAAACTAAAAGTAAATATTCTCCCTACTAATAATATTTTTCTGCCCATTTCCAGGCTTCCCTACTTCAAATGGAAAAAAATCACACATAAGATCTTAACGTGTCTGACTGTCCTTTTATCACAACCCTTTTTTCTCAGAAACCACTCGATGTAAAGTAAAGCCACTGAAAAATGACATAGTTATAAAATATATAAATCTGCATATACACTCAAAAACTTTAGTGGTATAGGAGGACAAAATATGTACTGAAATTTCTTGCAAGGTCCATGTTTAGTGTAGAGTATCATTGGCACTCTGCCTTTGAGGATTATATCAGGAGACTAGTTCTTCAAGTTAGGTGTTGGGCGTAGAGCTGATAACTCTATCCTGTAAAGAAAAACTTATTGTTAATAAATTCAATAAACAAATCATGTGATTTTTTACATTTTCTACCCCAAAAGGCATGTCGAGGATACTAACTTTTGTAGTTAACAGGCGTATCACATATTTGATTTTGAATTTTGTTGCCGTTCCTTTATAGCTATTTAAGATTAGACTAAAGGGAAAATTTTTCATCATGTCTATTATTTGAGCATATGTCCCTACAAAAGAGAAGTAAAGGGAGGAAAGGGAAGAATTATATGACAAGCTAAGCGATATGTATTCTTCATGTCCTTCTTTTAATGTAAAACACAATGTTGGGGTAGAAATATGGAATTTAAGCCTTATACTGGAAACTTTAACTTGCATGATATATATATATATATATATATATATATATATATATATATATATATATATATATTGATAATGATGTCAGACTTGTTGATTTTGCTGCAGAGCATAGTATGATTATTGGTAGTACCCATTTCCAGGGGAAGAATATACACGAGTCAACTTGGACTTCACCGGATGGGATCAACAGAACCACATTGATTATATTTTAATAGATAAAATACATTTCATCGATCTTTTAAACGTTAAGACATACAGAGGCGCTAATTTTCACTCCGGCCATTTTCTAGTCATCGCGAGGCTGCGCGAAAGAATCTCCTGTGTGATGATGAGACTGGATAAAAAAGGAAAACTTTTTGTTTTTCTAAAATTGAAGGAAGAAAAGTTTAAACCCGAATAAGGCAATGTACTCAATATGGTTCTTTTGAAAAGTCCACCAGCTGATAATATTAATAGAGCGTGGATGAACATTAAGAACATATTTTGAAGGTGACAGGAACAGTCTTGTTTAAGGTCAGTAAACCAAGGTTGAAGGACATTGGTATGATGATGAGGGTGTGACTGCCATTCATAAAAATAATATCGCCCATAATGATATGATTCAAAGGTATACTAGATCTATCATTGATGAATTTATCAAAGTAAGAAGATAGGTAAAAAAATCATTACGAAAGAAAAAGAGAGTCTCTGAAGAAAATAACTTGAAGGAGTCAATGAAAGTCGTGCTTTTTATCTAAAAATCAATTTTTGCCTTTAAATCACGATTGGCCCACTGTAGAAATAAGGAAGGTGAAGTTCTATTTGAATAAGAACTAATTCTAAATAGATGGGCTGAACATTTCAATAGCTTATTGAATGTAATCAGTCCCCTTGTAATACATTTAATGTACAAAAATAGGTAGTTGTATCGCCGACGATTGAATAAATAAAATTTGCTATTAAAAAGATAAGAGTTGAAAAAGCAACTGGACTTGATATTTTGTCTTCGGATCGACTCTACTGTGGTAGTCCTCAGTTATGTAAAAATATTTTTGAATTGATAATTCTATTAAGACAAATTTTCGAAACGAGCTTGCAATTTGATACTGATGTTAACTCTTTATTTACTGATTTTCAAACGATTTTTGAAAATGTCAATAAGGAAAAATTATTCGAAGCAATGAAGTATATGTACATTTCATCCAAACTTATATATTTTTGATGATAGATACACTTATAATTTCAAAGGCATGAATCTAAAGTAAGAGCAAGTTATTTAACGAATTACTCATACTAAATGGAATTCGACAGGGTGATTCGCTTTCATATTGACTTTTGAATGTTGTTTTAGAACAGGTCTTTAGGAGACTCAGGTATCAACTGAAAAGGCCATATTTTCTTAAAATCCATTCAAATTCTTATTTGTATTGATGATTTTGTTGTGATTGCAATATCTTGTGCGGCTTTGGAAGTATATATAGGTACAAGGGCCATGAATCTAAATATAAACCAGGCGAAAAAAAAATACATGTTATCCACAAAGCAATGCTCACTAAATTTCTAATAATATTACATTAGGCACATACACTTTGATTCAGTACTGGGTTTGAAATACTTGGAATCTGAAAGTAATATTCAAAATAAAATATTGTTAGAAATTAAAAACAGAATTGTTGTTGCTAATGGAGTTTTCTATGGATTAAAAACTTTCTCAGGTCATAATTTATTTCTATTAAAACAAAATTTCTGTTAAACAAAGCTCTCGTTAGTCAGTGTTGATCTATGGCTCTGAAATACGGATATTGACAAAATCCAATGAGGCTTATGTGGCTATTTTGGACGAAAAATTATAAGACCAATTCTTGGAGACATAAAGGAAAATGATGTTTGGAGAAGTAGATTCACTCAGAAATACATAAATTTTACAATGACCCGGACTTCATACAATCTATTAAAATTAATAGACTAAATAGCTCACTTTGAGCGAATGGAGGGTTCAAACTCTCAAAAAGAATTTTTTTGACTAAATCTCTTATTATGGTATCGTGCAGCCACAATGATTTAAAAAAAATGTTGTGTGTCGATATCCCAATTGTCATCTCTTATTTCCTGAAAAAATTTCCATTCTCTTACTTTCCCAATATAAGGGAAATTTAGCGTTGAAAAAAATTAAAATTCCTCTATTTAAAACGGTGACTTTTTAAAATATAGCTCTTTGTCACTAATTTGTTTTGTCGAAGATCCTTAAATAAATATTTTTTAACCGGAAAAAGAATCGATAATATGATTGCTGTCATTATTTAGATTACCGTCGTCGTGGTGTGTTGGCTTGGAACCCGGGTTCGATTCCCGGTCGTTTGTTGAGTGGACCTGGACTGGTTGACTTTAAAACTTTGCTCTCGTAGTAGTAAATTTTCCACTTGTGCAATGGTATACATTAATGTATATAAATAAATTACTAATAATTTGATAAAAGCCGTATTAAATAAAATTATTTTTTTCCATAAGTTACAGGAATTGAAAACCAATATCCTGCCTGTCAATATTTTTCTAGCTATTTCCAGGGTTGTGTACTTATGAAATTAAAAAAAACGGAATCCTTGTAAAAATACTTTCCTGTCCGTGCGTTAAACATTTTTTTCATCATTTCCAAAATTGCTTTATCATATCTAAAATTGAAACTATCCAATAATTTAAATTAAAATAATCGGAGTTAATATAGTTAATGTCGGTAAGACTCTACAAGCTAGGTACTCTATATGTATGTACAATATATGACATATTACGTAATCTAATTACGTAAATGTGAAACGATAACAAACGCCTTTCGGGTTCAAAAGTAATAACCATAAAAAAACAGCAAAATGCTTTTCATTGTTTTGAAGGAAGGATAAAGTAAAAAAAATATATATAATGAAAACCGCTTTACGGCAATTATATGTAAGGAGTTTAAATATATTTTGAGTATATTTAAATTCCTTATATTCTAAATATATTTTATAAGATGCTTGAAAGAGGGCTATTTCAAGCATCTTCTAACGAAAAATTTGATCTCATGAAATATATACAGTTGATAAATTTCACAATGATATGTGCGCGAGATAAACTGAGGTAAACTAATAAATGGATCAATAATATTAAAAGTATGGAATCGCAAAATGTTAACACTATTGGAATTTTAGAAGCAGATGATCGGAATAATTTAATAAAAGATTTTGGAATAGTTTAAAATAAAGAATGCAGTCTAGCGGCATACTTCAACAAACTCCATATAATCTGCATGCTATTGAACTTGTAAACACGTTGAGTATATCCTTCGTTTTCCATATTCATGAGAGTTCGATTCAAAGGCTCGAATAAGACGAACGCTTACCTGGGTTATTTAATATTCATGAGTAAATAGTTAAATCGTAATATATCTTGTCGTCGGTGTAGCTCTTGTAGGAAGATACAAATGATAAACTATTCAAATAAATACACGGCAGACAAAGTTATATTGGACATAATGGAATTCCACCTTCAGTCTAAACGGTGGTTGGGTGTATATTGAATTCGATCATGGTTAATATTGCTAGCTAGAGAGTGATGTTGCAATATAACCTGATCTTAAGATTGAATGCAATTACATAAAATATTATATGAGAATTTTTTCTGGGATATACTTTTTGAAATTACACACTATTTAAATATTTTCTTAAACAAATAAATAATACATTTGTAACCAAATTTCTGTGTGTTATAATTTAATATTATTATGTTTTATCCGTAAACACACTAATTTTTTAATTTATCGCTTTAACGTGTTTTCAAATTTATATAATTCTTTTTCCTACCATATACGATTTTTTATGTATGTGTACAGCAATATTCAAACACGTATGAGCTTTTTGCTACATATACACTGGAAAACTACCAGACATTTACTTAAAAATATCAGTAAACAAATGAAAAATATCTTCCAAAACAACCAAAAAGTTTGGTTTTTAATTTTTTTGATTTAATGCCACGGCATTAAATACTTATTTTTATTGTTACTTTCATTATTGGTGTTTGTTTAAAGGCTGTCCGATATATTGTCGCACGGTTTAAACTACTCATGGTTACATTGTTGATGACTTTCGCTGCATCTGATAAATAAGAAGAATGGAGGAATATCTGGGCTGCATAAGGAAGCTCTTCAAAATAATGTTTAGTTCTTAATTCTAAACATTATTTTGAAGAGCTTAAAAAGAAAATTAATTTGAATCGGATCAGTTTCATTTCTAACCATAATAGTATTATGGCGGGCAATATTTGGTAAATTTAAAGTATTGTAAAGAAATATATACCTGAAGCTAAGTCTTCCATAACTAAAATTATTCCATAACTCCGTATTACATAACTTATATTACTTCAATAATAAAATTGTCGAGACCATAGCAATAATAAATAAGTTTAGCGTATAGACAGCGCGCAACCTGTCACACGTACAAGTTTCGACTGGCACAGGGCAGGAAACAACCTCACTCCCCGTCGCCCCCCTTGCTGAAACTAACACGAGTAGTCCTAAATTATACGTGTGCATCAAGTAAGGCAAGTTGTAACGTAGTTTTTTTATTTTTGTTTTCGCCACATTCGTTCATTCAACATTGGACCCAGAGTGTGGCGGTTCGGCACATAAGTGACAAATTCATCCTACCGCAGATATATTATATTTTGGCTGAATAAGTCATAAATTTTTTAAATCACATCATGAAACATGTCCCTTTCAGGTTTCATGGAATTTCTCTTTAGCCGTTTAGGCATAACTGAGCGACAGATATTCAAATCAGAATTGTTGTGATATGAATATTTCATGCGCTTTTGTGATATGAATATTAAATGCGTGCCGAGACTTTTTGTAATATGAATGTTCATCATATGCTGAGAGTTCTTTACCTAAAACACTAGGTATTGCGATACAAAAATTACAACTTTTTATCAATTTACACATTTTAAAATTATTTATACGTAAAATCACCCAAGGAAGACGAAGCGGCCGCCAGGCAGGTCCGCGCTGAGGCTGGAGAAACATTATAACCACGACAGAAATAGCCTTATATCCTAGCCAAGGCAGGGATCACCTGGACGAGGATAGCTATTGACAGTAGTCAGCGAAAGACGGAGGGGCTTTCACCCGCAAATTAGGATCCCAAAAAATATTACATTGTAATATTTGTGATTCACGATTGTAAATGTTATGTTATGTTCATTATGCAGGTCAATATGCAAGTACAGTAAAAGTGTCTAGTGAAATTGTTTTCATTTTTATAAAATCAGGACTGGTTATAATTCAATAATTAATTTCTATTATGATATAATTTAATTTTTTAAATTGCTAATTAATTTGACTCTGTTAAGGTAATTCTCTTCCTATATGTCATTTTAGGGACATACTGAAACGTCTTAGTTTCAGTATGCAATTAAACTGCAAATTTAACGCCATTGACATTTTTTACCATTTTGTCTGTAATACATGATTTTGTTTAATTGAGTATATTATTTTTTATTTGAAATCATACTAAAAGTTTTGGAATATTTTGTTTTTAAAAAGTAATGATCAACATATCGTTATATGTAAAGGAATTAACCATATGTGAGTTTTGAAATGGCTGTAAGTATATAAAGGTGTAATGAATACCTCAGTTAAAACAATTAATCCACCATAATTTATTTTGACGTCCTTTTTTCTCTTTTTGGAAATGTGTATTGGAATAGATAAGTAATAAGGGAATGACATGTTTTCAAAAAAATTAATATGTTTTAGTTTTAATATTTAGACAAAACATTAAAATATTTAGCGCTAAAATAAAATCTGTCCTGAATCTTCCAAAAAATGTTTAACTAAAATGTCTTGGCAAGAAAGATTTGCTTAATAAATGAGAAGATTTTTTTCAAAAGTGGAATGTTTGAGTTAGTAAGTTTGAGAAGACATTTAGTTTATAATTAAGGAATACAGAGATAATACCTGAGGACAACCGGTAAGAAGTTTTTGTTGCCGCCAATAAGGTTATGCAATGGAGAAAAGTTTTCTTTGTTCGCATAATGGACAGTAATTTGTTGTAACGAATTATGATTGAATATATAAGTGTTTCTAAGAAAGTCAGAAATATTTCAATAAAAAATAACAATCACTTTATCTTTAACAAGGACAGGAACATATCGGTAGATTTATGGCAGAATATCAACTAAAGCGTAATACTACAAGAAATTATGAAAAGATTATTATTATTATTTAATAAATGTATAAAAACATATTCTCATATAGATTACAAATTTGTTGTCGTAATGTATTATTCTAAAAGCTCCAATTTTCCTAATCGATCACAACAGTATATCAGCATTATCTCCAAAAGGCAAATAGAGCTTTTCATAAGTCAGAAAATTTTACAACTGAGAGGAAGCACGCGTGGAGCACGCATACGGCAGAGCCTGTTAGAGTTATTATATTTCTGCTAAATTAAAATTCCCCAGTAAAATATGACTTTCGACCTAAAAATAAATACGTACGTACATATATATTTTCAATGCCGGTGTGCAGTCTTTAGTAACTACAACGGCGTATTTAAATAAGTAATAATTAAACGAAAGACCCGAAAGCTTATATGGTGCGTAAATATTAATATCTCTTTTGACCACAATACAAATTTACGTGTTTTCATTTGAAAGCTGACGATACATACGTTTTATTTAAAACAGAAAAACGAATTTTAACACATTTATTTTAAAGGCGAGTCCTTGTAATTTTTTCCGTATTGATAAATTTAAATATAAAGAAATAATTAAAAAATTAATCCATAAGCGGAGCAAAATAGGTTTTGCATTGTCTGTGGTTACGTTTGCTTAGATACTTTTAACTATTTTCATTTAAATTTTTTACTTACACATTGAACGTAATCGATTAGGTTAATTATGAAGTAAGAGTTTCAATTGTTATTTAGGGCGGGTTAACTTTTTCTCTCGTTTTTTAAAAAGTTTCAGCGATAAAAAGGTGCACAATGTTGTGGTTAATTTATGTATAATATGTTATTACATTATTTCAAGTTTTATTGCCTCCGAAATTTGATCGTCGCGCGTTGCGTAATAGAGTGCAGTCATTTGCTTTGCGCGATCAGGAAAATGGAACACACTCAATGTAGTTAGAAGTGTCCCTTTTTTCGTGATTTATTGGATTTACGGACAACTTATTGCTAACTAATTTATCAATGGATCCAACACAAGTTAAAATATGGGAGAGAAATTAAAAACAGCCAGCATATAAAGAAATAGAGGGCATTGTAGTTGCAAAACTAATAGAAATATGGGCAAAATCTTCTATTCCCACAGTAAAATCAAAATTAATGTAAGTAATCTTACAAACGTATCCCATCAAATTTTAACTAAAATACATAAAAACAAGCTGGAAGATTTTGGTCTTGGAAATAACGTTTTATTTGATATTTTGGCTTGCAATTATCGATATTTTTTAAATGTAATTGCCTTAAAAACAAGAAAAACATCTGTAAGGGAACAAAGCTTCATAACAGACCAACGAAGAGTTAAGCAAATGACGACAGATGGCGTAGACGTTGGCACAAAAAAAATTACAAGAGCAACGAAAAAAAAATGTCACGTTTTTGAGAGCAAACGATAAAAAGAAGCAGAAACATGTACGGAAAAGTTAAGCAGTACATCTGCATCCGAATGTGTCCAGTCGGATTGTGAATAACTAACCCAAATTCACTGCGGGCTTCAAGTAATGAATCGAAGAGTAATATTACAACTGCAGCTACTTGTGATTTACTATAAATAAAATGCAAGAGATTTGAAGTGTAAGACAGGGTAGGAGCAGTTATCTCATTAGCCGTTCTGCATACTATGAGTTTATAACTAATAGACAAAAGTGAGCTGCGCTGGGAAGGACAAAACACTAGAGAAAACATAATTTCACACTAAACGTTTTCGCATTATACTTCGATGAAAAAGAATCGAAAAAAAAGAACAAACTTTGATTATGTTTGAAAAAGATGGAAAATGTATCGTCGACGCACACTTATAGAGCACATTTTTTTGAAGAAAAGAATCTGTCTCAAAATTTTTAGCTTAAGTTAGACTTGTTTTAGGCCTTGAAAAGCACACGGTACAAGAAATATTCAACTTTTTCTTTATTGTGGATTTATCAATGGATTATTAGATTGCGATTTGATATGATGGTACAAACGTTGCAAATATAGCGGTATTATACAGATGCAAGGAAAAAGGTTGAATAGAACCTTGCTGCAAATTATTTGTTTATTGCATATATTACAGATCAGAAATACTTGTAGAGTACGGTTAAAGCAGTTTCGACAGGCGTATTTCTTAACTATTTAGCAAACATGCCCGATGGATAACTTGTGCAAATAGGATTCTCCAATTGTACTTTTCAGTGAAGACTGCCTCTGCGAAGGTTTTTTGAAAAAAACTCACTCCAGCTGTAAAAATGGATCACGATACTTGTTTAAACTCACCGAGATGACCAGATATTTACCTTGAAAGCCGCAATCGACCCAATAATTGAAATAAAAATCTATTTGCACGATTGGAAAACTTAATGCTTCCAATATTGGCAAATCCCCAGCCGCATGTTTGTGAATTCACAGCACGTATAATTTTGAAATCTAGATAAGGACATAAAAAAAATGCATTTGTTCCAGTTACCAAAATTAAAAATTTAATGCATCAACATATTATGACCTTTTAAATTTGCATGAAAATATTACTGAACCATCGATATTAAAATCTGTAAATGAAGAAAATCTCCGATTGTTGAACAACAGTGAGAAGAAAAATTTGATTTTTTATGCCTTCCTTATCACACACAATCACTGAAAACACCGGTTAAAACTGTGGCTGAAGCTTCAGCTACTTTATGTAAAAAACCAATTAGAGAAGGTTTCATCGAACCCAGAGAGACTCGAGAAAAGCAATGCGGAAATTCGACAGCAAAAAAGTATTTTGCTACAAACTAAACCTTTGACTTTAACGATTTTTCTTTCTTATTTTTGTTGTAATAATTATTTGGTCTTTAATAAATATGTAATTACTGTTGATATAAGATTATCATTATAAATAACAATGATTAGTGTAACCTTATATGCCACGCTGTTCGGTCTTTTTTAATCACATTTTTTTACATTTTACATATAACTCAAGAGGCAGAAAATTAAATTTTATTCCTACTATTTACACTTATTATTTGATTCCGTTATTTTCTCTGTATATAAGTGATCCACTCTTTTGTTCATACAATCAGATTTTCAAAAAGCACAATATCTTGGGAATGCTACCAATTGCTGTGAATTGTGTTACTATATTTTTACAAGAATTACTATATTATTTTTTATTGAAGTTTTAAGAGTGCAAAAAATTGGACAAATCAGTTATCCATAATAGACACATTTTTATTTAGGCTATTAATGTCGCATTTCATAACAAAATTTATTTACTTTTACTGTTTATTGTTGATTTTTCTTTTAATTTAATGATATTCGACATCTAAAACGAATTTTTTTTTGTAGTTTTATAATAATTATGTCAAAATGGATGCTTTGTATTGAGATGACTTTCATGTTTTTATTTCAACGATCTTTATGTTTTTTTATCAAGCCGTTTCGACCAATCCGCTTTTTATGATTAACTAGATTTTTCCACCGATTTCGCCTACGTAATATTAGGAAAATGTAAATTTTTCTTAAAAAATTTGTATCAATTTCAATCAAGCCAACTTATTAAACAAAAGCAAACCAAGAAATATTTAGATTAATTTTAACATTTATTATATTTATTGATATTTTATTTTTGTTTCTAAGATATTTACTACTGGCTATTTAAATGATGAAAAGCATTTTTGTTTTAAATTGTTACTCATATACGTTCGGACTCTCGGACGTTCGCACTGGACTTATGCTTCGATTCACTTTTGCTTTTGCACTGAAGTGTATCAATTTGAAACAAAGATGTACAATGTTTCACATTTAAAATTTCTCCATTCAATGTTTTCTATCGAGTTTATTTTTTTGGGTCCCGTTTCATAGTTTCTTGACGAAGAGATACGATATGTCGTAAAGTAACAAAATGTATTAATCCTTATCTATCTTAACAGCCAACACTTAAAAAAGTTTTGATGGAAGATATGATTTAAATATTTTCACTATTTCTTCTTTTCATGTTTATTCCTCTGTTTTTAATATAGACCTAGGTTCTTATCGCGATTTTGCAAGTTTCTATTCGAATAGAATCCCTTTCTAGGTTATATAACCTAATTTATCTTTCTTTTTAAAACATTATATGTTATTTTTTAAACATTATATAAAACCGATAAAAGTAAATTTTTCCATGCACGCGTACACTTTTTACAATTATCGACTTAAGCTCATAATCCGTAAAGCTCCAAACACTTCACGATTTCTCCAAATTTTCCAAATCGATTAACTTACAAAATCCAGTACGACACTTGACATAACATGAAAATGCAAAGATATTTAAATGAGCAGCTAAACATTTTAAAGACCATAATGTTAGAACCAATTCCAAAGTGTTTCGTCCTAAATTCATATACTTATTTTCCCGATTAAATAATGACTTGTGCATATCTACATTTATTCAATTTCTTTTATATGTTTTCAGCGCACAAATAAATAAGGCGACCTTATTAAATTAAAAAATTGGCTTCTCGGGAAATACAGAGAGTTCTTTAATCAACGGTATATTCAATTAGCAAAAAAATAACAAGCTTAAAACTAGAATAAACGAGCGGAATTCGGGCGAGACTTTCGTTAAAATGTTATCGAATGAAGTTTTAAATACATAAATGGAATAAACATGGTTTTCAATTAAAAAAAGTAAGCGGACCAATTTTTTTTTCTTTCATATTTGGTTTGGATAAGAGCAGATTCAAACTCTTCAATACTGTCATAAAACAAGAGTGATTTATTAATAACTGGTAAACAAAAAAATCTATTTTTTGTCTTCACCTTAAGAAATATTTTAAGATTAAAACTGGAAAAAATGGGTACCATCTATGGGCTAAAAAAAATATTGTGCAACTTTTGCGGATGCGCGTATGCGCGCTCGATGCAAATGTACGGGCCATTTGGTTTTTTTAAGATTCTCTCTTATTTTATAAACGTTTCAATTGCCAAATAAATACGTACACACATACATACAGACAAAAATACTGTTTCATGATTCCTGCTTATGCGCTAACATTTCCTTTGAAATCATCCTTCTTTTTATCTTTGATTGAACTTCTGCTAAATTCGAACACTGTATAAATGTAAGGAAAAATAGCCATGTTCTAATAGGACATGAATTAAAATAAGATTCCATTGTCATAGGTTTATATACAATAAGCAATGATAGTCGCTGTTACTGGCAATAAAGCGAATAATAGCCACTTTTCATATATTATTGCTTCAGTGGCACTTAAATTGGCCCAGTTTTTTGAGAAAAAATTTGCTTCATATTAGCCTATATGAATTAATATACTAAGCGTAGTTAATTGATTCGAATTATTGACTGCTGCTGTTAAATACTCATATTTTGAGCACTTACACTAATTTTTTTACATTGTTTTTAAATATAATTTTTATTTCAAAATATTTGCCAAAACGTAAGTAGTAAATGTAAATAAAAATTAAAAAAATTAATTGAATTATAAAAATCTACACAACATTTTAAACCTTACAAAAAGAAAGGCGTATAGCATAATTAACATGTCAATATAATATTATAGCACTGAGATTATTCCCTTATGCTTGCTAATAATTTTAATAAAATGAATAAATATAATTGTTAATTAAAAGTTGCCCAAAGTCTTGAACGCCCTCCCTATCCAGATACCCCTATTAAGAAAAGGAACATTTCAAAAATCATTCCAACTGTAATATTTTAAACATCCGACTAAATTTAATTAAAAATTATGAGATAATATTAAATTAGTCTTCAAACGACAAATTCTGCGGTTCGTTTGCTGCAGTTTTGTTGGGCACTTATTTTCGTTGAAATTTTTATGCTAACATTTCTTTTCGTTGATGTATTTGGTGCTTTATGAAAAGAATAACTATCTCTACGCGTATTTAAATTACATCTGGTTGTATGACTATAATGCATTTGTAGTTAAGGGGAATGGTAAATATGCAGCAAAGAAATCCATGTAAAATTGAATTATTTCCGAAGGCATTTTATCCATAAAATTTAATTGTTTTAATAATTATGCAATTTTTAATATTTATTGCTTTCCCCTGAATTTTAATCCCAGATATAACACGCTGTACATTTAATATGACTCACATGTATCTCAGTTGACGTCTACAATGTACTAATAATATATTTATTTGCTGGGAGTTCCAATATGGATTTATTTATTTATAACAACTTATAAATCATTTATTTTGTACTACTTTCTTGATAGATGTAAACACTAAGGGCACATTACTCAGAAGATTTTGTTTAGCTACGGATGTTTCAAGACTGATACATTAGCTCGTGACCCATAATCAATTTCACTTTAATAGAATCGCCGCATTTTTCGAAATATTGGGACTTTTCCATAATTCTTGAAATTTGTTTAGCATTCTAAAGCTGATTATTATTTTTTTACACAGAAACTTGTCTCCATTAAATATTTGGTGCTGATGGTAACGAAATAGACGCGATCAGCTATTAACCTTTAGTGTTTTCTTTTAAAGTATAGATTCAGAGGAGATAGAATTATTTATTTTCCTATTTACTGTAATTGCGTTTCCTGTCTTCAGCATTGACCCCTTTTCATGTGAGGGACATCCGCTTTTTAACTTGTATATATATATATATATATATATATATATATATATATATATATATATATACATATAATAAACATTTCGGGATATTTTTTTTACAATGAGTTTGCACCCTAGGCGGCATCTTTTCAATGTCAGAACTTGCTCATACTGCCAACGAGACCAAATATCAGTCTATGTATCAATTTAAAATGTCTCCTTTTTTCCTTTTATATGGCTTGATATTTTAGAGTTTTTTTGCCTTTTTCCGACGAGCGAATGAAACAAACAAGATATGACATTTTCAAAAAGGTCTATAAAAATTAATCTAGAATTGATATAATTAACTTGTACTTAATAGTTTATTCTCGATTGACATACAAAAAGAATTAAAAAATTGTTCTTCGTCTTCTGCGACAAAAAATTAACTGCTGAATTTAAATCTGATAGTAAACCAAAATGCAAATCTCATTCGCGCGGAATGCAAGGAAAGCTAATATTGATTAAATTACCTCAAAAATATTTCATGCCGTATTAAATAATCACGGATACGCAACCTTAGTAATATTTAAAATATCTTGAAACACCATATCCACTATATTCCACACATTATTTTGGGCACGAAACCTGCCAAAAGATGGTTGCTACGTTCTATAGCAGTCGACCAAAAATGCATTGAACTGATGATAGTTAAAGAAAGTTTATACTTATTTAACACAATTTACCATTTTATTTTTGATGCTTTATATCAGTAAACTAAGCATAGTTTTACTAGTACATTCCAAATCGAAGCAGCAACAAAAACAATAGTTGAAATCAGATGAAACTGTACCAAAAGCAAAAAAGATCCCCCCTGCAGCGATGGTTATAATTAGGGGTTTGTTTTATCTTAGTGGTATAATTTCATTACATGTCCTGAAAAAAGGAAAAATCATTATCGATTAATAGTAGTGTTTTTACCGCAATAATACGTTTGTACACATGCCAATTTTCTCTTCAAAACTTCAGAATTTAGGTTTAAAAGTAATTCCACAAAATATTGACCAGATTTCACTCTCAGTTATTGTTTTTCTTCTCAATTTTAAAGAAATACTTTCCTGTATTAAGATTTCTTCAAATGACGGGGAAAAAATGAGCTTTTACTTTCTTTAAAAAACCATATTTTATTTAGGCTATCAACAAGTGGGAAATGCATTGCTTTAAATATTTTCAATTAGTGGGTGTATATATATATATATATATATATATATATATATATATATATATATATATGTATGTATGTATGTATATATATATATATATATATATATATGTGTGTGTGTGTATGTGTGTTTAATATGGAATTAAATAAATTTTATTGCAAAAACATAAGTCCTTTTAATCCAAATCATAACAAAACCTCAAATTGTAAATTCTTACCCGGCGTATATTTAATATTCCATTTTAACGAGGTTTTCGAGCTTTTTATTGTACGTAAATTTACAATAAAAGTGAGGGTAATTAATAATTGCCACTTTAATTATTAACCGAGTACAAAATTGTCGGAAGTTTCCAAATCGATTTTATTTTATTTTTTGTGTAGTTCACACCAGATTCCCGGTATTTATCAACCAATTTGGATATTTATTTTAATTTGGAAGGGTATATTTCGAGTTTCATGAATAGTCGGTAAAAATTTTGTCAGGAACTCGTATATGGAAGGTACAACATGGAATTCCTCAACAACAAACGGCACTGGTGCCAAATATTATGCAAACTTCATCATGATGAAGTTTGCATAATATACGTCTAATAATAAAGTTTTAAAAATTATCGCATAGCTAAAGGAGACATAATGTAGTTCTATAGCAAAATTCAATTACACTGGCCGAGCCGAAATATGTTGATAGTAAGTCTTCAACGATAAAGTGTTAATTCGTCTAGTTTGGATTCCTTTGACTTGTTTTGACGTGAGCAAAAAGATATTTATAAGTATATACCAACAGATGATTAGTTGTCAGGTAAGTATGTATATACTGATATTTAAAAAAGCATTAATAGGTTCGGATATTAGTAGGTAGGCAGGTAATAATTGCAGGCATATAAATGCATGAAACATTAACTAATATAAAATCTAAATAGGGAATATCACAAATTTGTAATCAAATAATTAACTTATCTGTAAATATCCACCGAATAACAAGCGCATAGAAAAGTATAAAATAATGGAAATACGAGTACTTCGTAGGAAGTATTGCTGTATACTAGCGTTTTTGGTTTTACTGCCATTGTTCTAGATTTTTGTAGTCAGCGCCATATGAAATGAAGATGAAACCGGAGTATCGACTTATTGTGATAACATTTTCTGTGTTTAAGATACATAAGCGATTAGTGTCACATTTTGTATCTGCCCTGGTTATTCGATCATTTCAAAAGCCCTCTACAATATTCTATTTGAGTTGTCTGAACAAAATAATCATTATCATCAACTACACCTTCCTTTATTTCATAACCATGTATTTACCATTGATGTAACGGTAAAAGCGATGCAATAAAAGGACACACATACATACAGATGGGAATGCCGACATTATAACCGTTTTTTTTTTATCTTAAACTAGGAAAATCTGAAAAAGTTTAAAATTTTTCGAAAAAGTAAAAGATTGGAAATCAGGGTGCTCTGTAAAATGGTTCTTTAAATAATTTTTCACTTATTTGGTAATTTTATTCAATTTCTAGCGTAGAATAGTTTTTCCGACATTTACCTTTGACAATAGAAATGAATGTTAAAAAACTGAACTGGAGGAATATTTTGTAAATAAAATTACTACGCAGAAATAATTCATTAAGAATATATTACATGGTATATCTTTCCCTTAATATCACTTAATTACAATGCTTTCAACTTAGACCATTTTCACAAATAATTCGTATTGTAACACATTTAACAATATAATCAATTATATGGTAAAAATAATCAATTCACTTAGTCCTACCTTATGCTTTGTTATTTATATTATCCTATATTTGTAAAGATTACGATCTTTAAAATTGCCTACCTGAATATGTTGTGGTAAAACGGAAGCTAGGTCATGGTAAAGAATTTAAATAAAATGAATATAAGACTACATAGCTTAGTTTCATTTAGTTGCGAAAAATTAAATTAAAATGAATTTACACAAAATTGACGCCAAATACATTCAACAATAAATTAGCAAAGTTTTGCAAAGAGCTTTTCGTTTGAATCTGTATATAATGATTGTTATAATTAATATCGAATGTTTAATTGGCATTTTTGTTTCAGCAATCAATAGTTGTTTTCTTTTAAGATGTTTGCTTTATATATAGTGGTTTTTAGTTGTATATTGGAATAGGTGTTAACTCAACGGTTTATTTTCAATTATTTGTAATTTAGTCCAGGATAAGCATGTCAGAAGAAGCCGCACACACACACACACTTGCCTATTCGTAATTAGGCGTTCATTTTTAAAATTTATTATTTTAAATTTATTTTCATACACATGTTTATAATCAAAAATTGTCACTTATTTTCACGGTAAAGTATATACACATAAACTGCTACAAGAGTAGTAATTTTTTGTTAATGATTCCAAGACGGTAATGAAAATATTCAAAGGATAGAGTAATAAAGTTTGAAACTGGAAGCACGTATAAGAGTGTTTCATTTAAATTCTAGTCCATTATTGTAATCTGTATTAACCTTTACTAGACTCAGAATTTGCCATGACAACCGTGGAAAAACACAAACTAGAATAGGAATGTGTTGATTATGACTAAAATTCGCGCTCGCTTTATAATCTGACGATAAAACTGTTTTAAGTCGTACCAACATAGACTTAAATGAATGACAATGTTATAGTAAACTGAGTAGTTATTCAATAAAGTAATTTTAATAAATTTTGGTTTAAGTTTTCATTACAAAGTTAGATAAGTTATGGAAGTAATCTACATCCACGAATCTACATCCACACGATGCTATTAAAAGGTTGACTATTTTATAGAGGTTCCTTAATATATAATTTATTGATTTGGTGGTTTTGTGAAAATTCTTTTTTTATTAGGAAGCATATTTAATGTCTACTTCTATGTTCGGCTTATAAAAATTTCTACATTTAAATTTAAACTTAGTGCCTCAATGTCCATCGTGTATTTTAAAATGTTTCACACTTTGATTCTAATAAAATTAATTTATTGTTGTTAGCTGATATGTTGCCATATGACATATTTCACTTTAAAATAGAAGTTCTTTCTTTTATCTATATTTCTTGATATTGGTAAAATTTCATTAAAAAAGGAAGTTGGAAATGGGCGAAACTCAGAATTATCTTTGTAAAGATTACGATCTTGAAGCTCAGACTCAAATACAATATTTTGTTAGGAGAAATAAACAACTCCCGCTGGTTTTGATTTCATTTTATTGAATAATAATTCCTCTATGGTCTTATTATTGGTGTTTTTGTCCAATGTATATTACTGGATAGTAATACCATATATACCCACACACGGACAAGCCTTCGTGCACCCTCGGCATTGCCACTATACCTAATATGTGTGTGGGTGTACGTGTGATTGTGCGTGTGCGTGAGCGTGTGCGTTGCGTATGCGTGTTCGTGTGCATCTGTGTATGCGAGTGCGTTGCGTGAGCGTGTACGTGTGCATCTGCGTGTATGAGTGCGTGTGCGTTTACGTGTGCGTGTGTGTATGTGCATGTGTGTGTGTGTACGTGCGTGTGTGTGCGTAAGTGTTTGTACGTGCGCGCGCGTGTGCGTATGTGCGCGCGCATGTGTGCGTGTGTACGTGTGTGCGTACGTCAGTGTGTGCGTATGTGTGTGTGTGTGCGTGTGCGTTTGTGCGTGAGTGCGCGTATGCCCGTGTGTATGTTTGTATGGGTATATCTGTGTATGTACTTATATAGATACATACTTCCTCCAACTTGGGATTACATCTTACAAACTATGGAGAGACGATTGGTCACAGATATAAAATTAGTAAGCATCGTAGCAACAGCTATGAAATCGCAGCATAGCAACAGCTTTTGCCTGCGATTTTTTCGCATAGACAATATTTTGGAAAGAAATAAGCATAGATTTCGAAAAAGTCAGTTATTTACTTACGCCCAAAACCGATATTCTATCTGCCTATGTTTCTTTTGTGTTACAAGGAGTAGAAATACTAACTGACAATTCAGTTTTGTGTACCAATAACACATTAACAGTTAAGAATTTCTATTTGCTCCCGCTATTTACGTATGGGAAAGCGAATTACTCACTGGCTATTCAATGTTCTATAGAAGTGACAGATGACGTTTCTTAATAACGTTTTGAGAGTTACCCTTCGAATAAGTTAGATTATCAACAGTGAGCGACTTTCCATCTATAATTGTTCAGCGATTGACGCTTATCGACGGTCGGTTTTATATAAAATTATGCAAATTTTCATTAAAAAGATAGCATAAATTAATAGCAAACATGTTTTAGAGCGACAACGATTTAGAAATATTACGACTGTCATCAAATTAGAATAATTATTCCTAAAACGAAAGTAATAGGACCGACACGAAAGTGATAATACATCAATTACACGTGTAAGTCCAATAAGCAAGATTTAAAAAGTGTATTTTATTGATACACAATTTTTAATAATTATATGTAAAAGTAATAACAAAATTTTAAATGATACCATTAACATCTTTGTACAACTAGAAAAGAAGTATCGCTATTTTGTTTTTTATCGTTAAACTGAAAAGTAGTGTCATAAAAGGTTTTTTTATTCCACAGCAAAATTTTACTTTTTAATTGCCTTCGATTTCTTGTAATATTTTATTAATTGATGTAAACGTTCGTCTAAGAGGCAAAAATAAGCTCAACTAATGCATTTTTAGTTTTTTTTTTAAAATTAAGTATATGGTAATTAATTTTAAAAGCAATCATGCCGTCTTAAAATTGTAAGACGTTTTGTTTTTACGACAAGTAATGGGTAATTTCATTAATGATTATATCCTAAATCTAAAATTTTTTATTACCTATATCTAAAATCCAAAATAATCATCTATTACAAATTATACACAGTGTTGTTTATAAAACCTTTATAAATTGTGTTATGAATATAAGTGATAATATTAAAAATAAATTTAAAACCCCATCACAATGTCACATTACGTCAGAAATCGATTTCTGCCTACTTGACTTTTAGATACATGAATTTGGCCTACGTTTATATATCTCATAAAAAATAAAAAAACTGAAATCAAAATCGCTACTCTATATTTTTGTTGCGATGTATAAAAAATCGGTTAAAAAGTAATTCGTAATTCATTGATCAGTTTTAAATTAATTAATATTTAATGTTATTAACTAATTATGCTGAAAATTTATTAAAAGGAAATTTTATTAAATTAAATATTTAATATTTGTCCAATTTTTGGTTATTTTAGTTTAAAAATATAGGAGAATAAAATAAATAGGTTTTAAATGCATTTTGCATTTTTATTACTTAATAATATTTATAACTTATTTTATTATTAATTGTGCGATATAAGAAAACAGAGTTTGTTAGCACCAGAAACAGAGTTAGTTAGGATATATCTTACAGACACACGCGGTCTATAACCTGAATTTTAAAATTGTATAATCGTTGAAGCTTAAAAAAGACAATCCGTTATAGAAACAAAGGTGATAAAACATCGTGTTAAAATTTTAATTTTCGTATTCCGCCTGTAATAGCAGTTCGGAAAACAAAAACAAACACATTTTGTTCTAGCATTTCAAAAGCCTTTTTTCATGTCAAGAATCGAAACTATACTCATTCTATTAATATAAATAAAAATAATTGTCGAATATATAACAAAGATAAGGTTCTACAAACTAGGTGTATGTATTTATGCAATTTTATTTTTCTAAGAAAATGCCAAACGATAAAAAAAATCCTTTCAGTTTTTAAAACCTAACAATCTTAAAAAAATACTCAACACTTTTCAACATTTTTAAAGCACGAGTGAATTAAAAATTTTAATAGAAATGGCTTTAAAGTATCTTTTGAATAGTATTCTTTAGTTATATTCTATGTATTCTTATTTTATTCTTTTGTATTCTTTAGTTATATTCTATGTGAAGAGTTTGAATATATTTTCTCGTCCCTTTCCAATCGTAAAATATCAGCAAACTTGATCTCATAGAACGCATTCGGGTGGTAATTTTTAATATGATATATGCATCAATTGAGGTAAACTAATAAGTGGATTAATTATATTACTAATTTCAAAACGCAGAAAATTATCACCATTTCAATTTTATAAGTAGATAATCGAAATCTTTTCATAAATGATTTTGTTACAGTTTGAAATAAAGAATGCATCTAACAACATACTTCAATAAACTTCAGTCTTCATATTATTGAACTTGCAAACACATTGAGTATATCCAGCTTTTCTCCATTTTCCATATTCATGACAAATCAATTCAAAGCCTCGAATGAGACGAAAGCTTGCCTAACAGATTTTTCAATATTCATGAGTAAATATTTAAATCGTAATCTATCTTGTCGGCTGTGTAACTCTTGTAGGAGGAAACAAACGATAAACTATTCAAATAAACATACGGTAGAGGAAGTCATATTGAATGTGACTTCCTCCTTGAGGCGAAACAGTGATCGGGTATATATTGAATGTGATCCTGTTTAATATTGTTAGCCAGAGAGTTATGTTCCAGGAAAAGCTGATTTTTAGATTAAATACAAAATCCGAAGTGTTTTTGAGATACCCAAATAAACTATTATAATTTTATTCAAATACTTCAGGGGACAGACAAATAAGATTTATATTAATAACTTTTTGTTTTTGTTTTATTAATGTAGCAATATGTAAATACAAAAATTTATTTAACTCACAAATTTAGCGGATTTTTTTGAGGTTATATCTTTATAAATCTAACTGTAAACCATATAATATGCAGAATTTAAAAAAAAATGTTTTATAACTAAAGCAGAACTTGAAAATTTGGGGTAAATTTCAGGAAAAATAAAGATAACACGTATTATCTGGAAGTTAAGAAGTAAATGAAATCAACTCCAGATTTCCATAATTCTATATTTTTTTTTGGAATTGTGTAAATGATATTTCATTGGTTAATAAAGATGTTAGGTAAAAAAATACTCTTTAGTTTTATGTAAAATTTAAGAATCAATTCTCTAACAGATTTCCTTCACAAGGCAAATCTTTTAGATCCTCCTCTAAAATAGTGTCATTTCTTGCAAAATCTGTGCCCGACTTATAAACTTATCGAAAATATTAAACCTATGCATATATCATAAACTAAAACTATTTAAAAAAAGAAGTATATTACAAATAATCAACAAAGCAAACAAAAAAAACAACTTCAGTCGATATTATACTAACTAGTGTTACTTTTTGCAATAGTGTGGCTTTGTAATCGCACTCCTGATGCAATAATGTTTAGACTGGGCTCATCTTGCAATACTGTGTTGACCGATGCAAACCCGTAAAAAATACTGCAGGATACTTGTGCTACTTGCTAGGATACTTGTGTTGATGCTCTAGGCACATGAAATATACAATGAACTCGTCTCCTCTCGCAAAGCTGGGAGTACAAAGCGATATTTCATGAAAAACTGAGAGTTAATCCACACAGTGATCTAATAACAAAAAAAAAATCATTATCAGAACCAATTTCCATCGGAAGTGAAGATAATTATATCGCTCAACTAAATATTTTTGAAATAAAGTTTTGGTTAACTTCTCATAGCATATTGTGTGCAGAATGAGGATTAAATGGTTTCACATGTGCCAGTTCTGTTATAAAACACGAAATCTACGCATATGCCCCTTTTTCTTTTTTACACAATGGATGATATTGAACTGCATATTTTTAAACTAAAAAAATTAAAATTTCACAACCATTCGAATATAATATCGAAAGAAAAATTTACATTATACGTTTTTTATAAAATAATACACGCACACATTTATATATATATATATATATATATATATATATATATATATATATATATATGTATATATATATATATATATATATATATATATGTATGTATATATATATATATATAAATATATATATTATCACATACGTATGGGTGTATGTGAATGTCTAATGAATATCACATTTGATATTTTCTGTAATACTCGTATATACTCGTGCTGGGTTTATGTAATTCTAAATAAGAATAGCGTAGATCTCTTTTTCATATTATCTATTTTCACTTTTAGCTAAACCTTTTTCTTTTTAAAACCGATTAAATTGAATTTTTCCGTATTCCGTATACGCGTATATATTTCAGCACTAACGAACCAAGTTCACATACAACAGAGCACCGAACATATCAACATTTTTCTAAATTCTCCTAACACACAACATTTTAATTTACAATGTTCATTTTGTGTCTCTAAATTTTGACTTAAAAAACTAAACTTTCTAAGTAATGATTTATTCTAATATAAATTTGTTTGATGAAAATGTTAATATCGGCTGAACTTCCGAGGAAAATATGTGGCCTGACATTCGTAAAACGCCCGTTTATAATGCTTTTCGCGTCACATCTTCATGCAAGTTGTTCTGAGTAAGTCAGACATCATATTCATAGAACAATTATTAATTCGTGATAATTTTAAATAATTAAACTTTTCCATTTTAAAAAAAATGATTTGAGTAAAATTTTGGGATGTGATTTTATATTTAGTAAATATAACTTGGCATAAAAATTTGTTACAGCACAAGGCAACAAAGCTACAAAGGACATACAAAACATCCTCGGCCTAACGAAGGAGGCGCAGGAATGACCAAAAAAGAATAATATTCACCAAAGCTGAACCTTTGGATGAAGTACTGCGCGGTTTAAAACGCGTGGGCTAAATTGCCGGTTTGCGGTGATCGAGTCAAACAAACAAATTTTGATATTTTATGAAATATAAATAAAAGTTAAGTTATAGTTGTATTAATTAACTCCTTTGAAACCGATAATCATTCTCCGACATACAATAATAATTCAGATTATACTTCTCCATTATCTGTGGTAAAAAAGTGGACTACGGAATATAAAGTTGGTTATAAATCAGTTCAAAACCCGTTGGTTCGGAATGCCCGAAAACCGCTAGTTGACGAATTAAGTCAATCGCATCAAAAAATTTAAATGCCGTATTTAACGTTCGCCGATACTCGATCTTATTAACAATTGAAACTTTTATTTAACATGCTACTTTGAGAAAAGACTTTACCCTTAAATGTTGCCAAGTTAATTTTCGATTAAAATACATTAAAATAACGGTTCTTGAAGACAATTCCGACTCATTCATTCGTATTTTAACAAAGAATTCTTTTATATTGAAATAGCACACCAAGCATGTATTTACTAATATACTCCAAACACGAAGCACTAACCCACACGATAAAAAAAGGAAATGAAGTGAGCCTGAAAAAACAAAAACAGTTATATCTATAAAGAAAATCGTGTTCACGGTTTTTTGGGATTCTCGTGCTATACGTCGATATATGATTAAAAGGAAAGTGTTTTTTACCACGCTTATGCACATAATGGGGTCACAATTTTAAAGAAACCCTTTTCAGAACGAAGATTTGCTTCAAATGATGAGATTCAAATTGAGTTTTTTACTATTTTTTACAAAACTATAGTTAACTTAGGCCATCAAAATGTGAAAAGCTGTTGGTGCAAATTTTTGAATTACTGAATAAAAAACGGTTCTCATAATCCAAGAAAAAAATTAAAGGAAAGGTCTTAAACGGAAATAAAAAAGATTTTGCGTTAATAAATTTATAAAGTGAAGGTATATTGTAACATGTGAGTTCAAACTTGCTTCGTAATTTACTTAAAAGTTAGATTCATGAAGTTCGCTAAGCAATAAGAATAAATAAACAGATGCTAAGGCTTTCGCTTTGACTGTAACAGAATTTAATAATACGTTGAAAATACGAAGCGCAATTTAATTTATGCATAAATACAGAATTCGCTAAAATCTGACATTTATAATGAAATTCGAGCATTAAATACTTTTTATTACTTAAAATAAATTTTATTGCACATTTGGTGAAAATCATCTAAATTCAAATTATGACATAAATTGTGATTTCTCTCCGGTCTACTCTCTGAGCCAGTTTACGTATATTTATTATAAGCTTAAAAGTAATTAATTGTTATTTAATTATTTTTCTTAACCGACTTCGAAAAATGAATGAGTGCTCAATTTAACTTTACCTTCTTTGTGATTATTACCACAATTTGGATAAATATTCTTTTAATTTGGAAGGGTATATTCTTAGAGTGATTCCACAAAAATTTGGTCAGAAATTGAGTTTATGTGTTGAAGGAACATCGTAGAGTTCCTCAACAAAGAATAGCACGGGTGCCGTGACGAGTTTGCGTGATATACGTCTAACGACAACTTAATACTAGTATTTTTAAAGTTTTAACATGACTATGAGTGATATTCATTAGCTTTTTAGCAAAATCAGGATAAAATAATGGGACCGGAAGATAGCGATAGGAGTATTAAGTGATGAGAGATAAACTCATTGAGATTGCACTCATTTCACTGTCTTCACGTAAGTAAGAAAATAAGAAACCAGATAGGTAGGTATGTGTATACAAGTAAATGCAAATGCATAAAATACCTATGATTTAATCTAGAAACAAAGTACGAAGGAACTAAAATATTTGTAGGTAAGAAACTAAGTGTATAAGGTAAAAGCAAAGATGTAAACAAATGGAATATTTGTAATGAGGTCAGTAGGTACCGATATTTTTAAAAGCATTAAGTTACTAGAATATTTTTAACCAATTAGGTAAAGATTAAAAGTAAAAGCTCGTTTTATGCACTGACCTCGGTGAAGCCGAAATAGGAAATGTGATATATATGCCCTTATGTATGTATATATGTGTGGGTGTATGCAGGTATATATGTATGCAAGTACTAATAAACATATTTAGATTCATTAAATGCCGCTAATATTGGTTTAAATTTCAACAATTGAGATATTGTTGAATTCTTTTAAGTTCGTGATATTCTAAGAAAGAAGTGATGTCATACTAAGAAGAAAAAAGTTTTTAATGAAAAACTTTAGTGTTTTGGTTAAAAACTTTTTGTTAACTACGAATGAACATGGCATAATAAGTACACTGAAAACTATAAAATATTTAGCTGAAACTTTTATGGTACACTATCCTTTCCGAACATAAACCAATTTGCAAAATACTGCTCTTCGCAGAAATTTATCGAATCGGCGCCAATGAAACACTCACCCGTGTGCGTGAGAGTGAAAGAGAAGCGTCGGTTAGGATCGATTATATCGGTTTCACCGCTAAAATGTACTCAAATGTCTATTAAACTCAACAATGGGATGCAGATCACCGTAAGCTTCTTTTTTATAAGACGAATTTTTCGACAGGAATAAAATTGGTCATGTTAATGGAATTATTTGAATGATAATATTATTAGTACTGTCTTCAATCTGTTTCGATATTTTGTTCTTAGTATCTGAAGAAAAATCGCTATATGTTATAGAAATTATCTTCTAGTGGCATAATATTTTCACCTCTTGATTTCCATTTTGGTCCTTAAATTGGACGAATCTTAATAGCGGCGTTTATAAATAACATCAATATTAAAATGATGCAGGCGTCCAAATTTGAAAAAAGTTTATTTAATTATAACATAAAATATTTGTCTCGCAATATTTCAAAATCACAAGAAATTCTTCGCCTTCCCAAATATAAACTCGGAAAAGTGGTGTTGCAAAACACTTTTATTTACAATCGTTACTATGGCAATGGATATTGCTAAACTTTACCTGATGCTATCACATTAATTAAGTTAATTTAATTATTATGCACAGCTATACAAAATATATTTTCAAGGTGAAGTAATATTTAGTTTACAATCTTTACATTTCCCATATTATATGCTGTCTTATTTCATCTCAAAATATCCATTTTCCATAAGATTTATCATGAATTATGTAATATAATGTTTGCCGAATGGTTAAATGAAATTATAATTTCCGTTGCAGCCAGTATTTACTTCAAAAATTCCGATGCCCCGATATCAGATATTGGCTTATTGAAACGATCCGATCGAGTTCGTTATGACTTCCGCGGGGATCTAGTGGGTACTTCACTTTAACAAGCTCTTCTTTTGTTATTACTCCCCATGTATACTTACTTATGACTTTATTTATTGCAGTAATGGAAATGTGCCTGCATATTGAAGGTTCGGATGATTTAAATAATTTTGATTTTCAAATAGATACATTCTACTTTAAAGGTTTTGAAAAAGATAAAGGAAGAAGAGAATGGAACATTTTGGGACTTTTACCTAACGGATACGTTTTTTGTACCTTATTTTTCGTTTACCTAAATATATTTTAACGAGTTTCAACCGATACATTTTATAGTTCAATTATTTGTAGACTTTAGTAATTCACTTCTTTGCAAACATTTTTGGCAAGTAATATGTTGATATATATACATATATATATGTGTGTGTGTGTGTGTGTGTGTGTGTGTGTGTGTGTGTGTATGTGTGTGTATATATATATATATATATATATATATATAAAAATATATATATACATGTATATATATAATGGAAAATTTATTATGTGAATTCGTGCTATTTGTAGTACATATTTCGTACCATTACCGTTTCATTAAATTACTAAAACAGTAATTAGGTCAATATTTAAAAATTAAAATTTATATTTTTTAAATCTTACATTTATGTCGAAATTAAAATTTTCTTTATTAAATAATAATATTACTAATTAATATTATGTTTATGCTCCTCCCTGAAAACAACGTTGAAAAACAAGACGAATTGTAAGCCATCATTCCCCGTCAGGCCTAATATATTTATGGCTTTTCGACCGCAAAACATTTCATAAAATATATTTTTTTCATGTCTTAAATTTTTTAAATAGGATGAGGATACCGAAGGAGACGAGCTGCGAGAATATATTGCAATTTAGTGACAGCAGATCGAGTACATTTGAATTATTATTGATTTAAAAAAACCGGTGTAAACAATTCTATGTATTTCCGCACAAAATAGATTTAAAAACATTTTTATAATAACCATTTGAATTTCCTATTTAAAATTTCATTTTAAATCAGATACGTTATTACCGGCACGCAAAATCCTTTTTTTATTCATCTTCTATGCCGATAGTTTTGACCAGGTGTGCATTAGAACCATGTTTACACTGTCCATAAAACGCAATCATTATTACTTAGAAAATATATTTCGGAATTTTATTTATATTCTGGCCTTTCATACAATAAATATATACATTGATTCTTATACGAATGACTAGGAATTCTATATAAAGTCGTCAGAGAAACATCCTTTCTAATAACATCCCTCAGGGAAAAATTTGTTATATATTGATCGTGCAAACGAACCTAAGAGCCACTATACTGGTTCTACGAACAAATGGGGAAAGCTCGGGTGACATCAGCAAGTTGTCTGGAACTTGGTACACATAGCCTATACAATTATACTAGAAAAGTACTGTCAGAGTAAAAAGATTATTCATACTTGATCCAATAATGCACGGGGAATATTGATTATACATTTAAAGGTACGAAATTGGAGGTAATCATAAAATATTACCAACAAACGGTTCCTGGCCGCCATTGTACTTTGGACCCGCCCTTGCGAGTATCTTATAGGTATTGCCCATAATCACAACACTGGGTAGGCAACTTGGCGATCACGATGTGTAGCGTCTTGCATCAGAGATTCTGCTGCCCGTCAGTGGTATTTTAGCTACGCGACTAAAATATTACTCCAATCCCGCCCGACGAGGGACAGAGAATCAAAGCCGGGACATTGAGGTGGTCCGTGGGAGTAAAACCGCTAGGATATGATCAACTTAAGTTAACTTAACAACTTAAGTTGATAAATGTGACATTAAAACCTCAACTCTAGCTAACCTTAGATACACATAATACGAACCATCTACGTAGAAAATTTTGGTTATCAAAGAAGTAAAGATCTGTGGAAAGGGCATCAAACACATTTTATGAGGAAACCTAATTCTCCGATTTAAATAATAGAGTATCCAGTTGAGTAAGAGAGACGCCAATACAATTAACAGTGCTGCTGAAACTAACGTTCACTTTTTGTTTTAACGTTATATTTTTTCGAACACATCGCAGTAAATTGTAAATTTAATGGAATACATATTGTATAAATATTTCTTATCCACAGCATATTTAAAAATTCGTTTTGCATTCTTTTTCATCAATCACCAAGCAGATTAATTTCTCTCTAAGTATATATATACATATATATATATATATATATATATATATATATATATATATATATATATATATATATATATACTTAGAGAAAAACTACGACATCAACATTTTTAATTGCAATATATGTGTATACGGATAAAATTAATATTTATTATAATATATATGTTATAAAAATTAAACAAAAGTGTACACACTTATGATAAGTGTCATTGTTTTTTACTTCACAGAGTTGGTTTTTGTACGTTTTGACTGAACTGGTAAAATTGCTTGCATTCAAATGTATAATACGTGAAAAAAAATGTTTATATAGTTTTAACAAATACAAGCAAAAATGTTTCCTTTAATTACTACTTAATAAATACATTGGTTTTATTATGATTTGTATATATTACTTCATTATTAGTATTTAAATTTTATTCTTTCGGCTTTTGTATGCACAATAGGCTGTAGAGTTTAAAAATTCGCAACGTATTTTTATATTTTTTATAAATGTATTATTCTATGTTTCCATTGATGGGAATATTACTCTTTAATGTGTTCACCAAACGTGTTTTTCAATGATTGAATAAATAAATTAACTATTTACACACCTTATTGTCAATATCATTCTTGTGACAATGTAAATATTGTTAACATAATTTTATTGGTATTTTTTTATAATTTAATTCGGCCTTAAAATTAATTGTATAATAAAGACTTTAAATATAACGTTACATAGGAAATATCACCGAGTGAAATAAATCTTGATTACAGCTTTGTAGAATTAAGTATTTCAAATAAATTTTCATTGAAAAGCTCTCAGTGCAAATTGTTTCACGGAATTATTCGCTTACCCTCGTTATGAATTCATCGTGTTACTTGAAGGGTACTGCATTCCAATTTCCTCTCTTTACTACATAATTGGCAATGCATATTTATGAGATCTGGAGATATATTCCACAATTAGCGTAGTTACGATTATATTTATTATCGACAAGATAATATCACGAATGCAAATTTTACGATACGTACACGTAGTTAATTTCTCTTTTGAATTTTTCCACCAGTCCTTTCATTTACCTTTGCACTCAATTAATTTAAAATTGAGTCTTTTAGTTTTAGTTTTATGGATAGTATCTAATCGTATGCACTCCATTATTTATAAGATGTACATATTTTATAAATGAAAATCAAAAGCAATGAGCACAGTTCTTTATAACTCGGGCCTAAAATTAAATAATATACAGCAAAATTATTGCTGTGTCCTTGAAACATCATTAACCCACTCTATAAAATACCATTATATAAGTGAAATATGCGAAATTTCGTATGACAATAAATAACTTTTATTCAGTCATAAATTATACAGCATGTTGCGAGGATTTAATTAAGCAATAACAAGAAAATATTGTTTAATAAACATAATGATAGTGTGCCATAATATAAAAACACATATTTATTCATGTTAATCTGAATTTCCATTTCAATATATTTCGATTAGTATACACTGAATGGTTTTTCAAAAATAGGAAGTTTCCCCGAATTAGATTATGAGTGTGTAAGATTATAAAGTTGAAAATATCACAGTTATTACATTAGGGGAGCGTTGTAGGCAAAGGAGCTATACTGCTTTATCGTTATCTGGAGATGCGTTACACTATTTTTGTCAAAAAACGAGACACTTAGAGCGCCTCTCTTGCTGTCGATGAGTTTTATTTCGCACACCTATTCTTATGTCTAATTATTACGTGATTGGTTTATTCTTCTCTTTTGTTTAAGCTGGGGTAGGTATTTGGACACCAACATTTGTTTAAATTTTAGTATATAATTATTATTAAATTACAGATATTCCCCTTTTTTCAACAATAATTTTTCATCTTGTTTAAACTGATTACATGATATCGAAGCTATCCATTATTCTGTCTATAATATTAGATAAAAATAAATATTAAAGAAACCTGCGAAATTAGGAAAATGTAAGCTTGAAAAACTAAATTACATTTTCAATTCAAAATTACGATAATAGGAAAACTTCAGATATTACTTAGGTAAAATTAAAAAAAAACCTGTCAAGCGCCTGAGTGAGATACTGTCTACGAGAGGTTCGTACATATTGACACACTTAAAAACACTTAAGGGTACATCAAATTTCTATTACACAATTTAAAGTTATTAAATTTTCATAACGTACTTGCCGCCTATATCTTTCACAGGCGTAAAACTATGGGGCATATTTCAAGAATTATAAGATCTAAGATAATCGCTAGAGTTTTCCTGCAAAACTTCTTATAAAATTTTGCATGTTCTGTTTTTTTTTCATTTTTAGTTCAGTATTTTCAGAAATAAGGCATAGAGGTTTTAAAGCAGTATTCTCCCATTTTTTGGTAATATCTTTAAATATCCAATATCAAATTATGGAAATAAATTATATTATCTTTCTCGTAACAAACCATTTCAAAATATACCCCACATGATACACAGTACTAAAATTTTTCATTCTTTACGACATTTACGTACTCACTTTTTAATTCTCATATGGATATTTTTAAAAATGTCAACTGATGCAAAATATGTAGGCTTCTAAATTATATTAGTACACATTTTAAATGTCAAATTCCTAGATCGCACGGTTTATGAGGAAAGTGGCTGTAAATTTGCAAGATTGTAAATGTATTGCTTATTATATCTTTCGTAGCTGAAAAAACACGGTACATATTTGAAATGTTATAACATCTGGAATACTTTTCCATACTTTTGTGCTGCACTTTTCCTACAATTTGTTGTCTCTTTCTAAAAAACGTCTATTTCCTTCATGGGATGCATAATATTTTGCATATTTTTTATTGTATCTCTGGGCAAGTAATATCTATAATTATGAATATATTCTTAAGACCTTTATAAATAGCCCTTTGAAATGATATCCAATATTATATGGGGAATTTCTACTTGTGATTCGTATGGACTATTATGTTTCATTTCTGTTCTAAATTTAAAGTTTCAACGTCAACGATCTCGATCAATCGATCGATGAGAAAAACAGTTGTGACGGACGGATTAATGGAAACGTGAGTGATGGTATAAGGGTTTTCGTTTTCCATTTAACGTTACGGAGCCCTAAAAAATGAGACAATATATTGATAAAACGTATAGAGAACTAATTTTTTTTTCATTAGAGTGATTTAAGTGCAAATATTGTATCAAAATCAACAGTGGAAATACAAGAACGTCAAACTTGATCCTCAAAAAAGTTAATAAATGTACCACCTTCGATACTACAAATCACTTCGGTGTATATGCTGATAAAACTGAGTTGTTCTATGCAAAATACCGATTCGTCTTTTACTCTGAATTAGACGTGCTAAAAAAATATGAAAGTAATCTACATTGGTGATTCGATCGCATTAAAAAAACCAACATCTTGGCATAAAAACGACGTGCGCGTACATTTTGATTTAAGTTCTAATATTTATCATGGGTTTCGAAGTTGCTAAAGTAAATACCGTTTCAGATATAGTAAACCACAGTGCAAGATTTGTCCTATTTCAACCATGGATATATCTCATAAAAAGTGCATGTCATTCTTATAACTAATAGGTAAAAAAAATTTAATCTCTTAGCAAGATAAAATATCTGTTTTTATGTTATACCATCTTTTGTGATTAGTCATTTTCCTGTAAAATAGATTTCCTGAACACAAGATAAAACGATTATAACCAATATTTCTTTTTCATAATTTTTTCTATTCCCAGGATAAATTATTAAAATATTATCGCATGGATTAGGCGTTCTGCAATGCATTATCGCTTTTGAATATTGAGCAAATATTATGAGCGTTAATTTCCAGAAAAGAAAATTTATTACACTGGTAACATAATGTCTTTCTGAAGTTTTTTTGTAAAGGTTTTATATGCGATAAAATTTTTTTTTAAATTTACTAATAATTCCGAAAAAGTTAAATGGCAAAAGAAATTTGTTACAAAAATATAAATTTTTTGCCAAAAATGACAGCCTAAGAAAATGTCACAAATTATTTTCGTGTTATATTTTAGAGCAAAACTCTAAACAAAATATTCTAGTCCAATATACTCCAATATAAACAGTACGCCATATCGTAAATCATCTGTCAAGAAATAACAATTCGGTGTCTTTGTGGAATCGATCACAGTCTAGCAAAGCGACCGTATTTTGGAATTGCCTCGTTGTAGTGTAGATTAGATACTCAATTGGTGAAGTTTTATGAACTTATATGGTCCTAGGAAATATTTCCTTCACCATATTTAAAGGAAGAATTGAAAAAAGACGAGACATCGAAAGGATATTGACTATGTTTATTGAAGCAAATTACAATTTGTGATAATTGTGTATAAGTTTAAATTTGCGACTCAAAAACACAAAATTCCAAAAAAAATTACTAATAAAAATTTTACGTCTCCAGGTAAAAATGATTACCAAGCTTTTAATAGACTAAAGTTCCAAAATAAACAAAATATTCAAAGATTATTTAAGTTTATTAAGAAAACATGTCTTAATTATATTGAAGAATTTGAAACGAACAGAAAAAAATTTCATACTTGTTGAAGAAGGATTACATGTGAATTAAAAATTGTCTTATTTCTCACTAATCTTAAATTTTTTGCCTTTTTCAAAAATTATATTATTGCAAAGTCAAATCAAATTCAAATTAAAAAAAAATTTCATGAAATGTATCAATTATTTTTCTTTACTTAAATTTCAATCAATTTATAATCATATAATAATCAGATTGGTTAGAGTTATTTTGGTTCGTATGGGTGTCGGTTATACAATATAGACATAATATGTTCCATAAAAATATCTCAAAAATATAATAAGTACAAGAAAAAAAATCACCCCATTTGCATAATATATGAACTAAATATAAATTAAAAAAAATTAAAGACAGCTATAATACTCAAGGCGAATGAAATAAAAAGCAACAAGGGAAATTGCAATAATCACATTTTTAAAAGATAACAATATTACGCGGATGGCGGCAAAAACATTACCGAATACATATTGAAATAAGATGAAAAATATTTGGAAATATGTTTCATTGCGATAAAAGTAAGCGCCCGGTCTGAAATAATGAAAACATTTAAGCCACGACCACTGCAATTTATGAGAGGGGGCCACCCCATCCAACCCCTCGCTTAAACAAAAAATAAATGATGAAAAAGTCGCTTTCAGGCTGAGTATTATCATTCATAAGCGACTTGATCTCGAACGTTTATTTGCAAATATTCAAATTGCTTTTCATTTCCATTCCTTACAAAATTTTTCGAATGCTCATTATCATAAATCAGAAATAATATTTTTTCACAATTTTCCTTTTATTCCATATATATTGGAATAAATATTTGTTAACTTTATTTTTCCATAGACTATTTTAGTACGTATACGTTTCATGTAACTCATTTTTTATTACTAGCAAATGGAAATTTACTAAATGCCTACATTTAGAATTATCTAATCAATTTTCCATTAAAGTTCACTTTGATCCTTTTAGATTACTTAATTTTCAATAGCAAGGAACAACACTACTTTTCTCCTATATCAGTTATGTAAATATAAATAATACTATAATTAATTGAAATATAAAGGTATAGTAGATCATAATTAAAAAATGATTTAAATATTCCCGAAATTATTTAGGCCGCCCAAAAAGTTAACATAATTAATACATTTTTACTATTCTTTAATTTCATAAATGCAGTAAAGAAATCAAACAGTTCAAATTAAATACTTCAATATGTTTTTTTTCATAGCTATTTATTTACTACTTAAAAAGAAAAATAAATAGAGAAAACACGACAAACAATCTTGCATAGGTATTAAAAATCAATGAAAGTTAGGAGTACTGTGTGATTATGATTATAATTAAAAAGTATATTTGCGAATTCCTGAATATCATAGACTTATAATAAGGCATAAATGCTAATATGTTATCTACCGAAAAGACGAGATGCAACATTATTCGTGGATCTTAAACATGTTTTAAAAATAAATGACAATTAAGAGTATTGCATGACCTAATAACCACACTGAGATTACAATTCAAAAGTGCATCTGCTAATATTTAAATAACGAAGGCTTATAATAAGACCCAAATACCAACAAGTCACTTATAGAAAAGACGCAACGTAATATTTCTTGCGCATCAAGTTAATTTTAAATACATTATTTTAGTTGTTCTGCACAAAAAAAAACTTGCTTTGCCTATGAGAAGTGTTAAAATTTTTAGCATTTCAAAAAACACAAAGTTTTATAAATATTCGAAGATCTCCTTGAATCGGTAAACAAAGTGAAAATGGACCAAGAGCAAGTCATACTTGCGTAAGAGGAGATTCGTGGCACCAAACAATATTAAACTTATTTAGTATGCCAACAGGTATTTTTTTGTAGGTATAATATGACGGCAAGAGTTGTTAGGTACGATGACTTTAGAACTTAGCTTATTTTATCATCACCTATTGATTTAAATAAATGTAATAATAATTGTAAATTTAATAATATTTTATTGTCTTTTACTAAAATTTGAACATAGTAATAAAAATAAAAAATTTCCATATAATTAAAAATATAATATTCCATATAAAATTCCCAAAAATATCGTCAAGGTGCGCTCCTCCACGCATTGTAATACAAGTTTGCAGTAAAGATGTGTATCCGGCATTCCGCATAAATATAAGTACACGATTCTCATCAGGAAAATCTTCATTAAAATATCCTAAAACTTATGGGACATAATAAGTCATTTATATCTTAGTCACTTTATTAAAATTTAAAAAATTCTATACTGAATTTTATTGCATACGTAATTAGGTCTACTGTATTTGTCACTATTTTGTACTTAGAGTGGAAACAATACTTACGCATGTACAATATTTATTGTATTGGCTGTAAAAATTAATTATATTTCTCAATATACTGTGAAAAATAAAGTTATTGCAGCAGTTGATACCAAAAATATTGCATATATAAAAAACTACACTATATTTTTATTCATACCAATTTTCTTTGAAAATTTGTTTTAAGTTTTAAAATAGTAACTGAATTTTTTTTTAAAATTACACACATAGAATATATTTGGCGTTAATTTTGTAAACATTCATTATTCACAATTAAATGCAAAGAAAGCAAAGATCTTTGCTAATAGTTCACCTGAAAATGTTGTAATACAACGAAACCTAGGTCGTGGTAAAGAACTTAAAGAAAGTAGAAATAATACTACATCACGTAGTTGCATTTACTTGTGAAAATTTACACAGTTAACTTGAATAGTTAGAGAGGACAGGAGATATATTTTTAACAATTTAGTCCATATATCACCAAATCTTGACTTAAATAAAAAAGTTATTTTAAAATTATTAAAAAAGTAATTTTTTAATTTTGAAGACTCATCTAACGATACACTACCCGCCCCTATGCAATGATTTTTTTCATCTCTGTTACATGGATAGGGTCCCACCTAAAATTAACATTTTCTTCACAATTCCACACTTTAACTTTAAAGCGGTTCAAAGAAGACACCTGTAAAATGGCTGTACCATACGGAAAGACAGACAGGACGAAGTTATAAGGGTACTTTTTTCCATTTGTTTACGGAACCTAAAAAGCTAGTAAATGGGAAGGATTAAATAATATGTGATGAGAAAAAATAAATGTTTTCATTCTATTTACAGTTATCACTTAATGGAGAAGTCAATATATTCAAAAAATAAAATGTAAACAAAATATTATGATACGTGAAATTTTATACATCAAATTAAAAAAAAAATAGGATGCAACAGGCAACTGGCATATCTTCCTAAGATTTATAGAATTTTACATTTTCTGCACTTTAATTTGTAATCAGCTCAGAATAATGATCGTTATTTTAATTGAAATATTTCTAAACGAGAAAATGAAATACTCCACTGTACTGACTCTCGTAAACAATTCTGTTTAACTTAATATATTAGTTAGACATGAATGGATATAATGTAATATAACTACATACAGTTTTATTCAAGTTGGAAGACTTTTTTTTAATAGCCAATGATAAACATGACTGAAAACTTACGTTAATTGCAATTTTTATATTACTACATTTATTTCTCAACCTACTGGTATTTCTATATAAATATGGCAATCGGAAATTATTGCTCGAACCTTTCCTCATTTGTATTAAATTTTTTAGATATTAATAAGACTGAGTTATAATTGAAAAAAAATAAGCGGGTGTGGTTAAAACTAAAACAATAGTTATTTAATTTCATTTTTATTACATACAATTTTAGATGGTAGTATCAGTATCTGCCAGTAGATTCAATAGACTTGAAGCAAATGTAAGAGTTTGTTCTTACTATAATAGAAGTAACCTTATAATTTAAATGAAAAGTACAATATTTTGCATTCCAATAACGCAAAATTTGATAAAATATTAAAGATACATATAATAATACATTGTAATAACCAAAATAGTAAAACAAAGGAGAAAAAACTAGAACTCTTTTTGGATAATTATAGTTGGGGATAATACATTGTTTTAATAAGAGAACAAAATAGGGTTAGTCTAGTTTTATTCTTGAAATTTACTTTCCCTAAAGCTACAAATCCTAAAATGATTTGACAAATATACAATACTTTGTAACTTTTTCTATTGATATGTTGTTAATATTTATCAAGTGTTTTATTACTTAATATATTTAAAACATTCTGCAAAGAGATAAGTAAAGAAACAAATTACCTAAAGTCCTCAAGTAACGAATTAATTACCTTTTAGACATTAAAATGATAACAATATGAAATACTACGACCTCCGTCATTTGTTATTTAAATGAAAAATAAATATAAATTAATCATGATATGATTATTATATAGATATTGACAGTAATAAATGACTCAGTTTAAAAATTGGTTCATTAATATTGTATGAGCTTGTTTAATGTCGTTTTTCTTATTTTTAAAGGAACCTTAACATAATTGGAGAACATTAAAGTTGCTGAGATTTATAATTCCGTATGGCACTTTATTGTTTTGATGATAATATTTTAGCTCTACTATTTTCTGCATTCCCTCATTCGTTTAGAAACAATTACAAATGGCATAGAGAAAAATTTTGCCCACAAAGAAAAGAAAAATCTAAAAAAAAACTTAACATATTGTAGAATACTACGCACTGAATTCGTACTTACAAGAGTATTAAATATTTATATACTAAAAATATTAAGTATTTGCTATAATTTAAAAATGTTCTTTAATAGAAAAAATTTTCAAATATAAAATTTATATTTTAAATATACCTATAATTTTTAAATAATATTGAATAATGTCGTATTTAAAATTTAGGCTGTTGTGTTTGTATTATTTACGGTGTTACTTCGTTGAACAAAAAGCTTTATTTTTAAAATTACAATAATATTTTATTGCTCTAAAGTAAAATATTGAATTCAAAGGACATTCACCGTAACTTAGTTCAGGGATTCATATCTGAAAAAATAGCCTATAGCCATAATGACTTATTGCACTTGAAAGTACAATAAGTCATTATTCATGTACATGTTTTCAAATGCTTACTGCATTATTAAACAATAAATTTAAACTAAATGGTATTTCCAGTCAAATATCAACAAAAACCTAACAAAAAATATGTATAGAACATATAGAATGAGTTAAAAACTAGTTTATGCATTAGATTCTGTAATAATTTCTTTATGTTTTTATTTTAATAAAGGCTAATTTTATTCGTTAATATCTTTCTCAATATTTTCATTAGAACTTCAAGTAAGGCGAACACATGCAATTCTTAGACCAGTAATCGACTGCATAACAAACAAAATGTTTGTCAATCGGGTAGAAAACGCAATATCGTCCAAACAATTAATGCAAACTATAACCCTAAGAACGAAGTTCATCTAATATTTGATGAAAATATATTTTTCATTTAGGCGTTGTCATTTTTACAAAAGCTGTAAAAGGTCGCAGCGAATTTTAAAATACCATGTAGGTTTAAAACGTAATATATATATATATATATATATATATATACATACATATATTTATATCTATATATATATATATGTGTGTGTGTGTGTGTGTGTGTGTGTGTATATTTAGTTTAGCTTAACTATGTTGTTTAATTTTATTTTAGGATAATACAATTTTATAATAACTTATAAATTAAGCTTTTCGATCGGTGCAGTAACGTTAGAAATAATAAAAACTTAGCATTATAAATACGATATGATTGAATAGTATTTCATAATTTTATGTATATTGAAATATTAATTTGTAATTGAAAGTTTCTTGTTATAGAATATTTTAAAAATATATTTAATATCTTTTGTAAGTATGAATACTACACATAATGCATAACAGGAGATTTATTTTTGGTTAGAGATTTTTCTTATAATTATGAGCACAGTTTTTCCTACTGCCATTTGTCATTATTTCTAAATGATAGAATTAAATATATTCATGTATTAAAAATAGTAGCATTCAAATATTATCGATATTCCGATATAGTTATTATGCGAAATTAAACATTTTGGAAACTGTTATGTTCTTGATTTATGTTAATGTTCATTTAAAAACAAAACAGAATGGTTAATAGCTAAAATATTTTTGATACATTTTTAAAATAAAGTCTTTTATTATCGCTAAATGGCTACTTTCGTTGATGTGAATAATTTATATTTATTTAAATAAGAAATGGACTGGGTGTCCCTTGGTTTCATCATTGGTTTTCAAATTGTTTCATAATGGTAATTAATTCGTTTAGTTCTTTTGTAATGAAGGTTTTAGATAGATTATTTATTGACATAAATGCACTGTTTCTGCAAAATATAAATTATTGAGGCAATATATATATATATATATATATATATATACATATTATACAGATTGTTTTGGCATTATTGAGCAGAAACCAAAATAAAAATTACAGAGTGCTTTACGGAACTGCAATTATGACCAATAGGAGTGAGCCCAATAATTAATAATGTGAAAACGAAATACATGGTTAACTTAAAATATAAAGATAGATATCTTAATATTAAAAGAAAAAATTAAACTTTTTCCGAGTAGATAAATTCAAGTACTTAGAACCACTAATTTCGAAAAGAAATTAAATTTAAATTGGATTATAAATTCCGATCGAAAAGTGTTTACTTCGGGTAATATCAATATGGTGATATCAAATTAAAGATTCTTATTCCCAAAGTCAGGAATAGGCCTGTTGTAATGTATGGATCAGAAACATGGATTTAAAATACTAGGAACTTTGAGTTATTCAATTTTCTTGCTTGTTTTACTTTCAAAAATTAAAAGGAAAATGCACAAAAAATGAGAAATACAAAAGCAAAATATAAAATGGGTAATGGATATGAAATGGTGAGAGGTTATTGATAAATGCAGGGAACAGACGCTATAACAGAGAAAAATAAAAGGATCTAATGACTAGTACTCCAGTAGAAGTAGAGCAGTCGAGTATTCAATAAGTTTACGAACTAAAGAAAAACCAAATATCGAAAGACAAAGTGGAAGAAAATATAAAAAAACGGAGTGTTTTCAACTAGAAAATAAAACTAGCCAACAGAAGAAAGGCTTAAAGATTTTAAACTCTAAGAACACAAGAGCCGTAGGGTTAAAAAAGAAGAGTTATATCAATTTAACTAGTATGGCTTGAAGTATGTTAATTTATTACTCATCGAATATATAATATTGCTTTTAAAGTTTAATTTGCCTATTGTTTTTTATATTTTCTTCTCATATTATGTATATTATGGAAAGCAAGAACTTTCCATAATATACATAATATATAAGAAATGTTTTCATAAAATAATCTGTAAACATTTTTATACAAATGACATTGTTCGCGTATCCGGGAAAAAGAAATTGACAGTTTTTTAAAAAAGAAAGTATCACAATCATAAATTTTAATTATCCTATATTAACATTTTCTAAAATAAAATCCCGAATATATTATGGTATTTCGCTTGACTTGGAAAGATTTATCGTTTTTACAAACCCTTATAAAATAAGTGTCATAAATTTCGTCAAATTTTACGAAGTAAATACTCATAGAGTATAATAATAAACTCGAACCACATTCGCCAGTGCCTTAAACATACTTAATTGTTAACTTACAAATTTTAATACGCCACTCGACATATCATAATCATACGAAAATTTTATCATAGTCAACTTAGATGCTTGTTAGAGGTTGAATTTAATATGAAATGAGCCGCGGGGTATACCTCCGACTTAATATTCAAAATTTCGCAAGTCATATCGCAACTACGCAAAATAATATCTTGTAAGTTTTGTCATTTATAAAGATCTTCAGCGCCTTTCTTTACGCAAATTGCTTCACTTAATTAGTACTGTGTATTTACTTTTGGGATTGTTCTTAATGTTAATTGTTGCGGTTTGCGAATATAATTTATATGTATATATGTATATATATATATATATATATATATATATATATATATATATATATGTATACAGAGTGACCCATTAGCAGTGATCCAAAATGTTCGTTAGAAGTTATAATTTTTTTGTATTTTTTTGGAAAATCTCCTCCAGTCACACGAATCTCTTGTTCGAAACACTTTTGTTCGAAAGTTATTCCAAATACATGAAATTTTATACAAAAATAGAGTTGTTATGCAGCAAGTATACAAGGAGCGACTTTGGTGTTAAGTCTTAATTTCTGCTGTTCTTTGAATGTTTATGTTGGTTTTTTTCTGGTTTAAAAACTGTACACATTTATAAAAAATCATTGCAAAATCTGTACAACTAGAGATGTTTTATTATGTTAAGGACTGCTTTAGGATACGGTGATAAACTAAACAAAAAATTATTGTGATAGCTAATGCAATGTCTTCAAAAATTAACATCAATTCACCACATCACTCAATCTGAAATTTTTGCTCGTGTCCCAATTTTAGCCAAACTGAATTTGTTTCTTTAAAAAAGCATTAACTCTACTTAGAATTATCTTAGTTACTCACAAATCAATGTTTGTGATAGGGCTGTAAAATTCGGTACTCGAATAAAAGATAGATTAAATGACGTTACTGTTGGTAATAACATTAATAAAATGATCGCAAAAATATTTCATGACGGTAAATCCTGGTGCAATTGAAAAAAATTGAATCTCTAACTTCTATCTATCGACATCTAAAAGTATTCGAAAAATACCAAGAAAACTGCTTTATCTAATAGGCACAGAATTTGTTTAAGTTATACAGTTATGATAATTGTTGTACAGTCACGGTTTGATAAGTAATAATTCCAAGATATACGTGAAACCACGACTATGCAAATTAATTTTTAGCGGGCGTAAGTAAGGCCTATGAAGTTAATGTTAAACTATTAAACTTATACTACTACATAATACGAGATACTCGGAAACCAACACCCTGGTCTTTATTAGCCAGAGATAGTAGCTATGATGAAATCAACGAAGACATGAATTTATATCAGTCCGAAACTCGGTTTATAAAATGTAACTTTGTTACATATGCTGATGTTAATAAAGTTATCATTGGAAATATTTCACATCCTAAAGGGACACAATTTTATTTCAATCTCAGTTAAACCTTTATTATAAATAATTATCAAAGAAGTTTTGACGGGTATAATATACACGGTTTGTTTCAATTGGAAATCATTTACATAGAATGCAACCTTTGACCAAAACGTGATCAAAGATAAAATCTATTGTACAAGACCAAGACCAGGTAAGCCACAGCGGTTGGAGCTAAATTTTGAAACTACCAACCTAGTACCTAAATAATAGCTCGTATTAGTTATTGACATGACAATGAGATGAAAATGCTATGTACTAGTTTTATTACAACGTCTCGAAAAGATTAGAAATAACTACTTGAATGGCATATTTGAAAGTGTTTCATGGTGGTTCAAGACCGAGAAAATATTTGAGAATTTAAACATTTCGATTGTGACGCCTGAAGACACTGTCTTCGTAATCTGCTACTAGTACACTTGGTTTAAAATAAAATGGGAAGGGTGACAAATCTTAAATAAATTTGAAGATGAAGGGAAATAAATAAAATACGGATTGAAGTGGAATTTCCGTAAATATCCTAAGTAGATAATATTCATTATCTTCAAAAATAACAAATAGATAAAATATTAACTAATTGTTGAATATATTTGGCGTTAATATTGTAGAAATTCATTATTCACAATTAAATGAAACTACGTGATATAGTATTATTTCTACTTTCTTTACCACGACCTAGGTATTACAAGATATTCAGGTGGGATATTAGCAAAGTTTTTTGCTAATTGCCCACCACCACAAAAAGTAGAAATAATACCACATCACGTAGTTTCATGTAATTGTAATTAACTAATTAGATAATGTTATATGTTGAAAAATAACATTAATATTGGTAAATAATTGAATAAAAATACTGTACACCCTTAAATATTTGTAAATAAATAAGTCTGTTTGGAACCCTTACCAAGTGAGTTGTAGTCGTATTTGGAAAGTTTCTTTTCAAACATATAATGCTTAAAGTTTTTCCTTATTTTAATAATATATTTATGAATCCAAAGGATGGTGCCACTATAGGGTAGCTTGATCCAAACCAAAATGTTTGTATTCTAAGTTATCAGTCTTTTTCAACTCTACTTAAATTTACTTGCTTAATTACAAATAAACACCAATTTCCCATCAAGTTTTGATAAACTTCACAGGATATTTCGGTTTCGAATACTTTTGTATCGACAAAAAAAGTTCTTAGGGCTTAGAAATAAAATCGCATAGGGTAGCTTCCGTTCAGATTTAAAAGACGGCATATTGTTTTCCAAGACGTTTTATCATAATTGTTATAAACACCACAAATAAATAAAATTGAGGAGATAAAATTGTAGGCCGCCTTTTCGTGTAATTTGTCCTAAATGAACTACCGACATGATAACACCTATTTTGGATGATTTTATATTGTAATATTATAATCCAGCTGTTCTCACCGGAAAGAAGTTAATGACAATTTGATTAGAAAGAACACATGTTCTTTCCAACATCTCCGTGTCTATGCCAACTTGCTAACAGTATTGATCTTTCAAATGAATTTTTACAATTTTGAATTAAAACTTGTTGGTGGTAAATTCGTTTTAAGGTTTACGTTTATTTGTATCACCTTTTTTGGCATAAGATTTTTTCTGAAATTTAAATCTTTTACTTTTCTCTTAAACAAATGCTATACAATTTAATTTTTAAGTTTTGAATACTTTTTCACATTTTTAACCACCTATTTTAGACAAAATAATTGCATTATTTTGCAAAAAATTAAACACTTTTTTTACTTTCTCCAAAAAAAAAACAAAGAAATTTGGAGGTAATCCTTATGGAATCTCTTTAATTGCAGATAGTTTAAAACTGTAGAAACAAAATCTTTTATGAAATAAGATATTTATAATATTATTTTAAACAACTGGAAACTTTGCATTTTAAAATTTAATTTAATTTTCAAGTAGTGAGTTTAATTTTTGATGTAAAGTACTAGGCGTATTCACTTTTTTAAAAACTATTGTTTGTCATTAATGCATGAGAAAATCAGAGAAAAAGAAATTTAAGTAAAGAAACATGTAATTAATAAATGGTAAAATGAACGTTGTGTAATGTGAAAAGTGATCTTTATGGATATATAATTTGTAACAAGAAATTATAAAAAAGTTGGGCTCAAAAATACTCATCAGCATCATCGCCAAAGCTCACTAAATAATAAAATAGAGAAAACGTTCAAAGCTATAGGAAGAAGAATCGAATAGTTACGCAACGGTTATATTACTCCGGTTTTATATCTGTAAAACCTTTAGAAAGTGATCGATTTTGATCCCATTCTGCAATGGTTTCTAATGGATATATACGAGTACATTGTACACCGTCAGACTTATATAGTTTTCTTTATTTTTTTTATGAATTCGTTGTAGAATAAATGTAATATTCATAAGTGCAAGTACAGACTCACCCTAACTCTTAATTTTTTTATAAATATTTTTTTTAAAGTATTGCATTAAAACTCAATTTTAATACAGTACTTTAAAAAATATATCCAAGCAGATTGCAATAAAACTTAATTTTTCTCCTTTAAAGAATCACATCATACCAAGACGGTACATCCGACATGCGAATAGTTTTTGGACCACACATTTCTTTTTTTACTTATTTTCTACATTTTATAACTTTCTTTGTGTTTCTACGTTTCTGTATTTTATAATTTTTAATGTGTTTTCTGAATACTGCTTATTTTTCTGTTTTACATATTTAAACCATTGACTGGCATTATTAAACCATTATGCACGTAACAGGTGAAAACACCTGTTTGTTCTACAGGTGTTACAAATATTCAGCAAAAACAACAGGTGAAAACACCTGTTATTTTTGCTAATTACTTATGCTCCTCTAAAAATTAGCTTCTGGCAAATCAGTTGCTATAGCCAGATGGGATAATTCTTCGTAAACAGTAAATATTGCACTCATTTAATCAATACGATTTTATTACTATTTTGCTTAATTATATTCTACAAATAAGCTACAGTTTTTTCTAAGATCATAATATATTTACAATTTTTCTACAACTTTTGTTAAGTACATGAGAAAAATGAAATAAAATTAATTTAAAAATATTTTAACAAAATTGGGTATTTTAAAATAAAATATGATGATTTTTTTTGCATCATATGAAAATAATAATTTTATATGTCTGTAATTAACAAATAAAAAAAATGTCGTGCAAAATAGGCAACCCCATTTCTGGAACTTATGGATATCTTGTATACGAACCAATGCCATGTTTTATGAGCCATGAAAGAATTTCCTGCATATCTGATATAATTCATCAACTTTGCTCTTCGTGAAACTAAAAAATTAAATAATTTTTTGGTTTTCTGTTCATTCGTTGGTACTTTGCATGAATGAAATCATTATTACCATTTAAATTTTTACTACAAGAGAAGCTAGTATTATATTAATGGAAAACCCAAAGAAAAAAGTTCGAGGTTCAAAATTGTTATGAACTTTAAATTGAAAAGGAACTTCATGTTTTTTTGCCCTCGAAATCACAAAATAAATCATAATTACTTTCGATACCCGTTATTATTCCAGACCTTGAGTACATTTTCATCGACGCATCTATTAGATCAACTGAAGAATACTAGTTTTTTTTCAGTAATATTACTGTTTAATCCAAAAATTGGTGAAGTCAGCTGTGTAACGATTGTTTTGTGATGGACGGTTTACCTCCAGTATCATCATAATATTTGCATTTATATACAAATGTATTGTATACCATAATTGGTTGTTTTTAGTGTCATACAAACTTTCCATACACATTTTTGCGTTGCATTTAACAGGTTTAAACTTTATGTACACGAAGCCGACGTATGTTAAATATGGTATAATATGACATCGTCCTCAGGGCAATATTCCAATTCGCGCATCGGAATTATGACCTGTCATAAAAAATAATCAAGTAAAAAATGATAGTAAAATCTTGTTAATTATATGAAGAGACTGCAGTAGTTACCATTTACTAAATTTTTTTCAGTATAACGTGCGTGTGTGAGGGTGCGCGTGCGCGCGTGCGTGCGTACGTGCATGTGCGTGAGTGCGTGTGTGTGTGCGCGCGGGTGCGCGTGTGTGCACGCGTGTGTGTGGGTGAGCGTGTGCATGCGTGCGTGTGCATGTGTGTGTGTGTGTGGATGTGTGTGTAGTATTACTTTTCTATTAGTATTACTCTTCTATTACATTAACTTTGTAGTATTACTCGTCTATTAGTACTTTGCCATACATCAAAGGATAGTATGCATTAATACAATCCGTTACAAAGTGATCTCATTGGAAATTACGTGATAGGTACTATGAATTACGTGTAACGAATTGATCATCCCCGCGTACGTATCAACGACAGGTTTGAGTAATTTGGGTTATTACGGCAACATTCATAAAACTAATATACGTATTAACTTTCACGCAGACTTTTCACGGACTAAGACGTAACTGACCAACACGCGCATATTATCGGTATATAACAGTGACGAAATAATTATCGGTATATTACAGGTACCTCTAATGTATTTGGAAGTTACCCTATAGTTTTTAAAATATTAAAACTCATATACTGCTTTATATCAATATTGTTATTCATAACTGTTTTCAATTCTTGCTTCATACAAACTGACGATGTGGTTTTTTCCATATTCTATAAATTAAAATTTTCAATTTTCTTTTTCTTCAATTACGATTGATTGATTAAGGAAACCTTAATCAACAAATAAAATGACACATTAGCCACTTTTGTTTTCATACATCATAATTTCTAGGTTCAAGGCAAACTGAGGAAGGTGAACAATTTTTTGACAGATCTCATAGATTGATAGACTTTTAAAAGTTTAACGTTTAGATAAGAATAGCAATACAACAATGTGATACATCCGCAATCCATCTCTGGCTTTCTATTTAAAAGGTTATTATTCGCTTATTTTTCAATCATATATTATAATTTTATCATTACTGGTTTTTAATAAACTCTATTTTTATATTTTAATAAAAAAAATATTTTAGTATATTAAACTATCCTATTTTATATCTAAAATCTCAAGTAAACGAAATTTTGTTTGGATATGGTAAGTATTTATATTTTATTGGGATTTAAAATATGTATAAATATGTCCTCAAATTAATGCCAATACAGTTTTCCATTTAATTATTACACCATAAATTAAAAATATTTTAATATTAAAGGCCATAATATGCAATAACTTGTAAAATAAAAATTTTCGAAATACAAGAAAAATTACAAATGAACTGATCTCCGTTCTGTATTAACAAGTTTAGTCATTTCAATCATTCCACTATTGAAGAAATGTTATTAAGTAAATTTTCCTTTTCAGGCTAATTATACATATATAATAATCAAAATCCATATAAATTGTAATTTTAAAAATAGTACTAATAAACTGGGGTATTTATTACACTTACTTACTTACACGTAAAGCTATTTCCACACTTATATATGACTAAATTATTCATAAAAACGGATATGCGGATCTTTATTTTAGCAAAAATTACAAAAGTTTTGAAATTGACTTTAAATAAAAAATGACATATTTAAATGTACAAAAACTGACATCTTATTTTATATTTAGTTTTGATTATATATACCGAAACAATATTGTAAAATAAACGTTAGGTTGACGGAGACAAAATATTTCTTACCACTACTTACTCCATAATTAAATATATTCGAATTTAATAACATTTTACAATGTAGGCTACGGTTCGTCTTATTAAAATTTTAATTAATTTCATATTTCGAACTTTTATTACAGAATAAAAATTACAACTGTATTTGATATCCTACAACAAAATTTTCAGTTAGATACTATTAGAAAAACATGTAATAATTTAAAGGTCAGAAATAAAAAAAAACAAAACTTTGTCTAAACTTATTCAAGAAAATGTTACTTGATTCGCATAATAAAACAGGGGAAAACTTTATGTGAGATAATGAGAAAACGCACAATTTGAAACGATAATGGATAAGAAAACCAAAGGATTCACGTGATGGGGTAGAGAAAAAATTTACTACTCTAAATATTCTTATTCTTCATTACCGTAAGAATTTGCTGTGTATAAAAATCATATCAGAAAAAATTCGTGTTAAATTAAAAAAAGTGAAAACGTGTTACGGAATATGGATTTATTCTTAGATTTGTGTAGAACTACAATTATACATTGCAGTATAAGCGTTTGGTTTAATTTATTCCAAACAAATTCACAAAAACACCACAAAACATTTGTACGGACTCTACACGCGTTCAAAAATATGTCATACAATAAACGTAAAACGTACTGACCAAAGTGCAATTAATAACATTTTTTAGCGACAAAAATATTACAAACCATAAAAATATATTGATATTAATATCAGCTAATACATTTTGAAAAATATATTAGTCAGTATCTGAAGATATATTCCAACGAGTCTCCAACCTGAAATAATGAAAACAGTTAAGTCACAACGACTGTAATTTATGACAAGGACCACCGCATCCAGCCCGTCGCTTAAAAAAATAAATGAAAAAAGGTCATTGTAAGGCTGAGCATTAACTTTAATAAGCGACTTGCTTTTCGAACGGTGATTTACAAATATTCAAATTGGTTTTTATTTCCTATCGTTTCCAATTCTTCGAATGCCCATAATCATAAATCAGAAGTAGCGCCCCGTTTTCCTTTTATAATATTTATTTTAGAATATTTATTTATCTTTACATACTTTAGTATTGAAGTTTCATGTTATTTCATTTTTATTATTAACAAATAAAAGTTGACGAAAAGTCTATATTCAGAATCATCTGATGGCTTTCAGATGAATCTGGACTTCGGCTCTTTCAATTAATTTTTAATATAAATACTATTTTCCTACTTCATCGGTTATGCAAATATAGGCAAAATTAATTTTAATAATAATATAAAAATAGAATGGAAAATTGTTACTATATTTAAATAATAAATTAAGGCACTGTGGTTAAAGGTTTTTCAAGTAACCTTTGCTTTAACAAATATTACGAAACAATAAAAATGTCGAATTATATGTTTAAAAATTTTATTTCATTTCAGTTATTTATTTACAATTTCAATTAATTAAAGGAGAAAGCTCAGTGAAAACATGATTGAAATTTTATTTTAGGAACATCAATCTGAACTGCGAGTAATTAATGATTTGGATAATTTTTGGAGAAAAGGTATCTCCCTATTTTATTCCCTTATCCACTCTCACTCATTTGACTTCTGATTGAATTAAGAAATTGGTAGTAAATATTTATGATTCTTTCACCTTCTTATGTTTTGTAAGAACAACAAAATTCAACCATCTAACCGTTAATGAAGTATGAAGATCAGACTATCTCTCTATAGAAATATCTCAATTGAAACTAACTCGACAACTATTTTATTTTATTTCACTTCATTTGAATTTTGACGCTGTTTCCATGAGATGACATAGAAAGAAGGTTTTTGTAGATCTATTTCTTATAAAATAATGCGAATTCTTCTTAAATATATCTCATTTGATCAAAACAAGTATGTATTGTGAAATGTTTTAACATCAATATTTAAAAAAAAGCAAATCAATTTATAGACTTGATTTTACACACTATGTAACAAATCAGATCACAGCAAAAAATTGCTCAGTAAAGACCTCGTCACAATATAATTACATATAGTACATCTACATCTTTAGTCATGGCACCCTTTACAGAGTATTATTCGTACATTTTATGCAGTATGAACTGATTTTTTAACCTAAAATCCGCATCCAAATAAAACAATCAAAACTATCTAAAATTCATATGAAGGGTAGATTTTATTGTTGTACAAGTGGATTTGACCACTCGACTCTCATTGAAAACCCAGTCAGTACTAGTTGTCATAAGTAATTTAAAATAGTGAAATAGTGAATACTCTAACGACAAAAAAATATGAAAAAATTAAATACCATTTTGATATTAAAAAACGTAAATATCATTTGCAATATTTATGTTACTGACTTTAGAAAAACCACAACGGCGCGGTTATTATTTTTATCGGTAGCAAAGCGTTGAATGTTTGAAGTTATATAAAAAAATTACACACTACTTGAAACTATTCCTATGAAAAAACAACTGAACTTTTTTAATTGATTTTTGGTGCATGGTTGGGGAACACCATGTGATATATAAGGATCTAGTTAATGTCGAACAGTCAACATTACATGTTACGTACAGTCAACATCACTCCATTAAACACGATATCAAAAAAATGACGGGTAAATATATGTTTTCTCATTTATGATAATGGTATTTTAAGGGTTTTGAAGCAAGGAGAAACGTAAACAATTTTAATACTTAATAAAAACGTCAAGAAAAGTTACCAAAGCCAAATGCTTTAGTAATTTTTTTTAATATTTAACAAAAATCGCTACAATCAATATTTTTGGTTTCATCTAAATTGTGAGTTACTCGTCTAGCGAAGAATTTTATAATATATAAAAGTTCCTATATACATTTTCGTATTTAACTCGTATCCATGCTAAAAGTAGTCACTCTTTGATTGTGAGTAATACTCGCTCGGCTCCGATTACGAGCAACGCAAACCATGAATCGTTAAATCATTTGTGAACTTTCCCCTCCGATAGAACTTTTGTTATAAAGTTAACTCCAAGTCTTTCATGCACTTAAACAAATTTTTCAAAGTTCAAAATAAGCTTTTGCAATACCACAATTATCGGACATTTAAAAAAATCACAAGTCTTATGAGAGCCACATTATTTTGAAAGTAAAGATATTCAATAACATAAACTCTGCTTCTATCTTTTAATGTTAAAATTTTAATGTAAATAATGATAGCCAGAATAAAAGTAGAATTGTAAAAAAGGCTTAAGTAGCAATTCTAGTAAACAGTTTACATACTTATCAACTGCATATGAATATTTTATCCAACTTGTTATATTATATCGTGTATATCAATGGGCTAGAATCATTATTTTCTTATCAGAAATATTTTCTACAATAAGTTTTTCAATAGACAAATATTTCATGTCAACGAAATATTCAAAAAAGAAACTATCACTTGATTTATGTCACTTTTTCTGTTCTCTTTATTTTTTTTATTCTAATTTGAACATTTTGATATTATTTAAAGCATTTCCGTGATGAAATCAATCAAAATTTAGCTTGGTTGAAACAATAGCAAGTTCATTTAAATATATTGTATCAGATATTATTTTATCTAAAGCTGTATACATAAAATTTATTTTGCAATTTAATAATTACCATTTGAGGAAATCTAACCTAAAACTTATTTTTCTACCCGGATTAGGTTCATTTTTAGTACCATTGTAACAACATGGAATCGTTCAAAAAATTGAAAAACTTAATTTCGGGTAATTTATACCAAAAACTTCTTGCGAATTGTGTTACGCGTAATGATTTCAGTTAATGTATTTTGAATGAAAATGTGATGAAACAAATGAAGCCGTCTTCAGTTTTTTAGATACTCCGCTTTAATTGTTAAATTTTTCTCAATTTAATTCGACGTTTTAATTGCATCATATATTTTCAAAATTTTTCATCACTTAGGTACTCTACGTTAAAAAATATTACTCTTGCAATATTTCTTTACAAATATTAATGTCTATTATTGAAATAACTTCATTGATATTCATTTTCTAGACTCTTTATATTAATTCTCTACTTTAAAAATGAGGAAATGTTTTATTATATTTAATTTTTCGATAAATTTTGGTTTCTGCTGCAATAATATGAGGGAATACAATAATATATTACACTGTATTAAAAATCGTAAACCAGTAAATTTAATATAGTTAATATAACTAACACATTTTCTGAGTATTGTACTATCGTTCTAACTCACTCACTCCTTATGTTGCAAACAAAACAATGATAACAATATATATAGAAAACTAGCATTAAGATAAAATGGAAGAATAAAGTAATATAGTGATTAATTATGACATGAGCTAAATAAAACCGGCCGATCGCAAGAGGAGCAAAGCGAGACTTGTTTTTTTTGGAAATTCATAAATCATTAGTGTTGGGCGGCGCCGGATGCCAACGACGCAACGTTGCTCGTTAGGGCAGTGACCTACTCTTAATGTGTCGATTCCATATCTCATCCATTATAATTTAACACACTTCATTAATTCGCGTGGACGTTTCCATTTTTGGAAAACAAACACCTCTTACTTGCTAGACATATATTTCAAGGCCGGAATTGCTGATGAAAATTAATGATGTAGGATATGCTTAATGTAATGTATTAAATCTCCAGGTCTTTAAAGTGTTCCACTATCTTACATATTGTATAACTTGCGGTGTGTACTTTATTATGGATTAGTTATACCAGCCTCTATACTTGAAAATAGTTAGTAATTTTAATTCGAATAATTTGGCAAGTAATCAAATTTCAATATACCTTTTTCGAAATTGGAGAATATTACATAATTTTTTAATATATTTGTTATGATCAAAATTGACTTTGAACAAATATGTCTCAATTCGTCGTGTTGTTTATACGTCTGTACGTATTAAATACAAAGAAGATCTCAATTCTCGATCCTTGGACGACTAAATGATGGAAAAGCATGGCATTTTTGAAATACGAAAAGGAATCATAGGAAATATTAAAAAAAATCAAATATGCAAATAACCATATTAAAGGTTATTTACTTATAAAATTACTCAAGTTATAATTACTTTCATCACCAAAACTCGAAGCTGGCGCGTTAGTCAATAACAAAGCACGCACTCGCGAAGGGTACATTGTAAAACACCTAAAGGTAGTGTGTGGTGTGAAATAATAGAACAATATCATTACCAATATGTTACTAGTGTTAGTCCAATGTGTATATATGATTCTAAATTGGGATAAATATTATTTTTTGATAAATTAAAGTGGAATAAAAAAGTATAGATACAGAAAAATTAAACAGAAACATATTTCTATATGAATATATATTAATACGCTGTGGACGTAGAATTTTTTTTCGTTTCTTTTAATTTTTATTTTCCCAATCATTTCGGTTATATTTATTTATGAAAGGCAGTGCTTTGATTTATATTTTTTTATATGAATTTTTAGTGCAATTTTTTAGCAATGATAATTTGATATTTGGCATATTTGTAAAAATAATTAATGGAAAGGATGAAATAACTTTCGAATAAATTACGAAACAATGAGAAATTAGTTATTGTTATAAACAGATGTTGAATAATAATTAAAATATTTTTTTTCTTTATTCCTCTGTGAAATATAAGACTACAATATTATATACCATTTTTATTTGAGCTCGATTATAGAAAATAGCACTCACCTTCCAAAAAATTAATTACCACATTTCAATTCCAATATAGTCTCAATAAAAATAATATTTGTAAGTTTTATTATAGTAAATGGAATCTTTATAAAAGAAATTAAGAAAAAAACTGGATATGTACAATTAATATTTCTTTCGATGAAATTATACCATAGCTTGAAAAAATCGACTTACCTTACGAATTTAACAGTATGTCCGCTAGTTTAAGTGAATAAGTGCTTTTTGAAAATCCATTATAAAAATTTAGGTAATTCAACCTTAAATCTATTTTTATTAATGCTTTAATGTATTTAGGTACGTTGATATTTATTTAATAAATACACCTAGTTGCGATTAGGTTGGAAACTGGAAACCCCCCTAATTTTTCCAGTGATTTCGGGAATCTTACAGAAATTTCTCGATTGTTTCTAGTAAGGTTTATAAAGAGCACAAGAGAGACATGCTCTCCTACTTCTCTAGAAAAAGAGTTTCATTTCATCGGAAAGAAGTGGAAATATTCTGTTTGAAAATCATATAACCTTACATCTTTTTAATTTAAGAACAGAGTAAAGTAGCCATGGAATTATATGAAATTAAGATTTGAAAAATTAATTTTCCTCGACGATTAACAGCACATCCATGCCACTATCGAATTCGAATAATATAGTACACGTATTGTAATGTTTTAACTTCAAACCATTTAGAATTAATTTTAGAATCACCTGAAAATAATAGAACAAAATTAGACCTACCACAACGTACCACTCTCGGCGTTTAAATGGAACAAAATAACAAGTGTTTTGCAGGATGGTTGGGTATTACCAATAAGCGACTTGGCTTCCTAACATTGATAAATAACTTCTTATTTTTTCTCGAATAATTTCAATCAAATATCTATTATCATAACTAATGATCTCACTGGTAGTTTCTTTTGCGGGCGTACTTATTGTAATAATACCATTATTATGATTACTAAACATATCTGGTTATATAACTTCCTATTAATTGCGTTACTTGTAGATTTTTAAAAAATGTATAAAAAATAATGTGTATTCCGAAATAGCTATCTCGTTGTCAAATTCAAAGCCTATCTTTTTCTGACATACGCACACACAAGCTCGCGCGTACGTGCCTGCGTGTACACGCACGCACTCACGCACACGCACACGCGTAAACCTACAGGCGCGCGCGCGGGCGAGCGCGTATTGAATAAAAGACATAAAAGTAAATAATAAGGTTTAAAAATTTCTCATAGTATCATATTTAAGTGGATACAATTTTGGTTTATTATAAACCGATCGAAATAGACTTCGAACATAGCAAAAACTACGATGGAGGTTAAACCTGATGGAGACCTTCAAATAGTTATTTGAAATAAAATTTCAAAACTCCACGTCGACTAGTTTCCTGCAATAAAAAAATATTCAAGTGCAAATGTCACCAAAAAAGTTTTTATTTAATATATTAGCTAATATCTAAATATTAATTATTTTTTATTTAGATATTAGCAAAAAACTCTTTCAATTTTATCATCTGTAAATTGTATTGTAAAAACAGTAACTATCAAATTGTATAATATCCTACAAAAAGTTCATAACTCCTGCATAAATAGTCTTCAGAACTTAACTCTTGAGACGTATGTGGGTTATTGCCCAACATGAAGAAATTAACGTAGAAAAAAAAAAAATATTTCATTATTTATTTTTTAATTGTTGTATCATGTAGTGTATCTACACTTGAAATCTTCTCTTATAATTATATTTAAGATAATTCAAGAGACATTGTTTTCACAATTGTCGTTAAAATAATTTAAGGTCGAAACTTGAAATGTGTATGATGTACTAATAAAACGGATTACCTGTATTATTTGAAAAGTTAATACTTCGAATAACAATAAATTAGCACGCAAATTCAGGGAAGAGCAAATGCAGCAAACGATTTTTCTTAATTGGGAATATTATTCGAAAGAAGAAATAATAAACATTACAAAATAGTTTTACCCAAAACTTTATTTAAAATATTTCCAGAGCTATTAAAAAAGTTTGGAAAAATATGTACTCATTACACGCGCTCTCCATTTGTAAAAATTGCTGAAATCAAAATTATGAAGACAACAACGTTCTTAGGAGTTCGCGACGCAATGATTACATGGTATATATTCTAGGCCATATATATTTACATGGTGAAAAATATAAGCAATATTTCAGATATGAAATATAATTTTCAATACTATAATAGGAACATTACGTAGGGCAAATAGTACCTTTTGCACACATTAATTAACTGTTTACATATGCCTAAGTTATGCTGTTTCCTTGCAACGTGTGTTCTGTTCGCATTTAAAATATTTTTTGTTTTGATTTATATTTGGACCACTTAGAGATTTTGTCTACTTTAGCATACTATTTGTGCACTAAGTTCTTTTATTTTATATCATAAATATAATACATTCCTACGTTCTAAAACTGTGTAATATTTTTAACCAATTTTTGCATGCTTAAATGGGTACTTTCTTGAATAAAAATTATGTGATTTATATAATTTCTCTGTATACAAGAGTGATTTTAACAAATCAATTTTATTTGTCTCATTTAATCAAGTAGTACTACATATTTTTACGTTTCAATCATATTAAATAATATAAACGTATAATTAGAAATGTCAATTTAATTCTCATGTAATCATATGGAAATTTCAATGGACAATACGATGAAATACTTGTATTGGTGTATTTATGTCTTATGATGCATCTGTGGATACAAAGTTCTACAATATATAGGTTCAGACTTGTGAACAGAAATAATGTTCCGAAACGATGACGTATCCTATCACACCGTGAAAATACGAAATTATTTACGAGTAAACAAAGATTCCCCGGGAAATAGACAGGTTTTGGTGGACTAATGTTTAGCATCAATGGTCTCGAATTAAGTCCAGGTGTTTTCATATCTAATAATGTTAACTGTAGAAACATTTGCTTGTTTGTTAATAGTTCGTGTTCTTATGACAATTACATAAATATTTTAATAAATATTTCTCATTCACCTTGTGTTGATTTATGCGTGTCTATAACTGACTTTAAGAAATAGGGGTTTAGTATTAAACAATTTAATTGCCAGTTTACATATTTTTTATTCCTCAAGAAATAGACGGCTTTTAAGATATCAAAGGCATACAATTTTGAAAGACTTTTGCTAAGTTGATATTGAGGAGCGGGTATTTTATTTCCAAGTTAATGATTTCTAATATTTTTTATGGTCCATTTAAAATTGTCTACCTCCAAAGTTGAATAAATTTCATAAACTTGCAAATGAATATTTATTTTATTTGAATAGGAAAACTAAATAAAATATATAAATTAATGTTCAAACAATGAAAACTTGATAAATGTCTACCATAATAATGTAATAGAAGTGATTCGGTAATAACTATGGATTGATTTAATTCCACATATTAAAACGATTTAAAAATAAAGAAGATTTCGATCGAGGCTTTGCATAAAGGAAATTATTGATATATCAATACGCGGATTACTATGTGTTTAAAACATTTTAGGCATATTCGTAAAATTTGTCATTATTTATTACTCGCAGCAATTTCAACGTTACATTTGTATGTAAATCTAGTCTTCTAAATTATTGAGAAACATCTATTGTAAATAATGTAATTCGTTTGATTTGTGATTAGATTTTTCCTCGATAAATCGATTCATTGATGTTCCATACTATCTACTTGTTTTAGTATAGTATTATTTAAAAATATAATATACATATATATATATATATATATATATATATATATATATATATATATATCTGTTTGTATATGTATGTATGTGGACATATTTTGAGGAACTAAAAAAAAGTAGGAAAACATAAAATTTGTTTTCATTACGCACTGATCATCTACACAAACATATGTAATTTGAGAATAAAGGGATTTGAATTGAGTTCTATTTACAACTTTAATTTTTTATGGATCTCTTTCAATTTCTTCGCTATTATAAAAATACATTTTTTCCCTTTATGGGAATAACTCCATAATTGTTTAATTAAATTTCACCTCTGTCTGCCCATACACCCATAAACATGTTTCCAGGAAAGAATAATTATTGACTTGTCAAATAACATTATTTATTTTTTACAGAAAACCAGATACAATTGCAAAATGGCCATGTTGAATTTAGCCAAAAATATTGGCATTTGGACCACGCGTGGAAAATGGAAGATCGTCAAATATTTAAACTAAAATACGTCACGGATGTTAAAGAATATATACATAATTAAAATAAAAGTTTTAAAAAGTTGGATCGACTTGTAAATAAAAATGGATATTAGAAAATATGAGTTTTACTTTTTTCTCTTTTTAAACCATTTATTATGAAATTTTATATTTCTCTCTATTCATATATTTCTTTACAATTGTTATTTAAATATTGTATAGTTTTCTTATCTATATATATATATATATATATGTTTATACTATTTGGTATTACTTTGATATCGGATTGGTAGGCTGAAAGTTTTGTAAAATTAAAAGGTAATTTTTAAATAACAAGAGAATCAGATATTTCGGATATAATGTTTAATATGTTTGAATCAAAAATATGATGAAGAGAGAGCTAAAAGTATATAACTTTAGTTTGCAATATTTTTATGCTAAATTTCAGCGACATTAATTTTAATAAAATAAATACTTTTATAATTTGACTTCTATCTATAAATAAAAGGAACAGTAGAAAACTAAATCAAATTAGACTTGCCAATGTTTCGATAAGTGGTTATAATTAAAAAAATATATAGTTTTTCGATACACTTATATTTAAATTAATTCTATAACAGTGTAAGTAGAATACATATTTAATATCAGCCATTAAAATATGCATGTAAAGAATTTATAAGGTTTTCAATACTTATGAAATTGTTATTTTACATTAAAGAATTTAATAGCAAATATGATGAAATCTACATAGAAACAAAATACAGAAATACGGGTGAAAAACTTATTTTGACCGAAGAATATCATGTTTTAAAAGCAAAATACGGGGAAGACTGAAAATTTCTGAACCCATGGTTCCAAAAGTCAAGGAAATGGTCTCAAAAAAATTTGTTTTCCAATATAATCCCCTAGAAGTTCAATATATTTCTCACCGCTTTTAAAAGGGGCTTATCTTCCTATGAAGAAATAGTTCGTATCTTTGCCCTTAGAATATTTTTCTACGACTGTCTTCGACTGATCTTCGTCCTCACAACTTTCGCTACGTAAATTATTTTTTAAAATATTAAAAAGCAATTAATCGCCTGTAGTCAAATTTGGATTATATCGTGGGTAGTTAAATTTTCTATTGCACGTTAGTCAAACTGTGGGCTGACTCATGGCGTATGAATCAGGACAGTCATCTTGAATATGTAGATAAAACGTGATGTATGGATTTGATTTTAGTAAGATTAACAATTATGATATTTTACGTTGTAAAATATTTATTCTTAAAATGACAAAGTATACACTTCTAAATATAAATTAGAATGAAATGCGTAATGGAAGCAATATTACACTGATTATTTTTTAAATACACGTCCAAGGTCGAAATGTAGTTAAAAACTGTAGGTACAGTAGAATACTGGCACGTCTGATATCGCCGATGACATTATCTTCAATTATGTTCTAAATATGTTCAAAATTTTAAAATCTATATTTTTGGTTGAATTATTCGTCATTCAAAGTGTTAACGGGATTTTTCCTGAATTTGTACAATTTCTCCTTTCGCATACGAACCACCCTTTCCAACTCTCCCACTTTCATATTTCTTGTAAAATCGATATTATTATACGAATACGTAGATTCATATATTTAAACAATTGAATAACGATGATCGAACTATATAACAAACATGAAATGTCAAACTTCAAAAAAGTTTTTGAGATTAAAACCACACTTTAAACTATGGAGTACGATGATTTAGCTAACAATATCTTAGATACACAAGGTTTAAGCTAAAACAATCTAATTCCGTTTTTATTAATAAGAGAATTTTCCACTCCTCGTCGTAAAGTTAAATCCAGGTTGTAACTTTATTAATCTATATTTATTAATAAGGGGATACAGGTTTTCTCCGTCAAGTGTAACTTTTACTCTGCGATTTGTATTTATTTACTAGACAAAATATTGTGAATAGTTATTAATTTCGTTACTTAGGCATAAAGACCTTTGCATAAAAAGAAGACATTTTTTAAGTTTTTTGTTGGAAATATTGTGATGAAATGGATTGCTTTTTTTGGCAATATTGCATTTCATCTTTATTACTAGTAATATAGGGATATATTTAGAGCCATATTATAAGCCTTTAATACTAAAATATGCCGATTCACGATTCACAGCAATAAAATGCCCATAATTTTGATTGATTTTTAAAATATGTACAAGTTCCTTAAGATATGTATCGTAAGTTTCTTTCTTTTATTTATTTACTGATTAAAAAACTGTTATGACATAAATATTTGGATGTTTGATTAGAGAATAATAATTTCTTCACCATATGAGTACAGACGAAGGATAGAGGAAAATAGTTTATTCATCATGCTCTTAACTTGTAATAATCATCCACGCAACTTTTTTTTATATTTCTATTAAATTTAACTTTGTCTTTAATTACTTTTCCGATAATGCAGAAAATTCGTGTTTTTTCCCTGTGATTAAAAATTATATAAATTTTCAAATTTGAAAGTCATGGAAAACTCGTCAGACAATTTTAAATACATACATTTATTCAAATGTTACTTTCTGGTAATACGAATCTAATAGAACGAAACGTAAATATTAAAATATACTATACAAATACCAAGTTCACAATGATATATTCTTCCAATGCTTATGGCATAAAAGGAAAATGCGGGGAAATTTGTAATTTTTAATTCAGGATAAGAGGCATTCGAAGAATTTGAAAAGAGAGAGAATGAAAAGCGATTTTATTATTTGTAAATCAACGTTTTGAAACCTATTTTTTTTTAAGGATAAGACTTGCCACATTTATTATTTGTTTAAGAAGCGGACGTAATGCTTTGGTTCTCTGTTAAAAATTGCTATTTTTGTGACTTAACTATTTTCATAACTTCAAGTTGATGCCTTTATCTTGATGAAGTTTATCTTCAAATATTTTTTTCCTCATCTTAAAATATATTGAGGTATATTTTTTTCTGTATCAGCGAAATATTTTCGTCATTTAAAAATGTGATTGTCAACTTTGCATTGGATACTATGGTTCTTACGCTTTATGTCTTATACCTAAATTTTTGTAACTGTTATCAGTTTGACTTTTTAATAAATGTGGTTCTTAACTCTTCCTTGTACCAAGTAATTCTGCGAGAATTTTAAAGGAATAAATATTGACTAATTAACGACAAAGCACATAAAAATAGGTTTCAACCATCTAATATAGAGCGTAATATAGCGGTAAAGTTAAAGAAATAATACAGAAGAAAACTTACTGATGGATTCTATCAATCGGTTTTCATTTTAAATTTGGCTAGATATTACCTTCAAGTAATTTTTTAAGAAGAGACAAAATTTTACGTTAATAAACAATAATAATATTTTTACCCCATGGCGTGATTTTTATTTCCATTAAAATTTATTTTCATTTATTTTAGTTCCAAATTCTTTGAATTCAAATTATCATGAATCAGTTTCTCGGCTATTTACCAAATAACAAAGACATATTAATTTCGATAAACTTAAATACCCATTTAATTTTTTACATTGGACCTTTATACTATTGAATATTTTGTAATTTATTTATTTGGAAGTTTTACCGCTAGAAAAATATATTGGCAGAAATAATTGCTAGAAAAATATATGGCAAACATAATTGTAATCAATATCTTGCAATAAAATATTAAAATGGAAAATCAGTTATAACTGAGATAAAGCGATCAAAATTTATTATTTGTTATATAATAAATTCAATCATATTTATGTATCTGTGTCAATATGGAAACAAAACCATTTAATTTTCCTAAAAATTTTCACACCCGCTTACTTGTCTCCCTTTTGCATGGTTTCAAGCTAGATTTCCCACACTCGAAAAACTTTCACCTGCACAGTATTTTGGCTAAATATGGATAACAACCTCAGATTTCACAGCTATGTCATTAAAACTTGCCAAGAAGGCTAAAGGTACTAGAATTTGTCATATGGCATTCTCTATTTCTGATATCTTCATTTTGCGATATCAAATGTGTAGTTGCTTTACTTAATTCTTTCGTCTGAATCGGTGTGGTCGTCTGGTCTCAATATGAAGCTAGTTATAACCTCATGCTTATGAAAATATTAAAATTTTTATATTGCAAAATGTATAAGTATTATTTTTATTTATTCCCTTCAGAATTTATAATGGGCATGGCCGGATAAAATTTCCTTCAACTCTGATGGGAATTATGTTTGATAATGATTTTTTTTAAAATCACTAAATCATGATACTGATGAAGAGGATTACTAGAAAAGGGGACAAAAAAAGGGGAAAAAAACAAACGTCATAGTTTATTTTATCTATATAGAGCGTGCAGGAATACCCTAAAGAGTTCACCTGATTTTCATACTCTCAGGTTGTTTAATGCGGTATTGAAATATTCATTCAGTCCAGATATTTTTTATGCTCTATTCTCCACTAGGAATGGAGTCACGGAGTTGCTTGGGGTTCACGACTAGTTAGAATTATTTTTATTTTAATTATTGTTTATTCTGGTTTTATTTATTACTATTACTACTTTTGTATAATATTCGTTTTTATACTAATTTTTTTATATTGAACCATTTGTTATTATATTCACTCACATACACAACGCATTGGGTAAATCTGCAAATAAATAAATGAGATATTATAGATATTTAAAAATGAGAAATTAAAACATTTTGACAAAACATTGAGCCACCTTCAAAACCAGTGAGAAACATAAAAAAATTGAAACAGGGGTACTTGGTGGTATTGCAAATCAAAACCATTTCAGAGCATAAATAAATTTGCGGAATATTACTATTGCTCAAGATTTTTGGAATCAGTGCCAAGTAAAATAAAGCATTCACCTACGTATGTGTGAACGTGTACGTAGGTGAGCGAGAAGAAGAAGGTCGACTTGGCACCGATTCTATAAATCTTTAGTTGTAGCAGTATTTTAAATTTTTTTACATGCAAGAATTATATTGTTGTGCAAAATTTCCAATTAAGTATGAAATATTGCTTAATAGGCAAACTTGTATTTTATATATTTTATGATATTTAGTGCGCTTGTTATTCGGTGGTAATTTGAAATAAGTTCCATTTTTCTTTTTGGAAAAGAAGTTTTATTTAAAGATAATTTTGCTATCGCGTCTTGAGTGAATGCAGACTTGTATTAAAAAAGGTGTCTTATTTTATATTACATCAAAGTCATATCAACCCAGACATATTTTTAAAACTGTATATTTTAATCCCCAAAAGTGATAAATGGCCGATATCGAATTAGAATTTTACAGCTGAATGCAAGTTATATATTTTCAGACAACCAATTCTACTTGTATAATAGTCTTGTCGCAAAGACGTTTCAAAGGAAAGTACTACTGTAAATTATTTGATTTTAATGCCCTAATAAAGAAAAACTAGAAGTGAAAGTTTCGAGACTGAAAGTAGGAAATTTACGTATTTTACGATTATTGATTTTTGTTTGCCCCTATCGATGCTGTAAATTTTTAAGAAACAAATAATTTTTGGTGCATCGCATGACATATATCTTCAGTATCGCATTATCTCAAACGAAATGCAGATTAATATTATCTATTACTTTATATTATTCGTAAATTCGGTAACCGAATTTGATAGTTAGGGACTGAAATATTTCCATTTTTTGTTAATGAACGCATAGAAATTTTAAAAAAAAATTAACCACCAATATGTGTTTTCATGTTCTTATTTAATATATAATAGGTAAATAACGAAATGTAAAATGATTTATTATGAATATGGACTGGTCTCTTTTTCATTTGATTAGTAATGTGTTGAAGTTAATCAATTATTATTATATGAGCTTATTACAAATTATTTTAAATAATTATTTTGAAAATACTCTATTGCGTATGACCGTGCTACTGTTCTTTATTTAAACGACTAGTGCCTTTTTCTTGAATTTTAATTTACTAAAATTATTTTACTGGATATTTAGAGATTAAAACGATTATTAATTAGATATAACATGTCTGAATATTGGGATCTGCTGAGTAAATTATGTTAATAAATACCAACAGAATCATCGACACCGGGGCCGTAATATTACGTAGCTTAATTAATTTTAATTAATTTTAATACAGCTAAATCCAAAGGTAATTTAAGGATAATTATTTTTACGAGTGGTAAAAATTATGTATATAACATTAGCTTTGCTACAATAAATAAAATTATAATTAAGATAATTGTCGGAAATGATTCTAGTTCTCATAAATATGCATTGCCAATTAAAAAGAATGGAGAAGATTTTTAAAAGTAGTAACCGCAAAGTAAGATACTGAATTTTTAACGATAGAAAGTGGATAATTGAAAGAGCCAATATTAATGAAAGATTTTCATCGAAAGCAAAATATAATTAAGAAACTCATTTTTACAAAACGTTAGTCTAATTTATACTAATTCGATTTAAATTTTCCACATAAAAAAAGATTAAAAGACTATTATATGATTTGAAATCATATCAATTTAATTAATCGTTTTACTTAAATCGTAATACAATTGAAATTGTGTTTAAACAAGTAAATTTAAGATTGTTCTAGTCATTATATTTTAAACATATTTATGATATTGTAGACAAGTTACTTATTTGTTTATTTAATTATGGAATAATTTTCCTGAAGAAAAAATTGACAAGCACGCTATTACAAAAGTAATTTCTTGAAACTAAATTGGACAGTACAAAAATATATAGCAACAAAAACATAATAATTACTTACACTGAAAATAAAGTAGTGTATATAAATTAACGAAGAAAAAATTAATTGATTTTATTTATAAATTAAATTTTGTATGAAATAGCAAAAAAATATGGATGATTTTTAAGGAATGAGGGGATCCTTAACTCTCAGTTAAAGAAAGTACCAGAATTTTTGAAGTAAAAGTTTCTTGCAACTCGTTTGAGTGTGTGCACTGAAGAAGCAACTCGGCTGTGGGAATAAAGTTTATTTAACAATTTAACAATGAACATATTTAGGATGCAAGAGTAAAATTAAATTTTATGTTTGTCTATGTATTGCGGAGAATGAGAATTGGAACATTTAGGATGCAAAAAGAAATGGATATGTCTTTAATCGGAAATACGGTAATATTTTCGGACGGCGGTTTATCGCGCATATGCAATCTTTAAAGATTTTTTTAATTGTTTAAGCAATCACTGATAATGTTTAGTTTGCTTGTGTATAAATATTACACATTTTTAGCTGCAAAGTATGCAAATTATTACGTTTTATTTTCTTACTGCAAAAATGTTTCTACGTGAAAGGATTTCTGAGAAAATCGGTTGTGGCTGGCAGACGGACAGACACGTAAATGATATTTCAAAAGTTTCGTTTATATGTTGTGAGTTGAAGAAGTCTACAAAGGAATTAAAATCAGTTCGAGTCTTCTAAAAATATAACTATACTTCATTCCATTCCAGAAGAGAATGTTTGTAAACAATCTAAATGATAGTTTACCGTCATCCTATTTTAGACGGAAGCTAGGGTTTTAGTCTCTGTAGGAATCGCTATAAATAAAGCCGAACTGCAAATCAATAATGCCGAACTTTAAAGTTTCCCTAACATAATTTTTTTAAGTAATATATCTAATATAAAAAAATGATGAAGAAGAAGAACTGAAGATGTTGTAATACAACGAAACCTAAGGTTGTAATACAACGAAACCTAAGGTCGAATTTCTACAAAATTAAGGCCAAATATATTCAACATTTATTGGTCTTTCATCAAAATATCGAGCTAAAGCAATGTAACAGATTAGCGGATATTTTTAATTTTTGTTAACAAAACTAAATTAAAGGAAGTTGTAATGATTATAGGTACAAGAATATTTATTATTTGTATTTAAACCAGAAAATTATAATGTATACATAATTATAATTTCGAAAATTTAAATACATTTTAGGGGATGGAGGAGTAAAGTTTAAAAGAACATAGGGTTTATTTAATTAGACATGAAAGGTTTATAAGTTTATATGAGGAATAAAGCATTAATCAAAATTATTAAAATTTTTGAAGTTAGTGAAAATGTCGTCGTGTGGATTTAAGCCTTCGGGAATTCCAGGACAGTGAAATTACTGAAGACTTTATGAGTTTAATAAATAACTGGCTTGATGCCTTCAATTCTAGTTTGAATAATTCTATTTTGTGTATGAGATGCCATTAACAGATAATAATAAAGAAAAAATATTTTTTTTGTTTCGAAGAGGGTACTCGCATTTTAAATTTCTAAAATGTCTTAACCGCACATTTATCTTTAATAGACCAAACAAATTATGATTGGTTGTGATTTGACAAAATGTTTTTGAAATTTTTTAACTTGAAATGGAAATTATGATTTGTCAAAATATTTTTTAAATTTTTGAACTTACTGCCCGATAAACAGTACATTTTCATTAAATAATTGATGATTTGTCAGTTTTTTGTAAAATGTTTTGTTATCGTAGATTGAAGTACTACTCTATTACGGATTTCATGAAATAGGTTATAAGATTGTTTGAAGGAAAATCCTCACATTGATAGAAAGCAATGTAATCAAATATCTTCCTAGATATAATATGTTTTTAAACTTTGACTATGTTCTTTTCTTTTTCCATTAACCTTACGTAAGTCTAGTGAATAAAATTAAGCCGTGAACCTTATGGGGTCCAAGAGACCCGGAAAAAGTATTCCATTTTAATGAGTTATTTTAAAAATCATGGAAATAATATATATCAGGCTATATGATAGGTTCCTTCAAATAAAAATAATAAAGTAATTTGTGAAAAACATTTAACCTTATGTCCATAAAAAAACTTAAACATTTTCTTTTTTAACAAAAATAAACAACTTTTCGTAGCACCACACACTTTTCGTAACGCTACAATTTCGTAACACTACACAGATTTGCAAAGAATGGGCTTGGGACATTCTTAATAAACATGTGTATTCTTATAATCATTGTTTCGAATACAAAACACCTTCTACCACTATTAGAAATTTTTGAACTAGTTTCCTATCATCACAGCCCAAATGCTTGATCTTCAACATCACTCTCAAGCATTAATTGTTCTTTTTTATCCTTTTTTAGCGATCAACTCATTATTATTATATAAAAATACTTATGTAGCTGTGAAGACAATTGCAAATAAATAAAATCAGTAAAACTCAAAAAAAAGAAAAAATCTAAATCGACACAAAGATTACTATTTATGATTTTACGACGCCGTGAGCCTGGTGGGGTCTGTGACGCCCAGCTATCAGGCAGACACGCCCTATTCGCACGTGATTACGAGAAGCACTAAAAATTATGTGGGGATCGTCGGCGTATGTATCTAACTTCAGTCACAAATAATTTGAAATCGCTAATGTAACTTTTAGAATAGTTATAAAGTTTTGAAAACGGTTCGGGCTTCAGAGACCATACTAAACGCACAGAAAGTTAGTTACGTTATTCATGCAAAGTGAACTATAGACTTTTGTTATAAATAATTTTATTTACTTTTTTTTCTAATGTGTCTTATGCCATTACTGAGAAATATATCAATTGTTTACTTTCATGTCATTATTATACTGTAGAATAATTACGTACATTTAACTTCTTCAAAGTGTAAAAGGTTTATCTCATTATTATAAGTCTTCAAATATGTTCATGTTATCGGTATCGGTTTGCCATAATGACATCAAGTTTCCTGCATTACTGACGCGTACCGTTGAATCGATATCGCCATTATTGTTTTTGTTTGAAATGCGACAAAATAAATTAAAATTAATTTATGGATTATAGAAAATTCTATTTCTACAATTGTTTACGTTCTTTTTAACCGACGTCAAAAAAGAAGAGGTTCTCAATTCGTCGCAAACTTTTTTTTATATATGTTCAGCGATAATTCTTTACCGAGTGAACCGATTTCAATGATGATTTTTTTTTTGAAAGAGGGTACTTTTAGGGTGGTGCCATATAAACATGATGATAATCTGATGATGAAGTCTGGAAATGAAAAAAAATAATTAACGAGGGCAGTAAATCAAATATAATTCAAGATATTTGTTACGGGTTAGTTTATAAAAAACTAAACCACATACCAGGTCAGTGTATTATAATAAGTTCTGGTCCTTAGCGGATGTTAGTAATCAAACGTGATTAAAGATATTTGCTACTAGTAGCTGTTACTTTTCCAAATAACTACACCATCGACCAGGTCAGGGACTGATGATGAATTCTGGAGATGAAAAATAGAACTCTTTAACGGATCGTATTAAATTAAACCTGATCCTAGCTACTGTTATTTGCTATTTAAAAAAAAACTTATAATCTAGTTTAGATGAAGAGGAAATAGTCTATATTCTAGCTTTTGCCGTGATTTTTCATAATTATGCAATATTCTAAGGAATAAACTAATTGAATATTAGTTATAGTGTGACTATTAAAATGATTAATCACTATAAGTTTTGAAATGAAGTAACTTTTAACAGACCGACCTCAAGAAAAGCAGGTACTAAAAAGCTGAAAATAAATAACTCAAAATTGGTACCTATTTATTCGCAATAACAAACTAAGTTATTTATTTTTCAAGTAGGTGCCACCACTCTCGACAAACTTAAACAAATTAAAAATTCAATTAATAATACAAATTCAAAACCTTAACTTCTAAAATACTCACAATAGTAAATAGATTCAGAAAAGTTGTAATTATAACATAAAATTTTACATTTTTTAAGTTGATTGGCGGTACTGGCATCGACTTCAAAAATAAGTTACTTAGTTATTTATTGTGAAGAAATAAGTATCTATTTTGTATCTATTTTTTCCTTTTTAGTAGGTACCCGATTTGTTTCATTCGATTTTTAAAACATATTTTATTCTTCTTTTCATTTTTGTATGGAATTATGGCCAAAAATATATTTTTGGGCACTAATGAATAATGAACAACGAAGCTCTACTATTTATCGCATTCGATCTACGATTAAAATATACGTCGAAGTACAGAAAAAGTATATGATAACACATATTGTGCTACACAAGAGTGTAGTTAAACTTAATCTGAGTCGTGTTTCCATGTCGATTAGCCAATTAAGGTGTAATATTTGTAATAAAAATACTTAGTATAAAAAATTCCCTACACTTTTTAAATATACGCAATACGCGTTCAAATATATGACACACAGTTTTAAAAGGTAAAATTAATATTTGGACAATAAAAATATTACGCAGATACTGGAATTAATATGACCTAACATATTTTCAAATAAGTCAAAATATATTGGGAAATATGTATCATTGAGATAAAAGTAAGCACCGGTCTTAAATAATGAAAACAGTTAAGTCACGATGACTGTAATTTATGATAAGGGGCCACCTCATTCAGCCCGTCGCTTAAACAAAAAATAAATGATGAAAAAAGGTCGCTTTGAGACTAAATATTATCGTTAATAAGCGACTCAATTTTTGAACGTTGATTCAAAATATTGAAATTGCTTTTAATTTCCGTTCGTTTCAAATTCTTCGAATGCCCATTATCATAAATCAGAAATAATATATTTCCGCCGCGTTTTCTTTTTATGGCCCACGTATTGGAATAATTTATTGTTGAATATATTTTTCTACAACATATTTTAACATGTACGTTTCACGTTTTTGGATTTTTATATTATCAGCAAATGAAAGTAAACCAAAGGTCTGTATTTCGAATTATCTCATAAACTTCCATGAATCTATACTTTGATTATTTTAATTAATATTGACGATGGGAAAAATTAAAATTTGTTTCTGTATCTGTTATGCAAATAAAGATAAAATTAAATTGAATAGGAATATAGAAAAGTATATTAGATGTTTTTAATAAATTTTTGAATAACTAACATATTCTTGAAATAATATTAGACACTTAGAAAGAAACAATAAACTGAGCGCACATCCAAATCATGTAGTACTCATAGTTTACTTCCATACTTTTATAGGCAGTTTCCACTATACTTCCCTTTTACAAATGTGGCGAAAAAATAAAAACAGTTGAATTAAATATTTCTATATTTATTTCGTTGTTCTAAAAACTAAGAAAAATGCTCAGTGAAATAATGACTGTCATTATATCTTAGGAACCTTGCACATGCATGAATTATAACTCGAGAGTGAATTTGCTAATACTTGAATATCAAACGTATATAATAAATACCACACATTAACATATCATCAATGAAAAAGATGCAATACGATATTCCCCATTAATAAAGTTCATTTAGGTACAATTTTTATACGTCCGTTAATTCTTATACGTCCGTTTTGCCTACGTAAAGAATCTGCCCTGCATAAGTAATACACGATAAGTCGACATTTCAAATAACAAAGTTCTAGGATTATGTGAAGGTATCTTTGTTTAGGTAGCTAAAGGGAATATAAATAGTATGTTATGAACATATCATCTTACCAAATTATTGAATGAATATGAAATGGTAGATTATTACATTAGAATTGCAATTACCATGTAGGCAAACATTTCATTTTGTCTGTTAAACACAAAAATATGGAGGTTTTCTTCTGTCATCTGAATAGTACCATATTGTTATATATTTTTTACCTTTGATAATGGTAAAAAATATATGACAAAATAAAAATATTAATTTTGTACCTTTGATAATGGTATTGATGTTGTATTGATGATACAACATCAATACCATTATCAATGGAGCTCGACAAACAAGCTATGGCTTAATATAAGCAAAAATGTGTTAAATGGAATTATCATAAATGATTACTGGCAAACTTACGCAAACTGCTGATAGTAATACATTTATTTTTATTAATAAAAACAGTTTAGACGTTGGAAATAAAATCAATTTAAGTTAAAGATTTTATTTATGTTCACATTTCCATACAAAATATAAGTGTTTACGTTAACCATTATTTCATTCCCTTATGAGCAGAAAATGAACCGACCGAATAGTCAATAATGAGTTCGCAATTATGTGAAATGAAACGTGTTTATCGCGGAATTAGAGCGATGCGCACTTAGAGTTTTTTTTTTAAATTCATTTAGGCACTCATTCCTCTTTCGTTTTCTAAGCGTGACATCAATAAATTTCCTTCTTATTATTTTCTAAGACACTCCGAGATTGGTGAGGATTTCTCTTGTAAACACCCAAGTTTTAGCCCTATAGGCAAGTTTTGGTAAGACACACTGAATATAATTTTTATATTTTTTAAAAAAATATTTAAAAATGCATACCAATTTAGAGACTTTCAAAATTTAAACTTGTTATAACAAATCAGGACACGAAAGCAAAATGACTCGGTAACGAGGGCGTCACAATAAAATCAAGCGCAGTAAATTATAATTTTATTAATGGTAACCGTTTAGAGAGTATTAATTGTACAACTTATACTATATTAACTCCATTATTATCTGAAGTCCCCATCCAAATAAAACAATTAAAATTAAATCTATTCTTTAATCCATATTAAGGGTAAATTTAAATATAATATATACGTTATTTTTAATATATGTCATTTTAAATTTATAGTTAGCAACGATAGCAATGCAATTTTTCCATTACATTTGTATCAAAAAGAATGCCGGGAAAACATATTTCTCATTTTTGACAATGGGCATTTCAATACTTGAAGCGAGGAAAAATCTAAAGCAATTTCAAGACTTTATAAAAAATATTAACTAAAAATTACCAAAGACGAATGTGTCGGTCACATGACGGTATTCCTGGCTTCATCTAAATTATGGGCTATTCATATAAAGTTGAAATTTATAGCACGTAAATATTATATATATATATATATATATATATATATATATATATATATATATATATATATATACATTTTAGAATTTGACTTTTATACCTTTTTACTAATAAGTAGCACTTACTTGTCTCGAAATACGAGCCCCAAATCAATTCCCTAAACCATTTTTAAACTTTGTCTTACTTTTGTGAAAAAGCTTACTTGAAGTTTTTCTCGCAAATTCATTAAAATTTTCTAATTTTAAAATAAGCTCGTCGCAATACTATAATTATCCAATATTTAATAAAAATTATAAGACTAATGGTAATCATATTATATGAAAATTAAAAGTACTTGATAACTCAAACTCTGTTTCCATCTTTCAGCCTGGTCTATACATGTAACAAAATTGTAAATAAACTGTGTCTGTGCATTGAAAATTTTAAGTAAATCTGTTTCTTTTGAAGTACTACCTAAGAAAATAATGCTAAAAAGCCCAAAACAACAATTTTTAAAACTTTTATCTGTTTGTATGTTTGTCAGTGTCCCTCTTTGTCTATTTGTCTGTGCACACTTTCTTTGTGTACGCTAATTTCAGATGAACCATTTTAAATGCCGTTTTCAGTGCTGTGTTTAAATAAACTTGGGCTAATATTTAGGCTTGCCAAAAATTTTAGGTTCACAAAAAAAATAGATACGGCAATCTTGAATTTATATTCGTTATGCACGTTAGCATCAGAATCCGCGGATTCTATTTGGCCGGCAACGCCAACTATTAGTGTTTTAGTGAAATTTATGTCGGAGAGTTCTGAGAGAAAAAAGAAAAAAAAAATCACCATGTGATTTGTGCTATCTTTTTTTGCATTTTTTTTTAATTTAGTCAAATTAGGACGTTTTATTTTTTAATAAAATATTACGGGGATGAAATAAATTGCCGAAATGAAATCAAACTAAACTTAGCATTGCTGAAATATGAGTAATTTCATCCAAAAATATAAACTCATAGATTGCTTTATTAAAGTCTGTGAACTTAAAATGAATTTTTACCTTGTTACTTTTCATTTGAAAAAAAACTTTAAAAAATAATTTTTTACAACTAATTATGTTTGATTTAATCCTAGTTAACACTATTGTAACAATGTAGAATCATAACCGTCCAGTGAATCATAACCGTGTAGTGAGTTCCGTAAATGTTCTTTGAATAAAAACATGATCAAAGAAATATTCCAGTTTTGAGTTTTTTAGACATTTTATTAGTATTACGTTTTTTCTCAATTTAGTTCGACGTTTTACGTGACCTTGATAAACTTTTTAAATATTTCAACTTTTATTTATACTTCAATTAAAAAAAAAATTTACACTTGCAACATTTATTTACCGGTATTAATGTTTACTATTGAAATAACTTCATTTATATATATTTTATAGAATCCTTTGTACCAACAGTTTACTTTGAAACTTCAGGTTATTGGAATTGTTTTATTATATCCACTTCTTTTAGTAACTTTGGTTAAATGACAAGAATATGAGGGAGTATGTATTACACAAAAATTCAAGATTTTAATCCAGTAAAATTGATACGGTCAATACAACTAGCATGGTTTCTTAATATAGTACTATCGCTCTAAGCCCGTGAAACTTGAAAAAATAGGTTTTTTTCCTACACTTGCTTTATTAAACGATAGATCAGCCTCAAAAAAATGTTGCAGTAGTATTTATTAATTTACACGGCTTAATTAGGTTAGGACACATTTTTCAAAGGTCCTAAGCTTGTTTTAAAAAAATGGTCTTTTGAGAAAGATCTTAGATATATTAAATTAAGATCTCACGTTGTAAGATGTATCCTATGAAGTACAGAAAGCAGCACCTGTCAACGGTTTTTATGTCTTTATATCAGTATTTTATAGCAATTCTTATAAATTATATAGAAATACGTGCAAATTGTTACCATTATTTCTATAATTTTAATTTATGCAAATAAAGTGGTGACTTTATTTGTAAAAATTAAAATTATGCAATAGTCACGGTACCCAATATTGATCTAGATGTTGCATGACATTTTCACATAATACTCTGAGAAATAACTTTACTTTCATGACGCGGCTAATTTAAAATTGAAATCTAGTCATTTTAGTTGACATTTCAAAATATGGAAACACTTTTCTTAATAAAATTTGTACACACATTTTCGAGACGTCAATTTTACTGCAAAAAAAAATAAATATATACGTATTTGTAAATTTAACCATAAACTAAGTCAGATTTTAATTTTCAACCGTTTTTATGTTTTTCTTATAACTCTTTTTATAGTAGTCAAATTTCAAATAAAGAGAGTTAAGGAATTTACAACAGTATATGTACAAAAAAATATAAATCTGGCTTCGGGATACTCCAATTAGATTTTTGGAAAAGATTTTTAGATTTCAGAGATTGAATTCCTTGTATTGCAAATAAAACCTTAATTACAATCCATAGCTTTATAACAAAATGGAAGAATAAGACAATTTTGTGATTAATTATGAAAAGAGGAAATAAAACTGGTCAATCGCAAGAGAAGCGACGCGAGGCTTGTTTCTTTTGGAAATTCATAAATCACTTGTGTTGGGCGGCGCTAGATGCCAATGAAGTAACATCGCTCGTTAGGGCGCTGATCGACACTGAATGTGTCGATGCCTATTACATCCATTATAATTTAACACACTTCATTAATTCCTGTAAAATTTCCCATTTTTGGAATACAAACACATCTTACCCATCAGGCACATATTTAATTTCCGGAATTGGAGACTTAAATTAATGATGTAGGATTTTCGTACCGTAATGTATTGAATCATTAAGTCTATAAGGTTCCTCTTTGTCAAATATTGTACAACTTGCACTTTATTATCAGTTAAAATGTCAGCCAGCATATTAAGTAATTTTAACTCGAATAATTTTACAAGCAATCTACTTTTAATATACCTCTTTCAAAAAAGAAAGTCTTCTCCTAAAAATTATCACATTTTTAAAATTTTTTAACAAATAGTGTTATCAGTTTTGCCCGAGGCTTCGTTAGCAAGGAATTCGGAATAGGAGAAGTTATTAGAAAATGAACAAAATTTTACTTTGAAAAGTTCATTTCCATCCGTCGCTTTAGTTTCTACCTATGTATTGCGTACGCTACAAGTCTCAATTTTTTATCTTTGGACGACGAAAAGACGGATGCATATGAAATTATTTGAAAAAAAAATATGTCATAAGGAACATTTTATTCTATTCATTATATTTTATTTTATTCTATTTTGATAAAAACAATTTTAAATTAATTTAATTTAATTTCAATAAGATATATTTATACAAATTTCATATACGTTAAATTTTCTGTGCAAAATATACGTGTTTACGAAAACCATTATTTTTTTAAATTTACGAACAAAAAATAAAACGGTCGATTATGTGAAATTTAATTTTCCTATTTCAAGGTAAAAACGGTGTAGATTTAGTTTTATTTTTTAAATTTAAAGATAAAACCATATGCGGTGCTAAGTTAGCACCGTAGCCCTAATAACACATGCTATTTAATTAACCTTTACAATATTGGTGATATCGATGCCGGTTCAAGCAGTTCTGTTTATTCTATTTAAATTTATTATTTAATTATATTAAGTATGTCAACATCTACGCACACAATAGTGCATAATTTTTTTGAGTTGCAAGGCTTTTTTATTCATAAATTTGGTATAAAACAGTATAAATTCTAATTCTTAAGATAATACCAATAGCCATATCAAAGAATATATTTGCAGTCGCCAATTCGTGTTTCCCTTTTTTATAAAATTAGTAGATGATATAAAATAAGTAGACTACATTGATTTATAATTGAAATTAAATAATTACAATCGAGTGCTGTTAAAAATTTGACCCGAGTGACTTTTTTCTACTTACCATAGTTACTCATCATCATTTGTATCACACACGTTGTCAGATGATGAAGTCTTCCTGTCAATTCAATAAACTTGAAAAAAAATTTTAAAAATATGCTATTCTCAAAAAATATAAAATTTACATTAAAAGCACGCAGATGAAGACCTTAATACATTTGGAAACGAACAACAAAAGTACTTGTGTTTATGTAATGTTAACGTAACTTTAAAAGTTATTTATAAATAATGACAGCAAGAAGGATAAGATAAAGATGAAAAAAACTAAATATTGACCGCTTTTAACAATTTTCTCTGGTAGTACTTTATCCTAACCATCGCATTAATGCATATTAAGATTCCTTTGCCCCACGACCTTCATTCCACGAACGCTTTATACCACGAGTTCTGCTTTCTGGCAAGATATCCAAACTGTTGCTTTTTAAGTTCGGCAACACGTTTTATTACGTTTACGATCTTGCTCTTCCCTTGAGCCACTCGTTCCACTTTCGGCCTCTAAGAGTAACCTACCAGTTTCCTTTCGACTGATATCTGAGGAACTCTGAGCTTTGTGAAAATTTATTTTATAAATACCCAGGTTGCAAATCCAAAAACAAGCGCTGGTAGAATATATTGGTCATATCTGCGAACTTTCTGTTCACCTGTAGTTTATATTTCGTTAGTTAGTTTACATTCTATTTTAGAATAGGCTGCCAAACTAATATTAATCACCGGTCCATTTTGTTGGTTACATTTTCTTTCCCATAGCAATCTCTCGAGGAAGGTATACGTATTTATATACTCGTACTATATTGTTTTGTTTTATCTCAAAGCACACTATACTATTTGTACAGTTAATCATAATGTTGGTTTTGTTCAAGTTCATTTTCAACCCAACCCGCCAACAAGCATAGCTTAATTCTTGTATCATGGATTCCAGGTATCCCAGGTCGCCTGAGAATAAGGCAATGTGGTCAGCAAATCATAGATTGAGACTGTGGTTTTTCCATTACAATATTCTTAAGATGTCCCCCTACACCAATGTGAAGAGTTTTCAGAGAAAAGCATCTTGCTGTCTTGCTCACCTCTCCACTTTCACTAATTTCATTGCCGGTGGAAAAAAGTGATTTATTATAATGATTTAGTTATTACACATTCATTTCTTTATTAAGATCGACAAAATGTAACCACTGAAGAATAGACGATTTTCCTGTAGAATTATCTTATTTGCCACTGAATTGCTACAGATTTCTTTTTATTTCACATTATTTCCCTATTGACGCTTTTTCTGTGAGACAACGTAGAACGAAACGTAGAAAGTTGCATCTGACATGAAAAAAATACACGAGAGAACAGTTGCGAACATTTTTAATGTTTTCAGAAATGGAAGTTGTGAGTTTAGGATATATATCCAAGATGGGTGAAATGCATATAAAATTATTACACTAAATAAATGGTTGGTCAAACTTGCACTTTACTGTTCATTAAAAAAATGCTTTAGTTTATAACTTCTTTCGTGCAGACCAATTTCTTACAAAAAATGCAAATTCTTCGCATATATATTTTATTTTATAACAACAAGTATATGTCGTGAACTGTATTGAGATCAATGTTCAGAAAAACTAATTATTTTACCGAATTTCAATATTTGGAATATTTCATAACAAATCATACCACGGAATCAAAAGACTTGATAATAACATCACCACAATAAAATTAAAAGAATTAAATTATTAATTTTATTCATGATGATAATTTAAAGAATTTTAATCTTAACGATTTATGCTATATTAACTGAGTTATGACCAGAAATCCGAATTCAAATGAAGCTATCAGAACCAGCTAAAATCCATATCAAGTGTAGATTTTATTATTATTATAATATATATATATATATATATATATATATATATATATTACCGCGAAAATAAATCTTTCCATCTTTATTATAATGATCGTTTTAAATTTTTGACGTGAAGAGAAATATGAACCAATTTTAGTACATAATAAACAAAATAAAAATATAAAATTATTCAATGCAAAATGTTTTGGAATTTTTTTATCATCGGGCACAAATTGTTACAATCACCTGACGCTATTTTTGCCTTTATCTAAATTGTGGACTATCTGCCCAGCGGAGAAGTTCATAACACGCAAAGGTTTTTAAATAAATCTTTGTATGTATCATTATCAAAAATAGCCAAAAATTACTAATAAATACTAATTTCGTGGATTTAATCATGAGCCATGCATGAATTCACCAATTAATTTGCAAATGTTTCCCTTGCGATGTGACTTTTGTAATAAAGTTTTCTCGCAATTTTTCTTGCAAATTCATTAAATTTTCAAATTTTGAGGTAACCTCGTCGTAATATCACAAATATCCAATATTTAGCCAAATCACAAGACTAAATAAAGTCACATTATTTAAGAAGTAAAGGTACCTAATAACTTAAATTCTGCTACTATCCTTCAACGTTACAATTTTGATATAAGTATTAATTGACAGGTTGAATAGAAGGAAGAACGTAAGAAAGACTCACGGAGGAATTCTAATTATGTATATATATATATATATATATATATATATATATGTATATGTATATATATATATATATACATATATATATATATATATGTATGTATATATATATGTATATATATATATATATATATATATATATATATATATATATATATATATATATATAGGAACTTTTGATTTCACATAAAGCAATTACCTTGATGAAATCGAATAAAATTGTGGAAATATAAGTAAGTTCACTTAAAAATAAAAACCCTATTATTTTCCATTTGAAGGAATATATTCCCAAACTTAATTTCACGCCTGATAGGTTAAACTTGAGCTTAGTTTGCACTATTGTAACAACGTAGAACCATTATCGTCTAAATCAAATTAAAAATGGAATTTCCGATAATTTGAAACAAAAATAATTTCAAATTTATGTTAAGCGGATCGAGTTCGGTCAATGTTCTTTTGAATGAAAATGTGATGAAAAAAATTATTCACTATTTAATTTTTTAGATAATCTTACTATTACATTTTACTCTTACTATTACATTTTATGTATAAAACAGTACCCAGGATTTTTCATTGACTGAACGTTTCAATGATTTTTTTTTTTACTTTCCCTTATTTAATTGAGCGATAGTTCAGTTTTAAATAAATATTTTACAAGTATTTACAAAACTATAGAGCTTATTTAAATTGCCATACATTTTCCAAAATTCCTAAACTAGTTCTAAAAAATTTCGTTTGAGAAAGATCGTAGATAGATTAAATTAAGATTTTACGTTCCAATGTGTATCCCACAAATCGCAATAAAATTGGTGGCATTGGGGTATTTGGCTTTGGGGATATTTATATTTTTGTTTTGTTTAATATGTATTAAAATTGCTTCATATTTCTCCCCGCTTCAAATACTTAAAATGTCGATTATCATAAATGAGGAAAATTTAATTTTCTCGGTATTCTTTTTGATACGGCGCGTAATAGAATTATTGTACCAATAATTTTAAATAATATATTTCATAATAAAACCTACCTTTGAAATAGATTTGAGCTGATTTTGATTTTTTACATTGGTTTACGTTCATTTTTACGTCTTCTCACAGAAACAGCGTCAATATCCATTTGACGTAAAATGAAAAGAAATCCTTAGCTATTTAGTTGCAATTGAGATAATTGAACATAAACATTATGTGTTCTTAATATTTCATTAGATTTTGAGTGGTTTGATTTTTTTGATCTTACGAAATAAATGAACGTGTAATAACTAACAATATTAATACAAATTACCCTATTCCACCAGAAACGAAACCAGAGAGGAGAGGATAGCAAGGCAGCGAGATACCTTTCCTCCAAGAATTGTTCACATTGGTGTCGGAGGGAATCTTCAGAATATTGGATTGGAGAAATTGGGGTCTCAGTTTAAGATTTGCTGACCACATTACCTTATTCTCAGATAGATATAAATGCGCTTTAGAACCAGGAATATTTTTATATTTTTTTTGATATCATGTGAAAGTGGACACATTAAAAACTACATACCAGGAAAGAAATTCTGCAGCTAATGGTTATTTATTATAAAAAAAATTATTTGAAAAATTGTGACCTGACAATTTTGTTTGCGAGCGAATATGTTTTAAACTTCCTTTTTTCCAATTATTTCACTTCCTTTTTTTCATTAAGCACTTATTACACAATTAAAAGCAAAACTTATTATAAATTATAATTTATAATGAAAATAAAGCAAACACCAAAACCAAAAACATTTTCACCATTACATTTTGTTTCTGTACGAACATTCAGGAAACGATAAAGTCTATTTAACTATGGTATATATTTCGAATCATAACATATATGTACAAAATTAGCACTATCGAAATCAATCCATATAGTTAAATTTGTTTATACTTTCTCATTCCTATCAAAGTAAATCCCCTCTTTCCACACCTCACCTCTCCTGACTAAAGACTTGTGAAATTATTAATGGCCATAGATGGTGTAATTTCTATTGTACAGAGGTGGCATTATGAAAAAAAACCTAATTTTTATTTTCTCAATTTTAATCATTAAAACAATAACATTATAAATATTTTAATTGAAAGCCAAACGTCAAAATAACGATTTAAATTATTAGAATACAATTTCTACAAAAATACATTTCAAGAATACTTTAATAAATTTTAAAATATAGTCCTGAATAGTATCAGGGTTCAGGAAGTAGCTCCCTGGCATCACTAGGTGGTAATTACATATTTTAGTTTGTATTAAAATAAAATTACTGCAAAAATACAGTACAAGAATATTTTAATAAATTTCAAAATGCAGTTGTGAATAGTACCAGGGTTCGGCAAGTAGCTCCGTGGCATTACGAGATGGTAATTGCATATGTGAGTGTGTATTAAAATACAATTACTATAAAAATACAATTCAAGAATATTTTAATAAATTCAAAAATTCAGTTGTGAATAGCATCGGGGTTCTACAAGTAGCTCTCTGGCATCACTAAGTGGTAATTGCATATATGAGTATGTATTAAAATACAATTTCTGTAAAAATAAAATTCAATATAATTTAAATAAATCCAAAAATTCAGTTACGAACATTATTAGTTTTCTGAAGTAGCTCTCTGCCATCAATAGGTGGTAATTGCATATGAGTGTGTATTAAACTACAATTACTACAAAAATGAAATAAAATTTAAATAAATTAAAAAATTCAATCTTGAAGAACGTCGGGGTTCCACAAGTAACTCTCTGGCATCACTAGCTGATGATTACATTCATGAGTGTATATTAAAATTCAATTATCATAAAAATACAATTCAATAAAATTAAAAAATTCAGTTTCACACAAGGACAATTCACACAAGGACTATATTTTCCTAAGTTTACTAAAAATTGCATTCAAATTGAAATTGGATTAAATTATAGTTTATTATTGTAACAACTTAAAGGACCATTATTTAGCAACCTTATGGAACCAATTTTAGTTGACGATTATGTCAATAATTAGTAACACTAATAGTTTATTAAAAATTTTAAATACCTATACATGAGAGCTCTCTTTCATCTCTTGTGGTTGTGAGGCTGTTCGAATGGGGCTCTTCATTTCAGGTAGAGACTTTATTTTGATATAACGTTTAGTAAATAATAATTTTAAATAAACTTCTCTACAATATATATGCAATTCAGAATTATTTAGCTTAAAATAATGATATAAGCTTTCTTTTAAATTACCAGTATTCATAAATTGTCAAAAACCAAATAACAATTTTGTTTCTATTTTTTTTAATGTGTAACATATTTAACAAGAAATTATCTAAGATTATTTGTAAATTTATTAGTGCATGGAATATTATTTTCATAATCGTATTATTTGAAATATAATCTGTTCTTCTAAATATTGAAATTACATGATGGAAATATTTTCTAGAATATTTCTCAAGTTGCAATACAGCCACTATTGTGCTTTGCAGCCTTAAATTATAAAATTTATATTAATATTTGAAATGTCGTCTTGAAATATTACATAATAAGCAATAATGAATAAAACTTACCAACTTTAAATTCGAGGCAACTATAAAAACGACTATTCAGATGATTTTCTATTAATGCAATTACATCACTTAAAATATGAAATATATAAAAATACTTAAAGTTTAATGATGTCTTCTTTGCGTAATGCGTTTAGTTTGTAGTTTGTGACCAAGGTTGCAACTTACGTTTACCACAGATGGCATCTATTATATCTATTATATATATATATATATATATATATATATATGTTCTCTATTATCTATTATTATATTATATCTATGATATGTATTATTATATATATATATATATATATATATATATATATATATATATCTATTATATATATATATACATATATATATATATATATATGTATATATTCGTTTGTGTGAATTATTATATTTTATATTTCCTACCTTATTTAGAACTGTCACTTTCTTTTGTTGCCTCCAACAGTGTATACATAGGTCAAACAGGAAGAGATTTTAATACAAGATATAAAGAACACATTGGCAGCTGGCGAAATAATAAACCAGACATATCTCACTTTACTAAACATCTCATGGAAAATAACCATCACCCCCATACTGATAATTCCCCCTATATATTACAAATAAATACAAAAGGTAATAAACTTAATATCCTAGAAACATTAGAAATAAACAGACATAAAAAAGATATCAAGGTCAATATATTAAATGAACAACTAAATATAATATCATCACCCATTCTTAACATCTTCTAGATATAATAGAAATACACAACGTTGATACTACAGTACCTACAGTGGATATTGTTTCAGCACTAATACAAAAATAAATATAAGTATATATAATAAACACAAAAAATTAAAAGAAATAAATAAATAAATATATGAATACACAAAACCGGAGATATGTAGAATTAGTGTATTACCTTGTCCTTACTTTCAAATACCCTTGCTTTTGTACAAATATATTACCGATAATAACTTCCATTTCATTTTATTACATACACCGTAAAGTTTGCATTGTATAACCTCACATAATAACAACAATTGAATTCATTACCCTCACTAAAATACTGGTATATTGTGTAACTCATGGTAATATATTAAAACCTAGTCTGCGCCCCGGCAATAAACTCACTAACATAAACAATGGAAAAATCCTCACAAAGCAGTCTTCCGCTATTGTGTTTGAAACATATAAATGCTGTTGGTTGTTCCTAAGAGTTAATCTTTGCTAATATCCCACCTGAAGATGTTGTAATACAACGAAACCTAGGTCGTGGTTAAGAAATTAATGAAAGTAGAAATAATACTACATCACGTAGTTTCATTTAATGGTGAATAATGAATTTCTACAAAATTAACGCCGAGTATATTCAATTCAAGAAATATGTTCCCTCAGATGACCTGGTACACCTGGAAACCATGATACAAGTATTAAGCTAGACTGTGGGTGAGTAGGATTGAAAATGAACTTGGACAAAACCAAGATTATGATTAACTGTTCAAATAGTACAGTGAGCTTTAAGATAAAATAAGACAATATAGTAAATCCTTTATTTTGATCAAGAGATTACTATAGGGAAAGAAAATCAAACCAACGAAATGGACGGACGATTAAGACCAGCGTCGAAAGCCTATTCAAAGATAGAATTCGCCTTGTAATGAAAAATACAACTGAACAGAAAGTTCGCAGATATGACCAGTATATTCTACTGGCACTTACTTGTAGATTTCTAACCTAGGTATTTACAAAAGGAATTCTCACAAAGCTCAGAGAGGCTCAGAATTAAATTGAAAGAAAAGAGGTAGGTTACGCTTAGAGACCGAAAAAGTGGCTAAAAGAGAAGAGCAAGATCGTGAACGTCATAAAACATGTTGCCAAGCTGATTGCCAACAGGTTGGGTTTCTTGCTAGAAAGCAGGACTCGTGGTATAAAGCGCTCATGGAATGAGGTACGTGCGGCGAAAAGCGATGATACGTATATATTTAAATAGCAATGGTAAGTAAAAATTAGCCAGTTAGGTTAATTTTTTAACCACACTCATTTATATTTATTCAATTTCAATTATAATTGCGTGATAGTGTATTTACCATCTAGCAATTTTATAGAAATAAGGGAAACATGACGTGACGACTGCAAATATGTCCTATGACACGGTAGTTGCTATTATCTTAATCTTTAGGGTTTATATAATTTATATAAAACATTTCTGAATAAAAAAGCTGTATAACTGAATGATTGTGTGGTTAAAGATCGATATGCATAACAAATTAAATAGAAAAGTGTGATTAAATAGATATGGTAAGTAAAAAAGAGCCATTCTGGTTAATATTTAACTCCACTCGATTTTTATTTTGTAAACTGATATAACTCTCTATTAATTGTGCGATAAAATAAATGTGTTAAAATATATTATTTGCCAAAATATAAACCAAACAAAAAATCTAATAAATATGAATAGAACACACATTACCAGGATTCCGCATATACTAAGGCACATGTACAGTTAACAAATATATGAAATAATATTATATATACTCTGCAGTATTCCTATAACACTATTGACAAATATAATTAATATACCAAAAATTCAATATATTTTTCACCTTATGTTGCCCAGAATGTATTTGATAAGTATAAAACTGTCGCTTTCTCAAAAGCACTCATATTTTTAATCAATGCGTTACAAACTTACAGAAAACATGTTGTTTTCATAATTTTGACTAGAGATTTTTGAAAATGGGGAGTAGAATTTGAAAAAAAAAATTTTCTTAACATTTTTAAAAATGACATTGCAACTAGTTTATATAGAATTTTGAATACAACAGTTTTATATTGCATCTGGTATGTTCTTTCCAATAGTATCCTGCGTTAAATTAAAAAATTATTTCTATAAAATAGTATTTAAATTTCCATATTGATTAATTATTATTAGAATTATTAACATAAGTGTTATACGTAAAAATATAAATAAATTGTCTCGAAAGATTAACAAGACTCTAATTTAGCGGTGAAAAAATAGGTTTTTCATTACGTGGGAGCATAGTTATTTCGGAAGACACATTTTTGTTTTACAATTTTTGGTGACGAAAATCGGATTAAAGAGAACGAAATTATTAAGAAGTTCTACGATAAGATAAAATTAGTAGTCATAACGTTGATATTATACCAATAAATACGCCAGCGAATGTGAATACTGGTGAGATGTATTATTTCTTGTTTATGAAAGCAATTTTAATGTTTATCGACATTACGGAGCTAAGTCGCTTATTGACAATATCCGACCATCCTGTGACAGACGTATTAACTTTTTCTTCACCTAAACACCGCAAGTTGTAGTTGGTCTAATTTTGCATAAATATTTTTGCGTACCTTTAAAATAATTAACAGATATTAGATTACAATTACGTCCATGTTATTCAAACTCCGTCACGGCATCTCTACTGTTTAACATTGAGGGATTACATATTCAAATTGTAGGGTAAAATTGTAACCAAATTTTCATGGGATTACATTGGAAGTTTTATCTTCCAATTAAAAAAAAGGAACATCCATATTGATTACTAACTTCCGGAATTATGAAATAACATATACAAATAAAAGAGGGAAAGACAATATAATTGAATTAAGACCTCCTATTTTCAAAATTGTTAATAATATAATATTTAACTGCATTTTAAAGTAGAACCGGTCAATTAATTTACATTATATACTATGAAATCTGCATTTTTAATAAGTAGCTTTGAATTTATTGACATGTGGTTTAACCTACATTGATAAAATTCATTTCAATGTCAAAAAAATTAAGGTTATTGACAAATAAATGTTTACTTGTTGAAGTGAGGCCTATACGCATTTTGTTTTGGTATTAAATATGTGTCCAGAACTGAACAAAATATTACTGTACACATCTTGTCACAAAATGTCACTAACTTATGAAAGGTAAGCAGCAGAAAAACCAAATTATAAACGAAAAAGAAAGTAAACGTTCAACAATTCATGTAACTGAATTGAGCAGTATTATTGCACATATTTTAATACCTCTTCAAAGTTGAAAGTTCAAAAAATTAAATAGCGATTGAATGAATAACATAGCGTAGCAATTAGAAATGGTTTAATTTATATTTGTGAAAAAAAATTTTTTGACAGTTATCAAATCTGCTATCGTTTTTCTTAAAATAACATAATATTTTATTTTTAATTATTAAACTCAATCTTCAAACACATTAGCACCCTTATAATCTATCACTTGTCGCTAGTATGAATTTATTATTAGGTATAAACAAAATATATATATATATATATATATATATATATATATATATATATATAAATATATATATATATATATATATATATATATATATATATATATATATATAAATATATATATACATATTAATGATTATATATGTTCATCCCTTAAGATGGATTACATTTTTAAGGCGTCTTTCACGAATATATATACTATGTATAATATAGATAATAGTCGAAGGAAGAAAGGGTCAAATATAAAATGGGAAAAAAGCAAAGTTAATGAAATTCAAAGTAATTTTTACATTTAAATTTTGTATGTATTGCTATGTAATTAAGATAAAGAGACGTTGGTTCATGGTAAACAGAATATTTCTACTTCTTCCCAATGACATAAAATTGCTTTTCTACAGCCGTAGGAGAGTACGAAAGTAACACCTCGAAATAACGTAAACAAAACCTGTAATTTGTTGCAATATGGCTTCCTAATATTTCTAAATTTAATGCAGAATATTGTCCTCTATAAATATTATCGGGAAGATCAAAACGTTATTCTTTGTAACTTTGTAAATTCTTTGGAACCAGAGATTGGTTATGGTTTTTTTGTTTGTTCTTTACTTATCAAAAGTCATTTTCTAACTGAAGAGAAGATCAAACATAGTGCTCTTTATAAACCTTACAACAATCAAGCGAGATATTTCTGTATGTTTCCCGAAATTACCGGAAAAGTAGTATGTTTATCAGTTTCCAACCTAACTACAACTAAGGGCCATGAGATTTAAGACTTAATAACTCATATTTTAAATAACGAAAACTTTACTTACTTGTAATTTAAAAATAAAATGTTAATTCCCTAATAACACATAGAGAATACGTTGCTAAATTGGTACAAGTAAATCGTTTTTATTGTTTTATGAGTATAAAATAAGGAGATTATAAACAGTAAAATTTAAAATCTAAGTTAATGGTTAAATGTCGAACAATGTACGCATATCTGTGAAGCGACACGACGCAACAATTTGCAAACTTTTATCAGGATTTAAATGTTCAAACTACTATTTCATTGAAAGAAATATTGATTGTACTTATAATAAAACATTTTTTCTATTATTTATATAGGTTCTATTTATGATAATAAAACTTTCAAATAATCACATAAGGTTTAGAAAATAATGGAAATTAAATGTTGAAATTAATATTTTTAAATCTTTTGGAAAATAAATAAAATAATTTATATTCCAAAAGATTTTAAAATTTTAATATTAACAAAATTTTAATATTCGGTAATGAACCACAAATCAAAACTTTGTAGGTTATTGTCTCCATATATTTCCAATAGGAATAAAAAAAATTGCTGATTTTTTGGATAAAAGCATCCAACATATTTATAATGAAATAAATAGTTTTTCACTGTTTCATATTTAATTCGAAAACTATTACGTTCTTTTCATTAATTATTTGATTCGTTCGCCATATATTACTCTATCATTACCAAAAATTAGTCTATAACATTATATCAAAAAATATAATGCAAAGCGCTGTTATCGTTAATGAATATAACCGAAATGATTAAACAAATCTTAAACAAACAAAAAAGTGTCGTCGTTCACGGCCTTTGGAAGTAGATTCATACAGAAATACACAAATTAATTTTTATACGAATTTATTTTACTTTTTTATTCCATTTTCAATTATCACATAAATAAAATTTATTACAATTTACAATCCAAATATACACATTGTAATAATACCAATAATAGGTATGGTATTCATCTATTATTTCATACTACACATTATATTTTGTTTCATAATATGATTTCACTCCGCGGGTTTGTGCTTTATTATCGACTAGCACTCTAGTCTCAAATTTTGATCAGTTGTTACAATTTGAGTAATTTGTTTTTCAAGTAATTATCGTCTAATATATTTTTTTACAAAGAGGAAATCTTAAAGAATGTTACCATACTTGTTTTTTTTTTAAATTTCTTATCATCTCTTTTCATCTTTAAAAATTACACGCGTATCCGTCTTTCAGTCTTCAATAGATTAAGAATTGAGATCTGTAGCCTATTCAATACATATATACGCATATGCCAACGCGATTAATGTAGAGGCACTTTTAAAAGATAGATTTTAATAATCTTTTTTATATAAATTTGATTACTCCCAATTCCACTTGAACGCATTTGCGAGCAAAATTAGCAATAAATATATTAAAAAACTAAAAAATGAGACAATTTTTAGAAACAAAGTTTAAAAACATAAAGTATATTACTTGTAAAATTATTCGAATTAAAATAACTTACAGGCGTCAAATCTCAAGGCTGGCTTGCTAACTAATAATAAAGTTCAGAAAGTCAGTTGTATAATATTTAACAAAGAGGAAAAAATTTAAAGCTCTACAGCGTTAAAATATTATTCTGTAATATAATTTTGTTCAGTTCTGGATACATATTTAATAACAAAACAAAATGCTTATAAGCTTTACTGCAATAATTAAACGTATGTTTATCAACAAATTTAAAATTCTCTTCAAATTGCATTGGATTTTACCCACGTAGGTAAAATCACTTGTTTATAAATCCAAGAGCCTACTTATTAAGAATGCAGAGTCCATTGTTAATATTGTAAATTAAATTGGCCGGTTCTACTTTAAAATATAGCTAAATGTTTCATTGTTAACTAAATTGATAAAAATAAATTTTAATTGATTATATCATCTTATATATTTTAGAATATATTAAATATTTTATTCTTTGACATGTATATATTACTTCATAATTCTGACAGTTAACCATCGATATGAATATTTCTTCTTTTTTCAATTGGAAAATGAATTTTCCAATGTTGTTTCATGAAAATCTTTATAGAATTTTATCCTGGAATTCGAATATGTTCAAAGAATTCCTCAACTGCAAACAGCACAGATGCGAGCGATCAAGTTGGAATGATATAGGCGTAATTGGAATCTCATAATTGTAAATTATTTTAGAATTAACGAAAAATATTTCTGGAAAATAGGTTACCCAGAACGCATAATGTTCAAGTAAAAAAAAAACAAATGTGTCCCAGGATGGTTGAACATTATCAATATGCGACTTGGCTTCGTAGCGTTGAAGAACACAAAATTGTTTTCATAAACATACGTCTCACCAATATTTATATTCGCTGACGTACTTATTGATATAATATCATCACTATGACTACTAATTATACCTCATCGTAATGATTTTACCTTTCTTCATTACGTTACTGTGAGTATTATGTTTATTTGAAATTATAGCATTAATGTAATCATGCAAAAATTTCAACGGACCCGACAATAAGATGAAATACCCGTATTAGTGTATATACAACTTGTGATGCACCTGTGGATAAGCCCGCGATATTGCTCAGTAATTTGAAGCTGACCAAATTATTTAATGAAGTCAAGCTCTAAACCAAATGTTGGTATAACTTGGCTATATTTTTTGTCGTTGTCACGTCGTATATCTGAAGTATAATAGATTGTGTGGATAAATATATTTAATTATGATATGCAAAGTTATGTAATACTGTTCAGATTACGTCAATGTTTCACTATGTAGAAAACGTGGGTATTTAGAATTACCCAAAAATATTCGCAGGATATCAATAAGAACTATTTCCACTGCTATATGTACCAATCTTTTTATAATATTTTCTTACTTATCTTAACTAACACAATAAATGCAAAAATAAGTTTTTTCTCGATTTATTTAACTTACAATCCAGTTATTCAATATACTTTTATGACATTTGGCACAGCTTTTCCAGAGAGATATATATAAGATGTTTGTTATTTCGGGAAAAAATTAAATCCGGGCAAAAGTAGGTTCTGTTATATTTTCAATTATATATAAAGTCCACCTTAATATTACCTCAAATTGTTATATATTTTTATTAAATTTTCGTCCATAATAAGGTTAACGCAGAGAGTTCGATATTCCAAGAGGAATTAAATAATTGTCATTATAGATACAAAATTCAAAAGTTTACCTGGACTCCGATCGTTTTTACTAATTTTCTAGTGTATGTAACTTATTGTTCATTTAATTGAGATGGATCAAGATGAAAATATATTCAATATATTTTATAATAAAATAAGCATAAAAACTTCTCCAAAATAATGAATACAGGCCAGCCATCGCAACGCTAATTGACGATGGAGGACCACCCACCACCCGTTGTTTAATCGAAAAGCAAATGAAAAAGTCGCAATACGGCCAAATCTTATACTTAATAAGGAATTTGATATTCGAGCATAAGTTCATAAATACGAAAGTACTTTTCATTCCTCTTCGTTTCATAACTCTCAAATGCGTATTATCATAAATATTGCATTTTCCTGGCTTTTTCGTTTGATATTATAATACGCCATTAATAATATATTTGTTAACAGTGATTCAAGTATTTATGTTGAGAAATAAAAAAAGATGAACGTCGAGTTTTTCAAACACGTGTCCGTATTTTCACGAAGACTCGTTTTATCTTTTAGAAATGTTTATATTATTTTCCAAATATCCATTTTTTTAACTTAACCTGTTATTATTAAATATTATATTCTGTTTGCAATTATAATACTAGCGGATATTCTTCAAAAAGAATCTAAGAAATTTCATTAAAAATAAATTTACTACCATGTGTAAACTATAGATAGTAATAAGTTTACTTAGCTATTAGAAAAAGAATTAAAATGAAGATGGTACCAATTAAGCTTAGTACTCTAACCTGCAAAGAAAAATACGTAAGAGACTCCAAAAAAAACCTCAATTATTTCGAATCAATAATTACCTGAATAATTACCTATTGCATTGAAAAGAATATATAAAATAAGCAGTGTAAAATTAAGAAATTGAAATGGGATATTAGAAATATAATATATATAGAAATTAAAAAGAAGTGAAAGAGGGAGAGACAACTTCGCAGAGCTACGGAATAACATGATATCTTTGCAGAAATAAACAAATTCGTTACCGCACTTTTTGTGCTTGTTTCATATTTATGTGTAATATAAGTATGTCTGCGTTAAAGATTAATTGATATAATTATTTTCACGCTTTTATTTAAAAAATTTAAATAAAATTTTTCAATAACACTAGACCTTTCATTACTTCTAAATATGCAAATCAACAAATTATGTGGATTTCGATAGTGCGTACAAGTTGGAATGAGAAGCGATATTTGTGTCTGTGGCCACATACAACCTACAAATATGAATAAAAAGCACACAGTATTTACTTTTATATACTATGTTAAAATCTAACTAGGTAATGAACTACTTGGAATTTACCAGATGGAAGCGCATTACATTGAAATGGGTAACTATGTTCGAGACGACCTGTAAAACTGCAGAAAAAAGACTGATAAATTATATTTAATCACCGGATGCGAAAGTGATAAACTCCATCCTACACTATTTGATTAGATTGAGAAGAAAAGACCATAAACATGAGGGGAAGAAATTTGTCTATTTGCTTTTATCGAGAACATGCAGTCATTTTAAGTAAATATAAAATTTAAGTTAGTGAAATTTTATAACGTGAAAAGCATAGTATTCCAATTAAAACTATATTTATACTAGTTTATGATAAGGTAATGGCAATGTTCACTCGAAACTATTAAATAAATGATAATGTGAAAACACACGTGGACGAAACTTTTGCTATAAAATTTATTTACTACAGCTTACATGCTGACGTCGATGAAACCGTTAGACATATGTTGAATTTTTATTCATAATGAATGCTAGTGGCAACGCGTTTTAACGTTAACGTTACGCGTTAAACTTTATTGATATTAAATTTATTTCTGTCAATAACGTTTTAAACAAATTAAGAATTCTAATTATATATTTTGAAGTGTAAAGGCCAAAATAGGTACGAACGAAAAGTAAAATAGAAAACAAAAGTCCATATGAAATTGGAATTTTAATTTAATTGGTACTCACAATAAGATATGAAATTTAAATGTGCCAAGAAAAATGCAAAAAAAGAGACACGGCAGATATGAGATTATCAAAAGAAAAAATTTCCAAAATATTTATTAGATTTTCCAAAATGTTTATTAGTAAACAAAAGACCTTTAAAAATAAACAATAACGTTTGTAGGAATTCACTTGCAAAATGAGACAAAAATTAATTGTGAAAGTTTCAAAGAAAAAAAAAGTCAGTGAAAAAGTCAAAGGAAATCTTCAAAATTTGTATGTCAATGAAGGAAGAAATAGAAATATATCAAAGCTCTACATAACATATCCACATTAAATTGTAACGATACAAATTAAATTGCGTAAAAGTTCTGAAGATTTTAATATTTTGAAGCTAATGGTTTTAACAATTTCTTAATATTATCAAGTCTTAGAGCCTTAATATCCAGACCTCTGATATATCATCAGTCTACAACGGTTTCCAAATAAGCATGTAGAGTTATAAAAGCAGCATAAGATAATAAAATAGATGAGAAATGTTGGAGGTAGGTTCCCTCACTTCAAAAGTTCTTATGGTAATCAATATCATTTATTTATGAATCTAAAGAAAAAACTGAATAAACTAAAGAATAATCTATTAGTAACGTTAAATTTTAATTTTGAATGTCTGTCATTTACAAAATTAATTTACTTTTGATACAAATTGAAGTTTACAAAATTTTACACTGCAATCTTGTTCTATATATATTATATTATCTGAAATTATAATTCAAATCAATTCACATATAATGCTAAGAAGGGCGGCCTGTAATGATTTGGTAAAACGTAAATATATTTGTGATATAATAGTTAGTGAATTGAAGGCGTTTTTTGAACTTTTATATAAAGCTGAATTCTATTATACGAATAGACAAAATTTGGGTCACTTGTGGCAAAGGGATGATTCAGGTGGTGAAATTTTTAGATTTACCTTATCTTAACTGCCTTTCTATTTTATCAATAGCTGTCTTCGTTTCGACGACAAATCGACCCGAATAGTAACATCAATCATAAAAAATCATCGCAACTGTATATTTAATAATTGGCTCACTAGTTACATACTGGTATCTCATATTTTGAAGGGACGTAAAATGAGTTCTGTAGGCATTTTGCGGAAAAATACCTTTGTAACTTATGAGAGTGCCTGGAAGAGGTATAAATTTGTCTACTTTTGGCTTCCAGAAAGATATTGACACCTTAGTATCCCATGTTCCGAAGAAAATCGAGCGTATATAGTGATAATAATATCGATGAGTCTACAGAAGACCAGTGGAAAACCGAAATAACAACATACTACAATTCAACTAAAAGCGGAGTAGATGTAGTAGTTGAATCTTCTGTAACCTATGATATGTACAAGACCTCTAAGAGATGACTACTAACTATTTACTTTGCCATACTAAACGTTGCTGGGATAAATCGCTTTGTGATAAATCTAGTTCATAATAATAATTCAAAAGTGAAACGACGAACTTTCTTAAAAATCTGGGTATTAGTGTGATACACGATCATTTTTAAAATTATAAATGTAAATTTATCTTCATGGAAGAACACTCGACTGCACGTCCTTTGAAAGTAAAAGGGGTGGAAAAAAATGTCATCATCAATTGTATCAAAAGTAAATTAATTTTCGAAATGACAGAGATTCAAAATTAAAATTTAACGTAAGTAATAGATTATTCTTTAGTTTATTCAGTTTTTTCTTTAGATTAATAAATAAATGATATTGATTACCATAAGAACTTTTGAAGCGAGGGAACCTACCTCCAACATTTCTCATCTATTTTATTATCTTATGCTGCTTTTATTACTCTGCATGCTTATTTGGAAACCGTTGTAGACTGATGATATGTCAGATGTCTGGATATTAAGGTTCTAAGACTTGATAATATTAAGAAATTGTTAAAACCATTAGCTTCAAAATTTTAAAATCTTCAGAACTTTTACGCAATTTAATTTGTATCGTTATAATTTAATGTGGATATATTATGTAGAGCTTTGATATATTTCTATTTCTTCCTTCATTGATATAAAAATTTTGAAGATTTCCTCTGACTTTTTCACTGACTTTTTTTTTCTTTGAAACTTTCGCAATTAATTTTCGTCTCATTTTGCAAGTGAATTATTAGAAACGTTATTGTTAAAGGTCTTTTGTATACTAATAAATATTTTGGAAAATCACTGATATTTACATTATCTCTACATTTACTTGTTTTTTCTTTTGATAACCTCATATCTTTCGTGTCTCTTTTTTTGCATTTTTCTTGGCACATTTAAATTTCATATCTTATTGTGAGTACCAATTAAATTAAAATTCCAATTTCATATGGACTTTTGTTTTCTATTTTACTTTTCGTTCGTACCTATTTTGGCCTTTACACTTCAAAATGTATAATTAGAATTCTTAATTTGTTTAAAACGTTATTGATAGAAATAAATTTAATATTAATAAAGTTTAACGCATAACGTTAACGTTAAAACGCATTGCCACTAGCATTCATTATGCATAAAAATTCAACACATGTCTAACGGTTTCACCGACGCCAGCATGTGAGCTGTAGTAAATAAATTTTATAGCAAAAGTTTCGTCCACGTGTGTTTTCACATTATCATTTATTTAATAGTTTCGAGTGAACATTGTCATTAATTTATCATAAACTAGTATAAATATAGTTTTAATTGGAATACTATGCTTTTCACGTTATAAAATTTCACTAACTTAAATTTTATATTTTCATAAAATGACTAAATGAATTATATATTCTTTTCAATTCTATAGGTAATTATTTAGGTAATTATTGATTCGAAATAATTGAGGTCTTTTTTGGAGTCCTTTACGTATTTTTCTTTGCAGGTTAGAGTACTAAGCTTAATTGGTACCACCTTGATTTTGATTTTTTTTCTAATAGCTAAGTAAACTTATTACCATCTATAGTTTACACATTGTAGTAAATTTATTTTTAATGAAATTTCTTAAATACTTTTTGAAGAATATCGGCTAGTATTATAATTGCAAATAGAATATAATATTTAATAATAACAGGTTAAGTAAAAAAACGGAGATTTGGAAAATAATATAAACGTTTCTAAAAGATGTAACGAGTCTTAAAAACGATCTCGAAAAAAGATGAAGAATAAAGTTGAGTTTTCGCAGACGATTGTGTCATGGTTCTCTATTAATATAAGTAAAAACAAGTATACTCAACATTTGTACACTTTATTTCTCTAAATATCAATATATATATATATATATATATATATATATATATATATATATATATATATATATATATATATATATAAATCTTCTTTACGGCATACTTAAAATAACATCAACCTGATGTCCGTTCGTGTCATCGAATGCATTATGTTCAACACGTCACTGGCGCCGCGTTTAGATTTATTGCACATCCCTTAAGGATGACTCCGCGAGTCAATATTGTTTTGCAGTATAAAACGACAGAATTAGACTGTCCGTAATAGTTTAGCATTTTAACACAAATATCGGTGACCGATACCTTACAAGGCTCATACTCGTCGTACGCAGTATCTGAAAATACTTGTATCGCCCAATTCTACTAAAGGAGAGACAGAGCCCAGAGTAACAAAATCAGAAGACAAAGACAATACAGGAATACGGAAAAATGTTTGCGACACGAACGAAAAAGCTTAACATACTAAAGAATGTTCCCTCCCTACCTGCCTTAACAAAATATGAAAGCAAAATATCACAACAACGTCATAAAAAAGAAACTTATTTTTTTTATTGAAAATTTAAAAAGTAAGTTTTATTTTTAAACCCAAAAATTTGTTTCTATGTGTTTAGTCTCGTTTTATATTTCTGCTATTTAATATATTTATATAACATTTTCAGGTCATTGTTTTGCGTCGTGCCCTTCACCAAATAATGACCATTTATGGCGAAGGACTTGAACCTACGTACGAACGTGAATATAAGTATGTTATAATATACCACTGTAACATGTAAGCTTACGGTTGCCTATTACGAGACTGCTTTCTTTCTTTTCATGCAATTTCTTTAGTCTTTTAATGTTCAAACTTCTTCGCTAAATATATTATACTTAAATAATATAATTTTATTTCATTTTCCCAATAACGGTGGACGTAGCTATTTTTAAAATTCGCTTTTTGGCAATAGTACATAGTTACGTATTCACCACATATATCAAAGTCGAAATATGTAAAAATCGAACTGTATCAAAGGGCTTTATTTCTATATGTACATTAAAGATTCATAAGGAAATTTATTACCGCAAGAGTACGAAAACGAAAATATTGGACTAATTTTTAAACTACTTGGAAAGAAAATACTAGTACTAATATACTAATTTGACCATCGAGATCAATCTCTAAATGCAATTTGCGTCAATCTAGATAAATATAATTAAAATCTATACTTACGATTTTTAAATTTTCGACTTTTGAATGCTCTTTTCGTTTGGCTATTCGATTAATAAAACGAAATAAATATTATTTAATTTTGTTGCTGTCTAATTGTGTCAACGAATTTTGTTCTTAACTGACATAACATTTTAAAGATTCTAGATAGTAATCCTGGAATAAAATATGTAGTTTTTGCTTCATCGAGATATCCCAAAAATTGCCGAAGTAAAAGGTTATATGGAAAATTATACAAAACCCTTGCCACGTGAAGAGTAAGCAGCTACTGAGGGAAGTAAAGCAAGTAAGCAGCTACTGTAGGAAGATGCAGGAACGGACAGAGATACGGAGGGGGGAGGAACGCAAGTCAGCCCACGCGGAATATGAACTAAATTAATTATTTATGTCCAATATAAGGCCATAAATTAAAAGCATTTAAACACAGCATTCATATTATGTAATTTTATCGGAAGAATTCGTAAAATACCGCTAATAAAAATATATATTTGGGCACCGGTACGTGTACCGAGAGAAAAAATGTCTACAATATTAAATATTTTGACGGTTTGATTTATGGAGATTGCTTATATATTTTCAGTTTATATATCATTGGAGGTTGAGGCAACTGAGAAATTTATTACTAATAAAGCTACAGGATTCATATTATGCAATATGTCTATTTTTTATGTCTTTTTCCTAAATAATTCTTGAATTATACCATCTATCAGACTGTATATGTAATGTACGTATGAGCCAATAATTGATAAATGATATTATAGAAAATTGAAACTCCTTTTATTTTTTAATGGTTTTTAAAGCCCCCAATTTATGATTGTATTTGGATGAGTGATTTGAAAACATCGATCCGGATTGCGTCGTTCCACTGTATTAATAACGAGGGTACATTATTGTAATATTTTTAAAAATGGTAAATTTGATATCGCACCTGCGATTTTTTAAAATAACCTTTATAAATATGATTTTGATGAACAGCTTTTATGCGAAATTAATCGACAGAAGCCAGTAGGAAAAAAAGGTATCGTTTATTTAATTTTTCGATGTGTGTGAGCGTTGTATTGATATTTAATTTAATTACGGTTCGTTTGTTTTATCTATTAAAAGGTTATAAGTACATCATATACGTACGCAAAATAAAAGAAAAATTCTTAGAACAAAACGAACAGCAAAGCGTCGATTTCAAAGTTTCCAAGGAAGAAATTCTCACCCGATTATGTGATAATTCTCATCCAGTTCGAGCTACTACGTTAAATTTGGAAACATTCAAGTCACATTGAAACAAACCTATCTCAGTTTGTTTCCGTTACCTCGTTTTCTAAAAAAGAGCTACTCGCAAACTCTCATACCGTTATAGAAATACAATTTCGTGCTTTGAGAGAAAGGTGAAAAGTTTGTTTACTTGTTATATATATATATATATATATATATATATATATATATATATATAACAAATACACATAGAAATTATCTTTTGTGTGAATTAATTTATTATGTACCATAATAAAACTCACTTTCTCAAATTGTTCGTATTATCATAGTGCAACGGTCTTCGAGCGTGTTTTTATGGGAAAATTTAGATCTTACCCTTTATCTTAAATCCTTTGCGATATTAAAAGATTTCGCTGTACGAAGTATGGAAATTTGAATCCTCGTATCATTATAAATATAAATTATGCATAAATGTGACATACGTAATATTTTATTAAAAAATATGAAATATGGAAACGTTAAAGTTGATGTTTGAAAGCCCATATCTAATATGTATTTATGAATGCAAGCAATTGAAGTCTACGATTAGTTATATGATGAAGTGACGCCATAGATATAAGTTAATATAACGTCGATGGTACGCACCAGGCGAAAAGGCGAATTTAAAGAATTTTTAAATAAAGTAACTGCTTTATGTAAATCTGTTTATTTATTTGGTCACACAAAAAGAGGAAAAACTGAGCTAGTCTTTCGGAAGAATTTCTTTTTTTTTCTAAATTAATGGTGCTAATTTTCCTCATTTTAATGATGTAGCTAGCCTAATTTTATGTTCTATTATCTTGAATCTGATTAAATATACATATTTGCTACGACGTATCTTTGGGAAATAAAACTTTTCGAAAATATGAAATTATAATTGTATTGTTATATTTACATATCAATTAAAATTAAATACTACATAATTATTATAGTTAAGTATAGTAATACTACATACGTAGTACAGTAAATGATTTTAAGTCGTTTTTAAAAAAATATTTATTTGCATATTATTAAAATTGCAAGTACCATTTCATTGAGCTTACATCAAATTTTATTCAATTTATCATATAACTTTTTACGTATTTCAAAATTACTACAAAGTGGTTACATGTATAGCTAGTAAAGTAATTACTTTAACTGTTAAACCTCGTATAAAAACCGGTCACATGACGCCTGCTTTGTTACATATTTTTATGCCAATGGGTTTCAAGACGGCTATTGTACGGGACGTTGTGAAGATTTTTCTGAGATATTGTTGAGACTCGATATATTTTTCGTGCTTGTAAATAAGTTTCATGCATGCTAAGAACTTTGAAAGAAAGACACTTTGAAAAAAATTAACGGGGTGATAATGGAAGTTGTTAAACGCAGTTGAATTAAAAGAATATATTGGTACATATTTACCAAGAGTGATGATTTAAAAGAATATATTCGTACATATTTACCAAAAGTAGTATTTTACGATTTCGTTCGCATGAAATGTTCTCGTTAAATTTACCAATAATTTAGTTTAATGACACGTGGACAGACTTGCACTTCCTTTACGTACTCTATTATTTTCAATCTACCCAAACAAATTGCACGCGGATGAACTATGAAATCTGAAAAGTCTTTAAATTAATAGTGAGGTTAACAGCGAAAATCTGTGTTAATTTTAAGAAATAACCTAAACAAGCTAGAAAGTGCGTTTATTATGTATAAGTGCACAACAGGAGATATTAAACATTACTTTTCGACCATATTTGTAGGATTTTTAAAAGTTTGTAAAGGGAACAGTGAATAATAGGCATTATTGAATAGAAACTGCCAAGGTTCATCGTAATTGTGAATTAGAATAAATGATAAAATTTGGATTAATGTCGTATATTTATATATATATATATATATATATATATATATATATATATAAATATATATAAATATATGTATATATATATATACATATATATGTATATATATATATATATATATATATATATATATATATATATATATATATATATATGTATATATGTATTCATACATCTATGGTCAAAATATATTTTTACCAGTCTAACTTCAAATTACTCAAGCAACGATAGAAAATTTTAAAACTGAAGCATGACTTTCTGTAGTGAATAAATGTTTATTTCACTATGGTTTTCTTTATATTTAGGAAACTGTAAGTTATTTAAAATGTTGTCATAAACTAAGCATTAAAAAACAAACTTTTAACCACCCCTCTCTCACTTTTATGGAGCGACGGAAATTTTCTTGCAAAAACTTCGAAAATCTTAATGTGAAAAGTATCATTGTAAATTTAATATATTACTCAGAGTGTCGCGTGAAATGAACCAAAGTATTCATGTGTTATATTTTATGAATCATAAATCTCAAATATGCCGTAGAAGAATGGTGCGTCTTATTTATTGCGTTTTAAAAGCGGCCGCTCAGTATTTGGATCTCAGTGACGTGTTCGGGAGGTGACGGACTCGATTGTCCCGTTCTGTTATTTTAAGAGCAGATATAAATTCTGGCATCCTGACACCTTAACCTCCTGAGGATTAAGGTCATATATACAAGATATAAAAAAATATTACACACACATCTAATGAAATTTGCAGGTACTTTTATCTTGACGCAATAGACAAACTATCTCCCCACCATTTTAACTTGTGATTGGCTGACAAAATTATATTTATTTTCTTTTCTTTTTGAAAGTGAACGATGGTGTCACCACTAGAAAAACTTGTTAACTAACTTTCACTTTTTGACTAAATATGAATGCTTTTTAAAACAATTTATATTATATTTGTTTATTTTGCTATCAATCATTGTTGCAATATACATGTAAATTAACAAACGTCAGATTATGTTTTTAAGACATACTGGTATTACTTGAGGTCCCAACTACCCCAATACCAAGAATCCCAATGTGATACCTACATGATATAGCAATATTTTATTATTGGGTTCTATGTTTTATTGTTCTTTTTGTTTGTTTTGCTAGGGTTAAGCAATTAGGAAATATCGGAATTATTAAACGTATCCTAAATATAAAAGATAATTTTACTTGAGGACAATTTTTCAGCATCAGATAGTCTTTAAAAGATGTTTTTGATGCCAAGAATTTTCAATAAGATAAAATAAATAAGATCTCGAAAGTTTCCCCACTTTTTAATGTCGTACTATACAGATGTCATTGCAAACCAAAACCGGATAATATTAGTATTGACGAGATAATAATTCCTTTCAGTGGGCCTTGCAGGATATTCTAAATCACGAAGGAATTATAGTTTTAGTTTAAGAAAGCCCAAGCGGACTTATATGCGACATAATTATTTATCTCTAAATAAACTTTCCAGAGCTCAAACTTCAAGGACATACTTTGGGTGAATCGGCTATTCTCAAACTTTGAATAACACTTGCGTCGGGTCATAATCTTTACTTAAATCGTTATTTCACCACTAATAAATATTTTATTTAAGGAAATAAGTGATTCAAGCCCCAATATTTCTGATCCTGTTTGAAAATATACTCCGTCTAAATGTGATACAAGGCTACATCATTTGCTATAGTTTGTTGTTGGTCTTGTAGTTTGTATCTACTTATTTAATAACCAGCAATCAAAGTGGAAGGGTTTTTACACAGGTTTTCAAAAAAGGATTTACAAAGAATTGAACCAGCAGAGCGAAATTCCCAGAGTTTTCAGGATTAACTAACGTGAAGTACAGTAGATGCAATAGAAACATCTAGTTAGAAAAATAATTTAACAGCAACATATTGGTGATGCTTTTGCGTGCCATCAATTCGAATGCTCAAACTTATCTCTACGATTGGGGACAATAATCATTTACCAATGGCTTGTCAGTCAATTTAGTTATGTCATAAGAAAATATGTTGAAAATTAAAAACCGAATCAGGAAGGTCAATGAAAAAAAATTGCTTTGCGTAGTTTGATATTATAACTAATATTCTGCTTAATTGTATCAACTCCTTTTAGTTATCTTTTTGAAGTCAGGAAAAATTGCTATTCCTTTTTGTCGCCAAAGGAACCTGTTTTTGGATACCACTAAAGGGAACCTACTTTGATTACTGTTAATCACCAGAAAATGCGGAAACACAATTGAATACACCATAACTCAATTGTATATCTGTTCTTAAAATTCAGTAATTTTATTAATTTAGACAGGAAAATAAACAACATCTAATACTATCCTTTGATTTTTTCTCTTGAACTTTATATTTCCTCTAACTTACCCTAATAGCTACATCTCTTATCAGTTTTCATTAACCTAAATATTTACAATATTTATAAATGTTATTCTTTTTACAGACTAATACTGATGATTCTTCCATAAAGCGTAGTGGGGAATCAACTCAAGCTTGCTTATTTAATGAAGTTACTCAGTTTTGTGATGAATTTATTAGCCGCCAGAAGGATTCAACACCGCTCACTTTTGTCATATAAACCTATCGGAGGGCCTTTGAAATTAAACTCTAGTTATTTAAGTAACGTAAATAACTTCCCCTGCAGCATTGTTACTAAAGATATCTCATTAGTTATATAGATTCTCCCTATTACATAAGGTAGTAGAAGTATCTTCGAAACCCATTGTACCTGCCGACTTTTCAATGAAGCTATCGTAATAGCGCCTAAGCAAAAATACAAATATAATTCGAAGTAAAGACTTTTCTTTTTATTGCAAAACTGTATTTGTGAAATGCTGCGCTAAACAGTTCCTTTAAAATCATATTTAAGAAAATGATGTATAAACAATTTTAAAAAGACCTTAAAAAAATCCTGAGAGGAAAAAATTAACTGTATTATTAATTCAGGAGAAGTTACTAGGCCCACCTAGAAACACAATTTAAGAGATTATTTACCGTGTACCAAATGTCTAGGATTTTATTCCAAAAAACTTTTGTAGAATCATAGCGAAAAATTCCCTAGTGGTAAAACAACTAAAACTACAATCTAAAGCACGAAAATTATTACTGCGACATCTTAAAATAGGTATAAAACTTAAAGTGAATGTATTTCTCCACATGAAAATTGATAAAATATGGCTCGTCCTTAATCAAATATTCTCATCTGTGCTTTTGGATCCCATTACCTACAAAGGTATGGAGAAGCACAATGTTGTTTTACGATAGCTATGAGAGGTACCAAAATTATTAATCGAAACAAAGAAGAATAACCCCTCTATAAAAAGATCATATAAAATATACACGTACATAACATATGTGTTCAAGTTTTCGATCATAAATATATCATAGAACAGTAAAGCCTATTATTCATTACGTTCTAATCTCTACTATTTGATGCTGGATCGTGGTACAAGAATATTTTCATTCCTTCCACAAAATATGAACTCTCATGCTGTAACTTTTTACTATTGCAGTATGAGTTCTGTAAGATAACCACAAATTGATCTAAGATATATTTCCATAAGATGTGTCAATTTTATATAGTAAATCCTGGTCTTAATTGAGGATTATCGGTCAGATCAAAATTTCCTTTTTTAAAATACACTTGTGTGCATGGTTAAACATATATTACATTTTAATTTATATGATTTTCACCATGAACAAAATTTCTATATTTTGTTTATTTTTTACTCGACGAAATTAAATTGCTGTTTAAATAGAATATCGAACTCCACGGTCTTCAATTACCTTAGCAGGTTTGTTTGAGATGTTTTTGTAATATTCCAGAAATCTCTGAATAAAAGTATTGAGTTTACGTGTTACCAACTTGATGTAAAAAAATTGTGTTGATTTCTGAATAATTTCGTAAAGTTTTGAACGAATACGTTACTTTTTATATTCGTAATTTTTGTTTTTTTACTTTTAGAGTATTTTTCATACTTGACGAATTTATTAGCGTTTTAGGTGACATGCCTCACGTGTTTATTACTATATAGAACATAAAGACATATAGGCAATAGAGTTATCTAGCAGAAATAATTCTTAATAAAATTTTAAAAAATGACATCATGCTTTGTGGATGAAATAAAAATTATCTGTTCGATTACTATATAAAATAGCATACTGCTAGTTACGGAGAAGACCAATATGTACATAGGGCTACTGAGTTCCCAATGTAGTAATAACTGATTTAAAAATCTTAATATCTACCACACTCTTCATACTTTTTGTCCTCAAACTATCATTCGTTTCTCTCTCCAGAACAAAATAGCGCCTAGCATACCTCTTGCCTGGTCTTCCTTTTTCTTGTTAACCGACTTGCCTTGCTTCAAATTGAAATAATTATTCCACACGTATTTCACCACATTTACTTATATATACATAATCGTATTTTCGTCTCTTAAATTTTCAGGTTAGTCAACATTTACTAAATTCCCGTCTCATTAGTCATTCTCGTACTATTTATATGTACTATGAATTGCCTTGAAATTATTGTTATGTTTTTTCGTCCATGATTATGCTTGTTTACAAATAGTAAATTCAGTTACACCGCTAATACATCTATGAATATTTTTGTGCTTATTTTTCACTCATTATCCGCATCATTCTATATTAACTTTTGATCGCAATTTCGTAAATATGAATAACGGACATGGATCAATAGATTTAATTAGTATGTTTCTTTCGCCATTATTCTACTTGTATTTTTTATTTTATTGTAAAGTTTATTACGTATTATAGCCATATTTTTATTTTGTTACATTTTTCTTTCAATTGACAATAGCTTATATATACATTATCTTTATAAGTGTAATATTTTTTGAGAAATATGAAATATACTACTCTTCTGGAGTCCCTACATGCACTCTAGAAATTCAAATTTATTATGAGGAAAGTTATCTGACTCTTATCATTGATATTACATATATTTGGATTCTTATGTTTGTTATAGCAAATTATGCTTTCATGGAAAACTACAACCGCTTAGAAGTAAATGTTTTATTATTTGGAATCCTTGGGATACGGGGAATATAGACTAGCTGTTCCGCTAACATAAATTCTGTCTTGGGATTTTTGCTTAGAAAATATTTTACTAAGAGCCTTGTACCGTGGCATCAATTAAGTAGGTTCAAATGGCAAAGTAGCATGATTGTATTTCTAATATGTGGTATAATAGTAGATTAGAAGAGTTAAATGAATTACAAAATCTTGAGGGTAATGCAGTATATCCTGGATATTTATGACAGTAATCAAAATGCGTAAGATTCAACCTCGTCCAATAGTTAATTCGAATGGTAAAAAAAACACATTGCAAAATTTGGGATAATATTAGATCTTCAACTTAATTTGTTTTAAAAACAAAAATTTTAAAATGGGGTTTTGTTTTGATGAGAAATTAAAAAACAATTTACCTTAAATGCTGCTTGAAAGTCGCTTTTTTGAACGTTTTTAGATTCAAACGACATCAACTGATATAATTTGTTTAATTTTCTTGCTTTATCTAGAATATTTGCAGAATAATTTTACTTATGTCTTTGATTTTTTGAGAGGATTCTTTTATTTTACGGCGAAGAACATTGTCGGTAGAATAACACATACGTATATTTCATAATGCTATTTATTATCACTACGTTAAAGACAAAATTTATTCAAGAAAAAAATATATACATTATTTTTTCGAATATGAATACATAAATGAATACAACCTATGTATGAAAGAAAGTTTTTACATTGTTTTTTTTTAATAATTTAAAAAATAATCTACGTTTTTATCGTGTCAAGATCTAGATTGATGGTTATTCGCAAGAGTTTGGTTAGCCATTTTATTTCTGCTCAAACTTTTTTGATACTTGCAATTTATTCGAACGTGTGACTTCATATGCTCTCAGTATGTTGTTACACAATTAGCTTTTTCCGATCTGAGTTCCCTTGTACCAGCCTAAGATGTGTGGACGTATTGACTAGAGATACGCACAGTGGGACAGAAATCATTTAAATTCACTTTAATCTTCAAAATACAATTTAACGACTACTTTTTAATCATATTATTACAGGTGGTGCTAAATATAATCCACGAAAATTTTCTTTAAAACTTTTCCATTTTCATTGAGTCTCAGGTTGTTGTGCCCCATATTTTTTTAATGATTCTGATATAATTTTTTTATCGTAGCTTTTATTGCTTCTCTAAAAAGCTTATCTTAATAATTAAATTCTCTCATTAATTTATTTTCCTAAAACTTATGTTCATGAAAAATCAGGAAAAGAAAAAATAAGTCGATTTACTTAAAGTTGGTAAAAATAAACATACATCTTTAATTTCTGGTCATAATTAAATGGATACGTAAGTCAAAACTACTGTCGACATTCAAATTTAGACCATGACTTACTTTTATACTTTTCTTGAAACCGTGTTTATTACGTCGTCTTTTTTTTAAAGTACGCATATTTGTCAGACATAACCTAAACAATCAACGCGGTATAAATTATATATAATCTAGTATGTTCATTTTAAATCAAAATCGATGCCATGAATATATTTCGAATGTATGCTTAGAAATATTGCGAGCCACGAAGCTTGCATTAGCCTTCTCAAAATATCATAAATATAATACTTCAAACATACAACTATTACGAGGTATAAAATGTTATGATTTATCATCGTTTTTACGACCGTGAAACGGAATAATTGAGCTCACGGTCTGAATCCCGCATCCAAACACAAACGTCAAAAGGCTCCGTCTTTTTACGATATATTAATGATTTGTGGCCCATAATTCGTAATACTTGCCAATATATTGTACCAGCTGCACACCCAATACCTGTATATCTGAATATGTGATTCATCCATGATTCTAAATGTAGTTATTTTTATCCAACTCCCTATGTATTCTATTCTATTTTTATTTCATAAACGTTTCCCTCTATGTACGAAAATAGAAGATTTTCTGAGAATATTTTATTGACATTAAGAATATTGTGTCACTATCTAAAACAAAAGCTTTGGTAAGTTATATAATTTTAAAACTCCTGAAATAAAAAAAGTAAGCTTGAATTTATGGTCATTTAAAGTTCCGTGAAAAAATAGTCTTATTAGGTAACCTACTACATCTCTTAGCATGTCTGCCTGTATCGAATTTAATTCACATCTTTGTTTATTTTTAAATTTAATTGAATTTTAATATTTGGATTCGAAGTTTGATGGAAAATAATTTTTTTCTAACCAATTTTTTAGAGTGATGCAAGCTATACTGAAAAAAAACTAATACACTAACAAGCGCAGTAGGTCGATGTAAAGAAAACAATAAAACTAATATTATACAAACCAATATAACATGTTATTGCTGACTGAACCAGCTAGAGGCTGGAAATTAATTTCTCAGATATATAGTGGATACATAAACTTATTACATAGATTTAAACCTAGCAATATTCAATTCGGAACACTCTATAATTTCATATATTTTTAACGAGTCCTATAGTTACGAATTACAGCAAAAATTTTACCTTTAAGATATTTTATGCAAGTGATTTTGTACCATGTCCTTTATGTTTATGACATCAAACAATTTCCTTCCTTTTAAAATGTTCAAGCATTTTTATATTAAGCGAATTCATAAATATAGCATTGTAAATTTGCGTGTTGACATTAAATATTCCAAACGTTATAAATAATGAATACATCGTATCGCAAGAGGACCATCCAATTTTTTTCCCTATATTAAAGCCTCCGTTCGGTGATGGTGATTCGAGACAGAAATATGAATATGATACATTTCAATTTCCTATTCTGCAATCTTTAAAACGGGTGTAATATTTGTTTAAGGCTTTGTAATTTTAAGTCCTAAATTCATAGTTTTTTTTTCGATACACAAATAATTTTTTGCGTAAATTATTTGAAACATGAAAAATATTTTTCTACGCTATTCTGAAAAACATTTTTTGCTGTTTCTACTTTACACACCGCAACATTTATATTTGAATTGGATCAAAAAATATAAAAATAGAATATCAGTTATTTCAGGTGTCATAAAACTTTTCTGTTATCCACTTCAGTCGTCTTAATGAATATTGACATATTTAGTAAAGGTATTTAAAGCGACGTTTGTTTCGCTAAGGAATAATATTTAAATACATTGGTCGTCAATCGTTTACAGAAATAAGGAAATTGTGTAATATTTTAAAATCCTTCAAGAAAAATAAGGCATACAAAAATTTACAAAGAAAAACTTCGTTCAGTTATTTAAACGATTTTTCATATCGAGATCTGGACATTTTTCTGTTTATAATCAAAACAATTTTAAAAACTCTATAATATTCACCAAACATTATGTATTCCGCACTTTTCAGGCGGCTGTTCTGAAAAAATATTAAATACGTTGGTCATCAGTCACTTACAAAAATAAAGAAGTTCTGCCATATTTCCCAAATATATGAAAAAGATAACCAATATAAACATTTAAAAGAAAAAACTTCGTACCTTTATTTAAATGAATTTTCGTATCAAGCTCTGGACATTTTTCAACTTATAACCAAACTATGTTACAAGTACTGAATTCGTTGCACGTTATGAATTCCACTATTTTCAAACGACTGTTCTAATTATAACAATATTATTCTTACGAAAACTAGCAACATATTTGAATTCATTATTTGAGATGGTTACTAGCAAAATGAAAATTTTAAAAAATAAATTTAAATTCGTTTTAAAGACATTATAGGGCGATTTACTAACCTGCCTTAACACTTGTCATTCCAAGTTTTATAGAGGCAATATACTGCTTAGTCAAATACAGTATCATCTCCTTTTAATACCCCAGTTATTAAGTGTAATAAGCTAAATGTTGCAAATGTATGATAATTATATTTCAGTCGTTCAAAACAATTTTATCAAATGAAAAATTCCAGTTAGTTGCACAAATGGTAATTGGAGGAATTGTAAATAATTTTACTGACGGCCCATATTTATATTTATATCCAAAAAAGAAAAATACTGGAAAATAGTGTATAAAAAAGCGGTTCCAATTTATAATTGACAAAAAAGCGGTTCAAACTAAAACTGGTCATGTGATATACTAAACTTTTCTATTGATAGACATATTTACGTTTAAAAAGAGAAGAGGAAAAGTTTTCCTTCAAATTTATAACCGTTAATAACTAAGTGGTTAAAATTAAAAAAACAGTTGCATTAAATACTGAAGTGTCGACGGACGGCAAGTGTCTACGTTGAAATCTATGGTACGAAATTAATTCTTCGTTGAAGTTTCAAACCGGTGGTAAAAAGTGATAAAATTTAAAAACCGGTAGTATCAAATAAAAAGTTTTGTTTGATAGCCTATACTTATATTCAAACCAAGTGAAGAAAACGTATTTTTCTCTGAAATTCAAAGCCAATTGATGCCATTTATATCATCCCATATTTCGTGGCAACGCACACTTGTTTATATTTTAAGAGACTGCCTTAAGAAACCCGATAATCTTACTTATAAAATTCTGATATAGAAACATTTATAGACCTTTTAGAGAAATGGTAATAAAATATTTAAGTCCGAATAGAACTTCCATTAAGGGGATTATTAACATATTTAGGCACTTATAATCATTTAAGATTAAGTAAAAATGAAAATATATTACCTGCTGTACTATTCACAGATATAATAGCCACAAATTTTAGGAAATAAAATAATATTTGCAATTGATTTTAGTCACTTGTCTTCAGTTTCTACGAACTTTTTATATGAAGTTAGTTATGACATAAGTTATTCGACTATTACTCGTAAACTAGTACAGTTTACTTAACCGGTATAAATTTCCTTATAAATTAGTTATGTGTATTAATATTATGATTATTTCTATGTATTATAAAATAGCGGTTTAGCTGGTAGCGGTTAGGAACACGTTACCCTAACAAAAATGACCTTCTTGAAACCTGATATTGGTAAACGCATCGCTGTATCAAAAAATTCATGATATTCTTGATACGTTGTAAACAATTCTTAAACGATACCATTTAAAATTAGGTATGATAAAGGAATCACCCAATTTAAAAATTTATTTCAAAAGATTTTACATGATACCTTTATAAACCTTATATATATATGAAAAAAAAAAAAAAAAAAAAAAAAATATATATATATATATATATAGATGATTATCCACGTTTTGTTTTATCCATCCTTGCTATCTACAGATCTTACAATTTACAATTACTTTTTCCTCAATAAAAACAATTCTCATAAAATGTCAAAATATTTCTCCGCTTTTTTGTAATATTTTATGTAACAAAATTTCATTAAAATATATTTTGAGATTTACATAGAAAATATTACTAACAAATAGATGCAAGCGACACCCTTCACAAGATCAGAAAACTTGGAATATGAAAAAAATATACTAGATGAAACTGAATTATATGCTTGTCATGATGATAAATTCAATACGTCTACAAAATTTGTGTACAATATCATTTAATGACCTACGAACTATGAAATTGCTAAAAGTAATGATGACAATATTTACAACATAAACGAATGAAAAGGGAGAAAAAATATAAAGTAATTATTTAGAAAAAGTAGAAATGAGAATTAAAAAAAAAAGTTGTATGTAAAAATGTTCATAAATCGTAATCGAACGCCAATTTTCAAGGCGCTACATCAAATATTTCCACTACGAACTAAGCAATAACACATGAATTACTTAATATCTTTATTAAAAATAAAAATTGATGCATTCCACATATAATGATTATTAAAACGGGAATAATAATTAAAATAAAATTAATATTCAGTGCTTGAAAATCGCAAAGAAATTAAATTTTATGTTTTCCGCACACTTTAAATAAATTCAAATGAAATTCAATTAGAGTCGTATAAGAATATAAATATTTATTAATTCCTAATATTATGAATACCCAATTTCCTGGAAAAAATATACGCATGAAACTCATAAATACTAGCAAAGGAAAAAAGAATTCAAATTAGTAGAAAATTGTTTAAATTTTTCATATCGTAAATGTGGACAAGGAAGTCTGCCTTGGCATGACAATTTAATGAGATATCGTTGTCTGTACTATCGAAAGCTTTCTGTTAGTGAAAATACGCATCATCTGCCTGAAGTTCATGGTAAGTCTAGTCAAGGAAACAAGCAAGGTTCGTGACTACCGAATATGCGACACGGAACACATGCTGCTCATCATAGAGTTGACCTCTCTTGTTCGATAAATGATGAGAGGTTTAACAAAGTCAAATAATTTAACGGGTGCGAAAAGTGATGAGTCTGAAATAAGTTAATTCCAACGCCGTGTTATCCTTAGGTATTAATGTCATCAGGGTAACTTTCCAACATGAGGTATAGGTGCTAGTTGATAGCAAAACTTTAAACATATGTTTCAAAATTTTCAAAAAGTTATCAGCGTAACCCTTAAATATATACTCACCTATAATGTCAAGTCCGATTGGCCCCTTTTGCTCGGAGAAAGCAAGTTGAAGTTCTCTGTCAGTCATAAGTGTGACAAGAACGTCGGTTCCTGCATGCCAGGAAGAAGCTGCTGCCACAATGTTTGGTCGAACTCTTCCGACCAGAAATTGCTAGCAAAAAGCCTGGCTGCCGCTAGACTGCGAACGATTGCGTAATTGCGTGAAGTGCCCTCGCGAGTGACAATAGTTACTTACATATTACCAAAGTGATAGGCTTAAGTTTAATTCTACCTTATAAACATAATCGGCCCTAAAGTTATTTATATCGTTTTGGATAAAAAATCTAAAACCAATAACTGATCGTTAATATTTTCAAAATGGATAAAAATAAAATTTACGTGTGATGTCAGCAACTTACTGTTCACTAAACCAGATCGAATACTGTATATTTATATACACACTAGTTAATGCAAGAATAGACTCGGCTGTATTAAAATCGGTGGCAATATTCACATCGTCGATTGAGTACAAACTCTTCCGATCGGAATCGATCTCAAGCAAAGAATGATAAAGTGAGACAGTTTTCTTTGAAAGTTCCAGTTGGTACCGTGATCACTATTAGAAGATAATTGACCACTAAATAGAGGTAACGCAATATGGATACTCAAGGAGAGTGCAGGATGATGTGTGTTCTGGCCCACAAATGGCAAGCAGCACCGCTCCACCGTCGCGCCACTTTCACTAGATATTACTACATCTAGCATTATTCCACGTACCATACGTACATTATTATGATTAATGAAGGAGCAATATGATGACATATATTCATATAAATAAACTATTTTAAGGACAAATATATGTATGTATATATATATATATATATATATAAATATATATATATATATATATATATACATATATATATATATATATACATATATATATATATATATACATATATGTATATATATATATATATATATATATATGTTAAATGTACCAGTTGCAAAGACGATAGAATTCAGAGGTTAAGAGACATTGGTAAAGTACATAAAAACAAATCATAATATGCACTGGATTTCGACGAAAAAATATATACTAAATCGATACATTCACTATTGTAGCCAACACCTATCTTTGCCGTCAACCAAATATACTTGCCGCCATTCTCGTATTAAGGAAGGCTCTCTGAAACCAGTGGCTCGCATGCGGCCAGCTGAAAAAGTTGACAACCCCAAACTCAACCGCTATCTTATAATAGTCATCCTTAAGGATTCCGCAATGTCTTTGTATGCGAACCTTATAGAAAATATTTGGTTTCTAATGAAAAACATATCTTGACATTATCTTCTCCAATTCTCAATTTTTGGCGATATTTTTTATCTCTGTATAATTTTTTTTAACGTTCTCGTATATTAACTCTATATACATCTTAACTTCAAGACTTAAGATGTATATAGAGTTAATATAGAAGAACGTTTTGAATAGACTATTTAAAAGTGATATTAAAATATCAACTCCGTCCTATTATTACATAACAGAGGGCTAAAATAAGGAAACTAAAATTTTATGCACCTGTATATCACAATAGATTTACATTGGAATTTAATACCAAATAAACAGCAAGTTATTCCTTAAATTAATTTACGTAGTATCAAACAAAGACGAATTCCAAGACGTAATTATGACGCAAAGTACTTGGTTTAATGAGTAATTTGGAAACCTTCTTCTACTCTATTTACTCTACGTAAATCACATCGCTATAATATATTTATACGAAACTTTGCCCATAAGGTTGGCTTTAAAAATGGGCATTTAAACCATATCTCTGACATTTATGGCGCAGCAGAGATTTTTCTGTAAAGACTATTCTATTCTTAAAGAAGTTATTTCGGTAAATTTACTGGCTCTGTAAGAGCATCGCATGAAATATATTAGCGAGCATGTGTTATATTTTATGGATCATAAATTGTGAAGACGCCCTAAAAAATTGAGCGCATTATTTATCGGATTTTAAAGCCATCCCCATCCCAATGTTTGTATCTTAATGTGATATTGGAATTGTGACGAGCTGAAATATCCTGTTACACTTTCATAATAAGAGATATAAGTTATGAAGTTTGAGAATTTCTACCAATTATAAATTCAAAACCGCTGTCCGACAAAACACAATGTATTTGAAAATATTTTACGATAAATTATTATAAGTATTGAAATCGAAACTGAGTACCATTTGTGTTATATACTTTTGAAAATATTAGGTTTTATATTATGAGTAGAAAACAGAAAAAAAGATTCGGAATAATTAATACAGGACTTTTTAAAAAATTTATATTTTCTAAATTTATCCTATTTTCTAAGGTGTATCAAGATACAAAATTAAATTAAATTATTTGGAACTAATTTGCTCCTTATCGATTCTGTTTATTCTCAGTCACTTAAAAAGATTGTTCCCAATATTTACCATCAGGTTGCGTTATATACGGAACTTAATTTGTTCCGTACGATATACGGAACAAATTAAGATTGCTGTAAGTAAACATAACGTATTTAGTATAATTAGTATAACACCCAAATATAATGTAACTGGTTTGTGATAGAGAAATATTTAATTATTACAATAAAATGATTACGAATTACATCTAATGAAAGCAGTTACTTTAAATTTTTTTGTTTTATTGACCTAATAACGGAAATAATTTAATAAATTTATTTCAGGCTGTTACAGATATTTATTTATATGATTATTCCAGGCAATTTGTTTTATCTATGGTTTCATTTTTATTCTCTCTAAATTTGATTCATGTTTACAACGTTTTTTCATACGTTTCTCCACTTTTGATTGTATTAATAAATTTGTACGTAATAAATTCCAATACATATTCCAAACTGAAGAAAATATTTTAAAAAAATATATCAAAGATAATTGATTTCCCTACCAACGTAGGAGCCAAAAACAAGGTGGATAATGGCATAAATCAGAATAACTTTTAAAGTACGTAGATTACGAGATTAATTTCTGTGAGTTAATGTAGTGCAGAAATAAAAGTTTGTATAAAAATATTTGCCCCACAACAAATAAGTTTTTTACTATGCAGTTAGAAATATAGAGCTCAAATTTTTGTTTGAAAGTATCCCAGTTTTTATGTTAAACATACCATAAACACGATATACAATTTATATTAAGTTTACGATTTGGAACTTATTATCTTTTTTATTTAATATGATTGTTATACTCGTATCTGTACTTTTCGATAAATTAATTCGTATTACTCCAATTTTTCTATTAGTGTAACTGATTCAAAGTTGTGTCAACTAAATTATACACGTACATTACTTTTGTGTTCAAGTTTAACGTTTATTGGATCATAAATCGTGGACTTTTCAGAAGAGTGGCGGGTGTATATTTATTGCATTTGAAAACCATTTGATGCTTTTATTACAACCGTTTTATATTGGTATTTGGAAGAATGGGGCAGAGCCCGTACCCGACTCTTCCATTTTGCAATAATAATCACATTTCGTAATAAAAGTTTCGCGAATATGAACTCTGACGAATTGAAAGATTTAAAATTGTTGTCGTAAAAAAGTATATAGTTGAAAAGACTGCGTACTAACGTATAAACTTCGAAATTAAAAAAAATCCTTAAAACTACGTGTTTATTGAAATGCTTGTTATTTATAATAGATATTTGTTTAACTTAAAAATTATGTTACAAGTAATACCAGGTCATATATTTATGAATATATGACTCGAAGGTATCATCAAAATATAAGTGTAAGCCATACATATACACAGGCAAACAAACACACACACACACGCATACATATATATATATATATATATATATGTGTGTGTGTGTGTGTGTGTATCTATGTATGTATATGTGTGTATATATATATATATATACATATATATATATATATATATATATATATATATATATATATATTCATATATATATATATATATATATATATATATATATATATATATATATATATATATATATATTCATATATATAAATATGTATATATATAATTACCACTACAAGTGTTCCGTATACACTTAGATAAACATACAATTCAAAATAGTTCAAAATACGTAGTACTTGTGTAATCCTGCTACTAAAAGAAAATAAGAACATATTAATATAATTACAAACCCAAGAAAATTCGTCAGAGCTGCCATGTCATGCCTGATGACATAATATTATCATAAAACTTAACTAATAACTATCGCCGATTAATCCCAAATATTATGCGGAAAACCGTATCTAAATTGGTCAAACCGTTTGGGAGATAAATGGGAAAATTCGTTTGCAATCAAGTGTTTGTTGCGGTGCTCCCTGATGACTAATCACCGTAAAAACTATCTAAGAAACATTTGCAAAGAATCACAAATATTTTACAGAAAACCGTATCTAAATGGATCAAACTATTTTTTTAAATGGAAAACTTGGATGGCGCACACAATCTCTTACCCTAAACGCATGTACCTCCTCTGTTCCTTCGTGGCTAAAAATGAAAGCGAAGTATTCACAGTTCATATATTCTATAACTCAAGCAAATTAATGTGTTACAAAATATTTGAATTGAATTATTAAATATTATTTTTATACATAGATTAGCATCTGAGATTATTTTGAAAATTGTCTGAGATATTGCAAGTTTAATTTAATAACTAACAATATTTATTTAGCGTCATGTCAAATATAAGTCACAATTTTAATCTCTTCAATTAAAAAAAATATACAAAAAGTAAGACTTTAATTGTTATTTGCAGAGAAAAAGTTTTTAACAGAGAAAAGGTTTTTAATTGTTATTTGTTAATTCGCTACTGAAATGTTAATATTCAACATTTCTTTTGGTACATTTTCTTCTCAATATATTATTCTAGAAATGAGTATTTTATTAGTTTTATTCTTCAACCAAATTTAACAAAAACATTACAAATGGTAAACCATCAAAATTCATTAGATATACCTTATCGATATTTAAAAAAACAACAACAAACAATAAAATCATCAAGCCTAATTTATTTGTGTATATTTTGCAATCGTGTATTTATTATTATTACTAGGGTAGAATTAACATAAGTTCAAATCGAAAGACATATTATGTTGTTAATTTTTATTATAAACAATTAAATAAATATTGAATGCGTGTTATGGCGATGCATCAAGAAGTCTGCTGTCTTGATGTAAACTTGATACTTTAAAACCCGACTTCTTGAAAAAAATATATAAGCAGTAGAAACGAAACCAAAATTTAGTATACGTTAATTAAGAAAATGCCTAGGTAATCCTTTTTAGGTTTTAATCCTTATGATGTAAGTGGGAAATATTAAATAAAGTTCTTTGGGAAGCGCCTAAATAAATTATGAAAAAAATTGTTTAAAAAAATTTTTTACATAGCGTAAATCACTTAGCTGTGATGAATATCTGAAACTTTAACAAAAGTATAAAAATACAATTCTAAACCGTACCACTTATATTAAAAACAATACACATATTTTTCGGCATAGGCTATGAAAATCTTAAAGCATTTATCTCGGAATTCTTAGTGTCTTCGTAAGTGTTATATATGATGTATCTAAGTGAGCATGAAATATGTTTTATATATCGTAAGTCGTGAGTATGTCGTAAAATAATGGCTCGTATTATTTATAGCGATTTAAAATCGCTCTTCTATTTTTGTAAGTGAGCGCCATGTTCGCAACGTGACGGTAATTTCCCGTTCTGCTATTGTAACAAGAGAGATAAATTGTGCGATTTGGAAGTTCAAAGCTTTTATCTGGACAATGACAAAAGGTAGTTGAGAAGATTTTGCGATATAACGTTGTGAGAGTTTTGAAATTGTGCGAGGTTTATATTAGGTAATTTATTTTACCTTCCTTTGCAAAAACCTTTAAAAAAACTTAAGCTTAAATTCTATCTTTGTTTTCCATACGGTTCTTACCGTATTGAAAACAAAGATAGAATTTAAATTAGTTAAAATTATTTAAAAAATCTTTCCTAAATGATTTGTGTAGCATCAAATATTTTTACAAGAAAATTAAAGAAACTACAGAATTTTGTTATTATTTTCGGAATGTTATTCTTTCTCAATACATATCTCGTATAGTCAAAACAAAGTAAAAAATTATAAAATGTTTGCCCTTTTAAATGAATATATATTTTTTTACCCCATTAAGTTTTAATGGAGAAGCGTTTTTGTCATTTTTAGGCTTATTTAATCTAAATTTTATATCCATAGTTTGCTATAAACTAAATATGTCACATGTTGAATGATATTGCCAATGTGCCAACAAGCGTGTGTTCACTTATTACGTGTAAGTGTTAATAAATCGTAAATGCATTTCAAAATTGTGGCGCCATTTTTTATAGTGTTTTCAAATCAAATCTCGACTCCTTAATCTCCATCATATTGCTTTGGTATATTTTCATTTCTACTATAATCGTTTATGTTTTTATTAGAAGCCTGGGTTGAAAATCCTAACAGTTATTTTCCATTTCGCTAACAACGAAGATAAATTATGATATATTTTGTGAATAAGAAGGATTATCGAAAATAAAGGAGGAAAACATTTCGTATTGACGTATCGAATTTTAGCAGTTCAAAAAAAATAAAAATTCAAAAGCATTAAATGAATTTGCTTTAGTATATTTCCATTTGTAAATTAAACAATTTTTATAAATATTCTTTAATTTATACGTCCCATTTATATTTAATATAATCCTTATGAAATAAACTGGAAAAAGGAAATTTCTTCCGAATTAGATTAATTTGGAAAATTTTAGTAAATCGTTTTAACCAAAATTAACAATGTGTGTTCCCAAAAAATGGTTCTTCATAATAAATCGTGAATGCCCTTCTTTAATTCCTGATACAGCCTTAATCTTTTTAAACCTTAAAATTTTAACCTTCTCGAAATTTTTACTAATTTTATAATTTGGATGTTAAGATGGATTTACAATGTTAAGATTTTAAATCTGTGATAAGATCCAATATTTTTTTTTTAATATGAATTATGCAATATCTTATATTCTTAAAATTATTTTGTAATTCGATAACAATACCGTTTTTATTAAGAAAGTAAGAAATAATTACTTCAAATAATATAAAGTAAAATTAAAAATATATTTTAATTTTCTTCAAAAAAGGAAAAAAATATTTCATAAATACGACCGTGTTTAAAATAAACTTAATTTTGAATAATTTAAAATCAACATAGAAAATTGAAAATATTTAATTGGTAGAAAATAAAATTTCATGATGTTAGGAAAAACGGATTATGCATTTCAAGATACTGGTTTCAAAAGCAAAAAGCGAACTTAGCGTATTCACTTGTGATCTAGACAGTGTAGAGTAAACATTTTAATTCAATTTTACAGTAAACCACAGAAAATTTAAAGAAAATGGAAAAGTAACAAAAGCCAAATTCTAAAAATACTGCAAACAATTCTGAAAAGAAATTAAGGTACTAATGCACTTTTATAACTGAATGCCAAAGAGCTCGACATTCAGAATGGATTAATTGAAACTACCCTACATATTAATATTAAATAGAACTTCTGGAATTTAACCAACAAAATCCAATTTGAATCTTCCTTCTGATTTATTTTATATTTTACGAATTGCATAGCGGCAAAATATAGGTAAACCTTAAAATATATTTTATTAAAAAATTTTACATAACGCCCTTCATATTTATTACACCACAGAGATGTCACACACGTTTAAAAGAAAATCTTGGAGTTTTTCTCTGTATATTAAAGCATTGATAGGACACGTACGTCACGTAAAACCTACTTATGTCTCCTTTTATAAAATTTCTACTATTATAAACAGTGGCTATACCATTTCATATAGGGATCTACACTTTATAATATTTCAAAACTATCGTTTTTAGTAAACTACAGTGTTCAGTATTGAGATTTGGAAATGGAGATTCAAACATAACAATTTTTATTGTCCTATTCAATGATCGTGTTTATTAGGATTAGTTATATTTTTTAAGCTCTGTTATATTTGTAAATCTTTAATTCTATCTGAATGCGATTGACATATGTTCATGTGATAATAAGCATAAAAGGAATTTTTCCAATACCGTTATAAAAATTTTATTTTTTAATTTCCAATACCGTTATAAAAATTTTAATTTTGTAATTGTAATTCGAATTTACCAGTTTTACGACGTTTCTTAATTTTATAAAATGGTTATATCATGTACTAACAATTTAGTAACTTGAATTAAAATCAAAATATTCAGCGAAGAGAGCAAAAACATATTTTTAAATATATTCTCGTTTTGTATGATGATTTGCTTAATGATCCCATCAAACCTTAACAAGGTTGTAGTACGTAAATAAAGCGAAATAATCAAATCAAACATAGACTTTTTTCTTTTTATTGTGCTCTTTTTTTTTATGATGCTCTTTCTCAAGTCCTACATTGGTTCACTGCTAACAATCTCTTGCTCAATTCAAAGAAAACAAAATGTCTTAAATTTAGTATGCCTAACGTAAGGCAGGTCAATACTTGCATTAATATGAATAAAGAACCTATAGAAGCAGTCAATTCCACTACCTTCCTTGGAATTACTATAGATTCCAAACTGCAATGGGGACCCCATATTGTGGCCTTGGCAGGAAGACTTAGTTCAGCTGCGTATGCAGTTAGGAAAATTAGGCAGCTCACTGACGTTGAGACGGCGAGATTAGTTTATTTCAGCTATTTTCATAGCGTAATGTCGTATGGTCTACTGTTGTGGGGCTCTGCTGCCGATATTAAGACCATTTTTGTACTCCAAAAAAGAGCTTTTCGTGCAATATACAGCCTTAGACCGCGCGACTCGTTAAAAGAATTGTTTAAGGAAATTAACATACTAACAGTGGCATCGCAGCACATTTATGATTGCATTGTTTATGTACGTAAAAACTATGATGTTTTTCTTAAAAACTCAGACACTCATAGCTTCAACACCAGAAATAAGCATAAACTTGCCGTTCCAAGTTTCAGACTGCATAAGACAGGTAATTGTTTTATTGGATTAAGCATAAAAATGTTTAATAAGCTTCCACAAAGCTTTATCGACTTACCTTTGCCTAAATTTAGATTGACTTTCAAACGTCAGCTGATGAAAAAGGGTTATTACAAAGTAGTAGATTATTTGAATGATAAAAATTTGTGGACACTTTAATTAGCTCTCCTGCACATTTTAAGATTTTTGTAACATTGACCTTTTGAAAAAAGGCTTACTGTTGAGTTTGTTGCGGCGCTTCTTCTCAGCAGGCCAGTTACGTCGAAGTGCTGGTAGGAAAAAATATTGACGTGCAAAAGAATTTACTGTAAATCTACTTGCAAAAAATATAAAATAACAAAAAAAAAAAATAACAAAAATTTATAGATGTTCAGATTTAGTTAATATTTTATTTTGTTTTTTTTTATTCTATCACTATCGTCAGTTGATCTATATGGTAATTACATGTGCTAGAGAGACTCCATAGGTTGTAAGTGCTTAAAAATTTAGGCAAATTTCTAAGCACTTACAACCTATGGAGTAACTTACAAAAATGGAACGACAAAGTTTGTAATTTTTCAAGTATATTTTTCAAAGTACTCTATGCATCGTATTATTCGATTGAGCTACTGAGACAAGTTGTCGGATCACTTTTCTTTGGACGTTTCTTTCACAGCTTTTCTGAAGGCGATTGTTGTTTTTCGGCTTGCGCAATTCATATTTACCTTTTATTCTTGCCAATAAATTAAAATTAAGGGGGGGGGGAATCATGGCTCTATGGTGGACAAACTATAATTTCTACATCCAATTGGCTGAGTACACAGAGGTGTTGTGATGAAGAAACATTCTTGTTGTCTTGAAAGGTCGGTATTCTAAATTTTTTTCCAAAATAACACTTTGAAAATTGCTGGAATAGTAGAATGCGGTGACTGTTCTATTATTGTTTACTACAATATTTACATAGTTATAATACATCCATCCCAGGTACGAGGAAACCATCTCCTTTCCAGGACTTGATCCTTACTTCGCTATGTAGTCAGCTCTTCAGAAGGATACACCCACAGCACAAACTGCCTCTCAGTTTTGGGTGTACCATTTTCGTCACCTGTGATAATATGGGATGCGAATTTGAGTGTCGAATTTTTGAATTTTTGTAACATTTCGCAACACTATTCAATGAGACGTTCTTTCGAGTTTTGGTCGACTAATTGGGTATTTATCTAGAATAAAGCTTGATTAAACCTAAATATTAATGTAGAATTCTCTGTACTTAACTAACATGGATGTTAAATCTTATACTGATCTTCTCGCAGGTACACTATTTTCAATCTACATCATAAGCCGCGCGTCATTGATATTTTTTTCAATACTGGCTGTCGAGTGATTTCTCTTACGCAAATTATCATTAAGATTGTGTGTACACTCTTAATCTCATTACAGTAATTGTTAACAATGACATGCGATGGAGCTTAACTGTGAAATGTTGGTCGAAATTGATTTTCACATTATTATTGATTCAGATAACAACAAAAGTCATAAACAATCATAGAACTATAATTATCAAGGATTAAATTTATTTGGCATGATACCTACACAAAACTATCAAATTGCCCCCCCTTTGTAAAAACAAATGTAAATTTAAACAGAGTATCCTAATTGATTTAAAAGGAGGTCCATTTTTGAAATATTTACTAACTTTTATATTAATATTATTATAAATGTACAAATCGATGAAATTTCAGTGCAATATTCCTAAATAAAAAAAAATAACCTGTCTGCGAATACTATGCTTTCGGGTATATATTTTTGATATTATCGTGGATTTAATGTAAATTATAAGTAACAGAAATATATTGTTATTTGTTTCTCATTATAAATAACTACGTGAATTTATATAAACTACTTCTCGACAAAAAATCGCATTCTAAAAAAACAATAATGTACTTCATGATATCAATTTATCTCACTCCTACATTAAATGGCTTTTATGTGTCGAGGACTGTGGATGCATGTTATACTATTATTTCCATAAAACTAGCAATCAGTAGGTACGCTTAGAAAACGAAACCAATATTTAGGACATGTTAATTGAGAATAAACCTTACAGGATCCTTTTTGGATTGTAGTGTCTATATACTGGACAGGAAATATTAAAAATATTTATCATTAAAAAATCCAGTCGAAGAGAAAACGAAATTATATAACCGACGTTTTCACAAAACGCGTCGCAATAATGCATAACTGAAAATTTATTTTAAAGGAAATTTTAATAATTGAATTTTAAATAATACCACTTACATTAACGACACTGTGGATATTTTTCGGTATTGACAATGAAAATCTTAAAGCGATTGGTCGGTAAATTTTACGCATTGTATAAAATGTATTTAAGAGAGCATGCAATTTATTATATGCATCGTAAATGTGAGTATATCATTAAAGAATGATGTGTATTATTTATAACGTTTTAAAGCAGCTCTTCAATGTTCGAACCATTATGAGCTATATTGTTCCGCTCCGTTATCATTACTAGAGACAAAAATTACGAAATTTTAAAACTTTCAAATAATTGCAAATTTAAAGCCTTTATATGAAAAACAAGGAATATGGATTTTCAAATAAATTTCGTAAAAGTATTCCCGAAGTAAAAATTGGGAAAGTTTTGCGTTAAATACTTTTAAAAAATGTAAGCAAGTATTAATGTTTGAAAAGACGAGTTGAAAAGCGCTTCGCAAAGTTGAAAAGACAAGACATTATAATTAAATAAATTTGTTTCAAAAAAACTTTTTTTCTGATCTTAATCCAAAAGTTTTCTTTTTTACTTTTTTGGATATTTAAAGTTAAAATTTTATATTTCGGTGTTCTAGTTTTTATTATTACGCTAATGTACTTTTGGTAAATTATTAAGAATTTAATAAAAGCTTATTTATATACACTTTATGTCACTGAAAACTTTGTTTTAAACTAATATATATGCTTGAATGGCGCTTTCGAAATCGAAGTACGGAAACGGAAACGGTTACTTCCGCTATTACATATATACATATAGCATATGCGTAAATAACGTATTACGTCTAATGCGTCCCAAATTGAAAATTTATCGTAAAATACCGATGACTTTTAGTTAATATATTTTAAAGCTCTACAGGTATTCTTTCACGGTATAACCACTTAACACCAATGTGTAGTAAAATTGTATTACATAAGTTACCGTATATACGGAATGTATCGGGAAAGACATATAAATCAAAATAGTATAATTCCTCTTCATGATTAAAAAAAATCTATTATCAGGGAGAGAGAAAGTCTTTATTTACATAGTAAGTGATTAAAATCGTCTGAATTTAGAAATGACGATCTTGTTTATACCGCCATTTTGCCCTTTTTTTTTAAACTGTGTTTACCTAACCTCCATATAACACGTGTTATATCCAAATTGAATTTTTAAAAACAACTTCAACATAATTAAAAAAATATATTAATAATTTATTTCCAGCACTGCACAATCTTTACAAAATAATTGGAAGCTAAATGGCCTGTTAATTTGATTTAAATAAAACAATTTTCTATATCGTCCACGAAACAGATAAATTTATAATGTATTTTGGCGTATGCCCATAACCATAATTAATTATGGTTTTTTCGAACTAAATTCCTTTTACGATAAAGTTTATTTAATGTTTACATTATGGTCTTCTTCGATTCTATTTACCTCTGGGTACCAATTGAGTTTACCCAAGCGACGATATATAAAATAAAAAATAATTATCTTCAATTCATGTTTCCACTGTCTCTACAGATCGGGGAAACTAAAGTTTGACGAGAAATTCTAAATGAATTATTAACTGTGTTTTTTTTTAAATCTATTTATTTTTGAATCTATATATCTGAAATGATTTCTGTTATTTTATGAAATACCTAATATATTTTTAATAAATAACAATATTTCTTTAGCACCATATAAAAAGTGACACTGTTTGTGAAAGTATGAATAATTTCTAGTATTTACCACTCATTTTCCTTCACTGTAGTGTACCGACAGAATTTGGCAACGACATGGACACATTTATTTATACAATATTTAATTTAAAATTTTGAATTTTGTACAAATGTGAAATCTCTCACCCGTAATTAGGATGCGGAGCTTTTTTTTATCGAACATTTGATGTACTATTTTTGTTTAAGAAAAAAATACTGTTTTACCCGTGTTGAAGGTTAATTCGTTAAAGAAACAAATAAATTCAGTTTATAGAACAATGTAAAATTTAATAATGTTAAAGGAAAATCCAATGATTTTGCGTCTCTCTAACAGAGTTTTATATAAGTGTAATTCTTTTCATGTTTTTTTTATATTAGGAGATTAAAATGGCCGTTTCCTTTTACACTGTGCTAAGGAAATATTGTTATTTATTATGTATACATTCAGATATAGAAAATCTTAGCGCACTGGACTCAGTCAGTTTAATGTATTCGTAATTGTAAAGAATTTGGATTGAGTTTAGGTGAATTTCATACAATACTCTTTTTAATAGCGTTACATGTAATGCACATAAATGAGCATGAATTCAATTTCGCAGGGAACGACGTGTATAATTTGTCGTCACCGTGGTATGTTGGGTTGATCATAAGGCATAAGGCCTTTGACGATGCGGCTCATCGCAGGGAATCGATTCCCGGCCGTTCGTCGAACGGGGCGGAACTGGTATTATGGTTGGCTGTAAGAGATTGCTCTCGTAGTAATAAGTCATTAATTATCGTCGCTATTATGACAGCGGAACGGAAAAACGGAACCCATGTTCCAAATCTTGCATACAAACATTAAACAGCTATTTTAAATGTTTGTAAGTTATGGCCCTCAAAACGATATATGTATTCGACAATAAATATTACGTAACTTGATTTCAAATTTGATTATATTTGCCCAAGTTTTGGTATGTAATATATAATCGTCAAAAAAAATAAACATTTTTAAAACATTATGCGCAAAATTAATTTATCTTAAAAGAATTTCAAAATACCTGATTGTTTTCGACAAATAAAAAAATAATGAAATAAAAAATATATGCTGAAATTTAAAACTAATCGAAATGTATATGTCATAAATTTCAAATATATCGTAAAATAATAACGTATATATATATATATATATATATATATATATATATATATATATATATATATATGTATACACATACCCAGTTTTGCTTATATTAAATATAAAAGATTTTTATTTGTTTATTGTCAATTTACTATCCAATTTCTTCACGTTCAATTTACGGACGATAGATTTCAGAGTTCCATTAAATTCAGATAGAAAGTTAAATTGAATGTTTTATAAATAAATACAGTAATACACATAGCTGTTTTATAACCATTTCCATGCATTATTTGGACTAAGAGAAAAGAAACTTTAGGATCATAAATATTTGGGTCAAAATATTGATATCAAAAATTAATTTTGGTACATCTTCTGAAACGCGTATCTTCAGTTTCAGTTTTAAACTAAATCTATTAAGGACATAACAAATACTAAGCTCACAAAAGTGTATACCCACAAAGCCGTCTTCAAAAGATTTACACCTAAATAAGGCCATGGATATACAATTATTGCCAGGAGCAAATATCATAATTCATCATTGTTTTACGACCATAGAATTGAACAATTGAGCCTGCACCCCACAATCTCCATGCGAACACAGTCGTCGAACGGCCCCGTTCTTTTACGAGATATTGAAGATTTATGATTTCCTAAAAAACGTAATACGTGAACACATGTATTCAACATTCTAAGTAAGACGATTCTAAATCTGGTTGTCATAACTTAAATTTTTGTGTAATAAAAGCAACACTTCGTGAATGGCAAGAATACTTTAGGTAAGTTTCAATATTATTATTTACAATTTTGGTAATATAATTTATGTAATAGAAAATGTATTTTAAACGGACCCTAATTATACATTGTATTACTTTTTTTATTAGGAGAGAAAAAATATGGTTTTTATGTTCTATAAGCCATGAATGGAAAATATTTAAAAACATTATATGTGATGCGCTTAAGGAAGTAAGGAAAAACATAGGTTGTACAGGTAAATAAAATATACAAGTGTTTTTTTTATAATATACCAATCAATCAGTGTGATGTGTAAATGAAACTATGCTTTAAAATAAGTGTTAAAAATGGTATTTTGAAGCATACTTTTATATTAATGACACTCTAAATTTTTTTCGGTACAAATTAAGAAAATCCTAACCCGTGTATTCGTAAGAGACACATAAAATGTTTCTAAGTGAACGTTAAATACATTAAATCTATCATAAATCGTAATCATGTCGTAAAACAATGATTTGTATTTTTTGTGACGTTTTAAAGCTGCGCTTCTCTGTTCGTATCCAAGTGCGGTATTTCAGACCTAACGGGCTTGATATTCCCGTTCCAACAAAGATAAATTATTTTTTGAGGTTTTCGAAGTGTTTACGGAGACTAAAGTGAACAACAACGTGATGCAGTTATCGATTTTACAACAAATGTTGCAAACATATTCTTGAAATCCAAGAATTGAGTAAGATTTATATTAGATATTCTTAAAAAAATTAGGTAGAATAAGAGTTGAAAATGTAAGTAAACTAATGATATTTAAAAGACAAGTGTCCTAAATGATTTGGATTATATTAGGTCCCGTAATTTAATTTTTTGTGTTAAGACGAAACACTTTTATAAAATAGAACTAAAAAAATTATTTCTAATCTATCAGAAATTTATCTCTTTTTAATATTTGTCACGTAAAATTAAAATAAAACAGAATATTCTAATATTCTTGCCCCAAAAATGAAATAAAGTTTTGTTTACTGCACAGTATTTCGGGATTTTAGAGCTAAAAGTTTTATGTGTGGGTATTTTAACTTACATGCATAAGTATGTACACAAACATACATAAAAAAAAAATATATATATGTATATATATATATATATAATACACATTGTTAATTTTTTAAATTATTAATTCGTTTATTTCTTTATAGATATCTTTTCTACACTTCGATATTATTTGATTGTTGTGGTAGGTACTTCACGTATTAAATTAAATGGATCATAAATTGCGAACGTATTGGAAAAGAGTGATGTCTATTCATTTATTGTATTTTAAAGCTACCATTTGATGCTCGTACTATAACCATTCGGTATTCTTGTTTGGAAACTTGAGTAAAAGTTTACATCTTTAATAACGGGTATGAATTATAATGCGTTGTGAGATTTGTATTATTTAAAAAAAAGGCTTGTTTTTCATAAAAAAGTTTACTTATTCCGGAAATTTTGTTAAAAATTGTACACGATTATATATTATGGGACATATAATGTTTATAAACAAAACTTTTGAAATACTAGTACAATTAACACAACGAGAACCCTGTGCATAGTTCACCAAGAGTCTTTCTTAGTCCATTGCTGGACACATGCCTCTTAGATTGCGCGTGTCATTGTAAACAATGGTACAAATCACTTCCTTGGGTAAGAAGGTTGGCGTATCACAGTGAGTAGCTTCCCGTATCAGCGACGCTTCTGCCTGTCGCTGGTTTGCGGTTAGTTACACTAACACAAGTCCATTCATCTAGGCGGGTGGTGGGAAACCTTTGGTACATCTTCTGAAACGCCATCCATTATGAACACAAGGCCCGTGTTGTCTACATGCTTATTGATAAATAAAGTTTAAACATATGCGGGCATTCTGCTTATGTTAGACTATTTACAAATATTATATATATATATATATATATATATACATTATATATATATATATATATATATATATATATATATATATATATATATATATATATATAATGGCCATGAGAATAAAATATCTCTCTGAAAAAATATATGAAAACATCTCGTGAAATATATTCCAAACACATTTTTTTAAAAAATGTTACAGAGGTTTCGTTGAAATCGAAACTCAATAAGATTTATATTATGTAAATTTAGATACCTCCTGGTATCATGATAAGAATTGAAAGTTTAAAATAAGTAAAAGTATTTAAACTAATACTTTTTCGAAATTGTGTGTAGTAATACGAAATCATCAAAATAAAGTCTTATTTTTTAAACTTTCGTAATGCGGTTTTTTTACTGTATCTGTTCCGTATCTTTGAAATGTCATTAAACAATTCAAAATATTTGCTCCCAAAAATAGATATACGTTTTTTTCTACCTAATTGGGATTATAGAGTTAAAAGGTTTATGTGTAGGTATACTAATTTTAAGTATTTATTCTATCGTTTTTGTTAATTACTAAGTAAGTACTTTTTCTTTTCTTTATGGATATAAGGTTTATTTTATCTGAGTGTTATATCTTCAGTTCGGAGTAAAGACTGTGTATTATATAATTTTTCCACTGAATTATGTATGTAGCTTTCCAAGGAAATAAATATGGACTACATTACATCTCAAAATAACGTCAATTATTATGTAGGTATTGAATAAAATATTCTGTTAAAGTTAAGGGCATCATCATAAGTAGCTATGTACATTTATGTAATAAGTGTATAATATGACTATCTTGGAAATAATCGATTTTATCTATAATTTTTTCTTTTTCTACGTGAGCTAAGCCATAATTTTAAATAAAAAAGTTAAGTATTTTAAGTAAATTTCAAATCTGTAAATCATTGTGTGTTTTTTACAAACAAACGGACGACCAAAAACGATAGACTCCGTCTTCACAACCATTTTATTCTATATGAAATCTTTGATATTAATCCGTAAACACATGAACTGTATTTGTTTAATCATATTTAACGATTAATATCCATTTATACTAATTGTATGAAAATCTTTACTAATATTGGGCTCTTCCTTCATTCCGAACACATTCATTCACACTTCAATGCTTCTGTAACTTGTGGAAAATCATATTTTACAGAAAATTGTTAATATTTTTATGTAAAATTAGAATAGCATCATTTCAAATGCGATTAGATATATAAGAAATAATAATAATTTATTTTTATGTAAACGGAAAAGAACAATTTTGAATTTATTAATATAAAAATATACTTTTCTAATTAAAACGGAAAATGTGTATGTAAAATTATTCCTTCTTTCTAGAGCTAGGTTATCATTATTATATAGAGTTTTGTAGTTCTTTTTTAAATATTATATCTATGCCAGCATAAGATTATAGAGATCCAGTTATTGTCAGTATCCAAAAGCGTCAGAATTTATCATCGCTTTTACGACCGCGAAACGGAACAATTGAGCGCGCGTTCCCAATCCAGGATCTAAACACAAACACCGAACGGCTCCGGCCTTTTGCAATATATTCGTTATTTACGACGCATAAAATTTGAGACATGTACACGTGTATATATTATAAGTTACACAATATCAAATCTGGTTATATTTATTTAAGTTTTCGTGCATTAAAATAGAGAAACCGCCATAAATGTAAAAGGCGACATAGCCAAGTTTCAACAAAATATTAAAAATACGTTTGATTCACTTGTTAAAAGATTTGAATTAAAAGAGTTTAAAAATTATTTTACAATACTATTTAAGGAAGTAAAAATAATGCAGTGAAAAAATACGAACTTAATTTAAAAACTATTAAAATCTCATTGAAAGAGGGAAACCGTATTAAAGAAGCGATTGAAACTTATCGCCTGAGACTACTATTTTGTTTTTTACTTCAAATAATTGTTAATAAAAATAAATTTAAAGAAAAAATTAATAGATTTGAGACATTTAAGTGCAGAAGATTTATTCATGGAGAGATTTTAGGTAATGCGTTTTATGATATTGGATTCAAAAGCGACAAGCGACCTGGGCAAATTTTCCTTTACATCCGGAACTATTGTAATTTGGATTAAAAAAATTAAAATAAATAGGAGTGTTTGAATTAGCTTCCCAATTTTAACTATTGATTCATGGTAACCAACAAAACAATTTTTCGACTTAAATAAATTTGCCACTATTCTGAAAAGAAATGAAAGTACAGATTCTTGTTTAACTCATTTGCCAAACAGGTTTGTGTGTGTGCTTTGTATTTTAATTCAAGTATACACATACTTGAATTAAACATTTTGCATTATTTCTGGCTAAACTGGACGAGAAGTTACAAACGAATTGGTTGAAACTTTTTACGGCATGCCATTCAACTCAGATTTTGGTATCAAATCAGCATAATTTCTGTTAATTTCCAGTCATATTTTTCATCTTTTACAATAGAAATGTGAGTGCGTGAGGGCGTGCGGGCGTGAGTGCGTGCGTGCATGCGTGCGTATATATAAACACATATATATATATATATATATATACATATATATATATATATATATGTATATATATATATATACATTCATATATATATATATATATATATATATATATATATATATATATATATATACATATATATATACATATATATACATATATATATATATATATATATATATATATATGTGTGGCTGTTCCTATTCTAGATATACCCTTGTGTAGGTATATATTTTATGATGAAATATTATAGTCAGAATTTTGCATTTATTTACAAAGAGAATTACATGTTATATTTTTGAGGACAATACCGGGATTACCTTACATCTGTAAAGTTCAAATTTGTTTCCTTACATTAAGACAAATCTACATTTAACATTTTACTGTTTTGAATAGTAAATATTTTTTACCATATTTGCAACGTTTATTATTCACAACTCACGACAATTCGGTATATGTATTTAAAAAGAGGAAATGTTGTGCGATTCGTTGTCTTATTCTATAGTCGTGATAAGTTTAAGTTTTAAGCTTGGTTAATTAATGAATCGAAAATAATCCTAGACAAATAATTTTTTTTATATTACTGGCTTATAAAATTGATTACAGAAGTTAGTATTTTCCTAATAAAATAAATTATATTATTAAGAATATTAATAATAAAAACCCCTCACATACAATTTACAATTGATTCTTTTGCTATGTACTTATACAAATATTTCAAATTCCAACAATAAATATCCTTAAGTAGTTTTCATTTGATCTCGTTTCATCTCTTGACAATATAAAAAGTTTATATGTAAGGAGAATTTCCTTCGTGAGAATTATTCAGAATAAAGAACATGAATCGATATCCATATTTTGTATTTAAGTTTTCTACATTTGTTACGTATATTTTTTTATATCAATCTTTCTGAAAGGCATATAGAGTTTCAACTCTTTGAATTAAAAAAAAAAGTTTGAATTAAACCTGAAATGTCCATTATGAATATTAAAGCATCATAACTTATTATATACACGAAATCTTCTTCAAAATATCCTCTCTATATTGGAATTAGGCTGTGGATATACGAATATTGTGAGGTTTAAAAATGTCATTATTTATCATCGTTTTTACGACTGCGCAAATGAACGATTAAGCTTGCGGTCTGAATCCTGTATCCAAACACAAACACCGAACAGCCCGTTTCGTTTACGATATACTCGTGTCTTATGACTCATAACATATAAATACGTCAACACACGAATACGTAATGTGTAACATGATTTCATATCCGATTCTTTTGATGTGAAACATCTATAGGCGCAGGTATAAACAGGGTCGTTGGCGTGGCGACGCTTGCCGTGGCGACGGGTCGCCACGCTATAATAAGGTATATATATGGTCTATATGTAGTAGAGTGTACGGTATGGGAGTGTCGCCATGCGCAACCGACTACGCGACCCCCTCCTCGCTCAGTTCGACGCTGTTGTTTACTATGGTACACATAACCTGTGCTTTATTATTTTTGTATTAATTGTAAATAAATGTTTATTAAATAAAGTCATCATTTTCTGTAAGAAATTCGTAGTACTTTATTTTTTCATTATGATATATTTAGTTCCTCAAATAATCTTGTCTTTTATGCATATTACTTGCACGAATACTATGTTTCATGTCTGCCAGGCGTCCCGTGACGGCTCACTGTTTTTTTTTTATTCAAGTTTTCACGCAATAACACAGGAAACATGAATGTTCCAAGGAAGTTCATAGATATCAAGCGTGCTCAATCTTAAGTTCAACAATTTTGTAGTCGATATAATTGTAATGAAATTTGACGAAACTTTTTGAAGTTAACCTAAATAAAATTACACGCGTATATCCAAAATTTCTTATATGACAAATGAAGTTAAAATTCGAGTGTCAAAATATTTCTAAATTCCACATTCTGCGGCATTAAAAAAACTACTCTAATTATGGCATGTTTGGGACGACACACGCAGTGAAACTGACAATACAATTTATTTCATTACTGAAGTGATCTGCGAGTAAAGAAGCACATATTATTTATATTGGTTTCATTGAAGACGGTAATGACATGTGGTTAAATACCATAAAGGTTTTGACAAATACAATTTCCTACATATTTTACAGTAGGTGGGAAAAGAAATATACTTAAGTAAAACGGAAAATATAATTTTTTATAAAATTTAGAATGGATAAAAATACTATTTACATCGTTATTAATTATTTATGTTAACTTTAGACAGAAAATAAAAAATATGAAACGCCCTATATAAATATGGTGCTAGAGGGGTAAACTTATAATGAAAAAGTTGAAACCCCTATTCTGAGTTGTTCACCATATTTTCTGGGCCAAAATTTATGAAAAATGAATATTTCTATAAAATAAATTTATGTTACCACCTAGTGGCGAACAGTACCTTATAAGAGGTACAATTAGCTATTGGATATCGGGAATATAATGACATAGAAATACACATATTTTGAAAATGTTAATGGATATATTGTATTTTCAGGTAAGTAAAATTTAATCGTTGTGACCATGAACTTAGCTTTCTTCGGTCATAATTAAGGTCATAGTTCGATGAGTCCGGGTAATTACGTCGAATTTATTGTTTTTGAATGACTACGATTCAAATATTGAGATACATTTTCAGTCTATAACACCTTCAATGCCGTTTTCCGTGCTATCCACGGCAGTCGGCGGACGTTTACGCGTTTTCGCGTATATCTACATATTTTTCGATATGTCTGTCCCTTCGCAGCTTGCCATTCCCAAAAAGCATGGCACGTTACTGCAATCTGGGACTATAACTACATTTGTATCCAGAGTAAACATATTACAGTGTTATTACTCTTATTACAACTGCTGGCAAAATAGTAACTTACGAAAAAGAAATTATTTAATGTCTTTAAACCTTAAAAAAAATTAAATTTTCCATAACCGCGCAATGAACTTAAGAAAAATATCTGAAAGAAGATGAACATTTTAACAATATTTTATAGTTTATCGAATTTTTGATATGTTATATCTTATTTTCAATATGTAACTCTCTTTTTTCAAATATGATAATTACTTCCTTCTGATACAGCGTTACAAAATGAACCCTGTTCTCAATGTACACTTTTGAAGGTAAGAATATGTGGTATTTACTAAGTTTTTGATATAATACAGTTTCCAATTATAATACATTACGTTATAATACAGTAACCATTTCAATATGATTTATTGAAAACTTAATTGAATCGAAGGATTAAAAAAAATCCGGAAATTATTGTCTAATTATTATATTTAATAACAAGACATTGAAATCCCATATATAATAGTGAGTATAGTTTTTAACTTAACGGAGGATGAAGGAATCGAAAACAAAACTATTTATATAAAAAGTAAGTTAACACGAAGAGTGTCGCAGGTAAATAATTGTATTGTAAAAGAGTTTCCTCTCTCTTACGAATCAAATCTTTTAAGTAATTAATTATCCACAAATTTATAAATTATTTTTCCTCCACGTAAAATATTCATTAATTTTTACGCATTTAATATTTAATCAACATGAAAGTTGTCTAATTTATTCGATACTAGCTGTATCGACGCGAGTACCTTAACAAGGAATTTTGCTCAAAGGTCTCAATATTACCACAAAATTTCATTAAAATGATTTTTTTAGTGTGTGTAGTAGATTTTGCGTGATTGAAGAAGAAATTAGCAGAGAGACAAAATTCTGAAAACATTTTTGGGCTTCTTTTATTATTCTAGAGGTTAAATCATTCGTTTTAGTAAATTTTCCACATACAGAATTCACCCTGTTAAAATTCAATAATATTATAATGATAAGAATCACGTAATTTAATATTATTCATGATCGTTAAATATCGTACAAAGGAATAAGTTAATAATAAATGACTTTAAGTAGAGTAAATACTTATAAATAAAAATAAAACTTAATTTATTTCAAAACAACAGATCATTGAAAGTATGTCAGCACTGGCTAAACGAATAAAAATAACACATCGATTAAATTATATCCGAAGCCTAAATACTTAACACTCGTGAACTATGAAGTAGTTTCATAATTGCATTTTTAATGAGGTCAACAGAATAGACAAACATCAAGAGTTACGACTTTTATAATACCGCGCTATTCAATGGAAGTACGCAAACGTAGAAGATCACTGTAGAACATTCGCTCGTGCCTTTAAATTCTGCAGGTTGTGTTTTTAATTCTATACTATGTTTGATACTGTAATAATTTGTACATACAATTTCTACGTAGTACGTGAACTGGATATTTAATTTTAACTTTGGATATTCCGTGCACTCAAAAGTGCTCATAAAAAGGTAATTCAGCATAAACTGTGAATATAAAGTCTTATCAGTACCAAACTTTATAGAAATTTAATTTCTTGATAAAAAAATGCATATATAAACTATGTAAAAGCTACCAAAAACAATATATACTCTTTTGCAAAAAAAAGGGCACTTATTAAACGGGAGAATAAAACACTATTCCAGTCTTGTTGAGTCCATGACGAAAAATTTTGAGCGAATCTCAATACCCACGGAGCAATGTAGGGCCGCGAGCTGAGCGATAGCTACGTATATTGACGGACTGAAATCTCCTTCTGACTGTCTATAGGCTTACTCGCGTTCCTCTGACGTCCTCGAGGTTCTGTTTGAGATCCACGTACGTAACTTGACGATTTCGTAACGCTTGACTAACTATGAAGCGGTCGTCCCTTGGCTCAATACACCGGTTTCTTACAGAACTGGGCCTTCTGACTTTTATGTATTTATTATTATAAATAGAATACCCTCATTTAATTGTTAGTTTTTAAATGTGTATTCCATTTAAATTATTTCTATCTTTGACTTCGCAAGAGAAAAATTAGTTTCAAATTTTCTTTATTACATTTTCTTCTACGTAAGAAATTAACCTGTTTTCCCCGAAATATTTCAATAGAATTGTGTTACTATACTTGTATTCTTTGGAAAGCGAATATTGTTCAAAAATTATTTTAAAAGTGGTATATTCAAAAAGTTAGAATTTTAATAAGACTGTGATTACCTAGGCTGTTGATCTCTAATATAAATTAAATAAACTTTTTTTTTAAATTTACTTTCAAATTTACTTGTTTATTATATGAGGTGAAAATAACGCAACGTTCTGTATTTTAATGCAATGTTATGTACATTTCTATAGTTATCTGAATAATGCTCAACTATCTCAATTTATTACCAGCTAGCATTTCGCTTTTTTGAAATCTTGTCTCAGTTTTTACTATAATTATTTTAACATTTATCAATTTTGATTATAAATATATTTAAGTATAATCTGTTTATGTGTATCAGATTAATTATTACAAATTAAATTTATATTGTTTTAAATTTTATTCACCTTATCTCGACACAATTTCATAAAAATTTACTCTTATTCATGTAGTTGTAAGCTAAAAGCCCATTTAAAATATTTTTTTATAAAAAAATTATTAATAAATATGTATCAAATTTTTTTAAGTAACATCCTGGATTTATTAAATCAGAAAAAAAACAGGTTTTTAAAATATTTTCAAAATTTAAGGAAGAAAACAAACTTCTTTTATAGGGTTAATTGATATTAATGTTAGTTTCGTTTTATATTCATTATATATATTAAAAACTACAGCACTTGTAAAGTTTAATTTGAACAAGTGTGTCATGTGTGTTTATCAAATTAGAACCGCATCAAAAAAAAACAGAAAAGGGAATCTTTTTTTCCATTAAAGATTATATTTAATGGGAAAAAAGATTATTATCTAAAGCAGATAACGCCTAATTTTTTTTTTGTTAAATATCAGTACAAGGAAATGATGACAGCATTGCTTTAGTATCCAGGAAAGATGTCAATGGAAATAAGGAAAGAAGGATGTTTAAAAAAATGTTAGTGCATAACCATGAATGGCATCCGTGTTTATGGGTATGTATGAAGGTACATATATACATACGTATGTGTACTTTCAAAGGCTTAAAAAATCTGAAAAGAGTATGTAAATGACGGATGGACTTCTTTATTAGATAGTGCTTAGCGGATTGAATAAACCAATAATTTCCATGGTCGAAAATCGGTTCTGTACGCAAGTTACAATGCCCAAAAGTTGAAACCTATGTCCTACAGAAGCTAAAGGAAGACTAAATGACTGGAACCGAATATACTGCAATCTATTTTGGTTCATAAATGACAAATAGTGCAATTACAACTGGAAAGGTATTTCCGGCGGTAAAAGCTATAAAGCGAATCCTTTTTCTATGCACCAAAAGTTGCAGTCGTGCGTCCGATAAAGAAAAATGACTCACATTTCAAATTCTAGAGGTTATTCTTTTCTGTTATAGCTCGGATATATCTATTATTCATGATGCAATATCATCTAACCTTATGTCTGACCTAATGCGGGATCAACAGAATATTAAATTTTGAATGGGTTATTATTTTGCTATTGTGTTTGACACATTGACTTTAATTAAAGTTGTTTAGTGGAATTCTCTCCAGCACGCTGGTTTTAAATTTCCGTCCTGTTTTATTTTAAAAATATATGAATTTCAAAGTGATTTACATGTAACAACAACATAGATGATATTTGTGTTAAACGAAACGAAACTTAAAATAATGACCTTTTATTTTACACATAAAAATATTTTTTCGTTATGTCCGCTAAAAACACGGCAATTTTTCATAATAATTTCAGCTATAAAATGGATGATTGGGTCTGTATTCCAAATTTCGCATCCAAATACAAATATCGGATAGCCAATTCAAAAGGTAATGAAGAATGGAATCGTTCCGTTACGATATTTTCAAGATTTATGGCCCATAAAAAGTAATACGGTGGACAGGAAGATATGTTTCATGTGACACGTTCTGAAATTTGTTACTTTGATAATGAAAATGCGTTAGGATTTTGATCATCACGGAAAATATTTAAATAAATGTCAAAATTATCAATATGTAAAATGTCAACATCAACAAAAGTTATTTCCGGTTGACTATCGTATTAAAAATGTATTATTCTTGCACTGTGTACTCTGTTACGTTGCACTGTGAGATTTCCGTATACATAAGCACATATAAACATTTAGTGGTAGCTACGTGGTGTTCCAAATAAACTATTCACAAATATAAATTTTTCGCCACCCAATTATATTTATAATCTACATGTCCTACAGAAGTATATAAAATAGTACATGTATAAAAATTATAAGGTCTATGAGAATTGCTATGATTTTACTTTAATTTTCTGTTCAGTTTTTACCAACATGATTTTCTTCATGGTTTTTCACAATAGTTTCGGAAAAAAAGGAGCAAAATGCTGCATTTTTGCGGTTATTTCTGGAATATTTTTTTTAATATGCATTTTAATATTATGAAAAATAGGTTTAAATATAGTTGTGATTCTCATAATAAGATGAGATAACATCCCATATGGAGTATAAAATAAAAAAGTAAGGCATTTATTTTAATTCATACATGATGATTCCTAAAGACCAAATTTTCAATTTCTACATCACTTGGTTTCTACGAAAATCGGTTGTGAACATGGAGCAACGTCAATATGTTACATAATATATCATTCGTAGGTATAAAAATATGGTACATATTTAAAAATTATGAAATTTAGGAATACTGCTAAAGTTTTTCTTTAAACATGGTGTGGGCTTCTGAAAATACATATTTTTATAGTTTTACAGTGAGTAGTTTCAAAAAAAGAGAGGGGTATATTATTTTTTGCATATTTTCCAGTATAGCTCTGAAATGTAATACCACAAAATTATGTTAAAAATATTTCTCAGCCTTTTATAACTAACCCTTTCAAAGGTATATACCCACGCTATGTATGGAAGTAAAAAAAATATTTGGATACTTTATATGCTCTCCTAATATTTTCACAAAAATATTTACAAATGTAAGCGATTGAGGTATGTCCAGGTTAATATATTTCATTCTTTTGTCAAATGTCAAGTTTCCACGTCAAGCTGTTTCTGAAAGAAACGGCTGTGGATAGACACGAATGTAACTTTTAACGGGTTTCCTTTTCTATTTTGGGGTAAGAAACCTTAAAAATATTAAATACATAAGTATATGTGGCCTGAATGAGTACATCTAGTAGACTCTTATAATAATTCAGTATGAGTTGAGGATACCAAACTAATTGCTTTCACCCCTATTTTTGCATAATTTCTGCATACAGAGCAATAGTATTTTATTTGCTTTATTCTTCATAATTTAGAAAAAAGAAAATAAAATAGTTTCAGCTTGACTTGATAAGAAAATGTGAAATCACGTTTCCTGAATATAAAACACAAAACATTTAAAAATAAAGTAATCGAGCTTAGCTAAGTGATTTTCCTGAATCAAAACCAATTTAAATCAGTTACCGAAAAATATCGATTGAGCGCATTTCTTTTAAAAATATCGAGTGATTTATAAAATTAAATTCACATTTAAAAAATTACTGATTCTTGTTTTTTTTCCCATTAAATATAGTGACAAAATTGTTTTATTCGAGTGAATATTATTGTAATATATGGTTTTATAGAAAACACCTACTAGGTTAAAAACCGATATATCGATAATATGAATCGACAATTATTTATTGCTAACAAAATAATTTAATTTACTTTAAGATATTTATAGTTATTATTCTATTATGAAAATAAATTACCGTATTACGGGTTACATTTTTAAAGTGAAATGAGCAAATTTATTATATTCCCAACAGAAAATTGCTTTGTAAATTAAAAACCAGGCGTAATTTAATTAAACCCAGAGCGCCATCTGTCAACCAATACGAACCAAAAAATAACGCTTTATCCACCTCATTTTTCATGAACTTGTGGATGGAGTTAATTGAATGAATTTCAACTTGCAAGAAACTAATAAATATTTCACGAGCTTTTGAAATACGAGAATGATGAAAATATTACTTTTGTTATTTGAAGAAAAACTTGAGAAGTTTTCAATACGTTAATCAAGGCTCTTATAAAATACGTTTGTATCATGTTAAAGGTTCATGCCATCCTTCACAAAAACGATATCGAAGTATTCCACATAAGTTACAACAATTAAAGAAAAAATATAAAAATTAAGGGTCTTAATGGAATGTATACTACGGCCACGTTAACGTTACAACTGTTGTATGTGCACTTGTATATTTTTATCATAAAGCGAAACGATCACAAAAACGAATTAATAATTAAACTCTTCATGAGTTCAATACGTTAACAACTGTAATGCAACTAAGCAGCGAAACTGTGCTGGTCAAACATAAATAACATCAGCCACTTAATGAAACACGATTGTGGTCAACCACAAAATGTTTCGGATACTATTATTTCAGCAAAATTCTCTTACTTTGAGACTGGCCAGAATTTTGTACAGTATAATTTGAAATTTTTTGCAAGAAGCAATCAATGCAAAGGCCATAGCTTCATCAAAATAATTTTATTCGAATAAATATACACAAATAATTGTTAAACTTTGTTTTAAACTTAATTGTTTGAAAATAAATAGTTAAACAAATAATTGTTAAACTTTGTACATGATATTTATAGACTATAAAAAGCGTGTGATTGAGTTGTATAAGTTAAAGCATTTAGTTTTATTAAACCTACTCAGTGTTGCTTGTAAATATATATACGCTTAATTATACATACAATAATTAAGTAAAAATCACCCTTTTTTGCCTATCTCTTCACCAATGTTCATTTCCTGGCATTTTATTTTTATATATTTTGTGGTCTTTATAAAGTGTGTAAAAATGATACATTAAATAAAATGTTTTCAATTATTGAAACAAATAATACTATGTTATATTATTTTTACAAAGTAGTTATGTATAGAATATTCCTGCGCGTGTCAATATTAGGTTTGGGAGAGAAAAAAAATCATTTGATACAAAAGAATAAGTTATTTTTAAAAATTGATTATAGATGATAGATGGCCAAGGACTCTTGTATTCTAGTTATTTTACACTGAACAATGCATCATTGTATACACCAGTTTTAAACTTTGTGAGCAACGCCCTTCCGCATGTAAGAAATAATCTGTGCTTCTATAAATGTATTTTTGATTATATTATAATAGTTATATTAAGCCACCTGTGTATGGAATTATATTATTTTAGTCGAATGTAATTAACTTTATTTGTTATAACCTATTTATTTTGAATTAATTTATCAAGTTTTAAAAATTAAAAGTAAAAAAGTTTACAATTAAAAAAACGTCAATTATGGTTTTATTTTCTTAATGTCATTCTACGTAAATTAAGTTATATCGAGTAAAGAATATGCATATTTCATAGCTTTAATTTCTTTTTTCTATTTAGAAAGTTTCTGAACATTTACTAAACTATTTATAGGAACCCGACCGAATGTTCCCTACTGTTACAGAAAACAGTTTGTGGATACTTAAGAGTGTGATGACTTGCTGGACTTGCTTACAATAAAAACGAGTAACAATGGTTTATAAATTAAGTCATTGAAGAAAATAATGCTCTTGATTATTTCCATTAATTATGTGTTTAATAAAATTTATTACTTATTAACATTTTTTTTGTTCACAATATTTGTTAATAAATAATTTTTACATATAAATATTTTAATATAATTACGGATTTATGTCAAAATTTTGTATCGGTAGTTACAATATTCAATTTTGGACGCAGATTCATAATGAGTAAACTTGAACGCTATTATGATCGTATTTGTATTAAAAAATTAATTACACAAATTGTTCCCTTATGGAATTTATCTTCTCATTCATAATTTTTTTTTAAATATTAAGAATCTTTAATCTAACGGTAATTTTTAAAAGGTAAGATGTCTTTAAAAGGTAATTTTTAAAAGGTAAGATGTGGTATGACCTCTTAAAAAACCAACAAAACTGATGAAAATTCATTTAGTCAATTTATGTTCCGAAGTTTAGAAAAAGAAATATGTAGGTTCATGAAACGCTTTTTAGGCTTCTTCTGTAGCCAAACTAGACCCCTTTACAATTTCGCCACGTCCGTTGCACACACATATACGCACGTACGCACGCACGCACGCACGCACGCACCTCAAGCAAGCTCGCACGCACACAGGCACGCGAGCAAGCACGCATGCATGCATGTACGCATACGCACACATACACACACTTAGGTATATATTTATAACGATATGTATATTTATAAGGCTTATAAGGTTAGGAAATAACATTAAAACAAATTATAGCACCTACCATAGATGTCAATGATGTAAGAATTATAAATATGCACCGTGTACGTACCTCATAGATATGATAAAATATATAATAGACAATATATTTACGTGGTGGAAATTTAATGCTTGCTAAGACTTTAATAGAAATTATACATATCTCTATATATTTATAAGTGGTTAAAATGTATTTGTAACGTATTACGAGTTCTACACATAATTGACAGACTTTAATGAAACCGCCTTTGCCATTTCCAGAACAAATACAAAATATAAAAGCATAATTTAAAATATACGTTTTGATGTATTAATGTGAATATTATATTTTTTCACGTGATTATATAAATGTTAAGCGTCTTTTTAATTATTATTTAAGTAGAAACTTTTCTTGACGAAAAACTTTTCGTTTTTGTAACCATTATCGACGAGGAAAGCTGATCTTTACCCTTTACACTTTCCCTTTATTAAGATACTGGGAAATAATTTGTTTTAATATTGACATTTTCTGAATGGACAAAGAGACGAAGTATAGACCTGAACAGACGAATAACTGTTGAGTGAGTTAATATTTATATAAAAATTGCTTTTACCATTTGAAGAAACGTAAAAATATTTTTAGACTTTACCGAAAAGTATAAAGCAAACACTGATAATGAAATGGGCGTGAAAGTGTTTTCCCAAAAAAATCAAATATTTAATTTCAATCGCCCATAGCCCAACAGTCAACGCTGTACAACTTTCCTTCTTAAGATTTGGTCGTCTTGTTTATATTTAGGTAATGCTCATGAAATACTCTACAGTAGTTAGTTGAAAAATTAATATTTGATATTGAGCCGATCAATCTGTGTAATTTCAATAAGAAAATTTGAGAAAATCAAACTTTTAAAAGTACTTGTCACCGGCATATGAATCTATACATTAAGAAACAAATTGGTTTAAGTATAGATGACCAATTAAGCGAAAAAAATACAATATTGCAAGGCAAGTCAATCTCTCTGTTGGTGAAAAGTTCTGGTGTGTTTCACGTAAACGTGTCTGCTTCTAGTACAAGTTCCAGATTATTGTCACATCTTTAGAAACTACCGCTAGCTTTCCACAATTGAAATGAGCTGTCTCTGCTGGATACAATCGACGGCCTTCTTACTACCTTCAAAAGAGAAACATATTAGTTATTTCTTATCTCACAAACATTTGAAAAGAAGTCGGTGCCCAAAAAAGGTATTAGTTATCCCAAATCTTTTTATGAGCTTAAAAACGTATTCGAGATATTATGTCCTATCTTCTTATCGATCGTACTTTCTTCTAACTTCTTTTATAATAATTGTACTTTTTTTAACTTTATAAAAGTTGACGCAAGCAGATTTTAACAAATTGATCAACACTAGCGGAATATCCTTGAGACTTGATTGTAATTATCACTTTTGTAAGCTTGATTGCATATGTTAATTTATTGTGGCTTATTTTCCAAGAGTTTGCAAATAATTTATTTTCTGTTGAAAAGGTTTTTGCATAATCCTCCTACATTCTCAATTTTAATCTGAGACCTTTTTCAACAAGCCTTTCATATATTTTTTTAATTTTATGTAATTGGTCGCTCGGGAAAAGAACTATTAAAGAGATCAAAACTTATTTTATTGATTCTTTGGAAATAATGCTTAGCTGTATCATTAAATAATCTTCACGTATTGTATATATATATTGTGTACTGCTTCACTCGCTGCTTATATTAAAACAAGGTTCATAAAACAAGAGCCCTCTATATTCACTTTGAAATCCTTACATATATATTTTTTTGTTTTTATTTGCAAAAAAACTAAACAGAAGATTGACGTCACACTCTTTACATACTTTACCAAGGATGTAATGAGTGATTATAAATCATTTAATGAGTGATTATAATGAATGAAAGTAAATTTGTTGAAATGTGTTGAAGTTATCTTTTGTAGAACGTGTCTATACAAATTATGTTTAAACTAAAAGTTAAAACTAAACTTACTTCGTTAAACCATTAATTTCCTATCGTTGCAAATAGATAACCTCTAATGTATCAATAAATATGTCTATAAAAATTCACTACTTTTTATTTTTAAATTGCTCATATTTTGGAGTAGTTGTTGCGAGTTATGAAGAGAGTTACATTATCGAAATATCAATTATATTTTACCCCGGTACTGATAATACTTTTTCGGTACTTACATACTCAAGTAAAACAAATAATATATCCAATGCTAGTGATATATCATCGATTGTACTTTTATTGCCATTACAATATTTATTAAAAATTTCAATAACAAGACTCGTCATTAAATAATCTGTGTAGGATATTACATTGACAACGCAGTCATGATTTAATTTCAGCACAAAGCTACGTAAAAAATATTTTACATTCTTTTTATAAATTCAGTGAAAACAAATTTTTAAGCGACTATCATATCGCGACGTAAGCAAATAAACAGAAGCGTCTGTACGCAAGCTTGCATAAATTATAACTATATTGTAATCAAAGTACTAACGAAAAATATCTTTTGTTTTTCTAAAAAAGATTTAATGTTTCCGCACAAACGAAATGAAAAATTGTTTAAATCTATGAAAAGTTATTTAAAAAACAGTAAATTACAGAATTTTCTGCACTATTGTCTAAAATAATTTTATTATATTTATTATTTGAAAATATTATGAATAATTTGTAGGATCAAGTGATGGCTAATGTTTTTTTCTCTTCCTAGGCAGATTTTGAAAGAACTTAAACTTAAAAGGTACGTATGTTAAAATCATACGTATTAAATCTTAACTGTAATTACTCTTTATATCGCATTGTTTTGAAATAAAAGTCGTAGAAAAAAATGAAATTTAAAAGAAAAATGATCTGAAGCATGTAAGATTAGAAATACTTTTATTTAAATTTAGTTGGTCTTGTCCTTAAAAATTTGCGTAAAACGATAAATTTTAAACCTGAATTTTAAAACAAATATGGAATGTCTAATTACTTCCTTTTTTATGTCCTAAAATTATAATTATGAAATTTGCTCATACATTGTAACTTTGTTAAAAACGTAGCATAAATTGAAAAAGAAAGTAAAATTTCAAAAATACATTGACATTTTATGAAAATTTTAGATACTTGAACAAAAAATTACTGATTCAACCAGTTTGATGAATATATATAAATGTGTAGAGTAATGAAATTATTGCTTCATACATTACTTTACTTCATAAGAAAAGATACGTATTTACATCTTATTCGAATTGAGGAATTTTGAGTCAAACTTTTTTAATTACGCTGCAAAAGCTCTACGGGTAAATGGCGAAATATCTGAATCTCTTTCCTTTAAGTTTTTTGCAAAAAGAACGTTTTAATGAACATCCATTATTTGATATCCACGTATGGTTTGATTTCAGCTGCTTTCATATTTTCATAATTTTTTTCTCTTTTCGAAAAATGTATTTTAACCTTAACACAGATTACCTTATTATATCTCTGAAAAATCTTACATATTAAATAGGTTACTGCTAAAAATAAAGTCGAATATCAAAATCAAAATATATTTTAAAAATGTAAATTATATACAACAATAACATTGGTAGAATCGTGATGTTGTTTCAGCACTTTATTTTATCCTTTAATAAAATTAGTTAGATGGTTTTGATATTTCTAGATGTCTTTTACCTTTATTGACTCATAGGAGTATATTATAATTTTAGAAAACGCAAAAAGTAACGAATTGCTAATTATACTTCTTCATTACATCCACTGTGCTGCTGTTAGTGAGTAGTTAAAAATTCATACAATCTTATTTTAAAATTTTATATGTATAGATTTGGACTTTTTAATGAAAAATAGCTGATAGTTTTATCTTAAAGAGTAGACATATTCACTTGCTCTCAATATTTGTTACATTTTCTGATATCAAACTATTTGTATAAATTGAATAAATTTACACTCGAAATTTATCTCCACATATTTATACGGCAAAACACAAATTTAGCAATAATTACAATTAATAAAACTCCATACTTACATTGGCCAACTTATTTTGAAAATAATATTTAAAATTTTCAGGAATGAAATTTTCTCCCTGAGTAAACACGAGTATGTCAATATTATTTCCATATATCTTACTTTCACAACATAAACATCGGTCCATTTATATTGACAGTAAATATTCGGAAATTACAAATTTTAATTTGGACGTACACTTAAAAAATAAATATCAATAGATATACTGTTAAACCTAAAAAACTCAAAGACAATTATATGGCAACTATATTTAATATGAAAAATAGTTTAAGCTAATTTTTTCAAAACAAATATTTTTTATAATTAAATGAAACTACGTGATGTAGTATTATTTCTAATTTTATTTAATTTCTTTACCACGACCTAGGTTTCCTTGTATTACAATATCTTCAGCAAAGATTTCTTGATAGCCACCTGAAAATTTTGTAATACAACGAAACCTAGGTCGTGGTAAAGAAATTAAAAAAAGTAGAAATAATACTACATCACGCAGTTTCATTTAATTGTGAAAAATTAATTTCTACAAAATTAACGACAAATATATACAAGAAATATTTTTATTACGAGAATATAATAAAAAATAAATATACAATAAATGCATTCGATATTATTTCGTTGTAATGCATGCAAGCTGTGCTCAGTGTTTTTAAACGGTAAAACAAACTAATCAGTATATTAAAGGCCTGTTAGTCATAATTTTAGAGGGATTTAATTTTTCTTCTTTTTAAATCTAAATATTGTTTCATAAAATACTATACTATTTAGTAAAGGCATGTGTCGTCAGTAGTATTCAGTAAAATCATTGGGTTATAATCCCATTGAATTTAATGAGCACTACTCACGATACATGTCTTTAATAAAATCATGACGGTATTAACCATGAAAGCTGATTACTTTGACATTCTAATATTTATTGTTTAGCATAAAGAAAATTATTTTTCCGATAATAATTTTAAATTATTTATTAAATAGGGTAAGTATCAATATTTACTGCCTGATTTGAAAATTAAAGCTGTTATTAACCAACTTCAAAAAAGGAGGAGGTTCTCAATTCGTTGGAATCTTTTTTTTATGTATATTCATCGATAATTCTTTATAGCGCAGACCGCTTTCGACGAATGTTTTTAATGAGTGCAATAGGTGTAGGCCTATATACATATTGTGAGGATATGATGATAAAGTACGGAAATGAACGATGAAACTCCTTAACGAGTGATATTAAATCAACTATGATTCAAGATATTTGCTTGTTACTTTGCAACATAACTACGCCGTGGTGTGTTGGGTTGATCACAAGGCATACGGCCTTTGGCGATGCGGCGCACCGCGGGGTTCGATTCCCGGCCGTTCATCGAACGGGGCTGGACTGGTTGGCTGTAAGAGATTGCTCTCGTAGCAATAAGTTCACCATATGTATCAATTAGATACATTAAATTAGATAAATAAATAAATAAAATAAATAAATACCTTAACAGATCTTATCAAATAAACTGTGATTCACGATATTTGCTACTGGTTAATTGTTACTTTATTTATTACTTTTCAAAATCTGATGTTGTCTTTCGAATATGGAGAACGTAACTCTCCGATTGTAGTTGTTATTTTGCAAAATCTGATATTGGACTTCGGATATGGGGAATGAAACTGCTCAAAGGCTAATAGCTAACCACTGGCGGCTACTACTATTGCTTGGCTTCTGTGTCTTGTTAATAACCAAATTTACGTAAAGGACAAATTATCTATATTTTATTTTTGCTCGTGACTTAAAAATTATACAATATTCTAACGAAGAAAATAATTGTATATTATTCTTAGTGTGATGACTAATATTATTAATCACTAAAACTCTAAAATAAAATTTGTTTTAAATACAAACTTCCAAAAATACGTAAAAAAAATTAAAGAAAATTAACTCAAAATAAGTATCTATTTATTCACAGTAAATAACTAATAACAAATGTCAATTTTATTTTATAAATATTCAGTAAATAACAAATGTCTATTTTATTTTATAAATATTACTTTTACGAATTTATTTCGTATTTGAGTATATCAGAAGTTAAGGTTTTAAATTTATGTCAGAAATTTAATTATATTATAAATTTGTTTAACTTGGTGGACAGTGCTGGCTTCGACTTCAAAAATAAGTAACTTGTTTATTGCTAATAAGTAGGTGTTTATTTAGAGTTATTTTATTTTCACTTTTTAGTACGTACTTTTTTTTAAGTTTTTAAAAGATACTTTGTTTTATTAAAGTCCAGTTCAATTTTCTAAGTCAATTTGAGTTAGTTTGCATTGTGAGAACATTTTCGTGAAGTTTAATATTTTTTGTTTAACGGCTGGCTAAACACACAAGACGGGCACAATAATTAGCAAAAACATTATTCTTGGAAGAAGAATACGAGGCATTTAAAGAAAATTTAGAAATGTTCTTAATTAAATATAATTTATTTATTTTATTAGAAAAAAAATTAGATACACATAACATTTAAAGATGCGAAGTATTTTTAATAAATCATTAACAAACGTCCTTATTATTTTTAAGTACGTAAATATGCTACCCAATAAATATTTTACAGGCATAACAATACCGTGATTATATGAAAACCGTGAGACACGAAATCACTTCTTCCGTATACTATACTTTTTCCGTATAATTTAGGAAAATGAGACGGAGGATACAGAAGGGTTGACATGTTTAGCAGAAATTTTCAACAATATCTCCAGAACTATCTTTACATATACATAGAAAAAACTTATGGAATCTTAGTAATTCTCTCAAAAAAATATCTCTTTTAATAATACCATAGATAGTATGGGAAATTTAAAAAAAAACGGGTGGATCTGCTTCGCGACACACGGCCTTTAATTTAACGTGAAAGGCCTATATCAGCGAGTCGCTTTCATTTTAATCGATTGAAATTAAAACGAGACATTGACTGCGTCCTAGACTTATGCCTGCCTCGGTGATGTGCATGGTAGAGGGGTAAGCAGGTAAGCAAAGAAATGAATGAAACCAAATAACAAAACATATTAAGTCGATTAATTGTATGTCTTTAAAAATTATGCCTATAAATTATGCATATAAAATGGCTGGGTATGCAGCAGCACTGCAGTAAGCGATGCGGTGTCGAGTGACTTAGGGGCGCCTGTTGGTTCTGATAGCGCCAGGTGGTTGGTGGCTAGCGTGGCCAGCAGTAGTACCTCGTCGGCGGCGTCGCACATTTTTAGCAGTTTGAAGACTGTGTAATGGTGTGAGAAGTAGGACATAAAACTATTCACATGGTGGAAGTTAAATCTAGACCTAAGCCCCAGAGCGTAGTCTGCTGGTGCGCGTTCCGCTTGGCCAATCCACTTGGTCCGGTAGCATCGAAATACGAGTGCGGCTCCTGCACTTACCTCAGTCTAGCAAGCTCTCATAGTTTTTGGGATCATTAAATCGAGATGGTTTACAGTGGTCAGGATAGGCCTCTCCTCTTCTCTACCTATTCAAATATTGAATATATTTAGCGTCAATTTAGCAGAAATTCATCACTCAAAATTAAATAAAATTACGTGATATAGTATTATTTCTACTTAATTTAAGTTCTTTACAACGACCTAAGTTTCGTTGTATTACAACATTTTCAGATTGGCTATTAGCAAAGATCTTTGCTAGTATGTTTTGTGTTAGTACAAATGATGTATCTCATATTTTGGGTTAGTCCGTATTACGTATGGCAATTTTTGAATTCGTCCGGGTGTCATTTTCAATGCGTGCAATTTCATTATGATAGTGATGGTCCGGCGTAAGTACAATTTTGCAATTGGTTACTCCAAAGTATCGACAGCAAAATCTTATGGACAGATGACGCTTTGTTACGCGAGTTGGACTTTATAATATCCATAACGAATTTTTGTGCATACACCAATCCCCAATTAATTATGGCAACTTACTTTCAAGTGATATTTAGTGTCAATGTGAAAAAGGAATAAATGGAAATCTGATTATTGGGTCTTATTTTATCGATGGTCACTTAACAGGCAATTAAAATTGGAATATGCTATGAGATGCCACTGAAAATTTAATCGACTATATGCCGTTAACGGTTAAAGGTGACCGGTCATTTCAAATTTTTTAAAAATCAAACGAATGCTTATAATTTTTTTTTATTTCGGATCTTTGAGGAATAAAAACAAATTTTGTTGTTTAAATTTGAGCTCTAAAATATATTGTAATATATTTTAGAAGTATAAAAGATGAGAAATAAATATTTCTTCTCAAAGTGACCTCACATGTGTATTAATTATTAGTAACTCTGCCTGTCCTATAATTTTCTTCGATTCACTTTCTTCTTTACATCTTGACAGAAGTCGAATCGATTCGGGTGTATGTTTTCTTTTTTATTTTGGAATGGGGTTTATGCGTTATTTTGCTTTATATTTGTGTCACAATTGTAAATTTAGTGTTCTATTTGCGCTCAAACTAATATTCTATTTATTATTTAATAATCTTTACCTAAATTAATTAAATTGTCAATACAAATACCAAGAAAGAAAAGAAAACTTACTTCGAGATAGATTTTTTGATATAAAATATCGATCGACGCAAATAGCCTGTCCGAGTCCTCTACCACAATTAGGTCTGCCCAATGCACTATTATTGGAGATTATGCCGGTAATTGCCACGATGGACAAGCATGTTGGCGATTGCCCTGTTAGCTTCTCGCACTGGTGGTGCTGCTGTCCGTCACTGGTCTCTAGCATTAGATATGCGATTACAACATCCTTCAATCCCGCTGGATGAGCCGTTGTGAAATGAATCCGAAACTCCGTTGTGTGCTGCGTCGTCGAAGGCCGTAAGCGTTATAATCAACGCAACATAGTTTATGAAATGCAAAATTAATTAATTTAGAAGCTAGTTTAAAATATAAAAATTTTCTTTAATAACTCGTGTGGAATAAAAGTAGCTTTGTTAGTTTGAGCCCTTTACTAAATAAGGAGTTGATAAATTTATGAAATGAGAAATATTTTGAAAGTTAAAAATTATTTCTTTCGCGAGAATAATTATTATACGAGTGTACGCAGATTTTGATTTTCATTCTGACGTGAAATAAAGCAGAGATCATTACAAAACTCGCCACTCTCCATTTAATAAAAACCTGGGACCAAATTTTGTTGAAAAGTGATAATTATTTTATCGATAGATATCATGTTAATCTAGAATTTCTAAATACAATTTCATTCTAAGCGTAGTTGTAAGTAAATTTCGGGGATATCATATGGTTTACATTTAATAGAGAAAAGAAAAAAAAATTCTATTTGAAAAACTGCCTGCGATGAAATGCCCAATTGATAAATTAATCAAAAGATGATAAATTATTCCTATTGTAAAACAAACAGCCGGCACTAGAAATGATGTTCTCTGGACCATTACTAAAGATATCAAATAAAATCAAAGTATTTTTATCTCTTAGGTATTTATATATTTATGATAAGGCAATGTGACATCTTCCGAAATCTTAATATTAGTGGGACAGGAACAAATAAAAGGACAGGAAAAAAAGAAACAAAACTTCTGGTCCAACTATGTTAACCCACCTATGTACTCTATTAATATTGTAACACAGGATGACTTCCTGTGAGTATTAATTAACTAGTATGCATAAAATGCTCAAAAATTTAGTAAATAATATTTTTTTACATCATTGCCAAATATAACTAAAAATACCTTCAGATCCGGTTAGCAGTTACCATTATGTACGTTTATTTTCCAAGTTTTCAAATATTAGAAGACAAAATTCTACTTTAAAAAATATTTCTTCATAATACACTAATGTAAACCTTTACAACTAATGATATACTATTGAAAAAAAATATTGGGCCCAAACTTAATTCACGTTAACTGTGCTCGTGTAATTTTTAGAGAAGTATATATTTGAATTTTTTTTTAATTATATTTATTTAATTTCTTACCTAATTACCAATCACCGTTGGAAACATACATAAAAATAAATTGAAAATTTTCTGAACGAAAGTTTGTTGGAAATTTAGCCATTTATTAATTAATTTAGACATTTAACAGTATAAATTACTACCCTGAGCAATTTAGGAAAAAATAAATTGTCAATACAAAGATAATATAATTAATTTTTTTAACAATGAAAAGAGTGAGTTCGTGAGGGCAGGTTTTAACATTTCACTGAAATATGTACTAATATTTTGGGCAAGATATCAATTAATTTCGGCCACGCTCTTTGCCAAAATTCTTCAAACCATTTAATCGTGCTCTCCGAACTGTTTATAAATTTGAGAATTTTATTAGAAAATGAAAATATTAAACCTAACAGACTAATTAAAGGAGTAACAATTATATAATTTATTTTTTCCCTGAATTGAGATGTTGATTTATAACATAATCCGGGAAACTTCAGATGGTCTTAATTTTTTATAATAAATTTAATATATTTGTGGCCTTTTAATCACGTAGCATTAAAAAGTAAGCATTAAGTAAAAGTAAACATTTTTCTTAAATCATTACTGAAAAAGCAAAATTTACAACATTTTATTCACGTTATTTATTTATAAGATTCTGTACCTCAAAAGAAAGTCCAAGAGGTTTTTCTTTTGAAAAAATTCTGCTTAGAAATTTGACACATTAGTATTGATCGACTATATTACATTCAAAAATTTTTCACCTAATTGTATTTAAATTTGAAATATAGAAGGAGCAAATTAAAGAGTTTTTTCTCAATTTCAAATACAGTGTGCAATATAATTGAAAGTGAAAGTTATAAAAACCCCGAAACAATTTTTTTAGAGCTTTAAAATAAGAAAGTTTTATGTAAGAAGAATTTTTGTTCAAAATTATATATGTATACATACGTGTGAATATATATATATATATATATATATATATATATATATATATATATATATTCAGTGAAATGTTAAAACCTGCTCTCACGAACTCCCTCTTTTCATATATATATATATATATATATATATATATATATATATATATATATATATATATATGATTAAATATACATGTAAATATATTCATAGGGACGTAGAGATATACGCTTGTGTGTGTGTGTTTATGTGTGTGTGTGAAAGTTACGTTATGATACATTTTAAATTATAATTCTTAGTTTGGTACTAGAACAACTTTTAATAATAATATAGTGAAAATTGATTCAATCACTGTTATGTATGAAACATATCAGGAAGTAATAAATATGAATACGACATTTTTATTTCAAGTACACCTATATCAATTAAAACTTTTCATTAAGTAAAAATAAGATTCTAATATATCGTATTAAAACTACTTTTAAGTCCTTTTATATTTTGAAGAAGGCCGTGGTTATGACTAAACGCATGATACAATAAAACGTAATTTTCCTTTATAATTATAAGAAAGATTGAGCGAAAAATAGATTTAAAATTGACATCGCAGATTGAATAATTACATGTTGAAATATTGTAATGGCCTAAATTACCAACTAAATTAATAGTAAATAAAATTATGACAATAATCTAATCAAATTACTACTATCATGTTTCACTGAAATGGGTTTAATGTTTTTAAAAAAATGTATTTGTTAAAAAAGCATACAATCATATAAATTTATCATTTTGGTAAAGCAAATATTTTTGATCAATCACTTCTAAACATATTTATTTAAAAAAAGTGCACTTATAATTATTTTACGAATTTATGAATCCACGTTATTCCAAAATACAATTACTATCTTGATGTGTACAATCCTAAAGGAGACCCAAAACTTATAGTGTTGAGTTGAAGAATTGGAATCCAAAGAACCTCGCAACGTTGGTCTTTTACAGTATGAAAAAGACCTGTATAAGCTAATTCAAAAATAGAATCCTTTTATATTGGCAGCCGGCCAGATTCGTTGCCACAGAACTCGATTTCTGCTTTGCTGGACCTATTCCGGAGGACCCGGCAAAACAAAAAGAATCAAAGCTCCGCCTATTGCAATCAAATTTATTCAACGTAGTACTATTTAAAAAAAAAGGAATTTTCTTAAAAACATAAGCATTTTAACCTAATAATTATTCCGAATACCAAAATATTAGCACTTTTCTGAAGTAATTTATACCTGCCATCTGATGGATTCATAATGTATTTCTTGCCTTATTTCACATTTTTTTTGTAATTCTGAGAATTCCAAAAAAAATGTGAAATATTTACTAACATTTAGATAGAAACAATTTATACTAAGTAGAGTTTTGTAATATACCTGACAATTCAAAATGAGTACTTAAGCTGAACTATCAAATAAAGGACTATTACACTATGCTAATAACTTGAGATGAAATATGTTAACTTTATTAATTTACTATACAAGTAAAAAAAACATCGAGTTCATTGTAATTTTAATTTATTTAAACAATAAGACAAAGTCGATATGCTAAAAGGCGTTGCCCGTAATCCTTTTTCCTGCTCGTTGGATATTAGCTACTTACATATTTAAATCTTCATATAATATTTTTATTCAACATTTCAGTCAATTTAATTTTATTATTAATGCCCCAAAATGCTTAGATAAACGTGGAATGAATTTATTAAACATCATGTCAGGTGGGCTCATAAAGGCTATAGGACTAAATTCTAGTTTATATTTTATTATATTATATTTATTTTAGTATAATAATATATATTTTGGCTCCTTAATATACAAACAGAACTTTGGAGTATTTCTGTTGTGGAAATCGGGTGTCGCGCTATTTTTTGTGTAAGCATAATTCAGACTATTCATTTTTATTCAAGAGACGGCCAAATCTCGGCAATAGTCAGAACCTAAAAGTGTTAATATTGAGAGTTTATATTTTGACAATACTAATTTTAAATGGATATGTGTAAATATTTTTACGTAGTCTGACGATAGATAATAAAGTAATACAGTCACCTAACCGCCTGTAACTATTTAATTTGTTATATGAATACTTGCGGATTTGCTCAATTTGCTGCACCTAGACCATTATTTTTGCAACTGTTCCGCTTCTTGGCTGCGCTAAAGTAATATCACTTTCAAACTAAAGTAATATCGATTTCAAATAACTATATTTTAACGAATCAAAACACAATAAGGTCTACCCGTAACCAGTGAATTAAAGACAGCTTTTCCCATTTCAATAGCTTGGGTCGCATTGTGGTTACTTGCTGTCACATAATATTAAGTATAATTAAAACGAAAAAAATCAAATTTCAAACAAAATGTAATGAATAATGTTCTTCTAAATTTGAATTTAAAAAATAGCATTGAAATCTAAAGATTAACAAAAAGTTAATTTAGTGATGAAAACATTGTGATCTCTTTGGGTGTATTTTTGCAATAATAAATATGAATACTGCTTTTTATAAATTAAATACCAAGTTTACTGTTACGGTCTATATCCCTTCAGTTTAAAACGGAAAAAAGTATAAAAAGTTTAAACGGTCATTTAAGTGTAGCTTTATAAATATTTCAGATTTTTTGTGACATGTGCAAACAAAAAATCTGAAATAAAGGGTATACTTGCTATCACTTAACGAAGTTGGGTAATCATGGTGGGTAACAGATATCAGTTCCACGAAAATTTAACATTTAAATAATTTTAACAATTTTTGGCCTACAAAACCCGTCACATATATTACGATATGTCGAAAGTACTTACCAAAAAATGTTATTAATGAGCAAATACGACAAATTATCTACATAATGGTTTTATATCATTCTTGGTATCTACCTACGTAGACAAAATAGGGATGAAGTTTTATTAATGGTTCCTCATTGCTAATTCTATTTAAATATATTAAACTATTCATTTCTTTAAGTACAATTCATTTTCTTAAATCAAGATTTCTTACTAGTGCTTGTATTAAAAATACTTTGTACGCAAAGTATAAGACAGCCAAATTTCTATTACATCCCCCTCGAGCCCGAACTGAGGATAAAGAAAGTTTGCATTGGACTTGACTCTTTTCAAAAGAGGTAAATATATTCAACTTTGATAGTTTACTAGTTGACTGTTCAATAACTTGAGTTTACTTTCAGTATCAATAACAAATCCAATCTCGTTTTCTTCTGTGATTTTATCACAAGCTCTTCTCTAAGAAATATTAAATGTTTTAAATAATGTGCACCATGGACCAAAAATAAATTTACTTTTTTTATTTCGAAGAATGATCCCTTTTTAATTTAAAAAACATTGAAAATTATATTTGCAAAAATGGGAAACCTTGAAATTAGTCCAATTTCCGCACACCTTTATAAAACTATAAAGTACATGTAATAGAATTAATTACTCATTAACTGTCCTAATATTTTCAATGGAAGAAATTGACACAGACTCAATTTATTAAAGTTCATAGAATTAGAAACTCTCTTTTCTGTAAAGACAACGAGAGTTCGATTTACTTAAAGACAATTATTTCATCATTTGTATCTGCAGGTTTCATTCCCCCAAATGTATTTTTAATAGATTTTACCTTATGACAAGTATCATAAAAATATTGGTGTATATAATAATATATACTGTTAAAATTTGAATTAAGTCAATTTACCTCCAAGTTTCGCTCACATACTTATATGATAAGCAATGGCGCTACGAAAAGTTAAGAATATAATTTCGGTTAATCTTCTTTGTCAAAATAAGGCGTGTCTCTACTTAGGTAGTTTGTTTTCCCCATTCAAACAAAACATCATTTAAACAAACAAAAGTGCAGCTAAATAAAGCAAAAACTCTCTTTCGAATCACATTTTAGATCAGTTCCAATATCTATCCGATCAATATATTTTGGGTTGACGCCTCCCGGTGCAATGACATTCTAAACGACATTACATTAATGCCTGTTCCGTGAAACCTGGTTTGGCATCAAATAAGATACGTAGATGTGAGAGACATAAGACGTAAGTTTTGCGTATGAATGAGTAAATCTTTTGTGACGGACAATTTAATTTGACAACAAATTAAAGTTTCGGAAATTTTTAACTTTCGCTTTTTCCAATTTGTGTATTATTTAGTTTGAAATATTATTTAAGTATCTTTTATTTTAACTCTTCTTAATTATTATATCATAATTAACAACTTTTTAGTTATAAGTTTATATCTATCCTTCGATATCTTGATCTACATCTTCTATTCCTGATATTTTTGATATAGTTTCTGGTATTTCCGTTTATGTGAATCCTCAATTGCGATAGAAGCTGCTGAATGTCGCGAAAAATGTTGAATGTTCTGAAGACGTTGGAGTATGGTGTAAAAGTTGCCAAGTTTTTTGAATGTTTCGAAATTGTGAAAAAAAAGAATTATATTTGAATATATTGTGCATTGGTTAATACGATATTAGGAGTAAATTATATATATACATATATATATATATATATATATATATATAAATATATATACATATATATATATAAATATATATATATATATATATATATATATATATATATATATATATATATATATATATACATATATATGTATATATATATATATATATATATATATATATATTAGCGTAGATGTTTCTTCTGAACATTAAAGTAAATTAATTGTTGTCCATGAATAAACGAGTAAAGCGACAAAAGGTCAGAACATGACACATAAACCAATATGGTAAAATTATTTTGATGGTTATTTATGTAGCAATGACATAAAATTATAAGTCGATTAATATTTCGTATTAATACAGATTTTGCTTACGCCCATGACGTTATTTCTTTCCTATTGTTCACACAGAAAATAATTTAAATTAACCTGTTACAAAAGTATTTATTTTTTATTTACAATAGCACACGGATAGATTATTCCCTAAATTTCCACCCGGGCTGCTCAGGGCTTTATATTATTCTGAACATCGTAGAAAGCCCTCTTATAGTGTTCTGTTTCTACCATCAGCGCTTTTATCCAACAGGGTTAAGAACTGTCACCAATCAATGAGCAATCACCTCCATTCTTTCAAAAATGCATTTTGCAATCACTCTAAATGCATTAAAGATCGATCCATTTTCAACTAAATCACGGTGACTAAAAATAACAAACCTCCTGCCCGTTTTATATTATGCATTTTTACGAATGAGAAAACACAGATAATTAATTTTAAACTTGTTACAATTTTAACAACACAATTAGTTTTTTATTTTTCTCTGCTTTGTCTAATTAACATTTTCTATATTTAAGTAAAAATATTTCGCAGCCATGTTTAAGCTGAAGTAAATTAACAGCTCTCAAGTTTATAAATTTCAGACGAAAATTTCTTTATAAATGCTAGAAAAATTTGTTAAGTCTGAATTTAAATCCTTTGTGTATGTCTATATCAAGATTATATTATTATTTACTGCTCTATTTAAACAGCAAAAATTCACCGATGTAGAATAGTGACGCAGTAAAATATTGTTTTGCTTTGTCTCTATGTTTCTGTTTATCCGTAGAATTATATATCCGATTTAAAATGATCCTTTTACAGAAAAAACAGTGATGAAAAATGTAATGAAAAATGTAACAGATATGTGCAAGATGAGTGCAATATATTTGTAATAATTGTTTGCAGTTAAGAGTGACTTTATTTATTACCTAATAGATCATTACCAAATTTTCCATACTAATTGGAATATATATAAAAAGTATGCCGAGTTCCTTAAGTACCATTACAAAAATACTTTTCCCCATAACCTGCTAGACGATGACTTTTACTTAAACGGTGCTGCATCAAAATTTTTAAGGTAAACATAATTATAAAATTATTCTTCTCCATGCCTTGCTAATTATTAAAAATACCACCTACATAATATTAAACGCGGTTATCACATATTTTATTATGCGGATTTAATAGAAAATAATAGCTAGCTACAATATAAATTTAATTTTATAAGCACTTAAAAGACGACCCACCCTGCAACAAAAAAAATACATTGCATTATTTTCTATAGAAGTAATTACTTGCTGTTTAACTATCGTCCACTTTATAACAACACGATTCGAGTGTCGCTTCCCATACCAGTCGCCCTATTTTCTGGGGGATGAAGATATCAGCTTAGCCATTATACCGTTCGCAATGCCATATTCCGTAACGAGAAATAAAGAAATATTCACAAGATAGCTCATGGGCTTCTTCGTCTGTCCGCCTATGTTCTACAACTAATTTTCTTAAAAACAGATTGACGTAAGGCCTTGAAATTTTACAGTAAGGGAATATATATTTAAATACTTAACATTTAAAATGTTTATATTCAAATTTTAGAGCGTTCAAATAAAACAAACCCATTTTTTTCTAATTCTGTACGAACCATGGGACATCATTTCAACAAGATCGTTATGAAGATTCCGAAATAATTTTTTTAGATTTTATTTTGCGTTAAAAGAAATTTTTGTAATTGTCCACAAACATTTTAAAACCGTCTTCTTTCTCCGAAACTACTAAAGTAAACGTGCAGAGGAAAAACCGAGTACTCATTGAGTTTAATTTGATATGAACTTTAGAGTAAACAACGCCGATCCTAAATTTTATAGTTTTTAAGATACTTACACGCTGAAAAATTTCAATTTTCAAATAGTTTAATAGATAATTATATATACCCTTAAACGTGTCTGGGTGTGTGCGGAAATTTTGCAGTCGAGTTGTACTCGTACTTAACAGATTTTTCAAGCGATCTGCGTAGTAAAGAAAATATTCTAGTCGTCACGTAATGTATCTAAAATCGTCTAGACTTTTTTATGTAAACCGAACATAAAACGTGTAAATGTGCATTTATTTATTATTATTTAGCGTGTGTATATCAGTCATATTAGTGGGCGTGTGTATATCGATTCTTTAGTCCAGTAACTTAACGTTTGCACTGACATACAAATCGTAATTAATTTTGACATTTGGTAGTTTCTATCTTCTGCCGTATTTTAAATTTCTTTTTTTCTGAAAGCGAATTTGGTATATTTTTCGTTGAAATGATTTTAAAGTTATTTTTCGAAAATATTTTTTCACGAGCTTTAGGATATTTTTCTATGTCTATAATTTAATATTTCTTTATAAGTTCAGTTTTATTTTAGGAACTTGGATCATAACAATCGATTTGTTTGAATTCTTTGTGTTGCATGTAGCATCATTTTAATAATGTATGATTTGCTTTAGAACTTTTTAAGTGATTTCGGAAACCGGAGAAGTTTTAAATTTTTTCAAACTAAAGCGATACTAAATCTAAAAATCCTAAATATAGCAATTGAGAGGTTGTTATTTCTGGATAGGCAGATAGGACAATCACTGATTTTATTGTGAAATTAGTTTTAAAGTTTCAAAAATATGGTGAAATTTATTCATCAAAATGGCTATTTAGCTCTTATATAATTTAAATATATTTAGTTTATACGTAGATGTTAAATATTACTTAATTCCCAATTTTTGATATGGTTCAGACTTGGATCTGAATAAGTAAATACTATATGATTTAGGATATTTCCACATACCAATAGGTAATTAAATACCAAGTTAAGTACAATTAAGTAAGTGAAATACAATTAGTTAAATTACTCTCTTAATTAGCTTTCATGTATTGACACATAATGATTAATGTATAATATATTTTCAAATAACTATTTTAAACAATTTTCATCTAATTTCAAAGCGAAGTTTTAAAAATATCAAAAATTTCATAATAAAATTTTCAAGTCCGGTCACTTATGAAAATATAAAACAGCGTGGCAGCTTTAACACATATTCTAGTAGGAAGTGAAGATTTTGATAAAACCTTGGCTTCGAAAAGTTTATAACAACTACAATAATTTTCTGGAGGGAACTGATTCGGAAGCAACTTCGAACAAATAATACCTTTGATCAGCTCAGTATTATTTTGCCATATTTAGTTTATGTTTGATCAAAAACACTTCTGTAAATCTTCCAATAAGATTTCGGTGTTAGCATATGTATTTAACGTATATAAACTACTTATTATCAGCAGATACTGGTTGTTGCAGATCATTGAACTTATGCTACTCTATCAATAATTGTTTAGAAATATTAACTCGGGAAATAGTAGAGGCTACACTTGATGTCAAATTAAATCCTTTTATTTGTAGATACAGGTCATACAAAATGCCGGAACAAAACTGTACTGCTGTTTGTTTTACTATTAGTTTCAAGAAAAAATATTCTGAAATATTCAAAAGTATTCTTGTGATGTAATTATTTGTTTATAGTTCGTCGAACTATATTTATTAATAACACAAAAGAACTGTTTTAGGAGTTTTAAATTGAGACTTTTTTTTCCATTAAAAGGTGATTTTAATATATACAATTTGTATAATAAATTAATTCTGAAAAATGGCTCGGTAGACTATAAATATAGTATTGGTTTCTATAAGAAATGTGCTTTTAATAGTATATAATTAAGTAAAACGAACTATTTATAAAAAAAAAGCTCGACAGTCTATGAATACACTATCTGTTTCTAAATTAAACGTGTTTTTGATTTATTTATAAAAATTATTTTACAAATATTTCCCAAAAATGGGCTAACAGACCATGAATACAACACTTATTTTTTACAAAAATTGCACTTTTAATTACGTACAAACATTTTCTAACTAAAATTTTTTTAATAATAAATCGACAGTCTATAAATGACCTAATAATATTAATGACCTAATGTGAGATAAATATAAAGAATTTATTCTAATACCCAAGGAAACAATAAATAACGTATCATGTAAATTCCGTTTTTTTTTAATTTCCTAAAAAAGGAAATTGGAACACCAGTATCGAAGGGCATTTGGTAGATCTTATAGAATATTACGTCTCTCTTATAACTCTAACGCAAAGCTCAATGATGTGCTCTAGTATCGAAGGTTATTCAAGACATGTGTATAGAACTAATGTGAGTATTCGCATCTACAAATGAAAACCATTGGAAGTAATCCGCAAAGCCTCTCATTTTATTTATTATTAAACGTTCATACCACGCGAGTTTGCCCAAAGGAGATGGAACGCGTTGCCGCTCCAGTTTAATGTGTAGGCTACTGTTACTGCTCAATCTACTTTAATTTTGTTACTGCTAATTTTTGTCAGAATGTTTGTAATTTGAATTGTAATGCAAATCTATCAAAACCAAATATGTTTTAAACCATTAGGAATCGTGGTGAAAATTACCATGATATGCCGAAAAAATGTAACCTAAACGATGTTTAAACACGATCATCTATATCTACATATCTATATGTAACTAAATTATAACAAAATTAATTCTGTACATTGCAAATATTTTTAAAAAGTAATTGATTTAGCGCATAGAATGATAATAGCAGCCAGAAGAACTTTTTTCAGAATCTTCGTCTTTCCCTATATGAATTTGTTTGGGTATCAGGAAAATTTTCTGGATTTGATGATATTGGGTATGGTAATATTTCAGTAGCAACATATGAGAAAAAAAAACAAAAATTGTCTTTTTTCCTATCTACATGCGAATAAAGTTGTAGACATAGCTAGTATATAATAAAACTATAGAATAAACCTATCTAAATACCAAAGGTATTTGCAAATAATTATGTAGGGGCACATGATAATATCAATAAATCACAAAAACTTTGCTTTTGGAATTTTCTCTTTTGGATCTTTGTACACACGTATCACAAAAAAAACCTTCAGACTCAATTTAAAAAACATCGAAACTGGCTTGAGGGGATATCTTGTTTTAAATTTATCGGAATATCCTTACATGATCATATGCGAATTAATATTTTAAAAAAATTATTTCATTGCAGTAACAAAGAATTACTAAGCCTAACTACTCGACTCTCAATAATTATGAAAATGTGAAATTTTTAAGAAGGGTTTAAGAAAGGTTATAACATATACATTCCTTTCAAAAATTAATGATTGATATTAGAACTATTTACAAATTGCAACGATTTCCAAGTAGAAGACGTCAATAACGACTAACGTCTTTCCAAAGACCTTTTAATGAAGTTCCGTCAGTGCCATTCACAATACCGCTATATCTTACACATTGACGTAAAAACATAAACCATATAAGTTGAAAGTGAGAAAAAGGTTTCTGATCCAGATGCTCTTTGTGAAAAAAGCTGCCCACAACAGGTCACCCAAGTACAATAAAAGAACTCTGATAGTAATTTAATGACTAATTGGATAGCAAGAAACATTTTTGAACATTCTGTGACCTATTCAAATAACTACTACTTGCATTAAACTGACTGTACCTTGCACATAAACGTCAGTGAATTAATAGAGTAGGAAAGCAATAATTGTATCATAGGACGCTTCCCATAAGTGAGGTTTATATATTGGCGAGGTGGGGATGCGTATATATATAGCAGCAAACATCATGCTTGTGGCCAGTTTCAAGACTCTGCGTACAGCATTGCCCACCGTTGACAGCGACACACTTCCACCAGGAAATACAAAGATGCTCTAGAATTGCAACCGATTATCAGCTGGATCAAAAAAGAATGTGATCTCCTCAAACAAGAGCCAGGACATTATTTAATAGGGGAGTAAATGATCCTTTTTAGTGGCGCAGGTCCCCGTGCGCTTTGATATGTTAAAAAATTAAACCTAAAATGCTTGTCCGCTATTTTTCACTCAGAGTTATATTTGAAAATCTCAACACATTGAGCTACAAAGCACAGCGACGCCAACGGTGAACCAGTATCTGAGCGGTAAGACATTGATTTAAATCTAATCATATATGTAGCGTGGTGAATCGTAACAGTTCTTATATAACGATGCCCTTGTTATCAAATGGATAGACAAAATTCCATGCTAGTCTCATTAAATAATTTATACGCAAGCGAAACAATTTTTGTGTCCTGCTGGGAATACAATATTTCAGCTTTTGTTAATATTAGCGCTTCGTCATTTCAACAAGCACATTGGTAATTACAATAAGCACATGGCCGGTTTAGACATCGTTACGAAAATAAGAATATACAAGTTAAAATTACTATTAAAAATGTTTGATCTGACATTTTGCAATGCATGGCATCTCTATAAATTAGAATGCGCGGTAGCTGTAATTCAAATCATCAAAATTATATTAATATTCAGCGTACTAGTAATTAGAGTTATGACGCAAACTAGCAAATATGGACTTAAGAACAAACATATTCACCGATGAGGAATTTGCTACAGTAGTGACGAGGCTGTCGAAACTTATGAGCTAAATGCTAGTAAATTATTTAGGAAATAAAATTGGTCCGCTTGAATAAAAAATGACAATGACTACGAATATCTTCCAAGTTTGACGTGATTGAAAATCCCCTCGCATGTCGAATGAACAAATATAAATACGGTCAAAGATTAGGTGTAAACAATGCGATGTTTATCTCTACCTCACATGGAAACAAAGTAGTTATTGAGTTTAGTTAAAGTAATTACAGGCGATGGTTACCATTAATAAATTAAAAAGAAACCCCTCCTTGAACCGCCACCGTGACAATTTTGTCCCATTATATTTATTGCAACTTTCATTAGTATGAGACACAGAAATTATGATTAAAACAATTTGTAATATACCTGAAATATGTTTATTTATTTATTCATTTTATGTTTATATATACATTCATGATTTATCAATTCTTTATCCTTTAAAAACAAAAACGTAACAAATTGTGAATTTGAAGGATGATTATTTTTCATTTCTTATCATAATCATCACAACTAACAGAATAATTCTAACTGTACTAAATTACGAAAAATGTTTAAAATTATTATTTTTACTAGAATAGCCATTATTGTACAAATAATATTCTTTACCGGTTCATGTATTGCAGACAGTTTTTATACACAGGTGGCACTTCACAAATGAATTATTACTTGTGCATTTTAAATTGACCTCACACCTTGAACGTTTTTCTTGTCTTTCTGATAATTTCCTGTTTCTGAAATTCTAAAAGTATGGTTGTTTTTCTATTATTCATACACTGTGTTCCCATTTCTTCTCTAAGTTGCATTAAAAAGTAATTTAGCATTTAATTTTGCTCTTGTTAAAAATTTTGTACAATGCCCATGCGTTTATAGCCCCCAAATCTAACAGATTAAAAAATGTATGAACTGGCTAACGTCTAGAAGGTGCCTTCACTGTATATTTGCGACTCACCGAGTCTATGACATGCACTTCATATTTCGTGCTGTTTTAGAATGACACTGTATCAGGTTTTTTTTAACTAGATTATTTTCAATATTATTGTTACATCGGGATGCATAATATTGAGCATTAGAAATTTTTTATTCAATTTAGCCTGATATACAGCCAAAGTTGTATTACCTGTTTTCAAAATAAATGTACTGTATAATTCCTCTTTTCTAGTCATTACGGAAACAGGTATTTTTCTGCAAGCTCTATTGGCTGGGCTTACAATACCAGGGATTTTAGACTTCAAATATTCTGCTAGTGAAAGTGAAGTAAAAAAAGTTGTCACAAGTAACATTTCTGCCTTTATTGATATAAGATTCCATCAACTTTTTCACATTAGGTTGATTTTCATATTTTGCATATTTGTCAGGTGTAGAGCTCATTAACTGACTAAATCGGCAAGGGCAATTAGATGAAAAAAATTGTTCATCAATCGTTATATATGGTGCGGGTATGTAACAAGCTTGTGCATTCATTATAAAGTCATAGTAAAATTCCGAAATCATAGCAAATTTATTTTCATTTAGTCTTCGGCGTCTACTATATTTGTAATCGAAACACAAGTGCCTCATTATCTCACGAAAACGGTTACGAGACATTGTTGCTTTCATTATAGTATTACCATATTTCATCGACCATAATGAATCCAGGTCTAACTTACGTGCACTAATTGCACTACGTATGTAAAATACAGCTAAAATGCCTCCAATTCTTTCATCGTAACTACTCAGAGCATTAACCCTACGTAGAATTATTGCTTAGAAAGCTAATTATTGCTTAGACAGCAGTTTTTGGTAAATAATTTTTTTTTCATTTACTTTTATCTTTATTAAATTAGGAACATCTTGAATTTAATAAATACAATAAATTATTGAAAGTCAAAAAGTTTCATGAACCTAAGTAAAAAAATTGGAAAGTTAGAGACGATCAAACTTGCGCGTGGGACAAAACTGGGACGGCGGGGCTTCTAATCCTAAATATTAATGTGGATTGTGGATATTTTTGGCATATCAATTCTGTTAAAATGTTCACTATTACCAAAGGAAGTGACATAAAATTTTTAATCTATCAAGTAACAGCGCCCAAATTTTACAGCTATTTGACCGTAGCTCCATCAAGGCATTAAAAACGTTTTTTTGGTGGAAAAATATAGATTTGGATTCTAAATAAAGAAAATCTAACCAAATAGACTTTTTAGATCCCGCAAGATTTGTTCCCATAATTCAATTACTCTTCCTGAAACCTTCTTTGTAATTACATATATGTTTTTAGGCATTGACATCTAATTGAACGGAGCAGGATATGGCTGGTGAGTAGAATATTCTTTCATCCAGTTATCACAGTATGCCAAATATATCTAATGATCTTTCCGCTAACCTTATTTAGCTCACAGGTGGAGTACATCACCGTCGAACCCTGATAACTTTAAAATTAAAAGTGCGACTTTCCACAGGCTAGAATAGGTGCGAAAATACCGGATAAGAATTTAAATTTGCTTTTATTCGTTGATGAAAGATAAACATCGCAAGAAAATAAAGTGATGTAAAGGGCAAGACAGCACCATATAAAACAACTCTCCGGAAGACATAATTTGGACAGAGCTCGATACACAGCGACGTATTGCGCCATCTCGCTATGCCGCGCGGATTTTTTATCTTCCAATAAAATATTTAATAAAGACGACGTTGATACGTTTTCACTGTCTTTAACACACAAACTAAAAAGGGCAATGCCTATCAAAATTCCTATAAGTAAAAACCATCTTTGCACGTCCTGCGTTAATGTACGTCCAATATATCGCTGTCTACCCACAGGAGCAATGCCTTGCGTAAGACATCAATGCAAAACCATAGGATTATGCCATGTCCATCGCTGGATATTACTTTAAATTAAATTTCTAACGAACGTCATCCTTCTTAGTGTATCACGTGTTAACTTATTTTCTGAAAAATTTCCATACAATTTCAATTTCTTGTTTTACCGTGTCCATTCAAGCCAATGAATGATAATCTTAATTTTAACCATAATGTATCAAAACGATTTCCTCCAAATTCGTCATCTGTTATTTCATAGTCTAATACATGAATAGGAAAGGAAATAACTAACATATTTCTGCAAAAACGTTAACCATCTCCAAAATTTTCATCTCATTTTAAAAGAGAGATAAATAATTAAATCTAATACTGAGTATTAAGGAAAATATTAACATTAGGAATAAGAATTAAATGGAAAATCATCCGAAACATACCACACAAGAATCGTAGACGTCATTTAATGGAAATTGAAAAGACTTTAAAAGTTGTAAAGAAAAGACTAAGTCTTTCTTTCACATGTTTCAGAAGAAACATGTGAATCTTCAAAATTAGACGAAAAAAGTAGTAGTAATTGCATAGTGCTTTAAGGAGCCTACGGGAAAAGGAAAGGAAAATAAATTGGATTTGATGCATTATGTTTACGAAAACTATACTAATTACGAAGATTATTGCAACAAATTTGGAAGGTTACTATACGTGAAAAATAATAACAAATGATACTCTTTAGCTAAGATTTTTCCTACTTTTATGTTTGCTTTTAAAAACAAATAGTTTGTTCAGTTACACTTGGAAGTAAAAATTATATACACTGCTAGAGAATATTGTGCCATAAAACTAGATAATAATAAAATAAAAAAAATTCCTTTTACTGACACTACCCCACCATTCAATATATCGTTAGGGCATTTAACTCACACACAGTGTATATATTCTGATTAATATAGTTCCCAATTTTCATTTATATTTAAAGAAATAAAATAAATATTAAATTTTTTTTCTTTAGTATTATATTATTCGACAGTCACACTGCGCATTATAATGGTATTAGGTGATTAAATATCTTTTTTTGTGATAAAATTAATTAGTTGAAAAAGTAGTTTTGCAATAATAGAAACCTGATTTATGGCAATTGGTTATTTTTCACTTCTGTAGCCGAGGGTTTGATTAAACAAGTATATCATTTAACTTTTACAACCACAAAAAAAATCAAAATATGTGTTCCAAATACATTGACACAACCATGTTTTGCTTTGATGGGCCCCCGTCTTTAATCTTGTGCAAACTCCAGCGAAATAATATAATGCTATCGTGTACTTCAAAACCAATGTGATTAATTTTTATAATACGATTAAGGCGGTATTAATCAGTTTGATCAGATGTTCTCTACAATGTTGTGTAGCCGCAAGACTTATAGATGACCGATGACTATGTTTTATGGCATCTAGAAAATGCGTATTTTAATTATTGTGATAATATCGCCATGGGAACAAAAATAATTGCTGAGTCTCTCTGATTGCATGAAAAGCCTAAGTAATGATCCGATGGTTCCTTGTTTGTCGAAAATATATAATGTTCCGATACTTTATAGGGATCTGAAATTACAAAATTAGCACATTCTCTTAAAAAGGCAAGCGGGACCTTCAACCCAAGAAGACATGTCAAAAAAAAAGAACTGCTATGGACTGTTGTCCCTAAAAATTTTGACGAATGATAGTCCGTATACGATAAGTGCAAAAAATCCCATATACTGATAGCACAAATATAGAGCTTGTACTTAATACCTTTGAGACAAAATTAAAATATTTTTATAATTAATCATGTACTAAATATATAGAAAGTAGATTTTGCAAAATGTAATTAAATAATAATCGCTATCTCAGATTTTTTTTACTAAACATTTTAATCTTACACTTTATCTTTTTATATGAAATAAATATGTTGGTTATTTCCTTTTGCATAAATATGTTAGTTATTTCTTTTCCTATTTGTGTATTAGACTATGAAATAACAGATGACGAATTTTGAGGAAATCGTTTTGATATATTATCTTATTTAACAGTACTATTATATATAATAAGTTCTTCAATTTTTTATGGTGGCATTAAAAATTGGACCTAATCAAGGCAGAATATTAAACATTTCTTAAAATAAAATAATGACTGACTGTAACATTTGAGCCGCCAATTACATTGCCATCCATTGATAAATAAGAGCCTAGTCCAGGGCAAAAAACCACAGAGCTTTGACGACTCTTACGGAACAACAGAAAGTGAAGGTTTTGACCAATAGCCATTCCGCCTTTGAGTTAGCGTTGTCACATACTATGTTCTTGCAACTTTAAAGGCATTTTGGAGCAGCCATTGTCACAAAGAAGGTATCGATGTGACCTGCAAAGTCCAACACCGATCGGCGAGGATCCTAAAAGATACATAGTAATGATTATCATTATATTTCGATTTAAGTCTGTCACAAGAAATATAATTTGCTTCGGAACACCGTCAATAACTTGCACTAGCACACCTTCCCAATTTGGTTAAAAACATGATGCCAGACGATTTTTCAGAAATAACAGCAATCAATGTGGAACTTTTTATGAAAATTGCAGCTATTTTCAATGCTATTTCTTGTGGTTACGCTATTAACATTCAGAAATTCGGTCAATTGTTAAGATACCACATATTTGTATCTGGATCTATACTCATTGTATTAGATGGCGGTGATGGTGCGCAAGATATCGGTTCATGGTGTTAACATAATATCTACTTGCATGCTACTTTTAGGCCAAGTCAGAAGAAGCATTTCCAGCTCGTCATGAAGAGATTTGAAATTATATCATCGCACGCCGAAACAATCCGGGTTAATATTAATCGGAACTTGTTAAATTTACTTCTTAGGACATCAGATGCAAAAAATTAATCTCTCCGAAAGTATACTAAACCTAGAAAAAATTTATCAAGGGAGGTTTTGGGATATTTAGTAAGACCTAGAACCTGATTCTCCTGCAACCAGATTCCCAGATCGCCAATTTGGGAGATATGATGTTTTTTAATTCTGACGATAATGTTGCGATCATTGTGAAGAGTAAACGTTTATTATTATGGTAATAAATTAAATCTAGATGTCATTGTTTGTGGAAAAGTATATTTTCATATGTTATTAGTTAAGTACAATTTTCATATTAATTTTTAACTTGCCTACTTTTTAAGTACCTTTTACGTTTGTTTTTATTTTGGTGCACTAATTTATTATTTATTTTAAATCATATTATTCTCTGCTCTCTTACTCTATTTATTTTTTAATAAATTTTATATTTTTTAAATATTATTTTCCTAACAATTATTATTAATTTGTTAATATCCCCATATATATTATAATAAGAAATTAATATCTGGGTCCTGATCTACGACGATTTGAATTGATTTTCTAACTTACATAATTTCTGACACTTGTACGTGGATGGACTACTGAAGGTATGTCCTTTTTTTTTTAAATTATACTAAAATTGACATAAATCGATTAGTTAGCTGAGTCCCAAATTAAATTTGTATCCATTTTAATATGTCAATTAATGCTTTGGGCAAACAATTTCATTTAGAATAGGTAATGGAAATGAATATTTATTGGAATGTTTTCAATATTTTTTTCCATTAAGATAAAACTTATTTATTTATTCCACTAACCTCCGTCTGAAAAGATTTTTTGACTTCTCGGCAAGACAAAATTTACTAACGTTTTTTATGTCTTTTATTTTAAATCTTTCAAATGTGTCTTTGATATTTATTAGTTAATTCCAAAATATTGTAAATTCGTTAAGGGTTTTACACATATGTTTTATATCTCTTTTTAAGTTTTATTTATTTTTCAAGATAGTCAATTCTTTGCGGTTTTCAGGAAAATGTTTAATATAAGTTCTCTCCAATGATGTGTTGAATAAAAATATTTTTATTGAAAAAATATTAAGAACGGATTACTTAAAAAAATATTCCAATATTATATTTGAATAAACTTTAAACAAATCTACATCGATTTTATATTACATAATGGTTATTTTAATCTAAAATAATATTCCGAAACTATTGAGAGGTTTGAAAAATCGATGGAATAGTGAGAGAACTAAAATTTCCTTCCTTTTTGTTAGAAAATATTCTTAATCTTACATTAAATTATATGGCAGTTACTGAAATTTTATTTGCATAAATATTTAATGGTAATCAGCTTTTCGGAATGCATTTAAAGTAGATAAAATATATTAAACTATTGGTTTTTTTAATATTTTACGAAAAGAAAACCAAACATTTGTGCCTAAATTTAAGCCTTTGAGCGATTTATTATATAATCAGACATAATAAACTTCTTTTTTTCATAATTCTACTTTTGCTAAAATTAGAGATATGTGCCAATTTCTTCAACGACTTCAAAAAATTGAGTTTCCGAAAAAATAACGAAATCCGAGATATGAAATATTATACTCTATGTAAAATTTGTAACATTGCTATAGTAAGCAGAATTCTAAGTGTTCTATAGTAAAAAATAAGATGACTACGTTAATTTTTCTCTTATCTAGTTCCATTTTCTAGAGAGAAAATATTTGAGTATTTTCTGTAATATTTTATTAATAATTTCTTCCTTCATGACGATTGTATCCTAAAGATATATTAGTTTGTCCTTTCTGATTATTAGTTTAGCTTAGCCTAATCCTACAGAAAATATGTTTTAAAATAAAAACACGAACGCATTAATATCGCTTTCTATATGCTTCAGAGGCGTTAGAATATGGTGCATATTTTAAATAATGGTAAGTTCGAGGGTAGTTCCCCATAATATTCTAGGCAGATTGTAATCATATCCTTACACGATTTTGGGTCAGCAGTTACGGAAAGGAGAGGGGGGGGGGGACGTGAATGTCTTGTTGTGGCACGTTCTTTTTAAATGAAAAAAAAATAATTTTTTTTTAGATTCCTCATGGCAATATATTTAGGTGATACCCCAAATGATACATAGAATGGAAAAATAATTCGGTAACTTAATTACTCGGTTTTCAATTATGTCGCAAATATTTTTAAAAATTTAGCTAGTGCAAAACATGTGGATTATCAAGATGTTACTCTGCCAAAACTCAATTTTATATATTGTATAGATTTTGAGAAAATCAGCAGTAATATACGAGCAGCAGACGCGTGTGGGATCTTCTAAAGAAAAATCTTCTAAAGTTCCTTTTTCCCTACACATAATTCCACTCAACATGTCATTGTTAAAATCTCGCTGATCTGACGATCTTACTTGCAGGATAGAAGCTACAGAAATCGCTGTTTCTCCACTAATATTTTATATCCAGTAAGAAGTCGACCTCGTAGCAATCTACTCAGACCCATATATATTATCCCCCGAAGCCTCCCTAATCCCCCGTCACGTGTACTCTGTTGTTTGCCATCGTCCGAGAATCCACGCAATGGAGATAACTGTGAATATGGCGAGCACTCACCTGAATCACTTTCTCTTTTCCAACTTTGTATTAGTTTGTGCATTGCTTAATTGCATTTAGATATGCAAAGGCAGCTATTTTTTTATTGATTATGAGCCTAACAGTTATATATAATTGTAAGTAAATTTTCGTTTGTTGATAAAATTCCTAAAAGATTTAGATGGGAGAGAATAGTATCTGAATAAATAAAACTCAAACCTTTAGTCCAAAATATATTTAATTCCCTTAATCGGAAAATGTTGAGAGCGATTTAACACTTACAAAAAAATTAATGGTGTAATCTAATAAAAACTCCGATTACTTCCGATTCATTCCGATTACTAAACTTCCGATAAATTGAGAGATAAAACGCTGAAAGATAGTTAAGCATCGTTTCATTGTCATATAATGTTATTTTTACGGCATCTGTCAGTCAATAAAAATAACCACAACAATATTTAATATATTTGGTGTGATATTTGTAGAAATACATTATTATTGACTATTAAATAAAATGGATGCACTGGAACATTTGCGTTGTATATAACCTCATAGAATAACATCAATTTATTTTATTACCCTCACTAAAATACTTGTATACCGTATAACTCTCGGAAATATAATAAAAGCTACTCCGCTCCCCTACAATCAACTCTTTAACATAAGTAGTGAGAAAACCCACACAAACCCAGCTTCTGCCATTGTTTTTGAAACATATAAATGCTGTTGGATGTTCGTAAGAGTTAATCTTTCCTAATAGCCCACCTGAAGATGTTGTAATACAACGAAACCTAGGTTGTGGTAAAGAACTTAAAGAAAGTAGAAATAACACTACATCACGTAGTATCATTTAATGGTCGACAACAAAATTTTTAAGAAGGGTAACATTTCGTATATAAGCCTATTGAGGTGATTCATGACATTTCTTTAGATATCATGCGGAACTGGAATATGTACAATCAATAAAAAAAGATATTTAAATAATTTTTGGTAATAAATCAAATTATGGCATATTATTATTTCGATATAAGTTATCCCCTACATTCCTTTCGTTTTTGGAACAGATAATAAATATACAATAATTTGTTTTTTACAAGATATTTTTTTAAATTATGGTTTGGTAGAAATTTTATTTATAATAAATTTTCATATTATTTATAAAATCGATTTCTTTGCCATGAATAAGATAGAACGAAACAGTCACCAAGAGTGGCATAATCCTATACAGGATCCGTATACAGGATCAATGAAATGTTACCGTGAAATGACAATATTTTTGTTCTGATAACTTAAAACATGTGAAGTTTTCCGTTATTCCAAATAAAATAACGTCTCCTGTATTTGTTAACTCTGCCAATTTTTTATTGAAAATGCGAATGAAATTAATAATAGTATTTCCCTAATTTTTTAATCGCACTTTAATATTTTATTCATTCTTTATGAAAATATAAAGAATACTTTGGCTCACATATATTTACCAAAAATTCGATGAAATTTTATCCACGATGAATATTAAGCCTTGATATTTCTTTTGATAATAGTTTAAACGTATTAAAAATTTCATTATATCCTCGTTATTATCCGCATAAAATATCAATTATGCAACCGTGTGGCCTATATTGGCCATACTATGTGTCAAAAATCCTATATTTAATTGTATTCAAAGATTTTCCATTGGCCCTTCATATTTGTGCTAATTCAATATCTGAAATGCATAGTAATTTTAGTCAAGGAATGGTTTAAATAAAGTAAATTTACGTTTATTAATTTGTATTTCGTAATTTCATATCAATTTGAATTTCTAGAGTTTTTTTAATAACATCCAATACAATTCATTATCTCAAAAGGGAAATTAAGTTATCTCAAAAGTTATTCCCGTTTTACAGGCAATAATGTTTGATAACGATTCAATAGGGCATTGTACAAATCATTTAATTATTATATATACTTTTCGAGGTTACAACGTATTTCTTCCAAAAAAGTTCTAATAATGGTAGGAAGTTTTCTAAACTTCAAATTGTTGCTTTCTTGAGAATTATTTCATAATCTACTCCCTGAATTTTGTAAGGGATACATTATAGGTTTCTCGGTATTTCCATCTTTTGATTATGGAAAGAAATATACACAATTCAATATTTTGAACCCCCCTTTCTACAATTTTTTTCTTAAACCTATCAATAGATATGAATCAAAATAAATAGAGATTCCCAATTAAAATTGGAAATTAAAATTAAAATTATTTTACTGTTATATAATCATTACATACAAATATAACATACATATGTTTTTTATTTTTATTTAATACATTGGTAACCAAGTTTCACTCTGCGCTTTATAGTTTAGATTAGGCTATTTTATTAATGTGTTAGCTGTGCCTACGAGTTCGTTCGCGAGTAATTAGAAAAAAAAAAAAATTTCATCAGCTGCTCCGGGTATATACTATTTATACTATTAACGTTACTCCTAAGTATATACTATTATAAAGTATATACTATTTAATAAGTATATACCATTTTATTAATGTGTTAGCTGTGCCTACGAGTTCGTTCGCGAGTAATTAGAAAAAAAAACAATTTTTTATCTGCTGCTCCGGGTATATACTATTTATACTATTAATGTTACTCCTAAGTATATACTCTTACTATACCAAATTTTAATAAAAATCCGTCCAGCAGATTTTGCTTTATACTCACTCTAATTAACATGGGGACAGATAGACAAAAAATCTGAAAAGGTATTTCTGGCTCTTAATATTATTCTATATGCTAAATTAATTCTTTTTTTAAAATACTTTCAATTTATAGAATTCATTCTATTACAATTTAATTACATGTATAGATTTCCTAATAAAAACGCGACGTAATTTATAAATTATCAAATCAATCCGGAGCTGACCAATTAAAAAAAAAAATTAATAAATAGCATTAATATGCTGATCAATATTTAACCTCTTACTTTACTGATATTGTTAAATGGTTGTCAAAAACTTCATTTTAACTAACGTTTCTTTTTAACTGTAGTTGTTTAATTTCTTCATATAAATACTAACAAGACCTAGTAAAATACAAACAACTTTAAATGATAAATAAATTATAGGGTATTATTTCACACTCAATAACAGCAATTATGTAATTGGGATAAAATACTAAAAGTATAAATAGCTAAAGGTTTTATTGACTTCTCTTAGTACAATGTTGGGGTAAAACAGAAACATTATGTATGAAAGAATTTTTGTTTATGCTTTATTTAAATATCATAAAAAAATAACCTAATCATTGATAATGCAAGTAATCGATTTAAATTTAATGTTCTTTGAAGGTTCTAAATCTCTATAAAAAAAATTTAAGTTTCTAGTGTTTCTATCAAGGGCAGAGAAAATGATATATTATATTTTACATCACCCAGCTTCCTTAAATTGATATACGCACGCACGAACGCTTACTCTCAGTTGTTACTATTTGAGTTCTCACTCCAAAAATTTTAATTTAGTATTAATTTTAAAGTAGTAAAGTATGTACTTGTTGAAGTTTTTGGATGTAGTTCTTGTAGCAGTAACTTCACTTTGAGCATTTGCCTGCATTCGAACTGATAAATTAAAAATATATGCACAATAATTGTTAGGGAGTAGAAGTTTAAATTTAATGAAATTATCATATCATTTCGTTTCTTGGAAAAAATCTACAACTTTCTGGTATATTTTTTTTTAATAAAACATGTATGCAAAATCGTTAAGATAACTGCGTCGTAATTTATTATTCTTCTAATTTAAATCATTGCTTTTTATAAAACACACTTGCTTATTGAGAAACACTTGTAATCTTCGTGATTTAATTTTTTTTTTAAATCTTTTTCACCTAAAATTTTATAAATCGACACTCGCCGATGCACCTTACAGACAATATTTTCTTAGAGCATTTTGCGTAGTGTTGTCTATCTGCTGTAAAGTTTTTTACCCCATTTGCGAGTTACCACGGTCTATTTTTCTTTAAAATATTTGCTCCGAAACAAACATAGTGACTTTTATATTACCTTTAAATAAGGTAAGGTATTGATTGTCACAAAATAATACCTACGGTATATCAAATGTGGTAATCAATTAATTGTTATGCGGATGTAGTCTACTTACAATGTAAATCTTACTTTATAAGCACATAAAGACAAATCCTCACAAAGGACACAGCCTGCGATAAAAATTACATTGCAGGTTTTTCATTAGAAGTATATAATAGCTATTTTACCATCGTCTACTTTATAATAACACGCTACGAGTGTCATATCTCATACCAGTCGCCCTATTTTCTGTTGGATGAAGATATCAGCTTAACCATTATACGGCGCGGAACACAAAACAAATCGAACGGTTGGTTTTCGCTTGCAGCTACGGACGGAATGTCGGACGCGGCTCACTGAGCGTAAATCGGTAGTGCGCTAGAGTTTTGTCGAATTTTTTACTTCACTGCTTTACTAAACTGTAGAATATAATGTAGATGCTGTTATAAGTATGGAAAATTTTCCTTAATATTTATTAATGAAATCTCTGTTTTTTCTTTGCAAATTGGTCAAATTTCAGCAATTGCTTTCTTATTACCTATTCCAAACTCTTTCAATGTTCATGAAGTAGAAACAAACTTTTGGCACCTACCCTCAGAACCTACCCTTTCAAACCTACCCTCAACATTTTTATTATGGTGATTAGTCGGTTTTTAATAGTAAATCGTAAAGTCTAATAGTGAATTTATGTTATCATTGCACCCAAATTAAAAATAATTGGTTTCTGTTATATTTTTTGTGATTGAAGTTTAGTAAATTGGTGAATCGCTGTAACTACGAAAAGGTGTTTTTTGAATACATTTACCCCAAAGCTATATTTTTACATAAATTTTATAAACTTGTTGTTTATTTTATGATAATTAAAAGGTAGAATAATATAGAGGGTGCTGTGCGATGTAAAAAGATTATTTACGTTGACGTCCCCAATAGGGGACACTGGGCACATATATTGTAATTAATATATTTTCTTTGCATACTTACATTGTAACAAAACCATATCGAAAAAGACGTTTGTAGCAAGCGAAGGATATCGGAAGTCCAGTAGGTTTTAGACGCTATAGTGAGAGAAGAGGACTTTGATATAGATGTGGAAAAAGTGGCTCCTCCTCCCGAACCAAGTGCTATCACAGATGAAGAAGAAGACAATATCCAAACCAATAAAATGTCTACAGATATTCCAGGAAATGTTGAGAATTTTTCCGAGATGGATGAAAAGATACGAGGTAGTAGTTATGAAGAAACTTAAGCTCTTAACTTAAATTTCTCGTAACCCAAAGTCCTCCATTACTAATATGAAACCGCTTGTTTTCTGGACATAAAAATTGGATTCTTACCATTGCTAATGGCTACTGCTACATCTTTGACATTAACTGTGACAAAAACAGACAAGAGCTTGCTGGAAAAGCTCGACTCAACTCCTAAAGACTAAATTGCGTTCTTTGATCATTTTAACGAGTTTGACCCTGTTGCGGGATTTACGAGAAATCTGGCTATCGTGCCACTGGAATTGTTCGTAAGGAAAAAGCCAGCAAATGCCCTCTAATATCAATCAAGGAGATAAAGAAGAAGGACTACTACCGGTTTGATAAGGCCAATCAAATATTTTTTTGTTCGCTGATTAGACGTTAACGTTTGTACGACAGGGACCAACTACGATAATGTCCTCATACCAGGTAAAATGAAATGATGAAGCTCAGTGAAAGAGAAGAAAAGGGATGTTGATATATAGCAAGTATCTGTAACTTACAATAAAGAGATGGGCGTAGTCAACTAAGCGGATTAGTCTATTTCATTGTATCGTCCTCCCATCTGTGGAAAAAGTTACGGTGGATGCTAATTTCGAACATGCTTGATTTAGCAATTAGCAATGCCTGGGGTTTGCACATGCTTTGTAATGACAAACCTTTGTAAGGGCCAATTTTAGTTTTGGCGAAGCATTGCACGTCATTACTTACGATAAAATGTTGATCGACGTTCACGTCCACCAGCCTCTCTAAAGCCGAGTTTACAGTATATAGGTCACATTTCAAAAAAGCTGACGAAACAACTGCGGTGCGCTTTTTGTCACAATATCACATTGGTAGTGTAAAAACACTGTGTGTTGAGAAGTCATGTTTTTCTTCTGCGAATTTTTCGGTGGGCGTAAATGGGTTAAAATTTCAAATAGATAAATAGAAATTTATATGTACTCTTAAATTTGTATAAGTATCTGAATGTGTACGGAAGCTTAGTGGTACGAATTGTACTCGTACTTTTTACAACCATATATATTTTATGACAAACAGTTTTTGTTATTTTGGAGCGATCTGAGTAGTAAAGGAAATATTGTAGTCTTTAGTATTGTAATCGTCTTGAGTTTTTAATGTAAATCGAAAATAAAACATGCAAGTGTACATGTAAGTATCCGGTAGCTTAATATTTGAACTAACAAACCAATCGCAATTCAATTTTATATTTTGTTGTTTCTATCTTCTGTCGTATTTTAAGTTATTTTTTTGCTGAAAGAAAAAGTTATAGATTTTCCATTGAAGTTATTTTATTATATTTCAAAAATATTTTTTACGGGCTTAAGGGTACTTTTATAATTGTTTCATTTAATAGTTCTTGATAAGTTCATTAATATAAACCCACCAATTTGAGAAGAATCAATTAAAATAATCTTTCTTTTTTTAATTTCTTACATCGTATGAGTGATGATTGAATAATATAATATTGTGTATAACATATAACATATTTAAAAGATTGTTTTAAAATTTAATTATAGGAAGTTCCGGAGATAATCTCCACAGGGTTATTTATTGAATTCTATATAGGTATTACGTTGCATTGCTCGATATTAGTCGAAAATGTTGGAAAATAAAATTTTAAACAATTTAAGATAAGTTTTATTTAAAAAAGTTTGTATAGATTGTGTGTCAGACTTTTACATTATTTACTAAGTTTATCCAGTTAAATAATGAAAGATTATTTCACTAACAACTATGGCTTGTGTATTTTGGTTTACGCAATTGAAGTGTCACGAAATATTGATCGCCATCTTCTTTAACAAAATACTTTTAAAAGTATAAAAGAATCTATTTCATTTGTGCATGCTTGGCGTTCAATACAATATTGGATAAAATTAGAGTGATGATGGAAAATGTTTCCAATTACTTGAAAAATTACATACAGAAAATTTATAAAATGTACTACGAAACCCGTCCATCGAAGCAGGCAGAAAGTACTTTTGTATTGACATGTACTTTGGCAGCTTAAATTATGAGTACCTCTTAAAATTAATGTTGTAAATTTTTCGAAATTGCATTACTTAAAATTTATAATCAAATACTGCCATGTACAAATCTTTTAAAGTTTTCAAATTAAAACAATCCTAAAGTTAAAAATTGTAAAGCTGGGAAACAGACGGACATGCATGATGAATTCTAAGGATTATTTGTTTCACTAAGATACACCGACGAAAAGAATTCTGAAATATTTAACGCCTTTGACAAAAGTAAAATATTTCATAAAATTTGCTATAAATTTAATATTTACTTTTTTCTTCTTCCCTTAATTTTCTATTGCACCCATTTATACAAATACCTGCATTCCAAACTATTTCAATTGAAATTCAAAAAAAGAAGAAATAATGTAATATGAAGAAAAAAAACTCAATGATTATCTTCTACTTCGAGGGACAAATCAAATGTAAAAATATAATTCGAAATTTAATATATAAAACTATGTCAAATTTACACGTGTGAATTAATCAACCTTGCGTTTTATTTGTTGAATTTGATTATGTATCTGGCAAACTTATTGCTACAGGAAAGATCTCTTCCGGTTAACCAGTATCATAGTGTATTTATAACTGTACTGGACAGGTAAATAACAAAATATGGCAAACAAAATTTCTGAGGAAATTAAGAAAAAAAAAACAAAATATTCTAATTAGTGTATGTTGGGAGGAGCTTTGAACCGAGATTTAGGGGTGGGAAATGAAAGAGTCAAGAGAAATGGATATAAAAGAAAATGGGATGTGAAAAGTAAATTCAGGGGAGATATGATTTTCTGAGACTTTTCAATGATTGAACGGATGGTAAAAGTCTAAGTTGGTCTTTATCATGTCTACCATAAAAATTCCAACATTTGTCAGCTTCTGACCTGATCTTAATTCTTGTTTTAAAGAACAAAATTGCTCTTATACCTGAACAATTAATCGAATTCTAAACAATCTGGCAGTAAATTTAATATATCATCGCCGCGTTGTCATCACATGTATGATCAAAAGATATACGACGGGCGGCGCGCCAGAAGGATCTGGATTTAATTCCCAGCCGCTCATCGAGCGGTGCTGAACCGGTGTTTGGTCGGCTCTAAAATATTGCTCTCGTAACAATAAGTATGCTATATGTATCAATTAGACACATTAAAGTATATAAATGAATATAGAAATAAATAAATACATATAATAAATACATATATATAAAGGCGTTTCTTTAGCGTCTTCGTTTAAATATCTTCAAAAATCGCATTATCTTTATAACCTGCAAATAGTATTATTATATATATTAATATTATTTAGTTTACTTGAAAGTATAAAAAGTAAATATTTATGTGAAAATTGACATTTATCCCTGCTGGAGCTGTCGATTTTATTGAGTACATAGTGGCGCAAAATTATATTTATTTCGGCATAAATTAGGGATCGATTGATTTATCCGACTGAAATATTTTTTGACAGCAAATTGTCACGAATCAAGTCGTTTCTTATTAATAAAAAGAACGTTCATTAATCACCAAATGTTATTAATGATCGGACATTTTGCGGCGCGTTTTAATCCGCGTTTAATTATTTTTTGGCACGAAATTCACGAACACTCGCTAGCTCCGATGATTTTCTGGGTACTCGGTGGATCCGTATGAGCTTCGAGACCGATCAATTAAAATCAGCAGCAGTAATCCTTCGAAGCTTCGCGCGACACGAGATGTCAAACGCTCGCGCCGCGTGAGTCTGTGCGACGGAGATAATGGGCGTTGTAGCGAGCACTTACCGGAATGCGTTTTTACTTACGTTGTTCCGTTTTGTATCAGGCGCGTTTGTATAAAGTTTATATGGTGTTTGATATTTGAGGTCGTAATGTTATGCGGCTTTTTTGTATGAAATGTCAATAAATAATATGTTTCTCTAAAATAATGTTCGATATCGTTGGTAAAAATACTATGTAATATCGGTATGTATATTAGGATAACATGTCAATGCAATTTAGTTCTTTATTTTTTTCGCTTTACATCCAATTAAAGTTTAATAATTTAGTACCTTTTAATAAATTCGTGTCAAATTGACGACTCTGATAGGATAAAATCATATAAATTGTTAATTCGCGTAAAATGTTGGTTTAAGTTTTTAATGATTTGGCTAATTATGAAAGGAATGGTTAAATAGTTTTGTTATTTCAAATACTAACTGAACAATCATTATTGACATCACTACCAGTATCTACCCGCCGATGGACATGGACCATTCCAAAGGCATACAACTACAAACGCTCTTTTGCCTTCTGCGTTCAGCCGCTTCCTGCCAACAATTTAGGTCATCAGTTCATATGGATGGGGGCGTCCTATTTTGATGCGGTATGGGATTCGTGATTTCCAGTTTAAAACTCATCCATCCCATCGATTTTCGATTTTTTGGTCAATATAAAAATATGGTGTGCTCATTGCCACCATGTTTCCATCAAGTTTACCACTTGTAATGGTTATATTTTTTTAAACTTTATTCCATGTAATTCTTTTTGATTATAATATTAATGGTTTTAGAGTTATTGGTAAGGTAATCTAATATGTTATTGTAAAATCTCATCGGTCGCAAAAGAGATGCCTTCTGAAAAATTATGAATACAGAATTCCAAGAGCATTTTTAATGACCTTTCTATTGGTACCCCAAAAGAATGAACGAGAAAGAAAAATTATACGTAAGTTGTATAGGACGACACTCGGAACTTTTTTTTCCATTTCTAAGCGTTCGCATATTTAAAAATTTTTGGACAAATCAAGCTAAATTATTACTGTTTTGTTTGTCCGTTTACAATCAATTTTAATCTATATTAAACGCTGCTTTTAATATAGACAAGTAGTTAAAAGCAGATATCAAAAGATTGAAAGGTATTTTAGTCTATTTCCACCTCCATGGTATTTAGGTCCTTTTTCCACCTCCATAATCAGATCTTCATGCTCATCATGGGTTGTCATCGGAAACGAGTATGTATACTAAGCTTCAAGTATTCATCATTAAGTACTTGACGAAGTGTCGAATGCACAATTTGTAACTGGCGGATAGAAAAGACAGCAGTTTAATTCACAAGAAGCAAAGAGAATAATAATGACAAGCTGAAAATAATTTTTAAAATTTCAAAATTTATTTTCTTAACACCCCTGTCGGGTAAAAATTTAAGGAATTGTCTACTTGTATATTAATTACGTAAATCTATTAGACGTATTCCGGCAGTGCAAGAAATAAAAATCGGCCAGTGCATGACAGACTCAGCGTAAGGTAGGGTTCTGTAGTCATTATTTTAAATATCATACTTTATCATATATATATATATATATATATATATATATATATATATATATATATGTGCATCTGTATGTGTGTATGTATTTAGTCATTTTAAAGGTACAATCCCATAAAAACTATAAAAAAATAATTGTCTTGGAACCGGAATTTTTTTCCATACACTAGAAAGTTACTACTCTAATAGAAAGCAATTAGGTTGTTTAACAGTTGAACAGTGAAATAAGGATTAAAAGTCTCATTAAAAAAATTTCGGTATTATCGAAAAGTACGTTTGATACTAGTCAAAATTAATAAGTAAGTTATTTATGTCTGAAGTCGGTGTAATTCATAATTTAAATTTAAAAACTTAACTGAAAATTCATATCTTAATCATGAATTTCAAAATAAAATAATCATGAATTACACCGACTTCAGACATAAATAACTTAGTTATTAATTTTGACTAGTATCAAACCTACTTTTTGTAGCCTGTAGTAGGTTTTTTGAAAACATTTTTCAATCGTGGGATTTTTTTAATAACCTATAAAGATACTCGAAGCCGAGGAAGCGAGATATTAGAAAAAAACGATGAAGTTTGCCGTCACGGATTTTTTCAGCCCATCTGTAGAACATCTAACAACAGGTATATACCGATATTTTTTAAATCAGACTTTTAATCCTTATTTGACTGTTCAACTGTTAACTTAATATTTTATACCTATACAGTATAAAATAATTTTGCAAACGCCGTATTTATATGTTCATCGGCAGTGCTGACACCGACTGTGTCATATTGTTATTAGTAAAATAAACGATCGCTTCATTAGTAAAATCTATTTCGCTGAATTTCTAAAATGAAAACTTTAAATATTCTGTTCTAATTTCCCCGTAAATTCTTGGAAAAAAATCATAGTACAATAAATTTAATAAGAGAATATAATGGAATTTTTTAAGATGTGTTTGAATTTAGATATTGAGAAAACGCTCAGAAATAGAGAAAAAAACATTTTTGAAAATAATTCCGAAAAGAGAATTCTGTACAATGTAGAGATAGTTTTTATTTATTTAGGGTAAGTTTTTCGGGATATCAACCAAAAACTCTTTTAAGTTGCAATAGAAATTGTGTAGCAATATTTTCCCAAAATGTCTCTCTTTTGGAAGGTATGAGGTTTTTAATTAATGTAAAAGATCCCCCTTTTAATAAATCGTTAACTATGTGAATAATAATTTGTAAAAATAAAAAACTTAAGTTGTACTTCAAAGCAAAATAATTTTGGTAACTTGCATTGATACATTACTTTAAAAGAGGTTTAAATAAATTTAAATTAGCACGTAGTAGGCTCCATGGAAACTTGGTGGCATCGAGCAAGATATAATATATTAACAAAAAAACTGACAACCAATGGGGTGGACGAGTTCTCAACTGGAGGCCACGAACCGTATCTCTATCTGAGTGGGTTGCTTCATATCAAGGATTGGTGGCCTAAATTATCGGCGGGAAGGCATATTATATATATATATATGTATATATATATATATATATATATATATATATATATATATATATATATATATGTGTGTTTATAAGAATTCATCGATTTCTATGCTATTAAAATTTTTGAACACATTTCAACGAAGAAAGGATTATATGTAATTTAAATTGATTTGACTGTTCCTATAGAGTTCGGTTCATTGTTCTAAGGAGAGTTTTGGTTTTTGGAAGGAAAAATAAGTTCAGGTTAGGTGCTGGTAAATTTTGGAATTTATGTAGTAGATATGAAAAAGACCGACTTAAACTTTCAAGGCCCATTCAAATATTCAGGAGCCTTGGAAAATAATACCTACCCGACTTTATTTTCCAAATATCGTTTTATGTATATCCTTTATCTGAATCCTTTCTTTTCCTACCCATAAATATTGGTTTAAAGCTCTCTGTTTATAAAATGAGATTTTTTATCTTTTTTCCTCAAAGATTTATTTGCCATACCTCGTCAGCTATGTTTTTTAATTTATTTTGAAGTAGTTTTTGGTTGGGTATATTTTGAACACATTTATTCATTTTTAAATGTTTTACGCCGTAAATAAAATAAACTTCTATACATCCAATGTACCTTTACATTGTTCTAAAATGAACTGAATAAGCCAAAATTATGACACAAATAAACCATTTTATTAAGCCAAAATATAAATTATCATTTTTTGAAAAAAAAATTCAAAACTTTACTATGCTCCATCGACCAATTTAGGGTCTGATGATGATTTTTAGAGATGAGAAATAAAATTATTTAACGAATGGTAGCTAATCAAACGTAATGTAAGACATCTGCTGATGGTAGTTCTCAATTTTCAAAATAATTACGCTATCAACCAGGTAAGGGCCTGATGTTGAGGTCTAGAGATGAAAAATGGAACTCCTTAATTGGTGGTAGAAAATAACGCGTGATTTAAGATAATTTTAAATGGTACTTGTTACATTGCAAAACGACTACACCATCAATTACGTTAGTATCTGATAATTAGTTCTGAAGATGCACAATTTATCTTCTTAACGGAGGTAGTAAATCAAATCTAATTTAAGATATTTGCTACTTATAGTTATTACTTTGCAAAATCTGATATTTGTCTTCGGATATAGAGAACGAACCTCCTCAGGGGTTAGCAGCTAACCACTCATAGCTACTGCTATTGCGTGGCTTCTGTATGCTGCTGATAACCTCTTCATACCCATTTCGTTGATATCAACTTTATAATTGTACCAAAAAAATTCCAAGGAAATGACTAAATGTTAGGTAAAGGGTGACGAATTATATTATTAGTCACTAAAAATTCTACAATAAACCTTTTTTAGAAGACTTCTGAAAATCGTAAATAATGAGTAGGTACCTATTTTAAGTTAATTATTTTATTTCTTTTATTACCGACTTTTTTGAAGTTAGTTTTCTAAAAAAATGTTATAGGATATGAATTTTGTAATAGCCTCTAATTATATTCAAGTTCTGGAAAGGGAGATATTTGCAAAAAAACGATTGTCGGGAACTTTTTTTTATGATGGTTTATAACGCATCTATATAACGTCAAAACAAATAGACCTTCGTTTTGCAAACACTTAGCTTTTTTTTATTTTAATCCGACGTTTAATCCTTATTTGACTGTAGAGCTATCGAAAAGCCCAACTTTAGCAACGGCTTTAATGCGGTAGTTATATCTTTTTACTGCAGGCACATGGCCTGGAAGTAACTTTCTAGTGTATGGGAAAAAAATTCGGTTCGAATCCAATTAGTTTCTCTATAATTCCTTTAATAATTACTCAGTAAAGGAGCTAAAAAAATGTATTTATAATTTTTAAAAATTTCCAGTAAAGCATTATTATTCTGTTTAACTGCTAACAACTAAATTGCTGTTTTTTCGATCTGTGAGCTGTACATTGTACAAACGATATTTACCCCCCATTCTTAAGGTTTAGAAACTTGAAACTTGGTACCCAAACTCGTTTCTGATGACAAGACATGCTTAAGATGAAGCTATGATTACGGAGATGGATAAAAATGGAAGAGGATAAACGATTTCTTGAACGGTAAAATGCTAAACTCACCAAATGTGAGTACGCCTAATTTTGATATCTCTATTAAACTGCGTGTCTTTATCATAAGCAGCGTTTAATATGGATTACCATTTCTTATATGCGGAGAACCAAAAAAGTGACAATTTAGTTCTGAAATGTCGCACTATATACCGACATATCAACTACTCCGAATAATTTGGGTTACATGCAAATGTCACTGCAATGTACAATTGCTTCAGCACTTGTCAAAATCTTTCACGATGCAAGTTCCCAATATCTGCGAAAAAGCTTGAGTTATGTAATTAAAAATAATACTATCTGACGTAAAACAACAAGTTGCTATTTTCCTTTGTTTTCTCAAGCAATGGTTTGGGCATATTTATAGAGACAGCAAAAGTAGCTTATGAGTCTACACTCATTCCTGCAGACTTCATTTATTTCCAGCCAAAAATAAACTTAAGTAACTTCTTTTGCCTATCCCTTTTATTGTAAACGTGAAAGTTTTGAATGTGTTATATTCAACTTGAAGGTTTTTTTTATCTTTGATATTAATTTACTAAGCCAGCTTAAATTTTTATCACAACTAACACTGCAAATAATTTTATGAACTTGTAGAATTATATAAAACGAAGAATGGAAACATACGCTATTATCAGGGACGGCATTATTGTGTTTTTATTTATGAAATCGTAAGAAAAAAACTCTTTTCGAAGGGACAAAAGGAAAGAACTTATATGATATTTATTAAAAGTAGTGATCGGAATGAACAAAAATTTGACCACGGTTTCAAGAAATTGAGTTTTTTGCCAGGTAAAATAGGTTAAATTTTTTAGCAAAAAAATTTAAATCGATGAATACAACATCATGATGGTAATAGAGATTTCAAGCTATATATTTTACAAATATAAGATTATATTTTATTCCATTTATGGGCACGCATTAAGTAAGAGTAAAAATGAACATTCAGTCAGATTTATTTTTTTTTAATCAAAATTTCCCATTACCCCTTGAAAAGATATGAGCATAACCCTGAAATTCTTTGGGCCGTTTGCTTTCGTTCAAAAATTATTTCGGTTAATTGTTACATAGAAGTTGTTATCAACAAATTATAGTTTTTCATTTCGTGTCACTGGTAATGGAGAGATTCATGATTTTTTTTGTCAGTTGAAGTTAGTGACATGGCTCACCGAGGCTTACTTAGACCACGAGCTGTCTATCTTCAAACGGGTTGTTTTACTGTTTAAGATTGTTTTACTGTTTAAGATTGTTTCAACCTTAGTTTGTGCTGCTAGCTCAGCTATAAAAAACTAATGGTTTTAACTGTAACTTTCAGTTCGTTATTGTTAGAATGAATAAGAATTTTTCGAAGTGTCAACGGTTGTACCAATAAAGTGCTCTGTATTCGTTTATAGGGTTTGGATTATACATTGAACTACATCGCGTATATTCATGTTGCATTTCTGCGAAAAAGAACTCTAAAAGTCTTACAAATTTAAATTCGAAATAAAAATTCATCAAATAATCCACTATCCAACTTAATAAACTCATGATTATATATTTTGCTATAAAACGGCCTGTATTTTTTGGCAAAGGTAATTTTAATGATATCAAATATCTTTGTAATAAACTGACGAAATTCAAATTACAAGCCCAAATTATTTAAAGAAGTTCGCCCTTAGTTAAAGAAGTGTATAATTAATTATATTCGTTTGAAATATTGACAGTTTCATTGTTCTATGACTTTGAGACTCACTAACATTACTTTATTTCTTTTAAAAATTGACATTTTAAATGTACACAGATACCTATTGTAATTATTCTATCAGAATACGTTATTTAAAACTACTTTTAACATTACGTCATTCCCTAGATAATGCTCACAGAAGTTACTTTGTAAAAACAATTTTGATTATATCGTAAGATTAACAGAAAGAGAGAGAACCGTCGTGCTGCATGTGTTGATAAAATTAGCATTGTATAGCTATCCCTGATGCCTAAGTTTTTTTTTTAAATTTTTACTTTCGTAACTACTTTAGTCGTAAAAATATCATAACAGCAAATAATATAAACAAAGATATATTTAATTTCGAAACGGAAAAAGTACGAAAATTGTATATTAAACAAAACTGTATGTAAAAACGAATTAATTATAGGTACAGCTCGTACTACGATGTTCTGAGATACACCTATATATATACATAATCTAATTTAAATATTTAAGAGTGCCTATTGTTTATATTGAGCATTTTAAAAAAAATTGTAGTATTTTTCAATTAAAGTCTAGAATATCTTACTTTGTATCTGTATACACTAGTAACAACTATGTTGCGCGTATTTCGAATTATTGAAACAAATAATTTTACTATGTATAAAATGATTTGAATATTTTTGGCACACGCGGTTAAAAGTTATTAGTAAAACCTTTTGGCGACTAAAATTCCGACAGGACACGTTAATATAACTAGTACCATCACTTTCTTGTTGTATTCTTTTTAAAAATTATGCTCAATGATTGATCTTATATGCTGTGTCGAAAAAAATTACGCCCGGTTTTTAATTTTTTACACCAAAAGCAGTTTTTAATAAATATTAGCTTCACAATTTTTGTATTCCCTTGGAAAAAAATTGTGCTGGAACTTGCTCGACATATGTTTTCATGGGCCGTAAAGAGAAAGAAATTTTTAGAAAGAATCTGTTCCGATAAGTACAGGGAAAGATGATAGTTGATATGAAAGATTGTGCTGTAATACGTCTTTTATATCACCCTTTCCCTTTAAGTTTTCCCTCTGGATTTTTCTCCGTCGTTTCCACCACTATTCACTTCCCTTCACCCTTTCCACCCACCCATGCTTTCCCTCCTTCCAGCTCTCTGTTTGTCTCAACCTAATTCCCAATCCCTCCCTACTTATCCCTCTTCTCCCTCCTCTTTTTCGTTATGGCTTTCTCTTCCTTTTCATTCCTCTTTCCAATCCTGTCCAATATATGGCTCTTTCGCATATTGAATAATTCACTTCAAGTTTTACATTATCATTTCTATGTAATTTTAAACATACGAAGTTACCCTACCATGACAATGTAACTTTTTATTTCAAAGTTCACTTTGAAAAAAATTAATTTTTCAAAATAAACTTTGAAGTCAAGACTTGCTGTAATGTACCATGAAGTGAAATGTGTTTTGGAAGAAGAACAATTATTTTGTAAAATTTTGAACTTTACCTACTAATTTTCTAGAAGTTTTTTTGAACAAATAAGTTATAAAAAAATTTTTAAGCCGCGTTATCTCTTAAATTGTTAAAATATATTTTCCATTGTGCTTTAGTAGACCTCTTTAGTGGCAAACACTAAACTAACACCAGATAAATACACGTTAGAATTACTTAAAACAATTTCTCCATTTTTATATGTTTAAATAATTTTATTATGTTCTCCTATGACATTTCATAACGATTATTTTTATACTGAAAGAACTATTAAGTTTTGACATAAGGCTGGGATACACGGATAGACGCACACGACAGAATTATAAGGGTTCACTTTTATCACGGTCAAAGCACGGATATTTGAAAGAAATATATGTACTACTTATGTTTATCGAGGAAATTTAAATTTTGACACATTTTTATTCTGAATAAATATGAGCCCAGTACAAATTATAATTTCAAGTATATTTATGGATTAAAAATTAATTAGTTAGAGATTAAACTTATATTCATTTTGTATTAATGTAGGAAACTTAAAACAAATGGTATATCAGTTGCATAATCACTGTGTTTGAATGTGAAAAATGATTTTTCAAATCTTATTACAAGTCATTGTAATTACGCAAATTTAATGAGAAAAAATACCTTCAAATATTATTTTCTAATAATTTATGAAGACAATATTTATTGTCTTCCAACATAAGGGAAAGCATATTTTTAAATTTGACGAAGCCTGCAAAATTAAAGTTATTAACGGGGTAATAATTATTATGATATACTAAATGAATTCGTATGAAATTTTTCATCTAAATTAAATTTAGAGCAAACATTTTTTACTCACCTATATATTTGTTAATTATATTAAAATTTATCACACAATATTAAGAGGAATATTTTGTGACAAACATGAGTCACTTCTTTTAGTAGAAAACAGGAAGATTATATGCAACCAATTAATTAACCGTTTATAAAATTATATGAACACGAAAGTTAAAGAATCTTTTTGTCAATAATTTGGAAATCATGAGAATATGAATTATTTAGGAAAAATTACGGATTAAATAATACCGTGCATCAAATTGGCTTATTCCACATTATATATATATATATATTCATAGGTGTCTTTCTGTATTAGAAAAGTTTTAGAAATTTCTAGCGACTTTATAAGACTTCTAACTGTTTAAAGTAAGTGCAATAATTATCCAGTTAGGCATGCTTCTTAATGCTGGTAAGCGAACAAAAAATAAGCTGAAATCTGTTCATATTATGAAGATCTTGTCTAAAATATCTCAAGCGTCATTCTGTTATATAAAATAAATTATTTTCATCTTTTAATATATTAAGCCTAAAGTTACTCCTAAATACGGTAAATGAAATAATAATATGTGGCAAGTGATTTAGGGTTAAGTAATAGCTCTTCCTTTAGTAAATTCTAAATTAATTTTTTTTGTCGATTAAAGTTTACACTGTAAGTAAGTTTTCTTCAAATTTGATAACGTTTGTGAGACAATATACACATAGTATACCTATTTTAATCGGAAAATCTTTTGTGAAAGCCATCACTGATTACATTTATAGAAAAAAACTTTTTTATTACATAAATAATACGTAGTATTTTAGAAACATTACATCGACTAAATTCTGATATCATTTTAGTATTTATACATTTGATAAAACTTGTTCGATGAGAGTAGAACTAGCTCTTCAAAGTTTGTGTATGTATACATTTAGGTACATAGTAACGGGTACATTGTATTTAATTATTTAGAAGCATAAACATTATTTTCAACACGAAAATATGGTACTGCCCGGTACTTTTTCGGTAAACTTATAGTAACGTTGTTTTTTTATTTGTATATGTATTTACTTTTATATATGTATTTACTTTTAGAGACTGGGACGGGGTAGGTGGAGGAAAATGACACATATTTTCTGGACATTTCAAGAATATACTACAGTTATAACTGTTTAAAATAAAACGCTGAATATTTATGGAATTCTCACAAATATCACTTAAAATTATTGTTCAACACTTTAAAAAAAAATTATATTCCTCTCAATACGCTCTCATCATATGCCAAGTTTCTAAATCAAAGAGATTCTAATAAAAGCATAACTATGACTGACGTAAACTTGAGTGACCTTATTAGAAATCCTTTTTTTAACTTCTGAGGAACTCCGGAAAAGTGTAAAATTATTTTACGTGAAGAATTGAAGTTTATAACATTTAATGTTTTTCTATAGTAAAAATTATTTAAAATTATACTAAATTTCTAACACTACGAGAAATTTCAGACTTTTCCTGTTATAAAAAGTTTCATCACACTCCACAAAAATTCCAACAATATTGCCTCATGGTAAAATAAAATAAATGTAGATATCAACATTTTTCAGCACTTTTACTACACGCAGTCAAGTGCGTGTAAAAAAGTTTCAAAATGTTTGCTTTCAGATTAAGGAAAAGTTCCAGGCGTGACAAAAAGTATGTCTAAGATTTATATAAATCATTAGATTAGTTTCAAGCTCAGTATTTCGATTCAGGAAAGAAATATGCTATATAACGTTTGTTTATTTCGATTTTTATATATATATTGTCTTCAATTTACAGCAAGAATATTTAACTGGTTTAGTCTTGAATACATAATTAATATTTAAATGTTATCTAATTTATTCCAAAAGAGTACTGCCAAAGCTAATTTATGTTTAACCCGAAGTAATCTAAAATAATTTAACGGAACATAAAACATGTAACTCTTTCAACATTGTTATTACTTAAATTGACCCAAACTGATTTGATGGGAGTGCAATGGATCGTTATCTTTAATTGTTAGTTGAGACAACCATATGATTAAAGAGTAAACGAGTAGTACTTCCCGGATTATGGAGAACAAAAATTTACGTAGTTAAATGTTTGATGAAAATCTATACGAATGCAATTAACGTGAAGAAAAGTAAAAAAAAATACTCGAAGACAGTTAAAATTATTAAATTTCTTTTCGAAAGGATTTTCCTTTCTACAGACCTTTGCACAATTTTAGGATACAAAAAACTTTAAGTTAAATTTATAATTAAATTGGTATCTTTAAAAATTTCAAAACTTGTCTAATAAATACGCACAATAGTAAATATTAACTGGATTTGAAAGCATTTTTTGTCATGTTTCAAAGGAATGGAACATTTTTATAAGAATTTTTATTAATAAGAATGGTATTATTTACATATAATCTTATTTATAAATTCGTACAATATCCTTAGTAGATATAAACGAAAATATAGAAACCGTTTGATTCAAAGTGTCAATTGGTTGGTAAGCATTTTAGTAACAGTACAGAGAACGGTAACCTAATGACAGTTGCTTTATTTCAAATAGAATGAATGTGTAAATATGGTCATCTTGCCGCAAGCAAAAAATCCAACTGATGATCCGGGTTCGCTGATGCGAAAAAAACGCTGCACATGGCTGACCGGATATTAATAGTGCGGGATTGGTGTTTTATATTATCCTTTACGTTTGCAAGTCCATTAAATAAAACGTATATGGCATACACAAAAGTTTAGTACAGCTATTTTCAAAATAATTTTTATTTAGAACTTTCATACAAAAAATTGTTTTACGTAAATATTATTTTTGAGAATTATTTCTCTGCACGTCGCCTATGCGTACGATTGGCGCACAGCACCGTGGTGCATTGTATTGATCACAAAGCTTACAGTTTTTCATAACATGGAGCACGGTGGGGTGCCGGATTTAATTCCCGGCCGCTCGTTTAAAGATATATTGGAGAAGCCTATGACCAATAGTGGAATGATAATACCTGTGATTTATTGATAATAACTGATGATGTATACACAGTAAAAATATATTGGTATTGTTACAATAAACTAACTTAAATTCAGTTTTCCCTGGTTTTTTTAAATGTACATTGACGTACATTATATTTTGTAAAAAACGTACTAAAAAATTAATAGAATATAAGATAGAAAACAATCTTTTTAGAGTGCAAGATGCCTAATTACCTTAATTTAAACGAAATAAAGTTTAATAAACAATAATATAAAGATAGATATCAAAGATGAATTGATAGGAATTTAATTATGTATTAACCCGAAAAAGTGTAAAACGGATGGCATAGGTGAAAGAAAAAAGTATTCCTCCAAAAAGTTCCTGTAAAATATAATTAAGGGTAAAATATCACGAATAAAATAATTGTCTTAAAGATGTAGGAGTGCTATAACTTTTTTTTCATGCGAAACATCTGTTTATCTCATCGTTTACTTCGAAATTTTGTTGAAAATTGTTGAATACTTAGAACCACAGTCAAACACATTATGTGCATTGGCTCATAATTATTGAGACATTTTGTAGAATATTGTTGAATATTTCGAACCACTGTTATACACGTTAAGTGAATTATCTCATAATTATGGAGACAATTGACTGTGTGAAAGACGAAACTCAAGTTTTATTTCTGTTCCTTCTAAACCACGATTATTTTTATTCCTTAACTTAACTATATTAATGGAGAATTCTATAGTCCTATTTCAGTAAAGTATACATCAAAATTTCCTAAGTTATTCAACTTAGGCATTTTTTACAGTGAAAAAATACGAGAAAAATGATCTAAATGAGATACATTATTTAACGTATATCGTCAGCGGTCAGAGTTGTAAAGTAACATGCGGGTAGAATGAAACCAAATTAGATAGAAAGTGACACGGCATTTCTACTCGTCAAAAAAATTCTGTGACTTTCCGATTGTTTGAATATTTTAGACGAATTTCATGTTAAAAGTAATAGCATTAAATTAAAATTATTTAACAACTCACATGGAATAAAAGTAATACCAGATGTGGTCAGCCTAGGTTTTAATTATTTTATGATTTAATGGCATTAACTTGAACTAAGGACTAATACTTTAGGGTTTTAAATGGGAATGCCAGTACATATTCATAATAAAGTATATGAAAATAATACAGTTACCTCAATTAAGTTATATTTAGAACGAGTCACTAAAATTTGAAAAAGCTTAATAAAACATATGGTTTTTTATCCACGTAATTCCTTATTATAAAATGATTTATTGCTTTATTGTAATATGGATTAACTATACACATACGTTTATATGATATTACTATCTATCTTTATAATTTCAATGAAATTGGTCGGCTCTGATTATATACGTATATTTCACAAATATATATTTCAATTAGGCATTAACAATTGTACTTTAAATATAAATAATATTATTGTTTATCTTCTTTTAAAGGTAATTCAATTAAGCTTCATCCCGCCAAGTTTATACAATGAATATTGCGCCCTAATATTTCTCCCGCTAACAATTTAAACGCATTACGAATTTCACTACCTCCTACACATTATCCGCCTACCATGTCCATTGTGTACCTAAAACGATTTAGCTACGGCCGCTGTTTGTTCACGCAACGACTATTATTCACACAATACGCCGAAAATCCGTCATCTCCGAGTTTTGGTGAGATTCCGCCGATCCGTCATCTTTGTTCTAATTAAACAGTTTAATGGATAGTGATTGTAGTCGATTAATTGTTAAATAAAATTTATTCACATTTGTTGATTTACTTTTGAAGATTTGTCTGAAAACAATGTCAGAAATTTTTAGTGTAATTTTCATTTATAATAAATACGAAGTACAAAATCAAATTAATTTTTACAATTTAGTTTTCCTACTCATAAAAAGATGAGAATGATAAAGAGTATCTTTATAGTTTCTCTCTGTATTCTATTCTTTTTTGGGAAGAGATTTTGATGTTAGTAAGAGACTATTATGTTTAATAGAAATGTTTACGAAGGTCCGAAAATATTCAAAAATATTATTTTCTCTTTCGTTTGGTATTTTTGACGTCTTAAGGTTTCTAAAATCGTTTACTGGTATGGAGAGGAAAACCTTTTTTATACTATGATTTTGTTAGTTTTATTCAAACTGAATACAGGAAATGAGAATATCCTTACTTTCAACTTTCCTCTCTATGCGACTCACGTTAGTTTAAGCATTGTCACCTATTATTTAAACGTGTTTCTTGATAGTATGGGCTAACTGAACTGCCATTTCCATAGAACCATTTGAGGAAAAAATCTTGTCATATATTGTACCCTCATAACTCTAACGGTTTAAGCAATGCACACCAAGAAACCACCCAGGCTGTTGGTTTTATTCAACATCATCGTCATGCTACATTGCACTGAATTTATATGAAATATACAAGAAAATCTTCCATCATAATAAATGTATCCATTGGTATAAACTGGACTTTTTAATTGTTACTTTCTTAGCCCACATAGATACTAAGTAGCGCTCAATGGTTGACTTTTTTTACGCTTACGATAATGATGATTACTTTTTCTGTGGGTATTTAAAGATATTCTCATAACTTGTGGATTATTGTCTCAACTTTGTATCTTGAGCAATATTTATGATATTTAAACATCAAAAGTCGCACAAATATTTAAACGGATTAAGATTAATATTCCTCACTGGAAGTACGACACTAACTTTTAATGTTTCGCTAGATGTATATTTCGTTAGGCATGGTATGAAACTTTTAATTTAATATTAAGATACATGTAAAATATGCATTCATGCTTTCATTGGGAACTTTGTTGTATATTGATTTGAGACAAATTATATTACATTGTTTTTATTAACTCTAATAATTTGCTCAGCGTAAGCCAAGAAAACGCCTCGACGCGGGCGTTAAAGTTTCTGCAACTTCCGTGAAAAAAATTGACGGAGATCGGCTAATTTATCCAACACGATCATGAATAATATCTCTAAAATTTGCTCGAAAGTTATTCTATTTAATAGTGAAAACTGCTATGAAACTCGTTGCGTAGTTTATGGCAACTTTCATATTGGGAATTAATTTTGTTTTAAAATATCTGTGATTTCCTAGAAATATAAAAAACCGAGAATCTTTGTTAATAAAAACAATATCTCTGCACACAAAAGGAAATTCTGCCTTGGTCGAATTTTTCTGGCATCATTCTTCTGCGTAAACATGTCATGACATGAAATTTGTAACTAAAACTTATGGCATACATGCTACGTAGTAGTGTTATCCTTTGAAGTGAAAAATAAGTATTGAATTGAAAACTAAACACAAGCCTTTATAGTTGTCAATATTTAGATGACGATTTCAAATAAATTTTGACTCATTTGGACATTTTCATCTGTTTGTTTTTTAATTTATCTCTATAAAGTGAAACGAGACTTAGCATTATAAGTAGAAACTTTTTAATTTAATATTAAAATAATAATATTTACAAAGTCCCTAATATTAGTCCCTTTTAAAATTTGTGAAGGTAAAATACTTGAAGTTATACCTAATCGAAAACTAAAACTAAAAGAACTTACCAGAAAAAGGTATTAATAATACTCTGTTTTCGTCTATACTGTAGAATTAGAAGATAACTGTTTACTTAGCACTTAATGGGAAGCATTATAATTCAATTTCCTAATATTTAAGGTTATTAAATATTTTATTGCGTTCACTATATCATGGTGACGTTCTTTCTTCCCAATAATCTGAATGTTATTTACGTCGCTTTGTTCGTTAAGCATTAGAAAATTGACGAAATCTGTATTTGTTTATACGAACGTATTATATTCGATCTAAACTTCACACATATGAGGTATAAAATATTTACTTTCAAAAAACACGAGATATATATAAATTCATCAGTAAGGTTGTGTCGGCTCTAAAAATATGAAATGACTAGCTGACCCGTGCGAAGTCTTCGCACTATATCGCCATCTAGCGTGTTCCAAGTATACAATTTGGCTAAGATATTTGATGTGTCGCCCACAGATGGCGCTCATGCCAATTGTTATAAAAATTAAATTTTTTATTAACAAAAAGATTTTTTTCGAATTTTTTTATATTTTTCGCCCAATGTAGAAAACATAAGCTTTAAGTGGGTATTTTTTAAATTTTTTTTGGTGCAGTAGTTAAAGAGATCGAGCCGCTCGATCAAAAAACACCTTTTAGAAATAATATATTTAGATGCTTACACGTGGCAAAAATAACAATATACAAGAGGAGCAAATATCAATATTTGTTTATGTTTACTATATTGCTTAGATTAGGATATCGATTCTGTGCTCCCAGAGAATGCACAGCAGAATATTTCCACAAATTTCCAATCACCACGGTAGGTAATTTTTAATTCTTGCTCTTTCCGGTGTGGTGAATGTTTATTGAAAACATTTTACAGTGTAAATTCCATATTTGACGGTTGGTGTCAAATCGAATTTATTACTGTCTAGTCATTTAAATTTAATATCTAATAAATGCCTCTATATATATATATATATATATATATATATACACACACACACATATATATGTATATATATATATATATATATATATATATATATATATATATACAGTTTAATTTGAAAATAATTATATAAATAAAGATGTAATTCTAGGGACATATCTTACACAAACTTGGGCCAAGTTTTTTATTAAATGCTCCTTCTCCAAGTTTTTTAACGTTGTGTTTTATTAAAGATGTTTTGACTGCTTGCTAATGCTCATTAATTTGCTCATCATGCTTAATGATGCTCATTAACTTTCAATGCAATAAAATTTTACCCAGCCAAATTTACATGATCACGTAATTATTCTCTCGCTGACAATTTTACCACAATACAAGTTTCACTACCCCCTGTTCATTTACCGCCTACAATATCAAATGTGTATTTAAATTACTTTTTTGCACCGATAGTTCTCTATTCACCGAATGGCTGCGTTATTTAATCGGAATTCATCCTTGTTCTAATATCTTAAAGAGACATTGTTTATCTTATAGTTTGAATTTATAGGATTTTTTTAAGTTTTAGAATATATATTAAAAGCTTGTAATTTTTTTTGAGCAAACTTGAATTCCAACGTGTATTGGAAGAAATGACATTGGTTCATATTTTCGTTTAACATCGTCATTGATCTATTACCATAGAGTAATTCAATAAACTCGGAATAACATTTTGCGTTTTAACAGATAAGAGGAAAGCTTTCTTTTAAGAATCCAATGGAATATGATTTATTTATTTGTCACCTATGGATAAAAAACAGATTCAAGTCCTAGTAATATACAAAATAAGAGTTTTTTAACAATAAGGTTAACTTGTATCCTAACATTCCTACATGAAACTAATATTCTATGTACATATATCCTCAGTCTTATTTTTATATCATTTAATTTATATTTCTATATCATTTAATGTATAATGATCAGAAATGTTATAAAATATTAAATTAAATTTTTAAATAAAGTAATATTGTTAATAAACAAGCAATAAATATTAAAATTATTGAAATCAGCCTTTTATTTAAAGTTCACTATAACAGTTATCAGTAATAGAATTAATAGTAATAACCATCCCATTTATAATAATATCGATTAAATAAAAAGAAAAAAAACATCACATCGATTTGAATAAAAAGAAAATGTAGTGTCAATTCTTTCAAAGGACTAATGGTTGTATAGTATCCGTTTAACTGATTGTTTGAAGTACTGAGCTAGCTAATATATCCAGAGAATGAAATTTTCCGTCGCAATCATCACAAAGCTTGCGTAGTGGTACACAAGCACCGGCATTAGTGCGAGCGGTAGGTAGATAGAACAGTGCGGTGATACGGGTCGTTCTCCCTGGCACACGAAACTGCAATTGATCCACTATATCGGCGCAGTCGTAACGACTATGGCAAATATTATAAAATACAACTGCTTCGAGTTCGATATGCCTTTCGTGGAAAGTACGGTAATTGAATGTGTACAATTCATTACAATAGTCTATTCTGGGTGTATTGAAGCGATATTGCAATTTACGTATAAATCGTTTTTCCACTCTTTCGATCATATCAGAGTACGTAATATAGTATGGATTCCAGACGGCAACAGCATATTCAAGTTGAGATCGCACAAGACTTGTGTAGATGATTCGATACATTCTCATTTGCTTAAAGGGTTTGGTAGTTCGTAAGACAGAGCCTAGTAAAGCATAAGCTCGCGATGTGATCTGCTTTACGTGAACATCAAAATGTAGCTTTTGATCAAACATTACACCAAGATGCAATTAACGGATTCCAACGAATGACCACCTATGTCATAAGTGTGACTTATTTTTAGAAAAGGTGATCGATTTACACTTACTGTGACTTAATTGTATCTTGTTTATTCTGCAATACGCATCTAGTCTTTCAAGATTTTCTAGTATCTTCGAATGATCAGAAGAATCTCTTATTTCGGAGAAAATCTTTAGGTCGTCAGCATATAACAGGAACTTGCTGTGCTTAAAACAATTTCTAATGTCATTTATAAATATGATAAACCAAAAGGGACCCAATATGAAACCTTGAGGTACCCCTGAAGTCACGGGAATATGAGGTGATATAAAACCGTTAATTTTGACTGCTTGTTGCCTGTTTCTGAGATAGGAGACGAACCAAAGAAGTAAATTGCCCTTTATACCGTTAAAAGAGAGTTTTTTCAGCAAGATGAGATGATCAACCTTGTCGAAACCTTTTTTCAAAATCTGTGTAGATGGAGTCAACCTGTGTCCTGCAATCCATAGATTCAAAGAGATATTGCATATACAGGAACAGGTTGGTTAATGTTGATCGGTTCCGTACGAATCCATGCTGTTCCTTAATAATATGCCGATGCAATGTTGGATAAATCACATTGTGAACCACTTTTTCAAATACCTTAAATGCTGCTGACAAAAGGGATATAGGCCGATAATTTTCGATGGATTGTTTACTGCCTGATATATATACTGGTATTACGTGTGCATCTTTCCAGCACCCGGGAAACGTACCCTGCGCGATACACATGTTAAATATTATAGTGAGTGTAGCAGAAATAGTATCGTGTATGTTTTTCAGAAATAAAGGTTCAATGTTGTCTGAACCTGCTCCCTTATTGGGATTGATTTTCTTGAGGGCATTAGTTATTTCATCTCTTTCGAAGCAGATGGAGGTGATATTAATATCTATCTGAAGTGCCAAATTGTGATGAGGAAGTAGGTTTTATTGGAAGGATTCACAAATATCATTTGAATCTAGAGGTAGATTCCGTTCAAAGATAGAATTGAATAACTTAGAAAACATTTGGCATATCATTTGAATGTCATTCGATTCATAACCTTCGAAATTCATCGACGGTGGTTATCCTTCTAACTTCTTTAGTGACAACACATATGACCAGAAACCTTTTATGCTGTTATTAATAAGTTTCTCAGTATTGTGGCCGTAGTCATGAAAACAAGACCGGGATATTTTCTTAAATTGACTTCTTAATTTAGAGAAATTTAAGTAATCAGAGAAGTTACCATATAATTTCCAGTTTACCCAGAATTTTTCTTACCTGTATCAATTAAGGATTATACCAAATGATATATTTCCTGATTTTTTTGTGGTTTCTTTGTAACTAATTTAATGATAATGTCAAAGATAATTATATAAAATATATCCGCAGCGCAGGTAGCTGAAATCTGGTGGAACTCCTTTTCCAAGTTTATGGATTCCAGCGCTTTATTGATTGTAATATAATCGCACTCTCAGAAATTGTATTTTGAGTTGTCAGCCTTTTTTATCGCGACCTCTGTACAGCAATCAATTGTGAGGAGGAAAGTAGGATGATGGTGGTCCTCACAAAGTAATGGTTCCGCAGAAGAGAGTTTGTATTTACCATATAATTTCCAGTTTACGCAAAAGTACGTGCCGCGAAAAAACAGAAAGACTATGAGTATGTTTGGATACAAAATGACAAAATTTATGTACGAGATCATTTCAGTGCAAGATCGAGAGTCCTGTTATTACAATTTTTAAGGTAATTAAACTGTTGCAATTTTATGAACTAAGAGGTCAAAGCTGTCATTTATAATGCCATTGGGACAATTTTCCATAAACTGATAATTTAGCGTTGGAATATTGTAATCGCCAAAATTATTACGTGGTTACTAAAATTATCAGTATATAAATTTTGTAAGTTGCAAAAATGTTTTTATAGATATTTTGCGAAAATTTCGGTGGAAAATAAACAGCCCATAATATAAGGGAGAAATTCTTCATTCACAAAGAAATAAATAGTTCCTCCGAATCATCGTTTTCCCATTGACGGCAACGTTTTGTAATAAACTTTGTCATAACCGCGACAACAATTCCACCTCCACACGATTTAATGCTACGGGATAGGTCGAAACACCGTGTAACGTTCGTCTATGAACTCAGCGTCAAATATGTTTTGGTGGAGCCAAGTTTCAACAACTATAATTACGTCGTAGTCATTTGTTCGAATATTCATGTACAGTTCATTAGAACTGATAATTTTGCTAGTTCGTTCATATTTTACAAATGAATGGTTAGTTTAACTTAGAATAAATGAAATAAAATACAATGAAATACAAGATAGTTGAAACAGATAATTACATTACAAACATAACACTAACAGATCGACAAAGAAACTATGCAGGTGTTGGATACTATAAGTGTTTAAATTTTCGACTTTGTTTGACTGAATAATAATAATTCAAATTATTTTCAACCATGAATAACATAGGAATATCAATATTAGAGCTAAAATCATTACTTTTTACACATATTACATATAACACACAGGTCATTTTGAGAGTAAATATGCTGTGAAAGAATAGTTACATTTTCTGGATATCGTTTTCGGAGTTGATTACGAAAGACTTATCCCCGGCACTTTTCCTCACATAAATTTTGTCATTTTGTATCCAAACATACTCATAGCCTTTATGTTTTTTCGCGGCACGTACTTTTGTGGGAAGTATTTTGTTGTGTAACGTAATATATAGATGGTTATATTATTTTAGGTATTAATTACAACTATAACTTTCAAAAACAGTGGTTTGTACACAAAACAAAGTTAAAATAATGTCACGAATCTATTTGAAGCCTCAAAGGAGTTACTTTTAACGAAATTATTTTATAATTACTCCTCTGAAATATACTCATAGTGAAATAAATTCTGTGAGGTAAATGTGAAATAAATTTGTTCTTATTTTGTGGGTTCTGTGCTTTAAAAGAAAAAACAGTCATTGCCGAAACCGCTTGAACCGTAGAAACCGGAAATTTGGCATAACATCGTTTATGTTTCAATAGTAAAACTCAAAAAATATTTATTTGGAAATTTTACAGGGGGCACATTAATTACTCCAATTTTTTTCTGTTCCCATATGTAGTATGGGGGCTTCCTTTGAATGGGCTGTTAACAAGAATTTAAACATCTTAAAACGACATTTTTGACAATGTATATTCAGGAACGTACTGAAAATGTACACAAAATATGTTTTCCTTCCTTTATTTTCGAAACTTTTAAAACAAGTTGAGAAATTTTGCAAATAAGTTGTTGGAAAATTATAGCGCTGATTCTAGATGTAACATTTTTTAAGATGCACCATGTTTATACGCCTGCGCAAGACATGTTAGGCAATATATTTATGTTTTCTTGTGTCCACAGCCGATCCTTTCAAAAATTGTGCGACGGAGGAACTTGACATACGGCATTGTAATAAATGTTATTAACCAGCACGTTTTGCATTAGCTACAAATTAAATACTTAAGCAGCAGAGAGAAGCCACAAAAAATACAATGGAAGACGTGGCTAAGCAATAGAGGGCGGATGGTGCGTGGCAGTTAGAATAAAGTCAGTTTCACAAAGTTATATAACACTATAATTCCTCAATTAGAGAGTGCGTATCGTACAAAGTTTGCGTATGTGTGTTTCGAAAAGGATTTTCCAGCCAAATTATTACGACTTGTTGTAAGTTTTAAAAGCTATACATGAAGGGGTACGTGTGGATACGTGGTACGTGGGATACGTGGGGTATCTAATAAGTAATTTTTTAATATATTAATATATTTGAATTATGTGTACATATATATATATATATATATATATATATATATATATATACATATATATATACGTATATATATAAGTATATATATGTATATATGTGTATATGTAGAAGAAGACTGTATGTAGGTAAAGACAGAATTTTCACAATGACCACCTACTGCCACCCACTCGAGGTTTTCGTCGCAGATGACCCTTGGTTCCCTGGTATGCGTGAGGGAGTTTGGTCCCTGTGGGTGGAAATGGGTGGGCGTGGGTGGCAAAAATCTGATAAAATGTATCTATCCTTTTCTAACATTGCATTCTTAAAATATTTCTATACTTTTCTGACACATTGCAAGAAAGTTCGAAAATGACCTTGAATATTACGGAATATTTTAGAAAAACCTAAAATAATCTCATATTTCTAAAATATTCCACGATGGTCTACTCTGGTGTAGAATATTCTAATATATTCTAAAATATTATTTAAGGTTCCAGAATGATTTAGAATAATAAATCCCAAACGATCCAAAGTAAAAATGTTGAAAACGTTCTGAAAAGCTATAAATTATTTTCAAATGACTAAAAAATTCGAAAACATTCTGAAAAGTTCTAAATTATTATTGAAATTGATTTTGATCGTTCTAAAATATTACGAAATGTTCTAAAAAATTAGAAAACGTTATACAAAGTTCTCAATTACTTTCAAATGTTGTGAATCACTTGAAATTTAATCTGATCGTTCTAAAATGTTTCTAGATAGTTCTAAAAAAATTTAAAACGTTCTGAAAAGTTCCAAAAAACTCTTAAATGTTGTAAATCACTTGAAATTTAATATGATTGTTCTAAAATACTCTAGGATGATTTAAAACATTCTAAAAGCTACTGAAAATTTCTAAATTACTCTTAAATATTGTGAATCACTTAAAATTGAATCTGATCGTTCTGAAAAGCTTTGGAATGTTCTTAAAAATTTTCTGGAAGATTCTAAAATATTTTTAAACATCGTGTATTATGTGGAAACAGTTTGAATCTTACTCAGAATATTTTGGAATCAGAAGTCATTCTGGAACAAGAAATTTCCATCGTCGTTGGTATATAAATTTGAGCTCCGTGTTTCCGTCACAGTATTTCTCAGCAGTGGTCAAGAGAAGATTAAAGAAAAACATTTCTAAAATTCAACAGTGAATGTTCTTTTTTTAATAATAATATTTTATTTCAGTAACAAAAGAAAAAAAACAGAACGACTTACGAGAATTCGAGAAGGAGTTCAACTATTAAGAGAAAATCAAACTGAAGAACAAAGAGCAAACCTTAACCAAGAAACGCGAATTAGAATACGATCAATTAGAAATCGTCAATCAGTAAATCAACATCGAAAATGTGTTGTTTAAGTGGTAAAGTCAGATTATCAGCATTACAAGTACCACCACCAGAAATATTTGCTTATGTGGACGGAATGTCATCGGAATCAGAACATTTTCTACACAATATACGTTGATACAATTCTTGCTTTCAAATGACTTCGTTTGAGGATTCATCAATATTCCAGTCCAGTTTTTAAGGTTCAAGGGCAAATTTAGTACCGAATGGGTTCACTAGTGCCGTTACCAAATGAAGAACCGAAGAAATTCCTTCAAATAAACTTTGTTGGTAATGAAGAAATTAAAACAAAGCTTTGTACCCATATTCAGGGGCTACAACGAGAAAATTTTGAAGAGTTACAATATCCTCTCCATAACCATAATAATTTAGTCAAGCTGCTCAAGATACAAACGGCTCGTTATATTAATACCAATGAAGCAATTTTAGGAATTTTGGGTTTCCAGATACATGATCGAGATCCAGCGGTTGTAATTTATCTGTCCACTTAGAAAATGGACAACGCGTGTTCTTTACTAGGGAATTATCAGAAAAAGTTGCGATGGAATCACCAGTACGAACAGCTTTAACAGCTTTTTTGAGCTATGCCAAGAAGATCTTTTTGCAAAGACTTTGCTTTTCTCAGAAGTAGCAAGCTACTATACATGGCATGCATCAAATAAAATATTTTACCTATGAAAACGAGGAACGCCAGTAAAAGGATATGACGGAATGTTTAAAATTAACGCGATAAGGCGAGTCTACATGATGCATCCAAAAAATATCTGAATGTTTCTATTTGCATCTATTGCTTTACTATATTTGTGGCTCAAAATATTTTGAAGACTTAAAACTGTCGATAATTATATTTATGAAACATATCCAGAGGCATATCAACGATTAGGCCTATTAGAAAACGACTAATCACTGAGGATTAGCTATGAACGAATCAGTACAAATGACAACAGCAAATCAAATTTGTTAACGGTTTGCAATTATATTAACTACATATAATTCATCAATTCAAGTCGACCATGGCTGAAATATTGAGAAAGTATGAGCGACGATGCCTAGCTAAACTATGACGACAAAACCTGGAGTTAGAAATAAAGTTTAATGAGGAAATTTTTTAACAAACCTCTTATATTGGTGGAAGATAGATGTTGGAGATATCCAATCAAACAATAACATAACTGTATGTTCAACCATCTCAACGAGGTGAATTTGATACTATGAAAAGTGTATTATTAAGGGGAATAAGGTTTAACATCGATTAATTGAAGAACTAAATTTAACACGACAAACCTTTATTAAATCATAATTAAAAACCGGCATATGCGGATGAAATTAATTCTTGCTTCAAAAAGTCGATAATAAGGCAATACGTAATAACAATTAAATTAATAAAAAATATAAGAGCACAAATTTAAAGAGACAAGTAATACAAGAATTTTCTGAAAAGCTTTCACAAATAGAAGAAAGCACGTATCTAATAGATGCCAAAGCTCGTCAAATCGTACTGACAAGTGAATTGTGCAACATTATTGAAACACCTGAAAACAAGAATTATATCAATTCAGAATGGTTATACGCGCGAGTTATTCTCGCGACGAAAAATGACATTGTTAACGACATCAACAGGACTGTCCAAGAACTGGTTCCGGGCGAAGAGAAAACTTACTTGTCGATATATGCAATGATAGATGAAGATGCGTCCATTTATATACATATATATATATATATATATATATATATATATCGTATATTTAATAAAATAAACAACTGCATACATAAGATGAGAAACTGATCTTCAAACCATTAAGCGTGCAATATATTTTGACCCGGGTGACCAACGCCGGTTATCGCAGCTACTATGTAATAAAATGGCACCGAATGGTATTGTTAATAATAACGTGCATGTCTATACATATAACAAAATCGTTACGAGATCGTGCTCGCGTCAAGTATCGAATATTTTTTTGAGATAAAGCGCATTGGCCTAAAAAGACCCGCTTTTTGAAAAATGGTTGTAAAATCAATTTGCAAAATATTTTTAAAATGGTTTTAATATTTGAAAAACAATTACATTTTACCGTGTTTTCTTACTAAAAAGGCAACTTAAAAACCGCAGTTATGGGTCTCGTTAGAAATCTTCTTTCTTAATGAACTCTACCACACAACAATGTTTATTGAAAAAAACCGAGTTATAGGCTTTCTTATATCTATTAAAAGAAATAATTTCAATAAAAAAATTGTCGGAAAATTAAAACAAAAGTTTTTTCCCTTTTACGGCTTACCTTATTTCTAAAAAGAATAACCAAAAATTAATTATTTTCTTGGAGCATTTATTACTGTATATTAAAACAAAATTGTTATATTTAAACAAAATTGGCTGTTTTGTCTTAAAAAAGGGATCAATTATTAGAAAAAGTAACTAAAAATAATAAGGGAAAATTGACAAATATTTTTCATCACAAAAATCAACGAAATATATTCCGACTAAATTGTTACTCGCAGTCGCAATTGAAATCTTCACCTTCTCTCCGTCTTTTTACATTCTTCATGACTACAAGTTTCTGTGTTCTGTCTAGCAACCTTGGCAGTACCATTCCTTAACCTTTGCTTTTTCAGCTTCTTCCTTTTTTTTATTGCTTCGAATCTTTTCAGCCTTATATTTAAGATTATCAAATTTCATTGCCCATCGTGATATAAAGCTTTACATTTTTATTTAAGATTAACAATTGCAAAATTTGAAGTCTGAATTATTTCTTGAAAAGTTTTTTTACAGTTACGGTTCCAGAATTTTCTTTTAATTTTGATAAAGTAAATTTCCCTTCAAAATCGAAATTTTTTTTCCTTAGATGATAATGTAGGTCTTCATTGAAGCAAGGATCTAAATTTGTAGGTATTTTTCTCTAAAGGAAAATATAAATAATAATACTGGCGCCATGTTCATATGGATTTCAAGGAGTATACATTTTCATGCTACTTCTATCCCCTTTATCTACTCTGTTTATCTACTGTGTTTACTCAATTGATATAAGGATCTAATTTTCTAGGTATTTTTCTCTAAAGAAAAGTATAAATAATAATATTGGAGCGATGTTCAAATGGATTTCAGGGAGTATACATTTTCATGCCACTCCTATCTCCTTTATCTAAATGTTTATTCAATGGTCTTATTAAGGCCCGGGATTTCTTATGTTGTAATCATAAGTTGACTTTATTAGAACATTTCTGTGTTACGGTAAAAACAACGTTAAGAAACAAATAAGAACAAAATAGAGAAAGTTATTGACAATCAGTATTCTAATAATCTAATGGAAAAAAAGTCTGATCAAGTCTAACAGAAGTTTAATAAAAGTCTAACAAAAAAAATATAAACATCTTGATTGTTTTCACCAAAATTTTTAAAAGAGTTTATCATTTAGGTTATTAGGTATTAATCGCATTACTCGGTCATTGACAAATTAACGATTAATGTCAAAATGGCAGTGCTCTAGGGTAGGAGCTGAGTTGCACTTTTCTATTAATGTTTTCACATAGGTGCTCAAATTTAAATTTATGTGGACAATGGCAAGTAAGAGTTCTCAAGTTTGGGCCTTCTTAAGAGCCAGGCCTTGTTAAATGAGAGTACCTTAGATATTTCTTATAATTCTTACGGTGCACTCTCACTTAGACCTCTCAATGGATATCTTGTCGAGATATTTGCGACGCGAAGAGTAATGACTGGACCCTTGTACACAATCGGCTCCACTCGGCTAGTGTCATTCATTTATCCTTTTATCATTGAACGAAAAGTTGATATTAGTGCTATTTCAACTATTCGTATATATACATTTCTAAAAATATGTGTACAACCCATAAAAATGATTCAGAAAACTAAGAAGCGCAGAAGATCCTGGATGAAAGAGATCAGAACCAAGTTTCAACAGAACCAGTTCCACCCCACAACATATTTGACGCAGAAATATGAAAGATAATTTAATTTAAAATACAAATCTGTAATTGAATTTGTATAAATTTCATGTTCAATAAACGAACGAGCTGCATGGTTATGAAAAGAAACCAACAAAACGTTGAATTCAAGCCCCGGCCATTCTGGTTTAGCTGCATTCAATATTCATTCCGTACTGATGAACGAGAACCCTCTATTGAATTTTATTGAGTTACGCGTATCATAATGCCCGTCATCATACTAATTTTGCAGGCGACTGGAGCGGTCGGTATGAGAAGCGATATGCAATAGTACTGGTATAATAATAACGACAATTGAATTACAAGTGATTACAGCTTTTATCACATATTTATGGTTTATTATGAAAATATGGTTTGGTGTTGTTAACACGGCACTTTTTTATGTGTCACTCGGAAACTATTCTCTTTCTTTGGTCTTCTTTACGAAATATTTATACACACTTCTCGGTAACCTAATTATGTGAACTGCTACTAAACTATATTTTTAAGTTTTTTTTCAAAAATGACAAAGAAATCCAATGAATTTTTTTAGTAATATGATTTGTATAAATACTTCTGCATGATTACTATGAATATGAAAAATTAAATATAATTGTCTATTTTCAATATAACACGCTCAGAATTCGGTACTTGCTGAGCATTCAGTGCCGAACTATCAATTCATCATCAACGTTGCAATTGAACATTTAAGTAGAATTAAAATATAATTTTTCTTGGTAAAAAATTTTATCCGATAATTTCATTTAGAAATAGCGCGGTATTTTTTTTTAATATTTTTAAAATATCTTCAAATTCATTCTATTATAAAGATATATTTTTCTTATTATGTGCAAATAAAATATCTTGCTTCGTGATAGTTAGTTTAATACAAATGTGCAGTTGTATTTAATATCTGTAATAATGGTCATTCGCCTTTCTTTAAATAATATTTTTATTGTTTTAACTCATGTTTTAACGATCATTAAAACAATGTAGGTTTTGTCATAAAGATACGAAAAAAGTTATCTTGTATTTTCTTTCAAAGTTTTTAAAATTCAAAGTTGTATTGTCGAAAGTTTTAAGCAAGGAAAACTAATTATATTTTTATTGTTTACAAAAATTAAAGAGATCTTTCCTTTTTCAAATAAAATAAAATAAAATTCATATTCTTTTTTTTAAATTAAATAAAAAAATAATAGTTCGCACTCCGATATTCAGACGTACAGTTTTACAAATTAGACTTTATATGACCTAACCCAGATGTATTGCTGTTATATTCCATATTATAACATTTTATTTTGAAACAGTGCACAAGTATCTGCAGAGGATCAAAGTTGTAAGCAATCATTTTATTTCACTAGTTTTATTTATTTATTTACTCCTAATCGCCCACAAAATGTCTTTAAAATATAATATAAAATAATTTGAATTACATATCATTTGTAAAGAAACCGAAATATGTTGTTTCTCAGTTTTAAAATCACCATATTATGGATATAATCAAACAATTTCTTTACCCCCATTTCTGTCGGATATTCTATCACAAAAATAAAACTAAAGATATGAAGAATTTGTCATAAATGGATTTAAAGCATATTTCCCATCTACGTTTTGAGATTTTTTCTATTCACACAATGAAATTTTCCTAACTTTTCTTCTAGATTTTGATAATTCTGTTAAACTCTTTATGATTATAAACAGGTAAGAAGCAAAATCATTTAAATGTATCATTCTTGGACTACTGACCTCATTTGCATATATTATTATCTATTACAATAATAAGAAGCTATAAACATAAAATATACGTGTGTATTTTTTTTAGTTTCAAAATGTTGTTTAAGATGATATGCAAAAATGTCATTTTATTGAATTTTATACTTTATATTGTAATTATGTGGATACGACAAGCCATGAAGAAAATTATCTTTACTTATGAAATATCCTAATTAACCATCTAATAGAACAAAAGAAGTTTTTAATTAAAAAATTGAGAAAATCTTACAACAAAAATTATGCCAGACGAACGACTAAAGAAAAAATATTGTTTTACTTTTTCAGTTCCTTGGAAAATGAAATACATCATTCTTAGTTTCCATTAATGCCAGGAGTAAAAACTTACACCCACGTCCTTTACTTTTTTAATTTCATTGATTATACCAGAAGAAAAAATAATAACGAATGTATAGGGACCAAATGTCATTCTCACAAATTTATTTCATTTACTCATCTCGAATCGATTTTAGCACTTATTGAATCTCCGGAGAATCTCCCAAGCAATTATTGATGAATTAAACTCTTTTCCAATTATTTTGATAATGATATGCTGGAAATACTTTGTATACATATACTGGAATATTACATATAAGGAATCAATTATAAACCGAATACTTTTTTATGTTAGATAATGTAATTGATATGAAAGTTTGTTTTTGTATTTTACTTTTGGTATAGAAAAAAAGATAGCAAGTATTCCACTTTCCTATCGTCTTTGAGTACAAGTAATAAAGAAGTAACAAAAAAAAACTAATTGATAATGGCATCGATAAATTATTTAATCGTATGATAAGGGCCACGACCTGCTGATATAATCGAATTTATTTTTATACGAAAGCTTCATAAAAGTTCACTTTTTTCTACCTATATAGATGTCCATCTGACAACGAAAATATTTTGTGGCTGCTACAAACTTCTACCCATGCCTGACTTGCATCATTGTAACTCTTATTTTTAGAAAGAAAAAAACATTTTTAAAAAATATTTTTTGACAATATTTGCTTATTATTAAAGTCTCATTAAAATAATGTAATAACAGATAATTTTGTAACTTTTTTTTTTATTTTTCTCTTTTCAATAAGTTTTTTTTATTAATATTTGAGAAAATATATCACTAAAAAGGAGAGTAATAAAAAGCAAAACTCAGCTATTTTTTTATTAAAAATTAAATATTTTCATCCATTAATAACATACTTGAAACTTTTCGATATGTTCTTCAAAACGAAGCGTCTTTATAAATAGAATGCGCTGTAAATCACAATGCTAAAAGAATTATTGGATTATCGGTGTCAGCGAAAAAACAGAGCAACATTACTTTTCCATTATTTATAAGTATGTATATATTGTCTGTTTTAGTTTTCAAAGATTTTGCATATATCTGTGACATAGTCTTCAAATTAGGGTATTTGTTTTCGAAATTTATATCAAAATGCAATAAAAAAATTCAATTAAGAGACAACCTACGAAAGAGCAAAAAAGAATTATATCCATAATCATTAGTAGAGTTTGAACTGAATTTACCCCATTAGCTTGACTTTTCCCCTTATTACTATCATAGTTTTTTATTACTGTGTTAAAAATATATATTTCAAAACATAAATACATAAAATAACAACTAAAATAATAAGACAAAAATAAAGCTACACAAGCTCTAAAGCTAAAATGACAAAGAGCCGGTCACAAACAACGCAATATTTCCTCCATATTTCCTATAAATTAAGTAACACACTCTGTTTATGACAATCGAAATCGCTGGGGGAGTTTTGAATTACTTAAAATGACTGTTTAGTATTCGAAAATGTGCAGAAATGCCAAAAAAATATATTTCTACATCATTATGAGATTGTACTCCTAACAAAACTTGGAAGTTTCTTGGTGTTCTAGACATTAGTAGTTCTACTAATTTGGAACGCTGGCGATTGTTTATTGATCAATTAAATTCACATTTTTTTAAATCAACCGTAGTACTCGACCAAGCTACTAATCTGCCACTATGAACAGTATATCATTTTTATCTGTATCTATTGAACACCAATTTAAGCTTATGGATATTTGTGAGTCCAAAGTTAAAATTAATATTTTTGACATAGAAGAAGAAATCCATGGAAATTCATGGCTAAAGTAAACCAATCATAATGTTATGGCGCTGAAATTTTAAAAATGTATTTTAGCAACTGCTACCTTTTCTTTAGAGCGGAAAAAATCTTATATTGTCCCCGTACCTAAAATTTGATTACCAACTTAAGGATCGGCTCTTATCGACTCGCTTATAAATTTCTAAATCCACTTTAATCTGGCGTTGTGGCTGGTATAGCACCTCAATTATTCTTGTCAAGATCTCTGAGGATATACGCTTGGCTGTATAATACACAAGTCATTGTCTTCGTACTTTTTTATATCAGGGCTGTGTTCAACTCTGTTGATTTCAATACTTTTCAAGTTGGCCTGAAATATCGTAATATATGTCAACTTTCATATGAATGGTTAGGCTCGTATCATCATGGTATCATCAGATACGAATGGTGGGCAGACATTACATATGGTGTGCCTTAAGGACGAGGTCCATATTATCTCCCTTTCTCAGTATCTATCGATGATTTTGTTAAGAATAACTATAGCAAATATCATTCAAATATATCTTCGTTTCTTGGAAAGTTTGGAGCAATCATTACAAATAATCAAAGACTAATTTGAAAGTAAACCTGCCTAGTTTTCTTAAAGTAGTGCTTAATAATAAAATAATACCATGTACGTCTACTGCTATAAACCTAATGATCGGTTAAAATTATAGTGGGCGTCCTCAAGTAAATTACATTAATCGTCGTATTTGCAGCAGAATAAAATTTTTCCAATAATTAAAAATTTTCTAGCTATTGAAACAAAAATCTACTTATTTCAAACATTCCCGTTACCTATAATTGATTATGGAGACGCATGGTATCCTGATCTTAATGAAAAATATTTATGCAATTTAGAACGTCTTCAAAATGTATGCATTCAGCAAATCTTTGGCCTCAGAAAATACGAACATATTGCAGAGTACATATCACTTCTCAAATGGTTGAATATCCGAGATCAAGATATACTTCTTTTTGACATAATAAAAGTCCTCAGAACCCAAGTTATTCTATTACCAAATTTAAAGATTTGTCTACTCACGGCCTTGGGCTACGATTTGAAAATTTACTCACCGTACTTATTCCCAAAAATACCTCTACAACTTACGAAAATCCTTTACTGTCCAAGCAGCGACAATTTGGAATCATCTGAATCCTAACACCAGGAAAATCATATCACTAAATGTTCTCAAGGACCACACAAAGTCCTACCTCTCCTGAGCCCTTTTCCTTTGGGCTCTTGACCTTTCTTTTCTATTACATTCTAATTCGTATCAACATTTTCGTTACTGATAATGTTGTTTTTATTGTTTTTTTTTCTCTTTTAGATGTACTATAAATATTCTTTAGTTTAAAATATTTTATAATTTACCAACCAAATTTCAATATCAATTGTATGATTAGTTGGACGAGATTACTGATTTAGAAATTTGTCCTTCATATTGCAAACTAGTGGAATATTTAAACAGCAATATTGAAAGGACCAAGGGGGAAAAGAAAGGTACGCAAGCCAAATAAACGGTGGGCTGATGACATGAACGAAAGCAAACGAAAAGACTGGCTGTTCCAAAATAGAGAGAGAGAGAATTGTGGAAGAGGATGGAGAAGGCCTTGCCCGAGGAGGATTCCATATAACTTTACTAACAATTATTTTGTAAGCAAAATATTAACAAATTCAAACTAATAACTGCAATGTAAAGTAAGGATATGGAATAAATAAGCCAATGTTATTATTGCCCTATAAAAGTTATGTACGATTGTATTTTTGTTATTTACTTCAGCAAAATAATTGTCATTGTTTTAAATAAAAAGGATGTAATTGTTGGAAACTTTGGCAATAATAAATGAATAGAAATTTAATCTTAAAATTGACGTCTCCCATTTTTATTTTTGTGTTGCTTGTCAAGAGAATTTTATGTTGCTACCTATCAATTATCACTGGTTCTCTATATACGTATAGTGACGTAAACGGGATCTTGTTATAATTTTTAGAATTCCTTAACTTAAATAAAAAAAATTAAACTTATAAGATTCTTCATATATGATAGACATTTTTTACAGAAACCGCTTGTCGTAATTTGGCACAATAATAAATCAAAAAAATCTGTATAATTTAAATAACTGAGGCTTAAAATACTTATATGGAAACTTTTGTGAGAGAGTGAAGGAACTTGGCAATTACGAATCGTTATGAATGGTAGAAAATTATATTCATTAAAAATAATAGAAAATTACAAGAACAATTCCTAAAATTAATATAATGAATTGTAATGATTGCAGTTAGGATAACTACGTATCACTCGAAAAAAAAGGTTTATTTTATAAATAGTGTAGTATTATTTATAAGATACAAGGATAATAAAAACTTAATGCATAATTTCAGTTAGTATATCTTAAAAGATATTCTGAAAAATATAAATAATTTGTGCACCGTCTTACTTCTGAAAACACTGTGCATTAAATTAAGAAAAAAATTAAGTTTTCAGAAGTCTACGCAAAGGTCATGGAAAACTATTGAGTCTTTTCAGATGTCATAACTTTTGACATTTTTATGATGTATACGTCATCCAAATATTAATTATGTTACGTATTAGTGAATATCTATTATGCTAGGAAGTCCGTACGAGTGACATATATTAAAATAACTTCACTTCAAAGAAGGTACCAAATTATCAGTGCGTGAGCCAGAAATTTAACTGAATGATTCAATGGTTATACCTCATACTAATCATATTAATTGATTGATATATTGAATAAGTTTCAACAATTTAAGATATAAAGCAACTTAAGACATGAAATATAATAAATAAATCATCCAAGTATTCTAAATTTAAATTCAAGCTCACAAATGATAAGCTGCAAAATAATACAAACACTAAATTGAACACCTTAAATTGCGAATGAAGGCAGTTTTTTCTGCAGATAATCAAATATATTTTCTCAAATTCATCACAGGATTCGTTTTTTTTACGAAATTAATATTACATAAACCCTTGCCAACTGTGACTTACTTGGCTTTAAAACAGTTATTAATATGTCCTTTTCCCAAAAAATTTGTATACATTAAAAAAAAGCTAAAACAATCTTGAAAAGTTTTATAGCTTTCCTAATAACATCAGCGGTGTAGACCTAAAGCACTATAGTATGATCGACAGTACTGGGTTCAAATCTCGAAATAATATTTTTCCTTTTTCACACTAAAATAAACAAAATTAAACTATAAATGTTATTACAAGTATATCTTCATTCATAAATAGAAAATGCACGTTATACCGATATCATTATAAAACTGGATTAGTCTAATTACGGTTTTTTTTAAATTTAAAATTTAAATGCGGCGATTTAAATCGTCAATCAAAGAAAACTAATTACGTGGCGCTTAAAGTTCAAATACACAGCGTAAGAAAAACCTGCAGAAATATTAAACACAACATTCGTCGCGTGCGTTTAAACTATATATAAAAGTAAAATTACATAGTAATATTCATCCCACTTATTAAATTCACTTCAATAAAAACATTTGTTAGAACTAAACTGGATATTAAATAGTCCGTAGAAATAAAATTACAATATAATGTATATATATATATATATATATATATGTATATATATACATTGTAATTTTATTTCAATAAGATATTGAGGACATAATTACTTATCGTAATGTTAAAAAGTGGCGCAATATTTACATAATTAGCTTACGTAACAGCTTAACCATTATTAATTAAATAAAATGTACCGTATTTCAATTTCATATTACCAATCGATCTTCTTTTCATTCTTTATAAAATGGCTATGCAATGTATTTAAAATATTTCTGCCTTTCCCACCCATATAAAATTGGAAAAAAATCAATTAAGATTAACAAAACTCTGCATGGGATATTGTTTCTATTGTATGGAATAAGGATGTTTATATATCATTTATTTCTTTTATAGCATACATTGACCACCCAAAATATGATTGTAAATTCAAAGCTACTAGTCGATTCTACATTCTCATAAATAGTTGGCTCAAAACCTTAAATTCTTTTATTTATTAAAATTTGAGTAATTATTCATTTTCATCTCTATAATTAAATCGAAATTAATATGATCGAGAAGTGAGGAGATATAGATTAATATATAAAAATTTACTTACATCTAAATAAGATAGCTGCATTTTTCCTATTATTTATTTAAAAATAAATCTTCAGGGATTTTCTATTATGTGATCATGGAACTTAAACCATATAATATGGAAATTATCGATGAAGTAACCCAAGGCTACTTAAAGAGAAATTAATTAAAGTAACGCCGGATCAAACAACGAAATAATTATCGACAACGGAGGAGAACGCCAGAAAATATGTCATAACTCTTTTATTAATATTAAAATATATTATTCCCATTCTATTGGATGATATATATATGCGAGCAACATAATAAAACTTATTCTCAAAATTATTTTGGTTTATGTTGGTGGTATAGATAAATAATTTAGGAAGATTTATGCCGTTTCTATACAACTACCATTTCAGCCCATTCGACATACTATTCGTATATATTAATGGAGTACCACTAGACAACGAGCCACTTGTTACTCTTTTCATATTCATTAAAAGTATGTTCAATTCAGAATTTATTAATAACAAACATGAAGTTAATTGCAGAAATAAGGATGCGCACAGTGGATGGAGAGGTAGCGGCATAGTGATCTATTTGTAGATATGAGTTACTTAATAGGAAATAAGTACAAAAACTGAGGATAACGAAGGAATGTCATTGATTATTTCATATCGAAAAGTACCGTGCGCTGCATGGGTTATTCGTGAAATCATACAATTTTTTAAACACAAGAAACGAGCATGACTATATTGGAAAAGTTGTGTTAATGTTTCTGGCTATAAAATATATTCCGAATTTTTTGTTTCAAGCCCTTGTTTGATCTTCAAATGCAAGTTGCAAACACAGAAAAAATCATAAAAAAACATTAAAGGATTTTTGTTGCATATCTCTTTGTTACCTCAAAGAAATGGGTGTCCGTCAACTATCGGATCCGGAAAAAATACCACCACTAACCGGAACAAAATTTGCCAAATGTTTTCAGTTAAACAATATAGACTTTTAAGCGATAACGTCTGATGTTGTAAATGTTTTAATAATACTTAAGTCATTAGATTTAAACAAGTCCCAGGAAAAATTACATCTACCTACATCAAATATATCGCAGATACCATGTTCCTTTAACTAATTTATTTAGTTAGTGTAACACGCGAGGAAGAAATAGCACACACAGCACCAGTGCACAAAAGTGAGATCAAATGAAATATAACTAAGTATATACCGATATTTTTATTCTATATTACAGAATAATATTTTCATCCGTTGGTTAAGACTGGATTTATTTAAAATATTTAATAAAGCAAAGACGTTTCTCTAAAATAAAAGCAATATGAAATGCTAAAAGAATTAATGGATTATCAGTGTCGGCGGGAAAACGAGAAACGTACTAATGCTACTTAGGCGTTAGTTGGCAGGTCTATCAATAATATACTATCTATTTAATTTGGATTGCAAAGATTAATTTTTCTGATAATAAATGTTTTTAAAAAGTCTGTATATAATACAAGAAAGAAGTATTTAAAATCCCAAATTATACACAATCTGCAAAAAAATATCAAAAATTATACTTTGGCCCCTAGCCAAACGACCTAGGTTTCGTTGTATGAAAACTTCTTAAGGTAGACAATTAGCAAAGATCTTTTAGGTAATTGCCCACCTGAAAATGTTGGCATAAAACGAAACCTAAATTGTGGTAAAAAATTAAATAAACTAAAAATAACACTTCATCACGTAATTACATTTAATGTTAAATACTGAATTATTAAATAATTAACGCCAAAGGTATTCAATAAGTAATTTTAACTTCAACGAAGTGCGGAATCCTCGATTCGTGGGCCAAATTCCCAGTTAGAAGATTTAATTTTCATTGCTCGTCGTGGTAGTATTGTTATTGTTTAATATTATTATGTCATGTAGTCCATCCTGGATTGTTTCTTGAAAATCATTTTTTTTCAATTTAAAACGCATAACATCTTAAAACACAAAATTTTAGAAGTAAATCATCCACGTAGATAACACTTAAGATGAAGATCACATGTAATTGCCGTGAAATAATAATAAAAAACTTTAATTTGAATACACGTAAAACGAGGGTGAAATAATTTTTTTCGCACAATTTACCAAACATGTTTTTCCTTTTGCCTGCCAAAGTTAATTTCACAATACGCATATTTTTAAATATATTTAATGTTACCTAAACCATTCTCTTTTGAATTCTCGTTTGCCATATATTAGTCTTTTAACCGGTTTATATGTGTCGTTCTGTTATAATATTAGAACTTTTGTCAAACAGTATTGCTTAGTATGGATTTTATTCATAGTACAAAGGTTCCCAATAGAATTCGGCGCATAAAAACAGTTGTATAGAGCATGAACTTTTTTAAGAGTGATTCTGGAGAAGTTAAGTTAGTAAATAGGTAAAAGTAAAGGCACAACAGAAAAAATAATTTAAAAATATTGTATTAAAAAATGAATTGAAATAAAAAATTAAATGGAACATTCGAAAAAGTCTCAAAATTAATTAATTTTGCCAAACAAGGCTTATTCCAAAAAGGGTTCAAAATTTGAGTGTGAAATACCGTTTGTTGTAGGGTCGCGTGTCATTCACCCTGAAGTATAACCCAACACGAAGCAACTGCAGGTGCATGTGATGAAAGCTAAGTGCTTGCCTTCGCACCCGTCACCATCAGTCAAAGGCTGCGATCCATGGGTGAGGTATTTTATCATATTTACACGTATGACCATAAAAACATTATTCTTACGATAGTTAAGTTAATGTGATGAGAAAATTAAATGGTAATATGAAATATTGGGAATTAAATATCTTAAAATTAAAATTTTATAAGTTTTATTAGTATTTGTTACATTAGTTTTAACGTAATATTTTTTGTATATAGTGTCAGCGTATATACAATTATACGTAATCAAACGTAAAATAACATAGTTTCTAATATAAAATATAGTGCAGGTTCAAAATTATTTATGAGCGGTTTCTAAAATTTGAGCCAATTTAATATAAAATTCGAGCAGATACACGATCCGTAAATTAATAAAGCTTGCATTTTATTTACTTCATTGACGAATATCTCGCAAATAATATCTCCATGAGCAATATCATACAGTCAACCAACATCACAATATATTACGAAATTTACAAGCTACCTGTTTATTACAAAACATAATAAATATTTTTTTAGGAAAAAATGAAAAAGAAAAACGTAAATAGAATATGAAGAGTAAAGTTAGGGTAGCCATGATTTTTTCATGACTTTTTACTATTTTATTAAACGATGAACGTTTAATTTGATCTGCATGATATTTGCCTTCCAAATTGTCATATTTGTCAGGATCTAATCTGATCTAAAATTTAGACACAAACCTTTTCATTCTATATTATATCTTTACAACTATACTATACATCGAAAATCAAGTCTATAATTATTACTCACGAACAACAATAAATTTATACTACATTGCAGTAACGATACACATTTATGTGTATTTACATTATTTTTATTGTACATTATTTTTCGTTCCAAAGAGTAAAATTCTATTTATACATGAACTATGAAATGAATTATAATGGATGAGGCTGTTACATTAACTTTGTTTAAATATACATATTAAACAGTTAGTGTTTTCATTGAAGTGCATCATACAAATAAGACCGCCATTTATTTCTACTAGAGTTTTCATTGTCATGAAGTAGATAGCAACGTCAAATTAAATATATTTCGACACTGATTAGGAATTGATCGGTATATAAAACCGAAACTTTTCCATTCACAAATTCTTTTGTTTTCCATCGCTGAATATTAATAAACAAGAAGCGTCCATTAATGACCAAATATTATTGAACAGACATTTCGCATCTTACTTTGAACCATTAGCATTATTTTGGCACGAAACTTACGAGCACTCACTAGTACCAATGAGTTTTAGGAAGCTCAGCGTATTCGCGTGAGCTCCGAGACCGATCAATCAAAACCGGCAGAGTAATCCTTGGAAGCTTCACGCGTCATGAGATGTCAAACGCTCGCACCTTGTTAGCCTGTGCGATGGAGATAATGGACGTTGTGGCGAGCACTTACCGTACCGAATGCGTTTCAACTTGCGCTGTTCCGTTTTGACTCAAGTGGGTTTTTATAATGTTTATATGGTGTTGGATTTTTGAAATTTTAATGTCATGAAATTTTTTATGTGCCAGTGGCTATTTAATCATCTATTTCCATTAAAATATATTTTTGGTGTTACGTTATTAAAGTTTAAAATGTTATGTATTGAATTAAATGTTTTATGGAAAATTTCGTAACAAATCAATGAATTAGAGAGGAGTATACCAATGTCAAAATCATGTAATATTGTAATTATAAGTTAAATTTTTTTGGGAGCTTATATAATAACAGGTATTAAAGAATGACTAATTACAGCACAATCTATATACATTTATATACATATAAATTTATGTATGATTTTTTTGGTACTACCATATTTGATAATAGCGTTAAATAAAATAATTATACCAGGCACAAAAACGAACGTCTTTATTTTTCGAACAAGTGATTTTATACATAAAATTAAATAGAGAATATTATGGAACTCTGCGAGTATCTTTAACTGGTTCAAAAAGTCACTATAAAAGTTGCATCTTCGGGAAAGCAATTAATTTTTTTATTGAGAAATATTTCAGATAAATTTAATTTTGGTGCACAAAATCTCCTGTATGAAAGCTATACAAGTTTTTTTATTAAAAAGTGTATAAACTATTTCGTGATTGACGCCTTTAATTAAAATGATTTCATTAACTGTGATTAGAATTCTTAAGTCTTCTTTAAATTTTCTGATATCAACTGAAAATAAATCTATTCCTTTGAAATGGAGTGTTTTGCACTTCGTGGTAAAGTGCATTTATTTTGAACTTTATCAAGAAGTGCACGTAAATTATAGAAGTTATTTATTTCAGAATATTCATAGCCTCCTGTTCTTATTTTATTATTTCCAAGAAACTTGTTAAGTGCGATAGCTGTAACGACATTTATATATCCCTCTGTTTGATGAAGTTATTAATATAAACTGACTGAATTAACAATGAATTTAATTGTGAATTGCTTACACAGTGTTCGATGTGATTTGTACTTGAAAGTATTTGGTTCTGATAATCATACATGATATATATATATATATATATATATATATATATATATATTTATTTATGTATATATACATTTTATATACATACACGTATGTACACATACATATATTTATAAAAAAGCTAAAGGGTCTGACGTTGAACAGTATGATAATATGTGAATCTTAACTACTATCAGAACAAGAAAAATTGAGTTGAAATTGGAATGTTTTAATGGGCAGTTCTCACACCATACATTTGAAGGTCTGATGATATCTAGGATAATGACACCCGGATATCAGTCAATTTTAAAGCTAGAACTTTTGACTTCAGGTTCCAATATTCAATTTTGGAACGAGTTTGCATGTGTGAGCATACCCAATGGCATTATTTACATATGCAAACTCAATCGTCTTCCGATGACCAGAATAATTATAATCAGATCTTGGTCACTATTACACAAAAACACATTTTATTTGGCAGTCTTCACACCCACTAATTCGAAAGCCTGATTATTATTATAGTTAAAAACTTTGAATTCGGGCTCTAATATTCAGTTTAATTGGACAGTATTTAAACACGCAAAATCGAGGGTTTGGTTATGAGTAAGGAAATAATATCTGAATCTCCGACAAAATTACAGCTAGAGACTTCAAGTTTGATCCCAATTTTTTTGTTTTAATGTTAACGTTTCACACCCATAAATTTTAAAGTCTAATCGTGAGTAGAATAACAATACTTTGATCGAAGCCCTTATGACAGAAACTTTTAGTTTAATCTCAAATATTCCGTCTAGATGTATCATTCTCACGCCCTCCAAATAAGGGTTTGATAATAATTGGGATAATATGTATGTTTTTATTTATTTTTTCCACTTTAATGTGCACAGTTGATACATTAGCCTTTTTTCCGGTTTTTAAATACACGTATTACATTTGGTCACTTAAATACTTACTGTCGTTTTTTTGTGCATGAAAAGAAATATTTTTTTACTTATTTTTTAAAGTGCATTTTCAACTTAAAAATAAACAAGTAATGGCGACTATAGAATTCTTCTATTTATTATATGATTATTACAAGTTTGTTCAATTTAACTTTTGGTGAAAAAATAGTATACTTGAGAAGGATAGATCGAAGCTAATTTAGAAACTAAATGTCCCTAATAAATCTGGTGTACGGCATTGTAACAGTGTGTTTCACGATTAGTATTGGTGGCTAAACGGGAGCTGATATATTATTCGGAAATGAATGTAGAAAATTTCATTAAGGTGGTTTTGATAATCTTGGTGACTTGATAAATTCTGGTAAAAAATATGTTTATTCAGAAAAACATCTATCGTGCACCATTATACTACAAAATTTTGGTTCTTCGCGTATAGAAATTTGTATCGAGGGGCAACTAGCTATTGCAAATCAGGAACATAGTGAAGAGATAGTTAGAAATACAAATAATGGAAAAGGGGTAGCATATACTTTGATATAATTTTAATAAGTTATAAATTAATTTAAATTTATCGTCAAAATTACACTTAATAACAAACGGTATACTCGAAATAAAACTGCCCTTTAACACAGTTTTTTTTTATTTCATAGTGTTAAATACCAAGATATTACTTATTTGATTAAAAAAATAGAATGCTTTACAATATGCAGATATCCAGTTAAAATATATTAATCGAAATTTAGGCTAAAATAATTATGAAATATCTCTTCGTAATGAGATATGTAATATCATAAAATTTACATATCCGTTTATTATGCTATCATCTATCCAGATAATACAGAGCTTTTCAGTATTGTAAAAATATTAAAGGTATTCCTTGTTTTATGAAAAATCAGCAATTCTTAAAATGCCTAAGCATCATCATTAACATATCATTATTGGAAACATATATCGCCATGTAAAGATATATGTAAATAATTAAGCAAGCTTCGTGAGACACCGAGGCAGGTAAAACAAAAAAAAATAATCTAAAATGGCTATTGAATAAATTTGATCTACTCACATATTTTCCGATTCTTGTAAATATTTCTTGCATAAGATTAAAAAGCTTTATTTGATTTTATATAAAAATTTATAATAACATATGTAATACGTTTTTTTCAGGTTTACTACTTGAAAAAAAAGTTTTACATAGTATCTAGCGAGTTAGTACAAATACAGATAGAATATGATCTCATCAAATAATCGAGATAACTATTTTGACGTTGTATTCAAATGCCTAATATTTAAAAATTTTTAAATTTTCAAACCTTGATTGAAAAATTAGAGGACGTGACACATGGCGCAAGCTTTTAAAACTATTTCCTTAACAGGGCGTAAAACACCATTGCATCTCACCAATAGGAACCAAAAATAAAAGTAAAATTTGCCAATTTAACGAAATGGCTTTTAGAATGCCATTTCGTATATATTTTTTTATATATTATGCCATATATTTTTTTTCATCATTTTTAATTCTCAATAACAATTTTTGATATATTAAAAAATATAGTTTATGCGCATTTGTGAAGGTAGCTTTTGTTGTTTTCCATTAAGATCACAAATTGCATTTAATTTTTTGTTCTTTCTTTTTATTTGCTGAATAATTTGTTTTCTTATATCTTAAAAAAACATTAGTTTTCAAAAAATTTATTCTATTTCTGTAACGTGAGGCCCGTTTTGAGGTTCTTTATTTCATTTATAAACCTTAAAATGTCCCCATAAAACCATAACATCAAACGATTTTATTTAATATGGAGAGGGCATATATTTTTTTTTATACGTGATAAAATTTTTTTGTAATTAAAGCAGTATGGATAAAATATGAAAATAAATATCACGTGTCTGATGTGTGAATACATTTTTAAGTTATTATTTGAAAAAAAAAACAGGAAAAGCTAAATTGTAATAAAAATATTCAGGAGCTTAAAATAAAGTTAAGAGTAGGTACTAAAAATAATTTATTTATAGCTTTTTAGGATTATTAAGAGAAAACCACAAGTTTTATTTGCATAAGAGTAATATGATATAATTACACTGTATTTACTAAAGAAACAAAGTAATATTTTATGGTCACAATGAAATTGTTTCTTTAGGCTATTTTAAGCCCCATTTTTATATTACGAAGGTTTATCAATGAAGTTAAATTGAAACGTAAGATAATTTAAACAGTAATAAAACACACTAAAATAACCTCAAACTGCCGTGACCTTAAACCCAATGGTTAAACAGTCGCTTTCTGCTACAAATTTGTAATTTCAAGACGATTTTTAAATTCTTAATCCACAAAAAAAAAATTGAAGATCTATCTTAAGACAATCAGTAAACATATTCAAGAAATTTTCGAATTGGGAGAAATGTAGGGAAAACACAGCAATGTAGGGAAAACACAACAATGACGAAAAATATTGAATATGCATATTTGTACCTTCATATACCCTAAAAAAATGTCAGTATACCTGTTTTAAAATAGTAACAGAAAACAAATCATTTGAACTGAAGATTTAGTCAGGGAAATTAAAAAGAAAGAGATCAGGGAGTTGACATCCTGGGACAAGTATCTAGAAAACTTAGTTTATTTATATTTCAAGGAGCTTAATTGTTAATTTTACACCATAAGAAAACCGAACTTATTCAAAATATGTTTATAAATCTATTGCTTCATTTTTGCAAAAAAATTATTACATATAATTTTTATAAACTCATACATTCAAATAATTTACTGCAAATATAATTAAAACATTTTCTTCAATTTCTTTCGTTTCTACAAGAGCTGTTGAAAAATCAGCACACTCAATAAATCATAAATTCTACTTTAATTTCTCCTTTGTTTAAAACAATATATTAATATATTGGTAATACTTTAATATTCTTTTTAAATATAAAAATATTTAGAATTCCCCTATATTTGGTTAACAAAAATTATAATCATACTATTATTGACCAAAAAAAGATAATAAATAATTATATATAACATATGCCATTAATAATATAAAAAAAACTGCTTTCTAAGGCATTTTCTTTTTGTGGTTTATTTCATATATTATTTTCTCTTAATGAAGGCATACAAATTACGTCGATACGTTTAATTGAATTCATTAGGTAAAAATCACCGTAATAAATTTATTCACGATGCGAGCGCATTAATCTGAAAACCCCGGAACCGCTAATAGACAGTGCAAGAAAATATTAATTCCCTTCCGGGGTCATTTAACGTAAAGAATTCAGGATATAATTTCTGCTTGAGTGCCAACCGTTATTGAATACCCCAAATTTAAATGATGCTATATCATTCGAAAGACCCCCGCTCGACTAGCCCTTCTATTACTGAGCATGAGTTATGATCAAGGCGACGGTGCGAAAAACGTCTATTACGACCCCGTCCTGAAGGTGTCGCCCGCAGGTGACTGAACAAACACTGACCGAGCGGCACGCTAATGTTAGGCCTTAATCGCCTCTAATCACGCATCACAGTCCAAATGATAATTTTCGAAGAGGTATTGTCGTTTGTGTATCTTACTTTGTTTAGTGGACTTAATTAGGTGGAGTAATTCACAGTGTATTAGTTAAAAGTTTTGTATTGTTTGCGTATATGAATGGTATTTATTTCGGGGTGCAAATAATGGGGGTTGAAGTTCATTCGATTGCGAGCATTTAGTAGTGTTTTTGTTTTGTAACGGATCATAATGAATCTGTGTAATGCATAATAAATACGGTTATGTTTGTTATGGTAATTTGTAACGAAACATTCATTTTTGTTATCACGTGAATCGTAATGGCCAGAAATGAAATTACAGCAGGATTCATTTTCATGACAATTGTTGTGATCAAAATTTCTTCATAAAGTTATCCGATGCATTGTGTAAATACAACAATTTTGTAAATTTAAACTCATGCATTAAAAATAATATGACTTTCTTTCTTGCATTTGATTATACTTTTATTGCAGTACTTAAATTTAGATTTGAATTACAATGATAAGCTTCGAAAGGATAATTGCATGCAATTTTCTTCATTTTATGTAAAGGGAATTGTTGGTATGAACGTTTTTATCCTAATCCACTTATATTACCCGTGAAAGTAAAACATTGAATATATGATTAGGTTAACTGTTACTTATTTGTATTGATTATGTCGATTAAAATGATGTAATAAATCTTGCTACTTGTGGGGATGCGGAGAAATAATAGTACAGGCTGAAATTAAAATGTACGGCACAAGAGTTTCGAAAGCTCTTAACATTACCTGAGTGCTCGATGCGTGAATAGGTAATTTTTTGTGTCGATTGGTAATAAAATAGATACGTTCAATTCACTTCTATTATTTGTACTGGATACGTGAATCGGCTGGATGAAATCGACTTTAGAAAAAACCTTTATGGTTTTTCGATTTGTATATGTGTGGAAACGAGGGAGGAAATTCGAAAAAAATAATATAGATTGTTTTTTTTATTTATTTTTCTATTTAATTTTGGTAATTAAAGTTTGCGTATGTAGACGCGGGTAGAATCAAGTACACATTGTAGATTTAACTATAATTGTTTACTGCTTAAGAAGGAAAATGATTCGAATTATGTTAGATCAACAATACGACGTCCCCTAAACTATTTATTAAGTTTACATTCAATGTGATAACTAAATAAAATATTGAAAGTACATATTTGTTTTGGTTACTTGTTCAACTGTAAACAAAATTACTACTGTTGCAAAACTGAATAGAATTGAAACATGTTCTTTGCTATTCAACATTCACGTTTGTGAAACACAAATTTAAATATTTGAAAACACGACACACTCGAGCAACATGATTAGAGCTTATTTATTAAAATCATATTTCAACAGACGCATTACACGTCCATGTGAACAAGTTATTTCACAATATGACAGTTCAACCGGTTCAACGCGGTTCAACCAATGCCGTAGCAAAAATGAAAATGGAATCAAATAATGTATTCTTTCATACAAAGCCGGGAGTTCTAACAAAAAAAGTCTTCAACAGATAGCGAATATAACTAAAATCTGAGCTTCGGTGTTCAACCTCGCCGACGTAGTTTATGTGTTTTGCGCATGCAAACAGGGTGCCGGGTTCCATGTACGTGCTACCTTGTATTATAATAAAATACATAATGCCACTAAGCCTTGCGGGAGGGCAAATAGAGTGGGAGTTAAAATTATTTTCGTCTGCCATCATCTATCTACAGGTGCCCTGATATCATTGCAGTGAAAAAATATTGAGGTTACGTTGCTAATAAACAATTGGGGAAATTACATAATCTGTAAACATGCTCTTTATTGACTTATTGATGAACAGACTTTATAGTTTTGTGTATAAATAATGTGCTTGTGTATATTTTATTTCACTTGCAAATTATATTTAATAACAAAAATTGAGAAATCGTCAAACTAATTGAAAATATAGTCGATAGAGTTGATGTGAACGTCATTGGTACGATGGTTATAAAAACATTTTTATAAACTTTGGTGCCGATAATATTTGAAATTGGCGATATAATGTTGTTCTCCCTTTGATAATCAAAACGTATGGCAATTAATGCATTAATTGAACTTATCAGACTCCAATCCTTCATAATTGATAACTAAAAACTCACATCTACATAATTAAAAGCTCGCATCCTATAAACCATGCTTGTCCACTTTTCAAAGAAATTATTTACAGTTTTCTAATTAAACTCGGTAGCTCTAACCATAGATGTGATTATTTATTATTCTAATCTCAACTGTAGATAGCGCTTCAGAAAGCATAATATCATTTTGTATCTGCACATTTTTTGTGTGTACTGAAATGATGTTTTTTTTTAAATTTTTCTCGTCTAATTAAAATGTAAACTCCCTGACCTCTTTAGGAATCATACGAAATAAAGAATTCTTTATTTCAATGATGTGGTCCCTTAGTTCAATATTTAAAATTTCAGGGAGATCGCTTTTTGTTATTACTTTTGAAATTTTTCACAAATGTTGGGCTTTTTCTACCCAATCTGCATTTCAAAGTATCTTTTGGAACGCCACAAATTCGACATGCGTCATTTAATCCAACAGTTTTTTTCTTAGAGATTCAGTGGTGGGTTTCATACTCGCCTCATTCCAAGAATAAAATTTTATTTTTTTTCTTTGTCGACATTCTGAAAAATTTAAAAATAAAATAAATAATTGTTGAAGTAGGTAACCTGTTAAAAATATTTAAGTATTTAAGTACAAGTACTTAACAATCTAAAACGAAAAAGGCGGGGCGTAAAACAACAAAAAGTGGTATAGATTGTCTTATTCTTCAAAAAATTAGTAACCACAGAGGAAAAAAACATTATCATTACGAAATCCTGTCTAAAAAAGTTCTAGTTAAGAAATATATTCTATTAAAAAGTTTCTTCGATTGGACGGGTCCATTGATAGCGTCATCGTTTACGTCCATTGGTAGCAACTAGGTAAGCAAAATAAAAGTGTTTTTTTAAAGGTGATGAATTAGGAACAAATAAAAACTTACACGATCTGCTAATATAATCTAATAAAGTCATTAAACACACAAAAGTACGATGATACTTACATCAGTTTTTCGGTAGCTCGATTTTAATATCCGGGTTGCCCTAAACACAATTACACATATCACTTCCTTTTGCGTATCGTGACGGGATTGAGGTTTCGCGAAGACACACCGAGTGCAACCCCGTTGTTTAGCAACGTACTGGACCAGTTCTAACGTACAAAGTTTTTGAAATATTTAGGCGGTCCGTTGAAGGCGCCGGTCCATTATTTGCAACTTTCCCCTGTACAAAGAAATGTAAATTAAAAAACCCATGTAATTATAATGTGTTTCTTTTAGTATATTTTGTCCACTCATTATATCAGATTGTCCACTCATCACATCAAAAATCACACAACATTACGTTCTTGATCCAAAAAAAAAAAACAAAAAGAATTACTTACATTAAAGCAATCTTGAAACTTTCCCTTTGTATAATTTGGAACACTGACTTGGCTTCAAGATTTTAAAAGTCGCTTATAGGTCTGCTTTCGGCTTTTGTCCCGTGTTCATCGCTATATGTATTTATTTCGTGTACTTATTGCCCATAACTGCAATTTCCTCTCTGTTTTAAAATGAAGTTTCGCCATTATTAGAGCCAAACTTCTTCGCGTTGAATTGAGCGTTGTTACGAACCATTTAGTTAACAATAGTGCTCCATTATCTGTCATAGCTACGTTTTCACACCATTACTACGCGAAATTAATTTCTAACTATACACGAGCTGAAATAAAAACCATTGTATCACGAGAGTACCAACAGTAAAGCTTTTTAACCCAAGAATACCTAACAATAAAATGTTTTTTAATTAATGTTGTATGCAGTAAATCCCTGCATACAACATACGTACATTTTTTTTCATTTTATTAATAGATTAAATTTGTCACGTTCTCCTAATTTTGATTTAAATTCTATTTTACATGGTAAGAGACGCATAGACTCTGCACATTAAAATAGTTATTATATATGGTTTTTGCAAAATGTTTAACTATTGAAATACTTTCAACTTCAAACATACAAATTCATTAAGCACACAAATATTTCACAGTCCCAGGAATATGAGGAAAGAGAAAATTATAGCTTAAAAACATGGTATTCTTATATAAGTTTTCACTCTTTATAGAACTAAAGTAAATTGCTTGTATGAACCAAGTCCATAAAATGGGATAAATATTTTTGCATTATACAATTAATGTCATTAATATCCCTCGTCGACCTACTATGCCCGTTTAGAGCAGACTGTAAAGGGTATTCCCATATACTTTTGCATATATACATAGGAGGCTAACTACAGTTTGGATCCCACTGACAAGCGTAATGTATACAATAAACTTTGACTGGGAAGTTTAGTGGCGGAATGCTGATTATTCACAGTTTGAGTCATTTAAATTTTAACCCTTGCTAGTGTAGGAGAGTCGTATAATACATTCATGAAGCTCTTGAACAAAAACCATTACAACTCTTGCTTTATACCTATACTTTGGCATGAGATTCCTTTTTTACATTATTTCTTTAGTACATGGTATATTTTTTCGTTATATGCAGAAAAGAAACGAATGTCAATTCACTATAATATGTATCCTAACAGCGGTTATAAACAATTTAATAAACTTGCACTTTTTCTGAATACGTAAAGAGATAGGTTTCTTTACAAACTGCACAAACAAAGTCACGAATTTCATAGTTACTACAAAAAAATCGTATTTTTAATAAGAGGTTGAACAAAATATTTTGTGTTGCAAAATGTCTTCAGACTTGAATGCAATCTTTCTATAAATACATAAATAAATAAAAGAGCCTTATGTTAATCTAGATGAATTCCATTAATCAATGTTCTATTTCAGTAAGGTACTAATATCATTTTATCTTCACGAACGGTTAGTAAAACGGTGTCCGGTTAATAAATCAGTGATCGCGACCGTGAGGTATCGGTGATGTTCGGTGTATCATTTCAATATCAGGATCATTACTAATAATTTTAGAACACTGATATCAGTGTCTGGTGTAGTTTTATATACAAATAGGAAGCATGTATGAAACGAATTTTAACTCCTTTTCGTGCAGATAATTTTCACATGTATCAAAGAAAAAAACACATAATTTTTTTCATGTATCAAATTAAAAACAGTTATTTAAGTGAATGAAACTTTTAGGTAAATATATATTAACTGGATGTAGAATATTTTCTGGATATTTATGGATATTATATTCATGGATAGAAAACTAAATGATTTCATATTTTCTTGTTTCCTAAATATGCTAAATAATTATTCTTTTCACATTCCCATTTTCCTAATGGCATAGATAATTTTCCTAAATGTACACTTGAAAAAGTTTATCTTAAAATTAAAGTCAATCTTTCATTTACCAACTAACAGAAAAATACATTGGAGACGATGAAATAAAAACCTGCATTGTTATAAATATTTATTTGTAGAATTATGTAACTCATACATTGTACTCATGCTTCAGAATTGTTTGTCGTTAATGAAAAAAATCCGAGAAATCTTTCAGAAAATGATTTTACCCGCTTAAGAAATTGATCTTTAACAGGACTTTGTTAAACAGTTTCTTTTAAGCACGGAAATTATGTCAGAAAAACTTGTTTCAGGATAATAAGGAATTTGATTACGTGAGGAAATATCATTAAATTTAAAGTTCTTTTCCGCGACTTTACACTAAAGCGAAATGGCAGAAATCGTCACGTAAGGAAAAAGCCCCCTCCATGGCTCCTCCAGGCAACCATTCCCTCTCTTTCTCTCTGTACCTTTCTATTATATACAGTTATATGTGTATGTGTTCGTGCGAGTATCAACATTCGAGCAGCAAGCACTGTGCGCGGTCTGTATAAACTCAATTGTATTCTACGGACTTTCTATTGTAAGTCAATCATCTGCCAGATCTCTGATCAGTATGTATTTATTTGCATAATACATTATAAATTATTGTTATATCATTTACTAAATGATAAAAAATCATAAGTTACTAAAAAAAAATTAAGTAAATTCATTTATTAACAATATTACTTTATTATTTATTAAATACTTAAAATATATAAATTACAATAAATTGCAAGCATACGAATTTATTTTCGTTGTTAATTAAATTTTATTTCGATTATTAATTTTAAGTATTTTGTCATTGCTTTTTTTTTAACTCACACGGTATTCCAATTTCATAATGGAAAGTCTTTTCAAGAAGATTGAAGTCAATTCTGTTCACCTTTGTGTCCATCACAAAATGTTCGTAGATATATTCCAAGAGTATATTTTTAAAACTTATTATTAGAAAGAAGTATGATATCTTATTCATTAATTTATCTAATTAATTTTAGTTCTGCGTCTTAAATTTCAATTTTTGTACTCATCGAACTGACTACAGTTTCTAATTTAAGCTATATTCGCAGTTTTTAACCCCTCAAGCGCCACACTCATAACGCACCAGCCCGCCGTTTCGCCGGTATTGACAACATTTTACTTAACTCCGAATTTGGTATACAAATGAAATAAGTTGAAGCATTTATGACATACATATGTAGTTCTGAGTTTAATAGCTAATGAAAATTGTGGAAAAATCGAAGTTTTCCTAAGAAAAATTCTCATAATTTTTTAAATTACATAATAAATTGCACCTAATAAACGAAGGTAAAAATAATACTTAAAATTGTATTCTTACAAAAAAATTAACTTATCTATCCATTTTGGCGAACCATTTACAATCCTTCCGAAAATACGTCACTCGAAAACAAGACACGGAGGAAGTTACTGTAATCTAATTGAATGCTTAAAATTAATGGAATTACTTTATTTTCAATCGAGAGTTCTTTGTGCAATTCGGGTTAAGGCAAAGGTAATTTCCTAGAAATATTCTAAAAAATTAACATATATATAGAGAGGTGGATAGGTGCATTGTTTAAGTTTGTCTGGTCTCATTACTTTTATTTCAAACATAATTTGTAACTTCGCTTTTTTTTATTTTTGAGAAATTTGTTTAGTATAAAGTCTTTATGTAAACGTGGTTTTTATTATGTAATATGATAATTTTGTTATTTTTGTTATATCATCACACGGGCGAGTTAAAATAAAATTTATTTATTTACAAGCTTCAACAACAAAATTGTCGATTCTTTACAAATAATAGAAAAATATGTTTTTTACGTGCAGGATATATAATTATATATGACGATATAATATGTGATATATACATATATCTTTTATACAAATTATACAGAATAATCGCAAAAGTATACCAACTAAAATAAAACAAGGAGAAATTTGTAACAATAACATTTTCCTAAATTTTTAATAATGAACCACATTAAAGTGTACTTTATATTTATTTCTTTCGTCAAAATGAAAAAAAAATTTTTTTATTTATATACACTTTTTTACTTTTTACATAAAATTTTATAAATTAGAATTTATATAGAAAATACATAACGTTACATGTAACCGATATATTTTAGATTAATATGCCATACTGTGACGTTATATCCTTAAATAGTCTGAAAGAGTGAATAGAGAAAGAAAGTTGTAAACAAGCATTTTATTTCCCAAGAATGATTTATTGTTCTGTTTTTAACTCATTTTCATAACGTCTTGGGTATGTTATTCAATCTCTTAATTAAAGTTATGTGGCACATAAGAAACCTTGAGTATATTTTGTACTTCACGGGTTATTATAATATATTCGGGTTATAATCAGGTCATTTTTCGGGACCCATTTCTCTTGCATCTTATATCTAAAAAAAACTAACCGAAATTGTAAAAAATATGTAACAAAACGACTTCTACATTAATTTTACATCCAAGACAATTGTCACTCACAATTTTTATACCTTTTGCTTCAGGGTTTAATTTGTTCTCCTAGTTATTAATGGCCCAAAATAGGACGAGGGTGAGAACTTATGAAGTCATAACTCATGCAATTTTCACGTACGGTGTTGACAGTGCGCATCAGCATGAACTTATTTAGCTTATTTTTTTCGAATTTTACATTATTTGAATTCTTGTATTAATTGACCTTTTAATTAACAATGCATATGTAATTAATTGACATCCTCTCTTACAATTTACTACCTATTTCCCGCAGTCATGTTTGAATTATACGATTTGTTCTTAATTACCTTCCAAAAGAAACATTTTCCATACGGTTAATTTCCTAAACTAATAAGTTGATTTATTATGTTTATGGAAAACGTACAACACTACCAAAAATATAATAAAAGAAGTCAAATTCGACAGAAAAAAGTGGGTTTTTGGCATCCCCGATAAAAGAATTGAGCTTTAAATATGGACCAAGTTCTAATAAAGTTCCTTTAAATAAACCTGAGGCAACATATAAGATAATTAAGGCAAAAATTCTTGCTTGTTTACTGCTATATATACCACTTTTAAGATTTTATAATTTATAATACCTACATATAAATGACTCGTGGTGAAAATACACAAAGTAGCAGAGCAATAATTTTTATTTTTAAATGCGCTAATTTGCCGCTTTGGTTAAGAAACGCCATACGATATGAACTACAATGCTACCGGAAATGTCGGGGATAGAAAACCACGTAAGCTCAACCATCTACAGGCAACCATTTTCGTAGCGCCTAACTCATCGTTGCGAGACCTTCACCTACACTGGTGTTGACAGCTTTGGCCCATATGTTGTCATCGTTAGGCAATTTGAAATTATCCGACCTAGAAATAAAAAGGGATAGAAAATGGAAGATGAAGGATCTAAGATCCATTAGAAGATGAAGCCTCGATACATTTTCTTCAGTGGAGGATACCGCCTAACGCACCGTTTATGCGCGGGGCTTGGAATTGCTTAGTCCGAAGCATAAAGACTACTTTACATACCATCCTACACTAGAGCGTACCGTAGGAAAATGTGCTAGTCACGCTACTTGTAAAAGCGATCAACAATCGACCACTAACTTATATATTGTGGTTGCATTCGTTTACCTGAAATAAAATTACCTAGATTTGATGGTAATTATCTTACATGGTTGTAATTCAGAGATACATTTGATTCGTTAATTAATTTAAACGCGTCAATGCCGGCAATAAGTAAATTTAATTATTTAAGTTCTTCATTGGAGGGCGGAGCGAGAGTAGTAATACAATCCATTGAATTTACAACGATAAATTATAAAATTGCTTGGGATCTCATTTGCGAATGATGTAATAAGGTTAACGTACTCATAAAAAAAGGGTGCGTGTACTTATGTACGCGCGTGAGTAGTTATACTTCTTTGGCATCAATAAATAATACATACGGAGAGATAACCTCAATTATATTGGAGCACTTGAAAAATCTATAAACACAATTTTTTCACTAATATTTACGAATAGTAAATATATTAATCAGAGATTGAATTTAAATTACTACTGAATATAATTTATCAGCACATATATAAATCGCATTCATACGAAATTAAAACACGTGTGTAAATGTAGACACTAGAAACATGTAGATAAATACTATGAATATGAAAACAGTGAACAGAGGCGACGATGGTGCCAATAGCTTTTGTTTCGATACTGCAATCGCTGCAACTTCATACTGTAACTTTTGTGTGACGAATCTTAAAATTTCACTCTCATCATTTTTTCATAACACGCCTGAAGAAGAACTTCAATTAAAAAACATTTTAAATAATTATTTAGCATTGGAACTCTAAGACATGAATCTCATAGAAGCCTTCGTTTAATTGCATATCATATTAAAAAAAAATTATGCTCTTTAAATTTATCAGGTCAACCTATTAACAAGTGGGATACGTTAATGATATACAGGTTTCAACTAAATTAGATACTGTAACCATTTTCAAGTGGGAAAAAGTTAAATATAACATGAAGGAATATCTTTCTTTAAATGATTTCACGATGTTTTTACGTAATCGCGCAGTTAGCTTGAAACGTCGTACTTTAGTAAAAATAATAGTGCAAACAATACGCATCAAGATCATTTTAAAATGAATATAAATAATATTGAAACAAAACAATCATTAAAATGTTTTTTTTATCATTAAGTGACAATGAACTCCCTTGCAACAAACCTGTTTATCGATATTGTAAAGGCATAATATTTTCGATTGTTCTAATTTTAAAACTTTGAGTCCTGAAAAAATAAATAGTGAAGTATCTAAATTAAATTTATGTTTGAAGTGTTTTAAAAGGGGTGTAACTCGTCACAATGTTCTCTTCAGATCTTGTCGAATATATAAACATAGATTAACACATTATTACATTTAAAAAATTCTAAGCATGAAACGTCAGATAATACAAATAACGTACCTGTACAGTATTTATCTGTTAAATATTGAGTTTGTTACAATAAACAAGTACTTCTGGGTGCAGCATTAGGTAAGTTAAATAATATCGCGATAATATAAATTAAATAATAAAAACCTTACATTGCTTGGGTATTACTTGAAGCAGACAGTCATTCATACTTTATAACTGAAAACTTAAAAAGAAACTGAGCTTTATTCCACATTATACATAACAAATTTGTGTTTCCGGCATTAATGACTTTAAACTTAACATTTCTGAAAGCGTTGATATTAACGTACGTTCTTTGATTAATATATACTATTTTAACGTTAAATATTTGGTAATCCCTAAAATAACAGGTCAATTGCCAAATTCTTCAATTAAATCTTCACACTGTAAATATCAAATTCCGTCTGATATTGCCATTATGTTAAGACTAATAGGCTCGTATTTTACGAGCCTATTAGTCCTGAAAAAAAACTATTAGGACCAAATTCACCAACATTACAAAATTTAAAGCTTGCCTGATTGGTAGTTGAACTAGTAGGCGGCGGAAACAATAATACAAAAAATATTCAGAATAATTTTAGTTAAGATAAAAATAAAATTGTTCCTAAAATTTCTTTCGCACCTAAATATAAAATACGTGAAAAACGTTTTATTAATTATAAAACTAATCGTTTTAATGACAGTGGACTTTTATTTCGTGAGCCGTTTCGTGGGTCGTACAAAACAGTGGTAGACCCATACTTCACTTCTAAAGTTAGATTTCTGAATTTAGAGATCAATTTCAGTAAAACATGAATAGGAAACATGAGTTTAAACATTTCAAAGAAAGGAAAAAAATTACAATTCATTAATCTTAAATAGTCATGATAACAATCTAATCTTTAATTTAGAAAACTATTCGGTTTCATTTAAATTCAATAAATGCAACTTATAGGTAAATATTCATTAAGTAATAATTTTAAAGAAAAAAATATCAAACAAAAGATATCTTTATCGAAAAGAGAATTATTTCTAAATAAATTAAGGTTACTTGTACATGGAAAATAATTAAATTCAAATTCTTCTTTATTACCGTTATGCTCTTACCAACATTAACTATAAAAACAATAAAGGGCTTCTTGATAATATGCATAAGTTTACGCGGCTCTTAATGGGACATGTATATATACGGCTGAAGCATGCCGGTCTACAATTGATTCTAAGTTCTGTGTGTGAGAAATATTGACCTTTGAAGGGTAAACTTCTAGCGCGAAGAGTAATAAAACAGTGCATACTTTGTACGCGTTTACGTTGTAAGGTTACGGAGCAACTAAATTATCTTAATTAAATTATAGAAATGTTACCTTAGTTTATTTATATGTTTTTCAACCAAAGCAATACATTTGAAGTGGGCCAGTGATCTCACTTTAGATGCATTTGTATCATATTTGCCTAGATTTATATCACGTTGAGGTAAACCTCACACTATTCAATGTGATAATGGACGTAATTTTGTGGAAGTAAATAATTAATTGGATAGAATTCTTAAGTCATCTGAATTAGTAATAAACACTTTCGCGTTAAAAGAAGGCATTAATTTTACGTTCATTCTCCCGTATTCCTGTGGTTTATGAGAAGCGGGCGTAAATTCAGCGAAATATAATTTAAAACGTATTATGATCAAAGCTAATTTGACTTATGAAGAATTAGAAACGTTGTTCGTGCAGATAGAAGCTGTCCTTAATTCCCGTCCACTCGCTGCCTTATCAATCAATCCTAACGACCTGTCTTCCTTAACTCCAGGGCATTTCTTAATTGTTCAACCTCTCAATCAATCCCTAAGCATCCAACCCTAAGCATCCAACCAGGTATGAGCGCATTGAATACATTTCTGGCTCAGATGGATTAGCGACTTGACCGAACTACAGCATTCCACCAAATTGCGTCCTCCACAGCTATTAGTGCGGGTCGGCGACCTAGTAGCCCTAAAGTAGAATAACACGCCTCCACTTAAATTGAAAATGAAACGGGTCGTCAATCTATTTCCCGGTCAGGATGGTCTTTGCAAAGTGGCCGATTTCAGGACTAGTAGCGTTATCGAGCGAAGGGCACTCAATCGGGTCTGCCATCTTCCTACTCTGCTGCTAGGGGTGGAGGATGTTCGCGCCACTGTGCAGCAAGCCCGCCACGTAAGCACGGACAACGATCATTTCAGCTAATCAAAGCACAACGCGGCTTTAACGTATTGCATTTCTTCCCTACCGACCACTGCACTTTCGGCTCTGGACGAGGCAACATCAGCGTGGGCGCGTCTTCACCTTTTAATATCTTGATACTTTGAACTTTGAATTTATACAATCTTTTATGCTTTACATTTTATATTACATACTTTACAGTTTACATTGAGTTTTTTTATGTTCGCGTGTGCGTGTATATTTGGTGAGAATACGATATGACGGGCGCGGATTCACCTAAACTTCAAAGAAGGTACTCTCAATTATTAACATATTTCGAGTGTCAGTTATAGAAGCGGGGCTCTATCAATGTTCAGTTTATTTGAGTCATCATTACTGTAAAAGTGAAAATGGATATTTAAGTCAATGATATATTCAGGAATCTGCTTAATTTTGACCACTCTTTCATCATTGTGAACATACCCTAACATTCCAGTAGAAACGTATTTTACGAACCGGACTTGTAAAAATTACGTTAATTTTTGCTGGTGTAACACGAATTCACTAAGTATCCCCATAAACACATATCTTATATTAATTTAATTCAAACGTTATATTTGCTTACTACATAGTGTGTAAAATTTTTAGTTTTTATTTATCGTGTCTCAGCTATATTCGTTAATATTTAAGTTACATTAAAATAATAATTTTGTTCAATATTTTAGATAGCGTTATATTTTTTGACATTAATTTCCACATAATGACTTCATCGGTACATACAACATTATAACGATTGTAAACCTTGGTTTTTGTAATTAATTCAGCGTACTGAATCATTTTTATAATCATTATTCCGTGTTTTTAATTTGATTACAGAAAACCATTTACTTTGGCTAAAAATATTTTGCCAAGAATTAGGATTAATGTAAAAAGGAAATAAAATTTTAATTAAATATATATCTTAAGGACGATTTATAATATTTAATAGCATAATTTAAGATATTTCTGAAAACATATCCGGTAACGTTATGCTCTGAATGCTTTTATTTTGTAATAATTGTAACCTTCCATTGTTTTTTCCCTGCATTTCTTTTTAACCTGCAGTATTCTGATTATTTTTCCTAAAATATATCAATTATATTGATATTTCTACATTTAGTAAGTTATTTTCCAGCGTGATATTTCCTTGAACCTAAATTTTTAAATTATTTAATATTTATTACCATTCGTACGATTTATCATTTTTTATATAAATATTCCTTATAAAAAATATACGTTATAAAAAAATCTGGTTTAAAATTAAATTTGGGAATGAAAGGAGAAAAGTTGAAAATTTGCATAGACCTTTATTTTGGCGATCTAAAGAATGAAGATGGGTTGACAAACTTCATAAAACATCGTTTTCCGTAGTAAAAATATCAAGGATCAGGTTACGAAAATAATTTTTTTGGCAAATAAATCGCTTTCTGTATCGAATATAATTTAAGATTTTTTATGGTTTTACATGTAAAATTGGAAATCGATTAATCGTCTTTGAGATATTCTATAAATCACTCACACACACACACACACACACACACACATATATATGAATATATATATATATATATATATATATATATATATATATATATATATATAGTTTGGTATATACATTACGTAAATTTAAATAACCAACATTTTTATACGTAAGTGTGTAATGAAAACTCATAGGGATCCTACTCGTGTGTTATAGGTTCATTTGATTTGTTTCTAACAACAATCGTTGAAACTCGAACCATCATTATGACAGTGGACATGGAAAATATAAAAGAAACCCTGAAGAAATATTTATATTTAAGCACGAAGAATGCCGTTAATAATTAAATATTAATACAGTTGTATACCTTTTGTGTTAAAAATATTTGATCAGTCCTTTGTCGATCCTTTTTAATGGAAAGAAAGTTTTAACTTTTTATAGAATAAAACAGTATATTTTAAATATATCTTAATTATTAACCTCGGGCAAAAACACAACTACTTGAGTTAAACGACGAAAAGTAATGAAAATAAAGCTGATAAATCAAGAAAAATGTCATTATGAAATTGTTTAAAACAATGTTAGCCAGGCATAAAGATTAATATTATTGAATATTAAGTTTATAGACCGATCTTACAACAAACTGACTAGCTACTTGTCTAAGCTCTACTCAATAAAAAAAAACTATGATCGATATAGTTTTTAATCGCTTTTTACACTATATGGGTTTAAACTGCTAATATTTTTTCTATATATATATATATATATATATATATATATATATATATATATATATATATATAATTTATTCGACTTTAGTTGATCTCAAAATTTTACGACCTAATCTTTTAATGTAAAATCATTTGTATTAGTCTATGATGATAAGTTTAATTATATTTTCATGTGGATTCTTAAGCTCTCAACGATATTTTTTACTAATTTCAATAAAGCTGGAATGGCTCAAAAGTTTAACTGTCACATATACATTCGACTGTCTTCACTTGAGTCGTTATTGTTCATTGTAAAAATGTTCCAAATAAGAATATAACATACTCTATTAACTGATATACTATAAATTAAATGTCAATAAAAAAGTCCTATTATTGGAATAGTTTTCTTGTGTATTCTAACATACAAACCATACGTTTTTAAAGTATTCTATTGCACTTTTTTGTAAGTTATACCATAAGAAAGAAAACATATTACTTTATTTGATTAGAATATCGTTATAAAAAATATTTAGTCGTTAATTAAAAAACATCATTTGTTCAATTCACACGTGGTAGAAGTGAAACCTTCAAAAATTTTAAATTTTAATTTTTAAGTTTAATATCAATTTTTAATTTTGATAAAAACTAAAATAATTAGAAAAGTTTTTATAATTAATAATACGTAAATAAAATTGATAAATTTCATCTAATTTTATAACTAAATTAAATTAATCTCTTATTTAAATTTTTTACACATCAATTTTTTTTTTAATTCAGGAAATGATCGAATACACACAAATTTAAAGTTTATGAAAATTTACATACAAGTACTCACAATCATTATTCACAATATCATTTTCAATTGCGCACATAAACACGTATTAACACACGTACATTGCTGACACCCAAGTAAACTCTCGCTATGCCTTGGTAAACACGAGTGGAGGGGGTACAAAGCAGAGCACAAAAAGAACCACGAACATAAGAAACACTGTATAATGCTTCCTATCTCATTTTCTCCCACGTTAAATTTTATGAATTTATGTGTCTGTCTCTTTTTCGTTTCATCGACTTTCAAATCACAACGATGCTAAAGAAGTTTTCACTTCAAAATCCTCGTATGTACTTCTTTGCTACATGCAAACACTTTAAACTACGATAAGAATCCTATTTCCTTTTATCATGCCTTTTAAAAATGCAATCTTTTTAAATATATTAAGGAAAAATCATAAAATCATCTGTTTATCATTAATTTTATAGTTCTGATTTCTCACCCTTCTATAAATTTAAAATTACCGCACTAGCATGTATTGAATACTAAGTTATTCAACTAACTAGCGAGTCATCTGCTATTAGCAAGTGGCAAGAAGCAGCCTATACCAGTCATTTTTTTAAATTAGTCTAGTTTACTTCCACCTAGATGGCATTATTATTGTTTAATAAAAAAGATACCGTTGTATTAATTCATTTTATATTCTCGACAATATTCAGTTCAACGTTACAACGTAAAGGAAATTTTGACACCGATTCACATATAAATTTTGGCCGCCCATATCATGATCTACCGTTTATGACATTGAATGATGGTTCTGCCAGATCTAATAATCTTAGCTCGTCACAATGAATTTCTCGCTAGCAACAGGATTAATCAATGAAGACCTGCAAAAAATTAAATTAAATCTCAACTGCAGCATCGTGTAAATGATGTGTATAAAATATTTTCTAGACCGCTGCGAGAATATTTCGGTTAATAAAAAAGACTTCTAACACATGACCATATTATTCGACCTAATTCTATGTACATATAAAACAATTTAGGTTTTTTCTTTCATCGTCTCTAATGAATTCTTCTGTAAGTTCATGTATGTTGACAAATAGTTTTAACATTTGTAGAGAATTAAATTTTCATGCTTTAGTAATATGAGGGTACTTACGGCACGGTATTATTCGTTTTTAAAAACAGAAGATTTGAAATGGTCATAGGAAACAAACGAATAAGAAATGACTGATTTTTCTGTACATAAAGAAACCATCTATATATTACCAGATTTTTAGTTAAAAAGTTAAAAATTGTTTGATATGTAAAAGCCTACAAGCCTATGAATTTACTTACTAAGAACATTGCTTATCCAGTAAATTATTCTACGTGTTTCATTAATTTAAAAAACTATTTTAAATTTAAAAACTAAACGGCAGGCCATTCTAGAGCCTAAAATGGAGTTAAGCTTTCTTGAATATATATATATATATATATATATATATATATATATATATATATATATATATATATACATACATATATGTATATATACATATATATAAATATATTTTTTTTATTTAGACAAATCTACAATATCATAACGCTGACGTTGTTGTCCTAAAGTTACCAACTACATGATCCTAATATTAAAATGATACGCCGAAAATAACTAAGTCGCAATGTAAATGATGCCGTTTTACGACCCGTTTCATCACATCCAGCCCACTAGGCATCCTCTGTTTAAAAGAAATAAACCCTCCAAAACTTTTGTAATGCTCTTCTTATTGAAGTTTGTTCACTAAAAAACATGTTCGCTGTTCGTCACATTATTGCAAAACATTTGGTTGTTATTGCCCAGCCATTTAAAAGAAATATAAAGAGTTGTATCTGACTTTATAACTAATATAAAAAAATCCTATTCTCTAGAGAAATAAAAATTTTTTAATTATATGTCCTTTTCTGTTACCAAAAAATATATGTGAAATATCTAAATTGTACACTTAGTGTTTGCCTTTCACACTCGTTGACATGTTTTCCATCTTTATGAAAATGTTGCATCTAAAATTGAAGAAAATTTTCAAGATTAATGTGTTTTGTAAAACTCCATTTTAACAGAAAATAATTGTTGTATATTAGCAGTAATTGTGACTTTATTTATTTAAAAGAGGCCCATTTCTCTACCTAAACAAAAGAAAATGTAAGTCTATTAAACTGAACACAATCACAATTGGGATACATTTTAATAGGAAATTACTATTTCTATTTATCTACAAGGTTAAAATATACCATGAATTTTAGAAATTAAAAAAAAATGAATGTCATTTCCTAACAGTATGTATACGGCAAGAGTTTTAATGGATTTTACTTTAAAAATTTCATGAATATTTTATATCATTTTCGTACACCAGCGAGGGTAAAAGTTTAAACGATTTAAACTTTAAATAATCAGCATTCCGCCACAAAACTTCCCAGTTAGAATATATTGTTACCATGAGGGTCGACGGAGTGACCCAAAGAGTAGTTCGCCTCCCATGTGTAAGTTAGTTTTACACGCGTTAGTATATGAATGACATTCGAAAGTATATGGGAATGCCCTTTACAGTGCACCCTAAACGCGCACATAAAGTCAACGAAGGATATTAATGACATCCATTATATATTGTGAAAATATTTCTTCTATTTTGTTGATTAAGTTCATTTAAGCGGCGATCTTAAGTATTCTAAAGGGTGAAAACTGCTTTACGTGAACCGTGCTTTTAAACTATAATTTTTGTTTCCCTTACATTTATGGGGCTCACAAAATGATGTCGGCGTAGTCACGGTGTGAGAACGTAGTCATATCAGATTGCCGAACACTATCTGATAACTAAGCAGTTCAAACTTCGTTCAATTCGACGCGAAGAGGTTAATTGTTATGGAACTCGTTTTAGTTACAAATTGCAGTGGAGTTCGATAAGTTTTATTAATGAATTAATTCTTAGAACCCTTTGGTTATCAAAGGAAATACATTATGTCTTCAATGGCAGTTCGAATATTATCGGTTTCAGAGAGTATATAAAAATGTTTTAATAGCAGTCGCATAAGTGACATTCACATAAGCAATTATTGGCGGTATTTTCATTTTGTTCCATAATTTATAAATTTTTTTATAAACATGATTTGCTTGTAATTCTTTTATATAGAATCCTATAAACTCTGCTCCACAATTATTTAATAAATCTGTTCAACAATGATTTAATGACTACAAATTATGCGGTTTTGTCGTGACGTTTCCCAACAAAGTAACCTCAACATTATTTCACTGCAATGACAATATGAAACCTGCAGGTAAATGATGGTTGACAAAAATAATTTTAACTCCAACTCTATTTATCCTCCCTCTTGGTTTAGGTTAGTCGCTAAGCTCAGGTTTTATTTACATTCGCTATCTGTTGAAGGTTTTTCTTGTTAGCGCGCCTAGCTTAGTATGACAGAATATATGATTTGAATGATAAGAGAATATATTATTTTCATTTTGGCTGCACTTTATAAATAAGCCTTAACTTTATGAATAAGCTTTTAGGAGATGCACTTTTCATAAATAAGCCTTCATCACTTTGATCGAGGGGGTCATGTTTTCAAATATGTAAATTTGTGTTTGACAAATGTGCAGGCCGAATATAAATAAATTCGGCTCAATTCTAAACAGCTTTGTAACGGAATTATTTTTTTACAATTGAAAAAGTAATGAATATACATAGGTATATTAGTTTCGAATGTAATGTAAACCGAAAAATTTAAGAAAGCCGCGTTGTAGATCGGATATAATTCAAACAATTTTCTTCCGTTTACAGTAAAAAATATAATTAAATTCTGCAGTGTTTATTAATTTTAATTACAATTCATTAAGTCGCGGCGGAACAAGATATTTCACTTTTTAAAAATTTAAGAAAAATTAGGAATGACTTAATCCCAACAACATTGAAAAAAATTGTAGAGCGTACTTCAATAGTTCTCATATTTGTACATTGTTTAATTTCTGTCTAACTAAACTAAAGCAAAACTTTGTACGAGATGATCATAAAGAGACAACAGCACTCTCTGTTACATATTTGGTGGACATGTATATCTTAAATTGAAAATCGTGCCTGCAGTTGCAATTCAGCTTAGTCGAGTGAAAGAGCAATTTAGTATGTATAAATCACTGCTTCCAATTCAAAATGATCAAGTACAAAAGACAGCACTACAACAGGTGTGCTTATTTATTGTGACTTCCTATGTTACACCACGGATTTTTGCTATTCCGCCATAAAAGTGCCTCAATTGGATTCGGGTTCACTAAAGATGATGACAGTTAGGAACTTCACACAAAGCCAGCGTTCATGACATTAAACTGACGAGGTAGCATGCTTGTCTGTCACCAATGTAAATAGAGAAGTTAATCGGAATTCTGGAAAACAATACATTCTTTCGAAGGAAGAACCTCGATTCCCTGTGCTGGAATCGATTCCTTGTATAGGAAGGCCATTGTTACTTATCTTTTAAGACAAAAAATTATGAGTTTGCATCAGAAAAAGCAAAAATTTATTCATTCGTTTTAAAATTGATAATAGTATTCTCCATGAGTATAATTTTTTCTTGGGAACTGACATCACATTTTTGAAAGGCAAAAATAATTTCTCATAACTGACCTTCAGTAGTTGATATACACGAATGAGCTGTGTAATTATTGGTAGACTTTTATTGATTCATAATTACTACTAAGGAAGTAAAGTATCTCATCTCAGAAATTGAATAAAGATAAAAGAATTTCGTGCAAATTTCGTGTGAACTTGTGAACTGGAAAAGGAAAAAAAATATTAAGATTGCTTTATTAATTATGAGGAAATACTCAAAATAAAATAAAAATGAAAATGGACTGACAGATAAAAAGCTCTTAAGAAATATTTATTAGGCCCAAAGAGAGTTGATATCTTCGTCCGAACCGCAATCCTTACTCCAATGAAAGTGACACATACATTAATCCAATATTTAACGCACTTATATATATATATATATATGTGTGTGTGCATATATATATATATATATATATATATATATATATGTGTGTATATATATATATATATATATATATATATATATATATATATATATATATATATATATATATATATAACAAATACGCTCCAATAACCAAGTTTTCTGAAAAATATTCACTTGGTATCAAATGGTTCCATTATATGGAAGAATAATAAGTTAATGATAAATTGGAAGACCATTTTGAGATTTCTGACTGGAATTATAATCATCTCATTATTTCGAGAAAATTTAATAAACATTTAGGTACACGACTTTACCTTATCATATAAACCAATTATGTCCTATGTATAAATTGGGTTAATTTATCAAACCATATATACCAATTATTGACCATTTGAAGTAAAATATAACTAAAAATTTACGCAAAATTCCAGTTAATTTAAAAAGTGTATGACGTAATATAATTTATGTAACATGACTGATAGTTACTGGCAAGTAAAAAAATTTCCATTAAACGCTTTAAAAGGAGTCCAACAACAGGAGTACAAGTTTATATTGCAACAAAAAAATTATTTAATAACATAATCTCTATGAAGAATTAAAATAAATCTGATTAATCGCGAAAGCAGGTTAATTATAAACTAGTCGGTTGTAATTATTTTCTTTAGACTCCTGATTTATTTTCATAGACGACATAATAAAGGTAAATTTGGGAAAAATTACAATTTGTAAAAAAGTTTACGGATAAAAAGCCAAAAATAGACCAAGACCTGACAGCATATATGGAACCATAGCAGAGACAAACACTTTCAATCTTTTCGTCCTTACAATTTAGAAAACTTATGGAGAGATATAATACGTCTCATTTTTTTGCCAGGTAATGTGTAAATGAAAGGGAAATATAAGGCAATGTTTACAGTTAGATGAATTATTCTGAAGTCTTTCGTAAAATAAAGTATGATGTTTGTTGCACGCGATAATCTTCTGGTAGTTTGTGATCTAAAAATAAATAGAAATTTAAGAAAGGCAATAAAAGTATTAATTAATGCAAGAAAGAAAGGCAATACTAAGATTAACCATAAATGTACACAAGAGTATTCTATCGACACAATGCACGCAGATAATTTCATGAACACATTTTATTCACATAAAAGTTACGAAAAATAATGACTGCACTGGAAATAAAACCAATAGTTGGTTCACATAATATCATAACTATCATCATCGTTATCATTATTAAAACAATACCGAGGTCCATCATGGTCCGTTATGAAACCGTTATTGCGCTTGGATAGAGAATAAATTTTAATAATCGACGTTATTTGCCAGGGAATTTCCTTAAACCAATGGACGTAATTGTTGTGTCTTCATTCAGAGAAAATAATGTATGAATTAAAGTACAAGAAATTAATGCTCTCGAAACCAATCTGTGTTATATTATTAAGGGAATACATTAAATTAAGCATACTTACTTTTTTGTTTCAAATTAAAATGTATATAAATTGTTGTGTACGAATATTGAAATATTTTGATTTACAAGAAGAAGATTGAAGTATTAACGATATATTAAATTTTAAACGATAGTGGAAAATTAAAGTTTAATTTACGATTTGAGTGATTAGGCAAATTTTTCAATTGTGTTAGTAGATATAAAATAAAATGAGGGGAAATTATGCACTTTCTTTTTTTAATTTAATAGATGAATTTTTAAAAATAATTATAAATTAATTGCAAAAGTCGAGCAAATGATTTACATACATATTTTGAGATTCTTATATTATTATAACTTCTTTTTTCTCATAGTGTAAAACCTAAAATTAAGTTCCTGAAAAGAAAAATCGTATCCTTTTATATATATTACGTAGTATATCAATGTAATTTTCCATCGCCTTGCATTTAATTATGTTTGTTATATTCACTATATTATTTCATCGATATATATAATAAATTACATAAATTTTGATGTTTTACTCAAAATGAAATTAACGCAATTTAAATCTAAATTAATAAAAAATAAATTATTAAATGTTATTTCTAAAAAAACGCCTATTATTTATCTTTCATTAATTTGTCTTTCTACTTGATAAAATACCCTAATTAACAAAATTTCATCTCGTCTCATTATATTAATAAATTTTTAAATTACGAATTACGTAAAAAAGCGGAATGAGCAAAATAAATCTCGATAATGAAAGGACAAATATAAAAATAACTAGTTAAACGCCCCTTTTTCTAGAAAGTTATATAATTAACTTTTTCTAATTTGGACTTCTTTTCCATTCGCTTTATTTTATATAACAAAAATAAATAATGTGGTGCTATATTATATGATTATATAATGATAGTTATGAACGTATTCTTTTCTTTTATTAAATTGAAAAATATATGTTAATATAAAATACGTTATTTTTGTTATCCGACGTATATCCTACTTATTGAATCTTCATGCTATGACGTTCCCAAAGAAGAAACCATTTTACGCAAAAAATTATTATTTTTTTAAACATATTTTACATTAATATGAGATTCCTGGTATTCACATTATATATATATATATATATATATATTACTTGAAATTATTATGCACTTTGTGAAACATGTATATTGAAATTATTATGCCCTTTGTGAGATATTTTATAGCTCATGTTTAATTCAAATAAGAAATAACAAATGTCTGACTTCATACTTCGAAAAGAAAATAGAGCATGAAACATTACTATAGAATCGAATCGTCTTTCGACGTGTGTTTGAATATGAAATGTTGGGCGAATAATAGAGAATATAAACAAACTAGGTAATTGGTATAGATACATTTACAATCACCTTAACGAGAATTGTTTTTCTTTAATGTGGATTAAAATTCTAGTATTACTTCACTGATTTGTTTTGAACACTTATTGTTTCACACACGACCATCAGATATGCCTATAAAAATTTGTACGTGTAATCAACAAGTTTGTGTACGTACACTTTTATTCACCTTGACAAGAATTGTTCTTCTCTTTAATTCTCTTAATGTGTCCGAAGTAAGTCATTGAGTCAAATGATTTGTTTCCAGTTGCTATTTTATGAGGAGTGTAATAATATTGTTTCGTTTAGGGTCATTAGTTACATATAAACACATCCAATATTTTTCGACTTTTTTTGTTTTTTCCCTACATTCATTAAATATGTCAATTTTTTCAATATTTTTTCTAGTTGTCCAAAGTTTGATCTCGACACTCTGATATTTTTTTGTATAATAAATATATAATATTTTCGAAGAGCATATAATATTATTATATTTACAGCCGTTAAATCACATAACTACTGTAACTCTTTAAACACATTTATGTTGATTTCAATGCATTCTAAATAACTATTTCAATTTAAATATCCAGCCTATGTTATATAATTAATTACTCATAGTCCATTATAACATATCGAACAAGTCTTTAGAGTCCAGTTTAAACATTAAGACGGATACCTGGAGCAATACTTCAATCATGAATTTACAATGAAGCAATATATAATGAAACAAGGAAAATATATCGAATGCAGCCTTTGAGGATTAGCCTTGAGCTTTAGAGTATCCGTTGAATTAACAATGTCCTAAAGAGACCCCGTCACGTTTGTCCTACCGACCTGAAGATTGTTGTACGATGTACTTACCCTTTATTCGAGTCCTAATTAAATTACAATGTTAGGTCGGAGTATTGTGGGTTAAGTATTTAAAAATCCTTTTGAAACTCCAAATTTGCAGAGAAAGTGACGGTTTAACCACCGGGATTAAGGTTAAGGTGGCGTGAACTCCTTTAGTGTGTTACACCGCTGTTTAAATTATCTTACGTTTTAGTTAGATTTCATTAATATACCATTTGTAATAGGATAATGAGTCTGATAATGGTTCAAAGTGTCCGTTTCATTATGACCATAAAATGTTAATTTAGGAAAGAATTTAGGTGAATAAAGTGTATTTAATTCAGTTTAATGTTGTCCAAATAAGACTTGTGGTTTTCGCTTAATACTACTAAAAGGCGTAGGTATTTTGTTGTCAATCTTCATAGTCGTCTTAACTTTACGACTAAAACCCAAATAATTTTATTTGATTTTTTTTCTATATTGTTTTTTTTTTTAAAATAACATCTCTTATATATTTAATTATTTTTAATCATTATAACATATTATATCATTTAATTATATTCAGTCATATAGATAGTCATCCACATGTTGTATCCATACTGTTTTCACTGACAAAAAGTCGGTAATACGTATGAGAAAACATGATTTTACGCAATCTTCATGTTAAAAAGGGTATTTCATGCTTTTTTCCTTTATATTTAAGGTTCTTTAGTGAAACAAAGAATCCGCATAATTTCGTCATATCTGTCCATCTGTCACAGCACCAATTTCTGTATTTTTAAAAGAGAGCGGCGAAAACGGGCTTGACCTAAATACGCACATATTATATTTTTGAATTATAAAGAATCACAATGAGGGAAAAAGTATAATAAAATATATAACAACTTTTTAGAAACGATTACAACAGTAATACACTTTGCTTTTTCTAATGGTTGCAACCATTGCTTAAATCACATGAATGTCTTTTCCGCTCTTTTCGCGTTTTCCATTAGTTCTTTCAACGACATTATTGGGCTTGTGAATCCCTTGGATTAATAGGACATAATTGTCGATAAAGGATATAACGAGATACTATCTGCACTTTGTTTCATCTTGCTAGTTCAAAGAGTGCTGCAGAAATAACATTTAAATTTATTATGAGAAACAACCTAACTTTTCATAAAAAAATACAAGAATTCTCTTTTGAATAGTTGGCAATTTAGATAATAATATTAGAAAACTGTTTCATTCATTTTATACAAAAGTTTCATTTTTAATTTTTTTTAAACGCCCAGGTATATCTAGCCTTCTGACAATTTCCTTTATATCCGTACAATTATGTAAATAAATACTTCATAATGTGTCGACACCAATTAATATGTAGCATTTCTTAATGCCATCTAATTAAGTAAAGCGACGACCCTATATTTTTTTCGGCACCTTATCGATAACATGCAACGAGGTTTTAATCCTATTTAGAAAATATTGAATTTAAAAGTTATGCGCAATATATCATATATGTTTGCTAGAAAAGCATTGAAACCTATTGCGTAATAAATAAAAATCGTATTAAATAGACGGTGGTAAATTTCTGACTTAAACCAAGATAGCTTTTTATTGTATACAAAAACTACCAAAAGTAATCAGAAAATAGGTAAATATAAACTTAAATCCTATTTATGATTAGAAGTTTCTTGGGCAAAGCTAACTTATTGCGTAATTAAATCTATAAATGAAACCCACAATGACAAAGGATATCTAGTACTAAATAATCCGAAATCCAATGACCATAAAAAGAATTTATCCCAAAATATTTTCATTGATGTGTAAATTAGCAAGAATATTAAAGAAAAGATATTTCTATTTTACTTGAACTAGTAAATTGTAAAATTAACTAACCTCATTCCGGATGCGCATGAATAAATTATAGGGTAAATGGAAACAGCGTCCAGAATATTTGTTTATACACTACTTTAATGTCTTAATTCCAGGTAATAAAAGGACCGTTGCTAAGATTTCGTACGGCTAAAGTAAGTTATTTAATTAAGATTTTTTAATATGTACCTCTTTGTTCCATGAACTTAGTCTTGCTATTTATATAAATTAACAGAAATATATGTCTCTTAACATAACTACACTCTATCCTCCCGTTATCCTCTCCGTCCCAGAATACATCATATCGAATGTCGTTAAATTAGTCATGCACACTTTTATTTACTTTCCATAACATTTTCTTTCCTATTAAAATACTAATTCATATTTTAAAGTGTCAAGGGTCAATTTTAAACTATCAAAAAGGCTTGAAGTTACCATGATTTTATTGATGTGAATACCAATAAATATATGGACTTAAATATCCTCAACTTTATCCCACTTATTTCTTTAACTTTAAACCATAACCTACCTACAAAAAAACAGATATTCTATCTTTTTATTAGGAGCATATTGCCCCATACATATTAGTAGCATAACAATATTACAAGAGTTCTGCATGAAAACGCCAAAATCAGCGATATTAACTATATTTTAAAAGTATAAAAAACATATACATAACGTGCAGTCTCTATGGGTATGATAAGCTATTATATTGGGAAAAGTATATGTTAATAAAATTAGTAATTTTATGTGTTAATTGAAAAAAAATAAAAGAAACTTTTCTCTTTATTATACCAGTAAGACATATTGTAAACAAATGGCATTCCTTTAATATTGTCAAACTTATGAAAGGCTATATATTATCTGGTCAAATGAAAATATAATACTTGGATTCATTAATTTATATGATTTAACGAGAAATATACATACCTCATTACGAAGAGATTTTTTAAAACCATTTTGCCCCAATTTTCGTTATTTAAAAATATAAATTCCTTTTTAAACTAATGTGACATCGAAAATATTTTCTCGTATATACTTTTTATCATTAATGTATTAGTTTAATTTGTACTGATCATACTCGTCACATAATACAAGATGGATGGGAATTTTTGTACTAGCATTTGGTTTTTTGAAAATATTTGAAATTATATTCCAAAATGCATATTTAGAAATTGTAAAATATTTTTATTTTTTCAAGCACATAAGTAACATCTTTGTATTTTAAACAAAGTTTTTTTAGAAGTATATATTTCACAAGTGTATACTAATGAATATTAGTCCATATCAAAATTACATTAAAATAACAAAGCAAAGGATGATATGGGTATATTTATTCGGTATGTGATACATCGATCATGAAGGCGGGAGCATTTCCAAACGTTGCATATTGAGTCGATATGTAATTGTCAGACCTCGACGTACAATACTCGAATTAAAATCGCCTTAAAAGGATAACGTCTCTTTTCTCCTAACGGTGAACAAGTTTCGCAAGAATGTTGACAATTAATATTTTCTAACAATTAAATGTTAATAACTGCATGCCTTAAGTTAAAACAATGCAAACAAAATATTTAGAATTATGAATGGTTTTAGACGCAACGCAGCAAAACTATTTTTCATTCCTTTTATATTCCTCTATCGACATATATATCTATCTATTGATAGTTTCATTTGTGTTTACAATATACAATGTGGTCCATCAAAATAAAAAAAAGTCAGGCTGTTTTAAAACTTTTTATGGAATTGTCTATGGCTGTTAAATTTTTAAAGGTCGTCAAACCATTGATAATGAGAATTTAAATAAAAGACCACCAAATATTTCAATTTGGATCACCTAAATTTTCAGAAAAGTTTCAGTAATTAAGAGACATTTTAAAAGTAACATAATGAATGAAATAAATTATTGATATAAATAAACCATCCTAACATATCAAAACCGTAATCAAATATTTCGTGTAGCTCAAAAACTTACTTCAATACACTAAGAATAATATGTCGCTTTCATAATTAAATTAATTTATAAAATACCAATATGCCTTCCGTTTAATTAGAACTTAGTATTGTACCCCATATACTATTATATTTGTCGATTAAATATTTAAAATATGCAATTCCCTTTAAAATAGTTATAAATGAACAAAAATTTGTCATAATTATTGGTACTTGGAAACCTTCCTAAGTTATTTTTTAAGTGTATTGAAAATTTTATTTCATCTCTTCAACTTACATATTTTTTCCATTTGATTTCAAGGTAATATTACAAATGTAAAACCTGAAAAGGTCTTATTTATACTTAAATAAATTTACCCTCATTACGAAAAGTAATCACTTAAAATGCAAAAGCAATCAATAAAAACTCAACTTAAACAATTCTCCAGCTTAAAATTAATACCTTTCTGCTTGACTTCTTATGCTGGAACGCTTCAAAAGGTTTACCCGTTTTTTGTTTTTGAAGTTCATTTCATCATTTACTTTTGCATTACTCAGTTCATTTCGTTACTTTTGTCCTGTAGCTGTTGTATTATTTTGAAAGGAAAGGGAAGACTGAATATGAAATACATAAATTAAAACATTCTAAAAAAACATTTTATTATGCGTCGCCTTACTTTTAATAAAACTTCATAATTTTGAATTGATCTAAATATTTTTAATTAAATTATGGAATGTGTTTTTTTTAACTGGAAAGTATGGAGTAATTGAAAACCTTAGTAGGTCTTGGGTACCATTTGTTCTTTTTTTATGGAAACAATTTCATTATCCCAAATTTAAAATTTCTTTCATAGAAAGGAATAAATGGTATCTAAGACAGTTTTCTTGTATCTGCTACGATTTTGATTTCCCTATACTGTCCCAGTTATAAAAACATACTGTATGTTAAAAAATCGAATTATAATATTGGATAAAATACTTTATTTTGTTATTGACTTTACTCTCTCAATTTTATATTACTCTATAACTAAGCCGTAATGTACTTTACTAAAAAACAATTACTATTCTAGGGGCAAAAACTAAACCTTCTACAAACTAAAAAACTGATCTTATGAAATATTTGAGATAAAAAAAACATAGTTAATAATCTTTTGGCTTTAACATATGAACTATTTTTTTAATTATTTTGCATTCAATCGTATTTTATAATCGCACAATGTACCGTTTAATAATGAGCACAGAGAACTGAATTAACTCGCCATATATAGCCGTATTTTTATCTAAGCGCAACATAAAGCTGTTTATTTAAAAATATTTGTATTTCAATAAATGTCAAATAACCGCTGTTTAACAAAACGGTCACCTTTTTTAAACCCCATAAACAGACGACAGTTTTAGAATATAAGAGCTTTAGAATATTGAGATAATATTATGTTGAACCTGTTCATGTTTTCCTCATTATTTTATGAGTGAAAACTTGTTCAGTATTGAATTTAGAAAATAGTCGGGCGTGTACATTAATAAAAAAAGAGTTCGGAGTGAAACCAGACAGAAATTTCGTCAAAATAATATTTGGCATTGTTGTCAACCTCAAACTAAAATAATTTTGGTCATCCAAATAAAAATTAAGAAAACTAATTTTCTTTTGACAATTTTAACAGTAGCTGATTCAAACTCTTAACCACTGTTATAAAATAATAACGATTTGACGAGAGTTGGCAAGCAAAAAACTCACATTTTGTCATTTCGTTTTTAAATACTTTTTTGATTATTATTAGAAATAATACATTCTTCCTATAACGCAATTCGAATTGCCTATATTTATCTGGTAAACTGAAAGTTTCCATATTTTTCTTTTTTAAGACATTAGGTTAAATTTTGCGATGTTATAAGATAAAGCCAAAATGGATTTGATGTGCGTAGGGCTCAAACAGCAAACGAAAAAATCTGACAATCAGATGATCACATCAAAATAGATGTCTTTGATAGCGTACGTAAGTACATACGAGTACGTACATACATATGTACATACATATCTTATGATATAATTCGTACTTATACATTAATGTTCCCGTTGAAGAAAATCGTCTCGATTTATTTTAATTTACGCTTCCCGAATACCAACGCAATGTTTTCATCATTTGAATGTAAATATAAATAGCTTAAGGAAAAGGAAATATACTGTATCATAGAATGGAGTTTTCCGTCAAATACAACCCTCTATAAAAATATAAGACAAAGAAAAATGTACATTATTTGTCATAGACCAATGAAGTATAATGGAAAAGACAAGATCTTTGGATAATATAAACCGACTATGCCAGAAAGTATTAGTTTTAATACTAACTAAATCAACTCTAATAATTTATCATCCATTTATAAGGAGGAAAGGCAAATTTTCGGCGTAAATTTTGATTGTTTCAGCTATTATATAATACCAAAAAATTACTTGGATAATGGGTATCTTCCCTTCTGTTATAAAAATAAAACTAAATACTTTTTTTGCGAAACCGACGAAGGTGACACTAATGAAAAGAATACAGAATAGTAAATCATCATCATCATCATCATATATATTAATACGCTAAGGTTAAGATGTTACTCTCCCTTTTTAGAAAAAACCTCACAACTAATCCACATAAATTATATATCGTTTTATAGATAATTGCTTGATCTACCGGCATCCACAACTAAAAAATTTATTATTGCTATTATTTTTGCAAATTAAATAATTATTAAAATTATATACACAAAACAGCAATGCTGCCATCTAACGGCTCAACGTCAATATGATTGACGGTCGGTAAAATTTTTGTTTAATTTCAAATCCACTCACGTATAAATAAAGTGGTGCTTTAGCTCAATGCTTTTGATACTTGCGCCTCTATATGTCAATTTTAGTAAAATATTTGTTTGATCTGTCATCTGAGCTTCATAATGGAATAAATAATGCGAAGACTTCGCACGGGTCTCGCTAGTAGTTACATATTTATATTATGGAGTTTTTTTATTTGTTACTTTTAGAATACAAACTAATCATAACTATCGATTAGAATTTTATTTGATGTAAAACTACATACATAGTTTATTTTTAGTAGGGGCCATAATGGCAATGAGAATATTTTTTGTTAATTATGTTAACTAATTTTTTAATGTTCTTTTTTTAAATTTGTTTAAAATGTTAGTTGTAAGAGGAATTAATAACGATTTAAATATTTGTTTATTCGGAATTTTTACATTATAATTCTAAAAATATTGATAAAAATTTTCACACCATTATTTGTAGAAAGTATGCCATATAGAAGTTTTAAATTTTGCATAATCACAGCAAATAAAAATTTTAAGCAAATTTAAGCTAAAATATTAAAACATTTATATGCCAATCGAAAGAGGCAAACAAAGACAAGAACATTTTTTTTTACTTTACATAAATTGAAGGAGAAAATTTCAAAGCTATTAAAACTATTTATTGCGAATTTGATGTAAAACAATTCTTAAGGTATTTTTGAATAAGTCCACAAAAATAATGTTTCCCGTCCCCCAACTTCCGAAATAATTAGAATTAAAATTGGGAAAAAAACAGAAGTAACAGAAATTTATTTTCAGTTTACTGAAAAAATATATTGTGAATCTCATAATTTTAGAGAACTGTATATAACAATATACAAGGTTATGAACACCACATTATTACATAATTTATCAATTTCGGTCTTCAGAACGGTCGCCATTAATTATAAATAGAACTAGTCATTAAATAATAATTTTACATTAAAAATAGGAAAGATATAAATGTACCTTTACTGTGAATTAAATTATTACTACACCGTCGAGGGTCACGTTGAATTAAAATTTATAAAAACTTTATTAAATTCCCAGAAAACAACGGTGAAATATTTATTACAGAGTAAATTGTACGAATTTTTTTGTTAAAAACTGTTACAAATAAATTTGTAATTTTGATAGCCCCCAACTAACGACAACATAACATCGAATTTATAAATGACTAACGCCTGATTATAGAAATTGCCGTACACTTAACATAAATGTTCGATATTTTCTTTCGTGTTTTTCGCTTTTTGCATGGAGCAAAAATATTTTAATATTTTTATTGTTGACCTCACAAAACTCTGGCCCTTTCATAAATTAAATATAATAAGAATGGTAATCACACCCTTCTCTGAAAAACCCTGTTAAATTTGTGTTAAAACATACAACTATGTAAGGCCATTTTAAGGTTTCCATAGCTAAATGGTAAAATAGCAATGTTTAATTTTTTTACAATATCGTTTCTCTTTTTTCCATGTCCGTGTTCTAAAGAGCAATACGTTAATCTCGGGGTACTAATTCTGTCTTCAAGGACTTAATCAATAAAATCTTCCAATTCATTAAAATGCAATGAAGAAATTTCATTCTTATTTTTTGATACGGCTTAATTTTTTCCCAGACGGATGTTCAAGGTACATATATATATTGAAGATCCGTCTGGGAAAAAATTAAGCCGTATCAAAAAATAAGAATGGCATTTCTTTCTATATATATACACATATATGTGTGTATGTATGTGTATGTGCGTGTGTATCTCCATCCTCTACTTTTTAACCTTGTTTTTCAGAAATCTGAAAAATCGCAATGACCGTATTTATTAAATACTTTGATTATTTGGTTATTTTGAATTAATAACTCCAGGAAACGAGCAACAAAATCAATTGAACTACGCTTTAGATTTATTTACTAAGTAATATATTCATGAAATAAGAAATTATATCCCTATTTATAAATATTTCAATCTAGATATTACGTATATTTTTTGTAAATATTTGTTTCACGTACCTAAGTATATACTGACCCCTTATGGCCATGTCTCTAGTCGTATTTAATATGTTTATTTTATATGTTTCTACTCATTATCGTAGAAATCAGAACTATCATTACGAGAGTGAACATGAAAAATATAAAGCGACTCTGAAGTAATATTAAAAAAACAAAAAGGATATGAAATATACCGCGAGTAACTAAATTTTAATGCACGTGTAATACACGTATTTTGTGATTTTTAGTCAGACTGATCAAAGATTATTCAATTAGGAAAGAAAATGGTATATTTTAAATATATATTAAATATTCACATCTAGTTAAAATATAATTGTCTACTATAATTATCTATCTTAAGCGGCGAAAAAAAGTAAATCTGATAAATCAAGAAATTTGCCATGATGGAACTTTTTATGTTAATCTTGGTGAGAAATAAATATTAACGAATATGAATATTAAATTCAATTTAATTAACTAGCTATATGGCTAGACTTTATCTGACGAAAAAAGACTGCAATTAATTTGTTTTAATCACTTTTTAAGCAATAATGCTTTACAGCTAATTTACTATCGATATTCTCACAAATGTTTTGTAATTTATTTAGATTTAGTCGATCGGAGAACTTTACGTTACAATTAATTAATTTAAAAACATTTATAATAAACTGTGATCACCATTCCAGTTATATTTCAATGTACATATGTATGCTGTATAAGATACCTTCTTTCACAATTTCAATTAAGCTGCAACTGTGTAAAATTTTAAACGACAAATGAACATTAGACTATATCAACTTAAATCGTTATTGTATGTTACCCACATTTTCTAAATAATAATTCCATAAACTACGTTAGTCAAAACGTCATTTAATTCCAAAAGAGACTTTTTGTAACCAAGCAAAATGACAGCCCAGATATTGTCAACCTGTTTCTTGTGTACACATTAGTAATGAGATAAGGATTTATTTGGTATTTTTGCATTGTATTATACAACGTAAATGTGTCTACCGAAAACCAGTTATATATTTCAATAAACATAATTGCAGTAATTGCAGAACATTGACTTTAAAGTTTTTTCTGTTGCCATTTATGATGAAAATAGATATAAGTTATATTAAAAAATAAACATTAAAAATTGACAATCAAGAGCAAAGCTAGATCAAGAGCAAACTATTATACAAAAACACTGTCGTGTATTATATACAGTACATCGCGAAATAATACTAAAATTTAATTAAAAATGTATTTTATTTATTATGTAGCACCAAAGTTCTATTCCATTTACTTTCGCCTCGTTTAAACGTTACAGAAATACAGGTCAATATGGTCCATGTAAAATAAAAACTTACTTATCGCAGATGTTTCAACACATTATAAAAAGAAATAATGTGTAATAAACAGCATATAAGGATACAGACCTTATATATGCTGGAATATTATATATTTTTCAAAAAATTTTATAATTTTGAATTTTAGGCGATTGACAGGAGAGGTTGTCCATTTTTTCCTCTAAATGTTACAATCCATATTAGTAAAATATCCATACAATATTAGTATTTTTAACCTTGTTTTGCACAGTAGTTTATTAAGTTATTGTAATTCACACATAATAACACATAATTTCATAATGTCATGGGTGAAACACCGTTTGCTTTGTGAGTAGTCATCGACTAATTGCATTTATATTTGTGTGAACAGTATTTTAACTGTCAAATTGATTTGCTTACAAATATTCTCTTTTGAAATGGATTGAAGAATATGTACTATAAACTAAAAGACAGTGATAGTTTTATATTAATGGAACAGTTGTTGTTATGTACCCCTAAAATACACAATAAGTTATACCAAAACAAAGAAAGCACATTATTTTATTTGTTCGAAGTATCATTAGAAAAAGAGTTTTTCTTTATTTATAAATTTAATAATCCTTGTATATACTTTTTTGATACATGCAAATATCCAAACATCATTAAGGATTCTTTTTCCTTTTTATCATATTTTTAGAGTTTTTTATTTCTCATTAGTATTTTTTGTAAATGTTCTAAATAAGATTAACTGTTTCAAATTAATATTTACAATTATAATTTGTAAACCCAACTTTAATTTTAAATTAGTGAGGTACACTAGTGCACATGGGATAGTAAGATGTGTTACTGTTTAGAGTACCATTTGCGCTCGTAAACTAGCACGAAATACCTCTTGTACCAATTGTTTTTAAATGAGTGGTGGATACTTCAAACTAGATGGCAGTATTACTATTTAAATATTATAATAAAAAAGACACCATTATCCTAATTCCATTGGTAATTGAAAAGTCTGAACTTAGTTACATATCTTTCAATAAGCTAAATGCTTCAGTTTACCGAGTATCCAAATTGTTTAACAAAATGATGACACGGGTTCACCAATGAATTTCGGCCACCCATATCTTATACTTTAATGCAAAGTTCTAGGTTGATATTTAATTTTTGTCATGTTATGATGTAAAAAAGATATCATCGTCCTAATTCCATTGTAAACTGAAAAGTTCGGATATCTGTCAAAATTATTTTCAATATTCTAAATATTTAAATTTACTAAGAACAAGAATTTTCACTGAAATTGTCGACACCGGTTCAAAGTTAAATTTTAACCGTAATATTCTATTGTGTACGACTCGGCATAATAATCTCCGATTTTAATTATAATTCAGCATTGAAATGGCCGTCTCCGCTAGATCTAATAAACCTAGGCCAACACAGTGAATCTCTTGCTGGCAACGGGATCAATCAAACCAATCCCATAGGGCCTCTCCTGCAGCGTGACTTGTGATGAATTTGTGGTTTTTCGTAACGAAAAGAAGTGATGTTGGTCAATGATGTATATTTTATATATAAATGTTAAAAAATGTATAAATGATAATGATAATGTATAAATGTTAAAATTTCAATGTTATATTCACATGTGGTAATATTTAATCTTTGGGAGATGTTTAGTTTTTTACTACACTAAGTACGATATATGAGCATTGTGGAGAAAAGCCAGACAGACTTTCTTCATAGCAGCATTTATAAACATAAATCTAGTTTTAAGGTAAATTCGGTCCTTGTTTAAAAAAACCTTTAAGCGGATTATTTTTTTGTTCCGTTTCAAAGTCCTAATAAATATAAAAAATATAATGTTATTTAGCAAGCAACTCATTTAATTTTTTGCTTTACTTCCTTAAATCAATTATCAATTGTAACTAACAATTGTTTTTAGGTACGCAGGAGTCAAAATTCCCATTTTTTTTATTGCTATTCAGTAAAATTTACGGTAATGTTTGTAGGATATAAGTTTTTGGTAGCTTAACTAAAGGGTGAAATGGAAATAAAGAATCCGAGTTCGAAAACTTATCATTTGGTTTGTTCTGGTAACATTTAATAAATAAAAAACGTCCGTAGTCAATCGAAAGACCCCTTCAGATTTTTAAGCCTTTGAAAGTGCATATATGTGTATACAAACATACACACAAACTTCAGTAAGACTTACTGACCAAAGTTTTCTTCTGAGCACCTTTCTTCTCTTATTTTCATAGATCCTCTCTTAACTAACTCTCGCAATACTGTCATCATTTTAATAATATGGAAGTATACGGAAAGGAAATTACTTTCATTCAATAATAATTTTAAATAGTAGAAACTTTGTGAAACAAAAATTTCGTTGCATATTTTTTGGATTTACAAAATTGAAAACGTCTGTAGTACAATGTGCATTAAAGTTATAAGTTCTGGAGTACTTAATAGTAAGAATACGTACAATAATTGAATTAGGTAATACTTACAGTAATTGACAACTTTTATTCTTATAATTTTTAATGTAATTTTGAATGTTTTTGAAACTTTCTTAAATACTTAAGAATAAATTTTCATTGGACATGAACATTCATTGGATAGTGACGTACTTTCATTGGAAAATTTTAATTTAATAAAGAGATAACTTTCTGAAACTATAGTTAATGTCAGTATACATTTATAAAGAAATAATTGAACCAACAGAAAAATCAGAAACGTGGAACGGTCACGTTTCATCATTAATAAGAAACATAAAAATATGAAATAGTTTACTTTCTATCTCTGAAAGTAACATCCATAAACTTCCAGACAAAAATTATCTTGCACTCAGCAATAATATAATAATGAAGCACAACGCAAGAATTTAATTTGACTCCATTTTCTTAGTAAAAATGCAGTTTATCCAATTTGTATTTACATACAAGTTTTATCATTTTAAATATTTGTTTTTAAAATTTGATATGTAGCTAAAATAATTTGCTCTTTCCTTGATACAAATGAAAAAACGGAAATAAATTTTACTTAAATTATGCATCCTATTTATACTATAAAACTACAAAGTTTATGATTTATTAGTTATGATTCTGGTATCAAAATCGCCGAATAATACTAATACCTCTCCGTCGAGATGTAAAGGCTACCGTTTTAGTAACCGTTCGTAAAGACAAAATGGCATACGGAACTTATTGAAATAGTGGATTGGGTAATGAACTTCCTTTAGATTAATATAAGGCTCCGAGAGTTATTCGTGTCTTTATAAAAAGATCGCATTCAAATCTATAGACATTTTGCATGATTAATTATTTTATTAAATATTTGTTTACGAAATATGATTTCTTTTTACTAACTATGAAATTTGTGGTTACGTATCATTAAGAGGCCAATTTTTCCATCTAATGTAAAAAAGTGTAAATTTATTAAATTAAATACAATCAGTGTTAGCATATATATATAAAGCGAACTGATATTCGTTTTTTTTCCTGTGTATAACGAAAAAATACACACACGAAAGAAACAATGTAAAAAAAGAATCTCATATCAAAATGTACGTATACAGCAAAAGTTGTAATGGGTTTCGGTTTAAAAACTTCATGAATACATTATACCATTCTCGTACATTAGCAAGGGTTAAAATTTAAACAATTTAAACTTTATATAATCAGAATTCACCCACTAAATTACTCAGTCTGAGTTTATTGTAACCTTGATGCTCGGCGGAGGGACCCAAAACTGTAGTTAGCCTCCTACGTGTTTATTAGTCTCACAGCCATAGTATATGAATGACATGCGAAATTACAAGGGAATGCCCTTTACAGTCTAGCCTAAACGGACATAGTAGGTCAATAAAGGACATTAATGATATTCATTGTATATTGCGTAAATATTTCACCTATTTTATGGACTGAGTTAACATAAGTGTTGTTCGTAAGTAGTCTAAGTCGTGAAAACTTATGTACGGATGCCGTGCTATAATTATTTTGTACGGATACCGTGCTATAAATAAATTCGAGCTATAATTTTCTGTTCCCTCCAATTCGTAGGACTGTGAAAATTTTAAGTGCTTAATTAGATTGTTTGTTTTAAATTAAAAGTATCTCGATTGGTGAAAATTATACAGTCAATATAAAATAACTATTTTATGTCTAGAATCCATATGTCTCTCATTGTGTAAAATAGGATTCAAATCAAAATTAAGAAGACGTGACAAATCAATTTAATTATAATATGAAAATAATTCTTCGTAGGTCCTTTTATATAACTTTAATTAAAATATATTGTATTGTTAAGAGTTCTTCCTTGGTTACCAAACGTTACCATTACAACTCTCGTAATATAATTCTTTTTATTTCAGCCAATATATACATAAAAATTATTTCCGCGTATTGACGGTAACAAAATGTAGCGATGACAGATATTCAAACACTCTTTGGTAACTAAATTGTTCAAAACAGCACTCAATTCAACGCGATTGTGTTTGACACTAATAGTAGCGAAACTTCATTTTACAGCACGATTATAGGCAATAAGTACACAAAATAAATACAGCCAGCTATCAACACAGGATAAAAATAGAAAATAGTCTTATAAACAACCTTTATAACTTCAAAGTCATATCATTGTTTCAAAATATGCTAAGAAAACATTTTCGGGTTTGCTTGAATTTCAGTAACTCTTTTTGTCTTTTTTGGATCCAGCATACAAAGTTTTTTGATTTTTGACTCAATTTTTAAATATTTTCTTTTTTCTATATTGACAACCTGATATGATGAGTTTACAAAATAAACTAAGTAAAAGACATTGTAACTACATGTGTTTTCTAATTTACGTTTCTTTTTGTATGTGTGGAAATTGAGTAAAAAATATGAACATTTATATGTGTATGTATATGTATATGTACATCTATATGTATATGTACATGTATATGTATAAATGTTTATGAGTGTTTGTGTTTTTATAGAGGTAAGAAAATACTTTTACGTGTCATCAGGACTTGGTTTTCTGCCTGGAATGTCGGACTCGGATATCCGAGTCCGACATTCTAGGCAGGAATATTCCCATTCAGAATAAAAACCTCCTCTGTTTCCCCCACGAAACTGCTGTTAGGAATTACTTCACGGGAGAGGATCTAGCTACTGCTCTTTCTTCATATGATTGAAGTCACTGTTTCTTTCCTTCTAACCGTTGTTATTTTTGGCTTGTTTCATTTCTAGCGACCGAAATCCTGAAGACACGAAAAAGTTGGTTGCTTCTCAGTCTGTCTTTGTTAAAAACATCGCTACGACTAAGAATTCTGGCCGAATTTCCTCTTCGAGAACATTTTCCGATTTGCTATGAAACGGGGCACGCAAAGAATATGAGCTCTGGGTCTTCACTTATTCCGAGGCTGGATTGGCACTGCGGAGAAACTTTATGTTTAAACCGATGAAGATATGATCGAAAACACTCTTGTCCTGAAAACATATGCGGCAGGTAGTTGACTTCGGCATGATTACGGTTTGGCCAACTATTTACTAGTAGTATAAGGTGGTATGTCCACCTGCGCTTTGTTGTGGTATCCCACAGCACTTGCGCTGTTTTACCGTTCTTTCATACAGAGCTCCTCGAGGCTCATAGTGGTTGATCCCTTACGCGGGTAGAGGGCTTGTCATTATTCAACATCTCAATAACGCATATCGCGTCATTGGATATTATGCGGAAAGCACTTGTAACTCTCAGCGCACTAAACCTATATACTGTTGCTATTTTCCTCCGTGACTCCTGCTTTTTGAAGGTATCAGCCCAAATGAAGATACCATATGTAAACACAAAACTGACTACTGCTGATTACTGACGACGGTAATGATTTCCTATTTTGTTTCGGGACTCCAATGTTGGGTATCATTCGTGATAGGGATGCTCTTACTACCGACGCTTTGGTACCCACATGGTCCACCTGCTGCTTGAAATTGATTTGGGCATCGATCATCACTCCCAAATACCGAAGAATTGATTGTGACGTGATTTCATACTCTCTGACTGTCAGCGTGATGTTTTCCACTTGCTTTCTATTGGTTATCAGCACCACATCATTCTTGTACTCTGCCAATTCTAGGTTGCCCGTTTCAATCACTGGCTGATCCTCTCGTAGGTAATGAAGGCGAAGTTTACCTCTTCGAGGTGATTCATAACGATCACTATGGCTACGTCGTCTGTATATGACACGAGCTTGGCCTCTCTTGGTAACGTAACCTTCAGCAGCGCATCGTACATGATATTTCACAAACATACCCCTGGGATAAATATCCAGTGGTTTTATGTACCATCAAACTAGTCTTCGTGTCGTATTTCAGGACATTATCCGTAAAGTAGCTTACTATCATGCATGCACAATACAATTATATTCAGGCACAATACATATCTTGGGAAGCTACAATTGTAGGAAAACTTGAAAGGAAGTAAAAGTGTCTCATTTAAGAAATCAAATCAAAAAGGTGTCACGATAGTCTAGAAAAGTATCACGGAAACCAATACCTGTATATTGGAAAAATGGGAAACCAAAGGAAAAATATGAGGTGCATGGAAGTTCTTCACATTTACAGTAAGAATATTTACTGCAATTTTTACACTGTTATGAGTTTATTAAATTTTTCAGTTTTTTAACTGAGTTTTCTGTTCGATTTTATTGACTATTGTCACTTAAAGGTATTTATTTATAGAAGCTAGAAATCGAGACCTCAGTTTCAAATTTGTAGTAAAATAATGCCACTCTGGTAGGATGGAAATCAATTTAGAGCTTATTTATTGATAATATGTTCACATTTTGTGAAAAATAGACATTTTAGATATAATAATTTGGAAACAATTTAAAATATATATAGAGAAAGCTGGCTAGAAGCAAATAATTCAACAGGAATGGCACATTCCATTAGTGATAAAAGACGTATTAGTGTCAAGAGATGTAAAGCAAATTCAACTTTTAGAGAAGTAGAAGTTTAATGAGGAATTCGAAGAACTGTTTTATGGACCCAGAATCACACAATAATCGGTAAATAATAGAAATCATGAATTTTTATTGATCAACGTTGAAGCGAATTTCTCTCAAAACTTAATTTTTGGAATTGGTATATTCGATTAGTAAATATTTTTTTCCCTCTTTTTTACTTACGGACAATACATAAATGGTGAGAGTATTTAATTAATTTTCTGTAATTTTTCAGATCACTATAGTAGATTCTAGAACTTAGACCATTTTTACAACTTGCGCCATAATCTTGCCGGAAGACAATGCTGTAGCTACAAGAATATTATGTTAGGTTATTCGATTATTTATTCAAAACGTCACAAAATGTTAAAGATGAATGTCAGTACTTTTCTCAAGAAATCTATAAAGTTAACCGTTCTTTTTTCTATCCGTGGACATTTTCTCTTTATTAATTTCATATTTTTAAAAACTTGAAATAAATTTGATCGTGTTGGTACATAAATTTAATTCAGTGCCCGTAAATAAATTTGTTTAAGTTTAATATGTCCATATTTGAAATTACTTTATGGTAATTTTAGTAACAAGTACAGAAATTTCATAGCCAACATGCTTAATAATTATCCGATAAGTATTAATATTTTAAATTTAAATTCTTATTGAAACATTTCATTATAATATGGCGAATTTTATATTTTAATCAGAAGATAGGAAAAAAAATAATAAAATCCCTTTATTATTTTTTTTGCGATACGCGAAGGAAAATAATTTTAAAGGCGAACTGCCCGATAAAAAATTATTTAAGAAATATTTATTTGATACACAAGATAGTCGATTTTCTCATTTGAACCACACGCTCCGTTCCAATAATAGTGATATTTATATTAACCTAGTATTTAAAGCACATTAAGCCTTACTTACAAAAGTAGTGATTTAAAAAAAAGTTGTTCTGACTTTTAAATATTCACACACTTCTATATAACTTGGTTCCAGGATCGTATCGAATACGATCCTCGAACCATGTTTTCTGAAAATTCTTACTTTGTATCATATGGTGCTCTCATATGAAAGAATAATAAGATAATGAAAAATCGGAAAACAACTTTGAAATGTCTAACTGGCATTATAGTCATTTTATTACTTAGAGAAAATTTAAAAACATTCAGGTACACAATTTTACCAAATCATATAAACAAAATAGGTTATGTGTACCATTAAGCTTAATTTATCAAATTATATAAACTAATTAGGACAATATTGCAAGTATAATATGAGTGATGGATTACGCAATTAATAGTCAATTAATTTCTAAAATGCATGACATAATAGGCACACATATTTAGCACTAAAACATTGAGAATAATAAAACAATTTATTCTACCACGAAAAAAAATTAATGACTTTATAATCTCTATAAGGAATTATAATGAAAAATTAACGAAGTGGGACAAACGCAAGAACAGATGGAATATGAACTAGTCGTTTGTCATTATATTTTTTTTAATATTACTGACTTATTCTTATTAGGGATAGACGACATAATAAAAGGCAAATCTGGGGAAAATCGCAAAAGTATTGTTTGTAAATATGTCTACATCTAAAAATTAAAAAGATAGATTAAGATATGACCGCGTAAATGGACCGATAGCAGAGCCAGGATTTCCAATCTTCGAAACGTTACAATTTACAAAATAATTAAACTTACGGAAAAACCTAGAAGAAGCTTCCTATAATGACGTTATTATATGATACGAATATGATTGTATTCGAAAAAAATTATAATATAAAGTTTTTATGATATAAGGAAAATAAAGTTTTTATCGAAAGAATTTAGTTTTTTATTATTGCATAAATTACATATTTTCCTTAAACATTACCAAATTTCTTATTCAACTAAATGATTTAGCACAAGTTACTATGGTACATATTCTAACATATTAAACACATGCGTGATGAATTTAAAATTACTTAATGCCAAATATGTGGTAAATAAGCCTTGCTGTAAATTTTCTATAATCCGTGTATTTAAACACTTGAAATCAAATAAAATAAGTATGGAATCTTCAGAATTCCATGCTTATAAAGACATAGACATAGATGGTAACAAAGGTACAAATTGGAAAACTACGAATACCTATATTAAGTAAATTCCAACCAACCGAGTTTACGTATCCAGTACAAAAAATGAATGTAACTTGAGCGTATCTATTTTAATTACCGACTGACGATACAAAATTATCTGTTCATGGTTTCGAATCTACTGCGCCGTTTATTTTAATTTCAGCCTCTACTATTTTTTTTATTACTTTTTCTATCTTCCCACAAGTAGCAAAATACAATACTTCGTTTTGTTAATTCATTGGATCGCCGTAACCAACACAATTAGTTAGCAGTTAATCTAGTATTATGTAAATTTTTTTACTTTATAAATAAGGGAACTTGCTTTGCATTTTCTGTACACTTAAGGTAACTTTAAATGAATCAAAACTTACTAAAGGACAGCTTGCGAAGTATTTACGTGGCAAATCGATACATATTAAATTTTTTTTCGACGTAATACGTAAATAAAACCGAAATACGAGCCAATTTTTACAGTTAGAAGAATTAGGGTAAAGACGATAATAAAAATATTATTGCATGTTTTATATATTGTGCAAATATTGTTGTAACATCAAATGTTGCATGCAATTATCCTGTGGTCGTTTATCATTAGAATATAAATATAAATTTAAGAAATGCGATAAAAGTATAAACGAATACAAATAGGACAGACAACTTTAAAATGGAATTTAAATATACATAAGTATATTCTATTTACACATTGCACGCAGATAATTTTATGAACAAATTTTGTTCATACATTGCGTTATAGTAAAATACAACGCAGTTTTTTTTTCACTCGTCTGGCTATTACAATTCATGTGGAAACAAAAAAATAGTTGGTTCACAAAATATCAAAACTAACATCATCACAGCGACCCGTTATGATCCGTGCACCTAGGAAGAAATACCCTCCACATACCATAAGCAAACCAAACAAAACTTTTTACTATTACACTGTCAGTTATTCCACCTAATTTAGTCCATTAAAAAAAGTAAGTCGTGTCGCTCGTTAAGTGTTTGTTCAGTCACCTGCGGGCGATGGGGTCGTAATAGATGCTTTTCTTGCCTTCGCCTTGATCATAACTCATGTCCTGCAATAAAAGGTCTAGTCGAGTGCGAGTCTTTTCAAATGAGTCAGTATCACTTAAATTTTTGGTATTTAATAATAATTCATACTTAAGCAGAAATGATATCCCGAACTCTTTATGTTAAATTATCACAGAACTGAATTAATATTTAATTGCAGTGTCTATTAGCAGCTCTGGGGTTTTTGATTATTGCGGCGAGACCGATAATAAATTTATTATTCGCCGTTATTTACCACTGAATTTTCTTAAAACAGTTGACGTAATTTTTACGTCTACATTAAGAGCAAATAATTCATACGTTATAAAGCACAAGAAGAAGATGCTTTTGAAAGCAATTCTGTCATATTATTGATGGCATAACTTAAGCTCTGTATACTTAGTTTTTTTTGGGTCAGAATAGTATGTGTGTAATCTTTTCTCTCTAGAATATTAGGAATATTTAAGAAGAAAATTTAGACATTAACGATATAATAAATTACAAATAATAGTGAAAAATTAAAGTCGAGTTTACAAATTAATGAGAAAAATCTCTTTAAATTTCCCTAGTGGAAACCTAAGAAAATGAAAGAAAATTTTGCAATTATATTTGTGGTAAATTATTTGAATAGCGGAATTTATGCAAATTATAATTAATAAATTAATTGCAAAAATTAAGCAAAAGATTTAGAAACCTATATTGAGTTTCTTATTATATTAATGAGTTCGGTTTTCTCGTGGTGTAAAAATAATAATTAAGCTCCTGAAAACAGAAGTAAACTAAGTTTTCTGGAAACGTGTTCAAGGACATCATCTCGTCGACAAATGGTATCCCGACACACATCTTAGGCAGTACGTAGATAAAATTTCCATCAAATTGCATTTAATAATGTTCGTTATATTTATCTTATTCGATTTATTTTGTGCATAAACATGTTTATGAGTATGTGTATATAAATATTTCTAAAAATTTAATTACCTCTATAGAAATGACTTATTATGAATAAACTAATACTTTGTGATTAAACCATAAATTAATATAAAACAATTATTTAATATAATTTCTAAATAATATTTATTATGTATTCCGTATACTACAATTAAGTTATTCAATAAGAATTTTCCGATACGTATTTCTTTTTCATTCATTTTATTTTAATTAACAAGAACATAATAATGTGTCATTATGTTATATTAAATTTAAAAGTGAAATGTCGGTTTACTAAATATATATTTAATATGTATATATAGATATATATATATATATATATATATATATATATATATATATCTATAGATATATATATGTATATATATATATATCTATATATATATATATATATATATATATATATGCGTAAACCTATGTTATATACTTTTGAGATAGCCTAAGTTTAATTTAAATAAACAATAACAGATATATAACTTAATACTTCGAAAAGAAAATACAGCACAATGCATTAATTGACAATAATAAACTCGTCTTCTGACATATGCTTGGATATAAAATGACAGGGGGATAAAACAGAATACAATCAAACTAGTTACTTTGTACATATATAATTGTAATCACCTTAAAGCGAATCGCTTTTCCTTAATGTGAATGAAAAGAGTCATTATTTTACTTATTTGTTTCAGGCTTTTATTGTTTCATACAAGGCCATCAGATATCGTAATAAAAATACATACATGTAATCAAACTAATTAATGTGTTTACACCTTTATTAACTTTGACAAAAATGTTTTTTTTATAATTCCCTTAATATGTCTCGACTAAATAATTAGGTCAAATGATATGTATACAATTGCCATTTTAGGATAAGTGTACTAACCTTGTTATTATATTGCGTCATTAATTAAAAATAAGGATATGCAATATTTTTTATTATTGTTGTCTTTTTCTTGCGTTTATAAAATACATAACTTCTGTCAAGACGTTTTCTAGTTGACCAAAGTTCGAACTCTAATTCTCTAAATTGTTTTAACGAAAAAAAATATCAAATTTTCGAATAGCTAACGTCGCAATTAAAAGTGCTGTATCATATGGCTTATGTAATTACTTAATCTCATTTACGCTGAATTGAAGCATTTGGAATAACTATATCTATGACTAGATTCGTCTGTAATTATTTCCGATGAAACCTCTAGGCTGGATTAATTAATTAATTACTAATAGTCCATTATCATCAGTAGAACAAGTCTTAAAATTCAGTTTAAACATTTAGACGGATTTCTGGAGCAAAACTTTAATCGTGAATACATAATAAAGCAAGTAAAAGATATCGATATGATCCTTCGAGGATAGAGTATCCGTTGAATAAGCAATGTCCTAATGAGACCCGCTCGCATTTGTCCTGCCGGTCGGAATAAGGTTGTACGAAATACTTACCCTTAATTCGAATCCTTCTAATTAAATTACAATGCAGATTCGCAGGTTTTGTGGGTTAGGAATTTAAAAATCCTTCTCAAACTCCAAATTTATACTTGAAAGCGATAATTTAACTACCGGGATTAAGGTCACTGCGGTGTGAAGTTATTTCAGTGTGCTTCATCATTGTTTAAATTATCTTCAATTTCTGTTAAACTTCATTAATGTACATTTTGTAATAGGACAATGAGGATTTTAATGGCCCTAAGTACCCATTTCGTTATAGACAAAATATATTACTTTGTTTCTTTGAAATGTGGTTTTCACCTAATACTTCTAAAAATATTTGGTTACATTTCTTTTTATTTATCTTAACTTTTTCACTAGCCCAGGAAACTTTTTATTAAAATGTTTTTTAATATTTTTCAAAATTTATATTTTTTCTTATAACTATATTCGCACACCATATATATGGCCATTCACATCTTGTACCGTTGCTGTTTTCAATTACAAAATTTTTATCATGTAGAGAAAAAGAAATATAGGCCGTCTTCCTATTAAATATAACACTTTTTGATATACTCTTTTATGTGGATAGTTTTAAAATTCGATAATGAAATGAGGATCATAATTTCAATGTAACTGTTAATCTCTCATATTACCACTTTCTGTATTTTTAAAGAGACCGGCAAAAATGGTCCTGATTTTACAGAAATAGAATGTAATTTTTTAAAAATTACATTTAAACCTATTATAAAAAATATATAAATTTAAAAAAAAACGCGAAATTGCTCATTTGTATGACTGACGATCTCGATAAAACTTTTAAAAAGACTTTTTATTTTGTTCTATATAATAGTGCCATTTTTATCCTTGTAATACACAACATTATGTGGAACTCTCACAATCTCCTTTGTATACATAGAATTTTGTATGTAGATACTTCATATTATATTGGTAAAATTAACATACAGCATTTTTGAATGTCATCTCATTACGTAGTGGCAACTGTTACTTTCATTTCGGCATTTTGTGGACCACATTCAAAGAGGTTTTAAGCCCTGTTTATTAAATATTTATTTTATGATAGTTTCGAAGTATTTTATATAAAAGGCATTTGACTACAATTTTAAAATAATTATTTCGAGTAATTTGCATTAGCGTTTCAGACAGAATCATATTTTCATTGTAATTTTTACTATATATTTGCTTAATAAGTTACAACACTTACTATGTAAAAATAAGAAGCATATTATATACGTGGTCATAAATTTCTGAATAACACACAGCTTTTTAAATGAACGCAAGAAATTTGAATAGGAATCGGTAATTGTATAAGTAGAAACGCAAATCCTATTTGTCTTTAGAAGTATATTTTGCAAAGCCAAATTATCGTATAATTGTAAAAAATGGACTTAAAATTTTTGATCTGTTTTATGATTAGGATTGTAAAATATTAACCATAATATTTGAAATATCGGATGAAGTCTCTTCTTATTGATACTTAACGTTTATAGTTTCTAAATTCTTAACAAGAAAACCGGAAAACTTCCCTTATTAAAAAAAACGTTTCAAATAGTCAATTAAGATTATCATTTAATTGCTTTCACCTGGTTAGGGATCCAACAAAAATTTATTAATTGTTCACGTCTATTTTCATATGACAATTTAGCTCCCAGTTACAATATAATTTTTTTATTACAATAAGGAATGCTTTTGATATGGTAAAACTATTGAAAAGCTACATATTATCCGGACAAATGATAACGTAATAAACGGATATATAACTTTGTATTATGTAAAAAGAAGTTTACGTATTTCATTACGAAGACATTTTTCGTAAATAATTTGCCCCAAATTTCGATAATAACACAATTTAATTTTATTTTACGATTATTATGATATCAAAAATCTATCAAGTGCATATTTTTATCATTTATTCCGTTAAACACTTTTCATAATATTTCACCCATTAGTGTGAAATTTGTGAAATCACAACAAACATTATCACAACATTTTAAACAAATCCAATAAGTGAATACGTATCACTTATTGTATGGTGAATGCGTTAGGATTTGTTTATAATGTTGTGAAAATATATTTTGACTGGATATCTAGAAAGTGTAAGATATTTTAAATTTATGCGCACATAAGTAACATCTTCGTATTTAATACTGTTAAATAAAAAACTGTCCGTAGAAACAGTTTTTTCAAGTACACATTCCGTTCATAAGTATATCCGTAACGATAAATTAAAATTAGTCGTTATTAAGATGACATTAAAGTAACAAAGCAAAGGTAGATATTTATTCGGTATGTGGTATACCAATCAACGAGACGAAACACAAACGTTGCATATTGAGTCGATAAATCGCCTACCTTCTACACCCAATGCTCGACTCGCACGCCGTCTGGTTATTTGTTGCAACGACCAAAAATCGTGGTAATATCAACAATTAATATTTTTTCCAAATTCAATTCCAATGGCGCCACTTTAACTCAAAAAATCCACACAACATTTTTATTAAGAGTTTCTGCATAACAAGGAATTTTTAAACTTATCATATCTCACATTTCATATTTACCATTTAAAATTAAAAATAAATGAGGCTTTCCTTCGGCCAGATGGTGACGGCTTTTGCTGTTGCTTTGTGGGCTTCTCGAGTAGTTTCACTAGCCTTGATATTCACGTGACTTCGTGTTAGTTTAAATTTTATTCATGTGTTGGTGAACTAAATACAAAGCATTTAGTTTTCCGTCTTCCGAAATTTAATTCGGAGTAGACAAAAGAGAAAAATAATTCCGATTCGCCCCATTTGGAAAGAAAAAAGTAATACGACTTGGGAACACTGTGATCCAAAGAGCCAAAATTGTTATTTCAATTAATACGAAATATTTAAAAAGTGGAAAAAAAATATTTCTCAAATAAATTGTTAAAACGAAAAATATTAAAATTACTAACGAGAGATATTTAAATACATAATTTAAAATTTTAGACGAATTTCAAATATTAACACTGCCAAAATGAAAAAAATGTAATATCTATGAGTTTTTCCTAATGAAGTGACTTTTTTTTTAAATTTGCACATCAAGGATGTGTGGTATTTTTATTAAAATATTCTTAAATAATTCAACTACGAAAATATATTATCTAGCCTGCCAGAGATCTGTGCTAATAGCCCACCAGAAGATGCTGTAATACAACGAAACCTAAGTTGTGGCAAAGAACTTAAAGAAAGTAGAAATAATACCACATCACGTAGTTTCATTTAATTATTTACAGGTGTTAAGCCTAACTATTATATCAGGTATATTTAATAGAGTTTTAGCGTGTTAAAATATTTCTTTCCATATTAACTACGGAATTGAACTTAATTCCACATAGGTGAACAGGGTGTGTATAAAGCAAGAAAAGAGAGATAAATTTGATACCAAGAAAAAAGAAATAATTCTGAAATAAAATGAAACAAATTGATAAATTAACTGGAATGTCTAGTAACTACGTAAATTTGTCAGATTAATTTGGTCGAAAACGGGTGATACATTTGAGTATGTGTATATATATATATATATATATGTGTGTGTGTGTGTGTGTGTGTGTGTGTATCATTCGGTTATATTCCCTTATAAGTTCTTACTAAACATTATAAACTACGGAAGTATTGCAGTGGACAGTATAGTACAGAAAAGACAGTTAGTGGGAAAGGAGGGGGGGGGCTTAATGAAAGTAAGAGAAATAAGGTGTCTTAAAAGGAAATGTTGGTGGATAAGCATGTACGATGAATGTCTGTGTGTATGTATGTACGTATATGCACTGTCAAAGGTTTAACAAATTTGAAGGAATTTTTCCAATGACTACCGACGTTTTAGTTATTAGTACTCAATGGACCGAACAAATGGGAAGTTTTTGAACTCAAATTCTTTATTCTGATTCACTTTTCAGTTTAATAATATAAAAATTATATTCTGCAAAAACTAGAGTATTTTTTTTAATAGAAATCGAAGACGTCGGAGGCTTTTCGCTCGTAAGCATTTATAATTTTTTAGTTACGTATAATTGGAAAATAATATACAGTGAAGAAAAAAATAAAATACGTTGCTTTCTGAATAGCATTATTTTATTTGTGACGACTTGGAATAAAGTGTCGTCAAAAAATAGACTGATTAAAGTTTTTTTTTAAAATGAAGAGTTGAATGAGAATGAGAACTTGATTTACGTTGCTAAACGCTATTATGCACAAAGTTCTTTCCAGCTTTATTCCAGTCAGCCGGTTTGTCGTCTAGTTTAGTACATAATTAAACATCTCCCGATGACTAAATTTTACTTACTTATATTACCTCTTTTCCGAATGAAAACTCACCTATTATATAAGAGCTGGTGGAAACCGCCATTTCAAAGTCGAGAAATAGTAAGAATCGAGGGTTATACTAAGTTATAATACGATAGAATATTACAATATGGGCGGTCAAAATGTATTTTTGATCTGTTGTCATATTTTTTTCAAGTATTCGGATACTTAGTAAATTGAAGTGTATAGGATATTAAAAGACCTTAAACTAAGTCTAGAGTTTTTCTATTTGCAATAAAATAAGGACGACGATATTTTTTTAAAAATAATATTAAAATATTAATACTGCCATCTAGTTTAGAGCAACGGCAACTTATTTAAATAAATTACTACCAAAAAATTATTCCAACATCTATGTGTACTATTTATTATACATAATTTATTTTATAATGTATTGAAATAAAATATATTCAATAAGTAATTTCCCATTTGTCATACACCATATTGCACTGTATTTCTATAGTGACCTTTAAGCAAAGTAGAGAGAGGTAAACGGGGCAAAACATAGTGCCATATAAAAAATTCAACGCAATTTCCACTAACCATTAGTATTATTTCGCAATTTAGAATACGTGTTTTTTATATAATACACGACAGTGATTTTGTATCATAGTTAAAACGAAAAAACTTTAAAAATTCCTTTTACATTTTGAGACATACAATTTTGTTAAGCCATTTATAGGATTTATCTATAGCCAAATGGTAAAGATGGAGTTTTTACATTTTAACAAAGCTGTCTCTCTGTCTATCCATGTCCATATTTTATTGAGATATAGAAGACCATATTATAAGATAATGTTAGTGACACACAAAGGTTAATGACATTGAATATTAAATGTGTAGTCACATCTTACTATAAACTAACTAGCTACCTGTCTAGGCTCTTCTCAATGAAGAATTAAAATAAATATGGTTTTAATCATTTTTTACACTATAATCATAAACTGCTGATTTGTTATCGTTTTTCCCAACACTATGGCTATTTATTCGACTTTAGCCCAACACAGAACTCTATGGCCTAATATTACAATATATAATCGTTTCTAATAAGCTATAATATTAAGTTCAATTATATTCCCATGTAGAATTAATGATGTATACGATATCTTCTTACATAATTTCAATAAAGCTGGAAAACACTTAGGTTTTCCAAAGACATGAGAATGAGAAAAAAAAGTATTCTTTATGAAGTTTGAAATATTTGCATGTAGTAAAGAAGTATATTGGAGGATCTTTGAATTTATAAATAAAAAAGAAATATTTCTACAGATATCATTGACGAATAAAATAATGCGTATTCAGTATGAGTATTTTACATCAAAACAATAGTTTCATCGATATGAAAATTTTACTCTCATTTAATTAGTACATGTAAATTAATTAATTAGTACTCCATTTCTCATTCGAATATTTCAAATGTTTAAAGTAAAATCATCAAAATCATCTGTTTCAAATTCATTTTCACGGTTTTGATTTTTGAATTTGTTAGTAATGAATTTAAACAATTGTTGGTTTTACCAAGGACTGAAGCATTTTTCTAGCAAAAATGTTGATGAATTATGTGCAGCATTGGAAACCACTATATTAAAACTCACTTTCATGCAGAAAGTTCGAGAGTTATAGAGTTTATTATAACAGTCCTTAAATCATCAGCCTGTACGCAAGAGAAAAAAAAGAGGATGTTGGCATAGTCGTTTTTTAATGCAAGTTAATTGCTATATTGTCTTAAATTGTTTTCGAAAATTTTGCTTTGATTATTTTAATGTAATTTTGAACGCTTTAAAGTGTTTTAAATATATTTTCATTTGACGTGAACTTTAATTGAATAATCCACTTTAAATGAAAATTTAAATGAGTTTTCCATCAGGGGTATAATTATATTTCACAAATTTTATAATTCCTGATCATTATTATTATTGTTTTGAAACTCGTTTTTCTACAGTAATTTCCTTGCTAAAAGGAAATGTTTAACATTGTTAAATAAAAGACCATTCTATTAAGTGTGGTAAATTATTTTTTACACAGTCGCTAGGGATTTTTGGATTATTGGCAAAAATTCTGAAGCATGAGTGAAGCATATGCGTTACATAATATTACAAACAGCTGTTGTTAACAATTTAGGTTTTTATTCCATCTCCTTCAATATATTTTTAGTCAGTTCAAGTGTGTTGGAAAATGCAGGACTGGTTTTAATTTTAGTAGGGAAATACCTTTTTCAAGTTTTAGATATGTCGATATATTTAAAACATCGAAGGCGTTTTCCATTTAGAAAAATAGCAAATGTAAAATAGTTTACATTTGCTTTTCAACATATCTAAGGAACAAAAAAATTTGAAATTATTGAGTTCTCTGTCGATGAACATAACATCTCTAAATTTCCAGACGAACATTTTTTTGTGCGCAGAATTACTAGAATAGGGAAATTCAATGTATAAATTTAGTTTGATTCCATTTTCTAAATAAAAAATACTGTTTATGTTGTTAATATTCATTTAAATAATTGCTTTTAGATACGATAAATGAAAAAAAATATTTGTGCTGTCATTGATACACAGGAAAAATTATTACCATAAAACGAAAATAAATTTCCCCAGATACATGCTTACAATTCATATAAAAAACTATTAAGTTATTAGTAATGTTCCTGATATTGAAAATGACACGCCGGATATCACTAATACTTCACCATCGAAATGTAAATGGCACCGTTTTACTAACCGTTCTTATAGATAAAATAATTAACGTACTGAAATAATGAATAAGTTGAACTTCTTTTAGATTAACATAGGCTCCGTTAGTTATTCGCGACTTGATAAAAAGATCGCATAAAAATCTAAAGATATTTAGCAAGACTAAATATTTTGTTAAATCTCTGTATACAAAATACGATTTCTTGGCATTAATTATGAAATTTGTGATTATATATCATGTAATGCAAAAATATGTTTATTAAACTAAATTCTATCATTGTTAGTATATATATATATATATATATATATATATATATATATATATATATATATATATATATATATATATATATATATATATATATACATATATATATATATATATATATATATATATGCGAACTGAAATTTGTTTCGTTTACATAAATTACGTAAAAATACACACATTTAACAAATAACAAGCAATAGGAATCTTTTGTTAAAGTGTTTATATGCAGCTAAAGTTCAAATGTGTTTCGGTTTAAAAACTTCATGAATATATTATATCATTCCCGCACACTAGTAAGGGTTAAAGTTTAAACGATTTAAACTTTAAATAATCAGCATTCCGCCACTAAACTTCTCAGTCAGAATTTATTGTGGCCATGAGAGTTAGTCGAGGGACATAAATAGTAATTAGCTTCCCATGTGTTAGTTAATTTTATACGCCATAGTATATGAATGACATTCAAAATTGTATACCTTCACACTCTACCCTAAACGGGCAAAGTAGGTCAACGAGGCATATTAATTACATCCGTAACATATTCGTAAATATTTCTGCAATTTTTTGGACTGAGTTCTTATAAGCGATTTTCGAAAGTGCTCTAAAGGGTGAAAACTTATGTACGAATATTGTGCATTTAAGGTATAATTTTCTCTTCCCTCGTATTTATAGAACTGTGAAAATTTGTAGCGCTTAATGAATTTGTATGTTTGAAAATATAAAAATTTCGCGGATTCAATATGATATAAATATTTTAACGTGTGAAATAGATTTTAAATCGAAATCAAATGGACGTGACTAATTCAACCTATTTATAATTTAAAAAATTCTTTGTACTTTTTTGCACACAATATTAATTAAAAACATTGCATCATTAGGGGTTCTTCGGTTAGAAAAGGGTTAATGTAACAACTATTGTGCCATAGTTATTTTTATTGCAGCAAATATATATATAAAACTATCCCCGCATGGTCACGGTGTGCTATGATAAAGAGTAGAACACTACCTGGTAGCTAAATAGTTAAAAAAAAGCGCTCAATTCAATGCGGAGGAGTTTGGCTCAAATGATAACGGAACTTCAACCAAATACAGAGGAGGAATTGCAATATGGGCAATAAGTACACGAAATAAATACAGCCAACTATGAATACAGCACAGAAGCTGAAAGTAGATTAACAAACATTAAAGTATGCAAGCCAAATAATTGTTTCAAAATATACAAAGGAAAAGTTTCCCCGATTATTTGAATATCAGTGACCCTTCTTTTCTTTTTGTACTTAGTACAAGTGTTAGGAACTGTTTAGGTTTTCACTTAATATATTTTTTTAAATTTTTTTTTTGTATTGACAATGTGACATGATGACTACGCAAAATAAAACACATTATAATTATGTATCTACATTTATACACATACATATATATATATATATATATATATATATATATATATATATATATATATATATATATATATATATATATATATATATATATACATATATATATATACATATACATATACATATATATATATATATATATATATATATATATATATATATAACTTAATAAAGATAGAACAAATTCACGTAGTCAAAGGCAGTTCAAATATAGCGTGCATCATAGTTTACGAAAATATTTTAACCATCCTTCAAATGGTGTTCACATAAAAAATTATTGAGAGCTTATTAATTAGTCCAAAGAAAAAAAAATCTTGTTAATAAATATAAAACATAAACTCCATTTATGTATAACCAAAATTAAAGAGTCTTAGAAACAAATATTAAAGAAGAGCATGCCCACAAATTATATAATTTCCCCATGAAGTTTCTCAGCAAAGTAAATGCAACATTTCCTCACTACAATTACATGACGACACCTGCAGTTAGATGATGACAAACAAAAGTAATTTTAACTCCCACTCCATTTACCCTCTCACAAGGTGTTGGGTTTTTCATTATAGCACAAAGTAGCCTGTTCATAGATAACAGCGCCCTGTTTGCGTGCGCAAAGCACATAAACAACGTAGGCAAGGTTGGGCGCCGAAATTCTGATTTTAGTTACATTTGCTATCTGTTGACGGCATTTTTTGTTAGCGCCTTTAACTTTGCATGACTGAATATATTATTTGACTCTCTTTATACTTTTGCTGCGGCATTGGATGAGATGCGAACTGGGTCACATTATAAAATAAATTGTTTAAATGGACGTGTAATGCATCTGAGGAAATGTGGTTTTGGTATGTAAGCCCTCATCACATTGATCGAGTGTGTCGTACGTTCAAATGGGCGAATTTGTGTTTTACAAACATGAGTGACGAATATAAAAGAATATGATTCCATTCTGCAAAACTTTCCAACGGAATTCATATTTTTTTTACAGTCTAACAAGTAATGAATATATATATATATATATATATATATATATATATATATATATATATATATATATATAAAAATACATTTATATCTAATTTATAAAATGTAATGTACACTGAATAATTGAACAAATGTCGCATTGTAGGTCTGAAATAATTCAAACCGTTTTACTTCGTATGTAGTAAAAATTATGACAAAATTCTGCAGTGTGTTCTAATATTCACCTGCCTGCTTCGTACCCATGATTTTTCTTAACAAAATGCAATTTAAAAAAATAGGGAGGATACGAGTCATTCTAGGTTTTATTTTTCATTCTGCGAGTACTTTATGAAATGTCAGTAAGTAGTAAAATTTTGTTTTTCTAAAACCCTATTAACTTGGGTTGTCATTTGGGTGTCATTTGAGTAGCCACCAATGTAATAGGAAATGATCAAACTTATCCTAACTACATACCTTAAATCATGTATTTTGATGCTCATTCATTAACCCCTTCATGAATGCCTACTTCCTTTGAAATATGTGCTTAAATTTAGCACGAAGGAAGGTCTCATGGCAAGAATGAAGTTAAATTCGATCCAATGATGATTTTGATACAAAATTTGTGTAACTAGCGATATCATTAATTTTTCTCTAAGAGCATTTTTCAACTAAGACAGACAGACAGGCTACGCAATCTGTACATGAAACTTGGAAGCACTTCGTTCCATAATTAGTAACAGCTTGAAGCACTTAACTGTAACTTTGATGTCTTTTAACTACCTAAAAACTAAAACAGGCAGGGTTTAATAAAATTGATATCGAAACAAAAGAGAAAGCTGAAGCCTGACAATGAAAAAAATAACTTGAAATCGCGAAATATATATATACATATATATATATATATATATATATATATATATATATATATATATGTATATATATATATATATATATATATATATATATATATATATATATATATATATATATATATATATATATATATTGCCTGTGAAATTCATACATGGTTTCATGGTTCGAGTACTTAGGTATATGCTAAGCTCGAATTCCGTATATTTAAATTTCAACTTATGATTTTTTTTTTGTCTTCCTATAAGTAGCAATATGCAACTAGTGTTTTTTTTAATTCACTTGATCGAAATAATCAATACAACTAGTTAATAGTTAACTTAATTTAAAATAAATTGTTACACTTTCAATGGGTACAGGAAGTGGCCTTGCATTTTCAATACATTTAAAATTAATGAAGTTAAAATGAATCAAAATTGATTAGTAAATACGCTGAATTTTTACGTGACATATCGACACATTCTAACAAAAACGTATGCATGAAATAATTTATTTAATAGATTTTATTTTTAACACGTAATATGTAAAGAAAATGAAAATATAAGACAAATTCTACATTAGAAGAATTTGGATAAAAACGTGTGCAACAAACAATAACCTTAACATAGATTAATGAATTTTGTATTTAACAATCCTTTGGCAGTTTGTCATTAAAATGTAAATATAAATTGAAGTAATATATAAAATGTACCATTATTAAACCTTTACCGGGATCCGTTACGAAACAAAAACACAACTAAATGCTCGCAAGGGAACTAACTTGTACCCCCATTATTTGCATTTTAAAATAAATAACTTTCTCATAGGTAAACATTACAAAGCTTTTAATTAATATACTGCAAGTAACCTAATTAAGTGAGCTAAACAAAATAAAGGTCACAAACGGCAATACCTCTTCGAAACTTATCATTTGGGCAGTGATGCGTGATTAGAGATGATTAAGGCCTAACATTAATGTGCCGATCGGTCAGTGTTTATTCAGTCACCTGCGGGCGATGAGGTCCTTACCGACGCTTTTCTCGCCCTCGCCCTGATCATAACTCACGCCCAGTAATGGAAGGCCTAGTCGTGCGGGAGCTCTTTCAAATGATTCAGTATCACTTAAAATTTGGGTATTTAATAATGGTTCGCAACTTAAGTGGAAATTATATTCCGAACTATTGATGTTAAATGATCACGGAAGGGAATTAATATTTTCAAGGGGCGTCTTAATTTTCTTAGCTGGTCTGGGATTCTCCAATTATTGCGATGGGTTCGAGAATAAATTTATTACTTGTTATTATTTGCCCGTGAATGGCCTTAAACGAATAAACGTAATTGTTATGTCTTCATTAAAAGAAAATAATGTATGAAATAAAGCAAAAGAGGATTATGCTTCTAAAAGCAATCTCTGTTACATTAATGATGGCCTACATTAAGTTATGTATACTTGGTGTTTTTGTTTCAGAATAGTTAATATATATATATATATATATATATATATATATATATATATATATATATATGTGTGTATATTTGTTCTCGAATATCTGGTATTCCGAAAATTTCGATTTACAAGAAGATCAAAGTATAAACGATACATTAAATTTTAAATAAAAGCGGAAAATTAAAGAATTTACGTTTTATTGATTGTTATGCAAATTTTTCAGATGTTTGATTAGAAATGAAAAAAAATCAAAGGTAATTGTGTAATTATAAATGTAGTGAATTAATTCAATAGATGTAGTCATAAAAATTACAAATATTTAATTGCACAAGTTAAGCAAAATATTTGCAAATTTATTTTGAGTTTCTCATAGTGTTAGTGACTTCGGTTTTTTTATGGTTTTAAAGTCAGCAATTGAGCTCATGAAAAGGGAAAAAAACTAAGTTCCCGGGACACATATTGTAGGACAACATCTCTTTGGAAAACGTTATCCTGTTCACATCTTTGGCATTGCGTAGATAAAATTTTCTTAGAGTTGCACTAATATTTCTTATATTCACTACTTTTTATGATTTACGAGTTTATACAGGATTATATAAATATATAATATATATATATATATATATATATATATATATATATATATATATATATATATATATTTATATAGATGTGTATGGGTAAATAACAAAGAGTTTCTGTAATTCTAACTGAATACTTCTTAAAATTTATTTATTTCCACATAAAAACTTTTACGTGATTAAACCATAACGATCACTTTTTAAAAGTTACATCTAAATAATACTTATTTTCACATAAAGAAATTTCTTCGCATCAATTTCATCGCATGTCAATAAAGGGAGATAAATCTCGATAATAAAGTGATGAATATATAAAATAATAGCAACATGCCCCGTTTCCGTGGAGTATATTTGAGATAAATAATTAAGGTATACCGATACGTACTTCTTTTTCATTCTTTTATTTTAAAGAAAAAATATATATAATAATGTATTGCTAAATTATGTAAAAACATAATTATATTAATGAATGTATAAATTTTGTCATATCAAATTTCAGGGGAAATATATATATATATAACCAATTTTCATTTCAAAATTTATAAATTGAAAATATAAAACGTTTTATTTTTAGCATCCGATATACAATCTATACATACCCAACTTATTGAATCTTCATAAGAATATGTTCTTGAAAAACAATTCATTTTGTGAAAAAAAAATATGAATATTTCTTAAACATATATCGCTTCTTGCTAAACACATTAATATAAAATAATAAGAAATAACTGCTTGAATTAGCTTAAGTTTAAATAAAATGTAAAAAAAGACAAATATATAATTTAATATTTCGAAAAAAACATATAGCATAAAGCATTATTACAAAATCAAGTCGTCTCCACACACGTGCTTGAATGTAAAATGGCGGGCGAATGAAATAAAATATAATCAAACTAGGTAATTTGTACCTATAAAGTTGTGATCACATTAACGAGAATCGTTTTTCCTTAATGTGTATGGAAATAGTCATCACTTCACTTATTTATTTTTGACTGTTATTGTTCCGGCCATCAAATATAATAATAAAAATTTGTATATGTAATCAAATTAGTTTGTGTACGTACATTTCTATTCGCCTTGAAGAGAATTGTTTTTTTTTTCAATTCCCTTAATGTGTACGAAAAAAGGCATTAAGTTAAATGATTTGTTTCCAGGATAAGTGTACTAACATTTTTTCTTATAGCTTTATTAGGTAAAAATATGTACATTCAGTAGATTTCGTTATTGTGGGTGTTTCCCCCACTTTCACAAAAAACGTAAATTTCGTCAATATTTATTCTTGTTGTCGAAAGTTTGAACTATAGACTAATATTTTTAATTGAAAAATATGTAACATTTTTTAATAGCTAACGTTATATTTAAAGCCATCATGCAATATGACTAGTGTAATTTCTTAACATATTTGTGCTTAATTGAAAGTATTATAAATCAATATTTCTTTCGTTTTGTACACTCACCCTAAGACGTGAATAATCTATAACTATTTCTACTTTAACCTCCAGCTTGGATGAATTAATTAATTACTAATCGTCCATTATAACATATACCTAATATTTTTCGTTTATGTTGGTTTTGCCCACATCCATAAGAATACCTAAATTTCATCAACATGTTTTCTAGTTTTCTAAAGTCTGAACTCTAAATTGTCTAATATTTTGAAATGAATAATATATAAAATTTTCGAAGAGGTAACTTTATAATTAAAGACATAATATAATGCGGCTAGTGTAATTCTTTATATGCCATATTTATCTTGAATTCAATGCATTCCGAATAAATATTTATATCGTTTTATAACTTGAATAATTTGTAACTATTCCAATCAAACCTCCAGCCCGGGTTAATTTATTAATTACTAATCATCCATTGTAATACGTCGAACAAGATTTTAGAATCCTGTTGAGATATTTAGACAGATACCTGAATCAATCATGAATACATAATGAAACAAGTAAGATATATATCAATTGCAGCCTTTGAGGGTAGAGTAACCGTTGAATATCTAATGTACCAAAGAGACCCGTGCGCATTTGTCCTACCGCCCTGAATATGTTGCACGAAATACTTACCCTTTATTCGAATCTTTCTAATAGAATTAAAATGTTGGTTCGTATGTATTCAGTTAGACTTCATTAATATACCCTTAAATTGCCTTTTGTACTAGGTTAATGAGGCTGATAATGGTCCAAAGTACCTATTTCATTATGGATGTAATATATTACTTTGATTTGGTTTGATAAACACGATTTAATTAATTCAGGTTACTATTTTCCAAATAAAACTTATAGTTTTCAGTTAATACCAATAAAAGCCATAACCTAAACTAATGATAACCTAATACACAAATATGAAAATTTATATGAACGTATCATTAAGAAGAGCATTTTCATAATTTTTTTGCCCCAAGATTTTGTTGTTCACAAATAAGTTCTTTGCTTCTTTGCTTTTCTAAGATCTTTGCTAATAGCCCATCTGAAGATATTGTAACACAACGAAACCTCGGTCGTGGTAAAGAACTTAAAGAAAGTAGAAATAATACCACAACACGTAGTTCCATTTAATTGCAAATTTTATAAAAATACTCTGAATTTGTGACTTACAATTTTAATTATTATTCTGCATTTTGCTTTCTTTATTATTTTTTTTTCTTCAATTTTAAGTTATGAAAAATATTAGATAAAAATGTTAATTTCGTAACGGCGATTTTGAGATAACCTTGATAACGAAACAGATATAACAAATGCAATTTCCCTTGTGCACCATATCATTATTCATCAGAGAAAATAAAAACAAGTTAAAACCTGATTTTTATTGTCCTCCAAAAGATTAATTTAAGTAATTAGATATGTATCATAATATGTCAAATTTCTAAGCCAATAATTCTAGTGGATATAAAACAAATTATGATTAAAATTCGAATACCTTACCTATTTCATACATTTTTTTAATGTTCGAAGAATATTATATTGCCTTCAAGAATTTAATTCATGCGTAAAATATTTGTGCCCACTTCTTTTTAAACAGATCTTAGTTTTGTAACCATTACTGGAGTACTATTTCATTTTAAAACAAACACCTTCCAAGAAAATATAATAATCTATCCCACTTATTGGTACATACCTTTTAATAATCTGTCCCACTTATTGGTACATACCTTTTAATAATCTGTCCCACTTATTGATACGTATTTTTTTCAAACATATAACAATTTCAATTTTATATTTTCAACTTACATATTTTCTACACATATTTTCAAGGGAAACCTGAAAAAATGTATGGAAATATAATTTCCATAATTTTTCCTCATCATGAAAATTAAAATCATTTAAAATCCCAAAATAAAACTTTTTCAGTTTAATTATTAAAACTTGTCTACTTGATTTTTTATCCTCGAACACTTGAAAAGATCACTCGTTTTTTTTATATTTCGTTGGAATGGAATCGGAGACTAAATATGAAATATACAAAAGAAACAAATTTTAATTAACATTTCATTATGAGAACTTTTATTAAATTTTTGCGATTTTGGATTATTAGTATTTTTAAATTAATAGCATTTTCAAATAATAAACAGGTTAAAAATGATTGAATGTAACTACTTAGAATTCATTAAATATACTTATTTATATAGCATACAATTTACTTTTCAAATAATTAGAATTCTGACAAGTAAGTACTTGTAAAATTTTTATTTTGCTATTCATATGAAAAAAATAATTTTCTTTCTAGGGGCAATGAGAGACCTTATAAACAGAAGCACACTGATTTTATATGAGAAAACAAAGGATATCTAGTTATTATGGTTTGACTTTGCGGAAGAAAGTGTTGCCAGAGTTTTTTTACTATATTGCGCTGATCCATATTTTAAAATCACTCTTTCCACCGTTCAACTAATGGAGAAAAAAAACATTCCTCTATATCAATTAAGCGGAATTAACAATTCAATACAATCATATTCTGATCAAACCGTGGCACATATTTAAATTCGTAAAAAATATTTGTCTTTTTAATTAAAAGAAGCCAAACAAAAAATTATATTGGAACAAAAATCGAGAGGAAATTAAAATCTACATAGTGATGTTAAGACTTGCCATGTAACGAATAAATAATACTTGTGTTATAGTATCAGAACATGCACTACGAGAGCTCTGTTCACATTTAGACACGTGTAAACACGTTTTACTAGCAGGTACATAGTATTTTAATTAAACGGTTTACAAATATTAATTTTTAACAACCTTAACATATTGGGTATTACAACTTTTACAGGTATTGAATTATGGTGAATATTTAAAAAAATATTATCGCTAGGTTAATCGTCGTAGTTTTTTCCGTCGTCGTCCAAATAAGTTTTACCAACGCTTTTTTATGATTTTAGTTCACTAATTTCGCTAATATAGGGGGTTCGGTCATCCTATTTTTGAAATTGTATAAAATATTATGTTTTTAATTTCTATATAACAAGATATTTTAAATAGTACCCCTCCCCCATAATTTAGAGCGCCGAGTTTCAAGTTCCCATGTTGCATAGTTTTTGATAAGTTGTGTCCGACGACCTGATCCTATAAGGATTCCGATTTTTTAGTTCGATACTTATTAAGCAAAAGTTATTCAATCGTATAAAATCCTATAAAGAATTTATTAACAAGATCTCTTTAAAGTCTGAGATTTTTCCTTTAATATGGATTTCTTTAAGCAACCAGATCTCTTTTCGAGAGTATACCTATATATAAAAAATATACAATTGCCTAGACAACCAATTGTTATAAATTATTGAGTAAGAAAACAGGCTACAAAATGCTTTAAAATATATGGTGAAAAAATTTACACGAATTGATTTTCAGTAACGATGTGATTTTTGTGAAACGGTTTTTGTTGTTGAGCAACGTTTACTTAAGATTTTGTATAGAATTTACTTATGGTTTGGTTTATGATTACAGGTTTAAACTTTGTGACAGTATGACTCGAGAGAAAACGGAATTCCGAGCTCTGAAATATGCAGTTTTTTTATGCATAGAGCCCTAAGTAATATAAGTTGGATGATTTATTTTGATTTTATAAATCTGAAATCTGCATATATTTACGTACAAAAGTACAAATATACCAACTTACTCTGATATGATTAGTACTTATCCATTAACATTTCTTTGACTAAAATATTCTCCGATTTACTTCCATTAATACGTCAAATGCTAAGGCAAGGTTTTCAACACTTTATTGATTGTATATATTGTCTCAAAGACGTACATCAAACTTACCGTGTCGGTAAATTGAATTGCTCAAGACTATCCATACAACTTCAATATAAAGGAAAGAGTATGGGATTGGAAAAAGAACAATGATGGGTAAAGTAAGAGAGGAGATTTTGGAAAATACAAGCCAAATTATACCAGAAACTACTATCGTAGATATTATGTGAGGCAATTTCCAAGATTTAGCGTCCTTTTATAAACAGGGGCTGCCAGTTTTTGCCACAAAATTTAATCGCCCTAAAATTTATCTAGCTTTGGCCGGACACCAAAATAATAGTGTTAAAAATATTTTGATTTCCATTATAAAAACAAAACTAAAGATATTTTTTTTTAAACTGCCGAAGGTGGCCCTAACGATAACAGCACAGAAAATTAAACAGAAAATAGTTAGGGACCCACATTGAACAGTTTTTTGATATGAACTTACTAAATTAGAAAGTGTAATTATAGAATTAAATATTGATAAAACTGTATAAATTACTGAAGGTAGTGTCCACAAATGTCTACAACTATAATTGCAATACATTTGTTATACAATTAAATAAAACTACGTGAGGTAGTATTATTTCTACTTTCTTTAGTTTCTTTACCACGACCTAGGGTTATAACTGACAAATAGACAATGAACTGTATTCATTTGGATAGTTATTTTTCGCTACCCACACGTTCTGAATAAGAATATCATAAGTTACACCAGTGCACACTCCATTTCTTTCCAAAAGGGATTCTTTGTATGCAAAAGGACAGTTCATATATAGTTAATCTTTTCCTTGTGTTCACATTAGCAAGGTTATATGGATTTACTTGATATTTGTAATCAAAACACTTTTTCTTTGTTACGATGTATAATACAATTCAAAAATGTGTCTAAATAATACGAAAAATAGACAGGGAAATATTTTCCAATATTATCAACATTGAAAATAAATGTATCTAACATTAATGAAAAACATCGAAACTATTCAGTAAAATTAGAGCAAAAGTTTAACTATTATACAAAAATAGTGTCGTGTATTATGTAGAGAACACGTATTTTACAAATGCGAAATAGTTCTAACATTTATTTGAAAATGTATTGTTATATTTGTTATGTACCAATATTCTGTCAGCGTTTCTCGGCCTTTCGGCTAAAACCAAAATGTGGTTTGCGTACTTACGCGTCACGTTAGAAAGACAGTGGAATATGGTCTCCTTGTGACAGTAGATAAAATAAAAGCCACCATATAGGGCTAATATCAAACTCAAATAAAAGAACTGAGTTATGTAAAATACAAAAAATAATCAATTACAAAAATTTATGAAAATATATTTACTAGTCCGGAAGCTTTGTATCAGATTGATTACCGTCGATTTATGCGATGTTGAAAAGTACAATTATGTAGACTGGTGTAATTTGTGTTACAGTATGACAAACAAATGGATATATTTAAAGTAAAGAGACAAATAAGTCAAACTGCATACTCGAATTGACGAAAGCGACGTCTTTTGAGAAATAATAATCATCAATTAATAATAATTAAAAATCTACCTCAACAAACTCGGTTTAAAACTTTTTTGCGCCTCAAGGTATTAAGCAACTGCCTGTACATAATGATATTATTGTTAAGCTTTTTCTAAATTATCATATACTGATATTATTGTTAAGCTTTTTCTAAATTAAGAATACTTGGTTATGCACATGTACTAAAAAAAGCATGTTTTCATTCAGTAACGAATTTAAGCAGACGTTGTGTGGCCACAAGGTTAAAGTGATCTTCAGAAAAAAATTCGATGCAGTATTAAAAATCTCTTTTAGATATGCAGTATTAAAAATCTCTGTAGTAAACATACCTAAACGCTGTAAGATCTGCAGTTACAGAATTAATTATAACTATAAAAGTTCTGTTATACTCAGTAAAACGTCTGGGTAAAATTTTAAATTATACTTATGACTATTAAATATTTTAATATATTATTATATATACTTAAGTAATATTTATATCTATTTAAATTTTTAAACTTAAAGGTAAGCAAAAGATGGAAAACGGACCGTTGCCATGAATGTTATAATTAACATATATAGTAATCTATATCTTTAGAAACAGTTATTGACAATGATATTGTAATTATTTTCATTGTTGCTAAACCTTTCAAAATATCTTCATTGGATGTGAACTATCTTCGGATCAGTCACTTAACGTGGACTACGTTAAATGAATAATCTGATGATATTTTCTAAAATGTGAAGAGTATAATTATATTTTTCACATAGTCTAGTTTCCTATAATTATTAAAATTGTTACTATTATTATTTTGAAGTTTATTTTTCTTCATAAATTAACCCGCTAAAAGAAAATGTTTACCAATATTCAGTTAAACTCAAATTAATTAAATGTGTAAAATTATTCTCTAAACAGTTGCTAAGATTTTTGGGATTAATGAAAAAAATATTAAAATATGAGTACATTACATTAGTCACATAATTCTATTGATAGATATTTTTAACAATTTAATTTTCTTTTTCTTCCTATCCAATATATTTTTCTGTTAGTTCAAGTATGTTGGTAAATGCAAGACTGTTTTCATTTTAGGACGGAGATAGTTTTTCCAAGTTTTAGTAATGTCGGTTTATTGACGGCCTAGTAAGCATTTTTCATCAAAAATAGGAAATGGGAAATGGCTACGTTTTCGGCTTATATAGAAAACAATGAAGTGGTTGAGTTTTATTTCCATGAATGTATCATCCATAAATGTTTAGATAAAAAATGTCTTGTACGCAGCATTACTAGAACGGTGGAGTGCAATTTATGAGTTTATAGTAACTCTATTTTCTGAGTAAAAAATTCTGTTTAATACTGTTAATATTTATACGCAAGTCTCATTTACTTAAATAAATATTTTTAAATGTTATGTTTAAGAAAAATAACTAATACAAAATGGATTAAAAATTTATTTCCCATTTAAATAAAAAATTACTTGTTTACCGTTTATACTTACCATAGATACTTGTTTTCCATTTATAAAAAATTACAATATCATCAGATACTGATATCATTATCATAAAGTTGTTAGTAATGATCCTGGTGTTAACATCTTACGCAGAGTATCACTAATACCTCATCATTGAGAGGCAATGGCACAGTTTTGCTACCCGGTTGTAAAGATAAAATTATATAAATAACTTACTGAAATAGTGAATTCGTAAATGAACTTCTTGATCAACATACGGATCTGTCAGTTGTTTATATCTCTATAAAAAGGTCGTATTCAGTTCTGAAGATAATCTACAAAACTAAATATTTTTTTCAATTTCTTTTTAACAAAATATTATGTCTTTTTAAAAACTATGAAATTTATGAACGTATATCATTAAGAGACCCATCTCTCCATGAAATGCAAAAACGGCTAGATTTTGAATATTGAATATACTTCGAGTTAATTTTTTGAAATGTTTAACCTAGGTTTCGTTGTCTTCAGGTGGGCAATTTGTAAAGATTAACTCTTAGAAAATTTCAACAGCATTTAAATAGACTTTTTTAAACTTTCGCGATTCGAACACATATTTTATTCCCGTCCCGTGGGACATTATGTCCCGTGGGACATAGTGAGTACTTAGTTTATAATATCTAGGTTTACTCATTAAATAGATAATTACCGCGAAAAAACCCGATTCAAATCAAATAAAATAAGCATTTAAATATTATATAAAACAATAGCGGAATTGGGGTTTGCGTGGGGTTTTCCACTGTTTACGTTAGTGAGTTTATGATTGTTGTGTAGTTTTTATTATATTTTCAGAATGTATACTATATATGTATAACTTTCGAAAATATAGTAAAAAGTATATAGCTCTCCTAATACGTCATATAAGCGATGTTCATATGCGTTCTAAAGTGTGAAAACTTATTTATTTTTGTACTCTAATGTATCTAGTTGATACATAAGGCGGACTTATTGCTGCGATAGCAACTTCTTGCAGCAACCAGAACACTAGTCCAGCCCCGCTCGATGAGCCTCCGGGAATCGAACTCGGATCCCGCGGTGCACCACACCTAAAAGACCGAATACCTTGTGATCAACCCAATACACCACAGCGAAGACAAAAAATTATGTAGGAGTACCGTGCTTTTAAGCTTTATTATTTTCATACCTCATTTTCATAAGACTGCAGAAATGTTAAATGTTTAATAAATTTATGCGTTTAAAATTAAAAATTTATCCATTGATGACAATTTCGCACATCAATATAAAATAAATACATTGTATTTTAATGTGTAGAGTGTATACGTTTCTCTCAATAAATATAAAATTCAAAATGACATCAGGAGAACGTACCAGATACAATCTTGTTATAGTGCGAAGAAATCCTTCGTACATGTTTGCATATAATAACAGTTAAAAGAAATTGTGATGTTAAGAGTTTTTCGGTCGAAAATTTTACCGCTAGAACTTTTAAAGACTTAGAAATGACTGTTTATACTAACAAGCCAAGTCAGTATCACAAATAATTAAAATAAATGTTTCCAAAAGTATCAGAATATCAATAATTATTTTTGTCTTTTTGTATCAAGCACGCAAAATATAAAATTAATTTGAAATTACTTTCTTCTTTTTAGTCATGTATAGTTATTAGGCTTATATTATTGTTTTTATTTCGTTCTTTTTTCTGTGCTGGAAACCAAATATGAAGGATTCATAAAATATATAGAATAAAATAGATTATAGTTACATATGGTTCTTACTGTATTTTTTTATATTTTCTTATTTTTGGAAATGGAACAAAAAAAAAATATGTACATATACATATATATATATATATATATATATATATATATATATATATATATATATATATATATATATGTAATTGTATTTGTGTATACATATTTTAAAAGGAATATATCGTATAATTTACAGTCGATTGTAATAAAGGAAGAATAACATTATGTCGTCAATGGCACTTGAAATATTGTCGGCCCCAAAGTTTAAAAACCGTCATGGAAATAACATTCACATAACAATTTATTGACGTTTTTTTTTCATAGTTTGAGATTCCTACTTTTTTTTATTGAATTTAATTTGGGTGTGAAGTAAAAAATATACACTGTAAATTAAAAGTCTGTTCAACAATTATTTAATAAAGAGAATGTTTCATATAATTTCCCTATGATATTTCTCAGAAAATTAGCAGCACAATTTATTCACTACAATGACATGATGGCACCTGCATATAGATAATGGTAAACAAAATTAATTTTAACTCACACTCCATTTACCTACCGCGAGGCTTAGTGGGGTTGTGTTTTTCATTACAATACAAATAAACACGTATGTAGATACCGGCGCCCTGTTTGCACGCGCAAAGCACATAAACAACGTAGGCCAGGTTGGGCGCCGAAGCTCAGATTTTAGTTACATTCGCTATATGTTGAAGGCATTTTTGTGTTGGCGCGCCTAGCTTCGTATGACAGAAAATATTATTTGACCCTATTTTCATTTTTGCTGCGGCATCGGGTAAGACGCAAAGTGGGTCATATTTTAAAATAAATTTTGGAATAGACGTTCAATGCGTGAGATGAAGTGCATTTTTAATAAATAATCCCTGTTTACGTCTATAGTAGTGTGGTGTTTTCAAATATGCAAATGTTTTACAAACGTGAATATCGAATATAAAATTATATGGTTCGACTCTATATTACTTTGTATCGGAATTAACTTTGTTTACAAGTAAGCAAATAATCATAACACACACACACACACATACACACACACACACACACACACACATATATATATATATATATATATATATATATATATATATATGTATTATTTTTCAAATGTAGTATAAACTGCATAATTCATTGAATATCGCATTGTAGATCTGAAATAATTAAAACCAATTTCCTTTGTATGCAGTCATCAATTATTATATATCAATATATCAATTATTCTAGCTGTCATTTCTCGTTCCGTAAATAATTTACGAAATGTCAAAAGGTTTGAAAAATTTACGAAATGTGAATTGTCAAATATATTAAAATTTTCGTTTATAAAACCAAAGCTTTAGGGGTGTTGTTTCACTAGTCGGTAATGCAGTTACAAAGAATCCACTATATCATATTTACATAACTTAAATGAGACTCAAGTCTAATCAAAAAATTCAGATTTCCAGACTTAATATTTTTACCTGTGCGTTTAGGTAACTCTCTTGTTTAAGATTCTGTACCTCAAAATTAAATAAATATTACTTTCACAAAGTTACTTTATTGTATGGCTATGTATTGGTTTCGGGCATTATGTAATATAGAATTCTAAGATTTAGTAGATATATAATTATTTAATATAGGTAATTCAGCGCTTCAATTGCAACTTGCAAAATGAATACGACATCTTTAATATTCAGATTACACCTCTCTAGAGTTTCTATTAATTTTGGAATGAAGTATTTCCTATTTTCATGCACGGATTGCGTTTTCTGTCATATTCGAAAATTCGGAAAAAAAGGGAAACCAAAAGAAAAAGTGCGAGGTGCAAGAAAACTGTTTTCCATTTACAGTGAAAATATTTAGAACTGTGTTTTATACCGTTACGGTTTTATCACATTTTTCAGTTTTTTGACTTAAACATTTGATTTTTTATTGCGATTTAAATAAATTGCATTCAAAGAAACTATAAATTGAGACTTCAGTTTCAAACTTGTACTAATATTATGCCACTCTAGTATCATTAAAATCAATTTACTGCTTGTTAATGGAGGATATATTCATATTTTAAGAAAAATAGATAGCTTAGATATCGTAATTGGGAATCAACATAAAATATATGTTGACAAAGTTGACGAAAAGCGAATAATTCGATAGTGACGGCTTTCCCATTTAATGATACAAGACGCTCGAAAAGCAACATACGGGACAAGCACTAATCGGTAAATAACCGAAATAATGAATTTCTGTTTATAGGAAAAACACATTTTCCCAACACTTTATTTTGGGAATTGGCGCAATAGTTGAGTAAAAAATGATGCTTTTATTCATGCACGCTATGCGGTTGGTAGCAATAATTAAATAATCGCTTGCTATTTTTTTAGAAGAGTAGATTCTAGAATTTTGGCCAATTTTAGTTATTAATTTGGAATATTGACATTTAGTTTTAAATGTCGAAAAAAAAAAGAGAAAAGAAAAACTCCCTTGTAACTCAGTAAACGTGACAGAAGTGAAACTTCTTTGTCTATCTAGACCTTGATTTGTAAGTATATAATAAGAAATTTAACAACGGGCAGAGAGAGAGAGAGAGAAAGAAAAAGAGGAAAATATTCTAAAAGATTTGAACATGTTTTTTCATCATTTAATCACTATTAACCACGTTAAGTAGGCATTAAAAAAAATAACCGCGACAATCGTAACAGTACACGGCTTAGTGCGGCTATATTACTCTTGTTGTAAATTATATTTAGGACAACATGTGTGGGTTCACTGGCGATTTAAAAATAAATCAAATACACATATTGCCAGCTATGTAACAGAAGAAATACGGGCAAAATCAGGAATAAATCAATCATAAATAAATATATGAATCTACAACATTTTAAAAGTCTGCTTTTGGCAGACAAAACGCACAAAATAGCTGATAGCATTAATGAGCATCATTTTTGTTTGTTGTTGCCCAAAATATTGATAGTTTACTTTTAACACGCATATCGTACTAAACAGCTAATAGCATTAATGAGCGTCAGTTTTGTTTGTTTTCGCGCAAAATTTTCACAGTATATTTTTGATGTACAACATAAAAAATAGCTAATACTGATATCAACATAGTGAGCGCCATTTTCTTTTGTTTTCACGCATGCATACATTGTTTTTTTGCGTTCTTCTTGCGATCGTTGCAAAAACGCTACAAAATCGCAACAAAAACGCTGCATGAAGACGTTGCAAACTTTGCATTTTACTTTTATGACACCAAAAGAAACGGCAGTACAAAAATTCTTCACAAAATAATTATTAAGTACAAAAGACGGTTGCTATTTAATCCACAGCCCAAAACTTATTTGAATGAAAGTGACACTAAAATGTTTTACTTAAAGAGAGGCCGTTATTATAAAAATGTTATTATGGCTCTTATATATATATGTATATATATATATATATATATATATATATATATATATATATATATATATATATATATATTATATATATATATATATATATTATATATATATATATATACATATATATATATATATATATATATATATAGGGAGTAGGCCACATAATAAAGGAAACTTTGGGGAAAATAATAAGGATAGGGATAATAAATATAACTACGCTTAAAAAGCCTAAAAGTAGACACTTGATATGACCAGTTAGATGGAACGATAGGATGGACAGAGAATTTCAGTCTATGAAACGTTACAATGAAAAAAATACGTTATAAAATACGGTTGCTTCGGAAACAATATATTATTTAAATAAGTCGAAGATTTGTGTTTTATGAGCTTCATTCCAGCTTAAGCCTTACATTTTTCTTAGCAAATCACCTAAATCAAATTTTCTGTTCAACTGACCGATTTAGCATTATATAATTTCCCACAATGCATTTCATAATATACTAAATATATGCGTAATGGTTGTAACGTTGCCCAAATTAATTTGAAATTATTGAAACCGAGTGTGTAAGTAAATAAGCCTTATTTTTAATTTCCGAAATAATCAAGTAAGATGGTTATAATATTTGTAATTCTATGATTATGGAGAAATAAGGATACATGATAATAATGATATAATATGGAAATCTACATTGAGTACATGATATTAATGATATATTATGAAGATCTGGATAGAGTTAATTTCACACCGCTGACTTCACGTACCTAGAACAAATATTCAAAGTAACTTTAGCGTATCTATTTTAATTTCCGACCGATAATATACAATTGAAATGTATGCGCGGAACACTTTACAATATAGGTCCCATTTTTTGCATGTAATATGTAAATAAAAGCTAATAAAAGGCGTTCACAGCTAGAAGAATTAGGGAAAAGACCTTTATATAAAATTGCCTTAATATAATATAATGAATGTTGCACATAATAATCTTTTGGCAAATTGTTATTAGTATATAAATAAAAATTTAAGTAATGCAATGAAAGTATAAATAAATACAAGAAGAAAAGACAACATTCAGGTTGAATTTAACATAAGTGTCTTCTATTTACACAATGCACACAGATAATTTTACATACAAATTTTGTTCACACAAGAGTCATGAAAAATAATTGCATCATGGTTTCATTTCTGGCTATTGCAATTCGTGTGAGAGTAGTTGGTTGACATAATATCATAACTGTCACCATCATTATTATTATTAAAACATTACTGAGATTCATAATGATCCGTTACAAAACTAAAACCCTATTAAATACTCGCAAGCCACTAACTTCAACCATTATTAGTGTCTTCATTATTTGTACCTCTACATAAACAACTTCTACATACGCAAACCATACAAAATTTTAGTTAATACATTGCAAGCTACTACAACCAATTAAGTCCATTAAACTAAGTAAGATATACAAACGACATTGACTTTTCAAAGTTATCATTTGGGAAGTGATGCGTGATAAGAGGCGATTAAGGCCAAACATTAGCGTGCGGCTCGGTCAGTGTTTGTTCAGTCACCTGAGGGCGACGGGTCGTAATAAACGCTTTTCTCGCCCTCGCCCTGATAACTCACGTCCAGTAGTAGAAGGTCTAGTCGAGCGGTAGCTCTTTCAAATGATTCAGTATCACTTAAATTTTAAGTATTGAATAATGGTTTGCACTTAAGCGGAAATAATATCCCAAACTCCTTATTTCAAATGATCACGGAAGGAATTAACATTTTTTTGCGGTGTCCATTAATAGTTTTGAAGTTTTCCGATTATTGTTCTAGGGTCGAGAATAAATTTATTACTCGTCGATATTTGCCAGTGAACTGCCTGATTACAGAATAAACGATATATATATATATATATATATATATATATATATACATTTATATATATATATATATATATATATATATATATATATATATGTATATATATTTCTATATATATATAATATTCATATCTTTTTTTACTTGTGGGAAATTCCCATGCTAATGAGATATATGCACTCTAATATTTATAAAGACCTCATTATGCTGTTATATGACGTGTGTTTTATATGTTAGACCCAAGGGTCAGAATATAACATTAAGGAGACGGGATATGATTTTGTAAGGTCTAACACAATAAAGTTTCTTGCCAAATGTGCCTCACAATTTTATTCACTCTGATCAAGGCCCGAGATTGCTGACCCGTAATAGCTTTTGAATTTTTGATACTTTACCAATTTCATAAAACACAGTTTAATTGGAACGTTTTTAAAATTTATTTTATTTTTAAAATTTTAATGCGGTATGCTTGCTAAGCCTGGTTTCATTGTCTTCATTCAATGAAATAAGTCATTTTCTAGGGCTTATTTTTACAATCTAAAACAAGCAAATCGACAAGTCTCATTATTTAAGCAAGCCATACGACCGAAACATCAGGCCGAGGAATTTAAATCTGGATTTTTTGATAACGTGTCTCCTTAAGACCTACAAAATAAAATGAAAAATACTAGATAATCTAGTTTCACGATTTAAGCAGACAGTAACCCTTAGCTCCAGGACTGAGGATTTGGAATTCGGAGTTCAGTAACAGAGTCTCTACTTATGACCCATAGTATTAATTTAAAAATGGCAAGTCCTCAAATCTCACGGTCAAGGCAGACCATATCGCTGTATCATATAGCTGAAGAATTGGAATTCGAAATTCAAAAACACCTCTACTTGAGTCCATAATACAAATTTTAAAACATATGGTACCCCGCAGAGACAGGACTAAGAATTTGAAACCCGGAGTACGTTACTATTGCAGCATCGAGGCTGTAGAGTTGAAACTCGGAGGTAAATGACGGAGAACGAGAAAGATAAACTAATTTGAAAATAGCAAACTCCTAAGTCCCACAGTTTAAATAAGAGTACAATTGCAGCATTAGCATTTAAGGATGAAATGTTATGATGATTACACATTTGATTCAACATTTTGTATGATCGTGGAGACTGAACATAGGTTTAATGAGAATCTGTTAAGTAAAACTAGCCAACAAATTTATTGCAAATTTTAATACGCAACATAAAGTCAAATAAAACCGTTTAAATACGAACAATAACGGTACTGATAAAACAAACACCATAAGTAATATCCTATAACCAATTTTGTCATTAAGAAGAAATTAAAAAGTTTGCGTCTGCGAACTTCTCTTTTTGCCTTAGTATTGTTTCAGATTTTACCATATCCCTGGACTAGTACTTGATAAAGGTCCATTGTGGAGTAGCGTGATATTTTTACTTCTGGCGCGTTATTTCCATCGCATGTTTTCGTAATACATCTTGAACTAAATTAAATTCCATTGTACGCAAAGAACTAGTACATCAGAATAGGAATTGAATTCGGCATTTGAATATGGTATTGAATCATTTTTTATCTTCCCTCAGGGCTGCTTTCACAAGCCGCGCAAGTTTATATTTCGTTCTTTTCAATTATTTTTGTGCACATTTATGAACTGACTCAATGTCAAAGATAAAGATAATCATCGAATTTGACAAGATAATATTGAAAAATATCTCTTTTGTCATAGCTCTTATGTACTACCAGGGTTACTAAGTATATCATATATCAAAGATCTTACTGGACAATTAATGCCGCCTAATGAAAAACTTTGTTTTTTTTTCCTTGTTTTGCTCGCATTCCACATTTACTATAAATTTCAAGTAGCAATATTTAAAGCAGTCTCTCAGTACTACTACAGTTACATTTTAGTCTGTCAATTATAACCTTTACAAGTCATAAAAAATATTAAAATATCAGCTTTAATGAAATTATATAAAAAATCAAACTTGTAAAAATTCGTATATTGCAGTCTGGTAATAACACCAAATATATTGAAAATTTGACGGTGATGTTGAATATTTAACAAGAAAATAACATGCAATACCCAAATATTAAAAACCATAAAATAAAGTAATTCACTCGAAATTTCTCTTTACTTTATACGAGAGATTGGCGGCAGACATTATGTTTTCATGTGCATTAACAGCTGGAAACGTAACTTCTTCCGCTAGCCAGACTGAAGTTTAATCATGATACACTTGACTACGAAGAGTTATGCTCATCGCCTACCTTGAAAAAATAGTATTCCAAAAAATCTTTGTTTGCACTTAGAGTCTACCGTAATATGAGAAAAATTCTATTATGTGTTAAAATCCTGTTATACCTATTTACTCATTTATTTATTCTACTTCTATAGCATTTCTTAAGTATTACGGAAAATTTTTTGTTAGTTATCATTAATTTTTTTTAATATTTCTTGATTATTCATATGTTTTTGTATCATTGAATCCTCGTTTGTTTACTATAAATGATAAACATTTATTACCGAGGGACTTTATATACCGACAACTCAATTTGGCCACATTTTTTTACGTTAAAATTTTTCTAATCAATTTAGGTGTTCATTATCCATTTTACAATGATTTTAAAACAAATTTTGTCACACATTAAAAATTCTGTCTCCACTTCTTCTGATATATTTGAAGTTATCATGTATTTTGAACATTATGTTGAAATTACTGCTGACACGGTGCTTGCTTAAGTACTCCATTTTGTGGAAAGAAAACGGTAGTAGAGCAGTTTGCAATATTAATTAGAACAGTTCACGCTATATGTTGTGTTTAGTGCTCATTAGTGACGCGTGCACCACCTCGCGCACATGCAAGTCGACACTTTTTCTAGGTATTAGAAAGTATGTATCCGACTTACATCGCGTCCTGCAAATATTTTTTTCATTTAAAATATGCTGATTTGTTTTAATTACTAATATATTGAAAGTATGTAAATATTTCCGCATAGCAATAAATAATTAAAACATATTTTAAATATCGATCGTTATTTTTCAAACTTTTCTCAATCTCGCCTAACCGAATCTACGTCAATATAACCCTCTTAACCCAATATCATTCAAACTAATCCAATTTAACCCAAACTAACCGTTGTAACCCAACATAATTCAACTTAACCAATCTGAACCAATCTAACCCTTCCCAAACCAACTTATTCCAACATAACCCAACCTGACACAACCTAATCCAAGCTAATCTAATCTCATCTACCCAAATAGTTATTATATTTAAAACTCTATATTTAATATGGAAAGACAAAAGGGCATACCATATATGCATCCTTACCTTATCGTTTCTCCTTCTCAACAGTTTTAAAAGCATTTTGAACATTATTGGCCATAATATAAATATATCTAAAATTGAAAATACCCGCGGAAAAGTAATACTTTTTAGATGGTAAAATAATTTTTTCCCCACCATTTCACCCCGCAGATGCCGGTAGTGTATTTCTAAATCTAAAATAAAATATTTGATATTTTGGCTTGACTAACGTTTGCATCTTAAAGTACACTTGACCTGGATAAGAGTATGTTATGCCTTAACTTGAACTATAAGCTATTTAATCTTATATTTTCGATAATTTCTCTTCATTAGATTTAAGCTCGCATGCTCGGTTTTATTGCAGGAGTGCTAATAATAGGGCTTCAATATTTTTAGAGAACCTTTAACCACAAATGTACTCTAGGCTTTAGTTTATACGTTAGAAAACGACACGTCGGTTTAGCAAATTTTACGTCAGCCTTAAATATTCAGACAAATAAAAAATATACACACAATCCATTCTTCCTTAAATATTCAGAGGCACAAATTCCTATGTGCTATTAACTGTTGAGAATTACCGTAACTTGCACTTATTTCAGATAATTTATGTAAATTAACTACAAATTTCTACTTTACGTCATTTTGTACAAACTTTGCCCGATTTACTCGTCGTAGTGAAAACAAGCGACCAAAGAATACTTTTTAAATAAATTAATTTATATCAACTATGCTGAAATTCCTTTATTTAAGACACATATTTTACGAAACTACATATGATTTTCTTGGTTATCATTTTTTATATTTTTTATAAGAATAGTTTTCTTCTATGATAACCGTCACCGAATATTAGGTATATTTTAATGAAAGGGGATGACTAATATGGCTTAAACCAACCACATAATTTCAGCATTATTGTAAAATTTAAGTATATTATTATTAAGGTTTCTTTACATTATTAAGCTTTTTTAAGGGTGTAGAATTTAGTAATAAAAGGTTTCTTTGTCAGTTCTGTAATCCGATGTACATACGATATCTGTAATTCTATTAACCCACATATAATAAAAGAGAAGAAAGATATTTTAATATAAAAGCCCTCGAGTCGTCTTTCCATAATAATACCAAAATATTTTTTGACGTAATTATTTTGAAAATTAATTAACTTGTCTTCTGCCTACGATATTAGACGGTATATTAGTGCCAAAAAGCGAAGCTAACTAGAAATTATTTACAAAAAAAGAATGTAAGTATCGGAAGAGGAAGTTGCAACGCAACCGTTTTCGTAGGGTAAGCCTGTGTCAACATAAAGCGTTCGCGTCATGCTTCTCGAGATTATCCCCGTTACGATCCTGCCTCCGTTATCCCTCCCTACCTACAACGCCGTATTACGTTAGAAATTTCTTTTTTGTGCCTTCTTGTTTTTGTATTATTTAAATTATTACAGTCTTATTTCCGCTACGGGAAGGAAGAGATTTCACGTAATACGTTATGGCTTCACAGCAGAGATTTCCTTCTTCCAGTGCCTCTTTTGGCGGCTTTGCAAATTCAGTTTTTTTATGTACTTTTTATGGGTGATGAAGTTACAGTGGCTTTCGGGTGCAAGAATGGGTAAGATGTTTATTTAAACTAATGGTCTAAACAGAATAAGAACACAATTTCTTTAAAGCTTCCCCAGGATCTGATATATTTATTTTGGTTTATATTAGAAGCCTTAGGTGTTTTCACAAATTTAAAAAAATAGTCAATATTTCAAATTTTTAAGAATGCGCAATATTTTAATCCGTTTAAATAAAATCCGGAAAATTAAATTTCAAATTATTACACGGTTTTTTTAAATAATTTTCGAAATGAATAATATCAAAATAGGCAAGAAAATTAAAAGCATGGAAAATGAAAATCAAAATAGATTTAATTTAACTAAGAAATAGTAATTTTTTTGTAATGAAAGAGTTATGGTTTTTTATTGAAAGCGAGAACGATGGAATATCGTTTTTTTACTTTCTTACCGTCCCACTTGAAAAACAACGTCGTGAAGAAATTTATAAATAAATTTGTAAATATTTTTATGCCACTACGTAGAAAGAAGTGCTATAAATATAGGAATCATATACGAGTATGTTATATGCAAGTTTCTTTATTCCTTGTGAAAATTCAAACAGTTTAATGGGTCTTAGTAAATGAAGTGTAATTTTTTTTCGTCTTGATCCCGGGAGTTACATGGATAAGATGACATCTCAAAAATTCACTACGGCTATCGCTGGCGTTCATTTTTCCTTTTTTTTTTGTAGAAAATGTGTTAATATAGTTATCAAACGAAAGGTCTCAGCAGTACCATTTCAAACGGATATACATATCTATATATATATATATATATATATATATATATATATATATATATATATAAATATAAATGTTTCAAACGTACCACCGATGGCCAGTATCGTCGAGGGATAATGGGTCTAGTAAGTGAATATACATAAATTTTTAAGTTTTGATGTTCTTGGGTCATACTATAAATATATGTAAACAAAAAACTTTTCAAATTCATAGTGAGTTTCTACGGAATTCATGTAATAAAATTATATACGCGCGGTAATTAATTTTCATCATTGATCCATACAAGGATAGCAATGAAAATGCTTAGAATTGACCATTTTAAACAATAACAAGAAGTAATTATTTAAATTCGGAATTCTCATTGGTAATTTAATAACTTTGCTTAAATTTGTGATTGTTTTTGTAAATTGGCAGCGATTTGAAAATTGTATGTCAAATACTGCGTCAAGATTAATCCACGCTAAACTATTTCCGTTATATATTTTTTTATGATAAATCAAAATAAATAATAAGTGGGCAATTGTTGGATTTATCATAAAATCTCAACAATGGTCTATTGTTCATTTGTTCTAAATTACTAACAATCTTTATTGGGATTTTATGGTAAGTCCCCAATGGGCCACTGTTTACGATTAGTGCACGGTAGTCGTATTAACCTCAATGCTGCTCTGCGTGGGGAAGGTCGATCAACGGTAAAAAACTGAAGATAGTACCAATGATGTGTAATTCATGCTTAAAACTGACTAACGTGTTGGCCAATCTGGACAAGTTTAGGCATTGGCGTGAAAGGAAGCTTTAAACTGGGTGGATCTCCCTGATTTGACCGAAGCGCAAATCACAAGAGCACTGAATAATGATAGAAATTTCGACTGATATCACTAAAATGCTACATTTGACATAGTTATGAGTAATGAAAGCTTAATATACTATTAGGAATACGAAACTAAGAAGCAGTCTGCGCGTTGAATGTTTTTTTTTATTTGTGAATAAATGCCCGTAAGGGCGAAGAAACGAGGAAGTCCTCTAAAAAGATCATCGCGTCGTTCGTCAGACAAATGTTAAGATAGTTTTAGAAAATAAAACAACAGTTATCGCAGACGGTTATAGCAGATATATATTATTTTAATTATTTGCCTGGTGTATTCGAAAATGATCGAAAATAAAAGTGTTGCTTTCCTACGTCAACTCCTTTACCTACAACTCGACGAGCTACGGGGTATTTTACTATATATGTATAAAAATGACAAGCTATCTATCACACAACTCTAGTTGTGCACCATCGATTGTCATTTCTTCCCAATAATAAAAGATAAACTGCAAATAATACGGTTTTCTGCAGTGATTGCCTTCAAAAAGTCCGTGGAAGAGACGTCCAAAAATAATGGACTGTTTTACTCAGCAGTTTCATCGAATGAAATGAAAACAGTGCGATAGAAACTATTTTGAAAGATATCCAAATTAGAAGTACCTTTGCGGATATTTTCTACCATATCTCTAATAATAAAATTATTTTACGAATAATTTTAAAAAACCCCAATAGCTCGTGCCTGTTTTAAGCTTAATTTGATCCTTATAATATTTCAGTATAAATACTTTTGTGTCATCTCTTTTCTGTGCTAGCTTTCAAGCTTCCACGTACTGGAGGTTCTGAGAAAAAAGGGCTTGACAAATAGTGAACTACAAGTTATATTTCCGTTATTTTCTAAAGTTAAGTAAGCTAAAATTCATAGAATTGTAAATTACTTCGAGTGAAAATTAATAACATTCAAAGAAAAATATATGATGGTAGTTTTAAACCATTAAAAGTAGAAGTATGTTTTTAAATTTCAGGCAATTTTTGACGTGTAAATGGTTATACGTCAATTTAATTTTAAAAGTCGAGTTGAAATAGGATACTGTGGAATAAATATCTAAGTTGAGGACTGTTTTGTTTATATTGATACTGTTTGCGCTTTTATGTACGGAAAGTTTTCAAACAAAGTGAATTTTATTAAAGTATTTTTATTTTTTAAAAAAAATGTAACGTTTTTTGTGAAAAAAATAGTGAGTGTAAGATAAAGGAAGAAATAAATATTCAAATTCAAAAGGGATTATAGTTCGCAAAAACGTAAAAAAATGATTTTTTTAGTGTTCTTACGGATTTAAAGAATATTTTATTAAAGATATTAGGAATTCTCCTTATTTGAACTAAAATTCAAAACATACTCATGGTTGCTAAAGTACTGGCCAGCTTAAATATTAATAAATGTGACCGTATATTATTTAAACAAAGTCTTTAACGTCCGTAGAAAAATATTTATTAAATCCATTTTTGAAATATAGATTTTCAAACTTTTTAAAATTCTTAACATTATATTATATATGCGAAACTAACATTATATTATATATGCGAACTTAAAGAGTAAAATCTGTGAAAAAACAATCAGAGGCTTCTACATTCAATTACATGCTAAGTAAGAAGAGGTTACCAGAAACTTAAATATAGTGGTGTGTTTTGGAAGAATACGTACATTTTTTTAAGACGCTTTACGATCTCAAAGGAACGTTCAGGTAATATATGATTAATGTTAATTCGTTTGGTATTCTGCATATAATAACAGTTTCAAAGTTAGATAATAACAGTTTCAAAAACAATTCAGTCTGTCGAAAAAAACCTCTGTTAAAAATTTTTTTCCGTATATTATTTTTTCAATTTTACACATGTAGGGAATAAAATTGTTAGCACCTTTATTAAATACAAGCTCACAATTTTATGTGCAACCAAGCTGTATTTTTTATTATTAGCAGAGACTACTAAATATATTTTATTAAAATATGATGCGGTTTATATATTTCCTGGATGAAGCTTATACGCGTACAAAATTACGTTGATGATTTTCACAGCTAGATCAAATTTATTATTTCGACTCTATTAACACTGTGAGAAAGGAGATACATTTCAATATGGAGCAAAACATATTTGTAAAAAAAATGTCGTGAGGACTGTGCATTAAACCTTCTTAACTGTGTGTATTATATATTTTTTTAACTACCTATCATTTAGCAACACGCGCCATGATAATAGATTTACACAAGCAACATTGAGGATTTATATTTAAAAAAATTAAAGGAAAATTTTAATATTGGTTCATCACATTAATCGTATCCTGACTACAATGTACCCGATTTGGCTATTTAAATTAACATTTAAAACGAAGAAAAATAAATATTTTGTGGCTCAAAGTGACGAATATCCAAGATTTAACAAGTTTATTGCAAAATCAAATTGATGTAATGCGAAGCGACAAAAATTATATGAAAAATCTGGAGTCCTGGCCAATAGTTGTTATCCTAAAGTTTCACAGTCATCGTATTTTGCGCCTTAGATGGAAGATATGCTTTGTATTGTAAAAAAGCCTCCACATGAAAATTAAAATAGCAATTAAATAATTCTTTTAATCGTGTTCTGTCAATTAAATATCCAAAGAAGTATTCAAATGAGATAAAAATATCCAAACATATTGTACTAATTTGTAGACCAATGTTTGGATCATAGATTATTTTATTCTAAAAAAAGCATAAAGTATTGTATTATTTAATTTTATAAAATTTGAAAACTCCCTGAAAATCTCAAAATTAACTGACGAATTTGGTAAAAATATTATTCAAGTAACAATTTATTTTATTGAAAATAAACAATATTCGATCTACATCAAGATTGACGTCTTTTATTTCATCTAAAACTTGAATTTTGATCCATTAAACCGATTAGAGGCCATCATTATTACTTATTATAAAGTTTGGGAAACTATCTTGAATCAGGATAACATTAAATTCGATTTTATTGTTATTCACATTGATGGGATATTATGGTGCAAACATTTTTAATGTTTTTGCACCATAATTTTCCATCAATGTAATAACAAAACAATGATGGGAACGCTTTTTCTTTCTGAGTTGGTTTGAAGTCACCACATTTTCATAGAAATATAACTATAAAAAAACTTTTTCCACAATATCCTTAGTTTCGACAGAATTATTTGTTTCTTATTTTATTTCATACTTCAATTTAATTTTGATATTAAAACTTTAAAATATTCTGCATACGAATTGCTATCATCTAGTTTTCAAACACGGCAAAGTAAAATAAGAAAATGTCGAATAAAGCCTTTGAACGTGCGGGCGAAAACGTTTTATCTATGAATGCCAAGTCGACTTAATTCCTCGCGGATTGCGTCACGATAATGCGGGGCGGGCGCAGTCGTGCGACGCTCCCCGTCGGCTAGTCGTTAGTAGAAGAGGGCGACAGCCAGCTGGCTTTTATATCTATATGTTATTTATTTTATATCTATTTATTCATATAGATTTTAACAGTGCAGTGTTTTTAAAAAAAAATAAACTATGGTTTTAATAATTTCAAAAAATCTTAAAAATATATAAAAATGGTAATTTGGATATTAAAAACTGTTTTAGTTAATTCACCACCTCTTTAATTGCTTGATTGTGATCTCTTGAGGTTTAATTTTTTATTCTCCTTGCACTGTTTTCAATTCTCAATTTTGGTTTATTGGATTTCAATTATCGAATTTCAAATTGGGGTAAAATATGTAGTGTATTGAATACTATTTGTTCTATATTTTTATTTGATTTGAGATGATTTTAAATCTAATTTTATTTAGGTTCGGTTCAGGACGGTATTTGATTTGGGCTTGATCTTATTTCAACTGAGTTTTGAATGAATTGGGATTCATTTCTATTTTAAAATATTTAGGTCAATTTATTCTGAGGTGGGTGTCATCTCGTTAGTTTTATCGCAATGAGCCAGCTTGTTTTCTGGTGGAGCTCCAATGTAGCAGGTTTATTTTTTATTTAAATGTCATTTGGTTCCATGTGAATTAGAATCGATTTAAGTTGGATTTTATCTGTGTCAGTTTATGCGAGTATTGAGTTATTAAATATTTAGGTTGAGTTTTATTTGGATTTGTTTTTATGTAAAGTTTATGATTTCAATTGAGCTAAAATTTAATTGGTTTGGCATAATTTTATTTATGTAAGTTTTAAATTAGTTCACATTCAAGTACACTGAGTTTTCGGTTTGGTTCCAAGTGATAATAATGTATAAGAACTTGGTAAATTATCACGTAAAACGTCATGGCTGTCAGAGGCTATTACAATGGATTCTTTTCATTTGTCGAATTTAAATAACATCGAGTATAGTAAGTATTTAATTTGTTACCAAATGGAAGCATAACAAGATTTAATCTATTATTTGCGAAATTCCGTTATCGGAGTGTATGAAATAGTTTTTATTTATTTTTTCTTCTGTGTTCTTCCCATTTTTGCCACATCTCTTATCAAGGCATAACAAACACAATATTTAAACATTATGTAAAATTGTAATCAAGTCTTAGGTATACATTTTGTTTGAGAAGGAAAACCAAAAACAAACGATGGAATATTTAACAGTTACATCAGTGTCGTTGTGAAAAAGATTAAAAAAGAAAATTTTAGAGTTTTATTTAAAAGTTCGTTTCGGGATATCGCAATTTGAACCAGAGTGTCACTAAAAAAATGGTGATGACATGGCTTAATCATGCTAAATTTAAAGACCTGAGTAATCAAGGAATTTAGTTAAGTCCAATAATCAATTAATTCCAACTCGAATCTTGCGTCATGAGTGTACTGTACTGAAAAATGCAATTTTAAAATGGTAACGTTACTGAAATTTTACTGTTCAAAAGTAATCTTGTATACACAAGCCACAGATGTTTCCTTTCCGAAAAGCTCCTTTTTCGAAGAAAACTTGTATGCACACATAACGCACGCAAGTTTTTCGTCTATAATCTTAGATTAAACCATATTATGCTGACTTTACAATAACTTGATAAACATTTAGGAATACTTATGTTAACAACTCCATATGCGCAAATTACTGAAGAACGTACCAATGGCGTTTTAATCAGTATATTTCAACACATCTCTTCAGCCCACGGCTTTTTGGCAGTTGTGTGTTCAAATGGAACAATTTAATGAACAAGTACAAATATGTGTGGCGCCATCTATTGACGTACATTAGTATTCTATAAATTTGTGTAATATAAGCGGATGTTTGTTTTATATATGCGACGAGTAGCTAGATACTTCCCTGTTACTTTTGCGCTAATGCAATATAAGTGAAGTTGTTAAAATATTTAATACTTATGTCTCATGATTCAGTTAAACAACGGCAAGGAAATAATAACTAAATGTTACTTCTAGTTGAGAAAATTTCAAAAATTTCATCCAAAATGAGTTAAAAATTTTGCGTGACGCGTCATTTAAAAAAATGTCTTCTTTCATTTACACTTCATCTCTCTAATTATTTTTCATGCAAGTATATTCAATGTAATGTCACGAAGGTTTATAGTTTTACTAAATGTACCGACATGAAAGAAACATTTTTTAAGAAAAGCGTTGGCCACAAAAATGAGCATGGGTGACAAACGGAAGGCAGTAACGTCATCATCCTCGGCCACTCTTATCGCCATTAAAAGAACGGGGCTGAGAATTAGTAAGATATTGCTCTCATAGCAATAAGTCCGTCATATGTATCAATTTGATACACTAAAGTAGATCAAGAAATAAATAAATAAATTGACTATTGAGTTCATTATCATTTAATTTTCATTTAATACATCACAAGTTGCGATTGAAAAATATTTTTTAGTAATTTTGGTACTCCCACACCCTTAAACATTTTTAAAAACTAACATTAAATGTTATTTCCTTGAAATAGTGTTAGGTTATTAAACCCATATAAAAGGACGTCATAAAAATATCACAAAACCGTATAAATCATATCAAATAAAGAAAAAATTAATAAAGAAAAAAGTCAGGGTCGTAAAACTGAACATATTTTTATATAAGAATGCACAGAGCAAAAAAATAGAAGAATGCAGAATTTCATAATTAATAAAGTAAAGAATGTGGCACTGTTTATTTCGCTTGGGTCGAAAATTGCATGGCTAATACCAAAAAATTAAGTAAAAAAAAAAACAAGAAGTGATGCGGCAAAAAAACCTTTATTAAATTTTTAATATTACCTGGTGTTTTTTTCTTATAATGTTTTAGACACTTTGTAAGAAATTTATTTTGCTATCAGCTCCGCAAGGCTGAAGAGTTTGCATATTGCTAATTACGCAAGCTAGCGTACATTGTTAACTTCCATTTTCTTAAAGAAATTTAGATTATTTTTATATACGTAACGATATATTATGAAGAAAGATTGATACGTTCTGACGTACTGTAGCTGCACATTGTTGGTTGGTAGTAATCATCCAGAAAATAAATGTATGAAGAATTTGTTGTAACAATATGACTCAGTCATGTGTTGATGCGCTTTCTGCGTCATCCGTCGCTAAACAACGGATCCAATAGTTTGAGATAAAATCGACATAATTATCTCAAACCGAATATTTTCGGTATTTTGCTAAAAAAATATATTTAAGAAATTCATTGAGTCGATTGACTTGTCTATATAAAAGGGAACTCAAATTTTATTTCTTCATTGTGTAGTAGAAAAAATTTCTTCGAGTTACTTATAACGAATTATCAAAGGAGTTCTAACTGTCAAGTCAAAATGTCGCAAGAAGAAGAAGCGACTGCAAAAAAGTATGTATAATTTTACAGGAAAGAGTGGGAAGAAAAATTGTCAGGCTGAATCCAAGAAAGTTGAAAATGTGCAAACTATACCTATTGCAAGAATTGTAATAAGTATATTATTACCACTTAAGGAAAAAAATAAACCAAGAAAAACAGTTCATCATAAGCACACTCAGTGTCTACAAGGAACATAAAATCCCAACCAAAGATAACTTTATTTTCTGTCATTAAAACAGAAAAACCTAATATCAATATATATATATACATATATATATATATATATATATATATATATATATATATATATATCAAACAAAGAAAATTTAATTCACATATTTTAGTTACTTTTCTAACCTCTGGTATATAACTTTATTGCATTTATACCCATGTATGATAGATATACATTTTATAATTTATTATTTCTTTCAGATAAAATAAAATTAGCTGGGTTTCATCTACCATGGACATAATATTCATTGGACATAAGCATTTATTGGAATAGATGCGGTACGTTGGTCATAATTCGTATTTATATAGGAAATGAAATGTTCAGCGAAGAAAATTCATGCCAAATTTGATCTTATTATAGGTAACAAATTTGGAATCATTTGTATGAAAATCTTTGGTAAACTACGTTTGTACCTATTATTGATCAGTTCACTGATCTTAATATCGCCAAATATTTATGTCGTATGCAAAATAACATCACAGTCATTATCCACAATTAAATGAAACTACGTGATTCATTAGTTATAGAAATCTTTGCTAATAATTTAAGGAAAGTAGAATTAATAGTACATCACGTAGTTTCATTTAATTGTGAATCACATCAGGAATTGTGTTTTAGCTATTCCTTTAAAATTGCTATTGAAATATATTTATTCAAACATATTGTAAATTTTTGCTGTCAGTAATATATTATATAATAATAAATTTATAGCTTTGGCATCTGAAGGGGCAAATCATAGAACTAAAAACCACTGGACGTCCCATACTTGGACAACCCCGTTAGTCGTATGATGGTAAAATCAGACATATAGGTTATTTTTGGAAAATCGAACATTTCAGATGCATATAACTCACAATCGTGAGCGCATGCTGTCAAAAAAGGTCAAATTGTGCAATTAATTGATGCAAAAGTCATAGCGGGACATCACATTTAGAAAAAAGGTGGCATAACATTGCATTTGTGAGTATATAGCATTTATGATTTAGAGTTTTATAAATTACTTGTAAAAGATTTATTAGAAATTACTTGTAAAAAAAGCTGACACGTCCTTCTTACAACATTAGTGAGGTGTATACTAAGTGCCGATGCTTTATCGATGAAAATTATTTCACTTATAAACGAAATATAATAAATTCGAAAGCAAATTATTACTATATCTTTATATAATATTATATATTATCTAATTTTGTATATTTAATAAAAAAATTTGTCATTACAATTTGAGAAGGGACCATAAAAGAAATTTAAAAATAAAATGTAGTTTTAAATTGAAAAGTTAGTCGCTTGGATAACCATATGGAATATTATTCATTACTGATTATATTATTTCCATAGATTCCCAAAGGACTCAGATACAACAATTTAATAGATAGAAGCTACCCAGCAACCAGAAAGCGGGATACTCACAGAAAATAAGTGTATGTGCTCAAAGCATTTTACCAATGACTGCTTTAATGTAAGGAAAAATAAACGAAGAAGAATTTTTCCAACCGCAATTCTCACAATATTTTTGCTATTTTATGTAAACAAATTATGGTACATTTCTAATACTACTAGTTACACTTGGAAATAATAAAATTAAATTACTTGTTTCATTGGATCATAAACATTTCATATCCTTTGAAAACGATGTTAAATACTTTTCAATGTGTACTTTAATTAAATAAAATCATTTACGCATATGTAAAATGATAATAAAAAAGTTGAAAACTAAAATTTACACAAGTCTGCTTATATTTAATATTTTCACAGAGTATTTCTTACAATTGATTGAAATGTTAAATTCAAAATAGGTAATTGCGAAGTTAAATATTCAACCAAATATATAGATCATATTTCTTTAATTGAAATTGATTCTAATATTTCGGTTTTCAATTTATCTAATTTTACATTTATTTTGTTTTTATCATTTATTTGCCAAAACGTTTAGTGTTAACTGTTCTTTTGTAAATATATTAAAAATAGTTGTAATGAAAATATAATTTTACCACTGAACAAGGTACAGCTTATACCACAGTATTTATCCGACTGAAATTTAAAGCAAAGTTAGCCTTCACTACCGTAGCGATAGATAAGAACCCATAAAGATTTTGGAAAAAGCCTGTGGATACAGAAAAAAATTAGGAAACCATATTACTTTTCAACTATGTCCCAGTTAGTTTAGCTTAACATAATTTAAGGCGGATGTTTCATGAATCAGCTTGCATCTACATATATAAAGCCCAAAAAATGTAAATAGAATTACAAAATTATAAATTATTTAATTTTGGATTTTACATCGTAAATATTCAGAGCAATTGCAATATATTTTTTGCTAATTTTACCACCATTAACAATGTAGGTGGAATTAGTGTTAAATGGAGGATTTTTCATTTATATTTGTTTATAAATCAAAAGATTCGAAAAATAATTTAAATAATTTAAAAACGGTATTTTATAGCAAACGGAAATTTTATACCACTGGACATTTTATATTCAGTCAACATTTTATATCAAAGAATAGTATGAAATAATTTACTATTTTGTTACGTAGAAGTAAACGCACTTTATCTGAAGCTAAGCTGACCATCTTCTACACTGATATCATTTGTTGAGCTTTCTTGTACGATTTAGACATGCGGTAAAATATTTTCCGACAAACGTCTTTGCAGAATATATATTTAAAATAAGAATAAAATAAATTTAGTTGTGAGTGTTCATGGTCGTATGCAGGTCACCAAGAAACTTGAAAAATACTGCCGCATTTCCTCTCGATATCAGATCAATTCACCTTTACGCACTTTTTTTTTTCGCTGTATGACAATATTCCATCAAAGATAACGGTGTTTGCGATTTTTATATTTAAAAATTAGTCCAAAAACGAAGAACAAAAGAATATTTGTTAAAGGGATTTAAATTACCTCAAATATTAACACGATTAAATGTAATTAATCTGTATTTAATTGCGAAGAAAAGCATTACAAAATTGTTTAGAATTTTAAATCTTACATAAAAGTTTCATCAAATATCGACTCACTTTGTTTTATATAGTGAATTTGTTTAATCACATGTCCAGTGATTATTAGGTCCACGGGGCAAATGTAATGACGGGACATAATAATTTTGTTATAATATTACTACAAAACGAAATATACGATATTATTATATTATAGTGTTTATAAAATTAGCTTCATATTTGTGCTTTATATACTTGTACAATACTGTCACCTCGCACAGAGGACCTTATAAGGGGCATTGACAATTTCTTTTCTTCCAGCCCACAAGGATCTGCAGAGGAAATAAAAACTCTCAAATTTTTTGTGACTTGAAGATCCATAAAATACTTCAAACGTCTTAAATAGGCTGATTATCAATTTATGCGGCCGTATAAAAATCTTGGAAAAATTCTTCAATGTAAAATTTGTTTCATAGGCCAATTATCTAATAATGGCCATATTTTAGCTGAATAAAATATATGGTAAAATTTTAGGATTCAACTATACAATTAATTTTCAAAGTTTTAGATTTTTTGTTACTTTTATTTTAAGATTTTAACAAAAAATTAGGCAGGACACCCAAAAATTCATATTTATGTGGAAAAGTAAGTCAAAAATTAAAGATCCTTTTTGATCGCATTTTAAAAAGAGAATACTCAAAAAGTATTTGATCAAAAACATTGATTTTAAAAATCCTTTAAAATAGTTAGGAGTTCTACCGATTTTGTTCAAAACATTGATTTCTAATAATTTGGTACCGAGTGGTGAATTTCAAAGAATTGCGAACAAATTAAAACATTTCCTGATGAAATAAATTTATTTTAAGACCAAGTCTGTTAATTTAAGTGGAGCGATGACACTCAATTATTTTCTACTTTTTTAGTTAATATTTTCCCATTATCCCATTCGTCTGTTAATATTGAGTGCATATTATCTCACCTATATAATATGAAAAATAGATAACAAAACAGGCTGTCTACTGAGTCAGTTACTTGTCTGTTACATACAAAACGACAATTAAATAAAGGTAATTTTTACGACTTCAATATTAGTAAAAAGATGAAGATTATGGCCAGCAGTGAAAGCATATATATACACACACACATATATATATATATATATATATATATATATATATATCTTAGTAACTACGAACAGCCACCTTTTTATGTAACTACTGACGGCTTCAGTTTTGCTTTGCGCTGGACATCTAATCTAAGACTCTATAAGAAATATGGCAGTTGAAACTCAGTGGTGGTGTTCCACGGTTAAATGAAACCTTACTACGATTACCATTGGGTTTACGTAATAAGTGGGCTGTTCGGATATTTTATTGTTTATTAACAAATCGAATTCGGTTTCAATTATTCTGTAATTTTATGCAGTAGTGTTTATTCACTCATATAATTTAATGCAAATGAAATGTTCAAATAAATAAGAAGTACAGTTAATGGGGTACTTGTTACACTTGTCTTGCTTCCATCTATATATATACCAGAATGTAAGAAAATGTTTAAGAATTTTAATCGTACATGCAATATTATAAAGTTACAAGCAATAATAAATACAACTTACGTAAATTCCTATAATTTTAAATATTTGTAAAATAACAGTTTTCAAATAAACAATTTTTCTTAAATATTGATATTCTTACATACACCGACTTTGGGTACGAATAAATCGATTTTAGAGGGCAACCAAGGCTATTCCTTCGCATTTTGAATTTAGAGATCACTCAATCGACACGCCATCCTGCTCTCACTAGTCAGTATATATAGATAGACACAGAGCAACATGGCCAAAAAAGCAAGTCATCACGAAGTTCCAAAGCGCGCAGGAATTAGAAACTTGGAGACGTCCAATTAGCAGGGTAAATGACGATAAAAAAAGCGTGTGCGTGCGACGCGGTTGGAATTATAAATTCGCATGGTCGCGATGTGCGGACTGCAAACCAATGTTTAGATGTTTTCTGTCTCCGTCTGTACATTTCTATTTATGTTTAGCTACAGCATACTTTCTTGCACAAACATAACCGCTTTTGCCAATTCATTTTTTTTGCTTTACCAAACCATTCCAGTGATTTCGATACATTACTGAGTGACTAATTGAAGCTTCAGGCTAACAAAATTCGTTTATTCCATTCGTACTTTAGGATATTAATTACATTACTTTTTTAGTTGACAAAATTTTTCATTCGGAAACAAGTCTCAAATAGAATTTCGATGTGGGGATTGACCACGATATATTTTTTATAAAAAAATGGTCAATCCTCACAACCATTTTTTTATAAAAAATATATGTAAGTCATATTTATATAGAAGTATTTGCAGATCAAAATTTTTGTAATATTCTCCAGATTATTTTAGAATGTCAAAAATCAATTGAATTAACGAAATTTAGTAGTTTATTCACAGCAATAGTTTTAATTGTTTTACAAATTAAAACATGCCGTATTTTTCCAAAGAATTCTCCAGGTCACATAGACACTTTCGCATAAATTTATTTCATTTTTTAATTAGAGGTAAATATTAAGAAAACAATCCTATTCCTCTTTCACGAGAGTCATAATACGATAAGAGTCTCGCATAGAAGCCAAAAGCGTATTTCGATTTATTATATATATATATATATATATATATATATATATATATATATAATATAATATTAGCGCCAGTAAATGCTTGCAGCAGAACACTGTAACTGTGTATACGCAGTTTGCTCAAAGCATCATATAAATGAAGATTTTGGGTTATTATGGTTTATTAGAACTTAAATTGATATCAACGTATTCGATACTCTTAAAACTGTAACGCGGTGTGGATAATTCAATAAAAGAATGGTCTTACAATATCCTGCTCCATATGTGTAGATAAACATATCTTTATTTTTGTTTTGAAATCTATTAAATAATTTATTTTACTTTTAATTTAATTGTCTTACGTTCTAATAACGTTAACATATAAATAAATGAAAAGGAACAAGGAAAATTATGAATTATTACCTTCCTTGTTTTTTCACATGTGCAGTTAGGAATTGCATAAGCTTTACTTCGATAACAATTTCGCTTCACAATTACTTTTCGCAGAGGAAAACCGATAAAAGTGTTCCGATTTGCGCACAAAGGACAAAGGCTTAGTCGGGCTTAAGCTTAAGTCCAGCCGACTGGGAACTCTGCCACACGGTCGTCGTTCGCAGAAAAGAATTAGTGTTTGTAACGAGTTACAAAAGGATTGGTTAGAGATTTTCATTTCATACTTTAAGAATCTTGTAGAATTTTACACGGCTAAAATTCACAGGCGTGTTTTACAATAAAATAGGAAAGGATAAAAAGTTTTGGTAATTTTTTAACATATTTAGAAAAATGTTTTCAGAAATTATTGGTAAAATATTTTTTTTTAGTTACTTTTAACTTACGAAATGTATTAAATCTAAAAATTAAATATAAATGTTTTAAATATTTGAACGCAAAAAATTAAAATAATTCCTAAGCGGATATCTACTGTTATTGGTTCATTGAAATATAATTTCTTTAAATATAAAAAATTATTCCCAATTACACACCAATTTACGCATCTTAATTATCTTATATCAGAACTGTCGTTAGTAAATAACCTTCGTGCTACTTTGATAATACTATTCCTCTCTTCGATGTTATGTTCAAAACAATTTTAATCTACAGATGGACATTTGCTTTTGTTATGACAAGACACACGGAGACCACAATAACGTTAGTATACACGACATTTCTTTAAAATAAAATATTTGGGAATTAAGTTAGAAAATGTGAAATATTTACCTTCATTATAATTGAAAAGTAATGTTTATGTTGACAAATGATATTATAAATTAAATATACCAATTACTTTACGATAAAAAGTAATGTAATACAAATTACTCTCATAAGATTAACAACTGCCATAACAATGAGACAAGAAAAAGATGATCATACAGGTTTTTTGGAAACCAGACGATTTTGGAGATAATGTTTCATTACCACGTGTATGCTAGTAGTAAAGCTATAAAATTTTAATAGCGAGCAATAAAAAACTTAATTTATTTTGTTCTATTTCTTTAAAAATGTTATACCGTATCTGAAATATCCTAAAGGATTTGTTTTTAAAGCAAAAGTATATGGGACTTCTATTTTATAAAAGACATCGTAAATTGGCAAAAAAGTGGAAATTTTTAAGCGCATTCAAAACCAAAAAATTGGTTAAAAATGTGAATTGTCGAGTCATTAAATTATTTATCGTGTCTATTTAATGGAACATGGTAAGAATTAATTTCCTACTAACACAAAACCAAAATTTCAAATTGATAGCTGGTAGTTTTAGAGTCACTCAAATTTTCTGTAGTAAATGTTTTATAAAAAGTTATGATTGAAAATTATTTGAAGATATATATAAAGTAATAATTTCCTGGTTCTTAACTTTTGCTTTCATTCTGTAATTTTTAATTGATGGAAAATTAGTTTTTAGAATATTACGTTCTTGATAGTTTTCGGAAAGTTTCGATTGTTTCTTAAAATATTATGAAAATGATAATTTTTTTAAGTCCAAAAAAGTAAAACATAATTGAAAAATGTTGAAACCACTTCAAATTTACATATGTCTATGTGTATTATGAAAATATTGGAAAAAAAGCAGGAAAATATGTTAAATCTGAAATCGTTTATATGGAGTTTATTGACAAAAACAGGTATGTTTAATACTATTCTAACGATATATACCTTATATATAGAAATTTAGTTGAGTGACTTTGTTTTCTATTAAATGTTTGTCTAAATAATAAATCTCACCGGTTGTTAGTCTGTTATTATCTACTTATGAAAATATTCATTTGTAACGTAATAAAAAGTATGAATATGGCAAAAAATATAAAATGAAAATTTTTTAGGTAACTTGAAAATTTTCGAAACATTTTCTTCTGGCTTCTAAATTTGATCCGTAAAAAAGTCATATATAATAAGCTAATTGAGGAAAAATATTGAAATTTCCTTTTACTGCGTAACATATAATATGTAATAATCTATAAATTATTTCACTTAATATAATTGTCACGGTATTGACCACATCAAACCTGAGTCGCTTGGACGCGAAACAAAGATGTTTATTCGTAAATAACAACTGGAACTTCCTAGGAGAAGACTATTAGACAAATATACTCAAATTTAGCTACACAAAAGGTCAAAGTTATAAAAAATTACCTAAAATATATTTAATATTTTGAAGCCGACATAAGTTCATTAATCTTAATAGTTGATTTGAAATATTATTATCTACTTACGTCACATGAGACAATAATATTATTATTGTTTCATGTGAGTAAGCAGGTATGTTATTTAAATTAGATAATAATGTATATTTTGAAGATAACCTTAAACAATGAAAGGGAACCTTGAACAGCACATACCGTGCTGTGTTTAATTGCTATATTTCTATTTTTAACAGCATTTTTTCTCATATTAAAGCACTAATCTGAACGGCAGTTTTTGTAAGAAATAAATGGAAACTATTTACCTCTCGCGCTCTGTTGCTCATTGCTTTCTTCCTGACAATATAAACAATATAGTTTATAAAATATTTTACAAAAACTGTCTTTCTCACTACCACTTGCTACAGGTTTGATCGTTGGAATAATTGAAGGGCCTGCAAAATTTGTATAAATTAAAATCATCGAACTTATCAAATAAAAATATAACTTTACTTACCTTTGCAATATATAGCACCGATATATATATATATATATATATATATATATATATATATATATATATATATATATATATATATATCTTAGAATCCTTGTATTATTAATACAATATTCAGATTCTATATAATTTTTCTTGTGTTAAATTAATCGACTTAAATTGATCTCTACAGAATCAATATTGGCACTGATATCTCTCTGGCAAAATAAATGTAAATATTTGCTCTATTCATTCCCAGCATGGTGACAAACAAACTTATTGTGGGATGTCTGTTATTTCTTCAAAATATTATAAATTAAGGTGACAGAAATTGAATGACTTGGTCATTATATAAATAGTATACAAATGGAAATTTATAACAAATAATGAACTTGGTGTCCGGAAGCTTGTTTCAAACATTTCTTTGGCTAGAATATTTTTTCTTTCAAATAATTGCCTTAAAGTTACAAATTATTTACTGAATCGTAATTACATTTTTGCATTTTATTTTCCTTGATAGAAACTGCATGTAAAATAACTTGAGAATATCACTGAATTACCAATAAAATGAATCTTTCATCCCGCAAAATAATTTTCGCATCGCTTAATATTTAAGCACGAGATACGCGCCGTGTTTTTGTTAAGACGCTGCGCGTCGCCTGATGATCCTGTATTGTATGACACTGGACCCTTATTTTAACCTTATAATGATGTGTCTCTGAGAAGGGATAAGACGGAAAGAAAACATTAAATATTTTAATATTATTGTTTAATTATGATCCCATAGAAACCGGCTTGGTGTAACAATTCAATAACACCTATATAGAACTAATTTTAGGAATGCCTGTCATAAGACAATCAACAAGTGAGAATAAATTTTCCAGTTCCGGCTCCTTTGTTCGTTGCAAATTCCTTACATAGATATGTCAATAGTCAAAGTGAAAAAAATTCAAATAGCTTGGCTTAAGTTATAAAACTTAAGCCCAAAATCTTTTTCATGATATTTAAATAGAGTTATGATTATAATATAATTTTGCTTATGCATCCGGTCGGGGTGCGTCAAGATGGTTATTGGGTTTATTAGTCTACGTATGTTTCTATATATATGTATGTTTTTTGTATTTCATACTACAGAAAAATCAGAGGATTTCACAATTTGAACAAGTGATATTTGAAGTGATCGTTAGAATAGTATTAACCTTCCGAGTATATACAAGTTTGTTCAGCGCGAAAAATTCCGAAATATGTACCATAAAGATGGATATCAAACTTAGGATTTTTAGACATATTTAAAAATATATATTTTGTACAAATAAATATGATATATTATAAAAATATCCATCAAGCAGGATATAAAAGAAGTAGTTTCATAATAAATTATTCATATCCATAAAAGACAAGCAGAAAAAAATCATAAAATGGTAATGAATGAAACAAATACTTTAAAATGTCTAGCTTTTAGTTTAACATAGACCGGTATTATAAAATTAGGGAGCATAACTTCTTTAAAACCGTTTTAGTACATACTTTTATTTAAAACGCTTTTTTTCTGTTTCCCGCCGCTTATAACTTTGACTTATTTATCAGCGACCTGTATTTTTTAGCTTCTCTTGGAAGTTTATTGGTCTAGCGAAGAAATTGGGCTTAGTGAAGGAATCTTACGTAAAGAAATTGGGCTTAATTTTGTACATCATGATACAGAATCTTTAGTGCAGACGTGACACTTAACCAGCGTTTTACTAAACATATATGGTTGAACAGCCTTATCGATTACTTATCTATGTGAGTATATATTTAAGATCATGTAAAGAAGAACTTTTAATGTATAATTTATTTAGCAGTTTTAATTATAGAGTATCCCTATAATATATCTAAAATAAACTTTTCATGGAAACATAATAAATGAAAAATAACAGTAATTTACTGAATGTATGGAGATATAAAAATTAAAGAAATTATTTTGAAACAGCCCTTCAAGTTTCAATTCGGCGTAACCCGCTTTTAGTATTTAAATCATTAAATATTCACGACATTCACAGAGATTAAAAAAAAAGTTTAAATATTATGAATGAATGTAAGACTTTCATTATATCTTCATGGTATTTCGAAAGCATGGAAATATCCGGGCTCCCTACATGAATTTCATTTAATTACCAGCAGGTCCTTCTTCTTCTTCCTAGGTCCATTTCTTCAAAAACGACACTATAAAAGAATAGTTTTGAGTTCATCGATATGTAGTTAAGTGCAACTAGTCAGTCAGTCTTTTAAGTTTTATTGTATTTTTAATCTTGTAACCAATATAAGTTTTAATTTAGCTAGATTTATTTATGATGGGTTGGGCCATTTTCTGTAACGATTAAAAATAATTAAATTTTCTGCATATTTTCAGACCTTACTTGATTTCAATATATATATATATAAATATAAATAAATATATATATATATATATATATATATATATATATATATATATATATATATATATATATATATATATTAGTGAATTGTTTAATTTGCGTACCAATTCTATAAGGTATCTTTCAATAGCTTTTTCAATATTAGGGGTATGTTATGAACACATTTTGTGGATAAGAATCCATTTACATGTCTTCAATCTCAAGCACCTAAACTACTATTATTGAATAGCTGAAAAATAATTCAATCAGTGGTGTATACGACAGAAAAAAATAAAATACAATTAGGGAAAAATTTTAATTTAAAAAAAAAGTTTATCCAAGGCAATAGGATAAATAAAAATAATTACAAAAATCGACATAAATTAAGACCTCCTATTACCCAAAGGATACCGACAAAAATAAACCCGATTCTACGGAATAGAATCACATTTTGAAAAAAAGCTGATATTTTTAAAACAAAAAAAATAAACAACTCAATCAATAAAAATTAGCAATAACCAAAGCATAAAATACAATTTGTAATCATACTATAATACAAAAGCTACCTTCACAAATATGAATATGCTTTATTTAAAATAATAACATCAAGATTTATTGATAAGGAATAAAGATATTAGAAATCTAAATTTTTTTATATTCATTATAAGTTTTTTAGAAACTATAACACGAAACCATCAAGACGCATGAGGGCAGGTGAGGTGTTTGGTAGATTTTGTAAAATTTTTCAATGTTTTATTTATTCATAGTAAGTTTGTTTAATGCTTCTATTGGATTAGAATTTGAATCTGCTCTAAATATTCGTGATTTAATTGTTTTAGGAGGTTCAGTTCTAAACTCTATAAATTTAACTTTTACTTTTTTTGGTCTGATTTTGTTTCGGTGATTATAGAATTATCGATGTTGTATATTAAGAATAATAAAAGAAAATATTAACAATTCAATGGAAACAATAAGTACTATATTTATAATAGTTATTGAGGTATTTGTGCATACAAAACCCGTCTTTTATATTCATACAAATTGAGGTTAAATCTGTGCTTTTGTATAATATTTTTTTAATTGAAATTAAATTGGTATATATAATAAAAATGTATTGTCAATAAGAAAGGTTAGCCTCTGGTATATATATGTTTGCGTTATAAATTATTATTCATTTAAAATTTAATTAATTGATTGAATTAAGAATTCAACAACTGTATTTATTATGATTTGTATTCCTTTTATTACTATATTTCCATAAAATTTTTGCATACCACATAAAAGTATTCTTGTATTATGCCAAAAACTATAACTTCTGAGGGACGTAAATAAGTACGCGCACATTTTTTTTCTCATATATGTATCGCGTTGAATGTCATTGAAAATAACCAATTACTAAGCCATCAAAAATATATGTTTTTCAGAGTTGAGTGGTGTATCCTCACATATGTACACCAAAATGAGCGTTTCCATTCCTTGATATCTAAAACTATTGAACAAAAATTAGGCAAAAAAATTATACTGATTGAAATTGACCACAAAATTATAGGAAAAATTAAAGTGTAGTGGTTATACGGGGTATTTTAATTGTTGAGAAAGTCACGAAAATTTAACGTTTTTAAAAATATTCGTAGGCTATATTTACATAGAAAGAAATAATATTAATATTTATGAAAAATTTGGTTAATTCGTAGATTTAAATTTTTAAACTTTTATATATATACGGTAGAACTCTTGTCAAGGAAAGCCATTGGTAGGAGTTCTATTATTACTTGACTTGTTTTTTGTAATAATCAATATTCGCATTGACAAATTTTTCGACAGACATCTTTTGAAGTATACGTCAATAGAATTTTTATTAAAATTACGATAACAATCTTTCATTGTAGTTGACAGTATTTGCATTAATGATTGTATAATCGACTTAAGATGAAATTGTACTTCAGCTTGACAGAATCATCCTCGTGAATAAATATATGTGGTTAGTAAATAAATGTAGGAGATATTTTTCCTCAATAATCGTTCTTTGTCACCTGAAATTGCGACAACAAATCAGACGGTAAATAAACTCCTTCAATATATCAGAAAGGGGAAAATATGTACGTACGTGAATTATTGTGGTTGGCGCTGAGATAACTATCAGCACTCTGATTGATTTATTGGTTCACTGTTTTCAATGTGCCTGATCTTATTAATTCGGTAGTTCTTTTATTGTTACTTGAACTAGTGACTTCAATTTTCGTTAGCAGAGTTGTAATTACCGTTTTAGTAAAACATTTTCATTTATGAATATTGTTACCTTAATCTAATATGTTTATTCTAACTAATATCACATTTGAGAAAGTTTGTACAGTAACTCATAATTTTTATTTACATTTTTATTGTATCTCTTAAGATATAATATCTAAATTATTATGATGTAAAGTCTAATACTTCAAAAAAGAATATCTTAGATATATTTGCTGCAAGCTTTTCTAAGAAAAAATTCGAATTTTGAAAAATTTTGGGTATGCTGCACTACATACGAAATTCTGAATTATTTTCATAAAATATTATGCAAATATAATCAATAAACACAAATGTTTTTGATGTCATGTATTCAAATATATGCGATTTGTTTGGAAAAAAATGGGCTACCCAATACATTATATATATATATATATATATATATATATATATATAAACATATACATATATTAATTGACATATCACCAACTTGAAATACCAACGCGTCGGTTAGTAATCAACTTCGACAATATCGATCTTTAAAATCGATTGATACTAGGATCTCATCCATCATAAATATGATTAAATGTTATTGGAAGACTTCGCTTTTCCAAAAGCTTTCATTTATTTATTTTATCGTTTTCTTTTTGTTAAGTAAATTCGGATAAGTTTAAATTATATTTCAAAATCTTTTTCTACTAAATATAATGTATGCACGTATTTATATTTTTTTATTGTTTTTAGTTTTTTAAATAACATTTTTACAGTTATTTTCCACTCTCTAGCCACAAATCGAAAGGTGGTGGTTATCCCCAATCTACACTCCTTTTCCTATGCACGTTGGATAAGTCCAAGAAATACCCAGTAATATCTAACACATACATATATAATTATCTAATAAACTTAACCCATTTCATAATTAATCTTTCCAAACGCATTTTTATGATTGTTAACTAGAGATAGGCTCTTTAGCAAAAGCCAATTTTTAATACAATTTTTATCATATTCATGAGGTTACAAATGGTGGCAACATCACAAGTGATAAATTACAATGAATCATATTTTACAAAAAAAAGAAACTCAGTTAAAATTCAAGTAGATATTACATTTTGTTGTTCCATTTTCTTTGTATGGACGTAAAATTAAATTTCCTGTTCCTGTTCTGTTTTATGAAAGTACACAAATTCGAATTCGTTATCAACTAACGGCAGTTGAATAGAAAAGGTACCACCTTCTTTCTTTGTGATTTTTACTTTCATTATATAATAAAAGTCAAAGAATGGATTTCAATAACGCAAACTTTTTTGAAGTCTTTCATAATTAAATAATTGATAAAATTATTCTTTTATTTTCCATAACCTTTACATTCAAAGATTGTAGAAAATAAAATAGCGTATTGTCAATTCTTGTCCTTAAATGGTAATATGTAAACTACTTTCTTGTACACAATTCAAATGATGATCTTTGCCATTATATGCCACTACTGTAACGAAATATATTTACGTAAAACGTAAGTGAACGTAAAGTGAAACAAGGAGAATGTGTGTTATAATACATTGTCATAGTTAAAAATTAATAATTAAATAAAATACAGACCTCAGCTTTACAAGCCCCCTTTACTATTATTTCAAAATACACTAAATTAAAAAGCCCCTTTAATTATTTAATTCAAAAGACACTAAGTTAATTACTGCCGAGGGTGGCAGTAATAGTTTAGACTTCAAGGGGCACAAGGGTAATTCTTTTTTCCAGTATTAAAAAACAATACAAAATCTCAGTTTAAACAGTCTTTAGAACGGTCTCCATGGATATTGATTTACTTTCTACGTCTTTTTTTAAGTTAAAGGAAGAAGAAAGTAATTGAAATTTCTGTTATTTTACATAAAATTATTTAAAATGGTATTGGGTAGAAGTCATAAATTTTATGTCACTTACCCCACTGGTTGTGTTTGTTTTATTAGATACTGGAATATTAATTGGACTACATATTTATTTTGTCCCTATTGATGCCCATTAAAACCATATTCAACAATATTTTAATTAACATTACTTACAGTTTTTCGAGACAGAAGTCCAAATTTGCATCATTTTCGCATGGATGATATTTGTCTCGTCGCAGACTGGAATGCTAATCGGACTGCATCAGAATACACAGTCAGTAGCATTATTTCTGAAGCTCAACAAGCTTCTGGATTTGAATAAATAAAACTTTAAACATCTCGGCTAAATACAGTGCTAAAATATAAGCAAAACTGCCCAAATTCTTATAAAATCGATCACGCGTTTCCCGAGAATTGCTCTGTTTGCGCGAAATATATTCTGTCACTTAATCCCATCGAATATGAGTACTAACTGAAATGCAGGCCTGTTATTTTGCTTTGGTAATAGAAAGGAAACATTAAAGACTACCGTCTAGCTTCATTGTGTACGAAGATATAAATTTATCGACATCTAAAAACATCTAACAATTGGGAGCAGAAGCCAGACTTGCGGTTACTTCAGAAGAGTTTCGATGGAGGCGCATTAAAAAGATTTTTCTAATTTATTCCTAAATAAACTGAATTACATACATACTACTTCTTAAAATTTTATAAGTTCACTTGTCGATAACATTTTGAAAAAAGTCGGACACTGTTAAAGCAGGATAAGTAGATTTCTTAAGCAAGATTTTAGTGTTTTTTTATACATGTAAATATATATATATATATATATATATATACATATATATATATATATATACATAAATATATTCAAACATTTTACGAAGCATAAACGTTCTTATTGAAAAAGTGATTAAAAATATGCAGTTAATTAATTCAAAATACGTTAACTTTTTCTAAATAAAGCTTGAATAATCAAAACTTGACAAAGTAGAAAATCTGTTCCAGGAATGCTATATTATGATGAGAAAATTGGTCAAAAATCAACAGATACTCGAAAAGTTTCCTAATAACCGCTTCGCTTTTAATTATTTTAATACAATGCCACTTCCATGGGTGGACAGAATACTAATGATTATAATTAAGTAAATAATTGAGACTCATAAACTCTTACAAACCATGTGTTACTAATATTATATCCATATGGAAGTAACTGAATAGCAACGTTCATTTCGTACATCCGCCTTCTAATTTGGTGCAATGCAGTGATAGTGAAGCGTATTTTATCCCGGCAAGTTCTCTCCGAATCGAGCTGGAAACTGCTTTTCTCATTAGATATTTTGTGATATAATATAAACGATATATGGAGAGTTATATGGACTAATTTATGGAATTGTTGTTGATATTATTTATTTTGTTAGTTCGGCTGTAGTCATAGTCATTGTCACTTTTCGATGATTTCTTTTGAACCGACGATAGATATTGTGATATTTTTTATCAATTTCCGAGTAAGGTATTTATTATTTTAAACGAGTTATCAACAATTGTATAGTCCAGTTAATGGGATTATTATCTATATTGTTCAACTTGTGAATCGGCCTATAGCCACTTTTTCTCGAATTTCCGACTTATCAATTAATACCCTTGAATCAAGGATAGGTGTTGTGATATTTTTTATCGATTGTCGATTAATGTATTCATTAAAACTATTCATTAATCTAAGAATTGTGTAGGTAGTTTTATGGATTAGTTTATGCAGTTATTGTCTGTTATGTTTAAATAATTAGACGAGTTGCAGCGGCATTTTCCTTGATCTTATCACTTATCTGTTAAACCTTTTAGGCCGACGATATTTGTTATTAAAATTTTCATCAGTCATCATATATCAAGAGGAATGCGCTGTCGACTAAATGTTTTCCGTATATGTTAGCGCCTATTCAGTTTTATGTTCTAATATTTTTTTGTTAGAGTTTTTTACTAATAACTCTTGGACTCTCTAGAATCGTCCAGAGTCACTCTGATTTTTCGTAGGACATATTTTTACAGATAGTGCGCCATAAAGTGTTAGATATCGTATATTATTTTCAATTATTACCTAAGTTATAGCCCCAAATTATTTTTTTATAGAAACAATTTTATTGGGAGAACTGAGAACCTTGAAAGTTGTTCATTAAGGCCACAGCCATTTTCAGACTGAGGAATTCGGAAGTCTACTCATGCTTTTTCTAGGACCGAGCGGTCATAGCCCTGGTTGGGAGTTGTCGAAGAGTGGGGTCAAGTTTTCAAAGTCACAATTTTTTTACGAGACGGAGAGAATCAATTTTGAGAAGAAGTTGGAGAAGGAAGAATTTGGGGGAGTTTAGGTGCAACTGAGGCATATGATTTCTTTGCAAAAGGGACCGTTTTGAATGCTTCCGCATAAGTGATGTCTCTTTCATATATTTCAAACTATATCTTTTTTTGTCTTTCGAATTTCGGACAAATTCTGTGAGTGAAATCATGATTTCCACTCTAAGAAACACATTTTGCCTTGTGAATAAAATTAGGGCAGTTTCTCTCAAGGTGGCCTTCACCATATTGGCAACAATGGTCGAAAGATCGACATTTTTTAGCGACATATCCTAGCCTACAACATTTGAAATATTATATCGATAGAAATTCATATTTTGAAACTGGAAGCGAGGAATATGCCATAAATATAAGTTGGAGACAGATTTTGTCATCAAAGGTGATTACCATCGTCTCTGATGAAAAATATTTGGTTGACTATCGATCCATTTTTGAAAGTTCAAACGGCAGACTTTAATAACTTCACCGCAACCTTCCGGGACTTATATGTTTTGTAACACCTCTTTGTCAGACCAATCGACAGAACCATTGTGAACAATGCCCACACGACTGATATTAAAGGAGGGGATGAAAAATTTATTCTGTCCCGTAAAAGCAGAGTAGTTTACGAAACGGTCTGCAGATGACAACTCCACCGAAATTTAGAAGGACTCTGTTTGGACATGGACGGGTTAATCAACTGAACATGTAATTACACAGATAACGCCATCTGTTAATTATTTGCCATAGCTGTGAGTCTGTAATAAAGTGGCCATATAAACTGACTGGCCATATAATCCTTCTATATCTTGCTGCAGGATCGTAGGTTTTTTAAGTCATATCTTTTTTGTTATCACAAAAATGGCTGCGAACATTTCAGTGAAGATAAATAGTAACAAAATAAAGAGAAACCTAAAAACGGAATTTTTAATTCCTTAATATTTCGGTTCCGGTATTGATAAAGTCAGTTTCGATTAGGATATTAATAAAGCAAGCTGTAAAATCTTTTAATTTTATTATCTTAACATAAAGATTCTATATCCCGCAATTTAGTATATCGTTCTAATAATTTGAATAAATTAATACTTTCTTTCCAAAAACATATTTTTTTCATTTATGATAGAAACTTACAATAGAAATTGAAAACTTCATTCAACAAAAACAATAAGCACACAAATGTTTACAGAGTGTTGTAAAGTGTATATATTCAATTGCAGCAAGTCCTTCAATTTGCTTGCAGAAATTAAACGGGTACAATTAGTGATATATGTTGCAAGTTATTTATAGAAGTCAACTAAAGCAAGGTTAATTACTAGTTAAAAACACGGTGCTAAACGACTTGTTCACTAAAAGGTATTCGCTTAATTACATCAATGTAAAACTTATTTTAATTTGCCCAATGATCCTCAGTAATAACTATGAAATTCTACTATTGACTGCAAAGCAAAAAAGGAACTAAAAATGAGATCAGTACATTTGGCATTTCAATGACTATGAAATCGTCATCGTTATTTTTCGTAAAAACAGTAAAATTTCGTAGTAATAGTATATTATTTTGAATCATGAAAATCACTTTAAATTTAAAATTACAAGATAAATAAATGAAACATACTACGACCGCCACGTAATAAAATATCAAAGAGACAGCTGACACTTGCACTTGACAAAAAATATCTTTATTTTTATTATATAGCGTTCGTTCTCTCCAGACAGAACCTTTGCCAATGTCAAGTGTGGAAAAAAAGGCTAAGCAACACTGATTAAGTCGTATTTTGGGATATTTGTCATTGTTGCTTGTTAACAAAAGAATAAACTATACAATAAAACAAAAATTAAATGAGAAGTTGGCTACAATTAAACAAAAGGAAGAAAATGACATTATAATGTATACGGAGTACAAAATAACTATATATACAAACAAACATAAAAACAAAAATAAACAAGAAGATAAATATGAAAATTTGATGTCGTTCTTTCTTGTGAACTGAATGATTAATCCTAAAATGGGTTTGTTGGCAATAAATGAAAGTGATCTTATGTTAATGGGCAATTGAATTTTATATTTTTATAATTTGGAAATAAACGGACAGAAAATAAAATTGTAATAAAATGAAATAAAAGGGATTTTATTTGAAATAGTTTTATTTCATTTATTCTAAATAATTATGAAACCTACATAATTTTAATTAGTGATTTTTCTACCCTTATTATGAGAGTTTCGACGACCTATTTAAGCAAATTAGACCTATTTAAAAAAATTAGGGCTTGACAGGATTATTTTATTATAAAAATTTACTTCAAAAATGCTCTTTATTTAAAAAAAATGCTGTCAAACATAAATTTTATAACCCCTATACCACTCTATAGATCCTTTGCGCTGTTTTTATTTTTATTTTCTATTTTTTTATGTAAATTCCTTAACCGTTATGTGTTTGCAAATTCTGTGTTTAGTATGTTATAAGCTTAGAATATAGAGTAATCCAGAAAGCACAAATATATTCGCGGTCGCGATGAAGCCAAAAATCGGCAGAGAGGGCATCGCGCTCCGCCTACTAGTGCACCACCCTACGCGCACGGTGTTACCAGCTGTATAAATTTAGCCATCAACTTCAGTAAATCGACGCATATAAATATATTTGCTTGCGGCAGTACGATTTACATTTGCATCGATTTATATGGTCATGGCTTGGCTTATATGAAGTATTATTAAGGCCACCATGTTCTAAAATGATTATTATGAGCACAACCAATAGCCAAAGTATTTAAGTTAAAATTATTTAAAAACTTTATATCACATTTTACCATTTTATTAATTAAAATGAGTATTAAATTACATTATTATTCAATATGTGTGTAGTGTGTGTATATGTGTGCGGCGTCGCCTGAGTGTGCGCGCGTTTGCGTGTATGCATGCGTACATACGAGTGTGTGTACAAATTAGTCTACAAATTTTTTTGGTACTATGCAAATGAATATTTTTTTGTTAATACAGCAAGAAAAAAATTAGCTTAGTATCTTAAAATAAAAAGAGAGGTTAAAAAGCCCGTAATAAAAATTAGAAAATAATCGGTCCCATACTAAAGAAATTCAAAATAGGACGAAAAAATTATTATTCAGTGTCGCATTAGCATTCAGTGTCGTGATAAATTTTCTTCTTATTTTAAAAAATATGATGGCAAAAATGATTTAATTTAACATTAATTTATTTCGCACGTCTCTGTAATCCTATAAACAATGATTATGTGTGCAAATAGCTCAACCCACGTTCGCAAGTAAACAGAAAAAAAATTTTTTTTCTCTTATATGTTGTTCCTAAATATTGTTACTATTCCAAACTTCATCAAAATTTGTCCAGTAAATTTTTCGAGATACCCGTACAAATTAACATATAGAGACATAAATTCTTAAAAAAAATTTAAATCAGTCTATACGCTAAATCAATATTTTTTTTAAATATTTTCAATGTACATAATTCAGTCTATTACAATTTTATTATTTGTACCTTTACTGTTATTATTTGTATTATTTGTACCTACCTACAGGTAGGTAAAATATTCTAAAATTGAAAATGACAACAAAAATTTAAAATGTTACATCAAATTCTCCAACGACACCTCCCAAATCCTGATTTTTTAAGTAATTAAATTTTATATTTTTCATTACCAAGCAAAAAACGTTTTAATTGAAAATTAAATTAGGTTACGTATGAAATTAATCCCTATTTGTTTCTTTCGCAGCTCAATGATATTTTTGCAGGTGGGAATAGCACAAGCCGGCATTTTAAGCTATATTGTCACGTAGAAAGCATACAACCTTTCAGAGCTGTGTCTTTAATAGTACTCATTATTCTAAGGATATAAGTCCAGTTTAGCGGAAATATAAATTTCTCATGTTTTTGGTTTAAATAAAAGAATATACATAAAAACGAGGTATTTAAAACATTAAGATTCGGATACGATTATTTCTTTATAAAAAACATACAAATTTCGGGAGACGGGTCGCGATTGGCTGTCAAACAATAATTTATGGGTTTCGCAAAAAGTGAGATTATAAATATTTTATAATCTCACTTTTTGCGAAACCCTTTGCGCATTTTCATATTTTTTTTGGCTTTGTTCTTTTTTTAAATATCAATTCTTCTTTGTATTTCCAAATTCTGCGTTTAATATTACTGAGAAAGGCAGTTAAGTCGAAAAACTTACATGTCTTTGTCTAATGCACTTTTGTATGGGTACTTATTTTAAATCCCTTTTTTTTAGTTAAATAATTGCAACCCTACTTTTGGTTAATACTGCGTTTTTTTTGTCAGTATTCTTTCATTTAAAATAAAAAAATTCCTACTTTCACTAAATTGAATAAGTAGGGAAGTTTGGGACCCATATACTATTTAGATATTTTGTTTTTCTAGCTTGTTATTTTTAACTGACAGCAGACTAAAATTACATATATTAATATTTTACATCAAAAAATGATTTCAAGGTATGTAATAAACTATGTTCAGCAAAGTTGCTAAATTTTCACAAAATTATCGAAAATATCCATATAAAAACGAACAAAAAAAAATTAAAAATTAAAAAACTTTTTCTCATGAAGCAAAAGTACCTAATAGGTATTTTATTCTCGGAGGTATTTTATTCTCTTTGATAAGTAATTACAAAAAACAATGACACTTAAGCTTAAAACTGCTTATGAAAAAATTAAAACCTTTACCAACATCTGAGTAATAGATAATTATCATAATAATTATCATAAACTTATCAGTCTTGACGCAAGTTAAATTATACCTATCACATTATCAAACAGGATCTATTTAGCAACATCAGTAGTTTTATTGCAAAATTATAGAATCGAAACGAAAAAGGAAGCTTCTTATAAGGTATTCATTTTATTTTAAATACTATGATCATTATATCTTAATACACAACTCGTTGTATTTTAAATATACTGTTCTAGCTGTGCGTATCACAGTTATTTGTAAATTTGGTATTATCAGTTTGATATTTCTAACATAAACCGTATCCACATCTGCAACAGCTGAGAAAATGAAAGCACATAACAATCGTGGCTTTTTCTTAAATAGGAAACTTTAAATTCAGTTCCTAAATAGTGCTCTCAAATTTTCCTACATAATAAACAACAGAGCTTTTTCTTAAAAACTTAACCAATACAAAATATTCATCTTTAATATTTTCAGATAGAACATTTTTTTAAACCACCGTTTCTCTATAACATTCATCTTCATCATAGCTTATTTCTGATGTAGAATTTTCATGCAAGCTCATGTGAGATTTTTCAGAATCTGAATCACTGGTATCTAATTCTTTTTTCTTATTAGATTTATTTTTCTTTGAATACTTTCTACTTAAAAATGACAAAGCTTACTTTATCTCTTTGGATTTATCTCGTCTCTCTTGTTTAAGTTTTTTCAATTCTTTTTCTCTTTGTGTCTTTTCTATTTTATTTTTTTTATAGTATCTGTGTAAATTGTTGATTTTCTGAGGAGTCTCCCATTATTTGAATTGTATTTGTGGTTCGACTAACATGATATTACAGTTAATAAATTTTATGACTATTCCACAGTTCCTAAATTCATGCTTTGAATATACTTTGGTAATTTTATTTTCATCCCAACTTGCTTATATTGAGTAATAATTGAATTATAGTGAGTCCGTGATGTATTTTACTGCACTTTGAAATGTATTCTTTCAAAACAATCTCCTCTTCAATAGAAAATACTTGAAGGCTGGTGTACTTCAAATTAAATGTTCATGGATTGGTATCATGTATTGTATGTATTATTAATAAAAGCATAGCAGGGCTGCTATGCTTTTATTAATGATACATTGTAATTTTTGGACACGACTCTCTAGCGTTGAGACTTTGACATTAAATTTGTCTGCAGTTTTCCGACATGATAAAATTCTTTCCATCACATCTTTCATTGCAGAATTAATAGCTTCTTCATCTACATCAAAATTCCTTCTAGTAATTACGCACCATGGTAAATTTCTTCTGGTAATTACGCACCATGTTTCTGTCAAAAACATACAAGTTTTCATGTAGAGTATTATTTATAATATTCTACAAGACCAAAACCACTCCATAACCTATAATAATATTTAAATATTTATATTGGAAAAATATAGTTGATTATTAATACTAAATCCATCAATATATATAAAAGTTTCAATTGAACAAAAGTATACCATATATCATCATGGCGCATTCAAAAGTGGCAATTGAAAATTTATTTGAAGCAAGCAATAATACATGTCCTCTCCTGTAAAATACACCAGTCAGACTAGTGCCATACTTCGTAAGCAGGATGGCCGCCCGAAACTCATACGCGGACATAGTACCGAACATAGATTAAAGTATGAGATGTGAAACCTGAAGTCGAAGATTTGAAACAATCAGCTAATTTTAGCCTCCTCAGCAGATGGCGTTAAACACAAACAATTTATTACAGGAGTCGCTAAAGGTCGCATAAGCCAATTAGCACTCGGTGAATCAATATTCTGTGGTACTAAATGTTTAAAATGTAATCCCATAAATTTTAAAGCCCAGTTTATGAATGTTCCCGGTGTACGAAGGGTGCCAATATTCTTCTACAAATTTTGAACGTTTTTTCCGTCCCCTTTAAATTTTTTTCTTTCCACATTCAAACTAAGTTCGGCCTATTTAACAGATTTAATATTCGTTTGTCTGTTAGTTAAAAATTGTATTCTTGTTATATAAATTAACATTCCTAAATTACGTTATATATTTATAGTTAAGACAAGTAACGATAATCAGATCAAAAGATTTCAAGAAATTAATATAATTGAATTTTAAAAAAGAAAGAATATTGGTTTTGTAAATCTTCAAAATAATTTCACTAAATGTATTTTGAAATTTCCACAGAAATTTCACATTCAAGACTTAAGTCAAAATAATGTTTTTTTTTAAATATTGAAGACAAAATAGTTTTACCATGAAATTGTTGAGAAAGACATACAATGTTTTTTTACACAACTTAAATATGTTCTCTCTAAAATGTTATTTTCATAATATTGAATCAACTTATAATCATTATATTAAATAAATAAAATACAGATGCAGATCTAGAAATATGCACGTTTATTTAAATTGAAAATGTTACAATTGGGAAACATAATAGTTTACTATGTATTATAAAGTGGAAAATAAATCAGCCAATAATGTTCTCTTATCAAATATTGTTGTCCAACTCTTTCTCGGCCTGCAAAGAACATTATATTGTTTAGTATTAATTTAACTTTGTAATATCAACATAATGAATCACTTAGTCTGTTCATATTGAGTTTTTGGATACTTTGAAGTCTTATGAATAAGTTTTTTTTTAATTAAATCTAAATAAGTTGTTAATGGTATTTATGAAATAGTTCATTGGTCAGGTACAAAATGTAAGATTCACAATTAAATGAAACTACATGATATAATATTACTTCTACTTTCTTTAAGTTCTTTACCACGACCTAGGTTTCGTTGTATTACATCTTCAGGTGGGCTATTAGCAAAGTTTAACTCTTAGGAACATTCAACAGAATTTATATGTTTCAAACACAATAGCGGAAGCCGGGTTTGTGTGGGTTATCCCACTGCTTGTGTTAGTGAGTTTATTGTAGGGGAGCGGTGTAGGTTTTATTACATTTCCGAGAGTTATACGATATACCAGTATTTTAGTGAGGGTAATAAATTCAATTGTTGTGATTATATGAGGTTGTACAATACAAATGTTACCGTGTATGTAATAAAATTAAATGGAAGTTACTCCCGGTAATATATTTATAAAAAAACATTATCAGGGTATCTGTAAGTTGGTACAATGTTGGTACAATACATATATATCTATATATATATTTTTTTATATTTATTTTTTTTATATACTTATATTTATATATGTATGTGTTCTGAATCATTTGAAGTGTACTGTAGTATCAATGTTGTCTAGTTGTATTATGTTTAGAAGATATTAAGTATGGATGATGATATTATATTTAGTTGTTTATTTAATATATTAACCTTGGTGTCTTTTTTATGTCTATTTATATCTAATGTTTCTAGGATATTAAGTTTATTACCTTTTGTATTTATTTGTAGTATATAGGAGGCATTATCAGTATGAGTTCGTGGCTATGAGCACAGCCGGACCATACTTCCCGTAATTAGAAAACAGGATTTGGAAGGGTTTAACAATAAGGCATGTTTACACGACAAATTCCAGATTTTCATAAGATCTTCATAAACTTTTTCACATACTCTGTCTTCATCTCCCACACGAAATGATTTGTACAGCTGTATTGTGCATCAGCATAAAAATGAGTTTTTACATGCTTTAAATTGCTCGAAATATCTGGCGTGTACAGAGTAAAAAGTAGCGGCCCTAGGATTGACCCTTGCGGTACACCTCTAGAAATGGCATGAACTTTCGAGGTAAGAGTTTTACTACCATCGAATACTTTGATATACTGACACCATCGCTTAAAATAGTTTTTAAACCATTCACACGCCCATTCCGATAAGCCGTAATATTGTAATTTAGCCATTAAAATTGGCAAACTTAGCCAATCAAAAGCACGTGAATAATCCGAAAGAACGACAGCAGTAGCCTCCCCTTTATCAACTGAGGATAGGATATCATTAGTAGTGGATAGAAGTGCTGTAGATGTACTGTGTTGACCACGGAAACCTGATTGAGTAAGGGGGAGCGCTTTGATGGATTCTCAAAATCTTTTAAGCTGATTGCAGACAATTTTTTCTATGATTTTAGACATTGCCGGTAGAATACTTATGGGGCGAAGATCGCTTAATAATTAAACGCTACTTTTCTTGCCTATTGGGATAACAATAGCTTTTTTTCCATATCTCCGGATAGGTAGAAGAAGTGAGCGACAGATTCACAATTTTAGTAATAACGGTAAGGGTGTACGGTAGTGTTAGTTTCAGCATCAGTGCAGAGATACCATCCACACCGATAGCTTCGGACTTTAAAGAATACACAATCTTCGCCACAATATCTTCACTCACCTTCTGAAAACGCATTTTTGTCTCAGCAAAACAATGGGTATCATAAAAAGAAATAAGATCCGCACTTTCGCCGCAAGGTAACGTTGCAAAGTGATCGATAATCTGATCTGGATCTCAGAGATGGTGCGGCAGGCTATTTTCTCTACTTTTACCGATGGGATATATTGTTTGCAAGCCTTTCCATAGATGTTTGCTATCTCCACGATGTGCGTTTACATAAAAAGTAAAATATGTTTTCCTCTCCCGTCTCAAAGCTGAGAAATCTAGTCAGATTTCTCAGCGATTTATAATAATCTAAATGTGTATCTTTCTTTGATTTAATAGCTTTAGAGCGGGCTCGATCACGCAGACGCATCATGAGACGGATCGTGTCCGTTATCCACGGTTTGTATGAATGGATGCGCGTTGTTCGCTCCCTATATTTCGGTAATCCGAGAATAACTTCCATTAAATTTTATTACATACACGGAAACATTTGCATTGTGTAACCTCATATAATCACAACAATTTAATTTATTACCCTCAATAAAATTCTGGTATATCGTATAACTCTCAGAAATATAATAAAACCTACACCGCTCCCCTACAATAAACTCACTAACATATGCAGTGGGATAACCCACACAAACCAGGTTTCCGCTATTGTGTTTGAAACATATAAATGCTGTTAGATGTTCCTAAGAGGTAAACTTTGCTAATAGCCCACCTGAAGATGTAATACAACGAAACCTAGGTCGTGGTAAAGAACTTAAAGAAAGTAGAAGTAATATTATATCACGTAGTTTCATTTAATTGTGAATAATGAATTTCTACAAAATTAACGCCAAATATATTCAATATTCAAAAAATGTAAGGTGGCATGGGAGAATCAAATAGAAAATGGTACTTGCTACGGATAAAAAGGAAACAATAATTGCTATTCCGTCAAATGCATGCGTTCAGTTGCAAACAAAATGAACTTTGTAAAGATATGAGTTAAAAATCGGCAATCATTTTTATTAATACTTATATGTTTATTATTTCACTTAAAGATGGAAAGTTGACATAGCAGCTTAAGTTACGAACACTAAGCAGCGTTGCCATCATGCAGCCGGTGAATGTATAATACCACTAATTTAAGTACAAAATATTGAATATTTGTTACTCAATCATATTTAAATGACACAGATAAAGTCCATGATTAAAATTAACATTTATACTCCTTTAAATCTGAAATTAATTTTAACATGAAACTCAGTGTTCTTATTCAATAATAAAAATCAATTACTACCATATATCAATAGATGGCGCAACTTATATGTATATTTTTATCGCGGCATTACTTTTATCACAAGCATCAACAAAAAGTTAATACTTTAATATTTGTACTTATAATTGTATAATTTTGCTTAAAAAAGATTTTATTTGTTATTCTACTGAAATATAAATAGTTATAGTACGTGGCAGTGTTTATCGTAAATAGATACACCAAAGCTTACTGTCAAGAATCTAATGAAAGGATAAATAGGCAATATGAAAGAACATCTTATATTTCATTTTATAATTAAGAAAATAATGAAAATCAATACGTCATTATACTCAGTTTGTAATATTTCATGTACATAAAAATCTGCATGAACTATCATAAGTATTTTAAAACGTTATAAACTTTAAAGCCATTTATTTAGTGATTTTCCATTTGGTGACATATAATAGTAGGATATCACCAACTGAATAATATTGTGTTATAGAAATATCTATCAAAGTGCAATGAGAAAACTATGTTTTAGATTTTTTCATTCATTTATTCTTTTACTTACCTCATAACAAGGCATTTCTTTCAGTACAGACTCAACAAAACCCTCTACAACTGAAGATGCTGCTGAGTAGGAACAATCCTTCAACGTATTATGGATACATGATTTGAATTTCTTGAACATATCGCAGTACTCTTTCTGCAAATTATTGACGGTAATTTATTTTATTTCAGACTTGCAAGTATGTCTCGTTTATAATAATTAATTTTGGGGGTGTTTAAATTAAAATTTGGACTATATACTGGTTATACTTTGAAAGGTGAAAGGTAAAGACAGATGATATTTTATAGTTTCATTTTAAATAAACCTTATGTGAAATTATTATCACAATATTTATACTAATATACCACTATTAAATAAAACTGTCCAATAATTATTAATTTATTAAATAATACTAAATATATATATATATATATACACACACATATATATATATATATATATGTATATATATGTGTGTGTGTTATTATTGTAAAAAATAACAAACAACTTTAAAACATTTGTGAAAAAAAGAAAATAAAAATACTACCCTACTTATTTTGAAATAGATTTTTTGATTGTGTTTAAAAACTAAAATATAAATATAGAGCAAGTTGCAAAAAATAATATTTACAGTTATGACGAAATCAGTATCTTCATCACTCTTCTCGTTACTTTTCTCACTGCTTTCATCCAGTACCGAACCAAATGCTGAATCGCCACAAGCTTCTAATTCTGTTATATTTTGTTTAAAGCATTCAACGCCACCATTCACCATGAAATCTATATACATAAAAAGGAATTTATTAAAAAACAAATCTCTGTATATAGTCAACTTACAAACCCTTCCCTTCCCATTTTCTTTTATGGAATGTAAGAGTTTTTTATATTCAATGTGTATAAAACTGTTTGAAAAAGTAATATTTAAGATTTTCCACTTTTTGCTCCCTCATGTACATATTTGAAAGGATATATTAGTGACATCGTTCTCTTTTAGTATTACAATAAGCAAAGCAGAAAAATTGGTCTCAATTTTTTAAGCTGCTATTTAAAAAAAGTCAATTTTCTTAACTTTTTTGTGATCTTTCAGCAATGTATCATAACTGGAATGGTTATAGAAATAAAAAGAACGAATGTCCAATCAATAAAACCCTGATGTAAATTTTGAAGAGATTCAGTTTAAGCACAATTTCAAACAACAATAACACCCAGATTACACCTAAAAATAGTTCTTCTAAACTTGTTTTTCAATGTCTAAGTTTAATTGGTTTTTATCGTTCAAAAATGAAAATGAAACTCTGTACGACATTTACCTATTACATCACTCCTATTGGTAACACAAGAGTAGTTGATTAAACCATCAAACATATCGTACGTCGATTGAAGAGTCTTCATGTCTTCCTTCTCGAAACAAGGAATAAGGTATCCAGTTAAATTAACATAGACGTTTTTAATTTGATCTAAGCCTTCGCACATCCTGCAATTATTGAGGATTGCTATTAGAATATTATATTAGTTCTGTATTATAAAACTATACTTACTTTTCTAATTTGTAAAAAGGACTGGTGTTCATAACAGTGAAAAATTATGGTGTCAAGAAAACGTAAGTGAAACCATAAAGCCGCAGTAATGAATTTTGTTGACACTGAACTATATATTCCACATTCTATGAGATATTAGAACATATTGTTTCAAACTGTCGAAATAGACCATTTTCAACACATACTTCAAAAATATTCTATTGTCGCAGTTCGCAATCGCAATAATTTAACTGTAACATTCCACTTGGCGACCACGGTCGTTGCGGTAATGATCAAAACGTCATTGTTCATGATCACTTCAAACATATGCCAACCTGGAAATCGACGTGGATCATTGCGGTCGTTTATCTGTCAATCTGGCTTTGGCACATTAACATATAAAGTTTACGTAAATAAATTTATAACGCCTTTGAAGATTGAACATGGTTACAGATAAAATCTTTTTATGCAACTCTGAGAAGTACCTAAAAATGATAAAAATGATGAAAATGTATAAAGGGGCCCTTCAAGACACAAAATTTGCATTCATTAAATTTTTATAAAAATTAAATTGCAATTTTAAAATCGCTGTAAGTATAAATTATTATTGAAACGATTAATACATTATAAAAAAAAATATATATTTATATATATATATATATATATATATATATATATATATATATATATATAATGTATATCAAATTACTTAAATTTTTTTTTTATTAAAATAACTCCTGCTCAATACACCTACGTATATATAACGAAAAACTCTATATCTAAGAAAAAATACATCTACATTGGGGATACCCATCTGTTGTTTGTTAATTTATGTGCTGCTTAAATACTTCAAAATTTCTTTTAAGTATTTATAACCAAATTTGTGTTATTTTGAATATTTAAATTGATCGTAAGACGCCGTAAACAGTCCACAACCATGTGTCGTAATAAATAATCTGCGAGGCCAATAAAAATAAAATTATTTCTTTCTCTAATAACATGAAATATGTCTTCTTAATATTTTTTAAAAACATATTTTTTAAAATATTTTTAACATCCTTTTAACAACATATTTTTTATCATTTTTTTTAACATGTTCAGTGCGGCACATGATTTGATTATGACGAAATTAACATGAAGAGACCTTTACAGTAAATTTGATTTGGTTTTTCTTAAATACCACTTATTTGTTTTACTTTTAATTAATCTTTTTGAACAAAATTTTTGTTTTGGAATGGAATCGGTATGCTGACAATTTGTCAAAATCTGTTACACAAAATGAACTTCTTATATTGATAACGTTTCAGCATCCACATAGAATATTTTAATCAATTAACATCACTGTCAGAGTTGTTTATATTGAGTATTATCAAATTTGTGAAGTTTTTAAATTTTCATCAATATCTACAAAAATATTTGTGTTCGTTTCTTTGTTTCAATATATGGTTGGAAAAATACCTTGAGAGGTTATTTTTATTCTTTTCTACATTTTAAATGAAAAATTTAATCATATGAAAAATAAAGTTTAAAAAAACATACTTGATAAATTATATAACAAAAACCAAGATTAAACATTGTCATGTAGAATTGTCGAACAAATTATGACCTTTTATATCAATACCCTTACATAAATAACAATTTCTTTAAATATAAACATTACCATATCCATTAACTTTAATTAAATCACAAATAAATTACTTACGGGGTTACAACATCATCATTGCCTTCCCTGCTTGTGTTAGTTAGCACGTCTTTAAATTTTTTTTGAAGATCTGGTTGTACATTTGTCTTTACATGAGCAGATGCAGACTGTCAATAATAAAATCTGCTTTAATGCCTATTATGAAATACATTATTCAATATAAACAAATTTATTGAAGCATATAAAAAAATTTATTGTACCAATCTGAGCACTTTTACCATAGAAAATGTGATAATTTAGAAAATATTATTGTTTTAGATAGGAAAATTTATTTATTACCTGATATATATTACTTTAAAAATAATAATGATTTTTTGTTCCATTGTAGCCATACAGAAATCTAGCGTTACATAAATATTCCTTTTATAACATATTTAAATTAAGTAATAATTCATACATATTTCCATTATTCCATATACAAATTGATTTATGAAAATAAATACACTTTTTATAATCAAAGAAAAAACATGGCAATTAAATAGAAACAAAAAAATTAATTTTGATTTTTGACAGAAATAATTATTTTTATTAAAAAAATGTTACTTTTTACACTATCTACACATTAAACAAATTATTTCGGAGCCCAAGAAAGGAAAACAAACATTTAAACCAACCCCACAAATTACACAAAGTGTGACCAAATTGATCTATCACAATTAAAATACTTCCATAGTCTTCTATTTTTATTGTCTAAATGACACCATATAGAATATCTTTTGCAATAAAAAAATAAGATTCTATTCTATAATATTCTATTCTTTAGAGATTTTTACAAATTCGTAAAGTTGCCCTGAATTTTCCATTAATTATTTATGTACTATATGTACCGGTATGTTAGTAGAAATATTTGAAAGACTATGTTAATTTACCAAATTTCTTTTTATTCATTTCGTATTTTTTCTAAAAAAATGTTAAAGCCACAAATCTGTATTGTAGTCTTCTACCCTTCAAGCAAGCTTTTGATTTTATCTTATACTAGCTATCGTTTTGCTTATTATTTTAAGAATTAAATATCATCCACGATTTTCTAGCAATCATAAAAATTTTGATAATTAACATTTTCTGGAGTTTAATAAGCAATGACTTCCTTTCCTTAAATTTTTGTTATATTGTATATTGCAAAAGAAGATTAAATTTTATTTATCGAATTCTTTTTTTCTCTCTTATTACAGATTTTCTCTCATCCTTAGAAAGGTAGTTCTAAATGTCTTGAGATTCACATAAAAATTTAAAAAATTACTCACCACTAGATTGTCTACAGCGGCAGTGTCCTTTGCACATTCATTTCTTATAGCTGATAATAAAACACGAAGACCACTCAATATTTCTTCAGTTTCAGCCGATTCACTTTTACTTTCATCATCAGCTGCTCCAGATGCTAAAATATTAATAATTATATGTATTCATATATATATATATATATATATATATATATATATATATATATATATATATATATATATATATATATATATATATCATTTAAACTCCAAACTAAAAAAAATTGTGACATAGAATGAATAAAAAATATTATTTGTTTAACAAATTATGGCATTCGATATCGCTGTATCAAGAAAGAATTACCAATATATTTCCAAATGTTGTATTTAATTTAAACTGAACTAAACCATGTACTAGCTGTAATTGTACTAGCTGGCTAGTACAATTAATATAATCATTTAGTTCCGTTAGCTAGTAACTTACCAACAAGCAGCAAAAACAAAACACCGTATTTTAACATTTTGTTCAGAGAAGCACAAGTGAGTACCAGTCAATGTGAAAGACAAGCGTTGTTTGATTGCAAAATGCTTAATATGCTACTAAGATGTAATCTTTCACAACTCCACAAAGCCAAAGGTTACCTGATAAAATATACATGACACTAATATGAACTTATACTTTATTACCACTATCTCATTTAGGAATGAGATAATATTTATCAATCACAAGGATAATAGGTCAATAAGTGGACATAATATTTACCGTTACACAGTATGGATAGATTATTGTATATTTATAGCTGTAATATATTAGAAATTAATTATCTTAATGCTTTTGTTTCATCCTTATAGGGCAACAATTGGTTATGTAGGTATAAACATTACCACACAACATAATGAACATTTTATCTTACTGTGTCTTAATATCTGTTATAACTTATTGTTGCTATGTACCAGTGTTTTTATTCTGGAAATTTGGGAAGATCAGAAAAAGTCAGGAAAAGTTAGTGCAATTCAGAGAGTTCAGGGAAACTCATAGATGGTGAGATGTGACGTGATATTCTCGAACTTTTTATGTTTCAGACTCAAAAGGTCTGAAACCTAAAAAATACAGAAATGAAAAACACATATCCAAAAATGCAAAGTATATATACAGAAAAAGAAGAAATAGCAAGTGACCCAAAAAGAGCTGTAAATTCAATAAGTTCAACATGTTACTATAAAATTATTTACAATAATTGAGGATGGATAACTTAGAATGAAATAGTGGGAACATTAAAAGCTACACCGTGTATAACGATGGGATTAAAGAGATGGGAATTAAAAAGGAATAAAATCACGAACAGAACCTCAATTTCATTTCGAACGACTTGTCCAATGGCACTCCACTTGAAGTGAAATGAGGAAAAAATGTCTGCCCCCATTTTACATGCACAAAGAAGTTTAATTTTTTTTTTATTTTCTTCTAAATATACTATGAGCGACATATGTATGGGCATGCTGATTTTAGAAGGATTCCTTGTATCTATATGAAATTATTACATTTCGCAATTTCTAAATAGCAAATCTAATGCAAATAAAATGCAATAAATTGTAAAGGAAAAGGAGAAGAAAAGAAGATTTTTAAAGTTGAGGAAAATTAATATTTTATATTGGTGTCCGTGAAAGAAAATCCATTCTGAGAAAAGTACCTTGGAAAATGTGTTGTAATTTTATATTTATAAATATGAAATAATTTTAGAAATATTTTACTTTTAGTTTTGATATTCCTTCAAATTTAATTTTACAATTAACAATCCTTTTATGTCTTTTTACTGATCTTTTACTATGTACATTTTTTTCAAATTATTTCTTGAAATATGTTCATGCTGCGGCATTTGTGACACTTACTTACTTCTAAAGTAAATTCTACACAAAATTGTAAAGATATTGCTCGAAATATCAAATAATATTAATTGTTTAAACAATGAACTAAGAAGCATCGACATTATGTTTTCCCTTGAAGGAAAGCATAATGTTTATAATTCTGATGAATAATATATTAATTAAATTATATTTGTTTATTATTTCAAGTCTATTTCTAAATACTTTAATTACATAATAATAAAACAAGTCATAAGAACACATAAATAATATTAATTAACAAGTTATTATTACTATAATATTACCTAACAATAACATTACCTAACAGTGTTAGTTATTTTGTCTCACTATAATATATAATAATTTGAATCATAAATCACTGGCAGCAGTGACATAAAACACATATTATGATTGATTCATAATAAAAAAGTGCTGTTGTATGTTGATGATAACATATGTAAACACACTTCAGTACGCAGCTCATGTTTGTTAGTATGTTTGCCCTTTTTCTTATGACTCTTCTATCATTTTTTTAATAATATTCATACAGGTACTGATTTAAGTACTACTTTTAGTCTTATATTAATATTTCTTCGCAGTATATACTACCTTTACAGAATCAGTACTAATCAGCAAATCTATTTATTATATGACAATATTTTATCTATTTCAACTCTACGTTCATTTATAAACAATAATTGCTTGTTAATTAAATGAATATGGCCAAAACTACTTAAAAGGAAAATCAATATTATATACATTATTTTTCTAAGACTGAAGTTACCCTAAAATAACAAATCTTATTGACTGTCTTATGGTCTGCCAAAAAATAGACTATTACCAATATATAACCACTAAACTTTAACGGAAAAATATGTTCAAAAATGTATTTCCTGTCTGCAATATTTATCAACTGTTATTGATAAGAATATCAGGAAAAAAGTTGTCAAGCGCATTTAACTCACAGCACGAGGTTCCGTACTCATTTAGGCATTTATAAGTAAATAATTGTACACAGTGTTTATATTGAAGTATTTACAAATATTAATTTTTTTGACCTATATAAATTTACTGCTTCTCAGATGTAAAAATATGGTACATATTTCAAAAATTTTAAGACCTAGATACTCATTTACAGGGTTGGTAAATTCTGATATACTCTATATCAAAATTTAACAACCCTGTTTTTTCATGGTTTCTTTACCTCAGTAAATTAAAAAATAAGGATGGAGGGGGGAATGCTCTATTATCACATAATTTTTGGAATATCTTTTGAAATATGTGCTTCAAAATTATGAAAAAATAATTTTGTATTCCTCATATGAATTCCTGATTCTCCTTGTTATTATATCTTTATTGTGATAGAAGGAAAATAATTTTGAAAATGCTTATAACTGCGTGACTTAATATATTTTTCTTACAAAGCAGAATTAAATTCTTCTTAATGATTGGAATTTTTACATTACAAGGTTTAGTTTCCTTTAATTATAAGATAATTCTAAATAAACATAAATTCTTCATTTACTTAAGCACTTTTTATTTCTTTAGAATTACTGCGTGATGTGATATCATCAAAGCTAATTACAAATATAAAAATGCATATATAATCGCGAAGTTCACAATGCCAAAGTTCATATTTATGTATGTAAATTTTGTTCACAAGAAAAATATGATAATCTTATGATTTACTTAAACTAAAAGTGAAGAATGATACAGATCTATTATATTACAAATAAAAAATGTCACAATAAATTTCCAATATCTAATTATTAAACTGACGTGTTGCAACAGCGAATGGCTCCCACGTAACTGGAGCAACTCCTGTCCGTGAGTTTTTGCACATATATCCTCACTGAGTAGTACACTGTTAGCTGACCATTGATATTGGCAATTCTGTACTGTAAATCTAGACGCAGACAAACTGAAAATAATATTTTCACAATAACTTTTTAAAGCATTAAGTAAATATTCTTATGACAAAATATTCATCCTACTTTTGTAATATAATGTGGTCCATAGTCACCTAAGTGTGCGTTATTCGTGTATACTAGCGTTAGTTCCCACTTCTGCACCTGCCTCGCTTTGAAGCTGTAAATTGAGGATAAAATTACAATCCCTACAAATTCTATTTCCGATTATTGGATAAAGACATTTTTGCACAAGTTATATGGAAATATGGACAAACAACAAATTGCAACAGCTTTATTTATTCATTGAAAACTTTAGTTATGTTGAAAAAACAATGAATTGCAAATGATTTTAACAAATATTTTGTCCATATTTGAATAAATTACTTCTTATATAAATTAACAAAAAACTAAATATTAATAAATATTTAATGAATTTCTCTCCTAAGTAAAAATGATGATAATATTTTCTATGATAGCTTGAGAAATTGCCAATTCCAATATTGCTGCCATCCTCATCAACAGGACTTGTAATCTAATAAATTTAAATAGTCCTATGTCATTGAAACAGTAACTCTTTAACACTTGAATAAATGACAGTAATTTTATATGCTCTTAACTATTAATTTATTTTTAACAGATTTATATTTATTAATACATACAGTAACACCCGAACTTATAAAATACTAACTAACGTAAAATCAGAGTTATGTAATTTTTCGCTCTCTACTTCGCTTACCCGGTACACAAATACAACATCTACATTTTGATGCAAATTCATTAACTCTTTACTCTTTAATTCTTCATTAACTCAATAATTCTTGACACAACATTGGAACAAGCTATTGCATCCTTAAAGCCAATTGTTTAAATGTTTTTAATGTTCTATATATTATATTTTGTTCATTAACCTGTATTTTATTATCAATCTGGAGGTCAACCGAGAAGACATCAATGAGCTCTTGGAAACATGAAATGAGTAGTTTACACATGATGAACAATCAAGATGACATCTAGAATAATATTGGGACAATAAAATATTGAAAAACTGTACGAGCTCCGCTGTAAAAATATATGACATCTACAAAATTAATAAAGGATCTTGAATTGTTTGAAATTAGTCTTCAGATTTTAGAACAAATAATAATTCATAATGTCCGCAAGTCAAATCACGACAATCAATTGCTTGTTATAGGAAAATCTTAAACAAAAAGAAAATATCTTCAAATTGCCCAAACAATTTTCATGATTTTATGAAATTATCCATTTCAAAAGAACTTGCTTAGGTTTAGTACTTTGTATGTTTGACATGTAAATAGTGCACAATTTGTTTGCAGATTTGGTATTTAAAGGTCTGTAATTAGAACTATAACATCCATCTACAGGAGACTTAAAACGGGACATTGTTACACATTGGTGAAAAAGTATGTTAAAAATCATTTTGTTTATTACAATTACAATAAGATATATTTATGTCTAACTTTCAAAAAAAATATGATCCTAAAAGATAACTCTGATACTATAATTTGTACTTACAAAAATTATAATCGATAACCCCTGCAATATGTATTATCACCTCTAATTACACACAATAACAGTACCAAGAGGTCTTCATCATCAAAATAATGTTTTCGGGTGTTAACAAGTATTCATCAAAATAATGCACTATAAATTACTTTTATAAATATATTTAACATTAAATACAAAAAAATTTCTAGTAAAATTTAACTCTTACGGCGTTCGAGAAAAGCTATAATTTTCCTAGCTAGTTTTAGCGACAAATATGGACAACTAGTTTCAAATGAGACACAAAACAACTGCATAATAGTGTCGAACAAAATATAAAAACAAAATATGTCTTAATCTCATATTTATACCCAATGTGAACATTCAATATCTTCCCTTTCTATTTTATTTATAGCAGGCAATACATTCCTAAAGTTATCAAGTTATTTCTTTTCATTTAAGAATAATTCTTTCAATTAAATTGGAATATTTTGAAAAAATTATATTTCACCATTAATTTAAATTCTACCTGTTACCATTTTTTTTATGAAGACCCAATCAAAATATTTTTATCAAATCACATACATACCTACATATTTTTAAGGAGGATAAATTTTTATTTGTAGTTCGTAACAAACCAAATGTTTTTACTGCCTCTATTATGACTAGTTTGACACAGCTTCCCAAGGTTGCTTTCCACCTCAAGCTACACACACACCAGAGATAGAAAATTATAGCAGCCACTTATTTACACATTTCTTTATAACTTACTTTTTCTTACATCTGACATATTCAAATTAAATCAAATAATGTGAGTGTTAATATTTATTTATTTAGTTAATTGTACCAGGATACAGCACCTAACTAATTTGTAGTTATGGTAAATTTATATAAATAAGGCAAAGAAATAAAGAATGTATGTAATTTATTTATTTAATAATAGATTTCCACGCATACATTCATGTATATATTAGGGGAACTTATTTCTACATGAGTAATCTCTTCAAGTCATGCAAAATACTGTAATACACTTTAATAGAATGTCAATAATTCTTATAAATGTAACAAATTCCACATTCCTCAAATAATTCAAATATTAATATGTGTAGGTCCTCTTACCTAAAAAGATAAAACGTGTCGTAAAAGATGTCCTGAAGTAGACTATTACATTACGACAAACGTCTCTTTTCTAAGCTGAAATAAACATTCATTTGACTTTTTCTAAGAAAATTTGTGTTACGCTTTACTCACTCCCCATTTTGTTTCGGTGTCCAAACAACCGGGTGTCCAACACCTTTGTTGTGTCCAAACAACAACAAAGGTGTTTAAGGGTACCCCCCCCCCCTTTACTTTAACAGATGGAAAACATAGATTTTATAGCATACAGTTAAAACACATTCTTTTGTCAAGTTTATTGTACCGGAAACTATCAAAATTTGTATTTAGTCATAGGCCATTGGGCATAGCGCTCCAACCTATAGCCATAGGGCATAGCGCTTCTATTGTATTGGGGGCATTCTAGACTCCGTTCTTTGGTCAAGTTTATTGTATTGAAAACAGTTAAATTTATATTTAGTCTTCAGGGTGGAGCGTTGGTCATAAGTGGTCATAAGGGTGGAGCGTTTTGACTAAGCATGCATTGTATTGGGAGAATATCAGACTCCATTCTTTTGTCAAGTCAAATTTATATTTAGTCGATCGGTGTAAGTAGTATCCGTATTTAGTCGTAAGAAAACCTTCAATACAGTGAACTTATTTCAAAGTTGTAGTTGATGATTATTTTTCTAAAAATCCTAATAAGATCGACGACGTGTACCATGGTATTTGGGCGACATTAAGCCATAAAACTTTGATACTAGGAAATCCTCGTTATTATTTTTACATGTAGATTCATGATGCAGATTTTAGTATGCGTGATTATACAAAATATGAAACCATACACCGATAAACCCCAAAACCTAAAGATATTTCTGCAGCTGTTACTCCCATGTATAAAGATTATTTAAAAACGACATTATAGGAGAGGTATTACAACAACTACATATCAAAATTGATCCTAATCTAGATCAAACGATAAGCAAGTCATGCTGATTTACACGAGCATTATACTTTACACAGCCCAATGGCAATTATGATACGTGGACCTTCTCATGAACCAGGCGTTGATAACATTAATATGACAAATTATAAGTTAACGTATATAAAATTGTAGGTAAAACTTCTATTGCGTTTTTCTTGAAATAACTTTTTCAACCTGGTCCACATGATAACTCAGACATCAGATGTCCGACTAAAAATTTTTCTTCAAAATTTCCATAATTATCATAATCATAATGGGCATCATTAATCATAGTCACTTTTTTAATTTAAAGGTTTCCATTTTTCAGGCACTTTAGCAACTATATGATAAAATAGTACTTTTACCTTTAAAAGGTCGCTATTTTACTAGAAATGTAATAAAATAGGGCTACACTTAACGATAAAGACTATTCTCTACTTTTATCATATACTCTATTTTTCGTTTTAGATAACAAGATCTGAAATTTCATATTGGTCTTGAAGATATATTTTTTTGAAGGTTTTTAACTTACCTAAATGTTTTTAATATATTGTTATTTATTTTAATAAAACTTGGTTCAAAACTAGTTATAATATATCCAACCTCCGAAAACCTTCCGTTTTATATCGTTAATTAAAAGAATTTAAAAAAAAAAGCTTTTTTTGGCTATCGAAGTGACTTCCCCCAGAACAAACTCGAGTAGAATGTTTCATAATTCTTTAGAGATTGTTCAGAAACAGACGTAACTAACAAGACATGGTTAATTAAAAGAATCAATGTAATTCACTGTTCACTAAGCCAAAATTGGCTTGTAATATCTGTCAAATTTTATCTATTTATTTGACCGTTTGATTCAGACACAATTTAAAATTATATCTATTTATTTGACTATTTGGTTCAGACATTGACGCAAACAACATTTACCTTAGCGAAGAAATTCTTTACTTTAAATTAGTTTTTTTTTTGTATTTTCTTCGACCTTTTCTATTTTGTAAACAACCAGAGAGTGGAGTGAACTGATAATACTAAAAGTGTTATGTTATTACACTAATACATGTGTGTATTTGATTGAGAGTCCTAATCCTGCAAGGACGTAGGAAATTCAATCAGTTATAACCAATTTTGCAATTTAATTAATATATTGAATGTAGTGTAAAAGTCACTTGATGCAGAATGAAATGAATTGCGAAATATCTAGTTTGGCACAGCTCTACTGACTCATTACAATTATTGAGTGATTAAGATGAATTGATTCTTTTTACAGATTAAAATTCAGTGAGTTATTTCACTTAGGTGATTCAAGATTACCCACAACTATTAAGAAATGATTTAATAATATGATACTTCAAAAAATATTAATTTACAGTCTCAACCTCTCAATCAACCTCTTTAACCCTTCCTTTCCTAATCAACCTCTTTAACAAATCTATATTTTATGGAAATAGTATCCATACAAATTATCACACATTGATTTATTACAATAAGAAAAACACCTTTGTAACAACATTGCCATTATTTCAAATAAAATCATGTGAAACTGCTGTGTATCAAATGCATTCACCATTAAAACGAATACATAAAGAAAAAGGAAATATTACAACACTTTATATAATGAGAAGACAAAAACTGGTCTTGACACTAAACAATGTCACCAGAACAACACAGCTAAGGAGACAGCAAGGGAAGCACGATATTGTTCTGCTAAAACAAAACAAAAACTTTTTGTTTATAAATTATTCAAAACAGAAGTAATGAAACTTTGTTTGCTTGTAAATAAATGTTTCTCTGATAGTTTTAAATGATACTAAGAAACTAAAATGTTCTTTTAGTAATGGAGTAATAATTTCTCACTTCTGATTTTAATAATTGAAGTCCTTAGTAACACTACTTAGTGACAGTTCTTGTAATATTAATTTTGAAAATCAAAAGACAGTAATCAGGGATAATTTATTACATGAAGAAATTAACTTTCAATGACTAATTAACGGATTCTGCAATATTCTCAAATCAGATCGTATGCCTTTTGTAACTATAATGTTTTATCTCAATTGCTCGTGTAATGCCCATTAATAATAAAAGATGTATATATTCTACAAACGCATCAGTGTACTAATTAAATGGCGGGTTTTCAATAATTGTTGTATGACCTTGTTTCCATTTTGCGTAGTCTTTAAATGAAAGACAAACGAGGATTTAAATTTATAATACGGTAATATTATCTTCTCGTTCTGTGAATTAGGTGTTCCATTACGTGATTTTCATATTATAAGTTACTTAATTATATAATTTATTTGAACTAATATATAAATTTCCATGAAACATAAAAATCAAATGCAAAATTTGACCGAAATATTACTAAATTCAAAGTTCAAGGAAATAATTATTTTGTTGAAAGTAAACAAGAAGTAAAATGTAGCATTATGTACTTTATAATTTTGGAACGACATTTCTTCAGTCTTTTTGAAAATCTGACTCAACATGAAATCTCAACCTATTGCACTAAACGGTAAAACATGGATTCAATCAATTAAAAAGTTAGGAATATTTTTACTAATGGCGAAATTCAGACAACCGTTTCTAAGCGCCTCAAATATTGCTTCAATGGTTTTTTAATTACCTAATTATTCACCATACTTTCACGGTTAGAGATTTAGGAAAAAAACTGTTTCGTTGGTTTTGAAATGATTTGTGTCTTGTTTTATTTCATGACTTAACCTAGTTCTGATCATAAAACTTTAAAATATTTTGCATATCAATACTATCTTCTTGTTCTCAATCCACCAAGGAAAAATAAGAAAATGTCGGCTAACGCTATTGAATGTGCTGGCGAAGACATTTTATCTATGAATACCAAGTCGATTTAATTCCTCGTGGATTGCGTCATGATGATGCGGGCGGGCGCAGTCGTGCGATCCTTCCCGTCGGCGAGCAGTTGGTTGAAGAGGACGGCTACATGCTTGCTTTTAAATTTTATGTTTATGCATTATTTGTGCATATTGCTTGTAGCAGCGCTACGTTTTAAATAAAAGTATACTTTGGATATAAAAATATAAAAACTATATTTTATTTTAATTTCGATACTCAGACTGTTGTAAACAAAATTGGAAACCAGCTGGAAAATTTGGAAATAATCTGAGCTTATAGCAACAAATTCATTGTTTCCAATAAAAAAAGATTGTGTTCAATTTTGATTAGCTCATTGAAGACGGTTATTTTATAATGTTTATTTGCTTCGTAGAGTTTCGATTTAAGTTTTCTCTGCTTGCACAGTTCGGATTATATTATTATTTCTTAGCATGATTTTAATTGTGGAAATTTGGATTTGAGTTTGTGCTTTTGTATAGAAAATTATTTGGATTATTTTTTATTTGGGTTGATATCATTTGAAACTGGATTTCGTTTGGGTTAGTTTCAATTTGGACCGAATATGGGCAGGATACTATTTTTCTGTGAATTTAAAAGGAATTAAGTTTTATTATATTTATATCTATTATGATATTGGTTAAATATCAGCTTATCAATTTGATTGCGTTGAGTTACCTCATATTCCCATAGGGTTCACCTTGAAGCCGGCATAATTTTATTGATTCATATTTAGTCCTATTTGATGTAAATTAGATTTTAAAATTTTAATTAGAATTCTAGTTCTTTTTTATCTTTGTTTAATTATTCGAGTTTTTAGTTATTTTAAATTTAGGTTGAGTTGTCTCTAATTTAATTGTACAATTTGTCATTTTTCTTGATTTAAATTTCATTGATTTTGATTTAGGTTGAGGTTATCATAATATAAGAAACTTATCAATGAAAAAAATTGTCTAATTTTATTAAAAATGCATTTGACCTGATTGCAATTTTAAACAGAGTGTAAAATAAAGAAAGCAATGATGAGACGACTTAATAATGCCAAGTTTATATATATGAGAATTCAAAAGAATTCCGTCGAGCATAACCAGTATCTCGCACCGAAACATGCAATTTAAAATTTGTAGCATGTAGAACTCAAACTGTACACACTTTTCAGAAGCAAGCTGAAATATACACGTAACGCACACATATTTGTAGTTTATAAAATCTGATTAAACGATGTAGATATTGTAATAACTTGATAGATATTTACAATTAACTATGCCCGCGACGATGCTCTTTTAGAGCATATTCCAACATGTTACTTTTGGCTGTCTTAAAATGCACGTAATGCCACCTATTGATGAACGTTATACGCTAGTACGATTAGCGCCACTTATTGATGTAAATTATACATTACACGATGTAATTGCTACGCATCAAATAACTAAGTAATCCTTCATTGTTGTTGTACGAATGAAATATGTGAATGAAGTTTTAAGAATATTAAATTTGCATGTATAATAATTTAGAAAACCAATTGGGATGAGGTAAAAACTAATATTATTTCAAATTAATGTCCATATTTTCTTTAAACACTTTGCAAAATTAGCTAGTAATATTAACATGATGCGTGGACAAACAAACACCCAAAGAGATATACCACCCAAAGAGTAATTAAAGTCCATTCCTGAATATTTTAACTAAATATGTTAGGAGTTTTAGGAGCTTTGTTTTAATTATTCCTGGAATGTTGATGGGAATACGATTTATCTATTGTTCTCATTAAAGTTTTGGATTTCAACAGCAGAAGAATAGAGAGTTGGATAATAGCTGTTTATTTTGTTTGGGTAGATAAGACAAATAAGAAACGGTGTGCCAAAAAAAGTCTATTAATTTTTATAAACTCAATGTTGCGTAGTGCTACACAAGTAAAATTCATACTTTTTTATCAGCCTCATAATGGTAAATACCCTATAAAAGTGTTAACGTCGTACTTAACATCGGTAAGTAGGAAAATTTCATAATTTATATATATATATATATATATACATATATATATATATATATATATATATATATATATATATATATATACATATATTGGTGTATTATTAAAAATTCTATCTTATTTTAGATTTAGCTAAAAATACAAGGATTTTTTTTTCGACCCACAATATCGTCCAATGCGCTCGATATTCAGTACATATGTGAGTACAGAAAAACGGTCGAAATGCGAAGTCATTACGAAGTAGCGAAGATTACAAGCATGGGGCTCGAGTACGTGCACTCAGCATGCAATCGGCCATGGAAAAAGCGTGCGCTGCGATGCGGTATAATCATAGATTCGGCCACGAGGAGCGGATCGCAAACCAACGTTTTGCTGTTTTCTGTCTCCGTATGAATATCCTTATCAGTTTCTAATTTAACATATTTTTCTACAAATGAACCGATTTTTGCTCCTGACCTTTTTTAAATATCACCTACTGCAGTTCATTGCTACACTACTAATAAGGGTTTTATTCCACTTCACTCCTTCATAGTCACATTCCACAACACCAAGTCACTTTCACATTAATAAAATTTCATGTTCAGAATCAAAACTTAAATTGGACTTCAAAATGTTTTAAGATTGACTATTTATTAGTTAGCGATCTAGGGGGATCATTTTTGTTTGGAAAAACTAGTTTCAGTAAATAATTTTTTAAGATATTCTCCAGATTCTTTTCAAATGTATTTTTATTCTTGCGAGACTTGCACTAAATGAACTGGTACTTTATTATTAGCTCCATTAAGCTGAAGAGTTCCCATAAACTGTAAACTTTTATGCTTTGTTTTACAAGAATATTTATAATTATTTATTTATGTAATAATATTTTACAAAAACGGGTTAATAATTATATCATACTAAGTCTTATATGATTAACAGAAGAAGAGAAGTAACATTAAGTCACTTGCGGAATAACAGTATTCGGAACAAAAACTGAACTTGAATTTCGATGTGGCGTTTCTCCACTTGTTTGCGAGCGATGTAGATAAATTATATTTGCATAGAAAAACTTTTCTACGCAATTTTTAACGTTTTTGAAGTTTTTTTTTCAAAAGACTTGCACTAAGAAAATAAGTATCTGGAAATGGTAATGCAGTAATATATATATATATATTGATATTAATATTTTTTAAATAACTGATTTATAGCTATTATTATACACAGGCATATATCATTGTTGTAATATTTCAATTAATAATTTATTATTACGTAGAATCGTTTAAGGGCGTATTATTTGAAATTATTTTCCTCCATTGAAAATAACGGAAGGAAAGATGCAGGTTGAAAGCAAGAAAATTAATAATTTATTTGTATCCCCAAATTGTTATCTATAAAAAAATTAAATAACGAATTTACTAGGTGGAATCCGAGTGACTGCGAAAATAAGTACTTTATATGAAGCATTGAAGTGTTTTTTTTTGTATTACCAAATGTTTCAATTCTTACAATATTTTGCGACTCGTATAATAAATATGGTAAACATTTATTATTTTAATTTCACATATTACGTAATTTTTTATAAAAGTATAAGTACATACGAAAACTACGTTTTTCCCACTGGAATCTGAGGTCAGTTATAACGATATCGTTCCGTAAATATCCGCTCAAAAGATTATTTATTATTATATTTTACTACGAAATCTTATTTTAAAATATTACACAAACTATGAAATCTTATTTTAAAATATATGACATTTTTTTCTGCAATTCGTTTAAGTTTCTATTACTAATATCCACAAGGTTGTCAAGCGTTATCTTTTAAATCTGCAGATTTTAAAAAAGGTCTATGTTATTTTCTTTCCTTAGTCTCCTTTTATTACATTTGACTATTAATTTATTACACTAATTTGGAGTTTATTAATTATTCATTACTATAAAGTTATTAATTATTAATTACTGTAAAATAGTGGGCACTTTTCTTCGCCTGAACCTCGCTTTTGGATTAAAATGAATGTAAATATATTATTTCAAATTTAATTTTCTAATCTTGCGATTTCTAGAAATGTATTGGTTATTTTCATGGTCTTGTTCTTGTTGCCAAACAATCAATAGTCAATAATTAATTCTCAGTTTGTGATGTGCAATCATTACGACACATAAATTTATATCTAATTTGAGACGTAAAAATAATACTATAATGAACCAGCGACGGCATAAAAACTGATGTGAATGATTTATATGTATATTTTAGTGATTAAATATTTATAATGACGGATTGTTTTTGTCAATACTTGCAGCGTGTAATATTTATAAGCTAATCAGAAATAATCAATCTACTTTTACAAATTCCCATTATTATATTCAAACATCGTCATTTCCATTAATATTTTTTAAAGAAAATAAATATTGATATTTAAAAAGAAACTAATGAAGAGCACAAATTTTTAAGGACAAATTTTAAGAAAACGTTTTCAGCATATGTTTCAAAAAATATTAATAATTTTTTATACCTTGTTAACCTTATTTTATTTTTTTAAGAGAATATGAATTTGAAGCGAATAAATTCATACAAAATGTTTTGAAATATAAAATTAAAATCTTTAATGAGTGCCTTTATAATTATTAAACCTTAATTCCGTTCTGCAAATGGCAACCGTCTGGCAAAAGGCTCAGTGGGTCGGCATGCAGTTTACGCCAGATTAAGCGTTTATGCTTTGTGCAAAGATCCAAACTTTTTGTAAATTTGTTTCTCGTTAAGTAATTCTAGCATATTTTTTTTCGATATGAAACTTTTACAATTCAAAAGTCAAAAGAAATAAATAAAAGAAATAATTTGTGACTTTTTCTTTTAATTTCTTTATTTTTCTAACCCATCACGAAGTAAAATAAAGGTCCCCGAATTCTTATAAATAATTCACTAAGTTTTAATTACAAAAAATATCCGTGAAAAAGATTTTTTCTTTTTCTATATTATGAAGTACACTGTAAGTCCATTTTTTAAGTTGAACTATCTACACCGCCTTATAGTATTCAACGTGTGGAATATATTCATATTTATTCAACTCCCAATGAACCAAAATTGTCAAAACTTTAGTAACAATTTATGTAAATTGTATATCTTCTGCGAGCAATTACAGAGACGAGTACGCGCAGCGTGGCGCATCTATAAATAGTTGGCGACAATAAAATTATCTCGCATTTGGCATCCAGACGCTCCAGAGAAAAGCGAGATGTTATAACTAGAAGAGCTATGTGTACTATTTGGTATTTGAGTGTACTTACTTATATAATTATAGTCACTTCTTTTTTACCATGCTATGAAAGTCAAAAAGGAACGAATGATTTTAGAATCCTTTGCATATGTGTATATAATTGTGGGTATAAATATTCTACATCAGCATCCAAACTACTGCTTTTAGTGAAAATGAATCAACGTAATTAAGGAAACATTAAAAATAATATCAAATACGAAAACAACATCAAAAAAAGAAAATGTAAAACTTATTAAATGTACTTATTACCTAGTATACCATTCAATTTTATAAAACCCAATAATTTTCTTGTAATTTTTGTTCATGCTTCTAAAAATCTAATTATTTTCGATACATTTGTTTCTATCTTATTGACTTATCTGCTACCCCTCAAATATGAATTCAAATAGTTTTGAATGCTAGCTATTGAGTCTCACAAATAGTAAAATGCTTAAAAATGCCGTTAAGTGACGAAATTTCAGGATTCTACTTTAAATTATCTGTGAGAAAACGGCAGTGAAAGACGTACACAAAGATGAATACATAAGTTCACAAGGGTTTAGTTTTTATACTTTTAAGGTACGAGATCCTAAAATATCTGGATACTAGCAAAAACATACGTAGTTTTAAAAGTGAAGATAGAGAAGGAAAGAGGAAGTTAGACAAAAAAAGAGCGACATTAATACTGAATATGTAGGAGTGGCTGCTATTTCCTCTTTTAACTCATTTCCAGGCAAATTGTTTTGATAAACAGTGAAAATTAATATAAATATATTGCTAAAAAACCTAGCAGAATGACGTTAAGTGAAGTATAAGAAGCCAGTTATTATCAAATTATATGGGGAATAAGAATAAATAGGTAATAATTTAACCTGATATTTGTTGGAGATGAAAAAATATATTTACTTTTGGTGTTATATTCGACTTGTTCAAAATATTTATTCAGACAAACTACAAATCCTTGTTTAACGGTATATTCAAATGTAAATACGGATCATTCAATTACAGAAAGGAAAAAAAAATATTATCAAACTCTTACGTTTATATAGTATAAAATTCAATAGAATTGGAAAAAATAAACAAATATTTCATAATACACCAACTGAACTTAAAAAAATATTACAAGTATCAAACCAGTGGGAAGCAAATTTAGTCAGCGACGTCAGGAAATCATGTCAGCAAATGCAAATGTTCTTATTTTATTTTGCAGAATAATATTCAATGAGGAAAATTTTTCATAATACAATGTGAGTGCAAATACCAGTCAAGATCTCTATTTAAAATTTTTTTCCCACAAGGGATTTGGGAAGCGTGTCTACTTAACACAGCATATTACAATGATTAAGTGACAATAACTTAACCAATCTCACGCTAAATAAACGTTAGGTTAATATGTTACCTGTTAGTTATATTTACCAAGGTTACAGTAAAACTTATGCCATAAGTAAATTTTACATTAAAAAAAGTTTCATTTGTTCTTTTACTTCTTAAAAATGCTTTTGAAACAAAATTTTTAGATGGACTTTTGGTCGAAAGTAAAAAAAGGCAGTATAATTTTTCTAGTTTTACTTCGAAATGTAGTCCCAAAAAAGCAAAAAATAATATCATATCGATTGAAGGCGGTGAAAGTAAAGACGAGAGAAGTTCTTATGCCAAGCGTGTCCCAAGTCCATTTTATTCCTCTCGAATTCTGCAAAGATAAAACGGGCGGGGGCAATCGTGCGTTGTCAAAGTCGAGCAGGGGGACGACTGGCAGCATGCTTTCAAAATTTATTTTTATGCATTATTTATTCGTATTGATTTCAACTTCACTGAGATCATTTGCGAAAGTCTCATGTCATTTTACAAAACATTCGAGACGACCGATGCTTTTAGCTCCTTTCCGGGAGTAAAAATTCTGTTTTGTTTGGATTATATCTAAACTATATCGCACTGTTATTATTGATACATAGAGAGAGAATATTAAAAACCATTTACATGAAAACATCTTATCACATTAAGTTAGATTATAAGAAACTTTGTAGAATATAGTTTTATCGTGGCCGCCGTGACTCATAATTTGTGACAAATATATTTTATTTCTCAATGCGATTTTTATCGCGATTTACTGGACAATTGATACTAATATATGATAGCCACCAAATTCAAACAATATGTGTAAATTTCTCGATATCAGTCTGTAGTAAATATTCTGTTATTTTCCACAGAAATTGAAGTAACATTTCAATTCTGTTCAGTTCACTGCTCTGAAATCGAACCGTAGACCAAAATACTGGAAATGTTGGATGTATTTGTATTTAGCTACGAATTATTCATACGGTTTCAGGGTGTATTTTGCTAATTATGTTTGATTATTCTTTTTATAGAATTCTAAGTTCTACACTCAACCAAAAAAATAATGACAAACAATTGAGAATACAGTAAAAATCAACGGTAAAACAAACTACATATGTTATCATAAATAAAAAAATTTGATATCAGTGACCTAATAACCCTGCAACTAAGTAACGAATCACTATTGAATTTTGCATGCGTATAGGTGTTGTGACATAAAAACTATAGATTGCGGTATCGTGTACACGGTATGTTAACAGAATGAAAAATTTGTTTGAACATTTGTTATTCGACTACGGCGAAACGGGATGGATATAGCTCGTGACTTATATTTATATGTAGATCACTTTTAACCCGAGAAATAGACTGAATGTTTTATCATATCACCCATACATGCATATATTTAAATATTTGTTATTCAATAAAGCCCAAAGAGTAAAATCTGATTTTCATTAAATTTTGTAGTTCAAGATTGAATTAACTTTCAGGTCATTTCTGATTGGATTTCTGTAGAATAAAACTTGTGTTTTTGTTGAGTAAAACTTGGTACTTTAAACAACCTGTAATGACCGATTCAATACGATGTTACAAAACATTTCCCGCACACTTTTATTATGTTTTTTTTTACATTTTGATACATCTTAATTAAGATCATAATATGAAATATGTATTCATGCAAAATTTCATTTACGTAGGTCCGTAAAAATATTGTGGACAATATCACGTTCTGACAGGTGATTATTATGAAATTATAAGAATTCTTTATTACACTACGTAATTTTAAAAGGTTTCAATAACAGGAATGACGTGTAACACAAAAATAATTAGAGCTATTTTAACTGAATATATATGTGTATATATATATATATATATATATATATATATATATATACATACATACATACGTACAAATATATATATATATATATATATATATATGTAGATTTATTTCACGGTCTGAAAAGTATTTTTAAAATTACTTCCATTCCACTTACCAATCGAGATGCATCGTAAAGAAATTCTACTTAGCAAAAATGTTGTATATTTTCTTTTCTATTTCTATTACAAAATCCTCAGAATAACACTTCTCACCACCTACTTTTTGAGGTTAGTCAAAGGAGAAAACAAAACCCTCTGACATTGCTTAAGTTCCGTCAGTCGGTCGTTCACAGATGTTTTACGAAGAAACTGTCCTATATCAAAATGTAGGACAAAAATATTAAATGTAACAATCAGATTAAACGGTTCCTTAGAAATTTAAAATTTAATATTGCAGTAAAGCGTATTGATCTGCATATATCTCGAGAGTTAATTACATTCGCATAAAAATTTTAGAGCAAACAAGTAAAATACTCGATTTTTTAAAATAAGTCATGTAAAAAAAATATCATATAGGATATATGATATTTTTTTATATAAATCCCCAAATGTTTATTTTAGAATATTACTTATAAAATATTCCTAAAAGAGTCCACAAAGATTTTCTTAGAAACGTCTTACCGTGAATGGTTTAGATTTCGCAAATTGATAAAACAAATTAATCTGAATCAAAATTGAATGCAAGAAGTATTTATATGGCAATATTTGAGGGGGTAAAAAATTAATTTTTTTTTTCCAATTCATGTAATGTTCAGGATACTAGTTAAAAAGCCAAGTAATAAATATTCCAAATTTATTTTCTCAGAATATTATATAAAGTAGTTCTGGAGATACCGTCATAAATGTCCCCAAGAATGTGCTCGCCTCCATTTTTGAAACTTCTATAGTCTAAGCCACGAAGAAAAACAGAAATGCCAAAGTTTACTCAAAAGTTTATCGTAAAGATGATAATAATTTTTTTTAATTATTCATCAGATTTTTACACTTTCGAAAGGTATATTTTGCAATAAATATATTTAATTTCTAAAAATAATTTACTTGAAAATATGTTAATGAAGAATAGAATTTTGTCTTGAATATAGTGATCAGACTTGAATTCCAATTTCTTTAATATTTGAACCCGGATAAACTTGTTAAGTAAAAATTGTTAAATATTTGAACCCGGAAAACGCTTAAATATGAAATGCACCCAAAATATGCAGATGAATCTGCATGACGCAACTAATAAAAACAAATATACTACGACTTGACAAAGAACTTTTTATATCGGAAATATATTCATAATAGGTATATATATATATATATATATATATATATATATATATATATATATACATATATATCTTTTTTTTTTTTAATCAAAATTTAGGTTTAGTCACTAAATGAACAAAATTAATTTAGTAGCTTGAAAATGATGGTTTTTGGAATAAAAAAATTATGCAAAAATTTTACTTGCCACAAAAGCCACTATGGGAAAAATTTTTTAATATTCAGTATATCTTTCTTTCTGCCCTCTGAAAATTGTTTTCGTCACTTATTTTTAAAACCAAAAACCGTCGAAAACTCTGTTTGAGTATATACGCTCACGATAATTATGATATTTGTACATAACGTAATTTACGGTTGATTATTATTTCTTTGAGAAATAGCTCGTTTGATTATAAGTATTAGTGCATTTAATAAAAACTTATGGTTAATTAATTGACTTGTTTTGCATGTGGTATAGATAATTACGCCATCTAAACTCAATAAATAGAAAACGTCGTACGAGAAAATTAATCGCAATTCATTGAAAATATTAAAAAAAAATTTACTTAAAAAAATTGGCTGTGTTATTGGTATATTAAAAGTAAATTGAAATTATAATACAAAAAAAAATAACTAATATTTCTTTTACAATTAACCAGTAGCTTTAATTTTTCTCAGAATTTTTTTATTTCAAAAAATATTTTTTGCTTATACACTGTTTCTTATTATTCATTATAATTATATTTTCATCATGTAATTACATTGCATAGTATTTTCACCGTGAAAATATATTGCATGACGTACCTCTCAAATTTTTTTCTTGAAAACAGAAAAATATATTTACAAAAAAAATAAACATTTTTGCCAGGCGTGGAAATAAACGAATACAAATAAAAATCTACATGTAAAATAAGATAGGGTGATATGTGTACTTAATGGGGTAAACTATTCTGCAATCCTTAAAATTATAATTCGAAATTTATTTTTCACCTTTGATGTAGAAACCGCATTCTTTTTACACAGAATTTAATAAAACAAAATTAAAGACAACACGACATGCTATCAGACTAATTTTCATTTTTAATTCTTTCCACCAACGAAAGATGTGAATTTCAATACTCTGCATACCATGATATCGACTTTTGTTTTAGACATTTAATTCTATTTGTAAAATTACAAAAATTGTTGTTTTATAATTTGGATATCTCCTACTATAATTTTATGGCCTATTGCTATTTTATTTTTGCCAAATCAAAAATGCCTTTATTTTCGTAGCTTTACTGTATATTATAAAGAATGATCGAATATTCGTAATTGCATGAATGTCACACGAGGTATATGACTCCAATTCTGCGAGACAAAAGCCCAATATTTTAAAGAATATTCACAAAAAAATATGAATTTTAAAAATTAGTTAAACCCCACACGGCCCATGAAGGAGTAAGAAAGTAAATACTGTGATGTACCGCTTTGCAAATATTTTTTTAGATTTCTCTTTTATTCTTGATGATTTGTTTACTACTCGTATATTCCGTTTCTTGAATAAATATTCTTTATTTAGGTTTCATAAAATTTTATATTTTTTGTGATTGGCAAAGCACTAGCGATTGTTAATAATATATTCCACTTTTCATTGTTTTTCCATTGTAAATAATGGTTATTACACAGAAGGGAAAGTAATAAAAAAGTTTACAGAAATTAATCTTTAGTTAAGACTAAGAATATTAATTCAGTTTAAAATAAATATGCACTAAAATCATAAATAACGTGTTTGTCACGTATCTGTTATTTTTCAGGTGCGGTCTACTTTAAGTTACGTACTAAATGGTTGTATAGTAATGTAATAGCATTGTAATGTTAATGTGTAGCAATGCGCTATTAAGAAAGGTCTATAATAATGCTGAAAGTATTACACAAATAACTGTGTTATAGCAAGTTTAAGAGAAGAAATCAAGACTTCCCATGATTTCATATTAATGAGGTTTCGTAACTAAACTTACGCATTCAGTTCCTATACATCTCTCAATAATTTAGTATTCGGCTCAAAATATTCTTAGAAAAAACTAACCTGTTAACTACGAATAAAACTCGCACTGGGAAATTTCCCTACGTTTAGGCACTTTAGGGTATATTATTTTATATTTAAGGTAATATTATTTGTATTAAACTATTCAGGAAAAACAAATTTCATGTAGTAAATTATTTGTCTACTATATCCCTCATAGGCTTAAAAAAAGGTGCATAGTTAAACGGTATTATTTCTCACTATGTAAGTTTACAAATATATTGTCCTGTACATTTTTGACACGTATAATAAATATACATTCTAAAATATGATGTTATTTTTGTAGTTGAATTAAGTCACTTGTTAGGAGTCACTAAGACTATTTTATTGACCCTCTACATATTATAATTTGGTCGACTATTACTCCTAAACCAGTAGAATCCACTTAGCTTGATAATTTTCCGAGATATATATGTATATATATATATATATATATATATATATATATATATATATATATATATGTATGTATATATATATATATATATATATATATATATATATACACATATATATACCTATTATAAATATATTTCGGATATCAGAAGTTATTTGCCAAATCATAGTATATTTGTTTTTATTGGTTGCGTCATATAGATTTATCTACATATTTTCGGTGCATTTCTGATTTTAGCGTTTTCCAGGTTCAAATATTAAATCAATCGGAATTCGAGTCCGATCACAATATTCAAGACAAAATTCTATTCGTCATTAACACATTTTCAAGTAAATAATTTTTACAACGTAAATATATTTGTTGCAAGATATACCTTTCGGAAGTATAAAAATCTGTTGAATAATTAAAAAAAAAATATTATCTTCACGATAAACATTGAGCAAACTTTGGCAATCCTGTTTTTCTTCGTAACTTAGACTATAGCAGTTTCAAAGATCGAGATCGGAGGCGAGGCACATTCTTGAGGTACATTTATGACGGTATCTTCAAAACTACCTTACATAATATTCTGAGAAAATAAATTTGGAATATTTATTATTTGGCTTTTTAACCAGTATCCTGAACATTAAATGAATTGGAAAACAAATTGTAATTTTTACCCCCTCAAGTATTGCCATGTAAATACTTCTTGCATTAAATTTTTATTGAGATTAATTTGTTTTATCAATATGCGAAATCTAAATCTTTCTCAGTAACAGATTTCTAAGAAAATGTTTGTGGACTCTTTTAGGAATATTTTGTAAGTAAAATTCTAAAATAAAAATTTGTGGATTTTTATAATTGACTTTTCAAATGAATATCCCATATGATATTTTTTTTTATATAACTTATTTGAAAAAATCGAGAATTTTACTTGTTTCCTCTAAAATTGTTATACAAATGTATAAAAATTTTAGAGGAAACAAGTATATTTTACTTGTTTCCTCTAAAATTTTTCTCGATTTATTAAAATTTATTTTTTTATATTAAATTTTTATGATTTGATTCATATTAAATTTAAAATTTTTAAGAAACCGTTTAATCTGATTGTTACATTTAACATTTTTGTCCTACGTCAAACTATTTCTTCGTAAAATGTCTTTGATAGACCAACTGACTCCTTTGACTAACCCTAAAAAGTAATGCATTAGAGAGAAGTGTTATTTTGAGGATTTGATAATAAAAATAGAAAATAAAATACACAACATTTTTGCTAAGTAGAATTTCTTTATGGTGCATCTAGATTGGTAAGTGGAATGGAAGTAAGGGATTAATTTTAAAAAGGGAGGGATTTTATTTTTCAGACCGTCAAATAAATCTACATCGTCAAGTCGCTAAGTAGCAACTGAACAATAAAAAAAAGATAGGAACAAACAGCTGTTTTTATATTTGAGTAAAGGAGTTCTCGTTGAATTAATAGGAAAAAAACACGGGTTTTTTTCTTTTTTTCTTCTTTTTATATTTCCATCATTAAGAAGGAAAAAAACGAAACCTGTAAAATCATAGGTTTAAGGACAGATCTTTAACATATCTGTGTGTCATAGTTTATGAAGTACAAAGTACATATATAACGGTTAACAGTCAAAAATACTTATACAAACATTTCAGGGAATGCAATTTAAATACTGGAACTATGGTACGAATTTCATATGACATATGGGTTATTTGGACAGGCTAGTTCCGAAGATCTTGAATTTAATTTTAAATATGATTTTTGTGGAGTTATTTATAATATATTGTCATAATAATCAGTCTATATAATACTATTCACAATGTCAGCTAAAACATTTAAAGTCAAAAAAAGTGTAGAATTTAAAGTAAAACTAAATAATTTAAACTTACACTACCTACAAATATCGATCGAAACTATAATACAAAGTAGGATAGTATCATCAATATTATATCGACAAATAAGTACACATTTTTCACATTTTTCTTATTGGATAATTAAACTTGTTATTATTCGTCAAAATGTGATGTTTATATTTTCAAAGTATATAAACTTTGCGTATGTATTTAAAGATGAATAAAAAATTGTAATAAATGCTGCACATAACGCATTTTCACATCAACCATATCCTCTTCATCACAACTCTAAAACGGTTGCTCAAAAATGGAAACAAATATTCAATTTACATATCGGATTATGCACGCGTTTTGTGTAAAAACGAAGACATTATTCTTGGCAAATCAATTTAATTCCTTGCGAATGTTATCAAAATAATCTAGTAGCGACGCAGTTGGACGGTCTGCCCCGTCGGTAAGTAACTATGAACGGGAACTTATTTGCTCCACCGCAATAGCGAAGTATTTAAATAATACCATCACCACTAATTCGTTTCAGACCAATGGAATTTAAGTATGTTTCGAAGAAAGTTAACTCTCAGATTGTGTGACATAAAAATCTAATCCATAGCTACTTATCACTAAATTGGTATGATTGTTTTTCAATAGCGAAATTGGTTTCGGAAAACACGCTTTGATTCAGCAAAACAATAGAAAATCTACTAGCATCACCTTTCTTCACTTGAACTTTCGCATAGATTTAAGTGAATTTCGCAGGAAGGTGAGATCTCGCCTTTTATATTTCACCATTCATCATTCACACACACATATGTATGTATGTATACACACTCACACATAAATACACATATATACATATGTACATATATGTATTTGTATGTTACATAATTTGTTGGCACTGGTTGAAACTATATTTTTAATTTTATCGCGATGAATAAAAACTTGGCACAAACATTGTGGAGATGACAATTTAAATTAAATTCATTGATGTACAAAATGGGCCCAATATTTAAAAACGACTGCAATTCAAAAGTCGTTAAAAACTCATTTTACAACAAAATAAATAAATTAGACAATTTTTAAAACGTTAAAATACAATAAGTTACCTTTACATTTTTTAATCTTACTGTATAATATAAAATTTCCCTAAATTATCTTCCCATACATACCTGATTTTGTACATTTCTTTATATATTTTAGTGGATTCATTAACGCACATCTTGTTAATTAACTAATTAGTATTTATTTTTCTTCACATGGTTGGAGATAAACTAGATAAAAACATATATAATGTGGAGACCGTTGTGCAATAAAATGGGTTAACTTTTGTCGCGTTTCTACTTCGAGATGGGCTATGTGATTTACATAAAAAAATAAAATTATTTTATTAATAACTGATTTAATTTCTATTGGAAGTCATCATAGTGCCGTTTTTATTTTTTCATTTTGCAAAATTTTTTAAAATTTTTTTCGCACTTTGACTGTAAAATCAAAAGTGAATATTTAGATAATTTAAACACAAAATGTTTATATCTCACTCAATAATTACTATTTTCTTAACAGTAGAGCAACACAGGAAATATAAAAACTATATGGCAATTCACCTTTTTATTGGCACTTACCATTGTCTTTATTTTTTTCTGTTAATGAAGCGGTTAGTTAAAGTCTATTCAAAAATATAACATTTTACCGTTGAAAATATGTTTCTATTTGGTTGATTCATCGTTTGTTGTACTTTTGACTATTTATTTTTCTTCAAAATATGTTTTTTCCATATTAAATTTATGGATTGGGATCCATCTCTACCGACCCAACATCAGCGTTGGAAACACAACAATATTTTGTGCATTTAAGTGTATAAAAAATCCATATTTTAATGGTAAAAACTTGTCATAGCTTTAAAATTTGTCTGTAAAAGTTTCTTTCCGGCGCAACCCGTTTTAGCTTTTAAATGATTAAATATTAAGAACACGTCATTCACAGTTATCCGAAAAAACTAATCTAAATTTTATGAATGAATATAAGATCTAAATTAATTTTTCCTGGTATTTCATAATAATGGAAATATACTAGCTTTCTTCACGTAGCCCATTTAATTCTTTGCTAATCCCTTCTTTTCTCAAGAATGTCACGAAATAAGGATATTTTCGACTCCACGATACGATGTTAGGAGCAATTAGTTTGTTAGTTTGATTTTAATTTTAATTGTGCTTTCAACCTTGCAGGTAATGTAAATTAAAACTTAAACTGTTTATTCAAATCGGCTTTATTCTTTTCGTGAAAAGGCTAAGTGATAGTTATTTGGGATTATTTTCAAACATATTTGTAATAAGTTTCAATCTTTACGATTAGGAGAATAAATATTTTTACGATATTAATTGATTTCATTTTAATTTTCTTTACGTTTAAAGTAGCTGCCCTCATTTTTAGATTACATGAAATAATTATTATTTATGTTCATTTCAATCTAAATTGGAGCATGATACTAGATTTCTTAAAATAATTTGTAATATGTAAATTATTGGGGGATTATTAATTTTTAAATTATGATTTATAATTCAAAAATTTTTTTCCATACTCTGCAATTACATAATATAATCGCGATTCTATTTAATTACAAGAGTAAGATCGAATATTGTTGTTTTCATGTAAGTTTTAGAATCGTATCCTTGTGTGGAGAATAAATATTAGCACAGTACTAGAAATTTTTCAATTTTCAATAGTGAAAATAGATTAGTGGGATTTGAGACGCTTCGCTTGTTTTCTATGTTTCTATTGTGATTTACTATTCTATGCACTAGTTGTAGAAACATATGTATAATTTTTGTATTTCACATTTATTTAGGTATTGCAACTCATAATACATACCAAATAAAGACATACATACGGTATTAATTTACATTTGTGTTAAAAGTGAAATTAATTGTGTATTATTTGTAAAGTTTTAGGTCTTTCTTTATAAAATAAACATCAGTAAAAAGTATTTCTGAAGAGTTTCATTTCGATCAATTGGTAATTCGCCTATATGCAAATTTTGCTTCTTATTTTTAAGGCGAAGTTCACTTATTTTGCTAACTCAATATGATTCTGCTAAATTGAAATCGATAAATTTTTAAAAAAGTTTATATGAATAAGAATATATTCGAAAGAATCGAATTTCCATTCTTTCGAATATTTTAGTCTTATAAACACTAACAATTTGGATAATTATGAAAAGTTGAATAAATATAGCAAGATAGGGCAAGTAAAATATTGTGGAAAATAAAAAAAACATAAGATACAAGAAGAGAAAAATAAATCTGATTTTAAGAAAATTTATCAAAGATAACATATTATGTGATAATAATCACAAAAATCATCAACTTCATAAATTAAGACTTTCTACTAGCCACATAACACATGCATAAATGAGCATGGTGTGATAGAAGCGCAGTACAGTTTAAAAAATCTGATATTTTTTAGACTATAAAAAACAAACGATTCAATGATTAGCAATCAGCAAAGAGCAAAACATAAAGCAAAATTTGTAATTATAATAAAAAGCCAAAAAATTCATTTGTGAACACATTTATTTAAATTAAAATGCCATGTAATCTATTAAAATAGAAACGTAATAATCTTTTAAAGACTATTGCAATAAGTAATCAATATCGCTCACTTTTTAAATATGTAGCCAAAACCAATAGGAATTAAAAATAAGTTTATGTTTTATATCGACATGCGTTCTCTGCTGTCAAAATATTTTTTCACTCTTTACTAAATTGATGTGACGTTTTTCGACGACTTGGTCAGGCTTGTAACTTTCATGTATTAATTTGTTGTATCTCTGCATAGATGCTATAAAAGGAAACTTTCAGAATTTAATTATATTACTGCTTTAAAAACTTTCCTATAAATGGCGTATAAACCCTAAAAATAATGTCTCTAATTCCCAGCCTGGACATTATTACATGAACTTTATTACATACTTTTAGGACCCAAAGTGAAAAGAAGGGGATATATCATACTAAAGAACTAATCAAAAGAATGGATTAAAATGATCATATAAATGTAGTCTACACATATTTTAATATACCGATATATTCTCATAGTGCAGTAATTTGCCGGATTATGAAATTGCAATTCTTTTTAAAAGTTCCTGAAAATTAAAATGAGTGATAAGAAGATAACTACTGTTAAGTATTTCATGACATTTTTACAAACACTTGCATTAACCAAAAATATCGTTCTGAAGGAATTTATATTTAATAAATCTAGCGTAAAATCAATGTCTTTGAGATCCCGTTTACACCATACTTTACTTTTTACAATTGGCCAGGTTCCCAACAGAGCGACGTGAGCCGCATGCCATATTACTTATCGGAGCACAAAGTGAATTCACTTTTTGGTTTCCTCGATTATTAAATAAAACAAATGTTAAAGACGTTATATATCTTAGATGATAAGGAAAGAATGGTGAAATATCCAATTTTATAAGGAATACCAGATAGGGTAATAGTTACCCAATTAGTGAAAGCCACAAATATTTGTGTTATGCTTTACATTGATTAAATAACATACTAGTCTAATTGAAAATTTACTTCTATACTACGCGTCCTAAATATATTCGGAATTAATATCGTTGTGTATGTGTAAGCATGACTATTTAATCAAACAAAACTTGATAAATATATAACAATAATTCAGGCTTTAATTCTAAGGCACATTTTTCTCATAAACATCTAACCGGCAGGGAATTTCAAAAAACTATACAGCTTCAAAATAACAAAGCTCCTTATTTAATAATGTCTGTGTTTCACAAATTTATTATTTGCTGTGTTTAAAAGAACGGAGAATTTTTGCGGTAGGGCAATTTTCGTGATACCACAGGTAGTTAAATAGAATCCTGTGGTATATTATTCGGAAAAATATTTATATGGAAGATTTAGATGGGACAGAATAACTTAAGCAGTATTTCTCGGTATACAAAGCAAATCCATATTTCATGTGGAAAAAAGTTTAAAACGCAGTATATCTTACGAAATGTAAAATTTAATACGGAATACCAATTAGCTTAAAGATAACATGTTCTTATTATTAGACGACAAAATTAATTTTGTAGTACTTAATATTAAATCTAATAACATATATATGAAAACTGACATCTATGCTACGCAATCTAAATATATTACAAATGAAAATAATTTTATATGTATTTAGCAGAAATGGTTTAACCCATATTGTTAAAACTGTTACTTTCAGCTCTTTAAAAATCAGATGTGAGTTGAACGGCTTTTATATTGAGTGCATTATAAATAAACCAAGGGTTGAAATGCAATAATGATGTTCTTTGAAACTATTTGATACCTTGAAAAATGGGTCATTACCCAGGTTGACAAAACTATTATTAAAGAATTTCAGGAGACAAAATTACAGACTCTAATTAAAAGTTTTAAATGTGATTCCACCTAGCAAAGACCTCAGTCCAAACTATTTGTAACTACATATGGGGTGATTTTATACATTTCCGAACCTGCATGAAAGAAGTAATACTCATAATATGGTTCTCAGATCTAAGCGGAAGAACCTCGCAAAGGATGTTGTGATAATATTTTAGCGTGAGTTGATACTCAGTACTCGGTGGGAGATTCAAATCCGTTTCTTAAAGTAAACATTTGTGTCAAAATTTGAATTTTCCAGAGCGTGATAATGAAACTTAATATACGCTAGAAAACACTCCTAGCACCAAGAATAAAAAAATACCCAAAGCAAGTTATATGGAAGAAAATAAATTCTTTGCGTGATTTTGGAAGAATTGTTTCCAAAATCAGAGCGGCACAGCCGACGGAGAGTGTTAAAATAAAACAGCAGCAATCACAGAATACATTTCCTTCACCAAGACAGTAATTGCTACAGGAGACATAGGGGTTATGTGCCATTTTAGGATGGAACTCAAACAACTCTGGCAGAAACATAATTACCAAAGGAAAGTTGAGGTTTTAACAAAAACACTTTAGAATGAATAGCGCCTAAGGGTAGCTACAACAATTTTTAAGAGTAATTTTCGGTCAGTTATTAAGATTTATAGGAGTTAATATGCTTTATTACTATGCCATGAAGTTTCTACCTAATGCAGTTTCCGAGAAAAACAGCTATAACAGTCATATAGATACCTACGTAAGTAATCGTATAAAGGTTTTATATTCTCATTTTTAGATAAAACAATCTTCAAAGTGTTTTAGGGTACTACGCGTCAGTGACAAACATTTTTTATATATTTGTATTTTGAAGTTAATTATTTATAATTTAAATACCTTTGATTGGTACGATCACATGGTGTCGCCATTTGAGGTCGAATCTACCTAATATAATGGTGTATAGATGTGTCTCTCATTTTCAGGTTATTGGTGCCTAATAATTTTCAGTTAAACGTAACAAATATTTTTGTCATCTTCTGATACAACATTACAATTTGGTGTAATATACCGTCATTTTGCCCATGGACACCATATTATGATTTTATATAGCCTGTGATATTTTTAACGTAAAGAGAAATTCAAATAATATTTTAAGTTGTCAAAATTCGCTCAGTAGTTTGTACCACAAGATAAGAATAATCAAGCCATCAATACGTACAAATATAGACTGCTAAAATCACAACTTTTCTTTTTGAACTTGAATGGGAAATTATTTAAAAAACAAGGAAGTCTTAGTACATACTTAGTCTTAGTACTACACAAGATTTTATGATTTAAAACCAATAATAAATTTAAATTAATACAGGGTACATCAAACGGATACATCCGGGAAATCCTATAATATATTTAAAATAGAATTGTTAATAGCATTTCTTGAAGAAAATGTTTACATTGCTCAGCTCAAGTGCCCATCATGCAGAATTACAGTTTTAATTAAATATAACTTATTTCTAATTTTGCAATAGAAAAATGTGATTTCGATCTCGATCGGATTTTGAATTTTCAACTTTAAAAACATTCAAAACACAGGTTACTAAATAATGGAAAAGAAATAAGCAAAGATGTCGATGATAATCCAAATTGGATCTCCCTTAATACACTTTCATTTTCGAAGTGTTCCTTCAGATTCTTCCAGAGTTCATTATCAGCCCCTGGTCATATTTACTTGTGACTTCTATGAAACCATTTCCTTCCATAAAATCATAATGAAAATCGTACAACGCGTCTCCGAGTAACAGCAGTATGTACACGATATAAAATAAACACGTATCGAATTGAAAACCATCTTTTTCAAAGGCAGTTAAAAAGGGAGATAATTTATTGACTGCTGAAGAACCTGGAGAACATGCTTAAGAGTATACAATAGCAACTAAAAATATATATCAAAAGAACGTTTTTCGTATTTTCATTTAGTTTTTCCGCGAAAATAGAGTTTGGGAATTATTAACCATAAATACGGTGAATGTTCTCATCCGCATGTTTTAACCGTAATGCGATGATAGAGGTGGACAGTTCATCACGTGCCAATTCGATTGAAGGAAAAAGCAATTTGTATTTTGTGACATCCGCATCACTGAAAATGGATTTATTATTACTTTTGCTGGTTATCGTTACACAAAAATTACAAAGAAAATCTAAAACGAAAATGGTACTCAATATTATCCAAGCTTTCATTTTAAGTGAAATATGTGTATCAATACATAAACAGTATCTATAAACCTAAATCATAAAAATGGATTAAAAAGAAATATTCACAAAGTCATATAAACAGAAACAATTCGACGTAAATTTCTACGTACTTTTTAAAAGACTATAAACAAGAAACGCCTTCTAATATTTCTCCATAAAGCCGTGGAGTTACCCTCTCTTCGTGGATATCACCTATAAAAATTATTTTATAACTTTATTTTAAGAGATACTCGTCGGGGAAATGACGGGTCAATGATCCGTAGAATATAGATAAAAAGTTTCAAACAATTAATATAAAATTATCAAAGTGTACATTATGTCTCTTTATCCAATTTTGTTTTACTACCGACAGCTATCTGGTCGCGTTCAAGTTCATGTCAAATCAGTTTTATTAATATTATGTAGTAAGTAATCAATAAATAAACTAACCGATGTAATATTGATAATTTACTTTAGTAATATAAAGTAACATCTTAATTATATGTCTGATTAAGTTTTTATAGAGTAAGTACATGATATCAAATTAAAGAAATATAATTTTAAATTTTAGACTTATTTCTATTTACCGAAGTAGGACTATTAAAGTCCATTCTTACGATTTTACTCGTAATCATTGTAATCAGACGTCCTTGTGGTCTATATATCCAAAAATAAAATGACTAATACCTCTTAAATAACGCGTGCTTTGTAGACTTTACTGCATACTAAAACGACCTCTACGCATATTTGTCATGGACGTAACCCCTGAGGCTATAATAATCCTTTGAAATAAGATCGTGCTTAATATATGTTTTAAATTTCACTGTGGAAAAGTTTATTATGTACTCAAGTATTTTGTTAAAAGACAAACACCATTATCCAGATAAGACTTATCAGTCATTAGTAACCTAAATATATGATTATAACTTTTATTAATGTCTTTTGCATTATGGGTATAGATATGGATATGAGACCTTTTAAGAAAGATTTTTAAAATATTTTTAACATAATATTGTTTTCCTGGATATATAATAATGGCAGAGTCAGAAGGTTTGCCCCTTGGAAGAGATCTTGTAATGATCCTTGAAATTTCATATTATTTATTATTCGGACTTTTGTATATTATTAATATGGTTCTTTGTAAATCTGCCTCAGGTATAATATTTGTTAATATGTGCTAATATTTCACTTCATTCAGAACTCATATCGTGATAGAGTTATAAAAAAGAGAAAATTTTGTTTGTCGGAGTGGGTATTTTGGTTGCATGTTATTATTTAGAACATACTAAAATGAAAACATGGAGAATTTTCCTTAGGGGCATTACTACTAGATCAGGAAGTAACATAATAAATAATATAAAAGATTGGTGTTATCCCTCAGGAGCTATTCTTGAACTCGGGATAAAAGATCTAAGTATTAAGTCTATATATTAATTCAACCTGTAATCAATTTCTATGCCATTTTTTTAGAGTAGCAAACTTCCACTTAGTAATTACTTTATTTTAGGTATATATGTATATATTATTGAAATAACTACTGAAAACAACAGTAAAAGGAAATACAAATATAAAAGGATCAGATAAAGTGTAAATAATATAAAAGTAGAGTATGAACATTTATTTCAGCGCCAACCGCAATTCGATTAACGGCACATATTTTCCCGTTTCCGATATATTGATTGAGTTTGTTCACTGCCTGATTTGTTGTCACACTTTTTGGTGACAAAGGACATGCTTTGGGAGAAAATATATTTATTTCCTCCATTTATTTACAGTGTGTACAGATTTATTTATATATTAGGGATGGTTATATTATGTAGAAGCACAATCTCATCTTGAGTCTTTAACAAAATTATTGACGAATATTGTTTTAATTCGATAGACTAATTGTTACAGAAATTTTAAAAAATTGTAAAAACGTTTAATTAGAAACATTGGTATCAATTTGTCAAATTAATTACTGTAGACGCTAATACAAAAGTCTATTCCATTATTCTGTAGATGTTTATTTTCTAGTAATAACGTTCTACGAAAAGTGAATAAAGTTTTATTAATTGTCAGTTTTTTTATTACCGGTATAACGAATATTCAACTTAGTACTAGTGATACTCGTAATTTTTACATGCTTTACTTGAAGAAAAATATTTTTATTCTCAGTACCGCTATAACATTTATTTTCTTTTAATTATGCGTAAATACAAATGCTAATATTATTTTTCACCACGATATATTAACATGGTTTACATATCTAGTTTTTTTTTGAAAGCATAAAAATATCATGAATTTGTCAAAATATGGAAGACCAAATCAAAAATATTACTGGATAATTACAGCTAATAACCAGAAAGGATATTAGTTATAGTTATCAGGTAATATTTTCGTCAGATTTTATTAACATTGATATTTCGTCAAATATAGCATTCTTTTATTCTTGTGAAAATAAACATTTTGGTTCAGTAGTTTTGGAAAGAAGAAAATGAGACAGTTTTTGTTTGCCTCTAAAAATAAGCCATTGTAAATATGCAAAAATAATTTATATTTTTTTATAATCAACTCATTTTTTCCACGCTGCATACAAAATCTAAATAAATTTGCCTACTTAATTTTCATCCTTTAAAAGATCCTATGAATATTTTAAAGCATTATACACTCTGATATATAACAGTAATTTAATCTGTTACTATATCATATTGGAAAACGTTTTAAGTTTTCCGAAAAATAACTTGTGACAGATGCTTTTTCCTTTTGATATGCGATTTTTCCTTATGAGGTGCACAATTTTTATTATATTTCAATTAGCGTTGCGAAGGGTCTCTATAGTAGATTGTAATATCCCTGGCCGTCATGTATTATGTGTGATGTCTAAGAATATATAATTCATTTAAAGTCTTCATATTATCTTTTCCATGCAAGCAAAATTAAAAATTTATTTTAAAATTATCATTCGCTTCAATTTTAATAAGTAATGGAAGTTTTAAGGAGAGCGTGTTGAAAATTAACTGTCATCTCGTAAGTAGTACGAAATACATACATTTATTTATAAAGCTTAGACATTTATCTGCTAATACTTATATTTTATGAAACAATGTATATATATATATATATATATATATACATATATATATATATATATATACATATATATATATATATATATATATATATATATATATATATATATATATATATATAAACTAAACGATGTAGGATACATCACTTTACATTTCATTATATTTAAATAGCGGTATAATATTTATAAAATTTTTTAGAAAAATTAAAAAAGGGCTCATTCATAAAAAGTTACATTGCTTTAAGTTTATATTTCTTTGGGCTATGTTTTTTTATAATATTTGACGGCGCATGAAAAAACGTTCTAACAAAAATAAACATATTTCACAATGGGAAGAAATTTTGCATCGACTCTAATGAGAAAAAAAAAATGTCATTAAAAAATTTTACAAACTCCACACGTGAATTATGGGCCTCACTTTTCAGGTTTATTTTTAACGGAATTTAGACAAATTAGACAATTTTTAGATTTGAAAATGGTCTAATTTGTCTAAATCCCGTTAAAAACAAACCTGAAAAGTGAGGTAACTTTTCATGAGGTAAGAATGTAAGGAGTGGGTATACTCCCATACTTTGCATGTAGAGTTTGTCAAAATTTGACACAATTTTTGTAATAACGGTACATCATAGATAAATGATGTACGTTATTACATTTTGAATATAAGAAATGTGATTTTGAATAAATGTGACATTGCAAACGGTTGAAGATTTCAGTCCAGCAATATTTTAATTTACTACTTGTAACACTGCTCGTCAATGTATTTATTTACTTACATCTTATCTTGGAAAATTTCATGAAAACTGGCTAGTTCTACTTGTTTTCATATACACACCTTCCACGAAAAGTAATTTACTATCCAGGCTTCAAATCTGTGCAATCGACAATATTTTGACATTAACATCAACTTCAATTCACGATAAAATTTCTAAATTCCTTGTTTCTGCTAGTTTCTCAGCCGTATATTTTCTTTCATCTTTTTGCAATCCTAATTTAGAAATATTCCATTTATATATTCCCTGTTATATTAATTTATTTCTTTTCTTTAACTTAAATCATGTGCATATATTTTGTATGCAAGTTCATTTTTTGTTTCTCTTGCTGTTCACTAATCTTTACGTATAAAACTCAATGTTTGCATGGGACCATATTCTTTATATGTTACTACAATTTATAACCACTTTCTTAAAATTCTTAAATTTACTCTCTGTTAAGTAATCTCAAAGTGGTAGTGATCTTAGTGCATCCTCCCATCCTGTATGTGGGTTGACGTTAGAAAAAGATCAATCAAGGTGCAATTATATTTTCTAATAAAATGTAGCAATTTTCTTGCAATCTACTAACATTTCCAACCATATTGTGATCTACTGGAAGATATAGCTCCTGAAGTATGATAAAATTGTTCAATCAAATTTAAAACATCAATTATAGCGGCAACATGACATTTGATAAAATAGAATTGTTTATGTTATAACGAAGCCGAACTTCCACTAATCAAAACTCTGCGAGGTGGCGTCAATATTATGTTTTTGAATCAAAAGAGTTAACATGTAACATCGTTAACTAAGAGAAATTGAGCTGAATAGAAGAAAAAAATCGTGTAATGCCTTTTTTTATTTTTACTTTCCTTCTTTTTTAAAACACTGGAATTTAAAATTCGGAAAACGGATTAGAAAAGCGCAAATATTTCTTTAAACACAAATATTGACGTATATCATTATTAAATAACGAAAGTAAAGAAACTTTTCAATTTCAATTTTGCTCTAATTTAAATATGGCAGGTAAAGTGAAAAGAATTTCGTATGTTTGGGCTTAAATGATGTAGTGCAAACTCGCTCACTTGTATAAATTATATTTGCTTAAAAAGTAAGCCTTTTTTATACACTTATCCAGTGACGTTATCGTTGCGAGTCAAAGTGATTGTGTTTGATTATAAATGTGATTACTTTAGCTTTATTCTCGTATTTGTATTCCTAAAATGACATCGAATATTATAAAAATGCGCAACACGAGTGAAATATTTTAATTGGACAATCTCGTTCCGTATTGGTGTAAACAATATTATCGTCAGTGAAAGAAGTGATGTGTTCATTTATCGTTATAAAAACGCAATGAACAACACAAATAGAGAATCGGCGTCATTAACAGCAAGTGACGTGATGACACTATATCGAAACGCAACTATTCCTACCAAAGAAAAACAAAACGTTATCACAAAAATACTTAAATATTTCAAAGAATGGCAGATTTAAAAAAAAATAAAGAAAATAAAGCATAACGCTCAGCAGCAATAAAAGAAAAAGAAAATAAATGTCAATCAAATTTAAATGTTTTGTTTGATATTGCTGCCCTTAATATGATAACTATTGAAGAAGATAAGCAATTTCTTTTAAAACAAAGAAAAATGAGTCGTCCAGGAAAAATTGGTAATATCGATAGAAGCCATGCAAAAAAACTTAAAAAAAACATTTACAAAAAGAAGGTAAGCTGCCAAAGAAGATAGAAAAAGAAATAGAAGCAATGAAGAAATTGACAAAGAAATGTGATTTTAATATATTCTTCAGCTTCTTCTGCAGGGAATGAAAGTGATAGCGATATAAGTCAAAGTCATCCTATATCTCCGCAGCCAGGGCCCTCTTCCAGCTATGGTTTTACTACACCACAGAAACGAGGCCGAAAAAGATTTTAGATTCCAGTTTAGCTACTACTCTTGATGTCGCTAAGTTGACTGATCGAAAAGCAACTGCTGTTTTAGCTTCTACACTCAAACGTCTGGGCTGTGACGTATCATGATATAACGTTAGCTATTCTTCTATGCGTCGCCAAATAATGGATATTAGAAAACAGATTGCTGAGTCTATTAAAGAAAATACTTTTATGCCTCATAAGGAAGTTGGCTGTGAAACACTTTCATTAAATAAACAATCCAACCAAAAACAATTAAGTAAAAAATGTTATGGTTTCTCGTTGCACTTTTGAGTCAATAATAAAAACCATTAAAAGGGAATACGCAGCAAAGTTCGCCATGTGGTATAAAAGTATTTTCCCACAATACAAATCAATAATATATTGAACAAAAATTTCCGCCAGTAACTTTTCTACTGAAATTAGTGATAAATAAATATTCAATAAATGCATTCAAATACCTCTTTTAAGTCTTTTGTAATCCAAACTCGATTAAAGAACAAAGTGAAAAATTGATTTCAAAATTCGTCCATTTTGAGGAGTGTAGGTTAAATAATTAACAAATATTCCAAGAATTATACGAAGTCTGAGACAGTGTTTTCAATTATTTAATTGCGATATAATTGTCTTGAATGCATACAGCATTCGAAATTAAATATATTTTAGGCAAGAAGTTTATAAAACTGCTGATATGTCGTTCAAAATATTTATAGGAAAGAAAGTCACTGGTGCTAAAGCTGACAGAAGGTAAGAAAATGATTAAAAACTGTATTCCTAATTCAATTTATTCCTATTTCAATAAATATTGTTAAAAAATTGTATTCCTACTTCAAATATTTTAATGCCTCCGTTAAAATATTATATTATATAGAAATTGCACGCACCTGAAGTGTCTCGGTTAAAATATTTGAAGTAGGAATACCATTTTTTAACAATGTTTGTTTTATTTAGACGACTAATATTTGCAAAACATCTTGAATGCAATTTACAAAGATATTTGCCTGCTACCAAATTAAAATATAAGAGTGTATCTTAGTTAAATTTATTAATATTCTTAATCAATAACGCTTATTCACATTTCATTTATGATCTACTTTTACATGATAATTTACTATTTTTTACCAATAACTAAATAGCATTAAAATTATTATATTCATTCTGAAGGATTTATCATAAAAGATACGAAATACCCTTCAATTTATATTAGTCTTTTTTCTTTATTCGTAAATTTTTCACTAAATAAACTTATACAAATCTCTAATACTAGAATAGTCAAGTAGCGTTTGCATAAATCCGCGAACATCTGTAACAATTATATAAAAAACCTTATTTGTTTATTTTCCTATTTTTGATTAGTTTCTTACTGCTATACAACATATTATAATATTATGGTTAAAAAATTTTACAATGGATTTATTAAAACTTTTTGGCATAAATATTTTAACAAAAACTAGAAAAATAAATTTGTAATGCCAGTAGAAAAATATTACATTTTGATGGAATTGTGATTTGAATATTGTGTTATCGATAATCAAATTTGTAACATATTTAGAATTTATTTAAAATTTAACACTTACCACACTATAATAAAAATCACCTTAATTTTAAATCAATTAAAATTCACACAGAAAAAAGAAGAGGTTAATTGACCGAAACAAAAATATACCTGCAACAATCATTTAAAGCAAATAAAACTTAGGTGTAGGTCCTACAGCCTTAAAAAGTAGGAATGTGTGTGACACGAAACCCAATATCAGCATCGTCGTAACTTGGAATGATTTAAGATATCTCTATGAACATGTTTCTAACAAGTATACAAATTATTTCTTATACATTAATAAAAACTCTGCGAACTAAAAGAGGTGCTATTTTTATCTCTTTTTAATTTGATTTTCTTTTTAAAAATTATAAAAATAAAGTTTCAAACACGTCGTTATAATATTATCAAAAGGATTACAATATAAGTAATCAATATTTTGGGCTTAACTGTAAGACAAACACATTCTACCAGTTTTGTGTAAATAAATAATTGAAAAAACATTTGGTATACTTAATTCTCTTATCATTGATATGTCTACTCCATTTAATTCGGAGTGCAATGTAGTGATAGTGAATGTCTACAAGTCGTAACATAAAATTTATTACAATGCAAGTCGAAGGTCGTATTTTATTCCTGCAAATTCGCTTCGCGTCGAACGGGAAACTGCTTTACTCGATAAGTATTTGGTGCTGTATTACAAAAGAGGTGTCGACATTTCTTTGTAATAGTTTGCAGGATTTTCGTCTGTATTGTTCATCTTATTAGTCGGGTTATAGTCTTTTTTTGGACTTATATTTTATCAATTAACTGCTATGAACCAACGGAAAGTGTTGTTATCTTTTTTATCAATTGTCGGTTAATGTATTCATAAAGTGCATTTTTTTATTTAAACGACGTATCGACAGTTTTTTGGACTATATAATGCAATTGTAGTCTGTATTGTTCATATTCTTTTTCGATAACTTTTTCATAATATAATCTTAACAATGTGACGAGAATTTTCAAGTTTGTAGGATTATTGTCTATGTTTTTTAACTTTTTATTCGGACCGGGTTCATCGTTTATTGAACTTAACCCTTACCCGTCTTGGAAGCAACGATAGGTGTTGTTACATTTTTCGTCAAATATCAGGTAATATATTCATGAGATGAAATGAATTATCAGGTTCCAGTCTATTCTGTCAGTTTATTACCACAAGTAATCAAATAAAATTTAATGACTTTTTCTAATTTTCCGTGACAAAATTGTCACAATGGAACACTAATTGAGTCTCTTTGATACTCTTTTACCAATCGCAGGCGTATGGTGGCACAGATATACACCTCATATCTACACATGCTCTTTTTTTATTCGCAGCGTTAATTTCTGGAGGTTAATTGTGAAATAAAAAAATCAAGGCTCTCGTGTAAGGTGTCAAATGATAATTTATTATAGCATGAACTCATCAAAATATACGATATACGATTTTCTAAGAATTTGTTTAAAGTTGAATTTTCCATAAACCGGTAATTTCCATATATTATAGATACCATACCTGCAATAATTGTACTTAAAATCACATATTATCTATACATTTATATTGAATATTTCCTGAAAATAAAAAAAACCACGAGTTCTTATGTGACCAACCATTCCTTATTTTTCAATAAATTGGAAAAATCAGAACCTCCGTGTCCGAAATATTTGCTCGAACCGAATTTCCAAATGTGCTTAAGGTCCGGATAAATGTTGATATATTATATGTTGTGGATATGTTGAGTTAATTGATAAAAAACCCATGTGTTTGAGAGTGGAACTTGCACTACGATGGTTCCGTACACATTTAAGCATTTATAAACCTATAATGGTACATATTATTCTATGAAACATTTATTGGCACACAATATCCCTATGAAACTATTTACAAAATTTTAATTTTTCAGAACGAAAATATATTGCCTAATACACAATTTACAAACGCATTTTTGCAAAAATTTTTTATTTTATTTGTTCTAACTATAAATTAACGATTTTCGGATTTTTTCTTTACTGGTTTGACCTTCCTCCTTGCCAAATTTCATAATACTAGGGCGATACACATTTAACAGGAAATACACATGCGGCGTAAATATCCATATTTTAGGGTTCTTCTGGATTGCGTTAACTTTCAAAGTTTTCGAAAGCTTTTTAAATTATCGCAATCGACATATATATATATAGTTTTACTGTTGTTTATAATTGACAAACACACACTTGCATGCATATCTGCGTACGAAAATGGAAATCATATTCTCTCTTTGGCTTCATCGTAGTCAGTATTTAAAACTTATTTATATCTGTGCTCACTATATATCTGCCAACCAATATTTTAGTTACTCCATATGTACCTTCCTACTAATATTTTTTTCGATGTATGTCTTCGTATCTACCTGTAACTACTTACTCACATGCCTACCTGTGTACTAATGTTTAGTCGTTTCATGCGTTTGTTTATACCTGTACTTAATTACCTGCCCAACTACTAATATTTTAGTTGCGTTTTTCCTTTGAGTGCACCTATACATACTTATCTGCTTATTCATATTGTAATTTTCTTACACCAAGACGAATGAAATGAGTAAAAATTCGAAGAGTTTACTGTTAATCAGTGAAGAGTTCCTCTGAGAAATTCTTTTTTTTTTCAAAAGTGATAATTGGAAATAGTATAACGTTAGTTGGATTAAGTGATTAATAAATCTAATAACATGTTCAATAAAAATATCATTTGATGGAATGACACATCACCGCTTTAATACGATTAATGTATTTCCACTAGTTTCACCAGGAACCAATATAATATGCGAGATAATTTATTTTAATAATCACATGTTTTATAACTTCAATCACCATGACTTCTTTGTGAAGTTAAAGGAAATTAAAGTTTTCAAATTAACTTTCGAATATTATTTTAAAGCAAATTTTTTGTATGGGCAAACGTTAACTTGGGGAAATTTGAGGTTGGAAATATTTCTACGTAATGGACACTTGGCCATATTTGTTTTAAATACATTAATTAATATTGAGGTTTTATAAAATGATTTAATAAATTTCAGGAAATGAACTTAAATATGATGGAATTAACGAGACTAACAACGAATGTTATTCGTCTGTGTGCACTTAATCCAAAACATGTGATTCACGTCGTAGGATCATATATTATTTATTATAACATTGATCTAATTTTTTATTTTAAGACTTAAAAGTCTACGTATTTGTAGCAAACTACTTGCTAAATTTTCGGAAAGGCAGTTTCTAAAAAATTAACGAATTTGTTTAATTCTTTAAATAAAAAATATCTGTACGGAAAAAAAAATTAGTTATAAACACGAAGAAAAAAAACATATTTTTTTCCATATCCCACACTTAATCATATCTATTTTGCATTAAGACTGTAGTCTATATAAATGATGGTCTATTTATATGATAGTTTAGTCTATACATATTATAAAATTGTAAATGAGTCAATACCACTCATGGAAGTCAAAAAACCTGTTTTTAGATTTTTTGTCTGTCGGACTGACAGACAAAAAATCTAAAAATCTAAATATGCGATTTTTTTCGTCAATCACGCGAAATCTAATTACTTTTCTTATTCCAAATTTCACGCGAACGAAGTCGCAGGCACAGCAGGCTTTACATATGGATACATCGTTTAGGCTGGATACATAGATTACGTCTTACCACAATATTAACTGTTCATTTAGTTAGTATTAAATGCCGTTATATTATTTCCCCACGTTATCACCATCGATTTTTAGGTTATTTAAATGCAAGGTAATTTAAATGCAATATTCTTCCGCCTACATTGTTTCTCATTATTATTTTTTTCTACAGTATAAAGAGTATAAATTCACAAAAAAATGCAGAAAATTCGCCTTTCCAACTAGTGTTCGTTCTAATTTCTATTATATTTTAAAAATATTACCGCTTAGTTTTAAGAAAAAAAAGCCATCAATTTTGTCATTTCCATAATGCAAATATTCGAGAAAAATAAACACATACACAGCAATGTTCCTAAGTGGTACAATAGTGTATCTTCTGGTGTCTTTTAAATTATTTTTTATTTAATTGTTTTAATCGTTTCCTTATTCGCAAAGTTTGCATGAAATAGTTTTTTTATCGTGTTAACGCTTAACCTATCATTGACAAATATTTCGCAAGCATTTTATCTTAATGTATTTTTTATAAAGTAAACATTTTAAGCTTTATTTTATTTTACTGTTAATGGAATTCAGATGTTTTTCTTTACTTAATATTTAAAATTTTCTACTAAGTTGCATCAATGAAATATATTTGTGACGAATTTCATCGTTTTTATTTCATATTTACTAGTGAACTACTTGCAAATTCTATTCTTACATATTTTGCATTTCAGATATAATGTGAGTGTAAAATATGAATTAATAGAAGTTTCAACGAAAACATTTTTACGTATTTTTTTTATTTTGCTTTTATTGTTTTTTCATGTATGCCGCGTTTTTTCTCTTCTTTTCTAGTAAAAGTATGAAACTATCACATTTCATATTTTTACTAGAAAAGGTTTAATTTGCATAATTAAATCTGCTCATTGATACAGCATCCCAAGTATCTTTTTTTCAAGATATCTACGATATAATATGCCGCACTAATATAAAATATGTTGTTCCAGACTTAAGTCAAACTGATATTTTAATGGCAGGAAGGAATCATATTTAATATTTAAATAAGCTATAAACCTGTGCTATTAAGAATTCCGTTTATTAATACCGACTTTGTTACTTAACTCGATAGGCAGTAAATTAATTATTATCGTCTTTAAAAGGGTTGCATTTAGACTTTACTGGAGCTCGCAGGTAATCCCCTTTTGTAATATTCCGAAGAAATGTGAACGATCAGCTTGAATAAATTTTGCGGAGTGTTTCGGCCATATTTATTTACTTTCTTTTTAGTAAACAATTTTTCCAGGCTACTTATTAATAAATATAATACATTTATTTTCTTTCCAAAATATGCTGTATCTTTTAGTCTTTATCTTAGATTTGTTGCAATTTTTAAATAGCACCGTAAAATAAGCAAAGATTGGGATAAAAGTGAACAAAATAGTGTCACATTAAAACAAATAAATTCACTCAAATGATTCTTAATTCATATCAAATTAGAAGCAAAACTACTATGAAATTACGCGCCTAATATATGTTAGCAAAATTTAAGGATTTCAAAATATTGTGTGCAACTATATTAAATTTTATTCTGTTTTTATGTCCGTCAGAAATAAATGTGATTGCAAATGAAGCCATAATTTTTATATGGAATATGAAAAATTCATAGACGTAATTTTACATTCTTATTTGCTGTCTCCTCGTATCTAAGGGCTATATCTACCTAGATTTCTAGACTCCCAGGTCAGGTTTTTATTCCTTTGGAATGATCCCGGAATTAGATTGTTCCTGTTAATATAATCATTATCGTATAATTTGAAATCAATCCAATAATTGGTTTCTATCTTTTTAAACCTTTTTAACAATGGAAAACAAAATGCAGATAATGGAAAGAACTTAATTTACGCTAACATTTACTTTATACTATTTGTTGCTGATATTAAAAGAAATAAGCAAAATTTCTAGCTATCAACAAAGGGTGTTCGCCCTTCTACTATCTCATACTTTTAGGGTTTCGTACCTCGAAAAGAGGAATAAAACGCTTATAAGATAAATGTGTCTGTTTATCCGGGAGTCAATCATCTTTTCCCAGAAACCGCTTGACGTGGAAACCTGAAATTTAACGTATTACTAAAATATATTAACCAGCACATAAGTAAAGGACTAAATAGAAAAAACTCAAGAACATAAATTGAGAAATTAAATAAAAACATAAAAATTACACATTTTATTTAACTAATAAAAAATAATTATGTTCAATATATGCTGGGGATGTCATTTGAAAAGTCTAGCAATAAGGATCTCAAATGAAATAGTCAATATTCTTTTCTTCATTTTTCGTATCACGTCTTCAGAAACATATTAAAAAATATACATGCCCCTTATATCGGAATATACGCACTATTAAATCATGAAAAAATTTGGATTTTTAGAAGCCGACACAAATATTGTAGGGAAACTATAGCACTGATTCTATATGTAACAATTTTCAAGTACGCACTATAAATTTATGTCTACGAAAGTTACAGTAAGCGATATAGTTATGTTTTTCTGTATTTACAGTCAATTTCCTCAGAATCAGTGGGACGTAAAAACGTGAAATTTATAGTAATAGATGTAGTCAAACATCTTTTTAACCTACGTATTTTTCACCATGTATTCCAAAAAATGCGCGAAAATAGAGCATTTTTTTTAATTTCTGAAACTACTAGGCAAAAAAATTGTATTGTAAAGGTTGTTGACTAGAGATTATAAGAAAACTATAACACTGATTCATTACATTATAATTTTATAAATATACAGAATGTTTTACGCCTTTTTTAAAGTAGGCAATAATATAATTATTTGCAAAATGTATTTTAATAGAAACACCACGCACCGTTAGGCTAATTCCAACATAAATTATAATTTATCATAAATATTGCTTTATAAAAAATGTAATAAAATATATTGTTTCATTTAATGGTAATACTAAATCATTGAGTTTAAATAGTTATACGAGTATACAAGAAAAAAGGTATATTTCTCCACATTTTACATTTCATGATACCTATTTCGAATTAAGAAATATTGTGGAATGTCTGTATGTTCACCGTTTGTACTAGATACGAGAATTTAATATATGGATAAGATCATGCAACAGAATTAACTTAATTTGCGCAAACTAGCGCTGCATTATGTCACCATTTTGAGCGTATAGTTTTACATAACCCAAGTGCAACATTTTTCCCCCCGGGGCACTATTTCTATTTATAATTTTTACACTCGAAAAAATGTTTAAAAAACTGCAAATAACAGAAGGCAAATAAGATGTGTCAAATTTCAAAACAATTGTTTATGAAGAGATAATTCTAGGTCACGAGACAACGAAAAATAATACATGAATCAATGAAATAAACATTCACGTGGTATGAACTCGAACGGTTTTTGTTTACAGTTCAGGTTTACACGTTTAAAAGTTTTTGAAAGTGTTTCAAAAAAAGACGATAATTAATAAAGAAAAAACAAATTCAAACTAATTTTTATTATTTTTAATTTCTAAACAAAAGAATATTCTACTTAATTATAGCATTTTATGTCTCTTTTTTATTTAAAACAACACACACACACAACTTTCTCACTTGAAATGTTCATTATTATTTAACTAAATACGAATGTCAATTATTTCTTCATTCTCACAATCCGTGCAAGCTGTTCGTGCTATAATTAATTGTTTAGGAGTTTGAGCAGTTTAATCTTTTTAAATTAATTTTCTATTTAATTATTTTCATGATTGGAAGAAAGGTTTTTTAAATGCTGTCACCTTCTATTGTAACCAGAACAAACACATATTAACAATTCTCATTTTTCAGTTACTTTTAATTGGATAATTTCTTTTTAAAATACTCCTCAAGGTATTTCTATTTAAAAATTTTTACTCAAAAAAAAACAGAACTCCTAAAACAATCCTCACATATTCGTATATTTGTCCGTATATTTGTCTATCGTAGTCATTTTCCTCAGATACCGATATCAAAACGTGAAATTTTGCGCATTAAGAAACTATATTGACGTTTCAAAAATTAATGTGTGAAGATTTATATGAATACAGTGGGGGAGCAAAATAATTTGAGATTTCTCTTTTTTCACAAAAGGAGGAGGAGAGAATGGGGAGCGAAATAATTTGAGATTTTTTATATGTCGTGGGATATAAAAAAAAACAGAAATTTATAAGTATTTCAAAACAATCAAAATCAACGTAAGATAATACTAGAAACATTGTTGAAAATGTCCGAAGGAAATATTTCGAAATTGCTACATTCACTAATTTGAAAATATATTTTTTTCTTACATTTGTTTCCTTTAAATTTATTCGTATTATATACTACGTATTTTGGTTAATTTTGTGCAAACATATAAAAGTGAAGAAATATAGGTTTCTAGATAACAAATAAAATGTTCGTGTTCGTGCATATTCACCACTAAACTGTAGATTCAAAAAAAAATTTCACTTATTTAACTTTTTGAACAACAATCTCACTATAGCTTGATTACATAAGTGTTTTTGATGGAGACATTCAGGATTATAAAAAGAAATAAAATGAAATTTCACTAGAAAACTACCACAAGTATTTTTAGTTTTGCAATGTTTGAAAAATTCACAGTAATTTTATTACTGAAAATATTAAAATAAGCAATACTTTTTACATTTTACGAATAAAATATTAATAATTTTAAGTAGTATATATAAACAGTAGTCAATATAAACACAATGACCTTTTTAAATAAATACTTGCATCTAAGTTTTCACGGAATCTTAATAGAAGTTCTACTTAACAACCCTAAATATATTTGTTTATTTATATTAAGAAGCATTTTGTTTTCTAAATTGACCCAAGTAAAATTTGCTACCATATTTGTTTTATAGTTATTACCAGTATCCGATGTCAGTAAATACTTTAAGATTATAATTGTAAAAGTTTAATATTTATCAAACGAGTTCTCTTTGAAGTGTTTCGTATTATTTTTTTAAAACATGGCGTAGCTTTGAGCTTTTATAAACGCAACGCCATGACATAAATGTAACGTGCCATCTGAGATAAACAAGAGTCCGTGGGTTTTCATCAAATAACCTCTGTAAAAGTCCTTCCTGTTTTCTACTCAAACTTGATCTCAGACAAGAGGAGGAGGGACGGAGACATGGCCATCCAGATAAGGAGAAGAAAATGGAGATGAATTGGATATATTCCCTAGACGAGACGAAATGCGATAGAGCAAAAATCGCTCTTCTGGAACCCTTGGCAGAAGAGGAAAAAGGCAGTTTGATGACACCATGGAGAAGAACCGTGAAAAGATAGACTAACAAAGTGAGAAACTCGCTTGGGAAGCTGAGTGTATTAGTTTCTAACGGAGCATCGTAGTAGTCTTGTGGTCTCTTTAATAGCGATGTAATCTGAATAAAGTGAATTGTGCAACATGAAGGTTCCATGTCGTAAAAATGATTATTTGCAAATTTATACCTAAATTTTGTATTTAACCTTTTACCTTTACAATAAATGGATCAAGGACAAAGAATACCTAATACGATAAATCAATTAGAAAGCGAAAATTAATAAATGGGAAAAATGTACAAGAACACACTTAATTGTAAATTCATCAATTGAAAATTGTACTTACCTTGCCGTAATATGCCAGGACAAGTATATATTCAAAAGATATCTGTAAACAATGAAAAATTAATGTTATTCCCTTTAAAACTTAAAAATATTGATCCTTCAATTTAATTAAAAAATGACAGTAAAAATATATGGAAAGGCGAGGAATTTCCATCTACTACCACTATACACCCATGTAAACAAAAAATATTAATACAAAACGCATTATAATTTCTTGGACCTAAAATTAAACTTTAATAAGCGTGCAATAATAAATACATTTGGTAAGTAATATATCTACATAAAAATATGCCTACGTTTAAACGTATACACACCCATATATATATATATATATATATATATATATATATATATATATATATATATATATATATATATATATATATATATATATAATTGAGTGGTGCATTAAACAGCATTGATTAAAGTTAGTTAATACTAATTTTCATTCTTAAATATTTACGTTAATTGATAGTCGATAATGATAAAGTAGTCTACATTAATCTTGTTTAAATTATTTAGTACATTATTAGAAATGTTAATTAAGCATGTTGGCAAGAACTCAACTTTTCACTTTAATTTAAATAGAAATTAATAAAATGACAAAGTTATTTCACAGTTTCCCGAGATATTACGGACGATGAAGCAGAAGTCTTTAACAGGTTCAATTACGGTTTATTTTTTTATTTTCTTTCAGCAGTGCGCGAACTCTTTAAGAATCTTCCGGTGGCATCGCGTACTTCAGACTATGCTTTTGCATTTTAGCTACAAAAAGAAACATCTGACTGAAGTAAAACTTTAAAATTACCCTTCTAATGAATAAACCTATTAGTAGTGAAACTAAATAATTTAATGAAATCTTTTTTGAACACTTTTAATGTCGGGTATCAGTAAACATTTACGCAATGGAAATAATGTATGATTTTCTACGAATAATCTCAAACCAATATTTTGATAAACAATTAAAATTGGAAATAAACTAATTCCAAATACAGATTTAAATCATTTAGGTCCACAATAGATATAATGCAAAAAACTAAGGTTTCTAAATCTGAAAAGGTTCGGTATATAGTAAATTTCTAATATTTTCCATATTATTAATAAATATCCATTGATATTATTATTTATTCAAGTAAAAATTTCACTACTGCTCTAACTTTTTGTCATTTATTTTTAACTTTATTCGTAAATTTGCTTAAAGTGTAGAAAACAAGGTAATAATTTGATTATACGTAGTTCCAAATAGCAGAAATTATTGATTTGACAGGATATTTTCCACATTTTGTCATAAGTCAAAACATCTATTATCAAAGCCCTCCTAGAAAGGGAAAATATTTAAAATGCTCCTTAAAAAACCTTAACTACGAGATCTAAATTCTAAAATTTTGTTAATTTAGCTTATAACCTCAAAAATAATAAAAACAGTTCCTTAACAAGTCTGTAATACAATTTTTCTATTTGTTTTAAAATTTTGCGCTGCTATGGTCAACAGATTTAAATAAAATCTCAGCACACTTTGGTACCAAGGCACATTGATTGCACAATATTGAAATAGAATCTTTCGGTTATCTTCAATTGAATATAATTGAATGTAAAGAGTTCGCTTGTTCTATGGAGATTATGTAGATTTTAAAGTTTTAGTGACCTTTACGAAATACTTTTGGATTGCTATGAGAACTGAAAAGTGGGAGAGGCGAAAATAATCTTATGGACATTATAGAGGAATTTTTGTACAGACATTTTTAAAGATATTTGGCAATTGGTCAAGTTCAAACGTTATTACTAGTTAGTATAGAGATATCAAATGTTGCCATGTTTAAGATTCGCCTCTGTCAGTTTTAATTAAGTTTTGCATTTTTTATTTTTTTGGGATATCTTTTTTCATTCAAATAATTTTAACGGTTCTTTCAGAGAATACTTAAATGAAGAAAAATTCATAAATTAACCTCGACAGCTAAGAAAACATAAAATTTATGTTTTTGACGCTGTGTAACTTGCTGTAACACAGCGTACTTCCTTTGCTGTTCTATAATAGAGTTTACAGTGAGATTTTCTTATCTTCGGGATGCTGATTAAGTTTTTCGAATATCTGATCAATTGTCAAATTTAGGTGTAATGAAGAAGAGATCTTGGATAAAATTTATTTATTAATTGCTTTATGTTAATGCCAGCCTGAAAATGTACTTATGCAAAAAGCATGACATATTCAAAAGTATTCTTTAAATTAGTTCTCTTTTCATTGTTAATTTTGAAATATTTTCTTCTAAACAACCTCTGCTTTGTTCTTAATATTTTCAAATATTAGGGCGATTGAAATTAAATCCAGGTACTTTTCAAATTTCGTTTGTCTATTTATTTTAATTCAAATTACCGTCTGCGAATATGTGATGAATGATATAAAAACATGTAATAATAATAAAATGAGTACCACACTAACTTAATGTTTAACTGTCACTATCACAACTTGAAGGCAAATATATATTTGTAAATTCACTATCACAGCTTATAATTTAATCATGTCCATTTGTCCGTCTATATGTCGCTGCATATACATATTACTTTCAGTTTAAGATTTATTATGACGGAACCATAAAAATACAGATAGGTGAAGTTGACGTGGGTCAATACTCAAGAAAAAAATATCTTAACTTGTTTTTAATTACTTTAAAATCAAACTTGCGGATAATTTATTTGTCTCACAAACTTCATGCAATCAATGAGTGTCTTTTAAAATGCAATAAAAATGCTCAGTAATATTTTTTCTGTAGTTACTTCTTCGCGAGGTATGCACTTATAGTGTTATATAATATGTCCTGACATCCAGTCGTTGCGTAGGTAAAAAATAATTAAAAATTACTTGTTACGATAGTCAATAAATATTTCAATACAAAATTATTTCGGTAAATTTTTATATATATTACCGATTCTATTATTTCTTAAGATATTTTTTCGTAGTTCATTCGTCCCATTATTTCGAATAGTAAAATGGATGAAAAATTTAACACTGTGAAAAAGTAGTTAACTCATTTTTATGTTTTTCATATTAAAAATAATATGACAAATCACACCAATAATGAAAAATGGGACAACAGGGTCATATCAAGTCTTTTCCAACCGACAGCCGGTTTTATTATTGATATTTAATTTTGAAAAAGTTTTCTAAGGGCGTTTAAAGTTTTATTTTCCTGGCGGTGTAGAGGAGGTTTTATGATATCAAATATTAAGTTGTTTTTGTTTTTTTTTAATTCATAACGTAGAAAGCGTTTTGGAAAACGATTATCCCACTCTTTTTTTTTACCAATATTCAATAACATTTAAATACTGCACAACTCCATAATCAATTGACGTTTAATTAAGTTTAAAAACAAATTATGTATGTAAATCTCAGAAACATTGGGAGCCTTATTAAATTATTTAACTATAGATGTATACTTAAGTAATTTCATAAAGATTATAAAAAACTTTATTGTGATTATGTCAATCACAAATTCATTATTTGACTTGTACAGAAATTTGTGATTATTGTTATCAAATTTCGCCAAAACATTTCTACTTTCGTGACTTTTCTATATAATAGAAAATAAATATTAAAAGGATCCGTTATAATTAAATTTATTTATAGTTTACCATTATTTTAATGTAAAACTATTTACCTACTATTATTTTAATCCAAAACACTTTAAAACACTTATTTCAAAGTTATAAAAGTAACTTTACTTACAGTTTCAAAAGGCACTGGGCAATATATTTTATTTATACAATCACCCTGAAGCATTCCTCTTAATAATTTCTGGTGCTATTGAGTAATATTTTAACTACACAGAATGTTTGTTGCCCTTTGCTATGCTTCATATAATACTTCCCATTCAATGAAAAAAGATATGTAAGCTAGAGTTGAGTCTGAGATCACTGGTCATTGATCAGAGCAATGGCGGTTATTTAGTGGGAACCATAATAAAATCTATTATATTTGTTTTAGAATATAAAATATTGTTTTATAATGGTCCAGTGCCAACAGGAAGATGTCATATTATGTTTTTTTATAAATCCATAAAGGGAAAAGTCCGTAACAGAAAAACAAACCACAAAAAAAAGGAAATCACTTAAGAAAATGGCCAAAAACACACAATTATTTTAGAAAGGAATGTAAAATACAGCATTTTCCTCGAAACGAGAAAGATCCATTCTTATAACAAATTTATCCTTCGCCAGTTATCACGGATCGAGAAAAGCTTCCAAGAGAAATATTTTCCACTCGGTGAATATATCGATAAGCATTTGCTCGAACTATGAAGTAAGTAGCAAAGGATCTGATTTCTCTGTAATGTATTCCGTAAAAGGCAGGCTTTATCGAAGTAATGAATTATCTTGTCATTGAGTTAAGTAAAGAACTATATATTTCAATATAATTTATATGCTACCGTGGGCAGAAATAACAACATTTTTTGTTTAATTTTTGGGAAAAACCTGACTCGCATATGTTGTAAAAGCAAAACCTAAAATACATTTTTCATGTACGAATATAGAACCATGCTAAATAGTGGCACTTTCCTTTCAAAATTTTTCTTTACAGGGCGGTAAGCCTCATTAATTTTTCCAGGGGTTGAATTCGACGAAAAGATAAAAAGAGGCACCCAGGTCTATTCCTGTGCTATAAAGGTACAACTTGTATTATAGTTGTCACGGCATATTAGTTATAAACGAATTAGAAATTATCGTTAGGTACTTTTGGGTGACTAACCTATGATGTAAATATATAAATACACCACATGAATTCTATGTACACTTGGGTACTTACAACCTTTACATCAAACATCTAAAGGTCCGTTATATTTTAACTAAATTCGTTACAAATAAAATCAGGAAAATTAAATTTTGGAACTATTATACTGACATACTAAATTGAAAACGTATGCATGTAGATATAATGAAATACCAGTGTTCATTTAGAAAATCTTCTCCATTTAACGCAAGAAAGGCGCAATGCTGTGACAGCGAATATTCACGAATTTTAACACAAAATTTATTTGAATGCGATTGAATGTGTTATGTCCTCTCGGTAAATCTCTCATTTTATTACAGAAAAGGACACTTCTAGATAAGCACTTCATAATGTAATTTAACGATGTGTCCAGCAGTTTTGTGGGTTAGTTTATAGAATAGATACTCTTATTGTTTATCTTTGCCCACCCCTATATAGTAAATTCCATGATCATCCATAATATTTTTCACAAATTTGCAGCTGATATAACTGTACAATTTCGTCTTTGAAAGAATTGCTGAATCGGAAAATTACAAAAATATTCTGTAAATTTGAATTTATTGAACCGTGTGTAAAAATACTCAGATAAATATATTTTTCCATTTATGAAGTATGTCTCTTATAAAAATAAAATTCTCAGTGTTTATGGAGAGTATTCACTCATTTCAGTATATACTTGACCATTATATACGTATTCAAATATTTCTAACGTTTATCATTAAAATTTTATTACGCGCAAACCATTATGTGCCGGTGCATGTGAATAGTCTATGCATGAATACAAATGTTTACAATGCTTAGATTAAATATTTTTGAAGTCGATGTTGGTGAAAACAATCAAATAATTTTCACGATTTTTTTAACTTTTATATTCTAAGAGGGTAACAAGAATTGTGAATTAAGCCAGATTTATAAGTTTTTAATTGGTGATAAATCTTGTAAAGCTTGAAAAAATAATTAGGATGGATAGGATGAAACAACTTAGGGAGTTATTTTGCATTTTACTGAAAGAAGGGTTCCAAATGTTGACTTATGTCGTGTTATGTGTTAAATTAATTAGGAGCAGATAAAATAGGTTGTACATGTATTTTAAATTTCCTATGCATTAAAGTTTATCTCCGGTCGTGTGTTACGCATGATTTTTTTTATATTTTTTTGTATAAATGTGCGATATTTAGATGGAACTTGGTGTCATTTAAATTGCTAAGTGTTTAATTTCCTTTCTTAAAATTCCTTAAGTGTGTGATGAACTTTAGTAAAGTAACCAACAATGAGGTTCAGATCTGGTTATAATTGATTTTAGAGTAACAATTATTATAAATTATATGTCCAAATTTATACTTCTCCTAGACTATCCAATTTATGATGAAGTTAACTTGGTAAAAGCCAGCAACTAATCATCTCTACATTATATCTTTCTCTTTTACATGTTGAAAGACTTATATCCCAAAAATACACTTAACATTATTATATATAAATTCGCTGAAAATGTTATTCATATTTTTCACATCATTATTTCAAGGATATATTTAAATATGGGTAACATTATAAACATACTTTTATAAATCAAAAAGCTGATGCAGTTTTGTTGCTCCTTTAGCCTTGGTCTAAATACTAAAATACGGTCAAGGGAACATTAACCAAGTAGAAAATAACAACGCCAATTCACATGCACCATCTGTTGCAAATAAATGAAAATACTTCGCCAGTCACATGTCCGACTGCATGTGAACCGTAATCTTGTCAGGGCGTTATTTTATTATTTTTTAACCAAATAAAAAAAAATATTCTCAATTTGCATGCATGTATACTCACGTGACAATACTTAAACAACTTGGAATTTATGTAAAGTAATGAAAAAAAAAATTATATAAAAACGGCTAGTATAAATACAACGGTCAACCACATAAATTGGTCAATCGACCGATTTAAAATGGTTTTGGATAGCATTAAGATCATCTCGAGTTGTTTGCAAATATTTTAAACTAGCTGTGCCTACGACTTCGTTCGCATGAAATATGGAATAAGAAAAGTTATTAGATTTTTTTAAATTTCTTTTTTCATATGTAGCTCTTGAGCATAAACTATCACTGTACCAAATTTCATCAAAATCCGTGTAGTAGATTTTGTGTGATTGACGTACAAAGTGACAGACGTCTGCCTGTTCACACACAAAAATTGTGAAAAACGTTTTTCTGACACGAAAGGCAGTGGTTTCAAAAATTGGTTACATTAACGCTTTTCGGGTGTGTACACACACACACACACTAACGCACGCACACAAACACGTACGCACACATACACATATATGCACACACACAAACACACACACACACACACAAATACACACACACACATATATATACACAGCAGCATAATTATAATTTTAAACTGATAAGATACTGCTGTAGACTAATCACTAAATGACCCAAACCTATGTAAATTTTATATTTACATTTCCAGTTTTAAGTTTATCGGTATAGAATTTTTTTAGTTATTAAAATGACAGATGGACAAATACTATTTTATTTTACTTGCAAGGTTTTCTGTTTTTCCAGTACCGTACTCAACAGTAGATTTTAGAAAGTAATGTATAAATACGCGTCCTTAAAAGGTCGCAACGTTGGTATTCATATAGTTACTGAAAATACGATTATTAACCGAAGGTAATATACATTAACCTTTTATAATATTCTCGAACTTTAAATTTTACTAAACAATCCGTAATTTTTGGATAGTTTCGGGATAAATATATTCACAACTATCGAAATGTTAAATAAAATGAAACACTACTTACTTCGCCGTTTCTAGTGGGATATTTTTCGGTAATAATTTGATATATGTAAGTGCTTTGGAAGATTATAACTCACTTAACAAAGAATCATTGAAGTTGCATTCACGTGTCTCACATTAATTTTTATTTAGTATACATAAATATGGGTAGGGTGGTATTATTGCTTTCATACAACAAAAATAATAACGCTTTGTTGCTGCTTAAGTATTTTGGGTTATTTCAAATTATTTAATATCGTATCACTAAACCTAGCACTGATTCATTTCGCGTTATTTAATATAACGTCCAACTTACAGGTAAGGTGATGATATTACTTTTATAGGTGAAAAAGCGTTTTCCTTTGAAATTTCTTAATGAATGTTTTGGTGGTCACGCATAGTCATTTACTATAACAATAAACGATTTCAAAGTAATATATTATCTAATAACGAAATAGAAATTTTTAACTTCAGTACAATGGCAACTGACGAAACGATACCAAGTCACTAAATACGGAATATTTAATTTCGGATGCCTATATTTATTGACATTGTAATTATAAAAAAAATTGTCTAAGAAGATTTAAAATAGAAATAAATCATGACTACTAAATTCGACCATTACATTATAAGTATATAGCAAAGCTGGAACCCTTATATTTGCGTTATGTTCCTATGTTTCTCTGTTCGTCTACGTGTAATAGCATCATAGCTCCTTCAACTATAAATTGATTTTAATAAAATTATAGGAAGACATAATTAAACAACATTATTTTTGAGATTATAAATCATATTTTTTTCTTTTATTGTTTCCATCGAGACTAAATTACTTAATGAGTGTCACTAATAAAAAACTAAATACACATTTTTTAATTCTCGACAAAACAGCAATATAATTTGTAAAATCAATTAAAAAAAGAAATGCGTGTCCTTTGCAACACTCTTTCCAGATTTAAGTCAAGCGAAAACAAAATAACCATATGTCAATTGTTCATACAAATGTAAAAGTGAATTGAAGTTATATTTTTATGCATGTTATGAAAAAAAAATATGAGAGTGAAATTTCAAAAATACAGGATGAATTTGGTACGATGCAATAAAAAATCGACACCATGAAGTTGCTCACTAAACAGATATTTACACAGTTTATTTGACGGATAAGGAGTCCACCATTTTACTTTCCTGCGGGCTTTCTATTGTTAGCCAATCATCTGCCGGACGGTTTCGAATTCGGTAAGTATTTATTTACATTAGCATTTATAATTAAATATTATTAAATACTTTAAATTAATAAATTAAAATAAATTGTAATTTCTCTTCATTTATAACTAAACTTTATTTAGATTATTTTAGTAAATTTAACAATTAATTACATTCACATATTTATATTAAATTGAATGCTTCGTATCCATTAAAATTTTTAAAATAATTAAAGTTAATTTTAAAATAAGAAAATCACAAAGTTGAAACGCAATAACTTTTTAACTGTTTGGCAGATGATTGGCTCACAATGGAAAGATAGCCGAAGAATAAAATAATGGACAAATCGTCTGCAAAGAAATTTTCGAACATTAATTTTGAAAATTTACCTATATGATCGAATTTATATAATACCAACCGTATATATGTTGATGCACCTATGCTTTTATCATTTTATATTCATTAATAATTTACGTGCCAAATAAAGTTATTCTTGTATTATGCCGAAGAAATATAACTTCTCACGCGCGTACATAAGTACATGCAATATTTATTTGGTTAATATTTATTTGGGTCTGTACTATATTTATATGTTAATTTTGAGCATAAAACTTTGGCGATTCAGCAACAAAATATTTGATGTAAAAATTAGCAAATAAAACTAAAAATAGATTTGATCCCTCTCAAAATGAAAAATCTATTCCTTAATAACAATTTTCTGACCAATTTAAAAAATAAGACACACCTGTGCACGTAGATATTACTTATCATTTCAAGACAGTTATATACCTAAACACTATAATTCGGAGAATAACTATTGGGCGACGTCTAGATTACTATTAAAAACGCATCTAGTTAACTATAAATTTTTTTTTTTAATGTTATAATATTGTCTCTATGTTTTTGTGAGTGAATATGAAGAAAATATATTATTTCTGGCTTTCAACAAAAAATGTCTTATTATCCAAAATGCATTAACCACATCCGACAGCACTATCCTAAAAACAGTACCTAGCGGTATATAGTTGCCAACTTTTGGTTCTAACTTTCTAATATATATGGTTAGGCGTTGAAATCTATCATCCAGTATTTGAATATAACGTACACCGGGAAGTGATTTAATTTCAAAATATTACCATCGAGTCCCCAAGATATTTTTTTTATTCTGATTCATCTGAGTAATTTAAAAAATAATTTTCAAAAGCTATGGTCTTTGCCTAACTTTCCTGCGTAATTTTATGTAGGACATGGATCACTTCAAGCCGAATGTTGTTTGTTAGAGCAAGTTTAGTTATAGTGACATTTTAAAAATTTCTTCATTTTAACCATGATGACCTTTGAATACAGATTGATATTCAAGGCTTATTGCGTAAAAAATGTATCTCGATTTTTTATTTTACCATATTATTCTTCATTGTTCTATCGTTGTTCTTAATGTTTGTGGAAATTTTATGAAATTGTTTCATTTGAAGTAGTTTTTTGAATAACAACGATATTTCCGCTTCCGAGACGGCGCCGCGGCGTACGTTCCGTCACCCAGTTTTTAATTGTCGGAGAGACACGTAGACAGAGGGCCGATCCCGCGATGTCACCTGAGCGTGGCCAACGTCCGGGTTGGTCTGCTTGGCTGCTGAAGACACATTGAACGTTGTGGCTGCATCGTTAAGGCTGCCCTGTTCCTTCTGCTTGCTTCCGACGATTAGTTGAGTCGTTCCGGCTGCCTAATTTCTAAAAAAATGCAGTTTCTTGTGGCTTCCTCCCTTGGTTGTTTCCGATGTTTACTGGAGACTCCCTGATGACACACTGACTTCCACACCGCCTTCTTTTTTCGCCCTATCCCCAATCGATGTGGCCTCCTATTTACCATTCTGTCCACCATATTTAGTTTGTCTCGTTCCCTCTTTGCCCTCTTTTCAATAACCCGTCTCCAAGATACGTTTGTACGCCGCACGCGTTGCGTCTCATTTTGTTTTAAATAAAAGTTTAATTTTTGACAACAGAATGAAACAACTTGATGTAGTATTATTTTTACATTTTTAAAATTAGTTTGCCACGACCTAAGTTTCGTTGTATGATAACATCTTCAGGTGGGCAATTTGTAAAGATAATTTAATAACTATTATATTAAATAGTTCATTAAATTAAATAAAAGTACATAACATGAAACAATAATATAAAACATAAAAATTTAATCAAAATATAATTTTTTTTTGGAAAATTTTGTGTAAAGTCTTTTACAGTTTTTGTGTAAATTTTGCTCTCTGCGTCATCCGGCTTCAAGCAACGGACCTCGGCCGATTTTAAGGCACTTTGATTGTGCTTTCCGCGTTGTCCAGCTTTGAGCAAGAGACCTCGGCCGGTTTCGAGACAACGCTCTATCACGGTTATGTCTTATTGCCAACAAACACTTTGAAAAGTGCTAAATGACTCCAATTTGGAAGAATTCGGTTTCATTTTCTACCGGTATCAGATTTTTTTTAGACTGTGTCATGTTAGGTATCATTCGGTGGGGCTAGTTATCAGGAAATAAAAATATTTTTTTAAGTATTAAGTACTCTCAGAGGTATGCAAACAATTGTGTGAAAAAATGTTTCTTCTTTATTTTCAAAACTGCTAAATCAAATGTCACAAGGAAACAATTGCATTGAATCAGATTTTACGATTACAGGAGGATTAGCTATTATCATTTGTCTAAATTTTTTTTCATTTTACGATATTTTTACGCCTCTGAATTATATATCAGCAACATATTAACACTGTGGAAAATAATAATAGCATTTATAGATACTTTAATATTACCACTATTTGACCCTTACATTTTTAAACTTCTGCATGCATCCAACGTAAAAAACTTTGTAGTGAGTTAACGTGTTTGTGCTGATAATTTCTGTTATAGGTCACATTTAAAATTATGTTATACGAAATGTGGTACACGAGTATGGAATTCCGTGCTGGACCCTCGTACATACAAGTAAAACAATATTTTTATTTTAAAAAATTTTTAATAATTATTTTGAGTCAAAAATCTTTAGTCGATAAAATTCTTCGAATATCCTCTATTTAAAATAAACTGTTATTAGGAGCAGCTAATATAAAATTACTAATAAAAAAAGTACCACTGACAGTGGCAAGCGACCAAAATATTTTAGAAATATTTATATTTATAAAATAATATGGCATAAAGGAAAGGTCAGAGGAAAACTAAACTTTAAATTTATTTTGATATTGGTCGAGTAATCCCGAAAATGTCAACAAGCAAATCTTCAAAAGAAAATATTTTTGCAAGAAAAAAGTTGCTTGTTTACATATTTGACAGTATTCATTCAGAATACTGTCAAATATGTCAAAAAAGGGTAACATGTATTACACAAGTAAATTGTATCCACAGTCCGTCCTCAAAAACGTATTTATCGAGCAAGAAATAAATATAATTTGTCCGAGGGGCTTTCCTTCGTCACTCATAGCTGTGACAGTTGAACAGGCTGTGGACAAACTTAATCAGCATCCTGCAGACAGGAAAATCTCACTCAAAACTATATCGTGGTATTGGGAAAAGAAAAAGAAACAAATATTATCATCCAAACATGTAAATATGTATTTATAGCTACTAACAATATTAAATTAAATATAAATACGGTTGAAAACTTTGTTAAAATCATATACACATATCCACCATTATGGAATTATGGAAATAAGAACCATATTTTCGTTTCCACTTAATTAATGTGGAAAATTACATTCTACCTATTTATTTATTTACTATATTTAATCGAAGCATTATAATATCTTGATATATAATAACATCAAATATATGAATGAAATAATATAAAGCAAGATGTAAAATAAAAATAACTGATCAAATAGTAAATAAAATAATTCTAACAAAATATGATTGTCATGCGTATATGGGCAGGTTTAGCAAGGTTCATATAAATTTATTATTTCTATACATTAGTAATCTGAAACGTAAATTAATGTGAAGATTTGTGTTTGAAACATAACAAATGGAATTGAAAGAATATTTAATTAATTTACAGGTTTACGGTTTTCTGATTTCGAAGCCAAAACTAAGGCCCCGTTTGGAACAAAAAGACGATGATAAGGAGCATCAGACAGGTATCTGATTAATTACAGTGATGGGAGAAAAAAGGACAGATGCAGCTTGAAGAAAACATCGAAAAGAAAACAAGGATAAGTTGAGGATAGCAATTACCCTTCAGCAAATATTCGAGACAGAAGCCGCAAAATTGTTAAACGATTAAGACGTCGAAAGCAGTCGTCCAAGAGCTTTGATTTATTCAACCGAGATCATATGGTCATGTGGTCTCCTGCTTCGATGATATAAAGAAGCAGGAAACCGCACGACCATACGATCTCCGTTGAACAAAGCAAAGCTCTTGGACGACTGCTTTCGACGTCTTAATCGATTAACAATTGATTTAGAAAAAACTTCTGCACACAATTAAAGGAAATACGGGACAACCAATTAATATTTTTACTGATTGCATCGCGCAAAATAGGATAAAGTGATTCGCGATCCATTGTATTCCTTTATGTATGTATGAGATATAAGTATGAACGTATCATTATTTTAAATATATTATTAGAAATATAGACATCCCAAAAAAATTTGAAAAATTTTATACATTTTTTCAATTTTGTTTTAAATGGCCATTTAAATGGCCTCTCTCCGCTTTGCAAGCAGGACTTATCATACACATACTGTATATTTCCAGAAATGGTCGCTTGCGGAAATTTTTCCACGACGCGGGCACGTATTTTACGTATCGCACTCGTGACGCCGTGTAATAGTACTAAATGCGTGCGCGGAAAACGTGCGTGCGAATATTGCTATTCTTGTGCGCGCGTGAATTGATAAACAGCACGTTATTATTAGCACAGCATTAGATATAAAAAAATATATGTATATATATATATATATATATATATTGTAATACAACGAAACCTAGATCGTGGTGAAGAACTTATACAAAGTAGAAATAATACTACATCACGTAGTTTCATTTAATTGTGAATAATGAATTTCCACAAAATTAACGCCAAATGTATTCAATATTTGAAAACTTTAGTATAATATTGGTCGAATATAAATAATAATATAATAATTTTTCGCAGTTACAAAATTATTAACCTATTATTTTTATCAATTACCATATCAAGGGGAAAATTTATACCCCTTTAGACATAAATGTTAACTGAAATTATCACTGTTATCTCTATTCTTAGTTTGCCGCTGAGCTAGACAAAATCTAAGCTCATTTGTTGATAGTGACACTCACTAAGCAGATCACAGTGACGCGCAAGAGTGTTCGTAATACGAGCCAGCCGAAAAATAACGCTTGCAGAACGAGAAAATAAAACCTTTTTGAAACGTTTGTAGCACTGTAGAGTAATAAGTTTCATAATTATACCCGTTATGTTTTTATTATTGTTTTTACATTTTATTTCTTAAATGTATGTACATAAGAAGGAGAAAGCCTTTCGAGATACCTTGTATCGCACAGGTAACAATTTATAATTTAAAGCCGATGCAAGTATTTCCTGAAGAGAATTGTCAGGTATTTCATATTGTATTCAATTTATTGTATCATAAGTAATATATTATTTGAAGGATACAAAAAAAATCAGTTTTTTTATAATCGCATACGAAGTGTATTGAAAAATATATTACTATGTTAAAGCGTTAAGGCTAAGGTTTTTATCCCTAATTAAAGAATTGCAACTTAAATATTAATATTTCATCTAAAATGTTTTAGTCAGTCAGAGTCGTCAAAGTACGGCTAGGGTTAATAAGAAAAGTAACTTATAACGTATAAAAATATGTACGTAATAAGATGATTATGGAAATAACGTAAACAAATTCAGAGTTTATTCGCCATTACCTTGGGCAAAAGCAGTTATATTAACATATTTTAAACTACCCTTACTTATTTTCAGTTTTGCAGTATTTCTGTGTTTAATTTTCTCGAGTTAAAATTTTGTGTACTTACTTTGACTTGATACTCTATGAAACTTTTTTCTGTCTGAATTTGATTCGTTGAGATAACTCGTGTTAAACAGATGACTATAAAGTAATATATCAAATCTTAAGTTAATTCATCAGTATGGCCATGAGTTAAGATAGGATCATTTGACAAATTATAACGAAAACAAAACTGTCATGAAATGGTGTGACCATTTGGGATGCTTAGAAATCAAAACTAATTCAAGTTAGTTGACCGTAATTTGTTTCATTATTAGGAACTAAAAATCGTTATAGAATAAAGAAACTAAAGAAATAAATATACAATTATATACGTATATATATGTTTGATTAAACTCGATTCAATCATTTTGAGTCATACAAACTATAGAAAATGATCATAAATATAAGCATGTATTCGAAAGTAGTATTTCAGTAATAAATTACATAACTTAAAATGTGTTTATTACAAAATACACTCACACGTGCTGAGCATACACTCTCACGTACAGATACACACAATATGTCAGCATGTAGTAGTTATACACGTAGCCGAAGGCGTAGCGGCATGCGTACTAAATGCACACGGAGCAGGAACACTCACTTACGGGGCTTAATCCAAATGCATGCACACACAGTATTTATTCCGTCCGTTTTTTCCTAATTAATAACAAATAATTTACAAAGAAAGGTGAGATTGGAATATATTTTCAAATATACCATATAAGGCATAAGGCAAATATTTGTATATTGTCAAATTTACTTAATTCTTGATAATATATACATTGATAGTAAACACTTTTTTATTATGCTACTTTCTTGAGACATTTCCATATAACCGCCCAAGTAAACCATTTTTTATTTTAGAAAAACGTACTATTTCAAATCTCCGTTTCTTACTGTTTTACCTCAATACTCAATGTTCATCGCGACTTCTTTTAGTATACCATAGTAATATGTATACAATGCTATGTATACAATAGAATAGTCATTGAACGCCTTCATAAGGTTCATGAAAATCTATTTATCTATATAAGGACATTGGCGTACATAAACGAAGAAACAAATAATTGTACTTGTTAGTATTATAGATTGATGTTAATAAAAATACAATTTAAAGATATCGGTTATTTCATTCAAAACTTCTGATTTCTCTATCATAAATCGTTTTCATGAACTTAATATTATTATAGTGACGTGGTGTATTAATATATCACACGAGGCGACACTAGGAAATTTATCAATGTTTTATTGAGTTCCATCAAAATAATATGATATAATATCAAGCACGAAGTAAACGAAACGTGTTTTTTTAATTTTAGTTTAACTATGGATATGCTTTCAAAAATAAGCTGACCCTTTTGCTCCAGCAATTATTCTATTATTACTTTCACTTGTTTGTGTCTAGTATTATTTCATATTTGATATATTGCTTCATTTAATCTTTCTTCGAGCTTTATAAAAAAAAGAAATAAAACAAATGGTGCTTTGTATAACTTTCAAATATTCATGAATAATTACTAAATTTGAGAGAAATAACCAAAAGTTTAGTGATATGATGAATTAAATTAATGATTATGTATGTGTTTCATAGCTGGGCATTTGTAGAAACAAGCAAAGATTTACGGAAGAATTTATTTTTATTTCCATCCACCAGTCTTTTATTAAAAATGGCTTTGGTTATAGTTATAAATTATAAAGAGCTGCGAAAACTTTGACAAAGTTTTATATCTTACCAGATGAAACTAAAAAAATGCTAAAATCTAGAACACAATACACTTATAAAATAAAAAAAAACAATTACACTAAATCGCCCGAGGTGGCTCACCATATCGATCGGAGCATACGATATATTTCATACAAATATATTTCTTACAATAAATGCATTTGTAAGAAAGATTACGATTTTTTTTGGAGCTACAATAATCGCAAGAACATATTTCGTTATTATTTGCTTCCACTATAGATTAATAAAAATTCAATTCGCATATTTCAGCAAGATTTTATCTTATCAATCTTGGTAGACACGTGTTCCCAGCATATTTTCTCCGATGTACGTTTATAAGATAACAGGGTAAATGTTCCAGAAAAAATTTGGGTTGATCAATTTACTTTGAAAACAAGCTTATTATATTTTTAGAGAAAAACAAGTTCTATATTTCTACTGGCTCCTTCAAATATTTAGCTTTGCCTTTTACGTTTGGTAGTTTAGTCACCATATTTAAATTATGTGTTGTCTCGTTGACGAATATTTTTTCCCATTTCGTTTGATTATTTTTGCCTATGTTGTAAATACTAAAAGTTGTTGAAATTCCACCTCACCTTTGGAATTACCTTCCAGTTCTGTAACATTTTCTTCTTTTTGTACTTTGATGAGATCTTCAACGTCGCTGTCTTTTCATCATTATTCCACTTAATCATGGTTCTCCTTCCCAATATCGTTCTGATACATTCTTTCTCCGTTTTTAGCTTGAAAATAATTTACAAATATATTGCATTTTATTAACATAAAATATGAAATGATATAAATATAAAATAATACATGATTAGAGAAATTAAAAAAAAATTTACTTACTTAAAACTATGACACTTAAACCCGTGTCGTTCTGACGGACCAGCAAGTGTCGTGTGAGGAAACACGTACTGATAGCACGCACGCTCCCGCTAAACTAAAATAAAATTAGCCACTAATCATACAGCTAACAGTGAACCTAAAGTTCTCGAATTATTAGTTTAAAACGAAAACACAAATATGAGTCGTCGGTTCGAGGGACCAATGTGCATGTATATGAGGATTAAATACCCTTAAAAATATAGAGCAAAAGTAATTACAAAAAATACAGAATTTACAATACATAGTTTTAAATTCATATTTACAAGGCAGTTGTTTCTCATCCCAGGTCGATAAAATAATGAAATGTACCGGCAATATTCAATCTAATTAAAGTTACATATTTTTCTATAAATCTTTGAGCCAATAAGTCACCTTTAATCACTTTGACTCCCAGGCTTCTCGCATATCGTATACACAATTCCGTACCACATTTACCTAAACACGATATTGTCATACATAGCCCTTAAATATATTAGTTGTTTTACACATTGTGACCTCTTCTCAATTCATTCATTGCGAGTTTCGTTCTTAGCGTGATATATGCTTACGCTATTAAACTTCTCTTGCGAACATCATAATTGTAATACAGCATTATTAATTCATTCACAAAATATTTCAACTCTAAACAACACTTTGGTCGAGCGTCGGCTATCGGAGACTTAAATTTTCAATATTACAAGGGTCACATGCATCGCGAAAACGAACGACCTATGGGTATAATGATAATATTCATAGTATGGGACTAATAAATTTTCATGTAAACTGATTCATAAAACTTATTATGTCTTATTTTGATTTTAGAATTTAAATACTAAACGAAATGATGAAACTCGGAATGTAGACGAACGACTTTTGTAACTGGTGAGTGGGCAACTGATAACTGCCGACCTTTGTGGGAAATAATTAATGACTGGTTTTCCATCGACGTCGGGTCAAGATGCGCGCGGCACCAATAAAATGTCCGCCACATCCATTAGCGCACATAGGACCGTATGCAAGCGCTTTTTAATGTAAGCCGAGTAATATTCAGATCGACGATCCATGTGACATCGATCACATCGTCGATCTGAATATCACGACCAGAGAAATATCACGACATTGAAATATTGTGTTTTACTTCCCTAATTATTTTTGAATCAATTTTGGTCCATTTTCTATGTTACGCGTTACAAAAACCGTTTTCATAGGATGTGTGCGTTCAAATATTTTGGGTTTTATGTTCCTTAATTATTGTCGGATAAATTATTGTCCATTTTCTAGGCTACGCAAGACACAAACAGTTTTCGTCGGACACTTGCGTAAAATATTATTTATTCTACTTTCTCTAATTATTGTCGAATCGATTAATTTCCATTTCCTATTTTGCTTGTTATACAAACCTTTTCACAGGACGTGTATATTAAAGTGTTAAATGTTGGGTATTCTATTTTCTCTAATTATTGTCAAATTGATTATTATCTCTTTTCCACGTTGCGAGCTATATAAACTGTTTTTGTGAGATACGTGCGTTTCCCTAATTATAATCAGACCGATTTCTGCGTGGTGTGTTATACAAACCTTTATATATAACTTTTACTTTTACCAAAACCCAATTTTTGTACGTATTACATTTACAGAAACATCACTTAGATAAATAGAAATCACTTAATTATCTCAATAAATTACTGGTTAATAGTGATAGTTAATGTATGCAAAAAATTTAAAAACTTTTATTTGATTTGCCACAGAACATCTGTCATATTTTAAGCACTATTTTAATGAACGAATGTCAAATTTTGAAAATAATCCATATTTGTAAAAACTGAATCATAAAAACTTTAAAAAATACCGCATTTGAATATTTATATTTAATTGAGAACAAGAACGCGAATAAGACGACTTGCCGTGTGAAGCCAAATGGCATTATGTTAAATAAATACATTATACCCTCATAAAATTAACCAAAATTTTGTTCAGGTTATCGAATAAACTAATACCATCAAGCATCATGCAAATATTCGAATATTAAATGGGGCAGTCTGAAAAAATGGGATGTCGAATGAAAAATGTCGAATGAGTGCGTATAAAAAAGAAACAGTTGTACTTAAGAACATTTGTAATACTTTATCATAAGTGAGAAATTATGACTTGATACGAATAGGATAGCACCACTGTGAGACAAATAGAGGTTAATCTATCTCAAATGATTATGACGGATATCATTCTAATAGCAATCAAACGACAGACTTAAGTTCGATGTTGTTATACCTGATGTATACAAGTCTGAGAAGAACAAATAAATAATGTCATCTCATTCTTGATTTCTGGACAAATGCAAATAAATAAAACATTAAATTAAATATGATTTACATGCACACTAATAAAATGATATTCTCAGGCTTTTGCCGGTGATATCCGTATAATTGAAACGAATTTTCATAACGCGTTTGCAACTTATCCTTCTGTGACTCGACCAATTGTGAAAGCGAGTCGTTTCTCGGTTTGATTAGCCTCGCGTGACACTGACCTATTAAAAACAGGCACGAGTAGATCCTACACTATGAGGTTTTGGCACACATTAAGACGCTTGTAAATATTAAGGGTACATTGTATTTCTACTAAACTACTTACAAATATTAATTTTTCACAACGTAAAATTAAGGTTCACAATATCCTATAAAACGCGAAGCAATGTGTATATCTCAAAAATTATAAGATCTTTAAAAATTGCCATAATTTTCTTGTAAGCTCCAAGTCAGATTTTATTAACGCTGTTTTCTTATTGTTTTGTAAGTCGAAGTTATGTTTGTGCAATATACTACGAATTTCAAATAATGAATTTTTTTTTATATTTGATAACAAGCCCTTTGAAATAATAACCCACATGGTAAATAGAACCAATGGTTTTTAAGACCTTTATTTATCTACTCTTTATGGATATTTTTTTTAAATTAAATTGTGTAATTAAATGTATAACTGTGCCAAATTTCAATTTTCTACGTAGTACGATTTCTAAAGAAATCGGCTGAGAATATGAAAAAATAAAAATACATTGCCTTCCATTTCTTTCGTAGGCCAAAAAACATCCTACAATTTGAAAAAAAATATGACATCTAGAATCATCGCTATATTTTTTCGATAAGTTTGCACGGCCTTCTACAAACCCACATTTTTCCAAAATGTTATATTGAGTAGTTTCGGGAATAATCGGGGGGGGGGAATATATTTTGCCGCATATTTTTAGCATACCTCTAAATTTACAATAAAGGATACCCCATAAAAATAATTGATAGTAAAATTTTTTTCTTTTGCTTAATTTAGCAACATTTTATAATTTATTTTTCTTAATTTTATCTACTGTGTGGCTATGTGTGGGTTTAATATATTTTATTACTATGCCAAATTACAAGTTTGTTCAAGTACGCCAAGAATTTTCAGATAGACAAGTGAAGATGGACAGAAATGCTAGTGATCACATGAGTATTCCGTTTTTCTTTTTGATGTAATTACCCCCTCTATTATCAATATTCCATAGGTCCATTCCTAAAGCGACCCCCTCTATTACCAATATTCCATAGGTCTACTTCTAAAGGGATAGTCTCTATATTACAAATACCTTAAAAGATTCGTTGCCCACGTTCAACGATATAAGATTCGTTGTTCACGTTCATACTCTCAATGTCAAACACATAATAGTCTGCGGTCAAGCAGTCGCACAGCCGCTTTGTCGCCAAAGAATTTCAAAATATCAGATGGATTGAATGAGTTTCGAGCGGTGAATTATATGTGATTTCAGGTGTTCCTTTTTCAACAGTCTGTGGAGTGTATGTTAATTCAAAAAAGCATTTACTTCACATATTGTAACTTGGTTTTATATATTAGTGAAATAAAGTTTGCTTAATATACACCTGACAGAGAAATCTCTATCAAGAGGGGGAAATTCTCTATACTCAAAAGATAAATTCTCTATCAACCATCTGAATTGACAACACTGGGCTACTTATTATTGTTTTCAACAAAATGAGTAGGTAAGAACGTTTTATTATTACATACTATTGTTTAAATAATAAATAATATGAAAAAGGATTTACTTTTTCGTAATTTCAGTTTGGATTTTCAGTAATATAATAATGCTTTCTTTATATTCCTTCATTTGCACCTGCTTCCATTATGCTTCAATATAGAACATTGACGAGTCGGACAGACAAAAAAAAGGAATATATATTAATGTGATAGTAGGTCGAATGGGCCAAATGCAAATATAAATAGTGTAAATAGTATGCATACGATTTTGAGGGCTATATTTGAATTCTTGTACGTGTTTTTAGCTGACGTAACAGAACAAAATTTAAAAAAATATATGCAATTATTAAAAAGTTAATTTATATTCTTTGATAAGATAACTTCAATAACATTAAAAAATTAATTAATTACGGTCGAATTTTAATCAATGGACGACCACCGATATCTATCATTTAAGATATTAAGTATGTAGTTTTTTCATACCTTGATTCATTTAAATTGACCCTGCGTCGAGATTTAGCAATGGATGGTCACGAAATTGCTTGCAGCATAATTGACATTTGTAACTATAAGATAGAGGTGGCAAATAATAAGTTATATACATTTAAATATCTGGAAATGAGTGAAATAGGGTAAAACTTGATTTGAAATATCTTGATGTCGATACGTCACATTACGCCAGAACCTAGTATTATTAAGTCCTGCACTCGTTTAACATGATATTGATGCCCGCTTTTTCTTCGTAATACATAGTCTTTAAAAGAAAGTGATTTACTATTATGTATTTGATTCGTGATACCCAATGTTGGATGATTTTTTTTAATTTCAGCCAGTGTTTGCCTTTTTCTTTCGTCAATATTTACGGTTACGGAATGCTCTTTCTGCCTTATAAAGTAAATAAGTATAGCTCTATAAAGAGACGACTGTCAGTAAATTATTGTAACATTCGTCTCTTGTACTTTTTGACGTAGTCACTAAAGAGCCAAGCAAAACTCTTTGATCATTGCCTCGAGGAAAACCATAATAATGCGCATCATGGCGTCCTTACACGATCAATAATATTTTTGTTTGTATTATTATTTATTAATAATATATTTTGTAAAAATTCAGAGTCTGTTAATAAATCAAATCTTTTTTGGTAGAATAATTCATATCTGAAACACAAAAAGTCTAATTACCGAGCATAAAACTGTAACATCAATGAATGTGTAAGCCGTAGGATGGTAAATAACATATGGTATATTTATATAAAATTAAAAAAAACTCCATATTCCACCACTTTAGCAAGTGTGTCTCTCTAAAACACAAATCTGAATCTATTATTGCCTGCTGATATTGTATTGATTCCAGGAACACATGTTTTCATCAAGAAAAATATGTTAATTTTTAGTAGGTAATTATAAGTTTCACATTTACTTTTTCTAATATAAAATATATTATATTTAGCTTTTTTATTTCACAAGGAGCATCGTAAGAATTATTAATTTTTTTTAGGTTTTCAACAATCTTGCATTAATTGTCGAAAAGGTTCGCATGAAGATATTTTTTTTCAATTTTCCCATTTTATGTACCATTAACCATAGTAATATTTCAAAATAATTTGCTCATGTTATTACATTTTTGAAGCAGGAAGTCTTGGAAATTTTTTTGAAAATATTTAAAAAAAAATGATAAAATTTTCATTTACTTTCGTTTGTGGTTCAAAACAGTATTGAAATTTGCATTTTTCTAATACATTTTACAGTATATTTATTAATACGAAGAACCTTTGCTCACGATTGGGCCATTAACGCAGCTATATTTTGCGGGTGTACACACACACGCACACACACACACACACACACACACACATATATATATATATAACACGAGCTAGGATCATCATTTTCTAGGTTTTATTCTCTTTAAAATAAAAAATTAAGCTATTTCGGTAAATAGCTTAATTTTTTTTTGTTTATTTGATTTATATTGTATATTTCATAAATATTGGTGATATATTATAAAAACATGACGAGGCGAGATTAATAGTTCACAATGGTAACAGTTTGTTACTTCTTGTGTTGAAGAAGGGAATAATTTAAAAAACAAATACAAAAGTAAACTATACAAGGGGCAATATTAAGGACTTCACTTAACCACACCTTTAAATATTTGGCTAAGGTTTTATTTCTCCTTACTTTTCTTCACCTTTGCAATAAAAGGCCGAAATAAAGTACAGGAACATTTTGTTCCTTAATCATCAAACCATCTGGTTTCTTTCATAAACGCCAACCGTAAATTTTATTTTCGTAATCATAAGGAAAAACAAAATATGTTTGGCGCAAACTATGCGCGAGTACCCCGCTTGAGAAATCTCGGTGTCCTCTACTGGGGCGTTATTAATTTGTGGTAATAATTTTACGTTTTACTCGTATATCCTTAATATAATGTTGTACAAAGTGGTTGAGTATTTTTGAAATTCGACGCTTTAATGCGTACACTGTATCTTAGATAATTAAAGACCTTACCTGTTATGCCAAAGAGGAAATTTAGGTAATGTTCTTCCACCGCAGCGATATTGTATCCGCAGACCTGTCGTTTATATGGCGTGTATTAATTTTGTGTTATATTTTATGTAGTGCGAGAAAATTGTAACATATATCTCAGTTTAATTGTTTCTGAGTAGCCTTGCTTATGTTATAACGAAGTTACTTTGTAATATATTTGCTAGCTATTCGATAAAGTTATTGTTTATAAAAGATATTCTTTTTTTGGAAGTGACGGATATATTAAGTTAGTTGCTTTTTGGATTTCGTTGTCGAATATCATACCTTATTTATAAAACTCTAATAATTCGATCAGAGTAGTTGATCTGTGGATTTGTACGTCGTAGCTTGTCCAGTTTAAGATCGATCGTAATAAATTTTTTCAAATATCTCTAAATATGATATGTGAATTTAATTAAATAGAGAAAAAATGTTTGTTTGTAAATCTTATTTATTTAATAATGAATATTTTTGTATTTATTTATATTTCCGTAATTTTCATACTTTGGACTAAGTATTTATGTATATTTTTTTTATTATTTGTCTTAAACCTGTGTGAAATACACTAGACAATATATTTACACATTAAAAATTATAACAATGTCGAAAATAGGTTAATAGGAACTGTATGTACACTTATATTTCTGAATTTATATATATGCTCAGAAATGTTTGGCATTCTTCTAGCATAAATTTCAATTCACATCGTTCATGTGGGTCTCTTTTTAAAATATAATTAAACTATACAATTTAAGATTAAAATACACGTAAAGCCATCTACAGTGATCACATATTAATTGATGAATGTGATTTCTATAAACATTTTAAATTTGTAATCATTTTTCAATAGGCTTATTGCAATGAAATAAAGCTTTTTGAGTACGTTAGGTCTTAAAGAATCTGTCCGTTGAAACTCCATTGGACTTGTTAATTTTTTCTTATAATTCTTCCCTGTATTGACCAATCTATCTTCTTTTCAGATTTTTAATATTAATTAAACCAGTTTTGATACCTTAAAACCAAATTTTCCAAACTCTTACTGAAAACATTTCTTCCATACATATCACCGTTTTGTGTCTTCTAATTCCACGTATACATTTGCAGTAAAATATTACTATTATTCTTTTTACACAATAGATGGTAAAATAAAAATACTTTGAACGTAATACTAAATTACAAATGAAATCATGAAGTAAAACCATAAAAGTAATTATACAGGCAAAGGATTCTTTTATTGTGCATTATAAGTAAAAAAACATCCGACATAAAAATATTTAAAAAAAAACTGTTGATATGATTTGGGATTGGAAAGACAGGAAAGGACAAGGACACAAAGCAAAAGGTTTCAGGAGAGGCAGGACTTTTTCACTCGATGTTTGAAAATATTTAGAGACGTGATTTTCCTGATGTCAGGATACAGGTGATTCCAAATGTTTGCTGCTTGGATAGTGAAATATTTTTCGCAAGTGGTAGAGGTATGTTTAGGAACAACCAGGGTGAGTGAACTTTCAAATCGTAGCCCAAGACTGTGAGCTGACCAATTTTTAAATTTTCTACTAAGATAATTTGGGGTATGAGGATTTTTTAATATGTTAAAAAGAAGTCTCTTCAGCCATTTGAGAAGTGACCCGTATTCAGAAATATGATAAAATTTTCTGATGCCGAAGATATACCGGATGCATAAATTATGAAGACGTTAAAATTTGCACAAATATTCATCATTAAGATCAGGATAACGTCTCCATAATCAATTAATGGTAATAAATGTGTTTGACAAAGGTAGATTTTCGTTTTAGTCGGTAGAACATTTTAAAGATGTTTCAAAGAGTGTATCTTGTTGACAACCCGACGACTAATATCATTTACTTGAGGCGACCAACTAAGATTTTGATCGATCTGCAGGCCCAGTTTTTCAACAGTTGACGTGCATGGTGTTATTGTACTATTTAGCAATAATTTCGGTAAACTAAGTAGGTTTACTTTAGAAGTTAGTATTTGAGTACCAATGATGATAGCTTGTGACTTACTTGGTTTAACCAAAAGACCCATTTCATGAGCCCACTGACCAATTGAAGCTAGATCTCGATTAAAGGTGTCGATGGTTTTTGACAAGGAATGAAAGTTTGAGTGCGCATAGATTTGTAGATCATTACCATAGAGTTGATAATTGCTAGAAATATTTTTAATAACATCATCAATAAATACTTAGAAGAGGAAAGGAGACAGAACTGTCCACTCAGAATACGTATCTGATAACTTAACACATTGCCTGCGTCCATGAAGATATGAACTAAGCCACTCAATTGAATATTGGGATATATTAGGATATTTCAAGCGGGCAAGAAGAATATCGAAGTCAACAGTGTTGAACATACTGCTGAAATCAAGAAGCACAAGGACAGTGACTTGTTTATTATCCATAGAAAAGAGTATATCATCAGTAACCTTAACAAGGGCAGTTGAGGTACTGTGACCAGCTTTAAAGCCAGACTGAAGTGGATTTAGAGACTTATGATCATTGAAGAAAGTAACGAGTTGACCATGAATAATACGTCCAAAGACTTTAGATAGAAGGGGTAGGATAAATATGAGCCGAAAATCCTTGGGTTGCGTAGGTAATGAAATTTTAGGTACGGGCACAATATAGGTTTTTTTTTTATTCCAAATGGAAGACAACAGTCGTCAAAGAGGTAGTAAATATAGTAGCAATGACCGGAGCCACGATATCTATTATTGGTTTAAGAGCACGAATATTTAAGTCATCAATTACCATGGACTTCGATTTTATCGCAAGCAGCTTTAACTTTGGACTCACATCTACGTGCAATCATTCATTTTAATGTGAACATTTATGAGTTACGGTCTTAATGGATACAGTTTAAGCAAATATGTCTTAAGTTGACCTATTTTAATAATGTGTTAAATCAGTTTTGGAAATGTGAAAAGCGATGAAAGATTTGATTGACAAACTCAAGCAAGTACACGAGAGAGTAAATATAAACTAGATTGCCGCGATAGTCTACATCTTTTGAAAATGATGAAGTAAATTTAACATAATTATTTTAACGTAAAATTCTATTAAAAGAGATAGGAAAATCTTAGCTTTGAAACAAAATATTTCTCAATCGGTTCTTTGCTCTCTTAAATGAAACGTCAATTTCAAATAAACAAAAATTAATTAATACAGATAAAACATTTTTTTCCATTTTAAATCATTTTGTTTATCTAATTGACAAATGTCTGATTAAAGAAACATGCCACTCACCATTACAGATATCAATAATACTTTTAAATAAGTTCTTTTAAAAGCATAAGTCAAAAATGTTCAGTTTTTTATTATCTTTAAATAAGCTTATTTACATAACATGTATTTCTAGTGGTGTAAATTTTCTGATGCGTTTACATTTGTTTTTTCGTCCACATTTGATTCATAAACGCAACTAATATTATAATCAAGGAATAACAATTCCGGAGTAATAACCACGTGACCAATACTAACAAAATAAACCCATAATGGAGAAACAACTTGCTTTGATCCGTGAATTTGTGATTGTTCTACTATACAGAATTTCGTAATATTGATAAAAGTCAATAAATCTTCGACTGAATATCATGCGGGTCTCATGATCAATCAATCAAGACCGACGGAGGTAAGCCCACGACACTTCACGCGTCATGAAACATCAACCGCTCAGACCATGAGTGAGTCTGTGTGGAAAAGATAATGTGTAGCCTGTTACGTGATACCTGTTCCATTTTCCCAAATTGACAAACGTCAACATAGAGTTTATTTATACATAATAATGGATAGATTACTATAACAGTGATGAATGTACTCCCCGTCGTTTGGTGTTCATTCTGCTTACACTGTCGATTTAACTATAAAATATTTACTTTCACTGAGTTGAAAATAGCACTAGGACTCGTAACTAACAGGCTTTGTCATAAAACCTGCACTGCGTTTTCTGCTCGCACTGAACATATGTAATATATATTTCAGTAAAATATTTATGTTAACTTTGTTGAAAAAAGATTGAAGATTTCTGTCAAGGAAATCTACTGGTATTTGACAAAAATTTCTTAGTAGTTTTATTACAAAAAAAAATACTTGTAGCAGAATTAGTACTTGCTCTAATCAGAGTATGAGTGGAAATTGCAATGCAAGGGTTTTGTATATATTTATAAATTTTTAGGGAAACGTAATATTTCTATTTCATAATTTGCAAATATCAATATTATATATTTCCCTGTAACTGATTGCTGTCTTTTACAGGATTAAAAGTGTCATGAATTTTACAAAAAATATTAGATTTAAGGTAACTTTAACATAAACTTTAAATGAAACCCTATTAATAGCGTATTTTTCGTAATATTAATTGTAATAATTTTATAGAAGGGGTTAAGGATTCTATATAATTTTTTAATACATTTTCATCAATATCTTTTGAGCTATCTTTCCTGAAATTGTAAACACAGCACATTAAATCCTTCTTACTTTTTTATCTGATACCAAAAATAAAACTTAAAATGTAAAAAAAATTATTGATTCATTTGCTACTCCAAAATTTCAAGAAAATATTTTTACTTTTAAGCTACTAAAGTGCGTGCGATTTGATATCCATTTATTATTACACTAAAATTAAACTCAATATGTTAAACGTTTTCTTATAAATCTTCTAATTGATTCTTCACACTACGTAAAATATAGAAAAAGAAATATTTTTGATTACTTTGCTTTCCGTCAGTTTCTATATTAATTTTTTGGATATTTCTACATGCAGGTATAAACTATTTATATCTAAGCCAAATTCAAAATTTTTATATTAAGGGGTTAGATGGAAGAACACGGAGTGGTCTCATAACGGTCCCATTTTATTATCTCCTAACTTTAAGAACTATACTTTTAATACCTTTCGCGAATATGCCTGTAATTTTATTTTCGGGATATTAGAAAGTTATGATATAATAAATTATCAATAATAATGCTGTAAAAACTATTTTATCCATAAATATAAGTTAACAGTGTTAAGTGTTAACTTTGTGAAGGAATATCACAAAAATCATGTAAAAATAAATTTACTTTCAACAAAAATTAATGTAAGAAGAAGCAGTTAACATTTGTTTAACTGATTTCATATTACCTTTAAAGCAAAAATTGGTTTAGGCGTATAAAACTGAAATACAATCAGTTTGGGAAACTTTTCCTGTGACTAAATATCGCCGATAAAATGCAATAATATTTATTAAATTCGTTAAAAAAACAAATACAAATTGAACTAGCACTATGAGGATTCCGTTGATATTTAGACACTTACAAACACAAGGATACGTGGAAGTGTTACTTTAAGGGTACAGAACACTTCCGTTAATCTACTTACAAATAATTGTTTTTCGAAATGATTGCCTGCTATATTTTACCATGTAAACCTATAAATATATTGTCAAACATATGTTTTAAAGATAAAATAAATTTACATGTTTTTAATACAACCTTAATTCGCCGTAGTTTTCCCATAAATCAAGGTTTCCGTATCTTGTTTGAACTGGAATTACTTTAGTTATAGTAGACATTACTTTACTTATAGTAAGTCATCACTAAATAATTCTTTCTAGCATAATCAATTAATCTCTATATATAACAAAATTGTAACAGAGTGAATTCAGCACATCAAAATTATTTAAAAAGAAGTGATTGAGTATAGAATGATAATAGAAATAAAAAATGTTTGCCTACCTTTAATTTGAGTGGGTATCATGTAAATTAACTGGACGGACTTAAATAAAATTTTGTGTGGTAATAGTATATATCCAGGAGCAACATATAAAAGAAAACATTTTTTTCCTAATTATTCGCAGACAAAGTCGTTGTTACAATGAAGTAAGGGACACATATATACCGTGAATATCTCATTAAAAAATACTAACAGTAATTTAGTATGGATACAATAGATAGCCCATCAAGATTCCCATTTGAACTATGAATATCATTCCTACGCCGTTTACATACAGTCGCGTCAAATTCCAAAAACTAAAATGCTATCAATTGTACCTATACGTTTAGTTGCTTTAATTTTTTCTTTATTTTATACGCATATATATATATATATATATATATATATATATATATATATATATATATATATATATTCTAAGAATTAATCGTAATATATGAGGTAAAAAAGAAAATATACATTTTAAATAAAAGCTATTTTTGCAATTGATTTAAATAATTTTTATGGAATTTGTATGAACTTTCCACAGACCCAATTATACATTATAAGTTCATAGACTATTACTCGTAAACTAGTAGAGATGATCACTTTCCTTTTTATTTTTTAATATAACCTATAAACTGTGAACATATTTGACATGTTCAGAAATAACGATTTAGCTAATAGTAGGCATGTCCCCAACACGTATCTTTAACAAAAGCGACGACCCCGTATCGAAAACTGTATCATAATATTTTCCCATTATTTTAGATATTTAACGATATCGAATGTGTGCCTAAGGGTTTTGAATACGTTTTACCTTTCACCTTTATAGCACTAATAGTTTAGTCTGTGACATACCACAGACAGATTTAATAGTCTGCGACTGTGACATGCAGCAAAATTAAAAAGTTTTCTAATTGGCTACGTAATTTGAAAAAGTTACTCGTCATGTAAAAAATTTCAAAATTCTTTGATAAAATACATTCCTTACTATCTGACATCAATATACAAAACTTCTCTTTCTATATATTAACTTTACGCATTTAAAGCCATTTATTTGACATTAATTACGTTCGACCAATATTATGTATATAGTTTGACTTGAAATAGTTTGCTTGAAATTATGTATAAATGTGTGAAGAAAGGAACAACGAAAATACACTTTCTTCTTTTGCGCTCTCAATATTCACTTGCTTGTAATCAATATTTATTACGAAAACTTTGGCTGCATAACTAAAAGAACACAATTAAAATGACTATGGGTACTTAAATATAATTTTGTACTTTAATCCAATTTATGCGGAAATTCCAATATTCTTTTTTCTAAATTGCTGTAAATGTTGGAGACAAAATTATTAATTCATTTCATTGATATTTTTTTGTTATGTAAATATATATATATATATATATATATGTATATATATATATATATATATATATATATATATATATATGTACTAGTATATATCAATAAGATCAAGTATGTATATTCTGAATAGCTTTTTTATTATGATCGATACATTATTCCTGTCAACAGAATTAAATGGCTATGTTTAAATTAACAACAGATTGACAGATTCTTTATTTTACGTCCCAAACATTGGTCTAAACTTGGAAAATGCTTACACACAAATATATTTGACTCCTATTACAATTTTATATGAGTACTTGCGGATAAGTCTTAAAGAATAAAACGTAAAGCTATGTACCGTGATTTGTCACGTAGCCAGGATCCCCTGAAGAATTATAGTTTATTTGAAGAATTCTATAGTTATATTAGATTTTCGTGTGGGAAAACATTATAATAGCAAAAAATAAGAGTTTTAAAGATTAGTAGTTAAAAACGACAGTTCTATTTAGACACGGGAACCGTAAATATAGCATATTTAAAGCAATTTTAGAGTAAATAAAAGAAAAAGATACAATAAAATAAGCATAATGATTATTTCCCGTTTCTTTTCAAGAATATGCTGATATAATACACTTGTCATAAAATATCAGTGTTTGTGGTTCTACGAATTGATCGTACTTTTATTGCACAATATATCGCCTAACGACACTTGCTGTATTATTCATTTGTCAAATATACGTAGAGTTTTTTACATAGCCATGTCGATGCTAATTATTTGTAAGTTTCCGTTTTATGTATATTTGTGTTGCTTATATTATTTAGAAATATTTGAAGTTAAATTAGTAAGATGTCTTCCTTAATATTGCCTTGTTTAAAGCATATTATTTTATTTGAACCAGCTTAGAATATACTCATAAATATTATTAGTTGTTTCGCGAAATTCCATATAGAAGTAAGCTATTATTGTTTTAAGGTAAACTTGGTTCATTAAATTATCATCAATTACGTTCTTTATTTATATTTAACTATCAATCACTATCACGTATCTCATATCAGATTAATATTTATTTGCACACACCACAGATCTTTCTTACCATAAATAATCCTTCAATCCGTATAGGATTCTCTACAATGTTGCCTGTCCAAAAGTTTAAGAAAAAAATTCTTTTAGCCATTAGACGTAGTTCTACATATATAAACATACCCGTATTTTTATCGTGCTTTAAAATTTAAGCCCGTACAAGAATAGTAATATTCGCACACACGTTCTCCGCGCTCGTACTTAACGCTATTACATGGCGTCACGAGCAAGAAGCGGGTTACGTAAAACACGAGCCCGCGGAAGTTCTCAAAACAATTTCTGCTGGCGACCGTTTCCGGAAACGTACAGCACATAAATACAGCGGAAACGTACAGCACGTAAATATAGAATGCAGTATATATATGGTAAGTTCTGCTATTAAAGCGCAAAGAGACCAATTAAATGTATAACGGGGATGAAACTTTTGCCAAGTTTAATAAAATTTACTTATGAAAATGTTCATTATTTCACTATAGACCAACATTACTTTACTATGGTGTTTTCAGAATCGTTTCTTTTTGGAGAAATGTAGTATGAATACAAAAATTTACCTTTAGAATCTAAAAGTATTTTAGCCTAATATTATAAGCATTCTTATGAACTATTTGTTATTATGAAGCCGTTTCAAAAGAAAGAATATGTTTTATAAGATTGTGTGAAGAATATGTTTTGTAAGAGTGCACGTACGCACGCACGCACTCCATACTTAGCGATTATTACTTACCGATAATTATTTTTATCAGCAAATTTTTGTATAGTGCTATTTTCAAATTCTTAGGGAAGCTATAATACATAACTTCACAAAGTTTCAAACTGATATGAGAATTAGAAGTGTGTGAAAATATGCTTTCCATATCTGTTCATCCACGTATTTGTAAAGTAATAAATCGTTATTTATATTAGTCCAGAAAACTTATCGTAAACTTATATACTCTTTTAGAATTATCTCCGTTTGAATTCGATGTGGTAACTATCCATGACAAAAGATATCCAGAGAACTTAAAGTAAATTTGTAAACAATTTTATCATTATCTTTATTTAGTGTTGTAATTACCTACAACAAGCAAACTCCGAATCGGTCATAACGATATATAGTAATTTTGTTAATGTAAAATTTAACCAAAAATATTAAATGTTTATCCTGTAAGATGACAGTGCGTAAGAGAAAATAATTTACAGCATTTTACAATTCACAATAGCAAAAAAAATAACGTCCTACAAGAATAACTTGTTCATTTGTCCAGGTAATGGTTTAGGTAAGTAATTTGCTATATTCTGGAGATAAATCCATTTTGTTCACTCACATAAAACCTTAAAGGGAGACTGCTAAGTCTGGAAAGTATTAAGTCCAAAAACCATTTGTTTTTCCTAATATTCTAGTCTTTTTTAAATATACGTGTACATTTATACAAATATCCAACTCATTCATTATATAAATATACGTGTAATATTTTTCATCCCTCTTATTTTTTAAGATTATTCGGAAGAAATCTTACAAATTTATAAATGAGTATATCCGTATAAATCGAGAGAATCCCAAAATAATTAAAATTTATATACAATAACTATATTTTTAAACATACAACTGATTCCAGGAAAAGGCAAAAAATTGGAAATAATTTTTCTTTAATCATTGTAATATTTTCTGTAAATATAATTTCGCACCCTCATGAAGTTTATCGCGTTATTTTATTTTAACTCAATTGTATATTTTTTTAAGCTTGTCCACTCTAGTTAACCCATCTTAATAACTAAATAAAGAAAACAATTTTTTAATATATTTTTAACGATATATTCTATTCTTAACAAAATTAAAATATTCTTAACGAAGACTTATTACTTTTGTTATTTAAGGAACACTTGTTATTTATACTATATTTCATTCTAGGCATTCGGACATTTTATGTTATACTATATTTTAGGGCATAGGCAGATAATTTTGGTAATCTAATCTAATATAATTTACTGCATTACTTAAAAAGTATAAATAACTGTTGACCAATAATAATGGATACTAGTTAAGACAAAAGAAGTATAACCAGTGATTTAATTTTTTAAAGCACGATAAAGCCTGTGCTCATAGCCTAATTTTATTCTTTGATTTCATTCGATCAGTGAGGTTAAGTAATACATGCAATAGTCGGATTGGTGACCATTAATCAAACATCTTAATAATCTTATGACCTGCTTTAGCAGATGATCCAAGCGCTGTTATCGTCAGATATTAGTCCTTATAAGAAAATTCAGGCAACTAAGAATCCCGTTTCTTCTTAAATGTTATTAAGTGTCCAAACGCCTATGGAATCCTCACAGTCGTTCTACTTGTACTTGTTTTTAATAAATTTAATAAATAATATTGCATTATAGCGCTGATTTTTATCAAAGAAAGTTTTCTCAAATATTTTCTTTTTTGATGCTCAAGGGCTTTTTTAACCATGAATTTTGTTAAAAGTAAGTTTATTGCCATGTTAGAATGTTGTTTTCCATGATATTGACTGTCAAGTATTTTTTGCAGATTAAATAATTATGTAAGTTTGAATGTTTTGTTCGAAAATTATTTTATTTCAAAACGGATGATATAACACATTTTTAAACTAAATATTACAAACACGATGCGTAAATTATTTTTTGATTGTGTCCAATCGTTTTTACCCCTGTATACATACATGTATACTGGGTTGGCTAAAAGTGTAACAAATATGGAAACTAAAAGGTTAATTTAAATGAAAATGACCCTTCATCCTAAAGTAAACTAACCGCGGAAAAAGAAATTTTCTTTACGTGTTAAATTAACATAAATTAAAACCAATTTATTATATTCTTAAAAAATTCCTGCTCGTATAGAATTGCAAAAAAAATGAGGTCCTCAATATATAAAAAAGTATTTTCATTAAGCTCAAATAGACCGAAAAATTGAAAAGGTAAAGATGACTCAGGTCCACTGATAATTATTAAATACGTCACGGTCAATAACGTGCTTGGATCATGTGAATCGTTAATGGGATCCAAATTCAACAATAGCTAAAAAAAACTAAAAAAGCTAATCAAAACGCTTTATTTACTTAGGGCTAATTATCCCTTCTAACACATAAAAAGATTACGAAGCTTTGTTTGCCCAGACTTATGGAGCTTAAGTGATTTAATCGAGACGTGTTCCTAAGCTTCAAAATGTGTAAAATAAAATAACACAAAATATTTGCGTTCAACCTTTAGACTTTTTAGATATAAATTGAAACGAAAAAAACATTTATAATATTAATTGAAATGATTTTCTGTAATAAGCGCAATATATTTGAAGTGTGTCAGTAAAAAACGTTAATTTTTTTTTAATTTTTGCTGTTTATACCGTAATGGTAACATTTTCCAATTCACTCTTTTACTATTTCGTTGGTATCCTTCCATCTTAAAGTAGGATGGGTTTTTATTTGATTGTTGAGGATTTACGTGCGATTCAATAATAACACTACCTTACAGAGAGACCCAATAATTTATGGTGAATCAGAATCAGATATAAATGCAAAATCTACATGACATATAATTAAGCTTTTGTCAATGCCTTTCTAGCCCACAGACAATTTGGAGAGTGAGTAATAATTGAGCTAGAATTTCTACAAAAATATGTAGTACAATTATAATATGTTTACTAAATATATTCTTGTGATATTTAAGATTCGGTGACATCTTTCACTGCTACAACCCTACTTGTAGTTACATTAAGTGTTATAAAATTTGTCCCAATTATATTATTTACATATTTATTACCGAAGTATTATCCATAAATTTTAAGAAAAAATCTAGGAAAATTGGTGATAACATGCATAATGTCAAAATGTTATCAATCTATTAATCACAAATCAAAATTAAGACATAAAGGGCGTTAGGAGTATTGAGACAGATCACAAGGTATTAATTAAAATATTGAAATCTGATTCAAGACATAATTACCAGAGTGTGAATAACAGAAGATACTCACTAGACGTTGAATTAAATTTTGCGTTTTGCAAAACGAATTTATATCCATATAATAATTACATTTAAACATAAATATATCTGAAATGTTAGTATGTAATGTCAAAATTCTTAACTATTTGTTAGTGGCTCACGTAATTTCATGACACCTGAGAAAAAATAGAACTAGTTTTAAATATTCCATTTGTCTGTCTACCTGTTTTTCCAGGCTAAATTCTGAAAGGGCTGAAAATATTTTCAAAAAACTTGAAATACTTATTCAGACAATTTTCAATTTAATGAAAATTTTAAAAATATACAAGCCAGATAGAGTTAACACATGAGCCAATATAAAAATATCATATATTCATGGACTGTATGCTAGCTTTTATTTTGTCGATATATATCTTTAAAAATAAGGAGTCACACCCAGGTGCGAATGATCCATCGAATGAATTTCAAACTTCAATAACTCGGTATAGAATACAAATAATGGTTGTTTTGTTTTAAAGAAAAAGCATGACGATATTACAGCGATGTACAGACAGCAAAATTAACCCATGACAGATCTTTCACGCAAGGGAATACTTGTGACTTTTGTAGTCAAATATTTTGAATTTTTTCAAATATTGAAAATATTTTCAAATTCATATGTATCTTATCTCTCATATCTCCTATATTTATAAAATATAAATAACAAACAGATTTTCCTGCTTCCGATATATTGATTAAGTTTGTTCACCGTCTGTTGCGTTGTCACACTTAAGGGTGACGAAGGTCTACGTTAAGTGGAATTATATTTATTTCCTTCATTTGATGAATATCAACGGAATATTGCGAGTTAAACTATTCGTAAAGATTTACTAACAAAGTATATTGTGTTATAAAAAGACAACTTTTATCACGAAGCTTTTTTTACGAAGATAAATATAACCTTATTTTTTTTATTTTAAAGGAAATGAAAATTGACAAATGGTAACTGATGTATTATCCATCATTTGAATTGATGAAACGTCCATCATTATTCAATAATTGTTTAAGGAAACGCGCAGTTATTTTAAAGGAAAAGTCTATCCTGCATAGTATACTCGTATTGATGCTCAATAAAACTTTATTTTCAGTTATTGAATTCAGTTTGTTATTTATATTTTATGAATATAGGATAGTGATATGAGAGATAAGATAGCATATGACTTTGAAAATATTGTCAATATTTGAAATATTTGACTACAAAAGTCACATCTACACAAGTATTCCCTTGCGGGAAAGATTTATCATGGGTTAATTTTGCTGCCTATACATCGCTGTGATATTGTCATGCTTTTCCTTTAAAACAAAACAACCATTATTTGTATTCTATACAGAGTTATTGAAGTTTGAAATTCATTCGATGGATCATTCGCTCCTGGGCGTGACTCCTTATTTTCAAAGATATTTCTCGACAAAATAAAAGCTAGCATACTGTCCATGAACATATGATATTTTTTATTGGCTCGTGTATTAACTCTAACTGGTTTTGTATATTTTTAAAATTTTCATTATATTGAAAATTGTCTGAATAAATATTTCAAGTCTTTTGAAAATCTTGTCAGCCCCTTCAGAATTTAGCCTGGAAAAACAGGTAGACAGACATTATATACTAACATTTCAGATATATTTATGTGTAAATGTAATTATTATATGGATATAAATTCATTTTGCAAAACGCAACATTTAAACCAACGTCTAGTGAGTATCTTCTGTTATTCACACTCTGGTAATTATGTCTTGAATCAGATTTCAATATTTTAATTAATACCTTGTGATCTGTCTTAATACTCGTAACGCCCTTTATGTCTTAATTTTGATTTGTGAGTAATAAATTGATAACATATTGACATTATGCACGTCATCACCAATTTTCCTACATTTTTTTCTTAAAATTTATGGATAATACTTCAGAAATAAATATGTAAATAATATAATTGGGACAAATGTTATAACAGTTAATGTAACTACAAGTAGGGTTGTAGCAGTGAAAGATGTCACCGAATCTTAAATATTACAAGAATATATTTATTAAACATATCATAATTATACTACATATTTTTGTAGAAATTCTAGATCAATTATTACTCACTCTCCAAATTGTCTGTGGGCTAGAAAGGCATTGACAAAAGCTTAATTATATGTCATGTAAATTTTGCATTTATATCTGGTCATACGTTAGATTCACCATAAATTATTGGGTTTCTCTGTAAGGCATACAATACTAATATAATAAATTATAGCGTTCGTGTCATTATTGAATCGCACGTAAATCCTCAACAATCAAATAAAAACCCATCCTACTTTAAGATGGAAGGATACCAAAGAGATAGTAAAAGAGTGAATTGGAAAATTTTACCTTTACGGTATAAACAGCAAAAATTTAAAAAAAATTAACATTTTTTACTGACACACTTCAAATACATTGCGCTTATTACAGAAAATCATTTCAATTAATATTATAAATGTTTTTTTTGTTTCCATTTATATCTAAGAAGTCTAAAGGGGAAACGCTAATATTTCGTGTTATTTTATTTTACACATTTTGAAGCTTAGGAACACGTCTCGATTAAATCACTTAAGCTCCATAAGTCTGGGCAAACAAAGCTTCGTAATCTTTTTATGTGTTTGAAGGGATAATTAGCCTTAAGTAAATAAAGCGTTTTGATTAGCCTTTTGAGTTTTTTTTAGCTATTGTTGAATTTGGATCCCATTAACGATTCACATGATCCAAGCACGTTGTTGACTGTGACGTATTAAATAATTATCAGTGGACCTGAGTCATATTTCCCTTTTCAATTTTTCGGTCTATTTGAGCTTAATGAAAATACTTTTTCATATATTGTGGACCTCATTTTTTTTGCAATTCTATACGAGCAGGAAGTTTTTAAGTATATAATAAATTTGTTTTAATTTATGTAAATTTAACACGTAAAGAAAAGTTCTTTTTCCGCGGTTAGTTTACTTTCGGATGAAGGGTGTTTTTCATTTAAATTAACTTTTTAGTTTCCATATTTGTTACACTTTTAGCCAACCCAATATACATGTATGTATACAGGGGTAAACACAATTGGACACAATCAAAAAATAGTTTACGCATCGTGTTTGTAATATTTAGTTTAAAAATGTGTTACATCATCCGTTTTGAAATAAAATAATTTTCGAACAAAACATTCAAACTTACATAATCAAATATATATTTATAGTTACTGCACTTAAATCTTATCTCGTCGATTAAATTAATCAATCCCACTTACTTACTAATACACTCTGTTTCTTTATCCCATCACCGTTATCCTTAGAAAATCCTTGTTAATATAATCTTTTTAGAATACAAATGAGGAAAGCACAAATTTTAATAAAATAATGAATTTCCATGAATAAAATTGTTTTGTTTATTATTTAATCTGTATTTTTATCAAAACGATGGTAATCGATTTGCGAGTCTTTATTAAAATGCATTATTATTTGGTTAATTAACTTTTCGGTAAAAATTAATAAGTTTTTGGTTAAGATTTTTATGCACAAAATGTTAAGTATACAAATTTTCGTTGGCCGCGAAAATTTATCTGTGAGATGTAATTATGCAGTGTTTTAAACTGTCTTATTATTGATTAGAAACTTTACCTAAATAACACAACAAAATTTTATTTCGACCAAAAAATTACCATGCGTGTTCTTTTAGTATTTGCATCGATATTATCTGTATACTTATGAATACGAAGAACTTTGATGGATTCATTGTTTCCTTCGTCGCACTAAAAAATAATTTCAATATCATTGCGTCATTGTAATGACCACGAAGCACTGAAAGAAAGATTTTGTGATCTGTGGTGACAATAGTGTTTTCATAAGTAAATTTGAATTGAAAATAGGAATAAGTATCTTGACATTTTTAGAAATGAATAATGCATAAAATTTCGACGAACCCTCAAAAATTTACTAAGTTATAAAGACATAAAAACAATATTTAGATAAAGGCAGCAATAATAAATTGCGATACCTTTTTTAATAATGTCAATTGTATTCTACGAGAGTTAAAGAAAGAGGGAAATATTTCTGCAATATCTACAGTTAAATTTTAATTTCGCCGCTCCCTTATTTCTATATAATTTCTCAGCAATATTGTGATATAATTGTTATATAATTTTTATTCTGCTAATTTTGTTCTAGGAGAGTGAAAAGAAACTGGGAAATATTCCCACTCTGCCCCAACCATTTAGTTTAGGAGTACGCAGTTTGCTTATTATTAATATTTTTTTTAAATAATTTACCATTGTTTTTTATTAATCTATTTCTTAACATTTTATTAAAACCAACATATTTAGGGATTGACAACTACCCTATTTATTAAAGAAATTTGAAGACGTGCCTAAATCTAAAGGGTGATTGGGTACAAAAATTCAAAGAAAGCACGAAGGAATGGATCAAATAGGGATACTTTGACAAATGCTGAACGAAATAGATAAAATGTGAGTTGTACAGACACATTTATGAACAGCGTGTTATGTATGAAGTATTGTATAAACAGCACGTAGGCTATATATATGTGAACACATATTTTAAATTTATTTCGTAATCATTCTTATTTTCTGAAATGTTGAAAATTCTGTAAATTTGGAGAATGTTCCCATATTAAAAAAGTCAAATATTACGTATATTATATAATTACGTATGTATATAATATAAATATTACGCTACATAATCGGCGATTTTGGGGTATGTCGGTTCTTTCAAATAGTTTTCACCTCCATGAAATACTTTCGAAATATTGAGTCTGCGTCAAAATATTTATAGCTTTATATTATGTTATCGTAAAACTTAGTAAGCAGGTAGAATATAAATATCCAAAGAAGCGAGCAAGTCACAAAAAAATAATTTTTAGGCGTCAAAATTCTGCTTACAATTAATTTATAATTTAAATTTTTTTTCTCGAATTCTAAGGAAATTTATTAATATTTTATTATGTAAATTCTCCTATAAAGAATTTCTTCTTTACAAATGTCAATATTCTGAGTCGATGGAACTTTTGTAGGTTTTAATGAGTGTGTACCAGAATACTTGATATTTGATATTATCTTTTCACTTGATAAATTAGAATCTTTTACTTTTTACAGGACAATCACGTTGTGGACCTTAGTATTTGATATTAAATTAAACTTGATACATCCAGTTTTTCCGGAGAAAAAGAGTTTTGACAGAGAGAAGAACAACATAACAACCATGAAAAATGTAAGACATGTGGAAAGTGTACTGCACCTTAAATGTTAACTTTTGAAGAATTTATAGTCATGAAATTGACGGAAAAAACGAATAAACTGTTAGCTTTACAATTATTTAATGTTGGGATTAAAAGGTTTGAGGTTTCTACATCTAATGGTATCGTCTAGCGTAGATACCTTTTATTACAATGCTATATGGGTTATTTCCGTAAATAATGAAAATCCCTAGCAATGGTAAAAATCAGAAAATTAATATAAATAGTGCCTAGAGTAATACACTGAGGGTTAATATGGGTATATTAAATAACTTAATTTTCTTAATTAATTTTCCTTAATTGGGCTTAATTTTCCACAACATTCCATCAATATGGTTAGAAAAATTTAAGTGAGGTACAAAATAAAGATTCTTTATGATTCAATTTTAATGTAGTGAGTGGACGAGTCGACCATACTATGAATATCTGATATTTTACCAGTTGATAATTTTTTAATGGTTTTTTCTCCTTGGTTTGATCAATACCGAAATTATCATTCTAATTAATTCCAGATTATTAAAAAAGTTAAATAAAAGAAAGCTGGCCATTTGGGGTCTAAAAAGATGTTCTTTGAATTAATAATCTGATTTCCTTAGCCTGGGAGTGTTTACGTTCAAATTCCAAACTTATAATCCTATTAAATATATTCTTTTTCCTTAATAGCAAAGAACGTTAGACACAACAGAAAATAATGAGTTCTATTTATCTAAAAAAAATTCTAATAATTTCGTTAAAATATTTTTTTATTAATAGCCTATGATTAAACTTAATAAATAGGTATTGAAGTTATAAGGGTTAAAATGAGATTATACGTTTTTTACATGTTTCATTACACTTCCACCTTATAATGAATTATATAGCTTGCTGTTAAATGAGCTCCGTCAGAATTTTATTAATCCTGATACCAAAGAAAATAAAAACTTTGTAAACTCAATGGTACTATCAAATGCGTATAAGATATTTCGTTTCATCGCAATAAACCTACTAGAAAACGAGATATGGAAATTTTAATAATAAATAAGATTTGTTTAAAGCAAAATTATTTTAAAACAATTGAAGATGGCTTCGTGCGTATTAAAATGTTCTGCCTTACAGTTAAATAAATATAATTTTTCAAAGACCCGCAAGATCGAAGTCACATATACAGCCATTCTGAAATGAAGGAATTGGAATTGAAGCTAGGAGAATTCCAGACATATTTAAATATATAAATCAATTGAGAAATGTAACTGTACATATAACTTATATTAGGTTATTTAGGATATCGATGCCATTTTTAGGGTTTAATACCTCAAATGGAAAAAAATTAACCTTTATAAGATTACTCTGTTGTCCGTCTGTCTTTCAAGACCCTTTTTTTTGAGGAAAGCGTGTAGATATCAAATTGGAATCTCACCAAATATATATGTGTGCGTTCCCTGGGAGCTGTAAAAAAATCAAGTTCCTAAATCGACGCATTAAAAAAGAAAAGTAAAACGTTCTTTTATGCTCCAATTGATGACATTCGTAACTGGTTTATTAGTAGTTGTTTGACATCATTTTTTAAATATGCGCCTGTGAAAGATATAGCAGGCAATATGTAATTTTCCTCCCATTTATGTTGCATATTTTGATACTCCCAAATAAATCAAAACCCATATAATACTGCCCGTTGACCTAGAATCAACCTAGCTGCAAGAAGTAAGGTCTCACAGTAGAAGTAAAATATTAAATTTGAAAACCGCTAATTTATATATATATATATATATATATATATATATATATATATATATATATATATATGTCGTATAAACAAATATTTTTCCTAAATATGCGCCTGTGAAAGATATGTATGGAATATTATGTACCAATAAATGTTTCTAAATAACAAAATATATACGGAACCTTCGTAGTGCGAGTTCCACTCGTAGTTGACAGGTTTTTACAATGTAAATATACTGTCTAGTATATTTTGCATAGACTTAAATAACTAAAAAAATTACAGAAATCCTTAGTCGAACTGCGTGAAGGTAATTATTTATTAATAAACGGAAAGAGTTACGAAGCTATGACGTACAAATTTCTAGACAGATCGGTTTGTTCATATGGCCACGAGACCCACAAACCAAGCAATCTAATATTTTTGCTTACTTCGAAAATAAAAGTATGTATTTTGATTACAATATACTGATTTCATTATAATATAAGCAAAGCTACTTAGAAATAATTAAACTGAGATATCAGTCACAAATTTCTCGCACCACATAAAATGTAACACACTATTAAAATTCACGCCACATAAATGTAAGATTTGCGTGTGCAGTATCGCTTCCATGGAAGTACATTACACACATTGCGTATCAGACATACAGGAAAGACGTTTATTCATCTAATATACAGTGTACGCATTGAGCCACCGAATCTCAGTAATACTCCACCGCGTTATTTAACAACGTCCTGAATGGAGCTTTACGAGAAAAATGTAGAATTATTACCACAAATTAATAACGCCCCAGTAGACGGCACTGAGATTTCTCAAGAGAGATACTCGCGCAAAGCTGCTACAAAAGTATTTTGTTTTTCTTTATGATTACGAAAACAAAATTTACGGTTGGCGCTTATGAAAGAGTCAGATGGTTCGATGATTATATAATGTAATGTGGCTGCCCTTTGTTGCGGCCTGTTACTGCCGAGGCGAAATGAGGTAAGGAGGAATAAAACTGCGGACAAATATTTAATAGCGTAGTTAAGTACGATCATCAGTGTAATTAATTAGGACACAAATACCGGGCTATATTTGTTTCCTAAAGTTTTCTCTACTTTGCTTCAAGATTATGAGATATTATCATTGTAAGCCAGTATCTTCAAAGCGTATATCATCAAGATTTTGTAACGTGATATGTTACAATCACTGTTTACAAAGTATACAATATAATTCTAGGAAACCTAACATTAGTGTAGTAACTTTCATTTTTATTTTAAAGGAGAAAAAACCCTAGAAAATAATTATTTCATTTAACGCTGCCAGTTTATAAATTGATTTCACACACGGTGTCCGAGAATAGATGTTGGAAAAAGAAAGACGCTGTTGGTTATTTATATCCATAAAAGAATAAATTGTCGTTGGGAAAAAAATATTACGCCCAATTATTTTTAACACACCTAATACTTGCCCGGGTGTGGTGTTCACCCGCAGTGGTGATGTGATGGCGGGTTATTCCCCCGAACGATACTGAACAATGTGCGCAAGTATAGTATGTATGAAACAATGACAAATAAATGTGAATATTATTCTCAATTTTCTGAAGAAATAAGTCATCTTTTAAATTTTATTTTTAAGACAGTATTTTTCAGTAAAGGAATAAAGTCTTTTCTTGTCCCACATATATTACCGGACACCGTGTATAATAACGACAATAACTACAGCAATAACTACATATAATATTTATCCATTCACAGGTTAGATGGTGCCCTAAAGCTAGCCATCGTCACTAAACAACCTGTTAGCTTTTTTAGTACTTTTGTTCTCATAGGTGGATCATTTAATAAATGATGACTTTAGTAGTGGTACACAGCTCGGTTCTCTTCTTTTTTAGTTACTAAAGACGACAGTGTATTTACGAACGACAAAGCCATCGTAAGGTTTAATCTTCATGTGTCAATTATGTACTGCGTTCATTGAGTGAATTCTATTTTAATCACAAAATATGATTCACAATTAAATGAAACCACGTGATGTAGTATTATTTCTACTATCTTTAATTTCTTTACCACGACCTAGGTTTCGTTGTATTACAACATCTTCAGGTGGGATATTAGCAAAGATTAACTCTTAGGAACAACCAACAGCATTTATATGTTTCAAACACAATAGCGGAAGACTACTTTGTGCGGATTTTTCCATTGTTTATGTTAGTGAGTTTATTGCAGGGGCGCAGACTAGGTTTTATTATATTACAGAGAGTTATACAATATACCAGTATTCTAGTTGGGGTAATAAATTCAATTGTTGTTATTATGTGAAGTTATACTATGCAAATTTTAGAGTGTATGTAATAAAATTAAATGGAAGTTATTGTCGGTAATATATTGCAAAGGCAAGGGTATTTGAAAGTAAGGCCAAGGTAATATACTAATTCTACATATCTTATTATCGGTAATATATTTATACAAAAGCAAGGGTATTTGAAAGTAAGGACAAGGTAATACACTAATTCTACATATCTCCGGTTTTGTGTATTCATATATTTATTTATTTATTTCTTTTAATTTTTTTGTTTTCATTATATATACTTATATTTATATGTGTATTAATGCTGAAACAATTTCCAGGGTACTGTAGTATCAATGTTTTATATTTATATTATATCTAGAAGATATTAAGAATGGGTGATGATATTATATTTAGTTGTTCATTTAATATATTGACCTTGATATCTTTTTTATGTCTGTTTATTTCTAATGTTTCTAGGATATTAAGTTTATTGCCTTTTGTATTTATTTGTAATATATAGGGGGCATTATCAGTATGGGGGTGATGGTTATTTTCAATGAGATGTTTAGCAAAGTGAGATGTGTCTGGTTTATTATTACGCCAGCTGGCGATGTGTTCTTTATATCTTGTATTAAAATCTCTTCCTGTTTGACCTATGTATACACTATTACAATCGTTACATTTAAGTTTATAGATACCACTCTTTTTTTGTTTATCTATTTTTTCTTTATTATTAATAAGGGTTTTACATAAGTTATTTAAGGTACTATACGTGCATGTTATATTATTTATATTTGTATTATTAGTTAAGAGTTTTCCTAATTTGAGTGATACATTACCTATGTATGGGATAGATTTATAGTAAATATTATTCTTATTTGATGCGACCGGGTATATTTCTTGTATTAGTATTTTTCTTAATTTATTATGGTACAGTTTTGTGACAATTGATGGGTCATAATTATTATTTGTTGCGATTTGTCTTATAGTTTTTATTTCTTTACGTAGGTTAGGTTTTTCAAGAGGGATGGTTAAAGCTCTGTGAATCATGGAATGAAAGGCTGCTAACTTATGGGACCAAGGGTGTTGAGACGTAATTAATGGTCAATCTCCATCAATTGTCAATACCCATCAATTGTCACAAAACTGTACCATAATAAATTAAGAAAAATACTAATACAAGAAATATACCCGGTCGCATCAAATAAGAATAATATTTACTATAAATCTATCCCATACATAGGTAATGTATCACTCAAATTAGGAAAACTCTAAACTAATAATAAAAATATAAATAATATAACATGCACGTATAGTACCTTAAATAACTTGGGTAAAACCCTTATTAATAATAAAGAAAAAATAGATAAACAAAAAAAGAGTGGTATCTATAAACCTAAATGTAACGATTGTAATAGTGTATACATAGGTCAAACAGGAAGAGATTTTAATACAAGATATAAAGAACACATCGCCAGCTGGCGTAATAATAAACCAGACACATCTCACTTTGCTAAACATTTCATTGAAAATAACCATCACCCCCATACTGATAATGCCCCCTATATATTACAAATAAATACAAAAGGCAATAAACTTAATATCCTAGAAACATTAGAAATAAACAGACATAAAAAAGATATCAAGGTCAATATATTAAATGAACAACTAAATATAATATCGTCACCCATTCTTAATATCTTCTAGATATAATATAAATATAAAACATTGATACTACAGTACCCTGGAAATTGTTTCAGCATTAATACACATATAAATATAAGTATATATAATGAAAACAAAAAAATTAAAAGAAATAAATAAATAAATATATGAATACACAAAACCGGAGATATGTAGAATTAGTGTATTACCTTGTCCTTACTTTCAAATACCCTTGCTTTTGTATAAATATATTACCGATAATAAGATATGTAGAATTAGTATATTACCTTGGTCTTACTTTCAAATACCCTTGCCTTTGCAATATATTACCGACAATAACTTCCATTTAATTTTATTACATACACCCTAAAATTTGCATTGTATAACTTCACATAATAACAACAATTGAATTTATTACCCCAACTAGAATACTGGTATATTGTATAACTCTCTGTAATATAATAAAACCTAGTCTGCGCCCCTGCAATAAACTCACTAACATAAACAATGGAAAAATCCGCACAAAGTAGTCTTCCGCTATTGTGTTTGAAACATATAAATGCTGTTGGTTGTTCCTAAGAGTTAATCTTTGCTAATATCCCACCTGAAGATGTTGTAATACAACGAAACCTAGGTCGTGGTAAAGAAATTAAAGATAGTAGAAATAATACTACATCACGTAGTTTCATTTAATTGTGAATAATGAATTTCTACAAAATTAACGCCAAATATATTCAATACAAAATATGATGTTATTTCAAACAGTAATCTCGCACATTACATATATATATATATATATATATATATATATATATATATATATATATATATATATATATATATCTAATTAATTTATTCCCATGAGGAATTCGTATTTAAAATTTAATTACGACAAATTTCGAATTAATTTGTTGGTAAATAAATTTCATGACATGTAAAAGTAGATATATGAATCAACTAATTCTTATGTAGTTTTAAAAACCAAATAAAACGTATGTTTATTTAAAGGAATTAGAACTTTGAACGCCCATATTGAACGGATTAATTGAAAACGTAATTTTTTTCTGAAACTCCATACTCATGTTCTACATACAATTAAGACAACTTGTAATTAGTATATATTGTGTGTATGAATACAATTTTTGTTGCTACAGAAGACATAACTGACCCACTACGTCGAAGAATCTCATAAATTACACTCAAAATTCTTCCAACAAATACAACAATGTCCTTACTGGAGTTTACCAAGATAAGCGACTTATGGCCGCAAATTTTAAAGGCACTGGCAGCATCGAGATTTTTGAGAAAAACGTTAACGGAAAGCCGTGCCAAAATTAATTCCTTTTTCTTCCATACAATTACGAAATCGAATTAGAATTTAGCTCGTCTTACACGTAGACACGGTTTTAGGTATGGAAAATAATTTTGCGTTTTAAAATTGAAGGTAATAGCCTAATCAAAGCGTCACTTTCTGTTAGAGATAGCGTTTCTGTTCTTGGATTTAGATTATTTTTCCAGGACTTGTAAACGTATTTTTAGTTTAATTGTTCTTATTTGATATAACATAAATATCGTACTTACTCCTAATATTGCGTTACTTAAGTAGTTCATTTCTTAAGACAATTAATGGCGCATTTCTGTATTCGATCGCTCCCCTTCTTATAAATCCTGCTTTAAAGACACTTACACTTAGGCAATACAGTCTATTGAAAGTGATTAGATTAACCGCCAAAATTATTTAGAATGAATGTAAGAGATAAATAAACCAATAATGAATCCGTGCATCAGGAAAAATTATTAACTCTATAAATTATTGTAATTAATGTAATAAAAAAAATTAAGACATTTCCAACAATTTTTCTATTTAGATTGAACGACATATTAAAGAAATATAGAAAAAAATTAATAAATTGTTGAATGCCTGCCAAGGTAAACGTGTTTTATCAATTTAATTAATTTACATACTGACAAAATAATAGGATATCAATCGTTTAATGGATGGCCATAAAACAAGCAGTTGATATCAATACATCTTGGGAATATTTTTCAAATTACGTTTTTCCTTCCAGAGTCGTCAAATGTTTCCCACGCTACAGAATAATAAACGTAAAAATATAAAATGTATTAGAAAATGAAAACAAAAAAATAGCAAAAATCAGTGAATTCTTTACGAAGTTAACATTCTAGTAACATTGCTGATTTATAAAAATGTGGAGAATATAAAAATTTGATCTGGAAAATTATATTGTGTTTAGAAATTTTGCAGAAAATTATATAATTACTATATCATATAAAGGAAAAAGAGAATAAATTGTAGCCAGAATATTTAACAAAGCAACAATAAGTGACTCGAAAAAAAGAGTAAAAACACTTTTTTATGGACAATTTGACAAATTCCTAACCCCCATTGTCATATTCATAAAAAATTACTTTCATTATGCCTGCAATTCAAGAATTTCAGGCATAATGAAAGTAATTTTTTTACTTTTCATGATTTTTTGGCATACTTTAATTATAATTATGATATTTAAATCAAGGACATGATATTTAAATTATGGTATCTTTTATACAAAGTAAGCTGTATACACAAAAATGAAGTTTTGGTATAAATATTAAGTAACAGGTTTAGGGTAACTTCGATTTGTTGAAGGTATGGCGTAGACGACCGACAGTAATCGGTTCATTAATAATCAAGGAAAACCATATTTAATATTTTGAAGGACGGATCCCATAAAAATTGATTATAAGAAAAATCTAAGCCGCTTTGGTTTATTCTTGCTAATCTGAGCATTATGAGTTATAACGGCTTAATGAAGAAAATTACAGAAGATTTAGCTCAGGTGCGCTAACGAAAATGGAAGATACTTAGTCGGCAACGTATGCATCTTGATTTTAAGGCGGCTGAAAGTAGGCTACTGTCGAAGTCGACCTTTTTCCATATGAAAATTGGGAGTTGTCAACCGCGACTCACCACCTAAAAAGTATTTTATATTTTACTGTAAAACTAAAACCAAAATAAAACGCAACAAGTTTAGAGAGCAAGTCCATATGAAGATGAATTGTTCCCATATTGAATGCAATGAATTTTGATAGCAATTGGCCCATATGTCGTTCGTTTTTGCAATACGTGCCACCCCTCGCGCGCCTGAAATATTAAGCCCCAATAGCCGACGCTCAACTGATGTGATGTTTATAGACCAAAGGTTTTATGGTAGGATTAATAATTATCATATTGTATATACGGTGCTCGCAAGCAGAATTTATCAGCGCGCATGCATTTATCACGTAAGTATAATAATTTTGAGGGAACTCGCAGTTTCTAAAACATCTGTTAACGTGTTCGTGGACTTTGTATCATAATATTTTGTTTAAGTCAACGGATTACGGAGATGTGTGTACGATGCCGAGAAGTGAGGGAATTAAGTTAATTAGAGGTGACTCATCGGCTTAAAAGTTTAAACCAGGACAAGTAACTTTGATTAGTTTGAGTATTGTAAACCTGTTTGATGAATTCATCGATCTGTAATCTAGAGTGAGTAACGGAAGCGTCGTGCTTGAAAGCAAGTATTGTACCAAGAGTGCAAACAAATTCACCTTTCCACATAGTGCACCACAATAACTCTTCACATAATGAATCACGTTAGCCTTATTTATGACACAGGCAATTGTCACGTGTTCTTGCAGCCTGGATGTAAAATTTTATATTAAATAAGCAGTTATTACTTTTATATATACAAATGGTTAATGATTGTGCTATCAACTTGATAAAAAGAATGCCCCATCAGTTATTTTTTTTTTTAATAAAACTATAGAAAGGACTATTTAAATGTATATGAAACAATGCGTCATGTATCAATACGTAGATTCTAGATACAAAAATTATGATAAAAAACTAATTATAGGAAGGATGTGGCTGGCCACAAAAAGTATAAGCTTAATTATCAATGTATAACTGTGGTTGACTAAATATAAAAAAGAGAAGTTTTCATTAACAGGATATTTAATATCTTATTACCTTGTTTGAGTGTGGCACAAATTAACTTTGATATTCAGAGTCATAGGATATCTAAAAACAATAACTTAGATTTAAAAAGGTTATCTATAATATTTCGGGTGTGCAGTAGGTGAATGTTCATGTATGGAAACCAATGTTGATTTATATATTTGTATAAGTACGCCAGTCTCTAGTCTACTAAATTGAATTTAACGAAAATTTAAAAGGTATTCAATGATTCTCCTAGACTATTATAGGCTTGCTCTACGGTATATTAAGATAGACGGCAGTGCACGAGGGGTATTCAGGTGTATAATTCAGTAAATAGGTATAATTAACAAATTCTTATAAGAAATTATTTATTTATTTTATTTTCAGCATGTTTAGATATTTTACTGAACTTTTCGTTTCCATAAACAAGAAATTAAAAATAAAGTTATATAAAAGACTGCAATAATGTGTCGGTAAGATTTTTCATTACAATATAACAATTAATGATATAATTATGTTATAAAAGAAAACTAAATAAAGGTTATTTAACTAATAATCTAGGTATCAATATCAATAATATGTATTAAAAAAACCTAATGAAAATTAAATTATAAGTCATTTACAAATCAAAATGTTTAGAAAAACAGTATAGGGTAGGAAAAAAGGAAAAGGGTACTGATAAAGAATAAAAAAAGCTTGAAATATCTTTTCAGACTTCTTTTGAAGACATAAATTGATGATGCATGTCAAATATTTGGATCAAGTTTGTTAAAACTCTGGAACAAGCCTGTACAGTGAAGAAGTACTCGTAGAAGGTAAAGGTATATTTAAAAATGAGACGATAAGTTGATGAGAACGATGAGTTGATTGAATCTACAATCGAATAAAATGATTCTCATTGGTTGTTATGCCTAAACGTACCTAGTAAAGGGTAGTAAGAAACATAACAAATGTTTACATTATCAATACTTAAGAATATTTTACCGTGTGCACTCTAGAAATAACAAGTTATACAAGAAAACAATGTGGAAATGTATAGCTCCCTTTGAAAGCTTTTGAAACCTTATTGCAAAATTTATACGTTTATTAATCATATTGAAAGGGAAATGGAAAGAATAACAAAACATTTTACGGGTCAGCTGCGATGCGCCACTGGAGTTTTATTATGATTGTCTTAGAATGTACAAAGTAGATAAAACTGTGTATGAATATAAATATCAATATCATCTATAAATATATCTCTTATTTTTATTTAGTGACTGCTCGGGTGGAAGTAGAGAAGAGCAGCGCGGTTAAAATAATTCAAACTGCGGGCCGGCGCGTATGGCCGGTACGTAATATATAATGTGCAATATCAAGCAAACCAATGTATTGTGAAATATTTTCCAATTGTTATTGATTTATTTCATATCCAATTTCACACCATGTGCATCTGTATACAAACTGCATTATAACTATAATATATGGATAGACGGCAATATGTTATAGAATTATATTTATAATTTCATACTTGCAAAAAAGTGCACCACTAACAAAAGAATTATGTTCTTCAAAATAAATTTCTTTCGAACTCGTGAAATTATTATCTGAAATGAAAGTTTTACATTGTGAATGCAATATTAACCGATTTATTTACCTGCATATCCATTGTAAATTCCGAATAGAAACTATAAAAAGTATAAATAGTAAATACAAATTTTCAAACCTAATTTAATATTATTTGAGTAAAATAACAAAATAAATAATAAATTAAAAATAACAAATTAAATGAGGGGTCAGGTATAAAATATGTATGATATATATGGTTACAACATATTAAAATATTACTATATTGTAACCTAAATTAGTAAGCGAATTAGTCAATTTATTCGTGACTAATACAAATTTGTTATTCTATATTACTAAAAAAATATTGCGCCGTTTTAGAGAACTGTCAAGAATAAACCGACGCGCTATAATAATAGCTTGTTCTGCTGCTACATTTTAGCAGCTGTAACAAAACAATTTTTTATGAAAACCGCTACCGAAAACTACATGGTTTTCCTACTAATGAGGGAAACTTTCTTAAAAATATAATTTTCAAGTTAATAATAAATACAATAAAAATGTTCAACTGAATCTGCCTTTCTTCCTTTTATTAAAGCATTTTCGTACTTTTATTAAAGTCTTTTTGATTCCAATTTAAGGTCCGGTAACTTCCATATAGATTATATTTTTAATCTAATTTAGACAGATTTTGCGTAAAACATGCAATATTTTTCAGATTATTTACAACAGAACAAAATGTCAAATGGTGACCTTTAGAAAAAGCGAATGTCGTGCCACCAGTTTTGAACTTTGTTTTTCCATCCCCGCTGATGAAGCAAGTAAGTTTTTTTGAGTTTTCGAGTACAAGTTAAGATTGTTATGAATAATATACATTTAAGGTGTCTTATCATATTCTATAAGTACACTGTTTCAACCTTAACGCAAGGGTTAAGCATCCTGCAGTGCGTGAACACTGAGCACCGCGTGGTATCATAAAAGCGGACGCAGGTCACTTTACTCAGCTTTAAATATTGAGCAGTATAAGTAGAATACTAAGAAAAAATAAGTATACTGGTAATTTAGTATTTTCTTATATTTTTTATTCCCGGAGGAATAGTTTAAACCGATGAAATGGATAATGTTAATAATATTCAGAAAATATTTGATAATAACTACAACAATATTACAAAAATCATTATTTGAGTAAATATTTTCATTCCTGTAATATATTTTTCATAAGTTTAACTGGGTATTTATTTCATTTACTAACCCCACCTAATAAAACGTGTTCAGTAGCCACTCTGCTAATATTTATTTCGAACAATATATTTAAAAGTGTCTATAAAACATTCTGAATTACCACCCGCCAATCCACGCGTCATTATTAAAATGCATATCCTAAAAAGAATTACAATTTATAAAATATTGTATTCTTTTAAAAATTATGAATTTAGTTATAGTGAGGTAACGTCAATTGAATGTTATTCTTTAGTCTTACTTTTCATGTTGACATTATGCCTAAGGTAGGCAAAGTTCGCTACAAAATCGTTATCGTAAATTACTTACCAGTGAATAAAATATTTTCCATCCTGTGAAAGTAAAAATATTTTACATTTTAGCGGAATATTATCAGTAATACAAAAATATTGTTAATATTTAAGCAATATTAAAGCATAATCAATCTGTATGCCAAACCTTTCCATGAAATATGTTCCTTCATTTTGTTACAACTTTATCTAATAGAACATATTACCAACGTTTCTGTCTTTTTATGAATACCTGTGCTTACTAATATTTACTTGATATGATTTCGTTTCATAGGTCATAATTATACTTGATCCGAATAAATTCTGTCCAGTGTTTTAGTTTTCCCCCTTTTTCCTTTTATCTCGCTATTTTTCTCAAAGTATTTACTAGTTGATTTTTCTGCAATAGAAAATGATAAACAGATACATAGTTGTTTTTTTTTTATTTAACAGAATATATTGGATGGTAGTTTATATTTTAATTGTAATAAATATGTTTGATTATTTTCTTAGGTTGGCTACAAATGAAGGAAGTTTGAGAATGTAGTAACATGTAAAAGAATTTGCTTACTGTTTTATGAAATATGCGGACTTTTCTTTAAGTTAATTGCAAGACAATGAATAAATATTAGTTTAAGATGGTTGTAAATATTCCAGCTTTAAATCGAATTCATAATTGAAAATCGACATAAAGTATGTCGATTGACTTAATCAGGGAAAAGAGAGCATTTGGACAAACCAAGACCAGAAAACGTTTTGGACAAAATTTGCAACGTTAATTGAATATTGTCTGGAGGCACAACGTTATTATATTGTACTGCCAACAGTTTTCTTGGGGTACAATTCAAAATATAAAACAATATTTTTTATAAAAAAAATCGCGGCAAATAATAATTATGACCCATCAATTGTCACAAAACTGTACCATAATAAATTAAGAAAAATACTAATACAAGAAATATACCCGGTCGTACCAAATAATAATAATATTTACTAAAAATATATCCCATACATATGTAGTGTATCACTCAAATTAGGAAAACTCTTAATTAATAATAAAAATATAAATATTAAAACATGTGCTTATAGTACTTTATATAACTTGGGTAAAACCCTTATTAATAATATAGAAAAAATAGATAAACATAAAAAGAGTGGTGTCTATAAACCGAAATGTAACGACTGTAATAGTGTATACATAGGTCAAACAGGAAGAGATTTTAATACAATATATAAAGAACACATTGCCAGCTGGCGAAAAATAAAACAGACACATCTCACTTTACTAAACATCACATTGAAAATAACCATCACCCCCATACTTTTATATATATATATATATATATATATATATATATATATATTTACAAAAAGGAATAAACTTAATATCCTAGAAACATTACAAATAAACCAACATAAAAAAGACACCAAGGTTAATATATTAAATGAACAACTAAATATAATATTATCACCCATACTTAATATCTTCTAGACATAATATAATTAGACAACATTGATACATATTACCAACGTTTCTGTATTTTTATGAATACCTGTGCTCACTAATATTTTATAAAATTTAACAGTACTCTTCAAATCCTTTCAGTCCAAATACACATATAAATATAACTATATATAAATAAAAAATAAAAAATAAAAAAATGAAAAGAAATATATAAATAAATATATGAATAAATAAAACGGGATATATGTAGAATTAGTGTATTATCTGGTCCTTACTTTCAGATACCCTTGCTTTTGTATAAATATATTACCGATAATAACTTCCATTTAATTTTATTACATACACCCAAAATATTTGTATTGTATAATCTCACATAATAACAACAATTGAATTTATTACCCTCACTAAAATACTGGTATATCGTATAACTCTCGGAAATATAATAAAATCTATACTCTCGGAAATATATAAAATTTATTGTAGGGGCGCCCCTACAATAAACTCACTAACATAAGCAGTGGAAAAAACCCGCACAAACCCGGCTTCCGCTATTGTATTTGAAACATATAAATGCTGTTGGTTGTTCCTAAGAGTTAATCTTTACTAATATCCCACCTGAAGATGTTGTAATATAACGAAACCTAGGTTGTGGTAAAGAAATTAAAGAAAGTAGAAATAATACTACATCACGTAGTTTCATTTAATTCCAAATATCTTCTTAAATTATTATTATGTAGAAAATTGTTTTGTTATTTTCAACGTCTTGTTAATTTAATTACAACTAAATATTCTTCCTGATTTTTAGTAGACAGAAACGGAAACAATTCCAGGACTAAAATATATACTTCCTGTCCTATAACATGTTCAGACTTTTTGTATGAACCTAAAATTTTATTAAAAAAATTGGTTTGAATTACAATTAGGCATCTTATGATTATGTATAGAATTCATAGGATCGTAAATTTAAAACATTAACATGGCCTGAATAAAATTGATTGAAAATAGAAATGCAAAGTAAATACATTTTGTATATAGATGTCGTAAAAACATCCTTGTTTGTGGAGAAAATTTAAAATTCCTATAATTTTTTAACTCAAAACTAAACTTTCTCAACATCTCTTATCTTTATTGGATTTAAAACAAAGAATTCAGCCGCGGAAATATCTGACATCCTGATCTGGATATCCAGCTAAATACAGATTTTCGTGAAATAAATACAGGGTACATATATTAATTTATTGTTATGGTAAGAATATGCTCCTAGGTTTTTTTTTTAATTTAAGTCTAAAATAACGCTTTGTGATTTAAATAGGCTTTGTGATTTACAAATAAGATTTGCCCAGTAACAATAAATCTGTCTGATGTATGTGTAATTCAATGTTTTCGTTAAAGTTTTAAACAAGTACTTGTATCCGTAAATGTATTTACAGCGAAGCATATTAATATAGCTGATGACATAAAAAATCACCTTTAGTTACCTTTAGTTACACCTCAAGTTATTAAAAAATCCAATTTTCATTGGCACCTCGATTTGAGAAAAAAATTGCAAAAAAGGAAAATACAAAATAGAAAGAAGTACCATCTAATTCGACTTTTACAGAAATTTAATTAGTTATTTCTTCTCTTTATAAAGAACTAAAATTGTATAGCGTACTTTCCCACATTATATGGAAAAACAATGACTATTATTTAATTATAAAGCACATCCAACTACATCCGACCGCATATATCAGAAACTATGAAATATATACTGTGCTCAAAGGATAGCGAGAAGTTGAAAATTTAAGTCCAGGATTTTACCAAGTCTTTATCAATATCACCATCGCAAACCAAGTCCAAACTACAAACCAAATTACACTTCAATTTTAAAATGAAAAACTGAAAATTTAAAGATAATATAAAGCAGACGAGATGCGATGTATATGAAGAAAACTTAATAGAATTATTATATAAATTTACAGTTCAGAAATATTATCCAAGAAAGAAAATAAGAATGTTTCTACATTCGTGATACCACAAACAAAGATGCAGCTAAACACATTTGTTTTTAATTACACATGAAATTTTATATTCTGACAAGGTATGCTTCTTTAGTTCAGTGACTGAAAAATGATCCATTATTTATGGGACGGCATATAAATAATGTTAATGTGTATATTTAGGAGTTATGGTGTGTACTTAGGTATACTGAATATTAAAATAGAGCTCAACAATTTAAATTTGACATGAAGAGGAAATTAAAATTCACATTCAGCCATTGAATGAAGATAAAACAATGAAACGTGAAAAACAATTCTGCATGATTAATTCTGCCAGCTCATGGTAACATTTCTATATCGAAAGTTATGTTTTTCAGTAAGTATAACAGTAAAAAATGGAAACTGATAAACGCGTTTTGAAATATTTGAACTTGGTGATTTTAAACATTTTTAATTCTCTACTGGAGTAATCATTCCATTTTTTAAAAGACCCTTATCTAATCTCCTGGTTGCAACATATCACCAGTTAAATATTTAATTTTCTTATTTTGTTTTGCTTTGAATATATCACGGTCCAAGATCAGTTAAATAACTAAAAAATATGTAATTATCCGTAAGCGCCATTTCAGTCTCCAATAGGACATTAGGAATCGTTTACAATAAAAGTATTTTCCATCTTTCTAAAGATAATTCATCTTTTTTAAAATTTAAAAATAGTTATAAATCATTGATATAAAAATGCATCAACGTATATCTTTTATTTTGATAAATACGAAATGTGGCAATCTTGCTTAAAAAACTTTCTAAACGATGCCACCGTGAAACTGATTTTTCTGATTGTTTAATTGTAATTAAATAAATAAGACGTTGAAAATGATAAAAAACAATTTTCTGCATAATAATAATTTAAGAAGACATTTGAAGTAAATATACCTGTGGTAGTCGCTTTACCCTAAAATAAGAGTTTAGTAAATTAACTGCGCTAATTTTGACACTGTGTCAAGTCGAAACGCCTTAAAATGTTTTATTAACACATAAATACAATGTTATATAAATAACAAATGTCATTCCCTTCTGCAAATGACCTAAGGTGTCCAACGACAAGGTTATTTACCTGATTTGCAAAACTTTACTCAAACTGGACGACACAAATTTCAGCTTCTTCATTGTAAGTTTACTACCATTTTCAATTGCATCCCAAGAAAATTTTGTTGGGAGTACAATATAATAACGTTGTGCCTCCAGACAATACTCAATCCACGTTGCAAACTTTATCCAAAAGGTTTTCTTGTCTTGCTTTGCCCAAATGGTCTCTTTTCCTTGGTTAAGTGAATTGATATACTTTATGTCTATTTTTACATTTATAACGTCCATCATTTGGAATGAACTCAAGAATATAATTAAACATATTTATTACAATTAAAATATAAACTACCACTCAATACAAAATTATAGAAATATGTTTTAACTTATAAACTCACATTATAACGTTAGCTTAGTGTTAAGTGAAAAATCGCAACTATATATCCGTTTATCATTTTCTATTGCAAGAAAGTAATAAATACTTTGAGAAAAAATAGCGGTATAACAGAAAATAAAGGTACAAAACTAAAACACTGAAGAGAATTTATTCGGATCAAGTATATTTATGACGTATGAAACGAAATCATATCAAGTAAATGTTGGAAAGCACGGGCATTCATAAAAATACCGTAACGTTGTTAATATGTTCTATTAGATAAAGTTGTAGCAAAATGAAAGCTTTATATATGAAACATATTTCATAGAAAGGTTTGGTACACAGATTGATTATACTTTTATATTGCTCACATATTAAAAATATTTTTGTATTTCTGAAAATATTCCGCTAAAATGTATTATATTTTTACTTTCGCAGGATGAAAAATATTTTATTTACTGGTAAGTTATTTATTCTAACGATTTTTTGGTGATTCTTGCCTAGCTTAGGAATAATGTCAACATGAAAAATAAAATTTATGAATAACATACAATTGACGGTACCTCACTGTGAATAAATTCATTATTTTAACAAGAATCCAATATTTTATAAATCGTTAATTTTTTAGGATATGCATTTTAAAAATAACGCATGGATTAGCGGATGGTAATTCAGAATATTTTATAGACACTTTTTAATTATATTGTTCGATATATATATTCGCAGAGCCGCTACTTAACATGTTATATATTAGATGAGGTTAACTCTTTTAATAAAATTACATTACTTATACTGTTTAAATTCTTTCGATAAAATTTATCTTCAATTTTATACCAATACTAAGGTTTACACTTTCAATGAACTCGAAAAAGGTAAAAGAATATAATGATTTATTTATCTTTCTATGCTTTATGAATAAGGCAAATATTTTGATCTATATTGTAGTGTTAGGATAAAAACTTCACAAAACCCCTTTCGTCAAATGCAGAACACTCTGCAGTCCTACTACCCTGTAGTTCTACCATGACATAAAGAACATATCAAAACTTAAACCATCCCTTAAAGAATAACATATTACCTAGTACTTCGGTAAGTAAATTATATATACTCTAAATAATATACTCTGCATACAAATGAATATTTACCTTTACGGTTTATGTTTCTAACTGCCGTTTCAACAAAATTTTATTTATTTATTTTAATTTGATAAGAAATTGAATCATTAGTAAGAATTTATGAATCAAGATGTCTTTCAATTGCCAGATTAGCAGTCGCTAATAATTTATTTTAAATTAAGAGGTATATAAAGAAGAAAATAATAAAGCTTTATTATGAAATTGACATAAAACTAAGTAATAATGGTGTAATTGAAGAATATCATTCTGAATGCCTGGCTGGCGCTAGCTATGAAGTCCGTTGTGAACCAAACCATAAAGCACGGTTTGGTATACAACACATGAATAAAAAAAGAATGTATTAACATTTCAGTGACATACACAAAAATTATAATTTTGTCGCAAACCAAACGAAGCCTACCCAAAACTGAAAAGAAAAAGATTTTCAACCAAAAATATTCTATTAGAGTCATTTCCTACAACGTATATTAACAAAAATAATTATATTAGCAGAGTTCGCAATCTCATTCTGAATTTTTAGCTACTACAGTACCACTAGAATAGCTTAATCTACAAGCGAATTCAATGGCAACAGAAAATTCTCATAATACTCAACATTTGATCCTCAGTTAATCATGAAAAAATTAAAATAAACGATATCACGTTAAAGGTAAATTACTCGTATAGCAGTCCCTTCATTTTTAAAACCAATGTCTTGCATGCCACGAACATCGTAAGCACAGACTTACAGCCTTAATTGTTCTTACATCCAGATATTATTTAGAAAATAGTTTCAATTAAAAGTAAAAATAGATAATAAATGTAAAAGTTTAAATTGAGAAAGAATTTTAATAAATTAGAAAAAAAAATTCATTTAAGTAAATAGAAAGACTAATGTTGAAGAAAATGGCTTTGAAGGATATTAAGAAAATTATAGTTTTTTGTCGCCGACTATGATTTACTTATTTCAGAAGATCGGCCCTTTATTTGATGCTCTACTGGGAGACGGAACAAGAATAACACTCAAATGACGATTTGTGAGCCAAAATAGGGATATTAACCTAAAAACAGTTCTTTGTGTATAGACAAACAATGGGAGCTTCATTTTGAAGCCAACATCATCCCACTAATACCAAGTTCAAGGACAAATGTACTGTACCAACATAATACTTTGCCATTTCATTATTTATACCTGTAAAGATGTGAAGGTGTTTTTTCAGAGAGGGAAGATATGCTCATAGAGAACACGATAAGTAAATTGGATGAATTTTATGATATGTACTTCAAAAGAAATAATATAAATATTTGTACAAATAAAGAACACTAATCATGTCTTTTGATTTCAAGAAATTCTCTTCAATATTGCACAACCTAACAAATGCAGAAAATATTTATAATTCTAATGGTATATAATAGGGGTTTAATTCAACTTTAAGTATTCTGCAAGTTTTAGTTAAGGCAATAAATATTTCCATATGTACACATTGTGATACAATTTTTCTATCATGTTGGAGAGCTAAATCCGGCAGCTGAGTTTTTCCCGTAAAATATATTGAAATATTTTCTTTATTATTTTAGATGCAAATTAATCTTGTACGTATACACCAAAATATAATTATAGCGTCTATACATATATATATATATATAATATAACTGAGTGCTGTCGACAAAAATGTTGAAAAACTAGTTAAAATTTTTACACATTTTCAAACCAAGTAAAAAAATTTGATCGATTGACCATCTTCAGAAACACCTTAGTAGAGAAAAAAATCAATGCTGTGGCTTTTTGAGAAGGAAAAGATATATTTTCAATGTAACTTATTTTATTCTTATTTTTAGTTTCATCACTAATATGAACTTCACATTCAAGTTTACTTTCTGCAGCTACATAACCTAAAGGTTCACTATTTTATTGTAGATATTGAACCTTAGATGGGTCAAGCTGTAATGAAAATAGATTTTTCGTAGACTTCCTTTATATACCCTTTTTCTCTGATGCGAGAACTATTTGACAATTTTTTTCTGATTCCATGGAATTTCTGATTTCTCGGATCTAATTTTTTTTAAGTATTTGTAGGCTGGTGATAAACCTGTAAAAAATGTCAGAAAAGCATTTTTGTTTAATTTATGACCACTATGCTAATATTTATTAAAAAAAAAACAAACGTCTGATTAAAAAAAAACCCACTCGTGGTTATACTTACGGATTTAAAATCGTATTCTTGGAAAAGTTCCCAACATAACCTAATTGAGTTATTTGGCGTAAAGTTATCTAATTTATATTATGGTACGATTTTTTGGGAATATATGCACATCTACGTTTTTATATAATATTATGCCACATTTAGTTATATTACAATTTTTTGGGAAAACGTCATTACCTTTACTTCAGAACGAGTTACTTCGAAACAAGTATACTCAGTGCTATTTCAATAGAAACTTTCCTCATTGAACAACAACCTGTTTACAGGTTACGTTCAACAGAGAAATATGTGAAAAAAATAGAAGAGTATATATTTTATAAAACGAAATATGCTGAGTAAATTTAAGAATAAAGAAAACGAAGGGTTATTTGCTTGTAAGTGGCCGTTTTGTAAATTTTTTTTGCCTGTTAAGCTAACGCTTTTATTGACTAGATCACTCAAACGTATATAGTTAGATTAAAATGAATTATATACATGGATAATTATATATTATTGAAAAAATAACGATATAAATAACGGAATGTTAATTCAATTGTCTGTAGCACATAACAATTGTTACATCTATGATTTTTTTAAAATTGTATGTTTGTGATTATGTAACGAATGCAGAAATGTACGTTATTTGGTGCGTTGATATTATTGTGATAAGATTTTTTTTGTATCTATTGGTACATTTTTGTAATAAGCAATTTTTTTTCAAAAAGTTGCATAAAGTATAAAGGAAAGCGAAAAAATAACACTTTTACTCGAAAAATATTAATAATGTTATTGTATATATTGGAATACAATAATTAATTACGAAAGTAGGAAACGATTTTATTATTATTTGCGAGAGTAATTCCTTATATTTTTTTACATTGATTTTGACATATGCTCAATTGTGCCAACATTGTAAAACGAATTTCAGTAATTTTAGATTCGTTCTTTTGCCATGGAACGTATTTACTACCTTTCTATTATTTAAAACATAAGTTTTTGCTAGTTTGGAGAGGTATGCAATGTTTTTGGTCTATTTACTTTCATGAATAATGAAAATCCGTAACTTCGCTTTTACTTTTTTTTCAAATTTGTTGCATTTGGTAGTGTAAAAAGCATTTTAAATATATTATGGCATAATTTTTTCATCTTTATGGTATAAAGGACTCATAATTGTTACAAAATAGTTTCATTACTTTTTAGTATCACGTTTGGTTATACTAATCTCTTCCGTTTTTTGTTTTCAATTGACGTATTTTTCGGGCAAAACTAAGATAACTCACCAAAACCTTATCGACCATATAATTTTTATTAGATTAAGTGATTTTTGTATTTTGGTTTAATTGGAGTTTACAGCATTTTAAAATAATAACCAAAATAACGTTTTACGTAGATTTTTCCTATATACATTTTTATTACCGAAACGCGAAATTTTTTTAACATTTTTTTGTTATTTACTCAGAACTACATAAGTATGATATAAATACTCCAAATATTTTATAATGGGGCTTCAACTCTATATACATAATAAAATTTATCAATGTAAAATTCGTGTTTCCGTTTCGAGTTATACATTATTTTACTGATATGGTGCTAATGCTGTTCAGTGCGCGATGTTAATTATAGACACTGGAGGGGTTAACCAATAATTGAAATCAAGTTTTGTTTAAGCCCTTTTATAATTTTGAACATAACTCTGCTAGTACGATCCCTGAATGGTACTAAAAAAACTTTTTATAATTCCTTTCTTCAGAGAGGAAAACAAACAATGCTTTTAAGTCTACTCACGTGTTTTTCTGCCTTTGTTCGTTTCACCGTTTTTCTCAGGAAAATGTTTGATATAAGAAATTTAAATTTTACAAAAACATTTTATTCAGCTCCCTTCCCCGAAACTGTTAAATTTAGAATTATGAATAATACAGCGTTACTGGAAGTTTACTTAAACTTTGTCATTTATCAAAAAATTGGACAAGTTATTTGAAATCAAATTGCTCAAATGCAACTTACTGATGTTTTATGTCTGTAAAAATTATGCTAGATTATATATTTATATGACGAGAAATAATAATAATATTTGCGAATTGTTTCAATGAAATATGTTCGTATATAAATATAATACGTTGTATATAATTCTTTCATTTATTTTAATATATCTCTAAGTGGAAACTTAAAAGAATTTTGAGCAATTAAACCTGTTAGATAAGTGTATAACTCGTCCTGGAAATATTTTCTAGGAAGTAAATATAATTTTCGTGGTTATAAATAGGCCATGAAAAATGAGTAATGAATCTTTAGTCTAAGCAGTATTAATATCAAACGATGTAAACTGTTCATCGTTATTAAAATAATCTACCAATTGTTTTATAGCAAAAGCCTCTGGCATTTGTAAATTTGTAAATTTACAAAAACGGAGCATGCATCGTATTTCGCCAACAGATCACACATTGCCGTTTCCGCACAAACTCATTCGTGATCTGAGCGGTTGACATTTTATGATACTTGACCCTTGATTGATTGACCCTGGCACAAACAAGATAATCAAGGGAAGGATATTAACGCCTGCGAATGCCTGGAAATTCCGTGCAGTAGAATAATGAACAGAAAGGATCTAAGTAGGTTTTTTGTTCAAAAAAAAATTATTCCGTAATAATTTTTTGTTAATGATATCATCGTTATTAATATCAATTATTTATTAGTTTTTTATAGCACTAACCAGGTTCATCAATTCAATATAGACGGTTAATCAAGTTTAAATTTTATTTTTCAAAATTATCACGGTTTAAATTACATATTGATTTATAATACACAAACTTGTTTCAAAACAAAGTGAAACTAGTCATTCTTGATATTTTATTATGAAGGAAACTATTTAAAACTATCAATAATAAATTCTTTTAAAATCCAAATATTTATGCTTTTTGATATATTTACTAATTAGATTTAAAAACGAAGAGATTATAGGCAGTGTAAAAAGTTTTACCTAATTGAGAAAGAGAGATTGAGAGGATAATACTGAAATTAGAACTTCCTTTTTGTGCCTATAAGATCTAGTCGAAATTAATTTCGAAAATATTTTTATGAAGTTATAATTTTAAATTATTGCATTCATTTTAATTCATGACATATAAAACCATTAAACGTGACAAGAACAAAAGAGTTCTCCGTGGTTAAACATTGAAAACATTTTTTTTATGTAAGCTGACAGAGAGAATGAATTTTTCATTATGAAGCCGATTTACTGACGAAAATTTAACAAATGCATCAACGAGGGTGGGTGATATTATATACCCAAAAAATAACAGCTACTGAAAGAATTTTGGAATCGACTGACGAAAAAATTAAAAATTTCAAAACGCAGAGGTACTTGATAGGTCTTGTGATGATAATATTTGTGATTTTTCTCGATAATAAAAAGGTTTTCTTCTTTTACGAAATAGTATCTGATTGATACCAGGTATAGTTGAAAAATTGCTTTAAGTCCTTAATTCTTCCTTTAAAAATACAATATTTCATAAAGTTTTTTGATATAAATAAAATATTTAACTAAATTGAATTTAAAGCAACTCCCCCCAGTAAGGAGTGCAGCTGAATAGAACCTCATTCCACCCCAGCCTTATACTCACTCACCCACCCTAGCCTAATAAAATAATAATTTTCGAACATAATTTTTTTATAAAATAAAATGGTTTACCTTGAAATAATATTCTAAAGGGAATTTTGTAAATACTGACAGTATCTTATACACCCACCAATATTTCTTCGATGTTCCTTGATATATAAACAACATGCAGTGACTTTCTTTGCTGCGGCTGTATCATTGTCTCGAGCATTTCATCCTAGTCGATTTTTAAGCTTTTTTATTTAGGTTTAAGTAATAAAAATTTGTAACTTTATTTAACCTCTTCGACAGTTAATATTATGGGCATTTCATATTATGACTTATGAATGCTGATTTTGCAACTTCTCGTCAGTTCTGAAACTGCTGGGGTATTGCCTGTCCTAACTGCAAGACCTGATGATCTCTTGTTTTTCAATGAATGGTTTTCGTCTCCAGTAGAAACACTATCATTGAATTCTGGGATCTATCTCCTCAGCCCTGATGCTGCTGGAGAACTGCCGACTCAAATCGCGAGATTTGAAAATCTTCTGTTTTTCAATTAGGATTTCGTGTCTCTAGCTGAGCACTGCCATTAAAATTCGGGTTCCAAATCCTTAGTTCTAATACTACGGATATTTTGTCTATCTAAACTGTGAGAATAAAGGATCTTTTTTTTTAAATAATATATTGAGTTTCGAGCTCTGCTTGAGACTCAAAATCGACTCTCAACTCTATCATTATATTCTGGGTTCCAATTCTTCAGTCTTAATTATACCGGTATACCACATACCTAACCTGTTAGACTTAACGATGTGCTGTTTTTAAATCGGTGTTGTATATCACAAGTAAAGACACGATCATTGAGTTCTGGGTTCCAATTCCTCTGTCCTTATATATGCAAATAAACTTTTGCAACGTCTTACGATACTCAATTAGTATTATAATAGGGTTTATTTATAGAGAACTATAAATAATCATAACCTAATCTATTAATATATTGTTTGCTTTTTCTGTATAACTTTTTATCGTGACTATATATTATCGTGACTATATATATATTTGGCTTTAAGTCGGAAAAAAATTGTTATCGCTTAATTTTAATAAACCGTTAACTACCTATCACCTAATTTGTCCCTTAATCATCAAACCGGTCCGTGATACCGGTGGTATGTTATTACTTTTAATGTGGAAAATATTGCTACAATGAAATAGTTCATTCAATGAAATACTTGTTTATACTCTAGAGCTTTATTTAAGTAACACAAATAACAAAATTCATTTTAAAATTTTGAATTATTCTTGAAATCTTTATAAAATAACAGTTTTAGCACAAAAAAACACTATTCTAAGAAAACGAGATTTGTAGCATTAGGAACTTAAAACTAGGACTTCTTTTTATTTTTTATAAATTTAATATAGTAACTATAAAATCAAATAAAAAATTAAACATAAAATATAAATGTAACAAAATTGCAACGCCTAAACATTTACAATTTTGCGCGGCAGTAGCAGCACATTTTTTTCGAACACTCCAAACAAATCGGTATCTTGTACGCAAAACATAAGTAGCCGTCTTGCGTTTTCTTTTTGGATCACATGTGAAACACATTTTACGGACTTGAGATTTTTGTGCATCATAAGTGGTTGGTTATTTTCCCCAGATCTGCAAAATACGGCAAATAGAATTTTTGATGTCCGTGATGATTTGCTGAACGTGATAATTTTTTTTTCGAGGCTCTACATGCTGTCTACTAAGATGTTCTGCCAATTTCTTCAAAAGTTTGAATCGACTTTCAGTCTTCTGTGCTTGACTGCTACAACTAAGACTTGGAAGGAGAGATGTCTAACATTCTATAAAATATAACCATAGGCCATCTACGCTTGTGACGAGAAGTGTGGTAGTTTGAGCATCTTTGATCAAACAGGTCGACTCCTATTTTTATTTCGTTGTAGTACGATACCATTTTAGGTCTCTTATCAACATTGGCATTATGACGCATGCTTGAAACCTTTACCACTGTTTTATTTATTTTTTAGTACGTAAAAGGACATGGACACATCTCACATCTTCAGGGACACACCTTTGATAAAACCAAAGACCGAGGATTTTATTGGTCGCTGTCTTTATGGTTTGAACTCGGGCGGTATTTCACGCTTGTTCTTTTGTAGAGAACCTATAAAACTAAATTGCTTTCCTTTCAAACTATTTGCCAGTTCTGTCGATGAAAACCAATTAACGGCGGTCACGTTCTTATTAGACTTTTTAATTGGGGCGACAAGTCGCAGAACCGATTGCATTGGTTTTTATAGTCACTTTTGTTCTTGGACTAAATTTAATCCATCAGAATCTCTGCCGAAGTATATATAAACATTTAGAAGATAGACGTTTGTTGCATCTGTAATGCACATCATTCTTTGGGCCATACTTTGCGGGCTTTTTTGGCATATACATTTTAAATTTACAGTGACCGCGGAAAGCCACCAGCATCTTATTTACAGAGACACAAGTTCCAATCGAGTAAACTCCGTGATAGTTCTGTATTAAAGATTGAAAAAGTTTCGAAATAGGAGCAGACAAATCCAGTTCACGTCGTTGTTCTCTAGTTTCTGCGCCATCAAATCTAATAGTATTTAGCAAAACTTCTAGCCTATTTATATTCAATATGCAGCGATAAATTTCTCTTCAAGTACCGTCGGTATTGTACCATGAAGTATAGTGCTCGTGATTTTCTTTATATATTACAGTATAAAAGCTTTTAGCTCGATAAGGTCCAAATTTCCAACACAAGTCTGCTTTTTGTATTAGGATCTAATTTTTCTTAGTTTCTCATTAGTGTGTAGTACTATTTTATATAGTATCTCATCAGTAAAAAAAAGCTTCTACACATCCAGTGGCATCGTACAATTGTTGAGAATACGCATTATTTTCTGGCTGGTTTTATATCCGGTGTTTGTTGTACTATATTATATTGTGGTGTTCTTAAACGAGTGATGTTCGGTGTAGGTGCCAGTGAAAACGATTACTACCAAAATAATTCTTCTTTCTTGGCCTGCCTCTAGATTGTAAGCGTGAGAGCGGAATGTCATCATCTGAAGTGTCACTCCCTTGTATCGACTCCGATACTGATCGTGACTATTTAGGTCATCATCGTCATCCTAATCGCCCATAATTTTTGACTCGGATCCACAGTTTTCAACCTGCACTAGATCTTCGGTTATATCGGGTTCCACGTCACTGCAGTCCTCGTCCGGTATATTTTCTTTCTCTGACATCTTTTGCTGCGGCCATTTTTCCATATTTTCGTCGTTTTTATTCATTTTGTCACTAAAACAACAAAAATAAATAAATGCAAAAAACCACACAACCACCTACGTGCGGCCACGCAGACTGCTAACATAAAACTTTTACTTACCCAGGTAAGGCGCTCACGTTTATACTTGTCGAGTGCAAGCAAGATACTGTTCAATGTGCAGAAAAAGTACATAGACGCGCTTTACTGTCCAACACACACACATCGAAAAATTTTAATTCAAAAATACTTTGCGGTCTCTAAGACCGGTGTTAGAGTTAACAAGTAAATGAAATTACGTTATATAGTATTACATTTATTTAATTTAAATTTCTAACCATGACCTAGGTTTTGTTGTATGACACCAGCTTCAGGTGGGCAATTTGAAAAGATCCTTCCAATTGCTTCTTAATAAAAATTAAAAGACATATCCAAGAAATAATCTTAAAATCAAATTTAAAAAATATTTATAGGTTTCTATGTATACATATACAAACGCGCGCTCGCGCGTGTGTGTTTGTTTGTGTGTTCATTTCAGTTTTGCTTAAAATGACTAACTCTTAAGTTAATCCCAAGTAGCGATAAAAAAATTATTTCATATTTAATTACCAAAACTAAATAAAAATAAATTTTTGAAAATATCTTAATATCTCAGAAAAGATGCTGCGCATAGATGACCCAGAAATCATTCTATGTCGACATTACCGTCCTTTAATAAATATGTGAACGCAAGTTTTTATAACATAGAAACTTTCTTATAACTTTATGCGTTTCATGTTTTTTTACAAAATAATTTTAATTATTCACTTTTTTACTTTAACGAAAAAAATATTCCTCTAATTTTAACGTTACGATTATATTTACTAACAAGAATAGATAATTGGCGTTGCTATGCAAGTGACATGACGACTGTGCCACTTAGCAGTAAATATTGTTCTAAACGCTATCATCGCTCTCTACGTCCCCGGAGATTCTACCAGGTATATACAATGTATATGGTTTTCTTACTCGTTCTTTCTCTTTTTCAGGTCAAAATTTCTGTGGGGCCGTTCATTACGAAAGAAATAATTTTTCAACTCTCATTATATATAACGATACTATAGAAATTTAATTTTGTAGATTTTTGTCATATTTCCCTTGTCAAAAATTATGGTGGAGTCTCTTGTAAAACGAAGAACAAAAATTATTAAAGTATGTTTTTTCTAACACACGACATCTTTTTATGGTTCAAATATCTTTAATATATATATATACATATATATATATATATATATATATGTATGTATATATATATATACACACATATATATATATATATATATATATATATATATATATATATATATATCTTTTATAATAGAACATCTTTTTATTACATATGCTTCAAAAAATACTCTAATATGACATCAGTACATGGCCGTAATAACAAAATAAAAAAGAAATTTTGTCTGATTTTTTGTGTTTATTTCACTGTTCAACTGCTTAATGGAATTCAATGAAATTTTCTATGTAAATAATGCGTATCATAAATTATAATAAAGGTTATACATTAATCACGGTATCATTTACGAGATGTATAATTACACTCAATTCATTGCAATATTGCACAGAATTTTATTACAGATTATAATGGCAAAACTCGACCGAAGCGCTTCCCTACACTAACACAAATGTTAAAAGTGGCAAATTAGGTTCAAATCATATCATATAATTGGCTTGTTTTGAATCCATACTTTTTCCTTTGAAAGATTTTCTCTTTATGTTTTCTAAATACCACGTGGGCGAAACCACGGGCCAAAGCTGTAACATTTCAGCTATAACAATTTAATTCTGTTTCACAATGAAAGATGTAATCATTTAAAGTAAGTGCATTATAATTACTCATACAAAACAACTATAAAGGTATAATAAAGGATTCACTTAGTGAATTTGATACTTCAGGATATTTTAGAACTCTACCAAAATGATCTGAAAAACTATTTCCCACCTTGATGGGTGCATTTTAAAATAGGCGATATTTTAATTGATTTTTGATAATGTCATGATTGGATAAACGTTGAATTGATAACAGTCGTTTCCCAAGGAGAGTTTTTATTTATGGGGCTTAGTAAATTGAAGTCCATAGACTCATTTTTAAAGGCAGCTACCCTACCTTTCTCTTATCCCCATTCAAACATTTAAATCAATTTATTAGCTAGCAGCGGGCAAACACCATATTATACAGCTTTCCAGCGCTCGCTCTATTTTACACGTGTCAGGTTGTTTAAATTTTACAATTAGTCAATCGTAAATATTTAAGTATTGTTCTCGATTAAATTAGATTATGAATGAACGTCGGAAAATTATTCATAATTTTATTGTATATTTATTAATGAGCAGTTTTTTTTCACTGATTGCATATCAAAAGTAAATTAACAATCGATTAATTGCTGTAGTATATAAAATAAGCTATAGTTGATTGCCGGCATTGAATGATTTAATTTCAGTGGTTTAAAATAGAAGTATCGATACATATTTCCTTTTGTTAAGAATTTGGTAATTTTCGATAAAATATCAATATTGAAAGAACTCTCAAAGTATCTTGGAACATTTCACTAGCCTTGGTATGCATAAAACTATATTTTTCAGAGAAGCTGCGGGAGCCTAGTTGTGAATATTTCTAACGTCACGATAATTGGTACGTGCCCACATTTTAGATTCACACGAGAGAAACCAGCTCCTACAGTTTTAATCGTGTTGCTATTTATAAAAAGCGTGTTTCTCTTGCCCACCCTATATGGTATTGATTGTGGCCAACATTTCAATGAAAAACGGCACGCAACGCAAATATAGAATAACTACGCAGCATTAGCGAGTAGCAATCAATTTGCTTTTTCACATTACCCAAACGTTGATTGTTCTTAGCAAAAAAATCCTTTCTTTAATAATGTTAAGGAATGTAAAAATAATTAATAATTCGAAAAGGCAATGATCGGTGAAAGGGAATGAAATGTGCTATTATTGTATTTAGACAATGTACTTAGTTATATATTTGTCATTTTTAAATTTATATTAATTTTTTTATGAACATCAGAAAAAAGAAAAAAATACGAAACTCTTTTACATCTTAATTGAAATGAGTTTAGTCGATGTCATGTTAGTATTCAGGTTCCTCAAATATTTTTTTAATATTATAATTATTGAAGCACAATTGCACTGAAACATAAGAAGCAATAAAAATAGAAGTATTAATTGGCACTCTTGTAGTACAATTTCATTTTCAAACATGAATAAAGTTGTAAAATATTGCAGCTGATGGTTTTTTTGATTATTGATAATACGATAATCTAATTGTAATTTGGCGGTAAAATATCGTTTATAAAATGAATAATTTTGTGAAATATTGCTACGGTTATAATTTTTTGGAATCGGTGCCAAGTTGAATGTGGCCTTCGTTTATCTGTGCAAATATGCTTGAGATAGGAGGTGTCGATACTTAAAAAATATTGAAGTATCTCTTTTGACTTGCATCTGGTAAACGGAAAATTTATATCTACAAAGGAACAAAAATATATTATTGAACGTGTGGATTGCATTCTTCAATAATAGAGTAGTTTATAAAACAATTAATTTTTTCCTTTTTTAAATGCGTGTGTTGGTCTTTTGTTTATTTTTGCTTACGTATTGTACACATTTTGTTCAACTACCTTCTTATCTACCCACCAATATTTTAGTTGCTTCATGTTTTTGTATATATCGGCACGTAGGTGAAGATAAGTGAAACGAGTTCAAACTTAATACGTTTACTCTTCGTCATGGAGTAGTTCCTGTTATCATATTTCGTCGTCTAAAAACAAACGAAATAAGCCCATATATATTGAATCTAATCCAAACCATTGATGAAATCATCCTATCACCATTTTCCGTGTCCATCGTCAAATCTTCGCTATCACTTGTGACCAATTGACTTGTGAATATAAGTGAAACAAGCCGAAACACAATGAAATTACTTATCAACAGTAGAAGTACAGTTATCAACTTTGGCTTTCATCATCAGAGCCTGGACACTAAAAACCTGGACACATGTAACTAAAAAATTCGACAAGAAAAGTCAAATGCGCGCAAACGTGTGAAACATATTCCTTTATGGATTTCTATAATCAACACACGCGTTTATTTATCCTGAAAAAGATAAAAAATATTGTAAATTCCAACACTGAGGTTTTCATTATACGTATGATGTTTTTATGTTTATATTTCACTGACATATTTAGAAATATTGGCTATATTTTAATACGATTTTAAACGAGTGCTACGCTGAGTACAATTTTATCTCATTTACAAGCTGTTAAGGCTAAGCATGCCCAGAATGAAGAGAAATGTAGTTACAACACAAAGTAATGTAGTTACAAGTACAAAGTAGTTACAAGGAGCGAGGACAACATAATTACAAAAGGAGGGAATTTGAAAAACTTTTTCTGTATTTTCTTCAATATAGTTAGTTATCACAAAATTTACGTCAGCAGTAAACATTACATGATAAAGAACAGACAACTTATTTTCATTTCCCTAGGAATAATAGCTTAGCTTTAAATAGAGCCTTAAGAGAGTTGATATCGCAAAAATCCATTAAATACCACAGAGCTAATCCGAGTATCCTAAATCTAAATTGAAAGTATTAATAAGATAATTATGAATGAACTATTCATAACCATATCTGCATTTCGAATATTCGAACATATGCACGACTAAAATCATACACCCTCTGAATTTGGGAAAGAAAATAAGTCAAATTAAGAGGTTTTTAAAAAAAAACAAGTTTTGGTATATTTAAATAACATAGTGTTGACATTTAATTAAATCATGAAAACGTTGCACTATTCCACGGTCATATCGATAGCTGAAGAAAATCTTGGTAATTTTTCACAACCTTAACCATATTCTAATCCCTGATAATAAATTAAAATTATTATAATACATTTCTGACTTATAATGTGGGGGAAAATCAAATAAAAATATTGTTATGCGGAAATATTAAGAGATAAAATTTTTGTTAATTTTCACCTTTTCATATTTAATCTCGCGAATCCACACTCTACATGTAAATTAAGTATTGGTTATCAACTTAAATGCTTAAATCAAATATAAATTCATCCATATTTAATTTATTGCCAGGAAATTTGTGAACATTTCCGTAAAAAATGTGCAAGCACACCGTTTGATTAAAGTCAAATAATACGTACCAATATACATAAAACAATGCCACAGAATTATTTACACGAAAGTACCGACACACGTTGAGGTTTTACAAAGCTTGTAAGAGAGTTGCTGAAAGTAAACATAGCCTTTTCAATGGTTGGAAAGGTTAAATTAGGAGATTTCGTTAAATATGCCTTTAATGATTTGCGAAATACTTAAACATCTGTATTAAATTAATGTACCTGTGTTGTATTTGTAAAATGGAAATAATTTCTTCATATTGACATTGGTATTAACGCGAATCATGTCTAGGACAGATTATATTGCGAATAATAAAACTTTTTATTTCCTTGTCGTTGTCCCCAGAATGTCAAGTATGACTTCTTGTGAGTGAGAGCCTGTGTTTGTGAGTGTTTGTGTATGCGCGCGCGCATGCATGCGTGCGTATGTGTGAGTGTATGAGTGCATGTGCGTGAGTAAGGCGCGCATGCATCCGCGGCACTGCCTGTGCATGTGCCTGTGCATGCGTATGTACAATGCGTGTGTATCCATATTGATGTAAAAAAATATTTCCATTTGTGTATACAAGCGTAAAAATGAATGCGGTAAAGTCACAGAAAAGTAATTCTAAAAAGGGTTTACTGTATTCCTTTTAATATACTGAAAGAGGCAAACCGTTTTTATACTCTATACAAAGAAAAAGTTCACAAAAATCACCCCTTTAAAAAATTTAAAAAATCAACACAATATATGATATTCTCCGCTTGACATCTGTACAATATTTAAACTGCACTGGAAAATATTGTAGTACCAACACTTATTTGAAAAGAAAATAACATGTCCTAATATTTGTTTAATTATCTATACGCCAAATATAACAAAAGTATACCTGTATATAATATAATTAAGTCTGGAAATACAGCAGCGAAAGCTGACAAATTATAGCTATCTTACTCTAACGCCGTTTACAATTATTAAATAGCACTTATGCTCTAGGCGTTTTCAATGTTGAAATTTCAGTTATTTTCACGAAATGTTCCACACGCCCTATTACTATATAAATTTGACAATTCGTTTCTGTAAAATAATGTTTTAATACTTGTATTTATAACATTATTTTGCGGTGAATCTTTCTGCAGTTTATATTTTTGTTATGTATATAGTTGAATAATATTCTATGGGTAAAATACGATGAGTTTTGTAAATAGTCGTCAGCTGGTAGAATATCTATTTGGGACAACAATATTTTAGATATCAAATTCGTTTGTTTGAAAAGATTCTCTCTTGAAATTGAATGGAGTACAATTATGTACTCATTAGCTGAGATATGAAATAGAGAGAGATATACATTCCGTTTTCATCGCAACAATGTACCTATTGCCAGCACTACATAAAACGTAATTACACGTAATATAGTTTAATAAAAATATATTTAATTCAGCTGCCCTTGACGTGGGAAAATTATTAAAAATCATAATCAAAAATAAAGTTATTTTCGATTACGATTTTTACGATATTTTTTCAGTTTTGTGAAAAAGCTCTTCGATTTTTTATTGAATTACCGAACGCCATTATTAATTTATTATTCATTGAATTTTAAAACACGTTTATTTTTAACATTATGATACCATAGATAATTAGCTGTATGCTTAGCATTGTCTTCTTCAACTTTACACCTGTTTATAACAGCTTATCCTTATTATTCAGCTTACAGTTGTAGCATGCTATTATAATTTAATAAAATCAGTGTTCATATAAATAGGTACAATAAGGGCTCTAATCATCGTTTCTTCATTTTCATTCGATAATGGAATAAATTTTGTTTGTATTTTATATTGATTCTGGCTAATTTCATTAGCCGTTTTGTTTTGCCTTGCGCTCCTACTGTTTAAATGATAACGGAAACTTAAGCTGTGAAACATACAATAAAAAAAATATTGTTAAAATAGTTATCCAAACTGAATGCGTCGACAATTTAGATTTTCCTCTGAAACTAAGACGGTAGTAGCAAAATTCGACGTATACAAAAAGACTTTAATATCCATTAGTTCTCGTGAATATAATAGAAACGCCCCGGTTTTTGAATTATTTCGTTACCTTTTCTAAATACAATTTGTAATTTATAATCTGCCCTTTAGATGTATAGCCAGTAATTTCTATTATTATCAACAATACTATCAAGTTCAAAAACCAGGCTGTTTAAAATTTCAATCGATTTATCATTTTAATTAACTCTCTTAATTAGATGGCAAACTAGTCCTAAAGAACCTTCACACTTTGCGAAAGCGGCCAAGTTTCTAATTTTTGTCGATGTATTAATCAATAAAAACAAATATAGTTTGTCATAAACATATAATTATCCCAAGTGACAACTAACAGAGAACAAACTTTAAATTATTGAACACTAAATACGCAGCTATCGATAATACCTAGTTACGCTAAAAACAATATATATATATATATATATATATATATATATATATATATATATATATATATATATATATGTATATAATAACAGGAGCCTATTTTATATAACTTTAATGATATGGAAACTTGCTTTTCACAGTTAGCCATTGGCAACATAGGAATGGTCGAAAGCTATAAAATTTAGGTCAATATAATATATATTAAAAAAAACTTCCCATTTGAGTGAAAATCTTAAAATTCCAAATTAATATATGTTGGTATTCCACATCCTCCTCAAAGGAACGGTTAAGGAAATTTGTTTAGTATTAAATGCTTGTATTATTATTATTCGAAAAATATATCGAACAAACGATTACATGCAGAGACAAGAGAAGATTTTATATTCTACTCTAACGGCAATCATCCAAATGAAAAATTAAAGTTCAAGAATAAACACAATAAAGTGCACGAATTCGCAATGGAATAAACAATTTTTTACGGACAGAGACATTATTAATATTGTTAGATTTCTAAAAAAATATAACTCTATTTTACTTCCATTCAATGGATTATTGAATAATTAATGGCGATAATGGTTTTGTCCAAAATTACCAATCAAACAAACGATTAAACTCCTTTAATTTTTTTTTATTTTTGAGGAAAATTAAAATTTACCAGACCATTAACATGTATATTTAAATTAACAACGGAAATTCGGTGAATAATTATATCCATGTCCACACATAATTAATTTTCTGGATCTTAATAACAATAATAACTTAACTATGCCCTTATCACTTTTAAATGAACGTATTGTTAACCAAAAATTAACAAAATATGTTCCACCCAAAATATTTAATGGCCTCGAAAATTAAAAATATCTCATAATTCTTATGTTCAACATGCAATTATTCACAGTTTCTCATGTAACAGTGTCAAATTATTCAAATCAATATATCACATATGGATTTAAACACATTCACTAAAAGAGGGTAAATCATATCAGAACGATATCGATACACGCACATATATAAACACTCTTGTAAACAACGCGTAGGTAGAATGATCCGGCTTCGATCGCCAGTGAGCATTCCCACTTTGCTTTTCGCCCCCCTCCACCTCCGATTCCATACCATAAGTCTACATATAATCTCACCATGCCGTGGCGAAGAATTTCATTTAAGTTTCCATGTTCTAATTCCGAATAAAGTATAATAATATATTGCTGAGAAAGATCGGTGTCTATCTAAAAGAAGATTTACCTATTCGTTATATACATCCTCCACTTTTATACCAGCCACGGACTGCTCGTTTAAAATTATATTTTTCATTAGCCAACTTTTTATCTGCAATATTGGAAGCCTTAAGAAATTGAAACGAAATAAATTGCAGATCGTAACCTGAAGTATCCATATAATTACTTCAACAGTTAATCAAAATCCTTTTAGTTTTTCCTTTTTTAAAGTTTAGCCTGGACGAATTGATAGAGAGACGACCAGAAAGACTGGACGCCAGATAGATGAAAATTAAAAAAAATTCAAATTTGTGGTTAATTGTTTTATAAACCTACCACACAAAAAGAGATGAATTGCAAAGTCACAAATAGACCCTACATTTTCATTTATTTGGTTAGATGTGTAGATTTATTAGCTCTTGGAACAATTTTAGCTCATAAAATCTAGACTAACGTATAGCTGATTTGCTTTGCCATTCATACACTATATATGAACGGCAAAGCAAATCAGCTATACATAAGCCACTTAAGAAGTACTGAGAAAGATCCTAGTACTTTATTAATTGGCTTATGGTCTATCGTAATACTCGTAATTGAATTTATTTTTATCTTTGCTTTAATTAATAGATGGAAAAAACTCTGATATTAAAATTTTATCACTAATATTCACACATTTTCATTTATATTAATAAGAAATAATTACAAAGTAAAAATGTAAACATTGTTTTAAGAAAAGTTTTTAGAAATATCTACATAAAACTGCACACATAATTTGATAATAATTAAAGGTGACAAGCGATTCTGAAATATTATGAGTATCTATTTATTGAAAATATTTTAACATATTAAAATAAATTCATGCAACGAATTTGGATATTGGTCTTGTTGTGAATTTTCGCGGTCTCTGAACTAGATAGTCGATGATAAAACTTGATTAAATGTGATGTACTGTGAATGTGCATTTGTGGCCTTGACCATTCACAACTCAGGTCCGCTACAACGATTAGATGTTTCTTCCAAACGTACATCACTAATATAATAAATTGCTACGTTTATATCCTTATCCAATAACACGTAAGCCATCAACGTATGGACGAAGGATAGATCCTTCCGTAAAATAAACAACAATAAAATTATAAAAATACGAAGTAAAATTAAACTAACCAAGAAAATGCTCGTTAATCGTTTAAGAGCAAAAATAACATATTAGTGTAACAAATAACCGCATACACAGGGTGTAAAAAATATCTATTATCATTCAGGTGATTCTATGCTTCAAAGTGATTAGATTATATTGAGGAACTATATTGCAATTCTCAACCATTGCTAGAAAAATTTATGTCAGAAAAATTAAGGTCAAATTTAAATATGTTTTATATGGTTCCCCTTTAAATGTATAAAAACTCGGGGACACGTTTTGTCTGAATCAGTTAAACTCTAAAAGTCGATTCAAACCAAGCTCCATCACGTTTTTATATTTTAAGAGAGAGGATTAGCCTTAAGTAAATACGACGTTTTGAGTGACATTTAGAGTTACTTGGAGTTATTGCTAAATTGTACGGCCTTCAATGATTCACACGACCCGAGCCAGATAACTGTGAAGTATTTAATTATGGTGAGTACGAGCTATTTGAGCACTTCTTTATACATTAGACACCTCATATTTTATGTATTTCTGTACAATTGGGAAGTATTATAGCAAATTACAAATTTAATTTAATTTAAGTAAATTTGTCATGTAAACAAAATTCGTTTCTCGCCATTAATTTAAATGAGCAACACTTTTCCCTTTAATTTAAATTCAGTAAGAAAGAACTCAAATTAACTGCTTGATTTTAATCTTTTTGGCAAATTTTGTAAACTTAATAATATATGTGATATGTATACTTAATAGTCCAAATCGAAAACGTTTTCCATTCCTATAAGAACTATTATTACAGATAACAGAAAATAAATCGATAGTTCCCTAACATATTTCCCCGAAACTGAGTACATTTCTCAATGCACTGGAACCGGTTCCTAAAGTAGTTCTTCAATTTGACTTTTCGAATTTCGGCTCCTATTTACACCCACAATGCGAGAATTTTGCTCTTACTAGAAACAAACTTCTTACAGTACTCATAATCATTACATTTTCACATTGTTTTCTTTAGAATTTTCTACTATTTCTCAGAAAAATATGAAAAATTTAATAATTTCCTTTGAAATATTATGACGTTTTTTAGAAATTTATTTCCAAGTTGGTAATTAAAAGGTTATTGGTGATATCAACATCAAGTTGTCGCACAGTATTCAATTAATCATTAATATTTTCGGTTCTATTTAAATGTTGAAATTTAAATTTTTGTATAGATTATAAGTTTCAGAATGGACTTTATAAGGAGAGTACATACTTGAAATTTAAGCTATGAATTACATTCAATTTCAAGATAAACCTAGAAATTAAAACAAAATAAAAAATAAAATCTCATATCTGAATATGTTATCTTTCTTTAAGAAATGTCCTTTTTGTCTGTTTGTTTCTATATATTTAAATTCTACATTGTTCCATCTCGGAACCATCTAATTACCAGCAGTACTTGCTCTACGAGGTTCTTACCATAATAAAATTATTAGTACAGTGATTCCATTATAGTATTTACAAAAAATTATATTGTTTTTTGCAAGTTAAATGTATCGCCTTGTATATCTTTTTCACGCGTAAATATGTTGTTTTTCTGAGAAAAAAATGTCATTTGGAAACATGGACACATTGTAGTGCGTGAGGTTTCTTTCTTTCAATGATTCTATTGTCTTCATACTCTGCCAGAACATCTCCAGTATGATCTGTTTTGTGCAGAGCCTGATAAGATTTAAGTTTAATATAACATTTTGTGGAATAGTCGTGGAGAGAAAGGTTGTTCGACTGTTATGAGGTTTTTAGGATCAATACATATTTAACTTTTGATGTCAAAGTCGTTTTTCATGGTAAATTATTTCATAACATGTGCAAAGATAAAGGAATAATCTTAATAAACAGTAGTAACGTCTAAATATACACATTGCATGCTGCCTACCAGTTCGAATTTAACTTGATCGATGTCAATTTCTGCAAAATAATTTATATACAATGCTGAAGCCAGTATGGAAACGATGATCTGGTTACAAACGTTACTTTCGACGTAATCAACATAGGGCAGATCTTACCACGTTAGATGGATGATGATTATTTCATAAATGTGAATGAAAAAGGGATTATCACGTATTTCCTCGTTAGCATCAGTCTACTCGCGTCATCCCGTAGTTATACAAGGGAGAGTAACTAGTGCAAGGTGTTGGAAAAAAGACACCAACTAGATTGGGTAACTAAGTCTAAACTGTTCACCTATCCCTATAAGAATTTTACAATCAATGTGCATATAATGTGTCGGTCATTCTGTTTCATTTATTTTGATGCTAACATTTACCCTCAACCGCACACTACTCTATACCAAGATATCATATTGCATGTAAATCACTGCGATGTCGTCCTTAATGAAACCATCCAAAATTGTTTGAGAATCCGAAAATGCCAGCTATTTATAAGAAATTAAATAAGTATTTTTTTAGACTTTACTTTTATTAATATTAAAGTAATTAATCCTTGGTAAGTATATTTTCTTATTAAAAGCGACTCAAAGGAAACTTCTAGGACATCGTATAGAAAGAATAAAAAATAATGCAAATAGGTATAATAAATTCAATTCATAAAAATTTCTTTAAGTGTATTATTATATCACCGAAATTACGAATTATTTATTTGACTCTACAGTTACTAATAATCAAGTTCTTTGAAATATATTTAATATATTTTTATATATTATAATCTATAATTTTTTTTACATAAGCGATACTGTCCTCCGAATTTGTCTCATACTTTTTTTAACTGTCATTTTCATAGCATAATTAAGCAGGAAAAAATTAGGTTCATTAAACAAATTATTAAAATAATATTACACAAATCTCTTTTTGGATTAAAATTCCAAATAATAAGTTCTTTAATATTTAGATCATCTTTAGGATATTTGATTAAATTTTTTTAGATATATTAAGTTAAATGATTCTTTCCCTGAGATACGAAAGTGCGTCCGTTATAGAATTTCCATACCAAAGTTTACATCAGCGCTATTATGGTAAGTAAAACATATTTTTCCTGTATCTGATAATTTAATAGAGTTCATAGAGTGACTGAAAGTGTTCTTAATGTATAAATTATATACATAAATATATAAATTAAAATGAATCCGCTTGTAATCTATTTAATTAATTTCTTTTCTATTATAGTAAAATAATTATTTATTTATTCTAATCATTAATTTAATAGGTACTAAACAAACAGACAGTCATAAAACTATGTTATTACTTGGTGCATTTAAAAATGTACCAAGTAATAATTGTTTATAAATTGGTGATATTTTAAGAAATTTTTAAATATATCATCGTATATTTTACTAAGTAACTTTTAATTAATTTATTAATGCACAATCATTGATAGATGGCTATATATCGCGCTTATAGAGGGCTCCTGTTCTTGTCTACACACGCTTGAGTAGTTGAGAATGTATTAAATTATAGCTACCACCCATCCTCACAGTACAGGGCGCACTCGTAAATTGCTCCAGTCGGGGCGTCGCAGTTGGGCGATTGAGCTGCAACTGTTACATGGTAGTAACTACCCAAGGTGGTTAACTACATTAACGAGTAACAGTTGCATTTTGACATATAACTTTTAGGATTCCATGGTGAAATAAGGAACGCTTACCTTTTCATCCTCTTCTTTAATCAGTCTGTGTCAAATCCTCGCTTATAATTTCCATGACTTTAGACTTACGTACGAAAAGTTTTGCTGAGAGGTTCTTTATTTAAAGACAAATAAATATCTAACGATTGAAAAATATAACGAAAATTGTTATTAAAAGATCGTATACAATTTTTTTTGCTCATTCCTCAGACTTAACATTTCGTTCGACGGAAAGCAATACCAATTCACGGACCTTTTAAAATGAATTTGTTATTTCATTTTCGATATATAAGTTTCATTTAGGAAATATTAAAAGCTTCAAGTTAACGAGTGTTGTAGCCTCCTCTATAAGAGTTCAATCATAATTTTAAAAATATGAAATTATTCTAGACCACACATGACAGGAGTTTCAGGTAAAGTTATTTTGATTACCATTTTAAAAGCTATGGGCATATAGAGAACCCCAATTTGTGCATTCCCCACATATACTTGTTTTTTTCATTATTTCAAATATTGCATTGTTTTTTTTATTTCTGAAAAATTTTGCGTTTGAAATGCATTCAATAACTTGGAAATATTTTCGTGACTAATTTCTTCACATATATATTCCTTTAACTTAGTAACGCGGGGTGCTTTTATTTTACAAAGTAATACTTTAAAAGAACATCGGCAAAATATAAGTAGTAACGGATTCATCGAATTGGAAAAAGCATATGAATGATAAGTAGGAAGAAATGGTTTCGATCTAACTTAACAACGTATAATCAAAAGTAATACAGAAAGCATGGTATATCTTTTCAGACAAACTTTTGAAACATAAATTTTCATGGGATCAAAAATTTGTTTAGTGATATTAAAAATCTGGAAAAATCATGGAATTAACATGTCTATGTATTGAAGATAATTATGAAACTCAATTCAGGTGATATAAAACAGTTAGGTAAATAATATTTTCGAATGGCCTATATGAAATAAGTCAAGAACACCGTTATTTTAAAATAAAGGAATGGAATTGATGCTACAAGTATTCCATTCGATATATATATATATATATATATATATATATACATATATATATATATATATATATATATATATATAAGTTGAAAACGTAAGGATACTCACTCTTTCTATAAAGCTAGTTACTATATGAATATTACATTTTTCACAGGTGTAATATAAATAACTAGAAAAAATTTTAAAAAACCTTAGTCGAATTTCATGAACATAGAAAAGAAAAAATCATTGAACAGGTATATGCATACGTCTTTTATACATTTATAAACATTTTTCATCTATTCTTTTGTCTTCATTCAATTGGAGTGGATATTTCTACAAAATTTAATCACAATAAATCTTAAAGCCACATACACTGTGCAAGCTAGGAAGTTGTGACCTACAGACTCACAGACCAACATGCATAATGAAATTATTAGACTTCAGTTTTTAACATTTGAATATAGAACCAAAAACAAATCATTTTAACAATTACTATTGTGTCAAACAAATTATTAGTTGCTAAATAATTATTCTAAATATTTGCGTAATTAAATTACGCACATCTAGTGCGTAAGTTAGTTACGCAAATAATTAAAAAAATAGTAATTAACACAGTACTTAGAAACAAAAAAATAAATTGAGATGATAGTCACAAGTTTCTACCCCCAAATCAAATATAATTTCTAGTTAATAAACTTCATATAAGCGAAAAGATTTGCTGGTATATTGTTGCTTGCGTGGAAGTACATTACTTAAATTGAGATTCTGGCACATGTAACGGCAAGTAAGGCGTTTATTATTAAATATACAGTATATGTATTAAGCTACTCTCGATAATACTGAACCGCCTTATACAACAAGGTACGGAATGGAGCGTTATGAGAAAAACGTATACTTATTACCAAAAATTAATAGCGCCCCGGCAGACGGTATCGAGATTTCTCAAGAGAGGCACTTGCAAAGGGCTTAAGCAAAATGAATTTGGTCTTCCTTTATGATTACGAAAATAAAATTTACGGATAGCGCTTATGAAAGAGTTCAGATGGTTTGATGTTTATAGAACAAAATATGGCTGCCCTTTATTTCCTCCTATCTCTATAGAGTCGAACGGAAATTGCGAACAAATATTTAATGTCGTAGTTAAGTCGGATTATTAGTTTTATCCCGGTATTTGTATCCTAAATTGTTCTTTCTTTGTCACGGGGTGAAATAAATTGAACAATAATGTAATAAATAATTGCACCTCACAGCGTCAAGTTCTTCTATAATGGGATCACTTCTTTAAAGTAGAAAATATAAATTAAATGAAACCGAATTTTCAAAGGTTTCTGTTTTTAAGAGAAATAACCAATTACAATGTCATTGAGTGTTACCTGTATAGAAATTGATTTTGTATATTGAAGACTAATATTAACAACTGCAGATAATATTTAATCCTTTAAAAGTTAAAGCATCACACATATCATCAGTGAACGTGTGAGTTTTTGTTCTATACTATTTGCTTTATATGCAAATAATTTACAGAAATGTAGCTTGTAAATTTGATTATGAGAATTGTCAGGTTCTTCTTTTCATTCATTTGTCTCTTTTAATGGCTTCTAAAAAAATACATGTAAATAAAGATGTAATTAGTTCTTATATATAATTATTTACTGAAAGAAAATATTTATAAGTTTAAAAAAAAGTAAGTTAAACATTGTTAAACTCTTTGTTATTTTATAGACTTAATTTAAAGAAAAAAATAACAAACATATATAGAGCCAAACTCTATCACACAAAAATAATATGTATGAATATTTTTCAAATATTTGTCAAGAAAGATTTTTTTAGGTAAAGACGAGAAAATTTCTTTAGAAAAATGGCTAATTTGTTAATATTTAACAAATTTATAAAAAAATAAGTTACATCTTTTACTTGTTAAGGCTAGCGCACGAATCAAACAATCATTTCCTAACCATACTCGCATAAATTAGTTCCACAGATATTTGGATGGGCTAATTTTCCTGCAGAATTTGTAAAGGCAATATAATATTACATAAAGACAACAGTGATTTTTGACGAAAAAGGAATATTTTGAAAAACAACGGTATATTTAAGACAATCAATCAAATCTTTTAAGAATTCCATTTTTTACATAATTTATGGTAACCCAAAAATTTTATTTTTTTTTAGCTGAGTTCAATATTAGAATCAATACAAACAATTTTTTTTAATTTTAGTCAAATAAAGAAAAAAAGATTCCAAGATTCTAATCCACTACTTCTAAGAACATACTCCAGTATTTTACTGCTGTGCCGGTGACTCGCTTGGAGAATTAATGAAATAAATAAATTTACCACGTTCTTTTTCTTCACTTGCTCCATTTTTTAAATTTGGTTAAAAATTGGTGATTTCTGTAATGGTATTTTTCAATTATTGACAACTCAGGTACTAGCCAAATGCCACAAATGTCCCACTAAGCGCAAAATACCCCTTCACATTTCAAAAATGCTAAAAATAATAAATATTCGATTTTTAATAATCCCAATAGTATTATTTATTTCACATATGGATTAGCATTAAAATTATTTGCCTCGTTTCGTTCACAGTCGAAATTGTTTTAAGTCAAAATTGTTTTAAAAAATTTTTACTGTTCGATATAAAACTAAACAGAAACCAAAATGAGACAAAATTAATATTCCCGGGCCAGGTCCTAAATACGGCCAGATAAAATATTCATATTTAGTCATGAGCAAATATTTGACAATTTGTCAGAAAAGGTGACTAGGAAATAATGCGGTTGGCTATTAATTTAAGGGACGTAAAATACTGTGTTGAGTTCCTATTGAGTTACAAGTATATATTTCGAAGTCAAAATGAAACAAATTTTCCTTCGAAGTAGATATCAGTTCATATATTCAACTTAAATGCGTTTCGCGATATATCTTATATAATAGATCTGAAATTAAGGAAAACATTTTTAATTTTTTTTTATAAGCTTTACACAAAATAATTACCAATATTTCATTTATTACATAAGTAACTAAATTTTATTATCCTAAGCCTAATAGTTTTAGAGACATGATTATTTAATTCGTTTTCAATTTTCGTTACTTTGGATGGAAAACATTTTTTATTAGATATTATTAAAATTTCTGCTTTTTTTATTGTCTAAGATCTTTAAGAGGACATTTGACTTTATACTTTAAATGGAGTTATTAAATCCATATCACAGATAAATTTGACGTTACTTTTAGATTCCGTTACTCTTTTACATACGGTCCACGTGATTTTAGTTATTCGCGGTCGGCGCAAAAGTAGTAAATATAGTTTTCCAGTTAGTTATTGATAGATAGGTTCAAATTAATTGAACGATCACAAGTTTCAAAATAAAGATGCTTACAGTTTTCAAAGTGCTACAGGCTGTATGTATTTTCTTTTTAATACTGGATAATTATTGAGTAATTACAATGGCCGCACAGTCATTGTTAAAAACTGCATATTATTTTAATCTCTTTTTACATAGTAATTATTCACCATTAACTTATTAGCAGGTTTTTTTCAGCGTTCATTTGTGAGATATGTACTTTAGTAAAATGTATAATTGTATAGTTTAGTTAAATAACTTAAAAACGCATGTGAAAACATTTTTATAATAAGCTATATATATCTAAAGTATTTTCCATAAATTTTATTGATGTGTACTATTCGTTTGAAGAAAGTCTAAAGGCACCTAAGGCATTTACACTTTCTTCAAACAAGTTTTTGTTGCTCTATTTTGATGCTACAGGCTTTCAAGTAAGTCGAATGAAGGATTATCATGCAAGGTGCTTAAATCAATTGTTGGAAGAGAAATATAAATATATGTAATTTTCAAAATATTCGAAGTCGTTTTAATTGTTGGAAAAGAAACATAAAATAGACCGTAAATAAATAGATGTATAAAAACATGTATGTAAAAAAAAAAAGTTTTACTTAGTAGTAATCACCAGTGAGATTCATATTTTGCATATCGACGTATTTAAATAAAGGCAGAACATGTGTTTGATAAAACGCAAGTAGAATGTCCAAGTTTGTGAGTTGATGGCGTTGCTAATATCACAAGTATTATTCAATTATAATAGTATATTATTAGTAACTTTGAGTGTAGTTAAATTTAAATCCAAGAAGAATCAAAAGTAATAACTTAAGAAACGTTATATTATGTGAACAATAAGCTGAGACATTAAAGCACCATTCAAGTTTTATTTCACCTGGAAAAATAGAAGAAATCATGGAAAAAAGATGAAATTTACATAATAAAGATTAAAGAATGTAATATAGGAAAAAGTCTGCCAACTAATACATTCCGATATTTTCATGTTTTTTTAACCTATTTAGTAATATAATGTACTATCCAAAAACAAATCTGTAATGAAATGTACTTTTAATTTCTTTGGAAACAATTTCCTGAAAACAAAATTATATTAACATTCCCCAGAAAACATGAAGTTTTTGCAAAATTATGCGAGCCAATTAATTGTATAAGAAAAATTCATGATTAGTACAATTAGTATTTATGGATGCTGCACAATGTACTACCTATAGATTATGTGAAACACAACGTTGCTTTTAATGTTTTTTTCGTAATTATGGAATAATTCAACAACCCATTTAGTTCATGATGTCATATTATATCGGTTGTACAATTATTCCGTCATATTTTACTTCAAGTTATAAATGAAAAAAGTCTATTTCCTTTTACTTGAAAGCAAAACTAATAAAATTAAATTGGTTTATTGTTACTCGATTAATTTATTGTTAAGTTTGCAAGACACTTGATTTCCGCAATTCTTCCTACATTGTTAACCTAATAGCTATGGCACAATATATTTACTTAAATATATTGTGCCATGTGTTAACTAACATTTTATTAGAAAAATATATTTAATATTTTAAACGAAAAAAGAAACACATGGTGAGACATATATTTAACTCCAGCATTAAAAACATAAGTAAGAGTTTCGTTTTTTACAAATCATGGTCGGTAAAAACATTGGACGGATACATTTTTACAGCTGCAGTCTTTCATAACCGTCAGCCGTAAATTTAATTTCCGTATTTTTAAAGCAGAAAAGAAAAAAGAAAAGATTTTCGTAGCAAATGTTACACGAACGTCTATCCTCGAGAAATTTCAGCACCGCCCACTGACGCGCCACTAATTTGAAGTAATAAGTTTACGTTTCTCCCAAGGTATTGGTGTTTGGCGGAAACACTTTTTGAGTAATATAACGTTTTAGATAAATAATTTGTATGGATAATTAATTAATTAAACATAGTAATTTAACAATCAATGTATATTTTAAGTAATTTTCTAGTCAGAAGGAAAATTTATCGTGCAATGTAAATACTTGGGAAATGTATGTAATAAATGTGACTTGGATTTCGAATTTAGGGACCATGATCGGTAGAAAAAAATTCCCTACCCCATTTACTATTATTTATTTCAGCGATGTAACCAAATTTGTATCTCAAAACAAAATTTCATATTCAATGAGAAAAACTAATAAATCATAGTCTAGCTCCGGTTTGTATTTGGAAAAAATGGGCCTAATAGTTTTAAAACAGCTGGGGTTTAAACTACAAAAAGTTCAACGTAAATTCACTTTGCTAAAAAGTGTACCTACCTAAATAATAAAACTTAAAATACTATAATTATTGTCTAGAAAACTTTATTACTTTTTAGAAAAAAGAAACACGACCTAAACTGAATTTCAACCTATCCGTTTAAGATACATATGACATGTCAATATAAAGTAATTTAATATTTATCAATATCTATTTGAGAAATAATGTATTTGATTCTGCATTTTAGAGATTTAATTAATTAAAATTACGTCATTTAATAACTAATATTTAATATTCACGTGCGACTAGGATAGGTGTAACATCTAAATTATATAGGTAGACGATATCGTGTAACAAAATAAACCGCTACCCAGATTTCTACTTAAAGATTGCGTTATGTAATTCCTAACACAATCTTTAGTGATCAAAATCGATTAGAGGTGGTAAATTATTTTGCAAGTAGTGACAACTTTCTTAAAGATTTTTCAGACACCAAGTATTCTTGCCTTGCGCCCGATATTTCACATTTTTTTTAAACTATAATCAATCAATACTTTCACGAAGTTCATCTTTACGAATAACAAGTGACATTATTTCATAAATTATTTATGATAACTATTTCCAAATACATTTATTTATATATACATAGCTCTGATTTTCCGTTAAACCATTTTTATAGATCTGTTTTTTTCTAATTTTTTTTTGAAAAATAATTACCGAATTCAAAATTTTTTTTAAAATTAATCCATATCTTTATTTTGAATCACAAGCGTATTTCAGATACTACAAGGTTAAATAATATTCAACTTATTGACAGTTTCTGAAATAAACGATTTGGTGAGTAAAATGCTCTCGAGAGTACTGTAAATTTGTTATCCCTGATAATAGTGAAACTAGGTATGGAAGCAAGTTTTTTAAATTAGGATTTGCGCGAGTTTGTTTTCAAATTATTCTGATGGATTGAAATTTTTTTTACGCTTTATTTCAAAATTATTTAAAAATAGCACATCTGTTGAATTGTTTAGTAATAAAGAAAAGACAGAAAAATTTTGGGAAATCAACTGTATAAAACTAATTCAAAATGGTCGTGTCTCTCTATGCAAAGAAACTGAGGGCTTAAAAATGAAATATTCTAAAATAATTTCTTTTCTATCGTTAAACTTATGCACGTAATTTTGTATAACACATACACACTCGTCCAAATACAAAATAAAAAGCATCTAAATTTTCATAAATAGGAATGCAATCTATTGATGCACATCAATGGATATCAATCTAATTATGTTCTAAATATTATAACTTTATTTTTTTTCTATCAGAGCTCTTAAATAAATTAAATAAAATTCAACATTTTTTTAGCTTTTCTTTATAAATAGATTGTTCGTATGGACACTATCTATGTACTATGTCTTTGTAAGTACTCCATATTTTTGTAAGAAAATGCAAACAGCTTTTCAGTTTTATCGTTTCTGACAATTTTTGCATCCTGGAAATGTGTAGAATATTAAAAACCTGACTATCTTCATATGTTCAAACTTCTATTTGGTGCCAATCTTAATTTTATAATAGTATTAATTGTAATTTAATTTTTTTTTCCTTTCAATTTCACACTCTTGACAGTCTAACTTATATCAATTTAAATTCCCTTAATTTAGAAGTTTTAGCGTGAAAGAATATTAATATGCAAACAGTTCGGAAAGTTAGCTAAAGAATTAATTATAAATTTTAAACTATTATAGTAGCAAGGAAAAGTTATCGGAAAATTATATGCGTGCGCGTGTGTGCGTGCGTGCGTGTGTGCTTGTGTGTGTGCGTGTGTGCGAAGGTGTGCACATGTGTGCGCGTGTGCGTGCATATGTGTACTTGCGCGCACGCGCGTGTTTGTGTTTTTATGTGGGTATCTGTGTGTCTGTGTGTTTTTTGTATGTATGTGTGTTGTGCGTCTGTGTGTCTGTGTGTGTGTTATATGTCTATGTGTCTTTTTGTCTGTATGCCTGTGAATCTGTGTCTGTGCGCGCGCGTATTCGTGCGCGTGTGCGTGTGTGTGTGTGTGTGTATGTGTATATACATCATAAAACTATTGATCACTTAAAGAAGAATCATAGTCATTTTTTTTCCCTTGCAAAAAAAAATTGTTTTTCCGCAGCAAGCTCTGCAGACAGAACAAAACAAATCCTCATTTTCAAAACAGTCAAACCCACATTATCGGAACAATAAAAATAGTAGAAGTCTACATTATCAGAACTTCAATCAGTATTTATTGAAGTCTTCACCACTAGAGAACTTAGTGTATATGCATTGAATTTAAAATATACCTTGAATTGCCAGACACCTCAATATCGACCGTTTCACTCGGGTAATTTGTTTTAATGAATAAAATATACAATAAAAGTAGGTGAAAAACAAACTGAAACTTGTCTGCTTTAATTTATAGCAGCACAAATAAAATTCTAAACTTTATTGGGGTATATAATTATTTAATTTACTCGCAATTGGGTATTAATGAGGCTCGTAGTCAAAATCGGCTTCGTTTTTTAAGAAAATTGGGAGAATTATAAAAAATAGCTTTCTTAGAAGCTTACGCAAGGTTGTAATAAAGCTTACTATTGATGAAATAAAGGAAAATTTACTACTTATGAAATAAAGATTAATATTGCAATCTATAAACCAACCTTTTTACATCGTTCCACATTATTTTTTATAACCTAAAAGAAACAGTGCATATATGAAGCCAAACAATGTCATTACTTGACTTGTTTTAAATATTTGACTACTGTTTATTTTCGCCCAAAAAATACTCTTTCACACCGCTGTTAACTGAAATAAAGGGCCATATATTATTATTTTACCTTCCAGCCATCTTCACTTCTTCATAAATGCAACACGTAAATTTAATTTCCGCATTCGTTAGGAAAAAAGAAACGGAAATATCTTTACGAGCAGGAAAATCTCGGCGCTATCTACTGGTCCGTTATTAATTTGTTGTAATAAGTCTTGGTTTTTTTTTTGTAAAGCGCTGCTCAGAATGTTGTTGAATGGTGGAAATATATTGTTTGTGGTTTACTGAAGTTCAAATGCTTACCTTATTATTAATTGTTAAACCTGTTGTGCCAAACGCGCAATTTAAGCAATATACACCATGAAATATATGACCGTATCATAACTTTATAACGTGCATGTGATTGGCAGCTGTATATTTAGAATAAAATATTTAATAAAGATATAATATTTAATGAAGATATAATAAAGATATAAAATAGATAATACAATATTTTTACAGCGATAGAAAGAATCAGGACGTCCAGGATTTTTCGTAGGTGTAGATAAAATATTAGCTCGAAAAGGAAAAGAGAAAATAATAAACACATGTCATCAGAGACATAATCAACTTTCTCCCATAATAATTTTTCATGTGGAGATCAACATGTCGTTTTATATTATACCTAGTAGTTCTATTGTAATGAGCTTTTTTTAAATGAACACGGGACAACGTCTCAAGCTTCGATGAAAAGAGATAAGAAAGATTTTATGTATTATTTTCTTTAAGCCAAATTTTAAATACATGACAGTGGACCATAAGATTGAATATTTTTTCTTGAAGCTGCAATAGAAACTATAGGATTTGGGGTTGATAATTTTCTAATAAATAAGTAATTAATAGGACCCGTTCTAACACAGACTTGGAAGAGGAGAGCAGAGACTATAAAACTGACTTTTAGGATAACACATCCAAAATTGTAATAGTTCATTGGCACGTCAAATTATTATCCGGTCTTGACGTCAGAAATTCGACCAAAGGACGACTGCCGATTGTTAACACTTATGAATAAAAAAACGATTTCCCGCTCTACCAAAATCAGACATTTTTTTTCAGAAAATGAGCAAGTTTTAGCTATTTCAAAAGTACTTGAAAATTGAAGTAACAAGGTACAGATAATGTGCTGCGATATGACAGTTTAATGAAGCTTGTACCGTTTAATGAGGGTTAATACCGTTTTAATGAGGCTTGTGCTTCAACAGGAACTAAAATCACATATGTTAATTTTGCATATCGTCATCATCACACTCATTTTGTGTATTTTTGAAGCAAAAGTTCCTTAAGTTACTAGCAACCCGATACACCACATGTCAAAAAGTTCTGATACAAATGAAAGAAAATTGATTTAAATTTTTTCCAAATATGCACCTGCACCGATTTCGTGAAAATTTTTTTAATTAAGAATATAATTGATGAACTTGTTTGTTGTGTCGATTTATATTTTGTTATTTTTGGGTGGAAATTATGAAAGAAAAATAATTGAAAATTAAGCCTCCTGTTGCCATGCGTCAAGCGAGGTGAATGGCAAGAGCTAACCGTTCTTTGAAATTTGTTTCAAACCTCAATTCAAAGTCAGCGCAACGGACGCACAAGGATTGCAAGTTGATTATGTTTGTTCATTGTAGTATTATAAAATATTTAACCCTAACTCGAATGTAGTTGACATTAAAAGCACCAAATAAAAATATATATTTTTCTAAAGCTTTGAAAAATACAAAAGAATTGACAAGTCCATTTCAAAAGAAGTTTTGAACAAGTTCTGCCAACTTGTAGTAATTGTATGAATGAATTGGCTATGGTTTTTTATGACAAAATTGATATTGAAATGAAAATGAGAATAATTTCAAACTTAGAATATAAAAAATTAAACAATATTAGAAAAAGATACAGCATATCTAAGGAAGATATTTTAAGCTCGTTGTATGGTAAGGTTCTATTGGATAACCCTTTTTTTTAACTTGTCCTAAATAAATGTTAGTCAAATATTAAGACTGTTATTTTTGATTTCAGAAAAATCTTTGGATAACTTATATCGAAATATACTCCCTTTAAAATATATACTCCCTATCGAAATATACTCCCTTGACAATTTTTGCAAGAAAATGTTTTTTATAGAACTAATAAAGAGCCTAATTGGAAGGCAAGGAAAAAAGTGTCTTCCTTATTGCAAAAAAAAAGAACTTTAAAAAAGGAATCCATAAAAGATTGCTATTTTTTTAAATCATTGATTTATTTAAATAAAATATTTAATAATTCGATGCTGCTCAACGTTTATTTAGCAATTTAATTCACTCATTGGTACAATACCATAGTTTAAAAAATCTTTCCATACAAACTTCTAATCAAAACTTTATAGACGAGTTGTCACTGGTTCCCATTATCATAAAAATCTGAAATTTTATATCATCATCACGATCATATCTCTAGAGCATAATTAATATGTTCTAGAGATCTGCAAAGATATGTAAACTATAAGGATTTCGCAATTTTTTTTTTCTAAAGCGACAACCCAATTCATATAAATTGCACATCAAAAATACACAGAAATTAACAAGTCTAATATAAGAAATTGACAATCTAATGGCCTAAGTGCGTGAAAACGTGATTGGTATATTTTATGGGTAAAATGTAAAAGAAAATATTCAATAGTTATTCGATTTTTAATTAGGTATTATGAAGCGATTTATTTTAGTAGTCATATTTACGGTATGATTAAAAAATATATTTCACACCTAATTGCTGAAAGTCTTGTAATTGAATGTTACAGAAAAACTAAATTCATTGAAGTTTACTTAAAATTAACTGGTAAATGAATGCAAACATTTTTAATCATATTTTAAAAATTAAAAATATTTTTACGCCTGTGAAAGTATACTCACCTATTTATTGATAATTTTAAATAGTTTATTATAAACTATAACCTATTAGGAACTTTTTGTGTGTACAAAAACCTCATATTTTAAGTCCTACTTTAAGAGGAACTTACTTGAAGAGTTAAACTTTAAGAGGAGATGGAGAAAGTTTAATCTCCACCTCCTCTTAAAGTTTAACTCTTAGACGACCTTTAAATCATATTGTCAATTTAAAATTGTGTAACGTTTTTGAACCGGTCGAACGCTAACCCGAGCCGGCCGAGAATTAAGCATGATAGAAGTTTACTATACGCCAATGAATGGGTAGGTCTCCAACGATTTTTGCGACTTTCGTCGTGCATTTAGTTTTGCGTACAGTACACTGAAAACATTTTAAATTTGACAATCCTATTTATTCAATGATTTCAATTGACAATTTAATTGAATATGCTACCATAAATTAGTAGCAAAATGTTTTCCATCAAATTAAAAAGGATATGTCTCTGGACAAATAATATTTAATGTAAATGATTTTGCTTACACGAAAGGTTCAATAAGTTTTACTTCATCATTGAATTTGTGTGAGTGAGGTATACTTATTTCTTTTTTTTGTTTTAAATTTAATATCCATAAAAAGGGAAGGTTAACAATAAAATGATTACATATTTATATAATATTTAAGAAAGTAGTGAAGTTTTGATTTATCTTTATTTTTCCTTAATGCCTACATTACGATACATGAAGCCGACTAATTAACCCAACTAATAACAATAAAGTAATTAAAGGACCACAAGATTCTTTTATTAGAAAAAGTCTAAGAAGAACTAAAAATTTACTCTTTGATAAACTAATTGTATTGCCAAATAAAAAACAGTGATGTAGCTACAACTAAAATGAAAATTTTCAAGTGGTAGTTGTTGCTTTGCAAAATATGATATTGGACTTCGAATAAGGAGAATAGAACTCCTCAATGACTGACAGCTAACCACTGGAGGCTACTACACATGTGCTTCAATACAGTATACAATATTTTGGTATTTCATAAAATTTCTTTAAGTATGTCTGGTATTTCACAACATTTCTTTAAATCTTTAAGTATTCTGTCGAAAAATTTTGAAGTGAAGTTCTGTATAAAATTTTAAGATATGCATCTATTTAACTTAAAATAAATTATGTGTGTAAAAATAAGGAGCTTTTCTAAAAATATTCCCGTAGAATTGAATATAAAATACCTTTTAAAAAACCGACTTCAAAAAAACAGAACGTACTAAAAAGTAACATATAATCAATTCAATATAGGTACCTACTTATTAGCAATAAATAACTAAGTTATTATTTTGGAAATCAGTGCCAGCAATGTCGGCCAATTTAAACAAATTTGAAATGTCATTTTATTTATAATGTAAATTGAAGGCTGAAAATTCTTATGTACGCGCAATATGAAATAGATTCATAAAAGGCGTATTTATAATATAAAATTTTACATTTCCTTAAGTTGATCGGCGGCCACTGCATCGACTTCAAAAATAAATGACTTAGCTATTTATTATTAAAAGTAGGTATCTATTTTGATTCAATTATTTTTTACTTCTTAGTACGTTATGTTCTTTGAAGTCGGTATTCTAGAGTTTTTAGTGATAAATAATATTAATCTTCATGTTATAACTAACATTCACTTAGTTTCTTTCTTAGAATATTTCATAATTATTAAAAGTCACGAGCAAAAGCTAAAATGTAGATAATATCCTCTTTGTGTAAAGTTGGTTATAAATGACACACTTAAATGAAACCATAGTTGTAGCATCCAGTGGTTAGCTGCCAGTCATTGAGGAGTTCTATTCTCCTTCTTCGAAGTTCAATATCATATTTTGCGAAGTAACAACTACCACTTGAAGATTTTCATTCTTTGTATATAAAGTCCAATATCAGATTTTGAAAAGCAATAATTAAAGTAACAATTAACCAGCAGCAAATATCTTGAAACATGGCTGATTTACTACTATCCCTTAAGGTGTTGCATTATTTATCTTCAAAACTTATCATCAGACTCTAACCTGATCGATGGTTCAGTTATTTAGCGAAGTAATCACAACCATGGTAAATGTCTTGTATCACGGTAAGGAGTTTCATTGTTCGTTTCCAGAACATATCATAAGACTTTGCAATGGTTGATGGTGTAATTATTTAGCAAAGTACCATCTACCAGAAGCAAATATAGTGAATCATGTTTAATTTACTACCATCCGTTAAGGATTTCCATTATTAATCTAGAGAATGAATGATTGAATTTATCCGATTCTGAGATGAGCGGTAGTCTAGTTATTTTGCAAAATAACAACTACCAGTAGGAAATATTTTGAATCACGTTTAATTTACTATCATCCGTTAAGTAGTTCCATTGTTCATCTCCAGAATGCATCATTAGACTCTGATATGGTCGATGGTGTAGGTATTTTGCTAACTAACTACTACCAGTAGTTAACATTTCGAGTCACATATAATTTACTGTCATCCGTTTAGGAGTTCCAATCTTCATATCCAGAACTCATCATCAGACCATGAGCTGGTCGTTGGTGAACTTATTTTTAAAAGCAATAACTACTAGTAGCACACACACATACATGCACAGTCACACTCACACGTACTCACGCACACGCACACGCAACCGCGCACTCGCATACACGCACGCACACACACCGACACACAGAAATACGAACACATAAAAACACACATACATACACACACACACACACACACACACACACACACCATGCACACCACACATACCACACACACACACACACACCTTACACATGCCACACATACCACACACACACACACGCGCGCGCGCGCGCACACACGCACACAAACCACACACACGCACATCGAATCTCCGCATGTAAAACGTCGATATGGCTGAATGTGTACATTAATTTAAATGAACTTCTGCCGTTAAAAAATAATTAAATCCGCAGTTAAAACAAACATTTACACCGTCAGCTAATTTGTCTTAGAGTTCCTTACATAATCCCAGTACTATCATTTACACTTTGACAAGTGAGTCTATTTTGCAGTGAGGTGAGAAGGAAAATATCCTCTCATATTTTCCAAAAATGGTTGATATGATGATAGGGAAAACCTCAAATCGCCTTAATAATCCTTTGAAATTAATATTGGAAGTTCCTGTTTACACGATATAATACCATATTGAACTTCCCGCCGAGTTTACTACAATGCCCTTAGTAATACAAAACGATTTAATCTACCGCAAAATTTGCCAGATTGAATTGGTAAAGTTTTAACGAGTTCATAAAATTAATTGCTAACGAGATATTCTTGTTCGCGTGTAGAAAATTCTTCCCGCTCATCAGTTGTGAACTTATATAAATGTGTAAATAAAAACCACGTTAATCAATAGCATCTTTAAATATGAAATGTTATCCTTTGAGGTTTTGAGTTCGTATTATATAAATATTTATTTCAAATGAATTTTCCAGTGTTTAATTTATCTAAATGTATCATCAGTCTATTTTTAACTAATAAGTCAACCTGAATTTGTTCTAATAAAATCTCAAAATTACTATCTGGTAAGTATTGTAATGAAAATTGATAAAAAATTTTACACAACGTGAAAGATCCCACAAATTTTTTCTTGCGTTAATACTTTTATTTCGTTACATGTTTGTTTATTTAATCGGTTTTCTGTTCAGAAAAGATTTAAAATAACCTAGAACAAGTATTATTTTTTAGCTTTAATGGTTAGGTTTTCATTCAGCAAAGGACCGAATATGAAATCTAGTCTTAGACGGAAATTTAGTATCAAATCTCAGTTATCGAGCTCAGTTTTAATATTTCATTTGTCAATGGCCTATAACATTTATAAAACTGCACCGAAAATCAAATAACCTTTTAAATATAAATAATTTTCTGAACATCGCACTTTGCTAACAAATGGATTTTCATGTTAAGTAAATATCCCACGATTTTCCAAATGTTGATTTATTGAAAAATTAACGCACTTCACTATTTTTAGGTTTAGTAATTAGTGATGTGGGAACTTTCTTACTTTGTTTCATGGATGATACTTCCGTGACATTATTTTATTAAATTAATATTATAATATTTTCAGTAACTAGACTAATATAAAGCAATCACCTATTTAAATATGCTTTTTACTGAATTTCTCCTCTTGATTTTGAGCTCATATAGTATGAAAAAATGTATAGAAATTTGAAAAGCTATTAATACAAGATTGTTTTATATTAATTAAAATTAATTTTTAAAGCTAACTTTTCCTATCAAAAAATATTGTTTCCAAAGTGGCACAAAGACTTACTAATGTTTCAGCAAAATATATTCAATTCTCTGTTAGTGAACTATTGTGCTTGAAATCTAAGTGCAGCTTATGAATAATTTATAAATAAATCTGCGGCACGGACTCTAAAACAATAAATATATCAAAATACTGTTTAATAAAAAATAAAATATCCAAAAATTATATTTTTAGTAAAAGGTATTTACTTTATTTTTCTTACATTTTTCTGCCTACAGCCGTACCAACAATAAAAAATACAGAATATAGCACTAGTGATATACGAAACAAATTGGTTACTTCAGCGATAAAGTATTTTATATATACCATGCAAGTAAAGTCTCGTATTATTTGCATCGTTTTCCAACTCAGCTTTACATTTTAGTGCTTTCTACTTGTAATTATATTCGGTCTCTGGCTTGGACTTTGATTGAATATGCACATGTCACATATTCTCATGTGCATGATCAGCGAGTAATACTATTACTGCTTCTATGGCGACAGTTGCAAATGTAAAAAAAACTGCTAAAAATTTATCCTAATCTCATAATATACAAATGACACATTATTGAAAAGAATCATTAGTAATCATTCAGCCGGCGATTAAAGAACTAGTTGAAACTTTTAAATTTAATTGTGTACAGTCTACTTCATATAATGTCACATAAAAGAACTGAAATGTGTTTTAAAATATACAACAATTTTTATATGCGCATATATATATATATATATATATATATATATATATATATTGTCCTAGGAATGTTAAAACTATATATAAATCCCAAATACAACATAATCAGAATATCGTATTAAGTAAGTACTTAAAGGTAAGATTATATCGCTACACTAGCATTAAAACAGTGCTAGTATTAAATAACTAATTATTTTTTTCTTATATATTAAAAGCAATAAAATTAAGTATTGAAAAATTATGTTAATATTTCATGAGTAAAACAATATATCCTCAAACCTTTAGACTTGATATACACCTAAGTATTTACAGAGCTTTCGCAAAGAAATTTGTTTGTACTCAATAGCTTTTTTGTTAAATTTGCTAAATATTTTGGAAAATTGCAAAAAGTATAGAATTAAGAGTTTATTCAAAATTTTCTTTTTACTGGTGGGTCATATTCCTAAGTAAAAAAAATCAATTTTTAAGCCAGTTTAGAAAAACTAGAAGTTTTTAAAAAAATATCTGTAAATTTGGGTCCTGTTTCGCATACAAAATTGATTATTGAGCCTTAGTATTTATAAATTATGAGCCAGATCGTTATTACAGAAGAAAGAAATGATCAGGTGGACAAAGCGGGAGTTAAAATCTTGGGAAATTACTTTTGGCATCCAAAGAATTCTAGATCTATACCGGTAAATTGTGTAACGCAATATGTAATTGAGAAAAACTGAACAGAATACTTAGTTTTCCTTTAAGCCACATAAAATTATTTATGAACGTTTTGACATTTTCTATTCTTTTAAATATCCCCACTGGAACGGAAGTTTTCCAATACGTCGATGTTATATAATGTAAAATATATGAAATTATTTTCTTGTAACCAAAATACATATTTGTGAATAAATGCTTATATTTCCTTTCAAAATTCCATCTCACCTTCATGGTGTCATTTCAAATAACATGTATATAAAATAATGACGACAGATTCCAAACATTTTGAAATTCAATTTTTTTATCCTATTTAAAATTTCACAGTTTTTTCATAAGGATGAATGCACTAATTATACCAGTTTTAGATGGTACCATGGTAGAGTACCAGTTTTAATATTCAAAGGTCGTCTCTATAAACTTTGCTCGCTAAGGCTATTATTCTTGATTACGTGTCAGGCCGAAATTCAATTGTTATTTAGGACAAGGGGTTGCATGCGGAATTCAGAGGCCCCTACGGTATCGAAGTTTGAGAGGGTTGTTCGGACCGGTTTTATTATTAAAGGAGTATAAGTATCGGGGTCAATTGGTTAGCGTATTTCTCGTTGTCGAAGCAATGGACATGTTTTACAATTTAAGTTGTCAAAAAGAAAAATAAATATCATACTATAAAATGCATTGCGTTCAGCATGTCATTTCGAATTGATATACAGGCATAGGAGTAAACGAATACACAAAATAACTGAATACACGTGTGCAACTAATCTAAAAAATAGACATTATACAACAAAATATTTTTTGATTGGTGCTTACCCAGTATGAAATGTAACTGAACACCAAAGCTGAACATAACCTAATAGATCTAACTATTTTAATAGTTAATCTAAATTATTAGTTTTTTAAAGTATAAGTCCTTCGAGAGATATCATTTCACGTTCATCTGACTATTGACTGATGCACCAGATCATATACCGAACCGAACGATAATCGATTTAAACTGCCAATTTTTTGCATTGCTTACCTCAAAATAAAAAAAAATACGGAACTCTTATAAGACCATTCACGTGTCCGTCTGTCGGTTTATCTACCACATATCTGTCGTGTCATCTAACGACGTGATATTTGGCAAAATGATAAATGATGCTTAGTTTACTTTTAATTAATACTCAAAATATTATTATGGATATTCAATATATTTGGCATTGATTTTGTAGAAATTTATTATTCACAACTAAATGAATCTAGTGATGTAGTATTATTTCTACTTTCTTTAAGTTCTATACCACGATCTTGGTTTCGTTGTATTACAACATCTTCAGGTGGGCCGTGAGCAAAGATATCTTTGTAAATATATACACACACACATATATATATGTATATATATATATATATATATATATATATATATATATATATGTATATATATATATATATATATATATATACATATATATATATATATATATATTTAATTCATATAATAATTTATTACGTTATAAATAATTTCGAATATCTTGTTACATTACAAAGAATATTGGAATAACATTTTTTGTTATAGACAGTAACGACAAGGGATCGTTTTGAATTAAATTGTTGTTAATTTTTTATTAATAATTTTATAATTAATACTTCATAAGTAATATGTAATTGGGTATTAATAAAGAGAATATCTCATATTGCGTTTCTGAGATTAATTTATAAAAAATACCTGTAGTAAAAAGGTAGAAAAGAAAATGATAAATGTGACGATTACTTTCAAAATTCTTTTTACCTCATTTGGACTTTTTATCGATATTGATAATTTGGTCGTTTCTTTTCAACGCCTGATATTAATCCAATCATTTAAAAGGTCTCTATCAGACTTCCTTTACTTAAGTGTTCTGTGAACGGTGGTCTAATGACGGATTGCAAATAATTACAATTTTAACTAAAAATAAAGGATGAAAAAACGTGTGAGTTGTAAAATACCTTTTGGGCTTTGTGAGATTAAATATCTTTTAAGGTTATTGAACGGTATAAATATTGAAGAAAGGGCGATTAGTGAGTCGACACCCGCCCTTTCTCATTTCGTTTCCGGTTTTCAATTAAAGTCAGGCAGTGTGGAAAGCTTAATCAGCAAGTTAATGTAGTGTGCTGGGCAGATACGGTGTAAATGCGTTCTTATGTTTTATGAAGGTAATAGTTGTGTTTATGAAGTTTGGAATAGTTTTATTCTTTTCTTTCTTGAAATTTTCACGTGCGAATATTTGGTGTTTCTGTTTTATTGCAATTTTATTTATATCTCAATAAACTTATGTAACTTATTTTTACTGTATTATTTAAGTATAATTTTGATTGTATATGGAGTAATATCTTATAAATTACAGAGATATTTAAGACGATAACACCTCTCGGAGATCATGTACTTGCTTTAATATTGGTAAATTTTGCAGTGAAACAAGATAATATTTAAAGGTAACTAGCAACATATACTTCTTAAAGCTTATTTCGAACTGCATTATGAATTATAACTAGTGCTACATCAGCGGAAGACTTAGCTCGCAATTCGAAAAACAAATAAGATATCATAGTGAAACATCAGATACAGTATGAATAAATTTTACTTTTAAAAACAGTTCTTCCTTAGGATTAAATAAATATAAAAAAAAAACACAAAAAATAAGAAGAACTTACACTTTCATGGATGTCTGTATGTTAGTTCCTTGTCTGTCTTAGCTTAAATACTGTCTTATTATTCACGTGTTGAGATGAAATTTGGTATGAAAAAAGAAACGACCGAATATATCCCTCTCATAAGGCGGACAATACTGTAAATTATTATAAAATGAGTAAAGAGTAAAGCAATTGTGCGCTTTTATTAACATTTATGTTCTACTTTTCAATGCACTAAAATTAAAGTATATTAAAATAAATATCACTTCTAATTTTTGAAACTTCATCCGATTTTTATATTCAAGTTAACATTTTCTTATGTTTTCTGCAAATCTAAGTACCGGTCTAAGTATTTACGAGAAAATCTTGTACCAACATTGTCTCAAATTTTAATACCTTAGTGTTTGGAAAACAAAATAGGGAGATTAATTTATTTCATGTCAATAAGGGTGATCAATTTAGCTACAGATTTCAAAGGCGAGTCTTCGTAAAGTTTTGTTGCCGTTAAAAAGGCGATAATAACAAAATTTGAAAAGGTGGCGTTCAATTGTAAATTGCTTACTATTTTGAAATCTAAAGACAGCCAATGAACAAAAATAAGAAGTAAGCTCTGATAGATTGAATGGTTTTTTAATCAAACGTTTTTATAGTCAATTACTTCATCAAAATAAACGTTTCCTAAGTCAATTATTTGTTAAAATGGTAACAAAGTTAAATTTAAAACCACTTGCCAGAAATTTTTTTCTATCTAGATTTAAAAAAAAACTTTATTTACGTTTGTGAACGTGAAATATTTAATACCGATAAAATGTTAATGAAATATCATACAAAATAAATATATTTATATAAGTAAATTTTGGCATGTTTTCACAATAAATTTATTTCTCTTCTCTTGCAAATCGTTATATTTAATATTAATCGGATACGTAAATTTATAATTTAGAGATTTATCTTTAAAACATGTTGATCGTTAACTCTATTGAATAATTATTTGTGGATGGTCATAAACAAATTAAGAAAAGTTAAGCAATTGTCTGACGAAAAATCGAGCAGAAAGATTATATAATATAATGAAGACTTGCTTGAGGGAAGCAAATCTTCATTATATTTATATATAACCCTTGAATATCGAAAGTTAACGGAATCTAAGGAAAAATAAGAAATATTCTGAGGATCTTTCGGAAAATATTATTCATTACCTAAGTTTTCAGTATTCTTGTCAATTATTTAATATCGGTAATTCAATACAGACATTTTGGAAAACGTGATATGTTTGTATTTCTATTAGAAGGGAAGGAAATTTTAAGGTAAGTGGAAAGGAAGTACTTTGTCATGCAATGAAAGGCAGTTAAATATTAAAGACGTTCAAAAATTTCACAGGTATTTTCACATATTAAGCGATTTTTTTATTTCAGATTTCCTTTTTGAGTTCCCTAGGCTAATAAAGAAAGAAATCTTTATGAGATTCGTAACACTTCACACATCTGCTCGTCTGTCGGTCTGTCGCAGTCGCTTCATCGCAAAAACGTTTCACGTTGTAACGTGATATTCAGCATGATAATAAAGCATATAAACTTACACAACATCTTGATTCAAACTAATTCAAAAATTTGTATAGAAATGTTGGAGGGGTAAACTGACATTAAAAAAAATCCTTGAAATTTTTTGTATAAGTTCTAATATAAATTGAAGAGAAATAATATTATTTACTTTCATAAATAAAAAGAGCATAAATAAAAATTAATTAACAATGTACAGGCAAGCCAATCCTACATTTTAGTCAAGTAGATATTAGTTTATATACCATCATTAAATTACTTAAAAATAATATTTAATTGATACAATATAAACATAATATAACTGATTCTGATTCTAAAATTTCAAACACGTTATGGAAACAGAATAAACGAAAAACAAATTCATTGAAAAGTTTTACGTAAGAATTAAGGCCAACAGCGTCATCGGTCCTCGTCCGTCTGTGCGTGTTTGGGTTCCTTACTAGTATTAATCTCCCGAGCTATTCCACCATTCATATTTGACCATTCCTATTTCGAAAATATGTGAAATTAAATCCAACTCATGTCCCTTAAAATGACGTAATTAAGTTAAGGAAATAAGAACAAACTAATCAAAGTACAACACGGTCCAATTAAACTATTAAAAAAAAACTTACAAGAAGAAGGAATTGATATTTGGTAGAGTATTTGTATTGTCAAGTAATCAGCAGTGAAATAGCTAAAACTATTCAATTTAACATCTAACGTATCAATACAATTCAATGAGTTATAGAATGTTTTTGAGGTAATACCTCAAAAACTTTTTGTAAATATTCTGCCGAGAAATTACAAAGAATAAGACTTCATATTAATTTTTTTAAATAATATGTAATTAAATAATTAGAAATGAAATATTTAGAAAATACGGTGCTCATTAAAAAAATTAGGAGAATTTAAATAAAAATGCGAAATACATAAGAAAATAAAACACCACTTCCTGATTTACAAAGTCACACATAAACATCCACGCACACATATAATACATGCTCACGCACTCGCGGGCGCTCGGCATACTCGGGCACGCGCACGCGCGGGCGCTTCCACAAACGCACACACACACATACGCGCACGCACATACACACGCGCAGGCCCAAACGTCTTTCCCAAGAGGCGCACATCTTTACATCTAATTACCCCGACAAGTTGGTAACTTAAGCAAATCATACCCATAATCGCCGATGATCGGTTTAAAAAATCGGGCAAACTGATTTCAAAAATTAAATCACAAAAAATATGTTGCGTGTTTGGTGAGGTATGTATCTAACATCTATTGGGAAATACTTCCTACTCTTACAATTTTTACCTAAACAACGTATTGCAGCGAGCTTTAATTTGGTGTGTGAGCTTGGCCGGACAACTTTTTTCCTGCATAACAACAACCGACCACACACTTCAAGAATTACTCGATTCAAATTATTGAAAATGGAGGGAAAATTATTCACTTTACTCTTACCAAATAACCAACCAATTCTTTCCACATTATTAAGTAATGCTCGGCGAGGAGAAAAACAAATTTAGTGGCGAGGATCATCTTCGAGATTTCATTTTAGGCTCAAAACTGTGAGTTTTCGTCTTCATTCTATCCTTTGTTTGCCAAATAGGTGTACATGGATAGAGAGCAGTGATAATGCATACGTCACTTACTATTAGTTATCACGTATTGAGATATAATTATGCTTTCTTTTATCGTAGCGTTGTTTACCTTCAAACAAACCCATCCACTATTTGGTAGTGGGATAATGTTTTCCAGCGTAGTTTTGAATTATTGTCTTGATAAACAGGTATTTCGAACAGATTTTCCAATTATTCATTGATCCAAATGAATAATATACGGCATTCTTTTATACACACATTTGCATACTCGTATATTCTGCGTAACAAAATGAGTAAACATTATTTTTAAAAGTTTTTTATTGACATTATTCAGATCTCACTTATTCAGTAAAAGTAAAAAACTTATGAAGCATTTTTTTCAGGTGTTTATATATTGCAAATTTAAAATGTTTTCCACAAATGTTCAGTTTAAATGAAAGAATGATTTAGGTGTTTAATTAAATATTAATTTAACTTTATATCAGCTATTTAATGGTGATATATTCAATATTTTATTTCTAAATTGTTATATAGAAAATAATTAGAATGACAGTTTAATAAAGCCACATATACAGAATATTTATCCCTAAAACATTGAAGAGAGTATATGCACTTAAAATGAACTTATTTCTTCGACAAGTAATGTAACCTACTATTTTATTAAATTGCTATCCGCAGCTACTCTATGGTAGTATTCCTTATGTTATTCTCTGAAATTTAATTTATACCTAAATAATTTATTAAGCGATTAATGAGTCAGCATTGCAGTTAATTTAGAAATGATCTTTTTTAGCAAATGGTTAGTATAATTACGGCAAAAACCTGACATTGTTTGAATTATGCTTTAAACTACTATTTAGTTTTTTTTACACGATATAACATAAAATTGGACTACTCCTCGAGTTTATTACAACATCCTTACCAACAGTCATATAATCTGCCGCAAATGTTTTGCCAAATTGAATTGGTTAAGTTATAACGAGTTCATACAATTAATCGCTAACAACATTTTCTTGTTTGTGTGTGGAAAATTCTTCTATATAGCAGTTATGAACTTATGTAAACGGATACAAAAAAGTAATGCTATTGGTATTGAATTAGTATGTGCATAAATATTTATTTAGAATAGCTTTTACAATGTTTCATTTAGCTAAATGAATCATTTATCGTACCGCTTTCGTGAAGGTGTGGTTCCAGTTTTAAAAAATTAATTTTTAATAGACTTATTCTTATTTATTTCATTTAAATTGAATGATGTTTATGAAAGAAAATATGAGTCAAATCATAAATTAATTATTTGTTGTACATTCCGCGGGTGTGGCTTTATTATCCACTAGCGCGCAAGCTTGGAGTTTTAGCGGGACAAGTAATAATAACTATGGTAATTTAGTTTTTTGAAAAGAGGAAGTCTATGTCTAAACTTAAATAAAATCTAATATATTTTATACGATATGATATTAATTACGAACTATATTTTCTTTGGAAAATGACACGGGTCTCCCTCCGTTTGTCCGTGGGTTTGTACGTATGTATTTAGGGTAAAACACTACAATACGCCCCAGTTGACAATACGCATGTCATCAAACAAGTAGCGACACGTACGCCGCGCTAGTCGCCCGCCATCAGTGCTGCCGGTTAGGTATGGTTATGTGACTTATTTAGAAAAAAACATCAAAATCTTCACCAATTGCTTTGGAACAATTTGCTGTGAGTACCATACAAATTTACTTACATTGTACAGTATTTTTTTAATGCAGTTTTTGTTTGGAAATGTGTGTACAGCTTTAATTTACCTATTATTTAACGTATTCCTTGTAGTGAATTACTGGCAACAGCGTCCATCTTGCGACTGGGGCGTTTTGTAAACATAAATTTACAAAACGCCTCGTTCATTATTATACAATACGCCCCATCACCCAATCAAATTATTTATTAAAAAAATACTTTTTATTTTTACAGATGCCGCGTAACTATCAAAGAAAAACCCTACGGGCTTCTTGGTCTGATACGGATTTAAATGAAGCTATGCAAAATGTGCGTAACAATGAGATGGGAATTAATGAAGCTTCAATATCAATTAGGGTTTACAATATCCCATCTAGAAGGCTCAGACGACATCTGGTAACAGGAAAATTTAAAATGACACTCGGGAGACCACCTACTTTTTCAGAAGAACACGAGAAAAAACTAGTAGCTCATATTAAAAAACTTGAAAAAGTTGACTTTGCACCTGACCGAAAGGATGTCAAAGAAATGGCTTACCAGTTAGCTCAAACGCTTAACATAAAAAACCCATTCTCGAACGACACTCATCAAGCAGGTAACATTTGGTTCAACTGGTTCTTGAAACGTAACCCTGAGTTAAGTCAGCGAAAATCTAAAAGTCTGTTACTTGCTAGAGCTTATGGTGTAAATCGAGAGGATGTCCAACATTTTTTTACACTGCTAGCTCTGATATATGAAGAAAACGACTTGGGTAAACATCCGGACCAAATATTCAACATGGATGAGACTGGCATCCAAATAAATAATAAATCTGGTAAAGTTATAGCCAGCAAAGGAGCTAAAGATATTTATACTATGACTAGCTGCAAAAAGGGAGAGAATGTGACAATCATAGCTTGCTGCAATGCTCAAGGTAACTTTATGCCACCGGTATTAATTTATAAGGGTACCTACAGCAAGCCTCAGTTTTCCGAAGGACTACCACCATGTTCGCAAGTATATATGAATAAGAAGTCCTCATATATAAACTCGGAACTCTTCATGAAATGGTTCGAGGAGATATTCTTACAAAAAAAAAGGTCCTGGAAAATCTCTATTGATAATGGATGGTCACAGTTCACACTGCAACAATATTCGCTTGTTAGAAGTAGCTAAAGAGAATGATGTTACATTATTATGCTTACCAAGTCACACGACTCATGCACTTCAACCACTGCATCCAAACGACATACCAGAGCACTATTTTTCACTCTCGGGCGCGTTGCGAGAACAAGATCTTGTATATGATGAGCAAGGAAATGATAATAATGTTAATGAACTTGGCGAAGGCTTTTTAGGGATACAATACATGAATAATCTTCCAGCTAAAATGGAACCAACAATTTCGGAAGTGGAAGTAATTGAAAATGAATCTGGAAACAATGAAAAAGAAATGGTTACAGAAAATATTGAACGGTATAATTTTACTGCATTTGATAAAACACCCCAAAAATGTCCAGATTTACCCTCAGCGTCTGCAGAAGAAACGCCTACAAAAGTTTTGACTAAAGTTCATCCCATACCTAAATTACCAGCAATGACGTTGAAAAGAAAACAAAAGGCTATAGTGTTGACGTCCCCAGAAAATATACAAAAAATAAAAGCTAAAGAAAAGTGTCAGAAGGATGCAGTGACGAAGAAACTGAAGATATGTGAAAAAAAGAAAGTAATACAGGAAAGAAAACAAGGAAAATAAAAAAAAAAGAAAGTGACCGTTGTCTCTTCATAATCAGAAAGCGATATTGATGAACAAAGTTACAAAAGCTCCTCGAACAGAAATTTAACAGAAAATTATTATTCCACGACTTCTAAAGAGAATTGGATAAAGTGTTTGTCATGTTTATCTTGGATGCATGAGTTTTGTACCATGTACAATCCTCTGTGCAATGTTTGTGGAAAAAAAGTTAAACGGGAAGCTATCAATAAGATTAAGAAAACAAAGAAAAATAATTAAATATTATTCAGTAAAAGCCACGTAAAACTGATTGTGGTGATTTAAAATTGATCTCTAAGTAATTTCTAAGACTGATTGTTGAGTTTTTATTTTAGTTATCTTAAGTTTGTTCTATTTTTGTAATAATGTTATAGTGGGGCATTTTGTAACAGCCATGTGGCATATTATCAACACATAGTGCTACAAAACGCCCCACCGAAGGTCTGAAAAAAATATTTTTTGTAACTAGTGTAATAAGAAATGTAAGGAAATTCAAGTGCCATTTTGTAGTTTAAATACCATTTGCTGCAATTATGATAAATATATGACTGATAAAAGTTTAGAGGGCATTTTATTGAGAATCCCGTAAAAGTGGGGCGTATTGTAGCGTTTTACCCTAAGTATATACGAGGATATGTTACATTTTACAGTTCTTGACAAATTATGATAATTTTTTAGCTATCAGAATTAAATTACACAAATATTTAGGACCATTTGTCAAAAAGTCCAATTCTTACATAGTTCTCCAAAAAAAATATCTTTATTCATGCTCAGCAACTGTTCTCGAGTTTGGTTTCGTGTGAAGTTTTTGGTCCCTTTTGCTCCAAGTCGTAAAAATTTGTTTTGTTTTGATCTTATTCTCACAGTTATAAAAAAACATATTAATATATTTTAAATAAATATTTATTAAAAAATAATGAAAATATGTGTTCGCTTTTGATTTCATCTCGTATAGTTTGAAAACAATTAAAATTGGAATTTTTTTTAAATGTTTTTCAATAGCGTCAATTAACTGGTTGACATTGTGTGATGTGTTATAAAACATCATGAGGATGGATGAATGGTCATTTATTTTTTGAGAAAAATGTAAAAAACGAAGCGTCCTTTTTTAGCCTCGTAAGATCATTAAAAATTTAAACCTTCGACGATTTTGCCAAAATTTGGTAAGATCCATAACTGTTTAACTTCGTACAATATTTTCACTAACGGGAGTAAGAGGTATAAATTATTCTCCGCAGAGTAAAAGCGGAAATATGGTCGTTATTCTACCTAACTATCACTTAGTTGTAATATTATTCCAGGCGTTGTTATCTTGTTGATAAAATTAGTAGCTAATTACTATTATATATGATACTATAAGTAGCAAATATCTTGAATCACGGTTGATTTACTACCATCCGTTAAGGAATTACATTGTTCATATCGAAAACTCATCTCATCCTGACTTTTTGATGGTGAAGTTATTTTACAAAATAGCAAATATCAGGAGCTAATATATTGAATCACGGTAGATTTACAACCAGTCGTTAAGAAATTCCATTTTTCATTACGGAATCAAATCATCAGATCTTTACCATATTATAAGTAACCACCTCGCTGGTGTATACTTTGGAACAAAAGAATTATTAGTATTAAACTTTATAAAGATAGAATAGAAATAACTTCAAATATATATATGTGTATAAAACATGTATTCACGAATTTCTCTAATGCTTTCAAATAAAGGAAACTTCGAATTCAAAGTACAGATTTTACGTAACGTGAAAAGAAATCTGAGCTACTCTCAAGTCGTACATAAAATATATTTACTTCAAAAATGATAGAGTTACATAGTTAGTAGGTTTACATTATTTTTTATTAAAAAAACGGACAACGCAAGTGGCAATTATAGCGAAGAAATTGTATTGTCATTGAATTGTCTTAACAATAATTTCCAACGCTCGTACATCATCAGCATCCATGACATATCGTTGCCGTAGACGTCAAATTAAAAGCGTCTTTATACAATCCCATACATTTTACGTCCATATTGAATCGTAATATCATGCCATGCTATAAGAGAATAAAATTACAGAAATGCTCAGTCACTCTTGCGTAACTTTCTTTTATCGAATTACGCAAAAGAAAGGGATAATTAGAAAAATCAGTTTCACGGTGGCGTCGTCAAGGAAGCTTTTCATGCAAGACTGCCATATTTCTTGCTTATCAAAATAAAAGATATACGTTGATGTATATTTGTGTCAATGATTTATAACCATATTTAAATTTCGAAAAAGATGTATTATTTTTAGAAAAAATATTTTTATTGTAAACCACTACTACAATCCTGTTAGAGACTAAAGATTAAAAATATTAAGAAGCAGATGACACATAAATAATCGGACAATATCTAGCAAAAATAATAAAGACTGAGATATTTTCATTTCCTTCTTATCGTAGTCACTTGTATTAGTACTCGAAACTGTCACCAGGTCCTAATTTATCATGCAACCTGGAAGCGATATTGACAAGATAAATTGTCAACTTCGTATCATTTTATGTTTTTGTATAATTTCTAAATTTTCATAAAGTAATTATTGAAAAGTTATTCCAAAACATCGGTAAATATCGTGACCATATGCGTGACAGCACTTCATACAGGAATTTGTCAGATATTACATTCCACAGGTGCGTAATATGTGACATTAATTGCTTCAAAATGAAATTTTCTCGTTATTTATTGTAAAATATATAATTCAGTAAGCAATTCAGAATTATCCAATTTTTACTCACAAGCCGCAATTTACATTTTAGATTTACTTTTTTATCCCAATACATTTATAAATCTTGTAAGTCGTTAACCTATTTGTACATTCATAAAGGTGCGGAGTAAATTTTTACCGTAAAAATAAAGTTATTAATTTTTTATTTTCGGTTGTCATTTGACATGATCTAAGAAAATTCGGTCTTTAGTTTTGTTGAAACGAAATTTGTATAACTTAGAAAAAGTGTTTTAAAAATAAACGAGTATCTACTGACTACGGATTGGGAACAAAATATTGACATTAAAAATAATTTGCAAATTTCATAAATATCTCACTATAAGAGCCCCATGACGATTTATTTAAATTTTAAGTTAGTTTAAGAGAAAAACGTGAGGTTTATTTTATGATATTTCAGATTTTTCCCAGTTACCACTTTCCAGGTTTCTCATTTTTACAGATATATAATGGTTTATTATCATATATATCGTTACTGTTTTATGGCTGCTTTCACGTTTCCTTTATGTTATCTAATTTAAGTTTTTTTGATGGTTTGCACATCGGATATGCTGAATCGAATATATTAACGGTAATATGTTCTAAAATCGCGTTCTGAAAATTATATTGATTACACAATATTCGTATATTCTTTAGTTTAAAACCTTCAATTTATGGTGACCCGATAAATATTGACTATATAATATATAAATATTTATACTTAAATATATGTTTATATGTATATATATATATATATATATATATATGTATATATATATATATATATATATATATATATATATATATGTATATATATATATATATATATATATATATACATATGTGTGTGTGTGTGTACGATCTAATTAAATTTTTAATAAAAATAAATTTTGACATCCATTAATAAAAATGGTTTTTATATAATATTAAATAGCAACATTTGTTTGCACGGCGCAAACTATTTTATTTTTAGCAAAAGCAAAAAATAGTCCAGAATTAGTTGAATATAATATATTATTACGACGGTAGGAAAATTAATCTTACGATATCCGAGAGAAATGGTTTACAAAAGAAAATATTATTGAGAAATGAACACAATTTGTTTACTGCCATTGTTAAAATTATTTATTTTATGAGCAACATAGAATTATAATATGTTGTACTGGGGTTTATCCTACTTTGCTTTAATAATCGAATGTCGTCAAAAAAAATTTGAACAGCTTTTAAATAAATATAAATAAACAAAAATTTTCAGTTCTCCTTAATTATGCGTATTAATGAAATTGAAGTTTAGGTCAATATAAAAATATTTATACTGACATACATATCACCACTGAATTAAGACACGCCCCATAAATTTAAAAAAATGTAATGGTACTCTAGAAGAGAATTGAAAGTGTTTAAAACGACCAAGATCAAATACTCCAAAACGAGTTTAGGTTTGTCTGTTTCCATTTTTTGACTTTTATGTTCACTGCGAAACACAGCTTTCAATATTCAAGTGTTATACCTTAAGCTGGTAAAATAAATCGTGCAAAATTATTTTTTAGGTTTTATTGTTATATCTTCATTCAATGGCTGAATGTTAATCTCAATTACCGTTTTGTATTAAATTTAAATTGTTGAGCTCTATTTTAATGGTCAATATATCTAAGTATACGCCATAACATCTAAGTATACACATAAGCTTTACTTACACACTATCCCGTAAAGAATTGTTATTTTTTCAGTCACTGAACCAAAGGAGTATACCTTGTCAGGATATGAAATGTCATTCGTAATTGTAAACAAATATATTTGGCTGCATCTTTCTGCATATATATATGGTCGAATATATAATAATATCCTGCCACATATATCAGAAAATATGCAGTATGTAATAGAATATTGGTGGTGTATAATTCATAAATATTAATTTTTTTCCATTTGGTGTAGGAAGGTTATAAATTTCAGTTCTTTATCAAGTTTTTACTATAAGATGTTATGTTAGTTACAATATGATACAATTTATTTTGAGGAATAACCAATTAAATTTCTATAAAAGTCCAAGTAGATGGTGCATTCTTCCATTTTGATTTTTGTTTTTTGAAATTTTTTTTTCTAGTCGAAGTGAAATTGAAAATTTAATTTTTTCATAACTTAACTGCAAGTAGTTTCTGCCTCGCACATTGTTTCTCATTATTTTACATATTTTCCTATATAAATAATATGGGCAGCAAGAACTCTACAAAACCGGCACTTTTCATTGGGATTATTTTTTCAGGCTCGTTTAAGGAAAATAATTGCAGAAAAATTACCAATAATTTAAAATTAAAAAAACGGCAATAGTTATTCAGTAATTCTGTTGTTCGTTTAAAAGCTTGACGTTTTAAAATATTATACAGAAAAGAAAGTCAGGAAATTAATTCATGTTTAAGTACGGTAAAGTATATAGCTATTGCACACGGAAGAATTTCAAACACTGACTTAAAAAAATATATTACAGCTATCAACTCATTGTAAATATTATCTTATAATATAATAATCTTTCCTGTAGAATATCAACAGCACGTCAATTCATTTTGGGTTACAATGAAATGATAAACTGTACAAAGACTGTCAGGTTTGGTAACAGTTTCATTCAGAATAATATTTTTTTAGAAGTTGGTCTCTCACATTAATTTTTAGAGGAGCTTATACTTTAATTTCTTTTGATAAATCGGCTCACATTGTTGCTTAAAATTAATCATTTGTCGTTTACTATTATTAGTTTTGTCTGTTTCTGTAGAATCTTACTCTTGGGATCCACCAAAGCATTCTTATTTATCTTACTTATTTCACTGTGAGCAAACTCGTATTTATCCAATATTTTTCAGTCCTATTGTCTGTTTTGTCAGTCGTTTTTTCTCCTTTTATCAACCTTTTCTCCTCTTTTATTTTAGGCGAATTATTATTTTCAATTTGTTTAGGATGTAATGCGAATTAATTCTGGGAGCGTAGAGCAAAAAATTGTGTTTCGGTTTGTATCTTTCCTTTTGTATTGGGAATTTACCACAAGTTAAATGTCCTTTGAAATAACATTTTCTTTTTACCATTTTAAGACTTGTTAGCTTCTTCTATGACAACTGAAGATGAAGTATTAGCGACTGGCATCATATATGTTTTAATTGGTTTTTGGACTTTTTGTAGATATGTCGTAAGTATAGATTTTTAAGCACGTAGGAATATAGATTATGTAATGAAATAAGATCTCTATCTTCGTGTATTTCTTGTATCTATAATGAATGGGAGCCACAATGGTACAACTGCAATACTGTTACTTCCACTGTTTTCATTGCGACTTTTAACCTTAGCGTCATGGAATGCTTCTCACACTTAGTATAATATATCAAAGTGTTCAGTAACCGTTTGGTGAGGGAATTTGTAGCGGTTATGTTTAAGATCATTCAAAACAGTTGATATCATTATTTTTGTTAAAGTATAGTAGCTCAACGTCGGTGAGCCAGGAACAATTTTTTTTCATTTTGTGTATTTAAATCATTGCTCGTAGCATCAAGGCATTTACTTTAATCAATTGCATCAGGATTGAATGGACAAGGACCGCAAGTTTTAAAGCGGTTACTAAAATTTTAGGCTTCAAACTTCTCATAACAGCTTCATTAAATAAAACTTTTTTGTTCATTTAGTAATTTCCTTAAAACATTTTATCTACTCTACTTTTAGAGGACGGAATGCAATTACATCAGCATACTGAAGAATCCGTGTTGCGTTAGGATAGAATACAAATAATTCAATCTGTGAAGATGACTGCAGAATTGACTTAAATGGAAATATTCAAATGAATTTTGTGACCACCCACACGGAGAATCAATTGAATTTCGATGGTTTTGCTAAAAAGATACAAATAAAACCCGTTTGCAATATATTCATAGAACAATTCTGTATTCAATCATCCTCTGTCAGATTTTCAGTGTAAATCTCTCTCAAGTAAATAACCAACATTATTTTCTAGCTATCTTTGATATGGATAGACAATGTTAAAAAAGACACCAGACATCTTCCGCGGCCAGGAAAATGAAAAAAAAAATTATTAAACCCTTTATCTTGAGATTACTCACATTTTATTTTTACACGTTTTAGACTAATACTTGGTCCTAATGCATTGTTTTTACGTAAATATGTGTCGATGGAATTAAACATACGATGTGGTCGATTAGAAATAAGAGGAATCATTCTTAGCAGCATGATTTTTAATTTTATTGACTACTGTCTTATACCTGTCCACAAAACACGAGAGTTTGCCTTTTTAACTCCTTCTAATGTCTTTATCCACAGTCTTGGATATATTTTTAGGAACGTTTTCAACTAACCATTACTTGGTCTATTATTTGAAAATGCTTTAATGTGAGGAATTTCTTCGAGATTTTTTCACGCTGTCTAAAATGTCATCGTTGTTTCGAGGAAAAATTTTTTGTGAAAAGTTTTTCCTTGATTAAAGTGATATTTCTAATTATGGTAATTTGATTTTATGTCTTATTTAAAGAAAAGGAACACTAAAAAACAAAGGGAATAAAAACCGCAGTAGTTTTTAAATTAACACGTATGATTTGGATAACGATTGAAAGCGAAATTATTTATTTAATATAATTAAATAATTTATTATCGTCAAATATACGGTTAAATTTATGCTTGAGTACGCTTTTTCTTAAAAGAGTTTCGTAGTCAGATAGGAAAATTGCGGGAAATAATAAAATTAAAACCAAAGCGACTATTTTATTAGCTCATTATAATATACGAAAAATGCATTTCAGATTAAACTTTTATATATTTAAGACAACATATTCATATTTACTGTTTTGGATAAAATATTTATTTATTCGAAAAATTTATAAATTTTATATTATAATTGATGTTAATTTAGTGTAAATAATTGAATAAATACATGTTGATAATTGGTGGGTTTTTTTCTTTCGTTGAAAGTATACTTTCAGCAGACTAAAATTATTTTAGCTGGTTATACAAAAACCTGTTTAGGTTCTTTATTGTTATTTGTTTATGAAATATAAAGAAAACAATGATATGTCCAAAAGTAATGAGACATGAAAAGGTCTATCCCGGATCGTCAAATTTGAAAAACAAACTATTTGTTCGTTTTATATTTATTTTCAAGAGTAATCCAGAAACAACTTTCTTTAATATAATAAACAAAAGTAAAGCTTGAAACTAATACATTTCGGAATAATAATTCCAAGAAACATAAAATCCAAACAGTTCCTTGTAATAACAGTTAAATAGTGCTAGTTGCGCTGAAAACAATATTTGTTATCCCGTACAAAACTCAAAACGTAACAGGTAAGAGATTAAGTTTGGTTAGTCCATTAAGGCAAAAATCAACATTACTCAAAACGTGTTTCCGCCAAATACAACAACATCCTGGATGAAGTTTATGAGAGAAACGTGAACTTATTACCGCAAATGAAAAACGCGGCAGTACATGGGGCCGAGATTCCTTGGAAGAGACGCGTTATTTGAATAATTCACCGCAAAAAATATAATTATTTTTTATTTTTTCTCACAAGTACTGAAATAAAATTTGGGGTTAGCGCCTAGGAAATATTGCTGATAGTTTTACTATTATAGGATAAAATGTGGTCTTTTTTTTCCGGAAGAGTGGTTTTTGGGAGAAATAAAATCGCGAGCCAAGTGTTTGATATAAGTGTTAGACAATAATATTGCTGTTGTAGGTCGCGTCGTTTTTCAGGTGATTTTTCAAGTTGTAATAAGAAAAACCGAAGTATTGAAATTTGAGAAAAAATAAAAGAGCATCTTTATCATTTATTTCCACAAACAGCAGCAATAAGCCTAATATAGTTGCGAGACCTCCATTTAATTTGTAAACGTCAGTTAACCTAAATAATTTTAAATTGAGTTACAAAACTTAACTTACGGTCTCTCAAAATTTACTGTCTCTCAGGAGACATTAATATAATTTACATAGCAATAATTTATTTGAAATCGCCATTTTGCAATCCCCGTGTCTTAGAAGGAGAAAAATAAGAAAACCTTCCAATCCTCACGTGTTTGTCCCCTCGTCACAATATTTTTTCTTTGAAACTGTATGACGCAGTAACGCTCTAATTTACACAGCGAGAAAGCATGGTAGCTCGCATATATAACAAAAGTTAACACTTTATCAAATTCGTATGGAAATTTAAAGTGGGGCAAATAAATTCTCTTCAAAAGAATTTTCCATTTTATAATAAGGAAAAACAATTTTTTCTTTGAGGTTTAAATAGAAAGAACGAGTACCTCAAAACAATATTTTGTTAATATATATATATATATATATATATATATATATATATATATATATATATATATATATATATATATATCATCATCATCATATATATATTAATACGCTAAGGTTAAGATGTTACTCTCCCTTTTTAGAAAAAACCTCACAACTAATCCACATAAATTATTTATCATTTTATAGATAATTGCTTGCTCTACCGGCATCTACAAATAAAAAATTTATTATTGCTATGGTTTTTACAAATTAATTAATTATTAACATTATATATACAAAACAGCAATGCTGCCATCTAACGGCTCAACGTCAATATGATTGACGGTCGGTAAAATTTTGTTTAATTTCAAATCCACTCACGTATAAATAAAGTGGCGCTTTAGCTCAATGCTTTTGATACTTGCGTCTCTATATGTCAATTTTAGTAAAATATTTGTTTGATCTGTCATCTGAGCTTCATAATGGAATAAAAACGTAATAAGCAGTGTGCAAAATTAGAAATGAATTGAATACCTGCAATTTTGATTTATTAAATTGAGTTGAATAATTTATAATGCGAAGACTTCGCACGGGTCACGCTAGTATATCCATATACACACATTCATACATATATGTATAGAAGTAGCGTTAACACAAATTTGCCTGGAGTTTGTTCTTTAATTAAACTAGAAAAAAAATTTGTGATACACAGACAAATAATATTAAAAGAGTTGAAACAAAATAGTGATATGTGTTCCGATTTATTATTTAGTGTTTTTATGAAAAAATGTACTTTAAACAAATCCGCCAAGAAGTTATCATAAATAACATATGTTAAGTTTTAGGAGCTTTCTGAAAATATATTTCTATTAATTGATTCCCAATTTTCCAATAGATTTATCGTTAATGCAAAAAGTCGGTATGTTTACATATAAACGCAATTAAACATAAAAACTTATTCAAGTATACTGTCTTGTTACAAACTTGCTTAAAAATATCTAGAAATTTTGAAAAATTCCAAGGATATTCTACTGTCGAGTATGAAATAAAGGGTTTTCTTAGTTAGATCAATAATGAGTCAATATTGAAAAAAAATTAGACGATTTCAACCACTTATGTGCATTGCTGCATTACTGCTTGTTTTATGAATTCGTGTTTGGATATTTTAGAATAGAAGCCACACATGGTACATGCCACAAAGTGGCTAACATGTGTCTTTGAAGCTACTCCAAACAATGGTTCTAACGATTCCGGAATGATGATCACACTTTGAGGAATCAATCCAGGTCTAGAATACTGATTAATTTTTAAAATGTCTAATTATAGCTACCCCTAAAAAATTTATTTTCTTATGGTACCAAATCGAAAAATATTTACACGAGTTGGTCAAAATTCACAACGTTCACAAAGTTCACAAAGTCCACACTATTAAATGGCAGACCTATATACGCCACTGTTACCTTTCCGATGTACGTTTAACTGATTGTACCACTTCAGAAATTGAGATAAAAAGTAAGTAGCATACACGAATCATACCCGTAAGCCACAACCCCACGCCGAAAATGTACTCAGTGAAAAAAAATAATCTTTGTTGACTAGTTCAAAACTGAAATGTATAATAGTAAGATTTTTTAAAGTTTTGTTAATATCAACCACACCAATATATAAACTCTTATACTTTTAAGCACTAATATTATTCTATGCGACAAAACGAGTAAAATATTTCATATTTATTTTTTTAATGATGTCATATGTTCATATCTCTTTAAAAAAAAATATGAAATAAATGTCTTTATGGTGCTCGGTATATTAAATTATCAAATTTTATTCAACAAATTTTCAATTTGAAAGTTTGTACATTCAAATAGGAACGAATGAATAATTTTCGTTTTAAATAGATAGATTACTTAAATCATTCCTTTTGTCATTAATTATTTAATTCGGTTTTCTTCCTTCACTTTTTCTGACTTCTTTTACGTAGAATATTTACAACCAGAGTTAAAATAGAGCTGGATATAAACACTAGGAACATCGAAAAGATGTATATTTGATATTTCATGCAATCTTTTGTTAAAATATATTGCTACCATCAGCTAATCTGTAATAGTATTCCTTGCAGATCATCTGTAAGATCATTTACCTTCAAACAATTTATATACTAACTAGAATGAGTCGTTCTTCCAATTATTTGAGAAGTAATCTATCTTCTTTAATTCCCCTAAAGTACGAATTTGACTATGAAGAAAACCGCAGATCGTCTGAATAATACTTTAAGCTGAATATTTGAAGTTTCTGTTTCCACGATATTATTATCATATTGAACTTCTTGTCAAACTTACTACATTCCCTCACTAATATAAAAGGACTTAACCTGTCGGAAATATTTCGCCATTTGTATTGATAAAGTTTTAACGAGTTTATAAAATTAATTTCTAACGAGATATTCTTGTTTGCGTGCGGAAAATTCTTCTAAATATTTAACAGTGAACTTACATAAATGGATGGATACATCATAACAACGTTAACCAAAGGCATTCTTGAGTATGATAGTGGTGCCTTCGAAGTTTTGAGTTCGTATATATCGCACACTTTCCGTTATATTCTGAAGTTTATTTATTTCTGTTATTAAGAAGATTTACTGGGCTATTTTTATTTATTTCATGGAAATTTCTTGGATCAAGAAAGATATTAGATAATTTATATTAAATTAGTCATTGCACAGAGCGCCAGCCTCAATTTTTAAGGATAAAATTAATTATAACTTTGATTCTTACAATAATTGGTCTTCTTCTTCTACTTTACTGGTTTTCGACCACTCTTTCTGAAGATAATTTATATTGAGAACCTCCTCTTTCTTTTTTAGAAAGAGAACGATTCCAACGGGTTGAGAACCTCCTCCTTCTTTTTTAGGAGAAAGATTCCAACGGGTTGAGAACCTCCTTCTTCTTTTTTAGAAGCAGAAACATTCCGACGGGTTAAGAACCTCCTCCTTCTTTTTTAGAAGGAGAAAGATTCCGACGGGTTGAGAACCTCCTCCTTCTTTTTTAGACGGAGAAAGATACCGACGGGTTGAGAACCTCCTCCTTCTTTTGGAGAAGGAGAAAGATTCCGACGGGTTGAGAACCTCCTCCTTCATTTTTAGAAGGAGAAAGATTCCGACGGGTTGAGAACCTCCTCCTTCATTTTTAGAAGGAGAAAGATTCCGACGGGTTGAGAACCTCCTCCTTCTTTTTTAGAAGGAGAAAGATTCCGACGGGTTGAGAACCTCCTCTTCTTTTCCAGAAGGAGAAAGATTCCGACGGGTTGAGAGCTTCCTCCTTGTTTTTTAGAAAGAGAAAGATTCCGACGGGTTGAGAACCTCTTCCTTCTTTTTTCTTGAATATAATTTGTTGCGTTTTGATGTTCTGTCGTTATAAATAAAACAGTTTAATTTTAATAGATTTTTAATTTTTACCAATTTTTTTCTGTTATTAATGTTATAAATTTATTTATGAAATGAGTACTTTTCGAAATGAGTAATATTTCATTCGAAAAGTACTAATTTTTTGAAATGAGTAATATTTCATAAATTCCTCTTAAATTGTCATTGAATGATAACGATATAATTATACCAAAATATTACCATATTAACGAAGCTTCGTACTGTTTGTAATTTGAGAAAAAGTGAAAGAAAAATAATCTGACGCTAAATCAGTTTTCAGTACGTATCCTTGAGTGAAACATTTAGACAAGTTTTATTTTTAATAGTTATAGAGAGGAATGACTAAACTTAAAATCTTAATTCACGTTCACTCTCTTCTGTTAATGGTTCGATCAGGTATTTCGCGATTTTTCTCATTTTCATTGCTTTTTTATTGAGATGAAAACATTGATTAACCAAAATTTTATTAAGGTGGAAACATTGATTAATCAAAAATTTATATTTTATTCTCTAAAAGCCAAAGATTGTAAACTTTAATTTTTTATTTACACCAGCGTAATTTGTTTGTAGCATGTTTACGATATCCTTGACTGATAACATTTGATCAAATATCACACAAGCAATAACAATTATGTATTGGTTTGAAATATGGAGGAAAATTATAAAAATGTGTATAATGTAATAATGAGAAAATCTATCTATACATATATTTCAAAGCTTTTGTGTATACGATACCTATTTTGGTGCCACCCATGAGTGAACTATTGATAATGATGGTTTGAAACGGTCTTCCCATTCACAAAATCAATACCCAGATATATTTGTCTTTTATATTAGCTATTTTTAAGGCAATTACCATACAGTTTCTTATTTCATTTAATTTTTTTTGAATTTCAGCATTCAGGATTGAATATATTCAAATGTTCGAACGAAAATAATGTGGTTAAAAAAGTTCCAATTTTAATTCAACATTCGGTCTGTCTGAGATTGAATAATTTTTCTAATTATTGATTGAATTAGAATTCAATAGATTCGTAGCTGGATATCACTATTTTACTGGGTAACTTTAGGCTTCAACTATAAAACAAAATGATAAATTTAATAAGCACGGAAAATGGGAAGTGTAACTAAGTTCTTTTGTGATTTATGAATACTTTTTTAGAAACTATCTAAACTTTCTGCATAAGTTCAACCTAATAATTTTAAATTTTAAATGTTAGTGAAATTTATATCAGTTCTAGCTAAATATAACAGAAGTTATTTAAATTGAGTTATAATTAAAAGTAAAAAATGGATTAAAAACTTGGGTGGCATAAAAAATTAGGGTTAAATAAAATTTAATATTGGGAATTTCGTTTCTCTTTAAGACCATAATTTTTAATTCTTAATTAAAAACTTGGAAATTGACAATAGATCGACGGAAGAAAATATAATTTTCTGAAAATTATTACTAATACTTCACTCATTTCATGGCTCATTAAATCAATTACTTCCTATTTATTTATTTTTTTTAAAACTAAATATTTGCAGCACTCTCACTTTCGGAGAATTTCTCTTAAGGGGTAACCACATTTTATTATACATATTTCGCTATCCTTTAACAGAAATAAATTACAATGCAGGGGTGTCACATCGCTATATCACATCAACCACATCAACCTTCGTAAGATGCTTTGTCATTTTACCAGAGCTTTGTCTTTGTGAAACACGTTTTGGAAAGGAGCCAGTGCCATTGAGATACAACATGCAAGGAACACAGACAAATTAAAAAATGTGTTCGTCTCAGCTATTTCCTATGTGCACTATTAAATACGATGAAAATATGTTTACACTGTTTTTCCCGATATAACGATACGACAACGAGATTTAAATTTTCACTCTTATTTATTTATTTGTTTACATATAGACATTTATCGCTACATTACAGGTAACCAATTTGTAATAATAAGAAATTAATGGTTTAATAAGAATACAAAATACATAAGAACTACAAAAGACAAAGATAACACAATTCGACAAATTTACTTTCACTCATTATGAATAAAACACAATCTGGTGCGACTGCGATCAGATGGTTGAGCAGTAGGCATCGAACTCTGTCGGAACTCTCCAGTTCCCGGTGTTGAACACTCCGGTGAATTGGAGAGCTCCGATACAGTTCGATTCTAGAGGGTTGTATAACAAACAGGTCATGTCTGCGTGGGCGCAGACAAGTTTCAGGTACTAAGAATGAAAGTTTACTCAATAATGCAAGGCATAGAAATTTTGCTTTTAATAGCTGAAAGATAATTTTCATTAGTGGAACATCACTTCTGAGTTGCAAAACTGGAAACCTACCCAAGAGGAAATCAGTAGGAAACGGAAAGGGAAAGTAACCATAATATACATATATCGAAGTAACGTCTTTTGCACACGTTCAATCATCAAACATTACTTGTCGTCGTGTATAGCAGACTAATTGATAACATGGATTTAAAATATTTTGAATTATTGAAACACGTGTTCAAGTTCAGAAATAATTTTTTTTTGCTTCGTCCGCCATGTGCCCACGAAACGTCAATCTCGAATGAAATTTGACTGCTAAATCAATGACCTCATACAGATGATGCAGCGGGATTCCGCTGACCGTGTATTCGTATTTGATAGGAGCGTGTGATTTTCAAACCCCTGCGCTGTAGGGTAGACTGGGTACGGTTATGCTAGGGTACGGTTGTGATACTCATTTATTATCGAAATCATATTAGTCACGGTTGCTTTTGCCGTAAGTGCTTTGAGCAGTTTTATCCCCCCTTTATTCATATTTCCACGAGTTCATTATCATGATCATTTTGTTAGGGACGGGCAAGTAGATTCAATTGGGACTGCAAATCCTTCAGGTTGGATGCGAGATGAATAGTTTCTTGTATTTCTTGAACATTTTAAGAAAATTTGTAATGCTTCTCCAACGTATAAAATCTTACCAGTGCTAGATAACCATTCCTAGCATATTCACATTAATACGTTAGATTTTTGTAAAGAAAATGGAATCAATTTGCTTCCATTTCCTCTTCAATGTCCACATACACTACAGCCCTTGGATCAATCTGTGTTCGGACCTTTAAAAAAAACTATAAATATTGCTTGTAATGGATGAATGCGGTGTCACCCTGGAAAAACCATGATAATCTACGATATATTTGGTATTTTCAAATCTGCTATGACTCTAGCTTTCACTCATGTTAATATTTGGGCTGGTTTTTGCTGGCAAACTGGTATTTATCCCTATAGCCGGAATCTATTCTAAGGTACCGACTTTGCACCATATTTTGTAACGGACAGACCAAACCTTCATACTTACGAGAATAATATGAGCAATCCAGAAGCCAATAATGAAATACCACCACTCCAATCACAAGAATCTGACCACTTATTTTGCAACGAACACACCAAACCCTGACGCTAGAGACAATAATGTTATACCTAATAATGAAACACCGCTGCTTTCACTTTCCTTGTTGAATGATTCTTCTATTGGTAATCCAAGTAATATTCAACTAAATGTGTCATCTTTTTTTCTCCTGAAATTTTTAGACTATTCCAACGTTTAACTACAGATTTTTTTATGAAATGTATTCAAATTCTCGTGATAAATATAGTCTGCATCATAATCATATTTTTTAGTGCTTTTAAAGGTAGAGGAATGCAACTGCAATTTTAAACTATATTATAACAATTTCGCAACAGAAAGTTTTTATGCAATAAAATAAATTAATCTTAATATTTTGGATTTTCATTCAAAATATTTAATTTGGCACTCCGTACAATGAAATTAAAGGAACATCACAACCATTGTGAAACTGAAACATAAAATATAATTTTCATTGTTTATGGATACGTTCAGTCCATTACAATGTAGAGCTAAATCGAAAGTAATTCGTTTTTTAGTCGTTGAATAAGAAATTAATGCGTTTAATTATTTTTTTCTACAAGACATACCTAACTAACAAGTGATTAAATATAACTAATAAATAATATTTTTTATTCATGAGATAATATCCGCAAAGTGTAGAGTTAAAAAGTAAAAAATCATATGGAACGATACGTAAGTTGAAAAGTTTTCTTCGTCTCGCGTTATATATATATATATATATATATATATATATATGTATATACACATATATTGATTATTCAATTGGTTCTTTTCCACATCTGAACTTAATGCCACAAATTAAAATTCCCTTTTCATATTTCTAATAAGCTATCGCTGAAATGAAAACAACGAATGCAAAAAAACTACTCGTTTTTTTGGTTATTACACGGTATTAAACACTAGGTTAGAATGAGTCGATATCTTTAAGTTAGTAATAATTTTGTAATAACGGAAATTTTTTTGCGGTTTTTTTTAATAATACATAAACAATATCATAAAAATGAGTTAAATCTTGTGTTAAAATTCAAATTTGACCATACCAGAATTATTTTATTGGTTAAGAGTTTCACTATTTGCTGTTACGAGTATCTTCTGGAAGTTTATCGCTGCGAACAGCTAGGGATTACTGAACGTCATAATCATATTAATAAAAAAACAATTAAAACGACATTAAGTTTAACTCTTACTTTCTTGGCTTTAACCCTTAAGTGACTTCAATTGTAAAAATAATCATTTTTACCAACCTTTTGCAATTTCTGTAATTTACATTTTTAAATTTTTTTATTAGTATCTAAATTTAATCATTCTCATTTTCACCCATTTTTCTCTTCACTTTTGTCATAAGTACGCAACAAAATATTAGTTTCATATAAAAATAAAGAAATAATGCAGTAAAAGGTTCACTAGCGTTTAATTTAAACTTAATATCATATTATAATTTTTCTATGGAGAATAATTATTGAAGTTCGCTTTCATTCTTACATCCTGCGACGTTTTTTAATACAATTTTCTATTACGTGAATGACAATGCTGTACAATCTTTTGGAGTTAATAGTTAATGTTAATAGTAACTATATTAAATTTAGCTGGTAAATGAACTTCAGAATAAGTCGTTATATTAGACTTTAAGAATTTTTTTCCGTCAGCTGCGAAATATGAAGATTCAATTTTCACATATTTTATTTTAGATGCAATTATATTTTGTATAACGTAAGCTGAAGTTTCTGTTCACTACTTTTCCGGTGATTAAGGAATATCAAATCAATATTGTCTGATAACTGATTAACTAATAATTTTTTGTCAGATGCTTTATGTTTATTCAGTAGATTGTTGTAACTTGTAAAATGAAACTTCTATAGATATGATAGCGAAACCAAACAATTTCAAGACGAATATCAAAGCGAAACGTTAAGTCCGACTGAAAAAGAAGTACTGAGTTTAAAAATTTGTGTGGATGTACCCACATTTGTATATATTTGCACAAACGGCACACACAATATTTATTTATAATATTGGTACATATTATTAAAATAGGAATGTTTTTTTCAGCCATATTAGTTGCTAATTTCTATGTAATTTAATTAAGCATAAGATTTCTTAATTAAATAAAAGAAAAAAGATACATTCGGTACGTTTGACATTAAAAAGCGTTACATAATAACGTATAACATTAAGGTTAGAGTTTATGTGATCCACGTCTGCATAACATCGTTTTCCTTACTAGTTTTCGCATTCAGCTATAAAGTTAGAATCAGCAAGAAATTTATGAACAATTTAATAAGCACGAAAATAAAAATGTACCTAAGTTATTTCGTGACTTACGGAGACTTTTTTGGAAACTCTGCAAAGTTTTTTCTCGGAGTATTATTAGTGTAATGAAGTACTTTGTATTTATAAACAAAAAACACGTGGATAATATTCATAGTGATATGAAACCTGCTTGGTGTATTTTGTATCTTATCAGAATATAATTGTCTTAAAAATGGCTTTATGTATATATATATATGTTTGAGTATGTTCTAACGAACATGTGCTCATATATACTTGCAAGAAATGGACTATAATATACAAAAAATATTTTTAGTGATATGAACAATAATTAATTAATAATAATAAATGATCTTATTACAGAATGCAAATTTCACTGTTTGCCATTAAGTGAATCCTTAGAGTGTTTCTCACTAGATTTTATTTCTCAACCGTACACTCTAAATCAATTAACAAAATTCAGTTGATTTAGTCACAAAAATAGCTTTAACTTCTTTGTAATTTCAAAGGCGATATATTTTTATTAAGAATTTGCTAAGCGCATTTTACGTTGCCTCATCGACACATTCATATAACTGTTGTTTTAGGCACCTAGTAAAACAATTCTTATTGTACCTGTATAATAAGAGTCATAATAGGATACAAGTCATCCTTGAAAGCAAAAAGTGTGTTTCGATTTATTTATTTGAACATAATTTGAAACGTGTATGTGTAAATTTACTACTACTTTTTTGTTTAGAGTGAAAGTCACGAACGTAAACTAACGTTGCATAGGTTGTTTACTTTTTTTTTTTAAATTAAAATGCTATTTAATTCGTTTGAAATATTTTTTTTTATTATTGACGTAATTGTTTATTTCACTATTTTCAATTTTTAGTGACAAGTAGCACTGCCTAGGTTTCCATTTAATGTCGAACAGTCAAATCCATATGTTAACGAACAGTCAAATCATTATGTTGTTTACAATTTGATTTACATTATATATTACAAATTTTAAGCTATTTATGATAGCAAAAAATTAGATTAAGAACTTAATTTATAATATTGAAATTTTAATACGGGAAAGAGGTTGGCAAAGTCCATGTAGTGTTGGGCCTAGGTGTTACAAAAATAAAAATGACTCTATCGTATAGACAAAATTGGAAATAATGGGATCTTTGAAAGTTTAATATAAATGGTTAATCAAATAAATGAGAAATTTCTTATTTTTTATGAAAAACAGATTATTTTTCTCATTAATTTTTAAATCCAATTTCTATGGTACTCTTTGAAACAGCAACAAGAAACAAAATGCAGATTGTATCTCGTTTTATCGTCCATTCAAAGATGTGCAATATTCTTTCAAATAACTTATAGAACAGTTGAATTTTTAGTAACAAATGATCATTTTAACACATTATAATACATTATAAGTTCTAACTATTGAAAAGAAGCGGAATAAAATAAATATAAATATCTGAAATTGAAATGAAAAATAGGTGGAAGTTTCTTTTATTCGTATTAGCCTATAAATATTGTTTCAGTAGATTGGGACTTTGAAGGCTATATATATATTGACAAAGGATACAGCCAAGATATAAACCATAAAACCCAAAGGACATATCAATCTTTTAAAATTATTTTATCCGATAACATAGTAATTGACTCAGTAAATATATTTAATGACATATATTCATTACAGTGTAATATCGTCGCAAATTCGCCTTCAGTTTGTAGCAATGAAATTTTCATTGTCATTCGTTTTATTCATCCTAGGTAAAATTTCATTATTCCGCAAATAATTTTGAATATATGTATTTTTATATTAGAAACAAATATTTTTTGTGTAGGCAAAAATGATAAGTGAACAGTAAGACTAAATTAGTTTAAAGAAAGTTGTAAATAATAAATAATTTAATATAACTAAAGAAATCAATCGTTTTGTATCCATGAAATAATTACTTACAAAATATAGAATAGAAGGGTAAAAAAGCGAATGGAAAATACAATTGTCTCCAAAAACCTATACTTCAACTTGTATTTTCATCAATATTGATTCTTATCCACGTTTGACTTTAATAACATTAATTTTAACGTCCCTTCAGATTTCGTCCATTAAAGCGTTTCGGGAACGGTGGCCTAACGAAGGATAAACTAATTAAAATCTGAATCGGAAATAAATGGCGAAAACAAGTTTGAATTGTAAAAAAGCTTTGAGCTTTAAGATATTTAATATATTTTCCGATTACTGAACAGTATTAAGATCGGAATCACAGCTATTAGCGAGTCGATATCCAAGTTTCCGCATTTCGTTTCTGGTTTTACGTTAATGCTGGGCGGTGTGGGAAACTTAACCAGAAAACTAATGTAGTGTGCTAAGTAGAAGCAGTGTAAAGACGCTCTTAAGGTTTACCAAGGTAATATATTTTGATTGTAATATTTGAAACATTTATATAACTTCCTTTTTTCAAACGTCTCCAGAAACATACGAGTACATGCGGGTATATGCGTGTTCCCTTTATGTGGCAATTTGTTTTTAATATCTGAATAATGTTATGCACTTGTTATTAGCATAAAATGATTCAGATATTAAAACATTATTTTGTTATAATTTCAGGTGTATGTGGAATGATTTCTTAAACTTCTTTGACACACGTAATAAAACAATTTTCTTGATATTCTTGGGCAAATTATTTAATCCCTCAATAAAATTAAATATTGCTGCATTGATATTTTATGACTGTCTTAGTATTTATGAAATTAGAAATCAAATAGGGCAATATTTAAATATATCCTACGTATACCCCTGAAATGTTTATTCGCAACTATATTTGGAATTACAATTCTGTACTAGAATTTAGAATTATAAAAGTTTAACAAAAGACAACACTTTTAATACATTTTTTTTCTTCTGAAAATAGCTGATTTTACCTGAAACTTTTCCAACTTTAAGAGCAATTGCTAAAATTATTTTGCGGAGGGAAATAACAATGAAGTCAGGTTATAATTATTACGACTGTAGCACTGGATGCAACGTTTTCATCTTAAAAAGAAAGAAATTTGACGTAAGTTTTCATTTATAACTTGACCGAAATATGCAAGTTAACACTTGTATATTCATTTATTTTAAATTCTTTACACCTTTCACACGAGTCAAAAGATAATTAAAAAATTTCATAAATATAATACAATCGCTATAGTTTTATCTAATTATAAAAAAGATACTGAGACCCTTGCGACTAACCAATTTAACCGATAATCCACAAAATAAGAATTTAAAAAAGTTTCGATTACTTAATTTGTTTCCTCCTTTTCCCCAAAAATTTCCATGTACATATTTTAGTGTTAGTTATTGAGCTGTGTAATGGATCTATTTATAATTATAATTTGTCGAGTGTTTTTTTTTAGCGTGCATCAGATAGGCACGGAAGGTCTTATAAGAGTTCCGTTTTTCCTTTCGAGGTACGAAATCCTTGAAAAGGGAGTCTTTTGTCAAACTTTTAACATCATATTAAAATAAAATGGTAGTAAAGTAAAAGTTTAAAACGTGATATAAAATTATAAATTGTAGACAATTTGAACCACATATTGGTGAAATATAATAGGATCAAAATCTACTTTTGAAAATAAAATAAGTTCCCTTTTCATATGAATATAAGTATTTAATATTTATGAAAAATTATAATTTATAATATAATCATTCATCGCTAAAATGATTAATATTTTTAAACAAAGAGAAACCAAACGACTGCCTGATAAAGAATCGATAAAAATGACATCGGTTAGGAAATGTTAGGTGCCCCCAAATCCTTTAATATTGAAATCAATATTTTTCCGCTATGTCGTCGTTCCCATTATATTATATATCCTAAAACTAAACTTAATCTTAGTGATCATGAGAGAATAACTATATTTATATATATATATATATATATATATATATATATATATATATATATATATATATAAATGTGTGTGTGCAAAATTTCTCTCTCTCTCTCTCCCCCACCCACTTCTATGAAATGTACACGTGTATATTGTGCTAATTAGTTAATTCAATCGATTTGAGCAGTACCCGATAGTCAGAAATATGATAATATTTTAAAGTTTTTGTGTCTTGTTTGCGTATTAACTTAAAATGTCATCATCATATTTATTTAAAATGTGACGGCAGTAAATCTCCTTTCCACATTTTTATTAGTGACTAATTCCGTTTAAAATCTGGACATTCAGATAAAGCGGCAAGTAAATATGATGGTATATTGTTAAAAATAATTTAAAGTTAATAGCCATTAGTCTCATTGTCTATCATGTCTTTTATATGTCAACGATACGGTTTTCCAACTTACTCTTTTGACAATATTCTGTTTATTTTATTACAATAGGTACACAATGAAAGTGACACAAAAAACGTTTGTTAGCTGAACAAAAATATTTGCCAACTTCGGCAGCTAAGATATTAAAGGATACGCAATCAAATATAATCGTAGACTGATTTATGTAAACGACGAGACTTAGAGAATCCCTAATTTTAAATCTATCGTATGAGTTTGAGGCATACTCTTTGTCATTAAGCTCCTTGTTCCACGGGGGTACTACTTGTCTAAAACACGAGCTTCAATTAGAGACTTTTTTGTTAAAATCCGGTTTCAAACTACTCATTACCGATACTGCAGAGGTACGTCCTATTTTAATCATGAGACTTCGTTATCTCCTGATTACAAACTGATAAAATAAGTCATGAGAAAAAATTAAAGTCATCTAATTTTAAATTAAAATTCACCCAAGTCAGGGTTCCTTTTGTGTCGTGTAGACAACTGTATAACGTAAAAGAAACCGAAATTAAAAATATATTAGCGATATTCAATCCTGGTCAAGGTTTTTAACATGGTGAGGGCTTGTGGCATTAGGGGTGGCGAAAATGATATTCTACGCGCTACGATGGTAAAAATAAAATACAAGTGGGAAAGTTTTTAAATTAAACAATTGTATTGAATAACAGTACTGTACGTAATGTTAGAAAATAATTACGAGTCCAAATCTGAGGCTTTGATCAGACTATAATCAAATATCCTAGGATGCATTTATAAAAAAAATCTATTATTGAAAATCGTTCCTGGCTTCTTAATATTGTAGTAAAATCGCTCGTTATAACACAAAGTAAATTGAAGTATTAGTGTAAAACATCACGGTGTGATTTGAAAGTCCAATTCTGAGGGAAAACGAGAATTAAATCAAAAAACTTCTGATTTAAAAAAGTAAAGCACGGTCGGAATGAAGTTGAATATATTAAAAAAGATATATCGCAATGATCACTTGCGAAACAAGTTTTCTACGTCATATTTTTTCAATATTGAATATTCCATTTTTCCGTTTCCATGGCTGACGATAATGACCTTAATTAAAATGTTCATTTGGCATTTCTTTTATGAAAATGTCTTAGTGATTATTTGCCGACAGGGGTCGAAACTAATATTAAACTCTGAAGGGAAAATAATTAACGGAAAATCGTTCGATATGTAAAAACCATTCGGATCCTTCCAAGATATAATACCGTTTTTGCTTATTCGATATAAGATTACAGGCCGGTCGATTAGTCAGTCAATATCAGCTTTTCTTTCATTTCGTTTGGGTTTTTTTACGTTGTGTTCGTTTTTCTTCCAACTGAAAAAACTTAATGTAATAAACTGGATCGATGCAATTATGAATGACGTTCGTTCATCAAAATGAGTGAATATTAGAATTTATTTTTTAAAATATCTGCTTAACAATGTACAAGATTACTTTCTACGTTGGAGTTTAAATTTTGATATGGTAAAAGTTTTTACAAAATTTCACCATTTTGCATGCATACACAACATGCTCATACGGACTGATATAAAAAATAGAATTAAGTTCAATGCTTACATGTTAAATTTTATAAGTAAACAGCCAAAATATAACTTTAAAAGTAAATTAATTTCATTAACTTGATAATGTAATGCTGTGGTGGCATATTTTAATAACTAATGAATATATTTTTAATATTTCCTTTTTTAATTTTTTAAATCATTAAACAAAAATTAAATATCTTTCGTCATATACTTACAGTTAGGTGTACATACTTATAGTTCCGCGTACACCATTGCATGTGATGACATTGAAAACGTCTTTAAAATGAAATAGAGCTACTATTTACTGCTTTTCTCTTTTAAGCTTTTTTTTTAAATGTCAAGTTTCAAAATTCGGTGCAATATGAATTGCAATCCCTTCTCTAATGTTTAATTTTGGATCAGAAATATTTTAACAAATTCTACGTACTAGTATATGATTACACATCATCTTTATAGAGAAAAATTTGGTCGTTTAGGTGATATAAAATTTAGGATAAGTTTAAAGAAATTCGCTAGTGACGTACAATATTTACAAACAATTTGAAAATTTCGAGTTATTATTCAAACCTTCCCAATATCTTATAAATTTCTCAAATTTTTGACGTACCGTTTCTGTATAAATACGCCGATATCAAAAAGACACAAAATATTCCTTTACTGGTGTATAATTTAAATTAATTCATATTCATTGTGTAATTTTTTGACATGTGGCAGGATTTTAAACCGTTACAATATTACAGAACGAATTATTTGTTATTTTTAGCAATGACTTGTATATTATCTTTCAATACATGTACCAAACGCATTGAGTAATTTAAAACAGGAATACTGAAATAATGCGGAAAAAAAGGATCATGGTAGAAGGTGGAAAAGGAATTTTATGGATTTTTATATCAAATGATTACGACTAGAAAATAAAATTATGAATATAAATTTACAATTGTAGCATTTAGTGAAAAGTAAGTTTAACAAAGTTTACCATCAACTCTCTTTAAATTCGAGCTAATCAGGATTATATTTCAACGGGAGGACTGAGTCAACATTTCCTTGCTTTTCTTAACCCCACTTAAAAATCTTTACTTGCAGTAAGTAGAATTGCTACATTATTTGAAAATAATTAAACACCATAATTTGAATTAGAGTAAATTTTTGCCTATGATCTACTATCTCCATCTTTTGTATGATATAGCATAAAGGAGGTGAGCTTGCTTCCTGACTATCACTGTCATACGCATTATCTCCTTTGAATATTGAGTTGAATAGTATGTCTTCAACCACGACTTTTTCTCGCTGGATATCTAAGTACCGTAATTAGGCATACTTTTTTAATCTATAATGAAGCGTTTATGTTTGTAGCCTGCCAAAAATTGGGAACTTCAAATATTTGAAAGGTAATTGGTCGAGGATTTTCCTTAATCAGATAAAATTTGTTTACGATTAATTCTATGAAATTATCGGAAAGGTATTCGTTTTAGAGATCATTTTCTAAGTTGTAAAACTTCTTGACTATAATATTTATTATCTCGTGGAACAATTTGATGAGTCTATTAAATAACATATATTACTTATGAGTGTCTTCATAATGTAGTTTAAGCGAAAGTAGAAGAAAGGGGAAGAAAATTCCATATTTAATGTCGATATAAATCCCTTTTTTTTAATACTATGCTCTTAATTCTTGATGGTAATAAACATCGTTACTAGAGACTACTTTGGCCTCTTTATACCTTATAGGTATATAGTGATACCTTATAGATATAGTGGTTAGTTATATTACTAAAAGTTTAATTATTAATTTTAGGCTCATTCCCACGAATAATAATCGTTGAAAGTGCACCTAACTTTTCCAAACCTTGACGTAGCTGTAGTATACACAGTTGCCACGCCATGGTAACTACGTCAATCGGTGGATTAAATATAGTGAAGGGAACAGCGATCAACGTGATCATGATCGTGGTTAAATCGAGTGATCTTTTGAAGTATACACAAAGCCTGTGTCGGTATGGAAGGTAAACATCATCGATAGAGATTTGTCACCGTCTTCTCTAGCAAAGCAGTAAGGTATTGTGAAACGTCTGTAAAGAGACTTAACCGGGGTGTTTTAAAAATTAGTGGCCAAGTAGCTGCTAATTTTGACTAGTACCGTGTAACCGCTCCATTGTGTACCGATAGTATAAGACTAAAAAGTATGTCTGCATTAGCACGAACCTGAAACTTTTCTAAACTTAAACTTACTGTCACTCGTTTTTTTTTGGCAGTCAGATGACAGTGGTATTTTTGGATATCATGCGAGGCGCGATTGCGGGTTCAACACATATGAAGACTGAACATTTCTAATTAGAACCACTCTGCTGATCTTTGTACATAGGGCAGTCTAGAAAAAGGGGGTTAAACAAAGTCGCGGCACCAGCTTAATATTAAGCAATGGTTATTGGGCATACAAATAATTGGTTTTATGCCCATTTTTTTAAAATTCATGCCCATTTGACCACCCAGTCGGTGCCCATTTGTATTTTCTGTTAAAAGACAACAAAGATAAATGTAAAATTCACAACAAACTTTATAGCAACCACTTTTACATATCGAAATCAGTTTTACACACAGATGCATTACCTGTACCAACAGGTTCAACAAACAAAGAGGTCGGTGGAGAAACACACAAGCGCAGTTATTACTTGACAAGAATGATGTTATTCAAAGGGGATTGAAATAACATTAAGAAAGGTAATGAGATGAGTAACGTGGGGGTATGTATAAAAAAATATAGCTCCATATTAAATATTTCTTATTGCGAACAATAGTTACGTAATACAACTTTTTTAATTATATATGGATATGTATATCTATGTTTGCGCCTGCTTGTATGTATTAATTTAATTATATAAAGAGAGAGGGAGATGGAGAGTGAGAGTAGAATTCTCTATCATTTTTTACTATATACCGGGTGGTGACAAAATGCAGCACTCCCAGAATTCAATAATATTAAATTCAATTCATAGTGGTTGGTCTACGAAGAATTTTTTGAGTATGTTTTCAATTAGAGTAGGAATATTTACAGCTAAATTTTTGTTAAAGACCGATGGAAGCAATGTATGGGCTGGATATTGTATAGAAAATACATCCCGAATATTCCGTTTGCTCCTCTACAAATTGCAGAAATAATTTTGTAAAACTAGTCGACACATAAGTCATCGGTTATAATGTCTCCTTCGTTTATCATGCCATTTACTTCTGCTCATTTTTCTGAATTTTTGCTTAGCTAGCTGCTGCGTTATAGGCTCTTTCGTCAAAGAAAACAGTAGCTGGTATCTCCTAATCAACAAGATGACAAGCTTCTAGTTTCCAGTTATACGGGAAATAGTTCATCATAGTTGATTAGGCATCCATCTTATCCATACCCAGATAACTGAGCGCGTGATGCCAATTGTGAGTACTGAAGAGTGCAACCAAGTTCCTGATTTAGCTGCTTTTTAGGTGCATAATTTTGTCAACAAATTCGTTCCAAGCGGAAAATATATATTAGATATGAATTTTATATGAATTATTAATATTAGAAATTTATAACAAACAAATTCTAAAATGTTTTTAGTGGAGGAGGGAAGGAAAGAGTATAGAGAGAGAGAAAACTTTCGTTTCAGTACAAACCCCACTATGCGGTGATGTGTTCTATTGAAGAAAATTATTTTAAATGTTTAACTGTACTCAAAAAGTATTATGCTCAATAAGGGTACTATGCTCGATTACAATGTAAACCTCACCTAACATAACCCAAACCAACAGAATATAACATAAAATATTCTAACCCAACACTATCTAACCCAACAAAATATAATCTTAATCAACTTAACCTACAAAACCTTATACCACACGACCAAAAACACTTCATTTTAACCTAACGTAACTCAACCTAACCCAGTATAATAAAACTTCACAAAATTGAATCCAACCTAATCTAATCTTAAACTAGCCTGAGTCGGGTTAGATTTAGATAAGGTAATCTAATCTGACCTGGCATGGAAGATGGAAAAAAGTGGTACTTTTTTTATTGTAGAATGATTTCACATTTCACCTCTCATTTTTCTCGAATTCAAATAGAACATTTCTAAATTCAACCCAAAATAATTTACATCTTAGCATGAATAGTTTTCAATTGGAAAATATTTTGATTCAGAGAAAAGCATTTTTTTTTATATCTAAGTTTGAATTTTAAGGCTAATCGCTGTTATAGCGCCGGCAATTTCTATTGTTTAATTTCAGATGGCGGCACACTGATTTCTACTACCAGAGTGCTGTGAAACTATTTTTAGGATATATGTAGAACATTGAGTCAAGAGAAGTAATCTAGATTATAATTTTTATCGTAATAATTATCCCAATAAAACTTCAATGTAAATAGGTTTAGCGGCATTTAGTCTATTCTCATAAAAAAAACAAAAAGTAATTAAAAATAGATCGTGGTACAAAACTTCCCAAACCTCAACCAATATAAACCGAAGGGTCGCGATCAACCTAGGTAGGTTCCTTAAGGATTCAAGTACACAATTAATTTCCAAGCCCCAGTAATTCGATAGTTCCGCCAATTGAACGTATGTCGGTTGCATTATTTTCTTAATGTTTAATTGTCACTCACGATATGCTCCAACCATTGCCTGCAATACTTTCAGAGATAGCATCTTCTATTTCACAATGACCAAAGTGTTTACCAAAATTCTTTTCATTATCGGCATCGATTTTTTACAATAGATTTTGAGAACCAAGAAAGGACAGGACTTTTTTTAGTCCAAGGAATTCTCTTCAAAAAATTATGAAAAGAAAAGAAGTGTTAAATTTAAAAAAAAATAATTAATTGCTGACGCAATCTGCTTGTAATAAACTTTCTTCACCTCCAATTAGTCATTTTGAATGTATTGTTGAAAAATGCGCGAAGTTTTAAATTTATTTGTCAAATAATCCCTATATGGAAAATTCCAATGATTGACAGTCACACAACCTGGTTAAGAGATGTTTCCACGAAGTTCCTATTTTTTCAACTTTATTAACTAATATTGGAATCTAGACTATCGTTTGAAGTAGGGATTTACGATGCACCAATTATATGGATTATGCATGTGATTTTCCATATTTCTTATCAAAATCTCTCGAAATTTCACTCCATTTTTAAAATTTTGCGAGAGTAAGCTTTGCATCCATTGAACATTATGTGGATACCTATCTTCATTTCATATTACATGATGGATAACAAAAAAATGTGTTTCTTTAAATTTTACTCACGAGCACGTTATTTCATATCAATTAATCACACTAACACTCCAAAAGTTTCGTTCTTAGGCACTTTTTCCAGGTGTACCACAGACCCAAAAGTAGGTAACAAAGCAATAAATAAACGTATATTTTATTGTCATGATGTGAAAGTTTTTCCCCTTCCCCTTCCCCTTCCCCTTCCCCTTCCCCTTCCCCTTCCCCTTCCCCTTCCCCTTCCCCTTCCCCTTCCCCTTCCCCTTCCCCTTCCCCTTCCCCTTCCCCTTCCCCTTCCCCTTCCCCTTCCCCTTCCCCTTCCCCTTCCCCTTCCCCTTCCCCTTCCCCTTCCCCTTCCCCTTCCCCTTCCCCTTCCCCTTCCCCTTCCCCTTCCCCTTCCCCTTCCCCTTCCCCTTCCCCTTCCCCTTCCCCTTCCCCTTCCCCTTCCCCTTCCCCTTCCCCTTCCCCTTCCCCTTCCCCTTCCCCTTCCCCTTCCCCTTCCCCTTCCCCTTCCCCTTCCCCTTCCCCTTCCCCTTCCCCTTCCCCTTCCCCTTCCCCTTCCCCTTCCCCTTCCCCTTCCCCTTCCCCTTCCCCTTCCCCTTCCCCTTCCCCTTCCCCTTCCCCTTCCCCTTCCCCTTCCCCTTCCCCTTCCCCTTCCCCTTCCCCTTCCCCTTCCCCTTCCCCTTCCCCTTCCCCTTCCCCTTCCCCTTCCCCTTCCCCTTCCCCTTCCCCTTCCCCTTCCCCTTCCCCTTCCCCTTCCCCTTCCCCTTCCCCTTCCCCTTCCCCTTCCCCTTCCCCTTCCCCTTCCCCTTCCCCTTCCCCTTCCCCTTCCCCTTCCCCTTCCCCTTCCCCTTCCCCTTCCCCTTCCCCTTCCCCTTCCCCTTCCCCTTCCCCTTCCCCTTCCCCTTCCCCTTCCCCTTCCCCTTCCCCTTCCCCTTCCCCTTCCCCTTCCCCTTCCCCTTCCCCTTCCCCTTCCCCTTCCCCTTCCCCTTCCCCTTCCCCTTCCCCTTCCCCTTCCCCTTCCCCTTCCCCTTCCCCTTCCCCTTCCCCTTCCCCTTCCCCTTCCCCTTCCCCTTCCCCTTCCCCTTCCCCTTCCCCTTCCCCTTCCCCTTCCCCTTCCCCTTCCCCTTCCCCTTCCCCTTCCCCTTCCCCTTCCCCTTCCCCTTCCCCTTCCCCTTCCCCTTCCCCTTCCCCTTCCCCTTCCCCTTCTCCTATGAAATATCACCTTTTAACTCGCATATCTTATAAACTAATTTATAATCTACCAATACGTTCCTCATCGTCGATTCTTTAATATCATCTACCGACATGCCGTTTTACATTTCAAGTCAGTGAAGCTGTTCGTAATAATATCGGATGATGTGAGTGGGTCGGGAGTTAGCTTAAATTTATAGCAAAATTAAGCTCTCCAAGCAGTCCAAATTAAAGAACTAAGATAACTAATAGTATCACAGTAAGTTGGACGCATAAAGAAATAAAAAAAAACCAGAATAAATGTGCCAAGAATTTAATGAGAATATTTGTAGTGAACAGTGTTTTTGCATCAAAATTTAGTGCACTTTAGAAATTATTAGTAACACATAAACATAGTAAACTTAGAAGTCGTACTTTCCAGAGAGCTTACCTCAATAAGTTTAATAGCCAAATTATATACATACGGACTGAGAGTTAAGGTGGTATTTACATTGAATTATACAGTCATCTTAACACAGATCACACCTTGTCACATTGATGAAACAGTCTCTCTCGCCTTCAGGTTCACCTCAAAGTGAACCACAGACCAATTTACATAATCATATTAAGCTGCAGATAAGGGTTATCGCAGCAACCCGAATGTACAAATTTGGACAATGAAGCAATAAAGAAATGATTGTATAATAATCTTTTGTAAAAGCTTTTTTTTATTTCCTGTATTAGAATGTTATATAAATTTATTAAAATTTCAAGGTATTAAAACTTTTCTTACTTTGCTTTGAAGATGGACAGCAGAAAAAATATTTAACATTTAAAATATAATTTTTTCACAATAATAACAGCATGAAAAATAATTTGAAGACTATGCGATATCATATTGACATTCATTCGATAGATATTTATAGACATTTTTAGGTATTCTATTCCGCTTTGAATTAGAAAAAAATCGCGATATTTATGAAATTTAAATATAATAAGTTCCAATATATAATATCAATAACGAACTTACATCCAGTTGACATAAGCAATGTTCATTCGTTTACTAATATTCTCTCGTTTCTTAGATAAATGGTTGCATATTTGATACTTTAATGCTTTTAGTATCATAATATATGCCCCAAATAATACTGCAAGACTATTTTAGTTAAGTGTGGACAACGCAACATTCATAAGTACTAGAAGAAACGCCTAGTGACATGTATACATGTTCTCCCCCACGCCCATTGTGTTATTTTTATCACATTTTCATCGCGGCACGTCGACCACTTTAAAAGCGTGGTAAAAAAAATCATTTCAATAGACCTTTCTCAGTATGGTAGTTAAATTTTTAATGTTATTAGGTGACAATTGTTGAAAACGCAATAGAATGTACAAAAAACAATTACTAATTGTTATTGTATAACAAACTAGAATATATGATCATTCAATGGGTTGATAAATTATAGGATATACAAGGCTTAAAATGGTGGAAATAAAATTCGGATCATTTTAATCGTGAATCTTACTTAATATTTAGTTTTCAGATTCAAACAAAAATTATCATAGAAAATGTCACATCTCACTGACAACTAATAATAAGTATTACTTATATAAAGATTGTTTTTAATATTCCTTCACTCAACACAAACAATGTTGACTTTATTAATTGCGATTAGAAATGATAAAGACATTGTAGAAAGGTGAATGAAATTTTAAAATTCTTTAATGACAGACTAAAAAAACGTTACTTTTATTCAAAGAATTTAGAGTTTAACATAAAAAGTTTTCGCCATATTATTGAAAGAAAAGTAATAATATGTAACATATTAGATTAGGGATCAGTGATATCTTCACGCACTCACGCTTTTCCTTTGATTAATGCATAGAGATTAAATTGTTTAAATATTTGTTAGTTGCAAATAAAACTATTGAGTTTTCTATGAAAAGCGGTATTTTGTTTTAGCAATATAATCTCGAAATAACGTTCTTGAAAGTTTTTTTTAAACTGCTCGAAAAGTGATTACCGGCGTTAATTTTTTCATCTCAAATGTATTCCCTATTTATTGAAATTTTTCACAGATTCTTCTTAATTGTTTATTTTGAAGGTAAGATATTTTCTTTGCTATAATAAATACGCTACATTTATGAACTTAAAAAAATTTTGAAATTCGTCAAAATATTAAAAAACCGTACTTTCAAATATTCATATAATCATTGCTAATTTCATAAATTAATTTTTATAAGTGGTAACTGCGTTATAACGGCAAAATAAAACCACAAAACTAATAAACATTTATAACTAAAATATAATATCCAACTAGAATGTGCGAATAATTCGTAAGTCGCTTAAACATCTTTGAGAAATATTATACAGAAGATTAAAAAATTTTAAAAATATAATTATAAATATATTTTAGATTTTTTTCTCTATTTTTCGACAGTAATGGTGAGCACAAGCTTTAAAATTGTCTTTGAGTCATTAATTATTGCGAATAATTGAGGAATATTATATATGGTTACTACAAACACGTTGGAAAAATAATATATATGATAACTCTATTAACTAATTGGTAGTGTGGTTTAAAAATTTCCGACTTTTGTATTTTCGAATAATTAATAATCGACCATTTTGTCATCATTCTGTTACTAAACCATTCACTAAATATCCATTATCGTTACAAATCATTCGTTAGTAATAATTAAATATGGAATAATTCTCAAACTACTCAAGGCTCGTTAACTCAATGCCTAAACACAAAATAAATATCGCAATTAATATTGGTTTTGAGAGATACAAACTAATGGACTTTGGAATGGAATAAAATTAATGGCATGGCATTATTATTTATATATTTAATTTTAAGTACTAAGGAAAAATTCATTGTAATTACAAAAATAATTTATCGGCAATCAACAAAAGTTTGTTATATGTTTACTATTATAATAGATAACAGAAACAGAAAAATTTGTACTGCTATTATAACACATCTACAAAATGATTATCTTACAGAGCCATATTTAATATTTAAGTCGATCAGAGATCTCTACTAATATTATTTTAATGAAGTAGGTACAGAAACCACTTGCACTAAATAAAACTTCAATTACGGCCCAACAAGTAATCAAGAACGATGCGAGAGAGTTCGCGAGAAGTTTGTAGTCTCGACCCTTGAATTTTAAAATGAAATTGCACCGCTTTTACTTCGGGGGGCGAAATATTATGTTAAGTATTATATTATAGATTAAATAAACATAAGTTAAGTGCAAATATGCCGCAATGAATGGTTTGCTTGGTTACTAAATTAACATTTTTTTGTTTCGTGAATTACTAAGAGCGTAATATAGAACTTAAGGAGAAATGATCATAATAACTCTGGTCACAATAATTTGGTATTGCTATTAGAAATTTTTACTGCGGATTGAAAATCATATGTAAGATACATAGTTCATACTTTAATTATCACTAAGTTATTACTTTTTATACAGAATGAAGATACGACAGATTTCATTATAAAATACCTTCAATATTAAATAACAGTTTAGAGAGCTTTAATTATTAATTTAATTTTACTAATTATCGAAATTTTTATCTATATACTTAGCTATATGTCAACCTCACTTCGCTATTATTCACTGAGACATGTTAAACAACCGGTAGTGAATATCATATCTACAAATTTATTTCGACGAACTCTTTAAATATATTCGTTAATAAAAGCATTTTACTTTCTATATTTTTAACTTTTTTTTCCAAAATCTCATCTCTAAATACCTTAATATGTTACATGATATATCTCGACCATAATATAATTATTATGCGCCCATTATGTTTCATTTAGATGAAAATAAATATGGTTTTATTTTTCTTTTCTTCAATTTGTTTGATCAATTTTTAGGAGATCTCTAATTAATACGAAAACTTAAGGCCAAAAAAGTATAAATGCCTATTAATAACATTAATCCGAAAGTTGATTTATTTCTTAAACTGTTTGTTACCTTCTAACTTTGCAATTAAACAACGTATCACTGATAAATTTTGCACTGTTTTGGGCTATTTTAACTATAGAAACAACTTGAGCCCAATAAGTGAAACACAGAATTTATTCATCCGTGTATATATATATATATATATATATATATATATATATATATATATATATATATATCGTATCTGAAAATCCAAACAGGTGGAGCTTCGAGGCTAATAATTAATGTATATGTAATAATATAGGTAAAGCAGAGTTTGAATCTACTCCACAAGTTAATAGGATATAACTTCATATGCATGTGTGTGTTAAAGGATATAGATATACTGGTGGCCCATTTAAATTTGTCCAGAATTTTTTTTAGATAGAGAACGTCGTGATAAGTTATTTAAAAGAACACATTGGTTTCGCTAAAATCAACAGTACAGAAATTATTACTTCTGTTTTCGCTTTTTTGGTAAACTTTTCTCCAATAACATAAATCACTGTTTTTAGAAAAGCATTCAACTACATCAAATGAAAGCTATAGAAATAGAGAAGTCAAGTAGCTACCTTACTCTATGGTGATAGTTTATACAAAATTTGTAGTGATGTAACTATTGTTACTTGTTTAGAAATTATTGTTATATCACTATGTTACTGAATATGAAAGGACATAGCAATAGGTATAAACATAATGAATTCGCAGCCAGAGCTAAATGTTATGAAATATTATATTGATAATTACTTTATTTTTTTATATTTATATTTATACGTATTTTAACCTCATATCTATAAATTTTTGAGTAATATTGAAAAGTGTCTTGAATATGTTTAATTTTTTAAACTTTATTTTCTCTAAAAATTATTAGTTTTAGAGAAAATAAAGTTTAGTTTAAGAGAAAATTATTTTCATACTGTAAAAGATACTTTTACTTTAAAATCAAAACTGTTTTTCACTGAGTTTTTTCTAGACTCAGCAAATGAAGACATGCTCACATATTAATTTTAAAAATTTATTATGTTTTCATATAACGAGACATTCTAATAAAATTAAACAAAAAATAAACATTTTTGATTTTAATTCCCAATACGCGAAACAAGAAATATAGAGAGGGCAACTACTTAACAAATAACAATTATTTACTATCAATGCCAAGGTTAAGAGCCAAAAAGTAGCGCTAAGACTTGGTTTATGTACAACAGAAGAAATAATAGAGTGTTAGCTATATTTGGTAAAAATATTGTCAAAAGTCGTAAAAACAATATTACAAAATATTACGCTGATTTCCTTATCACAAATTATGGTAATTTCCTTATCTTTGCGAAAATATTAAATGTATCCATTACTACTGGTACCACGACAACAGTGATAAGACAGCTTTGTGTGTTGTTAAATATCCTAAACGACATGTTCTGTCGTCCATTTTTATGTTACGTTATTGTTTCACAATATATAGTACGAAATAATTTTTTTAAATTACATAAACATGCATGTTATTACCTGACCATCATCTTCATGGGAGGTAGCCAGCGAACGCTTTGATATTACATAGACTCCACGTTGATAAATTAACAGTGAAATCATGCATGCTAATGTAGTTTACGCATCAGCTAGGTTAGATGATACACTTACCAATTGACGCCTCCGAATTAGCTCATTTCACTAAGAATAAGTCATTTAACAATTTACATAATCATACTCACTAAGCGACAGACAGATACACTTTATATTTCGATGTTTGTCAATATGTTTTGTTGATAAAGCATTATAAAACGTATACCTCTCTGCTTCAGATTTCATGCCATATGCTTATGCGTAATGTTGACTGATAAATGCCTTATTGGAAGCTATGTAACTATCGGTTTTTGTATAATGACTCTAAATTTTTATATTTTGGTTATTTTATATAAAACATATAAAGATTTTGGCTCTTGCATTACCAATATTTCATTACCATTACAACTAGTATTCGTAATATGGAAGGTCTTAGCTATGAATGCGGATTCAAAATAAATCGAAATAAGACGAATTCAATGATTTTTCGATCGTACTAATGACTTGGTCAAAGTTAGTTTAAAAATTATTATTTGGTACTAAAACAAATATGATCACTTTTCAATTCATACTAAATATTTTTATATACGAGTGTAGATTCGTTATCTGTGTAACAGAAATCGAAGAACGAGACAATTCACTTACTCTATTCTAACCAGCAATTTGTAATAAAATTGCTAGTGAAATTTGGTAAAGTTGATTCAACTTTAATTTCAGAGTCGTATTTTTAATTTATATAAATAAGTGAGCACGATACATGAAACGGGAATAATTGCGTACAATAAAAATTATTTTTAAAAAATGAACTTCCATACCTACAAATTTTTTACAAATTGATATTAATTTTATACGCGACTGTAGACTATTCATATTTAACTATCCTTTAATTTCTAAATATTTAGTTTAAATTTTGCGTTAAAAATTTTGTTTTAACTTGCTACAAGTATTTATATTTTTAATAGTTTGATGGTGGCTCATTGAACATAAACAAGCTGACACAAAAAAAAATGTGAAGTTGATGTTTTAAATTTATTTTTTATCATCGAATAGGCAATTAAAAGAAAAGATAATAATTAGATATATTTTTGTTTGCACGGAAGAAATATCATGCTTATTTTATTTATCTTGATAAAACAAATATTCTTTCTGTAATAAAATCAAAAATCGATGTTTTGATTATGTTAAAAAAACTATGAACCATAAACCTTTTTATAAATCATAAGCTATATATATATATATATATATATATATATATATAGCTTATGATTTATGAACGGAGAAGCTAGGTTCGCAGCAAATATATATATTGTAGCTCAGCATAACTCAGAATCGACTAGAGACTGCAGTTGGTCACGCAACTGATCACAATTTTATTTTCACAATCACTTTTCTAACTTCAAGTGTGATATACTAGCTGACTATTTTATTTATTCACCTTCCATATAAAAAAAAAGTTTTATAATTTCTTGCAAATGTAGTATTTCGATGATTTTATTTAAAGAAAAAAACTGAAATTTTTCAGAAAAATCTTTCTTTTTTTTGTGGGTGATGACGAGTTTATAAACTACTAGCGTTCAAGAGGTTATTGATTTTTTTTCCAATCTAAAATTATAAAGTGGACTAAATCATTTATAAATTGAGCATATGCGTAATTATAGAGAAAGAATTTTTTTTTAATTTTAACATCGTTATACTTTTAATAATCAATTCTGTTTATAAATATTTCCCGTTTTTGAAGTGCAGTTTTTAAATATTGATGGTTATACTGATAAAATAAATGTAGACAAGGTCAAACACGTAACTGAATGAAAATAAAAAACCAAAGAAATATTACTGTGCAGCCGATTTAGATTTTCCAGACCTGGAGGCAGACCTAGCACAAGGGGGACTAACTTCTTTGGAAAGGAACATTCTTGGTAGAAAAATTGTATATGTAAAATTCCTTCAAAAAACCCTTCGGTACTATTAACAAATATTTCCTACCAGATAATATTGAACAACTTATTTCCTTATTAGTTTTTCGACTAGTCTTTTTTCACTAAGTAGTAATAGAAATGAGTCTCAAGTTTAAATATTAATACAGGAGATACTGTCATCCATTAAACAGATGCGACGTTTAGCTACTAAAGCAGCTTGGCTTAATTATTGTAGATTATCTTTTAATTAAGGGTTGCTAATATTTGTTTCCTTCGAAATATTAATAAGAGGTATTAATGATAATAAGTAGCAGAAAAACTAACATAAATTGGAGAGTTATTTTTATTGTTCAACATGTTTCTAATTAATTTGATAGTCCACTTTTTGAGATAAGAAGTTATAGGCTTTGGAATGATAATAAAAATCATACATTTAAGAAAGTTTTTATAAGCTTAACCATTTTGCAAATAACTTATTTATTGCTCAAGCAATGTGTATTATAAATACATATCGGTTACGTGAAGCGTCTTCAGGGTTAACCTTTTAGTTTTACTAATTTTTTTATTTTGAATGAAATATATATATATATATATATATATATATATATATATATATATATATATATATATATATATATATATATGTAGCGTTCTATAAAATCTTGAAAATTGTCAAATTAATTCATAAAGTTTGGAAGTAAAAACATAAATTTATTTATGAGGAAAAGTCGCATATGGAAATTACTGAACGATTGAATTTGTCAGAGTACGCAAGATAAATTAATATTAATTGGAATTATTGGAATGCGCTTTGCCATATTTAATTAAAAAAAAAACAATAGCAGTTCAAAGCGTCAGTGTATTAGAATCCTTATTCAGCTACTGCTTACCTATTACATAAATTGTTATATCTTGTTCATACGTGTCTGAACAGGATATAACAATTTATATAATATAGTTTAATATTTTAAGGTGATTAGTTAAATTACGCGCAGGCCCTGAATTGTTTTTTTTATTTTAATACCTTGACGTAAATATTTACGAATAATTTATTAAATGTTCGATTTTTATAAAACTTTGTTTATATAGATTAAACTGAATTTATGTTTACTTTTTCATTATTTACGTAGTTCAAATTGAGTTTTTGCTTACGTTATGAGTTTACACGAAAAAATGGTATATCAACACATAAGAAAATTATATGATCCGAAAAAATTATAAAGGTTAAAAGATCTGTTTTTTTTTAAACAGTCTTAAACAAGCGTTTCTACTGTCATCGTTTTGGTGCACAAATTATTGAATTTTTAAAAAAAATTATTTTTTACTTATTGCAAGATCAACAAACCTGTTATAAGTAATCCAAAAAAATATAATTTCCTTTATTTATCCCATCCCTGTTAATTTTATTATTAGAAATTCAAGAGTGATGCTTAAATTTTAATGTTAGATAGCCATGAATTCAAATATATAAATTTGACAGAGAACTCTCAATTTGAAATTATTTTAGCAAATATTTTTAACTTGGAAAGTCATTATATAGTTTATATTCATGAAAGTAATATATATCTAATAATATTTTAAAATTATCCAGAAATTGAACTTCAAAATGTGATACTTTGTTTATCAAGTATAAGTTTGAAATAGGCCGCTATTAAATGAACAAACGTGTGTGGAAAAGCTGCTCTTACATAATACATATAAGGCTTTCTAATCTTCTTAACTTAAATATCGTACAACGAGCGGTTTGCCACAAAAAAATAGCTACAAAATTATTTTGCTTTTTTGATAAAGATGTAACGGTATAAGTGTATTAAATTAAGCGTATAAGTTGTATAACATTGTCTAGGTCTATTGCTTACGATATTTTTACCAAAAAGAACTAATTGAACTATGAATATTTTTAGTTACTACCTATTATAAATTTATGAAATGGTTCAAAAAATGTCGGCACTATTCTGCCCCATTCAAATTGAGTGAAATTCATATGAAAGGTCTGTTAATATTTCGCACAAGAAAATGCATCAAAATGCATTTAGTTTCCGGTTAAGTTCATTTTTAATTATATGATAAAATTTCATAATGGAAATTTGTGCGTGAAAATTCCTTTTTATGAATACGATGAGTGCCTTCAGTAAAATGACTACATCTCTTTAAAATTAAGTTAAAATTAATTATTACCCAACGCAATGCACTTATATTGAAAATGAAAAAAGCTTCAAATAAAAATATGCGTGCTTACCCTTTATTATGATTTTATTCTTCAAATTCCTATTTTTACTGAACCAAATATGATTTCATGTAAAAAACCTGATGAAGTACAAGTAGCGCTCACACCTGGAGTAAATTTTATTGAAATCAAATGTAATATTAGTTTGTTATGAGAGAAACAGATGCGCCATTTTGGATCTATAAAACATTGCGTTATTCAAATTCGACACCTTGAAGTTAGTCAACATCGAATACAGTGAAGATTTATTGTGATGCATTTTACCAGGTTTTCAACAAAATATTATGAAATTTAAATATATTAGTTGGAAATAATGTTCTGAACATTTATTGTGAATGAGAGATGCCACTAACTTGGTTCTTAAAAATATTTCTAAATTCAATTTCAACGCCCCAAAATCGATTGAAATGGAACAAAGTGGTGATTTACTGTGAGGGAGAGAGATGCTGCAGTTTTGAGTTTTAAACATTTGTTAAATTTGAATTAAGAACCCCAGTCGTAGTCAAAATTTAATATAGTGACGATTTCTTGTGAAGGATACAGAAACTACCCTCTCGGTCTCCGAAACAATATGGAATTAAGAATCAGCACTCTAAACGTAGTTAAAATGAATCATAGTAACAATTCATAGCAAAAGATATACATGCCCTCGTCTTCATTTTCAAGAACGTTGGGAAATTCCCAATCAGCATTCTAAAAATCGTCGAAAACGAATATAGTGACGAATTAGTGTAAAAGATACAGCAGCCACTAATTTGATTCCCAAAAACATTGTGAAATTCGAATTTGGCATTCTAAAGGTAGGCAAAGTCGAATGCCGTTCTCGATTTATTTGTAAGGAAGACAGACGCCGCTATTTTGAATCTCCAAAATATGTGAAATGGAAATTCAGTACCCTAAAGAGATAGAAATAATATGATTATATATATATATGTGTGTGTGTGTGTGTATATATATATATATATATCATAAATTAGATTATCAAAAGATTTTAAATTCGAATTCATTGCGCACTGAAAGTAGTCATCAATTAATATAGTGACGATTTATTTCAAATAATACAGAATTCACCATCTTCATTCGCAGAAATATTGTGATTTGAATATGGTACTCTAAACTTAGTCGAAATTTAATACGGTGATGGCTTATTTCTAAACAGTGCCGCACGCTAAATTGATTGGTGGCAAAGAGCAGCATTCAGCGTATTTACCCGATCGCCAAGTGAAGTAATAATTTTAACCCCGCTTCCTTCTTTCAGAATTTATCCTTGTATTATAATTGTTCTGTGTTGTATGTTCATACTTTACCACTTTAGGGTGTGGTATAATGTACCCAAAAATATATATAGTTGAATAATATGTTTAAGATATGTGTAGAAAAATAACAAAAACATATATAATTGTAAATTAAAAATATGTGTTGGTATTAAACTTTCCCACTGAAACTGATTTGAATATTGTAAGCGTTCAGCATTATAAACTCTGTACTTTTTGAAGTCGAGGTTATTTTAACTAGTTTGTAAAATATTTTCCAATTCATCGTCTTTGAAAAATGGGTAAAAAATGTTTTTTTTATAGCCGTTACATAAAAATGATCACTTACATATTAAAATTTATACAAAATAAATATAAAATGTTGTTAAAGAAAATATTGTTGCGTTTTTATTGCAAATTTTATCTATATTCAGCATAAGTGTGAGGTAAGGTAAGGTGAACAATACACTAGTCAACATATCTGTACGTAGCCACCGTACGCTTGTGTACTACAAGAAACGACATAAATACTTAACTTTGGCGAGTAGATAAGAGTACTGTTATTCCTTCAAAAAACATGAACAGAAAAAACAAATTTAAATATTTAAAACTTTAAGAAAAAGCTAAATTTTTTTTGGCATTTCCTATAAATTTGTGAATGGCTATATATAGACAGGGAACCACCCGAAATATAATTTATAAAACACTAAAGGTAAGAAATTTTTAAAATTATATGATGTACCTAACTAACAGAGTAGGGAGATGTATCATATAGACTACAATAACAATGTGTTGATTTTAATATCACAACGCCGTAAATGAGCTATATGCAGAGACAATATTTTAAAGATCAATAATGTTATTTACTTCATAAAATATTTCATAACAACATAAATAGCGTCTGAACAAATTGTTTTAACGTACGCAGCAATGATAAATGCGTAGCGAGATTAAATCAGTTTTTACACAAATAATAAATGATTTACTGTTTTTGACCAAAAAGGAAAAACAAATATATCGTATTCGTTAGATAATTACTGACAAAGTGTAGAATCAAAAGATAGAAAAGCAAACGAAAAGTACAATTATTTTTCTTGCGTTTTCCTCTTTTATCTTGCGTTTTCATCGATATCCGTTGTTCAGTTGGTTCTTTTCAACGTCTGATGTTAATGATATTAATAAAAATGTCCCTTTCAGATTTCTTTCATCAAAAAGTATTTCGTGCACCTAACGAGGTATTGTACGTTGGTGGCCTAACGAGGTATTAAAACTAATTAAAATCTGAACGGGTAATAAATGATAAAGAGAAGTTGAAATGTAAAATCATGGGGGTTAAGAGAGTTATTATCTTTTTATTATTGAACGATGTTAATATAGGGGACAGGGCGATAAGCGAGTCGATATCGGCTTTTCCTAATTTCGTTTCCAGTTTTATGTTAATGTAAGGTAATAAGAAAACGGGAAAAAAGGAAGCTTAACAAGAAAATTAATGTAGTGTGCTGGGTGATAAATCATAATGCAACTTGTAAGATTGATCAAAGTAATATCTTCTGACTGTGAAATTTGAATATTTTGAGAAATTTTCTTTTTTCACTTACAATAATGGAAATTAAACAAAAGGGTAACAATTTAAAAATTTTTTTTTTCTTCTGTATACAGTCGATTTAAATGGAAGCACTTTCAACTTTGACAGATAATTATAAAATTGTTTTTCGCGCAAAGATAATAACAAAGCTATGTGATAATTTCTAATACTACAGCAATAATTAAAACCTGTTCTTCTTAAAAAATAGAAATTTTAAATAAACTTTAAATTGTACTGACGAACAAAAATGTACCTTTTTTTTGGCTACTAATTAGGCATATTTAGGAAAGGTAACTATTATTTTTATTTACATATTTATTTTAAACTTCATCGTATTTTTATAATTGAAGAAATTATAGGTATGAGAGTTATTTTTTCCCGACAACCAAATACAAAAATAAATTGCTTAAAACTACAATGAATTCTGAGTAAGATATTAGAATTAGAATTAGATTAGAATTAAAATTTAAATATTCATTATTTTATAATAATTAACAATTTTTGCTAGAAGTATGGAGATTTCTGTAACTTTCTTGACATTAAAGTATAATAATTGAATAGCGTCTTTCATTTATGTCAAAAGTATAATTAATATTTATCAATAGAGTTTATAAGTCGTTATTTAACGAAATTAGATAAAAATTAGATAGAACCTTTTTTTGTGATGCTTCCAACGTCATATAATACCAAATATATATATAATATTAAGAAGCAGATGACACATAAATAATCGGGCAATATCTAGCAAAAATCATAAAAACAGACATAGTTTAATTTCCTTGTCTTCGTCGTTACTTTTTAAGCAAGGTCACATTTGTTGCATATGTTTTCTTAAATCGAAACTGTCACCACGTCCTAATTTGCCATGTCGCCAGGACACCATATTGACAAGATAAATTATCAACCTTTTATGTTTTCTGTGTAATGTAAATTTATATAAAGTAATTATTCAAAAAATATTCCAAAAAATGGGTAAATGTCGTGACTATATGTGTGACAGGCTTTCACACAGGAATTTTTCGGATATTGAATTTTACGGGTACGTAAAATATCACATTGTTTGCTTCAATTTGAAATTTTCTCGTCATATATTGTGAAATATATGTTACCATTCTGGGAGAATTTCGGGTGTAAAATATTATCGATATTTTAATATGCACACCAGCCGCATACATATTTTGGATTAATTTTTTTATCCTAATAGAGTTATAAATCTTTGTAACTCGTTAACCTCTTTGTAGCCGCAGGGTGTGGTAAATTATTGAAGTAAATTATTAAAGTATTCGATGTCAACTAACTTTAGGATGTCTAATTCGAATAACGCAATGTTTTATAGATCCAAAACGATACATCTATTTCTCTCATAATAAATTAATATTACATTTGTTTTTAATTAAATTTAGGTTGTTGCATTCGAATTTAACATTGTTTTTGAGAACAAACTGGATAATATTTTTTCTTTCGTATTAAATAGCAACTATGTCGCTTTTGACTATTTGTAGCGTGAATAATTGAGTTTTACGGTATTATTAGACGACAAATTTTACTATGTTGAATTCTTTTATTTTGAATCCCGAAAATACGATGAAATTCGAATTCGGCGTACTATATTCAGTCGAAAACGTATTTAGTTGCAATTCATTTTAAATTTTTGTTGCATATCGACTGTTAAAACTATTGCAAACTTTGAATTCAACACCCTAAATTGAAATGAAAATAAAAATAATGGCCAACGTATGTTATAACGCATGTCGCCATCTTAAATCTCAAACGTTATGAAATTTAAATGTAGCGCCATAAAATTATTAGTTGACAACGAATGTAGCAATTATTTATTATGAATTACTGTTGCCAACATCTTTAATCTCAAAAGCATTTTAAAGTTTAAAAAGAATATTTTGTTTTTTCAAAAATAGTACATATAAGACAGGTGCGGCATTTCAGAAGCTAATGGCTTTTTGAGTTTATTTGTAGCGCTGATTTATTAATTAATTAAAAAGGAATATGAATGAAAATTTTCAATATGGGGAGTTAAGAAAGTTATACTTAAAATAACTTTTGATATAGTTATGCATATTAACCCACTAAATTTAGAGGTAAACGATCATAATTAATTATCTATTTTAGAAGAACCTTTGAAAATTTTTATAATTTTATTTTCTACCGCATTGGAGGGAGTATTAAATTAAATTATCATTCCAAAATTTTACGTTTTATCTACTTTTGAGAGCTGTAGAAAGAAAAACTAAGAAAAGGGGATATATGCTACGGTAAATATAAACAATTACAGTTATTCTAGCTATTAGGCATATTACATTTAGTTAGGATGCAATATTATATAGCTCGGCCGCTCTCATTTTAAACAAAAAACCTATCGTCATACATTAACCTGAGAAATTAATAAATGTTGAGAAAAGCGAATATTTCATTTCTAATTGGTTATTGACGAACACACCGTTCCCGTTCACAGGCTAGTGTTTTCGTAGGACTGGTTTAGAAAATTATTTTCGCTTGAAAATGGTTTGAATATCGCACAGCGTAGCTGGTTGGAACTTGAAAATGTAACTATTATTTAACTGTAAATCCTACGTATTTATTTCATTGCTTCTCTCTGGTAAAATACTGATTCTAATTTATTTGTCCTGATTACTTATAATGGGTGAGTAATATGAGCATATACTTATCGTAATTGATTTATAAATATATGTACGTATATATATATATATATTGTAAACTATGAGCGCTTACAGTAAAAATGACTTTGTAATATAACTTTAAGAAACAACATTTTATAAATATGAGAGACATCAATTTAATAGAACATCTGGAAAAGAAAATTTAAAGATATTCTCTGAAAATAATTACTCCAATACACATTTTATACTTCAGGTTTCTTTCATAACCCATCTCATTACTATATCCATATTCAATTTTGTCTCAATGGCTACAAAAATGAGAGCGTAGGGTGAGTTGAGGCATATAGACAAATATACGTATATACCTGATTAATTACGGGGATTCCATATTGAATCCTAAAAATAAAATTTATTATAATATTCATAGTTTATTTGACATTTCATCACTATATCTTAAATCTTGTAGGAAAATGCCAGAAAAATCTCCGTATGATAGAAAAATAATTCATGATTGCAAATGTAGTTGTGAAAACATATTTAGGAATATTTTCTACCTGATATTATTTATATAATCCTATAATTGATTTATATATAATTAAAGTTAAGTTCAAGATCGGAATTGGGTATTTAAAATATATAATTTTATCAATGATATTGAGAGATTTACTGGCTAAATAATGTTGTAACAATTAGTTTAAAAAATTTATTCTGATATAACAAAAATTGCAATATAAACAACATACACAAATATTAGCTATATATGTTTTCGGAGAAATTTAAAAACAGAAATTAATAGAAATATTTCAAACGTCACAATCAGAAAATATGAACTTGGTAAATCTTTTGAGTCTCATTACTGTGCACCTATTCAGCAAACTACATTAATTTTCTCATTAAGCTTCCCGCACCGCCTCCTATTGACGTAAATCAGAAAACATAGATATCGATAGGTTAGTCGCTCTGTCTCTAGTTAGTACATATTAATAACCGAAAGAGATTAAATATAATCTCTTAGAGCCCGAAGGTTTTCAGAATTCAATCGTTTTTTTGTGACCGTTAAGTTACAGTTAATATTTTAATTACTGAATAATTTTTTAACAGCATTGTTAAAAAATTATACGAATTTTCAATTTAAGTTATAAATATTTATATTTGCGTTTTTTCATCATTTATTTTTGATAGTGGCAAGTAATGATATATTATAATATGTAAATATTGTTTATCATTACAGTGCACTCGCTACTAAAATATAAAATTACGAATAAAAATGCAAATGACCTCTTCGTGAAAATATTTGAAAATAATAAAATTAAATTGGTCTACTAAAACTGCTATCTTAAAAATTTAGTTAAAATGTTTTTTAACATATTAATTACCCCCCTGTAAACATAAGAGTCCGATATTTTGAAATACATAAATGTAAATAGAACAGATCGTAAGAGAAGACTATTGGAATTTGAACTTTGTAACTAACAAATAAACAAATATCAAGTAACACTAAATTTAAGGATACTTTATTTTTCAAGTCATTTCAATGATTAAATCACTGACATATTATCACCCAAAGGCATCAGATCCTGATGATGGAATTGAAAGTTGTTAAGAGGAAAAAAGTTGAACAGACCTTAGTCACCTTATGTGACCAAAGAACTTGTCAAGATAAGACAAAAAAATCCAAACTCGATGAATCAAATCTTCACCAGTGAGAAGTTCTATTATCGCTTTTCAGGTTAATTAACATACTCTGGCGCTAAAGTAATTATGAAGACATGCCAAATAAGTTCAGTCTCGGTATTCAATTTCTTCAGAGGCCTTGTATTCTCATCCAATGAGGAGTTCCTATCGATATCTCTGTAGTCCATGATTAGGTCCAAACTATAATTGCTTGGGACCTATAGAAAAATATTTCCTTTCAAATAAAAAAAATATGTCAAAAAAGTGCGCGTTGCACTTTAATAACTGATTTGAAAAAAATGCATAAGTTTCGATAATAATTCGTTGTCACTTTTGTTAAACATGAACTGTTAATGAAATTTTGTGAAAATTTAAATCGTTTTGTTCAATATAGACAAAACATTATAATTAATTTACCTAAAGACTAGAGGAGTTCTCCAAATAAATATTTTCATGTTTCTAATTCAGTTTACTATATCTTGAAGCTTTTTTATGATAGCTTTTTTTATGATGCTTAAATCGAATAACACCTATGTGATTAGGTTAACTACTTATAAAAGTTTTGCCAACGTAGATTTAAAATATATATATGTGTATATATATACATATATATATATATATATATATATATATATATATATGTATATATATATTTTTTTTTTGAATCACCCATTTTTTGTTATTAATAAACAACAGTTTTAAAATTATAACATAATTTTCATTATTACACAATAATTAAAGTACACCTATGTTTTTATAAGCAAGAACCCACGTTTATTGTAAAATATATAGTTTTAACCCGGATCGAATAAAGTTAAGAAAACCGCATTAAATGATATAATAAATATTTTGAAATTCTTTCTTCTCCTTATTTCAAAGAGGGTAATTTAGAGGTTTTTATTTCAAAGAGGGTAATATGATGATGATCTGACTTTGAGATCCGGAAATGAACAATGGCATTCCTTAACGAACATCCTTTTTTTTGAAGTTAGTTTTTTAAGAGATATTTTATTCCTAATATAAATACAATAAATTGTAAATAACATTTGCTTAATCCGTGAAAATTAATTTCTTATTACGATTTCTGACAAATTTGAAATTTACATTTTACCAAACTAATGTGGTTGAAACACCATATCGATTGCCGCGATTGCAATATAATATTTTAACAAAATGAAAAAATTTTGAATTTGTAAAAGACACACGAAATATTCTTGTACTATTCATCGATTTAGGTTCTCGAACAAACAGCGACAGGAAGTTGGAATACCACTTAGTAGAAAATAGAAGTATAGGGTCGGAGTAACGGCTCAGTTACCTTCTGTTTTAGAAAATAAGGATCGCATAGAAGGAGGCAATCATTGCATTTGAGAAATGTAATATCAGTATCTCAACGTATCCACCGAATGTAAACATTTCCGAAAGATTCAAATTCTAAAGACAACATGAGAAAACAATTATATAGACTTAAACACTACAAATAATGAAGGGAAATATTTATATGTAATAACAAAACTATAGACTACATTTCACAGAGTTATACTAAATTACAAGGTTAGAGATTACAGATAGAATACGAAGTCAGAAGTTGGTGTAAAATTAAATCTGGCAGAGGCCTTTATAAGGATATCAGCGTACGGATAGTTTTTACAAATATAATTTAGATCAATATTATTTTCGTAACTTCCTTTCACACATTTAATTTCTATAAATGTGAATAACCATTTTAACCCAAGGGCTTCATTGATAGTAACATATGCTACCATTAATTCAATCTGTGCTATTATCAATGTAACTGGATGCAGTGATGGCGACTTCGTTCTTTCAAAATCACGTTTGATCCCAACATCATTTGGATAATCAGTATCGCCGTTGCCAATTGATTCAATGGTGTTTGGGTTATTCAGATAATAAAATCCAAATCCTTTAATATTCTTTAATTTACTTTAGTATTTTCTTTATAACATTCCATTGAAACTCGCAATGTAGAAATCTATTCACAGAATTTACAGAAAATATAATAAAAGGTCTGCTTAGTGCTGCTGTAGTAATAAGTGGTGCCACTACTCTTCTATTAAATACATGAGTACCAGTTAAAACACTGTTGGAATTGGTGTCATTCACATTGTATTAATTTAATATTTGTTCAATGTAATTGGTCTAATGAATGAAGATCGATAGCTACAAATTTATATCTGTATACCAGTAATATTATTATCTAAACATGTCTTTATCACCAAGATTTTCTTGAAGAGAACTTACTATCTCTTTTACGACATATTTTTCTTTAAAAAGTGAGTCATTGACTTAAATAGAAAGATGGCATGTTCTTCAAAATTGAATCAATTTTTGTGTTTCTGTACTTGGTGATTGTTTTAATTCATTTAAATATATAAATTAACCATACCTAGTTTGGATTCCAGTGGTGCGGGTAGTGCCATATACAATTTTTTTTAATTCACTGTGTAAAAAATTGTGGTGACATAAATTGTAATTATTTTTAGATCTTGCTAGACAGAAATATAAGCAAACACGTAATTGTAGAATTTTCCATATTAGTCGATGCCTTCAGTTTGCACGTATAATTTTGCACATTGTCGAGACTTGTAATACTAACCCGTTGATATGAGACACCCACTTGCACTCAATTAATGTTGCATTCTGTAGCTTTTCTATCAATATTTATGTTCTATTCTTATCATGACGCTCTAATTCTTTATTTATGTTTTGCTTTCCAGAGTCACCTGATGTTGTTGCTTCATTATTGTTAAGAGGAATAAAGCTGCATAATCCCTCATTATAAAATAATTAAACATTTACTTTTATTTTTTAAAAAAAACATTCGTTTGTTTCTTGACTTCGTCGTTGTACTTAACTATGTTGCAGGGTCGATATTTATTTCGAATAAATACGTTCTTCCATACGTTGAATACTTTCTTCCATATGCATTGTTGTTCCTTGTTTGTTTTGAGATATAGATCACATCTCTATATCCTTGGATATTTTGAGGTCCAACGGAATATAAATTCTGTTGAATGCGAATTTCTCTTTTATCATACTTTCAGATTCGTGCATTTTAATTCTGTAACTTTTAATGATACTAATGTTCTATATGGAAAGCAGAATTTGATATGAGTGAAACGTTAATGCTGTAAATATCTTGTTTATTGAGGAACTATATGGTGTACCTTCAATTTTCGTCATAAAAGTCCAATCAAATTTTTATGAAAAAACCAAACAAAAAAAACTATCATTCAAATTCGTTGATCTGAGGTATGAAGTAACATAATTAAAAATATAATCGAATTGAGGACGAACCCTTTTTTTTTAATTAGTTACAAATACTGTCTAGGTCTTTTTGTGGAAGGAAAGTACTAGCTTTATCTTAATATGGACACTAAACAATACACTGAAGAAGGCTTTGTTAAACAAATGTTTTGATTCGCTAAAAAGTATGACTGATTTTCTCCTGATCATCATAAAATAAAACCATTTAAGTACAAGAAGAAATTGCGCTATGAAGGTTTCGTCCACATTTAATACACTTAATATATTTATAAGTGTGTACTTATGAAGATTATAAGTGTATATTTATAATTTATAAAATGTAAGGGTATATAATATTTATTCTAACTAACTATAAATACCAATTTTTACGAAATTAATATATTGCATACTATATCTCTCACAAGTCTAATTAATATTATTGATTACGATGTAAATATATAAATATACTACCTAATATATCTTTTATAGGCATTTGAAATATGATTTTCAAAATACGAAGTCACTTACACTTGATTTGTTACTTCAAGGAAGTTTCAATGACCTTTTTACAAACTCTAATAAAAGTGTTTCATGGGGATGTACTTTAACTTTAACAACAAGAAAAACTTTAAGAGCTACGTTTTGCCGAAAATATTTTCTTGATACTGCGAACTAAAGTTATAATCATTCTGTGATACAAAATAGTGTTTTGTGAGTGTCTGGCGCCAAATCACAATAAAATAAATAAATAAACGTTTATTTAGTTTTGAATATATTTGACGTTAATTTTGTAAAAATTCATTATTCACAATTAAATGAAACTACGTGATGTAGTATTATTTCCACTTACGTTAAGTTCTTTACTACGACCTAGGTTTTGTTGTATTACGATATCTTCAGGTGGGCTATTAGCAAAGATTTCTTATATTTAGTGTTATAAAACAGTTAAAGTGGGAAAATGAGAATATTGAACTTTCGACTTTTGACTTCAGCAACAGTCAATAACTAAAAGATATTAAACCTCGGAGACTGAGTACCTAATCAGAATTTAAACGTTTTTACTACATTACCTTTCATCTAGCCCTTAATTAAGATCCACCTCTCTTTAACAACCATTTGGTTAAATTATTTTCTAATTTGTTACCGAAATGCACACTTAAATTTTCATTCTTGGTTTGTAAAATTATCGTTAACTTTATGATGTACAATGAAAATAAGGCTGAATAATCTTGGTTTACATTAAGGTATGAAAGGAACAGATACTCACAGGGAAGAAATTATTTCCATTGGAAAAACTAGGACACTGAATGTTTGTTTTAGAGTTTTGTATATTTTTTTGAAACAATTAAAATTTTTCGTTTTTTCCCCTCTACTAGCTAAAGTATTGGAAAATAATTCTTCTCCTCCCTGGAATTCTTCTTCCCTCCACTAATTTTCATACTCGCTTTCACAAAATCGTCCAATTTAATTATCCAATAGTCATCCAATTTAATCTTTCATAGGGCAAATGTCTTAATTTGGTTCAAAATAGAAATGAATATTTGGAACTTATCAACGAAGCCAAGATTTAAATATATCAGTCATCATTTATTTATTAATCAAATAAGGTTTCCCAAGTAAAAGAATTCATATGTAGTATTTCCATGAAATTTTTCATAAATAATATAATTTTTTTAAACTGTTACAAATCTAAATATTTAACGTTTTACTTTTAGTAGCTGTGGATACTATAGCTGTCGAGAGAAGGGAGGTACATACATTTATGGTACCACTAACGACCTTCCAAAATATTGTCAAAAATGGTCTTTTTTTTTTAAATTATACCGCCATGTTATGTAGCAAAAGTTGAAGAGATATAATCATTTCTTTTATATTACTTTATTATGGTATCATGACCTTCTCATTAATTAATCAATAAAATACCGTTTAATTAACGACTTCAAAAAAGCAGATACTAATATGTTAAAAATAATTAACTCTAAAAATATACGTACTCATTCGCAATAAATAATAAGTTATGTATTTGAAGTCGATGCCAGCACTGTCGACAAACTTAAACAATATTATAATTTAATTTAATTTATAACAAAGATTTAAAACCTTAGCTTATAATGTATTCATTATAATATAAAATTTTACCTTTATTTAAATTGATCGGTGTTGCTGGCACCGACTTCAAAAACAAGTAACTTAGTTGTTTATTGTGAATAAATAGGTACCTCTTCAGATTTAATTATTTTTTACTCTTTAGTACCTGCTTTTAGAATTTTAATTTATATTATTAATTTTAATTTATTTTTTACTCTTTAGTACCTGCTTTTAGAATTTATTTTAGAATTTTTAGTTTTTACTCCATATCTGAATTTCAACATCAAATTTATCAAAAATTACAACTACCATTTAACGAGTTCTATTCTCCATATCCGAATTTAAATATCAGATTTCATTAAGTAATATCTAAAGTAACAGATAACTAGTATAAATATATTTAATTAACGGTTGATTTACCACGGTTTGATAAGGAGTTCAAATTGTTCATCTCCAGAATGCATCACCAGAATCTTATATGATCGATGGATTTTGCAAGGTAGCAACCATCAATAGCAAATATATTATATCACGTTAAATTAACTACCATCCGTTAAGGAGTTCCATTACTTATCCTCAGACCTTGATTTGGTCGATAGTATATTTTGCAAAGTTACAACTACTGGTAGCAAATATTTTTAATCACGGTTGGTTTAATAACATCCGTTAAGGAGTTCCGTTTTTCATCTCCAGAACTCATCATCAGACCCTGACCTGGTAAGTGGTGTAGTGATTTTACAAAGTTACAACTACGCGTAGTAAAATATTTTAAATCATATTTACTACCATTTGTTAAGGAATTTCTTCATTTATTTGCAGATTTCATCGTGGTGATCTACCATCATATGTATATGGGGCCCCCCGTGAAGTATCCACTATCAAATAAAAAAAGAAATCAGCCCACTCTGTAAATAATTATTTATATATACATAAAAAGAGCTTTCGACGAATTGAGAATCTTCATTTTTTGAAGCCGGTAAATAAAATCATATTTTATTAATTCATATTATTGAAATTATTAAATGTTCAAATTAAATATTATGATCCGAATGAAATTTGCACTTTTATCGTTCGATTACATATCGTGTGTAACAAACTAAATATACTTGAAATAAATAGATCAAAGTAAGCGAAAATTATATCGTAAATATACGTTGGTTTCAAAAAACACACCTTTGTTAAATATTATGGATATTTAAGCTTTCTCTTTGCGTCAAAATTCAGTTTGTGTAAGAGTAGAACTCGAAATTCCATTTAATCGATATATGTTGTATGAGAGATATAGTGACCAAAACACATATCGATCAAATGTCAACATTTATATAAATACTAAATTCATACCAAGATAACAAAAATCAAATTAATATTATATCACAGCAATTTTTTTCCTAAATTATCCCAACCCTTAAATACATAGGTATCTTATACAAATTAATAACCGAATTATATCCTATGAATCTGTTAAGACTAGATTTTTTTATAATGGATAAGTGATAAACTAATATATTTTATAATGTATAATAATGTTTGGTATTAGGACAACCAATATTTTAATATAAATTTTGTTTATTACTTCAATGACGTTATTAGCTAGCTAATACACATCTCAATAAGTTTATGACAAGGTCCAAAAATATGTTGAGTATCTTGTAAAAAAAGTGACTTTTTTTGTAATTTACTATATTTTAATATACTGGTAATACCATGTACCGGTTTTCATAACTAGTAAATTTGTTCCAAGACGTTTTACACACTTCGAAATTTTGAATTAAAAACGAACAATAAATTTAGAAATGGACCTCGAAACAAGGTCTACCTATATTTTGATTTCGGTTAAAATTTGTTTAGATTCGTCACCGTGACTTTAATTTTGAAATGAATATAAAATGGATATAAATATTGCGTAAAAGCAATTATGCGTTTTCTTCAATGCCATTTAAAAGCAAATTATAATTCAAAGTTTGTTAATCGAGAAATTGCTTTGTAAATTACTTTAATTTGAAATGAACTTTAATAAGCTTCTAAATGAACTTTAATTTATCTAATCGTAAAATTACAGCTTTTAATACATGATTATTTTGCAATTATACTCACAGAATTAAAGCAATCATAATTCTTTTACTGAGACCATTAAATTAATGTTGGGACATACATCACAAAAAGCGACATGTTACTTTAAAGCAAGCTTTATTTTAGCATTTAGTGAAGAAGCCAATTTATATTAAAAAATTTTAAAAATTACCCATTTTAACTGTTATATACATAATACTTTAATAGAAACAATTTATTCAAATCCAAATAACAAAGTACAAAAGGAAGATTGCTTAATATTGTTATCTTCACACTTAGTTGCTACAGAAAATAAATTTATTCTTTTAATATTATAAGCACCAGATTATAATGCAAAATGTGGAAAGGTATGAAATTAATAAAAAAAGCTTATGGGGATTGTGGAGAAATTTTAATAATTAGGACGACAAAATGTGGAAATGTTACTTTCAGCTTTGACGTCTAAATAAAGGAAAAAACGCTTTAAAGAAGCTTATGCGCGATTACAACATTAAACAAGTATTAAACGTTTTTGATGAGGTTTTCCGAGCTTTTGTTTTAAAATTATTCAAGTCCTTTTGTCTCTCTGTGAAGGGTATTGGAATATTGTAAGTAATATACGTTACACGTTACCGAGGTACTTTTAATATCCGAGTAACAAATTAATGTAGCGGATTTGAGGATTCCGTCCCTTTTTTAATTCGGTGGCTTAAAAGGGAAAACGAAAGCCTTCACATTCATCGACCGCCCATTCATTTTCTCCTCGTGTCCACATTGTGCATAGTTTTTCTAGATTTTTGTACTCGCATACTTTGGTTATTTGGCCAAAGTATGCGTGTATTATTTATAGACATAGTGGGCAGTCTTGTTTTTACTTTTAGCTCTTGAAGTGTAGATATATCCTAGTACCCCACATGTATCGATTTTTTCCGTTGTTAATTTTCATATCTTGAATAAAGGGAGGTTTAATAATATATATATTTTATTTTCACCTCCGGTTTGGATAATATGAAATAATAAGGGATCGTATTTCTGTGAAAGAATTTAAAGTCAATATTGTTATAAGAATTAAAGCATTCTGTTCGGGAAGTATTTGTACAGAAACTTTAAACATAAATAATCAATGGGAGGAAAAGTAAAATATGCAAGAATTAAACAACAATATTTAATGGAATAACATAAAAAAAATATTATTGTTTATATAATTTGTTTTGAAAATTGATATTCAAGTTAAAAAATAGGATTGCGCATGTTCTGTACGTAAATAATATTTATTTACTAAAAATAATTAAATTAGGGATTAGATGATTTTCGTATACACACAAAAAATTAGAACCGAAATAAAACTATCAGCCTACAAACAATATATTTATCATGGTACATATAAGTAAAATGCATGTTTTCAGCTGAAATAAATGTTTAAAAAAGAATCAAATGTTATATGCTTTTGGCCTAATATTCATAAACGATCTCAAAATCCATTTATATGCAAATTGGTTCATTTTAATAGCTATTAATTAAGGAATTTTAATAGCTATTAATTAAAATTACGATGTGAAATAAACAGGATAAATGAAATCACTGAAGATTTTCATAAATGTGAATTTTATAACTGACAATTTTATTTTCAACTTTGCTGTATAAGCAAACGAAGAACTGTTAAAGGAAGCTTAGTTGATATTACGACACAAAGCTGGCGTTTCAGTTATATGTTTAATTTCGAAATTATTTAAAATTCCTTTTTTTGATAAATAATTTTCTCCACATTTAAAAATTTCATGGAAATGTTATAATAAATGTTTGCTTTTTATTTTAAAAGGCAATATTTGTAAATGATTTACGGGGTGTTCGATCTGTAATAAATCAGTAATAAAAATTTTTCGAGTCCGATTTTTCTTCTCTGAAAGCAATTTTTCTCCAGATCATTGAAAAATATAACATTCCCATCGCATGCTCCAGTCTTACTAATTGTGCCATTGATTTCGGGCTATTTTAAAATTAACCTTTTCAAATAATATTTTTAAAGTTATACTTCTTTAAGGGCGTTACGAAAAAATGATGAGAGTTAAATTTTAAAAATACAGGATGAAGTTACCACAATGCAACAAAAAATCGACACAATGAAGTTACTCACTAAACATTTATTGAATAGTTTATTTGACAGATAACTAGTCTACCATTTTATTTTTCTACTGACTTTCTAATATAAGCGTCATCTGCCTTATAATGAAAAGTGACCGGAAAAATAAAATGGTAGACAACCTATCTGTCAAATAAATTAAAATGTTTAAAACTTAATTACTTGAGTGAATTTAGATTTTACCAATCGTATTCATAGTCATAATTCAATATTTTTATTATTTTACTTCCATTAAGTATTTGTGTCCTAAATAAAGTTATTCCTGTACTATTCCAAAGAAGTAAAACTTCTCTAGCTCTTACATTTACACATGTACGATATTATTTTTAAATTTATAATTTGTGAACTTATTAAAAAATAGGAATCTGGTCATGTTGTAATTAAAAGTCATAAGGTTGAGATATCTCAATCTGGTGTTGCTTCCAAATCACAAAAATATTTTAAATGCATGTCTATTAATATACAATGCACGAATATGCATTACTAATATTCTGTTAACTGAATTTTAATGACTTTCATATCTGACCTTTTTTTACATTACAGTATATATACTCACATCGGACAAGCGTCATTAAAAGATGACATACTGAACTTTTAAAATCTTTTTAAATTTTTTATTATTGACCTTTTTTCATCATTCTCAGAATTCAGATATTGAAATTTACACTAGGGAAGATTTTCTTTGGACAAAAGTTGAATTCCTGTTTTTGATTTTGATTTTGGACTGAATGAAGTAATGTAAATATATGACACTTTTAACTTTTTCAACTTTATTTGCACAATGAAATATTTACACCATTTTAAATTTTAATTTTAACTAACATAAAATCACTCTATTTCTTGTGAAACTACACTAACAACTAGGTATTGAATTGGCTCTCTAATAATAATCTTTCGAATATACATAATTGCTAGCGAACAAATATATTTTAATTATCGTCGTTGTTGCAAGTTAAAGTTCTGTTTTCAACTTTCGATCGACGTAAATATGACTTCGGATATTTGTGTTATTCATGTTTTTGATGGACAATTCATGCTGGAAATCGCTACTTACTCAAAAGTAATGATAATTAGCCATGTTGGATTTGTTATGCGTTCGAAGAGTTTATGCATGGTTCTACAAGTTTTTATTAAAACTATTATAAGGAAAGAAAAACATTCAATTGTACTCAAATTTAACGTCGAAATTTCCCGCCACTGCACGTACTATATACTCGTAAGTGTAGATATTTTGCGTGAAATTCATTTGACTGATTACCAAATTTGCATCATTTCATTTGAACGGACGTAGTGTTCCCACACCATAGTAACACCCGTAGTAACACCACACCGTACACATCGTACTGTGCATTAAAATTACGCTAGACTAAGGTTGCTTCTATTATGCACATTTCATAATATTACTATTAAATGCTAATTTATTCTTTGGAAATAAATATAAATTTATAAAAATTAGTTAGATTCATTCATTTCAAATCAACACGATCAATAGATTGAATTTAGATTACAATAGTGTTTGTTACTCTGAAACACGCCATAAAGCCCAAGAACCTAGATGCTCATTATTTCGTTTATTTATAATAATTTATATTGAGTGCATATATGAAAATTTCGACGGATTTAGTTTATTGCATAAACACGATTATGGCTTTTCAAGGCATTTTTTAAGGCATTGTTATATATTAGAGTTTACTATATTTTATTATTAATTAGGATATATTCCGTAATTCATCAAGTCTAGATACATGTAAATTAAAAAAATGGTACAGGTTCTCAAGTTTCAAATATATTTCCCGACTTCAAAAAAGGAATATTCCAATTTATCGCATTTTTGTCCCTTTTATGTATATTACTTCATATTTACGATATTTTCCAACAACTTTTTAAAGGGCAATCAGTGATGGCTTGGTGGTGAACATTTTATTAAATTTTCATCATAGAATTCCTCAACACAGAACAGCACTGGCGCCATAATCTTAGTTGTATGATACGACCTATTAACAATCTAATAACTTCTAAAATTTCAACTCTAATAAAAGCGACCTAACTCAACCCTTAACTAATAAGAAATTAATCGCGTCTGGGCTCGTACCACTAGTCTTGATGTAGGCAAGGAAGTAACAAAGTAAATAGGCTGGTGAGTATATAAAGTCACACACAAATGCATGAAGCAACTAAGATATTTGTACGTCAGTAGGTACGTAAGTAAGTAAAAGCATAAACAAATGCCTGAAATAACTAAATATTAGTAGGTAGGTAAGTAAGTAAATAGAGGTATATACCCATACAATAACTAGAAAATTAGGAGGTAGGTAAGAAAGTGATGAATACAAAGGCATGAACTAATTAGGATATTAGTAGGAAGGTAATACGTACAGTTATAAAAAAACTGAAGTTATGAATACGGTATAGTAAAAGAGAGAATGTAATTTATACGTCGTTATGTTATGTATGCATGTATGTGTGTACAAAAATGCATGTATATATGTATACATGATCATATTTAGGGTTTATTAAAAAATTCGAACCAACTTCTAATAATTATCGAATATGTAGCGTATTGCAAAGTATAAAATAAAAAAATTGGTACCAATTAGTACTGGTGAATAAAAGTAATGAGTCTGTGCCAAGTGAAAATAAGTACACGTCTGCTATATGGGTGCGCGAAAGAAAAAAAGGAGCGTCTACTTGGCGCTCATTCCAAAAATTCTTAATAGTATTTTGCAAATTAACTTATGGATGAAAACGATGTTGCACCCAAAAGTTCCAATTAAGCAATCGTATTTAACTTTCAGTGCGCTTCTTTGTCGAAGGTTATTTGAAGTTGGTTAAATTTTTTTTTAAATGTTAAATCGTCATTTCCAATTACAATCATAAATTTCAAAACATGCATTAACATTTTTAAGTATTATAATTTTTATTTTTGAACTTGGCAGTTAGAATAATTTATCTCTATAACATGTTTTACTTGGCATTAAGTTTAAATATTAAGAAGCCATACCACCTTAAAACTGTTTGCCTCACAGCAACGGCATTTCTAACTAGGTCACATAATCTGATTAACATTAGAATATTTTTTGACATTTTCTTCCGTGTTTATTCACATACACATTTTTTTTCATCTGTGCGTTTTGTGTGTATTCCAGCTAAAAGTATGTGCCTGATTTAAAATTTTTAAATCGACTAGAGGTAGGTCAGAAGTTTCAATGATGAACGATTGGGTTAGTGCCAAAATTAGTAATTTGTTCGTGGTCTACATGTTAGGCTTTCTAAAGGTTTTATTCCTGAAACTTAAGACATAATATGGTTTGTCGTCTGCTTACCTATGAGAAATTTAAACTTAGTACATTAGATGTAATTTGTATCACGAGAGTGTCAAAATTGATTTGAAATATTTTATGTAAATGTAAACACAATTCGCGTAAACCTGGTGAGAACGCCTACGTGCTATCGCTTGCATATAAAAAGATTTGTACATATATATCTATATATATATATATATATATATATATATATGTATATATATATATATATATGTATATATATATATATATATAGATATGACATGAGTTTTGTTCTTATTATGCAATTTATTACATAAAAAAAATACATTTCTGCATTCGACATTATTTTTGCTTTTTTGTTTCAGTTAGATAATTGTGTGATGATTCTATTCTGATTAACTAATATCTCATATTACTTTTGGCGGTTATACAATAGCCTTATCAGTTCTTTATCATTAATAATAGCAATTAAATGAAACTACGTGATGTAGTATTATTTCCATTTTCTTTAATTTCTTTACCACGTCACTTTACAGGTTTCGTTATATTACAACATCTTCAGGTGGGATATTAGCAAAGATTGCTAATATCCCTTTGCTAATATCCCATCTGAAAATGTTGTATTAAGTACAGCTTATGATTGCATGTTTGCCTTAAAAATCGAATAGCATCATTTTGTTTTTTTTTATTTAGACTTCAACACATTATGCGTCTTTACTTAAACATAAGCAATCACTTCTAGTTAACAAAGATCGTAGAAGTTGAAAACTAAATGTTGTAGAATCCTGCAATAAGTTTTCTATGCGACATAATAAGGTTAAGTATTCAATTGCATTATAACAAATACTAAAATAAAATACGTAATAAATATTATCTTAATAGCAACTAAATTGCGTAATTAAGTTCTCCAAATGGATAGGGAAAACGAATGGGATAGGAAAAGAAAGAAGGAAAGTAACTATCGGTATCAATGAATTGGTTAAATTTTGAAAATATAAATCAACTACGCGTTTTGAATGTTTGGATCCAGTTTATTATAGAATTTGACTGACTCGTGGAGTACTTGTAAGAGGCGTATACATATCCACTTTAGGAAGAAAATGTTGTGATAAACAATTTTAATGTTAACCTTGTTACCTTATTTCATTTTTGTCTTGATCCATTGGAATCTTGTGGAAGTAGAAGATGATCGTCCTGATTGTCTTGGAACAAATTAATTTACAAATTTTTAAATTATTTTTATAAATAGCAGTTTTTTTATAATTAATGCAGTTTAAAATGTTACATAAAGATTATATTTAACAAGCATTAAGTACCTACAACATTGATGCGCTTGATATCGTTATTAAGCTGTGGTTATACATGCAAGGCAAATCGAAAAAAATATTGGTGTAGTTTATCTGATATTTCCTAAATCATTCGAGATAAATTACATATGACGGAATTGCAGTTTTTGAAAATCAAACAAAAAAAGTATGGTTGCACTTACTTTTCGTAACCTAAGTCGATAGACGTTATTACAAAAATGATTGATAATCATTAAATATTTCACAAAAATGATTCTTTATATTTCATATTTTTTTAGAACCATCAATTTATATCATAGACCGAGAAGAATCTGAATATTGAGCACTCATTTCCCCACCACCTTGTTGGAAGTATGTAAGGTGCATTTTTTTAATGGTTTTCCTCTGCTCCACCGTGATATAAACGATCAGGGCCGTATTTTATGCAGCCGTCATAGTATAATATGTTGTTGTTTATTTTGATTTTAATATATTTTAAAGGCCTTGACTATCTTGTTGAAATTAATTTGTTTGAATAAATTCTGAGGAATGTCTTCGTATATATGGGCGCATATTTGTATTCATAAGTCTCTATAGCTGCTCCGAGTGTGAGAAGTGGAGACATGCGAACAAAAAATTCATGATCTTTAACCCTGAGTATTTCGCTACTGTGGCGCTGCCGGAAAATAAAATACCAAGGATTATATCAAATCTAGCTCACTGGGATTATTTCTGAACATAAAATCTAATATTACTGGATTACCCTACTTTTTTCGCCTATTTAGATATAAATATTAATAAATAAATTGAAGAGTACGCTGCCATAACACTAAAATACAAAACTTTACAATGTTTAATTTCTATGAGCGAAATATAGTTTTTATATATATCAAAATCTACTACACAACATAAATTAATAGCAAAAATTCTCAATTCATTAAATATCGATAATATAGCATTTTAATCAATTTTGTAACGTGCATACCGGCTACGTGGTTTTTTTATAAATGAGTCACTTACACAATAGGAACAGGTGGCGGTTAATTTTCAGCTAGAAGTTTTAAAAAATATGACACACCGCTTGGTATCAATACTAAAGAATTAGCAATTATTATATTTTCACGAAAATACAGTATTTAATTTCCTTCTACAGAAGTAATCAGCCAATACGTTTCTTCAACAGTCTGTAAATCAGTCAAACGCATAAACTTGTCGATTAAAAATTGACTTTCTATTTCTGAATATATACAACCAAGGCAAAGTATTCACCGAAACAACTAACAGCAGACGCATTGAACATTTTTAGATTTACCTAGTGTTCCATATTTATAATGCTTCGATGCAAACATAATAGAGATGCGAAGAGAAAGACGGTAGATTGTTCAATATTCATGAGTATATATTTGAACCGTAAACCTATCTCGTCATCGTCGTTTCCTTCATGGGAGGATACAGACAGCGAGTTATTCAAATGAATACATGACACATGAGGTTATATTAGACGTAATGTTGTTACCATTGCAAACCTGACAGAGGTTGTACGCGACTATATTTGCTTACATTTAATTTAAAGTTGTATTGTGTTAAGTATTATATACAATTTAAAATTCAAATATAAGTTTCCTTCAGTTCTTTTATAGAATAAGGAGGATTTATTTTATAACGGAATATAAGAAGGGGCCCCTTAATAATTAAACGCAATTAAAGGTTACATGATATGTAATATTGTTACACTTGTAATCGCGACAGGTTTTGCACACAATCTTATCTGCTTACATTCCAATTGAATTTATATCGTGCAAGGTATATGTTTTATATTCAAAATCGGGTTCAAAAATTTATTTGATTAAATTTTTAAAGAATGAAGTAGGTTTGCTCTACGCTGAGATTTAAAAAATGTTTCTTGTTTCATGGACATGATTCGAGGTAGTTGGCAATGAAAATGTTTTGAAAAAACTAACCACGTTTAAAATTAATCACGTAACCCTTGATCTACCATTGAGAATAAAAGCGTTTGGTCGCAATAGCTATGCGTGGGTTCCACCCACAATATGGCGAGATAACATCTAGCTCTTTTAACCATATTGTTTTTTTATGAATAGAACCCAGTATGTTTTGGATGACGTTGATAGAGATGGATGATGAGTGATAGAGATGTACTTTAGATTGTACAGAAAGTTTTAAAATTTTATAGAATGTTCCAAATTTTTTTACATATTCCACAATTATCTGGAAAGTTTCAGTATACTTCAAAATTTTATTTTATGTTTCAGAATTTTCCTGGATGTTCTAAAATATTTTGAGTTTAATTGTTTAATAATTTTTTACAAATTTTTCTAAATGTATTAAAATTTTGAGGATCTTTCAGAAATTTTAAATACATTCCAGAATTGTTTAGAAATGTTTGCATATTTAGGGTGTTACACAATTTAAATATTTAAAATTAAGGAAATTGGAATATTTTATTTAACTTTCCAGAACTCCCCTCAAGGTTCTAAAATGTCTGGAATTTCATTATTTTTTTTACAGTTTTTTACAAAGTTGTGTTAAGGTTTATTTATTTATTGAAATAGATTAAAAACAATATTTTCTTTCAATTTTCAATCAATTTATAGATTTTATTTTTTAAAAACAGAATTGTGTTAAAATTTTCCAGAAAATTAAAATATTTTATGGAAAGTTTCAGAATTTTCAACAAATTTTAGAATGTTTAAATGGATATGTCTGAATATTAAAATTTTCTACACTGTTTTAAAATTGTATTGAAAATTTTAAATGAAGAAACTCTTCTAATAAATTATTACATATGAACTTCTAATTCTAGAAGACATAGAAGATATATAACGTTCGATATTAAATGTGTTTGAATGTTCTGAAACAATAAATTGTAGATGCTACATTCTATCAGTTTCTGTAAATAGCAATGTCACATAGTACTCCATGAGACATTTAATATAGTTGATATGAAAATAAAATAACATCATTTAATATTAGTATTAGGGTCTTTATTAGTTCCGATGCAGAATTCTATGTTTTACTGACATTAAAAATAGTTTCTGAATCTCTAGTGTCAACTTAAACGGTCTTATGGTGTGGAAATAAAATATGACTGGATAATCCCACGAAGCCAAGGAGATAGGTGACTAGATACAAATTTAGTATTTGTGACTAGATACAAATATAATGAAAGTATTTCAAAGCATATATTTCACTCCATGTGTGATTAATTGTCTTCTCCAAAATAACTATGAAATTAGTTAGAAGCTAGTATTAATCTAAATTTTAGAATAATAAAAAGAACTCAAAATATGTACCTTGCGAACCAAAAGAATACTACTCGCACGAAGACGTTTATTGCTGTATTAAATTGATACGTAAACATGTTACGTGCATCACACATCGACGAAGCCGAAGAAAGGCAACAAAGTAGTCAAGTAATCTCGATCTTTTAAAAATGTTTATTGAGGCGCCCCCTGACTAGTTAACAATATAACTAATAACCTTCGCCGTTAACGTAACTAATAACTTTCGCCGTTAAATCACAAACTTTTTAAAAATCAAAGTGAAGACATACACGAGACCATTAAACCAGGACTAATTTAAGAGGTCGCCGTACTCTGCATGTAAACGTAATAAAGTTTGAACAAAAGCGCACAATAAAAGTACGTGAGAGAAAGCGCTTGAATATGACTTCATTTAAGGGTATATCAGTTTAAAAGTAGGAGATTTTCCTTCCGCCATCCTCGTAAAGAGCCAATGTGTGGGATGAAGAGGAAGTAAAAAGTAGAAGCTCTGGGCTATTCGTTTCTTTATCCTATATATTCGTAAGATTTTTCCTGAGATAGCTAATTTTTGACTATTTCTTTATTTTTTATGGAAAAGACAAAGTTTTGTTTGACAAAATTAATTTTACGAAAATGTGTAGTACAAACGTTTCAAGTGATATAAAATCAAAATTCAAGAAAATTTAAATTTTAACGAGACATATTTTGCTAAAATAACTGTCTCTCGAGATATCTAATCCGGTTAATTTTTCTTTTTAGGATTGTATACCTGAAAAGAGGAACGAAACGAATCCCTTATAAGATTACTAGCATGGAAATTAGAGAAAATAAAAAACCTGACATTAGACTCGGTAATACATCTTATTAACTTTTATAGTGTGCAGCCAACTTTTCTAAGTATTCATTTAAGAAACGAAAGGATATATAAAGAAATAAAAAAATTCCCTTGATATATAATGTGGGTTATCATTTGAAATGTATTGTTATAAGAAATATTAAAATATTTTATTTATAATTTTAAATTGCGTTTTTCAAAATATATTGAAAAAAAATGCTAAATATATATATATATATATATATAAATATATATACAATATATATATATATATATATATATATATATGTATATATATTTATATATATATATATATATATATATATATATATATGTATATATATATTTATATATATATATATATATATATATATATATATATTTATTTATTTATTTCGTCCTTCTCTCCCTTATTTCCTAATCACTGATCCAAAACTCATTGAAAAACCAGATTGATAAAATCTGAGTTGAAGATTACAAGAAAGCCATAGCAATTATCTCAGAATTAACCTTTTTTAATTATGCAACATGTTTTACGCCAGTAAAAGATATGGCAGGCAATATATTTACTATGTGCAAAATTAATATTTGTCTACAGTTTAATAGAAAAACTATATGTATCCTTGAATTCTATAAGGGCATATTATATGTATCCTTAAATGTTATAAGTGCATACAAAAAATCCACCTGTAAATTTACTCGAAACGATATAAAACATATAAAAATCAGTCAAATGTTTAATCCACTTATGTATTACAGATTCCATATTGGTGAGTATGACTCCCAGTAAGTGTGAGTTCGACAAACGAGTGTGTGTTCGGTAAACGTATGACAGGCATGTGTAATATAGAACATTTTTCTTTATTGACAAAAATATTTAGGCTAACAAAAACACCAGTTATTGCTTTAGTTATTATATACATTAGTCAGTTTTTACTCTAGCTCCGAAAGTAATCTGACAATCGGCATAAAATGTCGAATTTTTTGCAGGAAATCTTAGAAATTAAACTTTCTCTCTCTCTCACTCTTTCTAATTTTACTTCTTTTTCTAACGATTAATTAATTCAGTAAAATTAAATTGTTTATTTTATGTTTTATCAATCACAAACTGGTACGTTTGTGATCTGAAAACAAATTGAAATGGTTTATTAAACGGTAAAATTATTGCTTACTACGTTTTGGGGACCAGCGATTTTGCTTTGAAGTGGCCGAAACCTTTCTCATCGCTACCAATATTTTTCTACTCAATGGCGCCTAACCTTTTTATTTTGCCCTTAAAAAGTCGTAGCAATATAAATTTTAAATGTGACATTTATATGAGAAAACCTTAAGAACACACCTTTTGCATATCTTACTTGTTGCTAAACTCTCTTTTGTTTTTAAACGGAATTCATAGATCAAGAGAACTGCTGAATCTGTTACAGACGAACACGAATATATATACATATATATATATATATATATATATATATATATATATATATATAAATATATATATATATATATATATATTATATATATATATATATATATATATATATATATATATATATATATATATATGTATATATATAAATAATAAGGGTGCCAAATTTCACCACGTAACTCTGAAAAAATGATTTAATTGTGTATAAATTTAAACGTTGGCTTTCAAAATAAAAATTAAATTATCATTAAATTGAACTTATGACGGGTTTATAATCTAGGTTATGAATAAATTATTTAACTTTTAATCTATGTCATAAACTCTCTAACCATAGACTGTAAAATTAAATGTACTAATGATGACTTTTTCATTTGATGTTTGGTTCTACGTATATTGTTATTTATAAAAAAATTTCCAGATTTATTTATATTTTGTCATTTCGGTTTATTTAAAAACACTGGTATTTCTCATACACTTACTTTTATATATTGTAATTTATAAATATTTGATGATTTGCATTGAATTGACCAAGATTTTTTTGTTGAAATATACACAACCACCTTAAATTGTGCTATGGTGGTATTTAATAAAATAATTTAATTAATTTTAAAACCGAAAATTAAAGAATTTTTTTAAAAAAGCTTTTTTCTCACGATTCGATTCGATTTCAAATCTATATTAAATATAATGTAAATATGAATAACATCAACAAATGGTTCTTTATACGATATTTTAAAAGATTTAATGCAATAAATCTATATTCCGTATACAAATTTCTTGAAATATTGTTAATCTATTTTCAGCACTAGAAAATTATGTAAAGTATAAATTAAAATAAATTATAATTTTTTTACACAAAATTACTTCAATAAAATATATTTAAATTTTAAATTCGATATAGCCCAAGAAAAAACTTCAACTACATAACAAATAAAGAAGGTACATGAGTTACAAGGCTCGCTCACTTTATAAACATTAAATGTTAAATATACCCGTAAACCTACATTATTAAATATTATTTGACGTGAAAAACTGATGCAACTGATGTTAATTGATCCATAATAGTCTCGCATTAATAGATTCGGGGGATTAAAATAATTTGAAACAATTAAACTGAGATAAGCTCGGTTTACTATAGTTATAGTTTATTTTTGTGTTTGTTTTATGGTACTAACTATTATCTACACTCTGTTCAACCTCAAGGTCGGTAAGAGTTTACTTATATTTCTGTCAGTCGCGCAATCGTGAGTGGTCACGTAGTTCTTTTGGTTGTTTCTTGTTGTTTATTTTCAATAGTCTGTATTTATAGCCACGTGAATGTATTTTGAGGCGGTATGTTCTCTAAAAGATTTTATATTTTTAGCCTATATAGGCTTTATATCTTTAGCATATAAATGGTCACATCATTTTCCACGCGAGCATTTTTCTTGTCAATGCACAATCTATTGAGTCGTGTTTTCGGGTAACGTGGTAAAGAATACTATAATTCTCACGCTTTATAACTGACACACCTTCAATATCATTGTATCTGCCTTTTTTCTGTTTACTCATTACCGCATATGTAGAGCGTCAATACTCTTTAGTCTTGCAGTTCTAGCGTCTATGTTTTTTCATTATAGAAAGATTGGAATAGTGTCTTATTTTAACTGAACATGAAATTTTACTTTAGTGGAGACATCTTCAATGAAAATACCGAAAGCAAGTGCGTGGTTAATGGAAAATTCTTTAAATATAAGGAAAGGACAATTTTGTATTTAAATGTTTGAAGTGTTCTATTAAACAAAATTCCAAAAAAATTAACCTATATCAAAAAATAACCCAGGTAAATGAATACTTGTGGGTAATACTATATCACTATGTCACAATAAATAATTCCGTTGTATGTATGGATATTAAATGGAAACAAATGTACCATAAATGAAATATTCATAGACCGGGAACCAGTAACAATTAGGATCGATATTGTAAATATTGCAATATTTCCTACAGCGATAGTATTATGTTACTTAAATGAAATAAAAAACTAGAGCTATATCTAAATAGTAATGATAATTTTTGTTCTATTAGATATACAAATTTGCAAAAGACTTTTATGAAAAATATATTTTGCAAGTTTCATTTTTTTGTAAACACTTACATAGTATCGGTCAAAGAAAAGGTCAGATTACACGAATGGTTATAAAATATAGACAACAATTGCATTATTATATGATGCAAAGCATGTATTTACAATTTAAGTATACCCTAAAAATACGACCTTTTAAAACTAAGCCGAACTAATTGGTTTTAATGAGGTACGAACCCACAATAAACTAAAAAATTGAATTCAAACTCCATTTGACTAGAAGAGAGAACTTGTTTTTTGCATTATTTTTATAAGCTGAATATTTATATTTATAAACGTGTGTTTACGCTAAAATTAGTAAAAAATGTAAAGACCATAAATAAGCCGTACAACGATATTTTTTCAATTTACCGATTTTCAGGGCTCTGTCTCTCAAAATCGAATCCTTATGGGGTCATTTGGTTGTCCGTACGTCCATCCGTCTGTCTGTCGAAAGTCCATGCAATATTTTTTTCTTCAAACAGTAGTATTATTCAATGAATTAATTTCGGCCAAACTATAGTCATGAAAATGGCAAACATAACAAACATAAAAGGAAAAACCCAAAAATTCATTAAATCTAATTCTGTATGGAATTATATATTTTTTATAATAAGTTTGTTTTTACGCCTGTAAAAGATGAAATATACTCACGCTGTGAAAAATAATATTTGTAAATAGTTTAAGTCGACATACCTTTCGACATAATGTCGACATAACCCTTAAATGTTTACAAATGTCTAAATGTGCACGGAATTCTCGTAGTGCGAGGTCTACACGTTTCAGACAAAATTTTTTAGCTTATCTGTCACTGTGACTAAATCATTATTACTTACTCATAATTCCATTCAGAAAGACATGCCTTGGTTTATGAAAACAAAGCATTACGTGATACGTCAATTTTATTTACACTATCTTTACTAAAGCAAATAAAAGTAATTTTATAATTTCTATATTTAGTACTTAACGATATGTTTCTAAAATTTTAGTAATTGCTACGTAACTAGTTACAAAGTGGGGTCATGTGATCTCAACTTTCGAATATACATAATTGAATGCCTCTTGGACTTTTTTATCTCTGACTATATAATATTTAATATGTGATTGCCAAAAATAATAACTTGACAATTTTCTCTAATATAACATGTCTAAAAATTAGAATTATAAAGAAAACAAAGTTACTATTTAAATCGAAGCTTTTATACTTGACTTTTATACTGGCAAATTGGTGGGGTTATTAGTTTTCAACCTAATATATTATTTATCTAATATTTTGAATTTCCTATATGAAGCATACTTAATATTATCACTTACTTATTATTATAAATTTCTTTTGTAAAATTGTAGACAGCTTTTTCCAACCTTCCTCAACTAATTTCTGAAAATAAAACAAGAAATATTAATCCAGCGGTGCCTTTTATTAGCAGCTATTTGTTATTTCCCTGATGGCGTGTATTTGTTTGAATTTAATTTTAACATGGTTTGTATCTTAAATGGACGTTTTCAAACAAAATAATTTTTGCCCAAAATAAAAGTTATCTACTTTAATTATAATCTAAATGATTATATTTAAAGTAGATAACTTTTTTACTTTGAAGAAATTTTCGAATCGAAACACATGGCCATAATTTGTTCTGGTAGTATGCCGCTGGCGTAATAAAAGTAATTACTAGGTGTAATTTAAATAATATCAATGTATAAACACAGTAATGCCACCTTTTAATGTTGTCCTGATCTAGGTTTAGTTTTACGAAATATAATATTATACATAACTCAGCCGAGTTACCAGGGTGACAATGTTTATTTTTTATATTATTTTTGATAGATATTTTTTGAATTTTTGGAATTTAGCCCTGCTTCATGGACGGTTGCTCAAAATCAGCATGGATGTTTCCGCTTTCGTAACACTGTGTATATACATTAAAAATAATGGTTCAAATAATTTGCAGAAAGCGATCGTAGTTAAAAAGGAGCATACTGTAATAACATGACACGCGAATCTCGACAATGCTTGGCGTGTCTTCAATTGTGTCACTGGAAATTTAAATTTAATGTTATAGTGAAAAATGAAAAATAATTAAATTGAAATGAAATATGGTGTATTGGTTTTGGATACATATATTCATGTATTGTGAAATATTCAGATATTAGAATATTGAAAGAAATTTCAATATTTAAATATTATGTAAAACGTTATTAGTTTCACTTGTTAATGAAGGCATTGCTCTACTGTATCCAAAAAAAATGTTGAGTAAGGTAATAAATGCAAAATCAATTTCTTTTGTGTTTCTGGGAAGAGATTAAAAGAAAAAAAAGGAATAACGAAAGGAAAAAAACTTCTACAGGTGATGGAGGGAAAAATTTTAAGGGAAGGCAAAACTTCTACAGACTTATAATTTGATAAGTGTGATAAGTATTATATATGTTACGTAGTTTGCTTTAAGCAAAGTTATTTATATGATTTAACTTATGGGACGAAGTACGAGTTCAAAATAACAAAGCATAAACTAGTCACATAACATTTAATATCAGGATGACTTTCAGTTTCAAATATGTTTGGTACAATAACGAAGAACTAGCAAAGATATTACCAAATAATATTTTGGAAGAACTTTCTTTCAGGTATTTCCAGCTGTATTCATAATATACGTCTAGACATAGACTAGCTCAATAATTTTGTTTATTTCAATACCCCAACGAAATCATAATTAATACGGTGACATTTTTGCTACAAAGCTGTGCATAATAATTTCACCAAATAATACTTTGTTTGGTGAAACATATTTGTTGGATAAATGTGAAATACTCGTAAATGTGTTCGTTGAATGAGCAATACGTATTTATTATATGGTTGCGTCCAAAAAGTTACGACATAATGTTTCTAATATAATTATTTTGTGATTTTGTTATAATAAATTTAGAAAATGTTATTCTGTCAGCTAAGGGCAGATGGGATCAAGAACTTATAATTTTTAGTTAAATAATTTTGCATGTTAACTAAAGAAAGCAATAGCAGTCATATATTTTCAAGTCATGTAACTAGGCAAACAATTTTATTTTTTATTTTAAATCTTGCTGGAGATAATTTATCTATGTAGCTTATTTCAATAAATACTATCAATATATTTAAAAGTAATAAAAACACCGTTTTCACTTATTAAACAGTGATAAATGTGATAATAAAAACATAATTTCGCCACTAAGTAAGTCTTAGAATGTCGTGACGTTTCCATTAGTTTTTCATTAAAATAAAAATAAATAACTTTTACCTTACCATGCAAATATCACAACAGTTTTCACAATATTATATTTTTATTGAGTGAATAGCACCTTTTTTCACAAGCGACAATAATTTACATATTCTCGACACTACGGTTTAATTTTAATACATGTAATTAAGCCAAGACGTCTGCGACATCCATTTCACATATTGTTAAGTTTTGTCCTTACCGTAAATGAGAAAAAAATTGCATTTAATGAAGAGCAATGCAGAGTGATAAGTTTAGCTATGTGTAAGTTTAGTCAAGTGATACGTTTAATGGAGGAGTAAGTTTAGTCGTTTAAAATAATATTTATATGATAATCGCTCATAGACTATAAGTAGTTATAATTAAGTATAAGTGTTTCTATTAAGTTAACTAATAACATAAGTGTTCAATTAAGTTTAAGAGCTAATTATTTTGATATAATATTCAAAATTTTACTTAAACTCGATGTGATTTTTTTAATTGAGATATCTATAAATAATTTATAGATATATGTAAAAATTTAAAACATAAAACATAGAAATTCAGTAAAAATTTAATACATTAATTTCAATGCATTGGGAAGGCAAGCGGTTTTGGTTTAAGGCTAGATTTGAGCCATAGACTACAGCGGAAATCTAAAATTAAATTGTAAGTAATAGGCATTAATTTATATCTTTCAAAAGGGATAGCAAAAAAAGATTTAGTTATAATTAAATCTCTACAGACAATGAAAATATTATTAATATCAAGATTATTATCAACTTGCATTACACGAGATGTTCTCAATTGGCTAGTTACGAAGGTTAGGAAGTTTAGGAAGGTAACAAAAAAACCCAATTAATTTATTTTTGATTTATAATTATTTTCTTCTCGAACCTTATACCAATTTACAGCAACATAATCAATCAACATATTGCTCGTTTTCGAAAGTCATGAATTAATTTTCCATTGGCAAGAATGTTGTATTTTATTATTTTATCATAAAACATATAAATTGTGCTTTAAATTATTATAATAAATGTTTTATTACTTAAGCTTTATATATATTACTTCTTTGCTGGAAATTTAACATATGCGTCAAATGTAATATTTATAATATTTGACGTTAAATTTACATTTAAGTTAAAATGAATAATCCTATCGTTGAATTTCCGATGTAATTAAAAAAGAACTCGATTTATTTTCTAAATACCGTTGATTATTTTACGTTCTATAAATATTTGTTTTTACGTAAATATAAAAAGAATCTTCACATTTACATCAATTTTATGCGCTTGTCCAAATATAGTATTAGTGGATGTATAATCAGTTTTCTTACTCCAATTGCTGGAGTATGTGATTAAAGCAAGATAGACGATGTTGAGAAAAAAACATGTTAATTTACCTATTCGGGTCATCGATATGCTTTGTTTGTACCAACTTTTTACAAATCATTCCTAAAGTAATTTTTAGAAGTATGACGTAGATGGCCATGGCTTTATTCAGAAAAAAACTATAATACCACATTTATCCCAAACTCTTCCACACTATAACATTATTTTTTTATTGTGTCCTGAACAATATGATTCAGTCATATAAATAATTAAATTTAAGAAACCAATTTTTTTTTCGATTTTGAAGGATTCCTTCTCCAATAGCTCGCTACTCCTGCTTTGTTTTAAAAATCACGAATAATTGTCTATGACTATAAAAGTTTTTCGAAAAAATATATTCTAATAATAGCGTAATGATAAATATCACATATTTAAAATAATTTGTAATAAGAGATACAATAAGTAAATATCATTAAACTTTTTAAATCGAAACGTTTTACATTCTGATGAAAAATATTTAAATAAATATGCCTAAATATATCTATTAAGAACGAGCAATTTATTGGTGTAAAATTGAAGATAATATTATGATATATGGACAGACAGGCAGACAAGCATGTGTGATGAATTGGAGGGTTTTTCGATTTATTTTTCCATTTGGCCTAAGTACTCTAAAAATGAGGATATTCAAAATAGGTAAACTACTAATAGCGTGAGTACGATAAAGAAAATTGTGCGTTGAGAATCTCTGAAACGAAAACAGAGTAAGAGAAAACCAAAAAAATAATTAAACGCTATTAGAGAAACACAGCCAAAATGTTTTATTAGATAAATATTACACTTAAAATAAATAATAACAGTTGTTTTATGTGTGGTGTTTAACACGAATTTTACTGAATCAACTGCGTATGCCGACCTCTGTCAAATATTCTATATTCATTATAAATAAAATTGACATTAATAAATTTTATAGCTCATAAGTGTTTATTAAAATATATCCATTGTATAAAACAACCTTTTAAATAAGCTTTATTTTTATAAACACAAAAAACGAGGTAATTAGAACAAAGTCTTCCCAAAAGCTAAGCTTAGCAATGTAATAAATATTTCAGCAATTAATTATTTCTTACCAAAGAGGTTCCGAAGACAAACAGTAAATTTTACAATTTAGGTAAGAGAGTTCCCTGTCCAAAATCAAAGTTTTTACTATTCATTAAAAATGAAGTCATATTTAATTGTAAAAACTAGATGTAAATGTATAAAAGAAATATGAATTAAATCTTATAAAGCACAAACATTTATTACAATTTTACCATTATTGATTATTTTCTACCTACATTGAACGACGATGACAGTCTGGCTAAACGTAATGGGCACATGGGAACCATTAGAGCACAAATAAAGATTTCAACAAATAAAAAAATTCACTAAAGTTAGAAAATTTCAATTCAGTCAAACTGAAATAGTACATAGATTATTTGAGAAATTCGACATGAGATTTACAGTGATTGCAAAAATAATATGTGGAACGTCAAAGAAAATTAAAGGAATAAATAAGTCAATAGTTACTGGCAAGATAATATTCACTTCAATTCTCGATCTGTCAATTTTCTTATACAGTAATATCTTATTTTATATCATATGGATAAACTATATTCACAGCAGTAAATGTATATTATATTATATTTTGCAACGGTATTTTACATGAAAATTATTCCAAATTTTTAAGACTGCCGATATATTTATGCGAGAATTTACTCAGTACGAGTTTCAGTAATTCAGACTGAAACCACGATGACCACTTCAGTAGCTCAATTATCATACCTGTTGAGACACACAGAATGACAAGATATACGTTGTTAAATAAGCCAATTAATAATATGTTACTATAAGGCCGATAATACGTTGTTCACACGACCTAACTCGTATCGACGTCAATATTGGATAGACAAGAATGCATATTGCTAGTCAATTAACACTAATCTATTATTATTAGGTATTAAGTAATTTTACTCGAATAATATTTAATTATTTATTAATGAGAAGTATGAATGTATATATGCATTCCTAAATTATTCCGGGTGTTTAAACATCATGTATATTTTCATGATGTTACCAATATAAACCATTATTATAATAATTTACATTCATGTGGCCCTTAAAAATATCATTGTATAAAGTTCATATTAGAGAGAAAACGAATTTTATATAAATATACACGAAAATTAATAATCCAACTATTTATATAACTATAATATCTTACACGTTACCGGTTGCCAGTCGCGATGACCTTAATCTCAAACCGTTTGAATACTGTAGAAGTATCTGCATAAATATTTATATTATTTTACTAAACATTAAATGTTACTGAAAACTGCGCCGGTAAAGTAAATTTTTAGTATGAATTGAAATTTGACCGCAGTTTGCAAAATATGAATTATATTATAAATTCAAAATATATGTGAATGAAAGTTTAGTAATAATTATATAAAAATGTTTAATTATACAAAAACGAAAACTAATAAAAGTAGAAAGCAAGGGCTTTGAAAAAGATTAAGAATCATTTCTTAAAGTCTTTAGTTGCGATTTAATTACAACACAGATTTCCTACTGTTGAAAATATTGAAAAAACAATGAAGAAAACACGAAATATGATAAAAGAAAGAGATAATAAAATAATTAAAAATGTAACCGAAAGGTAATGATATTATGTTTATATGGAGACGTATAATTACAACATCATTATTAAAACTACATAGAATGAAGAGTAATTATTTTCCTACTTCTTATTTTTCTTTTTACAAAAAGATTTATAATTAGTCTAAGACAAGTTGAAAAGCAAAAAGGGATCAAAAAGTTATTGATTAAGTTCTAAACAAAAGTAAAATACCTGAACGAAAATATATTACGTGCTAAATCTTTTTGGTGCGCATATTTTAAACAAGTATCTTTTTTACGTGATATAACTACAAATTAACGATTTTCAGAATGTTTTTCTTTACGTGCTGTGAGACCTTACTTTTTGTCAAATTTCATGATTCTAGGTCAACGGGAAGTATCCTATACATAGGTTTTGATTTATTTGCGACTATCAAAAAATGCGGCATAAATGCTCGTAGTTTTATGGCTTCTTTATTACGTTGATTTTAATCTTGATTTTTTTAGAGCTCCAAGGACCACAGACCTAAGTATTTGATGTTAATTTAAACTTGATACCCAGATGCATTCTTTAAAAAAAGGGTCCGGACAGACAGATGGACAACGAAGTGATCCTATAAGGGTTCATTTTGAGGTTCGGAACTCCAAATATATTATTGCTGAATGAAATTTATGTCATCGGAATTAGAAATGTATTCTACTGTGGATAATGAACATAATACAAAATAAACAGGTAAGACTCTTTTCCCATATTTACATTTAGTACATTTTAATTTATTAACATTCACATTATAATATTTCTTGAATTTATCACATGCACAAAATACAAACTCGTTTTATTTTTCAGTACATACTATTACGTTTATTGTTCAATGTAACTGCAGCAAGTATAAATAAATAAACAATTCGTGAAATGTATTGGAAATATAACATTAAAAATTACATTTACCACTGATTTTATTCCTTTCACTATTGACGTTGTCACGCTCAATATACGCTTGTATTGAGCGTGACCATGTCGACAATAGAGCTAATTTCTTGCTGTTATTAAATCATATCGGACATAAACAATTTTGAACAAATAATCTAAAATTTAATTTCGGAAAAATTTGATAACTTAATTCACAGATAGACTAACTCTACACAGTATTTATGTATTTTCCATTTTATCTGCCTTGAATTTTGTTTTGTTCCATACTTTACCGTAAAAACAGAAAATAACACGTCTGAATTTGGTGTATTTATCAATAAGTCAGTAACCTAACAAATAATGATTGTAGATTGCTTTGTGTGTCTTAAATAATTTCATATATTTTGCTAAGTAATTGAATAGATCACTTATCTCGAGTAAGTAGATTGAAGGGAAATAAGGCCCAGCTAAAATAATAAATTCAATACTTTACTAGATGAAATCAGATTACCTTTGCAGATTATGTATTTCATAATATGTATTTTCAATTTTGTATCTGGATTAATTTTTATATCGACTATTTTTCACAAAATTAAATTTCTAAGAAAACAACGAATTCTTAAAATAAATTCTAAAAGCGCCGCTGGAAATTTCAACTTCCTTTAACATTTCGCTTAATTTCTAACTTAGAAAGTGAATGAACCTTAACAGTACCACTGGCGGTATGCCTATATTGTAACTGTAAATATGATGATGATATTTTTCTGACTCTCAATAATTTTTTCGTGATATTAAAATACGTGGATAGAAACATTCACACCGCATTTCATTTATGTGTATTGGCAACTATACGCTCATCGTTATCGTGATGAATGTACACTCTAGAGTAGACTATATGTACCAAGTGATATTAGGTTTGTAAATTGGCCCATAAGAACTTGTCAGTTTAAGAATCGTTTGGGAAAAAAAAATTAAAAACTGAGCTTCAACAATGCGGACTTCAAGTTATCATCAAAATATTCAATTATATGTGTAAATGGATACGCAAACACTTGGAGACCACTAACATGTCACCTTCGAGACCATTTCATAACAAATATCGCCAATAATTATTTACGTTCATGAACATGTCGATAAAGTGATTAAATATAAAATATTTTACTATTTCGTTATTTTAAGTCCTGCAGACACCTATCTGCATTTGGAATAAAAAAATAAACTTATTAAAAGTTAAGCTTATGCCAAGACAGACTACATTTAGAAGTCGGTTTAATTTTATTCTTTAAAATTGCATTTATTTCCTAATTTTTAGTTATAAATAAGGTAGTAAGTGATTCCAGTGGTACGTATAATGTTAGTATACCTGTATTCTATTGTTATCAACAGTTTATGACGTACAAGTATTTGAACTAAGTAGTTACAATGGCAAGGTCTTCATAAAGAGGTGCTGCTAAAAAAAGACGGAATCGCGAGCTTGAGGATAGTGTTAAAAGTGAAAAGAGACTCGATGAGCAACGTGATAAATAAAGCCAAGCATGGGCAGCTGAAACTCAGATACAAAACCACTTCGTTGGATGTCTAAATATATACTAACAAACTTGCAATCGAATTTCAAGATGAAAGAGCTATCATTAATATTTTTGAGAATTGTGATAACTGCGCCATAAATAAACAATAGCCATATCAAATAATGTATGGTAATACACTGAACAGTTTATACCTCATAAACTACTAAACCGATTTTGTAGAAAATTTTACTGTACCTTAATTGAAAAATTTTAGTAGTCCAATTATTAATTACTGAGAAATACGTCGATAAACATACAAATATATATACGTACATTCATCCATACACTTAGAAAATTTTGTAATTGTTTACAAGACTTAGAAGACCTAGGAGCAGTACCTCTTTATTAAGACCTTGCTATTGTGCCATGTATGAATTTATTGTCATTCCAATGATATTACAAACTTCCTTCATTTTTAAAGTCGGTTAAAAAGAAACTTAAATAGAGCCTATATAAAACTGGTTTGCTCCCAGTAGTAATTAGTGATACTTACCTATTTACCTCAAATTTCATATGTAATACCTTCATTTGAAAGTATTAAAAATAGAGGTTAGTATTACAAATACTGGTTAAATTGTAAATTTTTGGCTTTTCAGGTTCTATGTAAATTTATCTGTGTAGCATACAGTAAACACAACATAAAGTTTACTAATTTTGTATGAAGGAGAAAATAATACATTGGGTATTTCTCATATTAAAGTAGCCCTCTGTATTATTGCTACAGAGTTCCTTAATTTTAATCAATGGTTTTCGTCGGAGATTATACAAATGTGTATGTGACGCATTACTTTCTTCAAGTTCTTTTGCTTTATGATATCTTGTAAACTATTAAAAGAGAACTGTGTTTGCTGAATCCTTTTAACAAGAAAACAATGTGTATCTATTAGGTCACTAGTATTAAAGATATCACAAATGTACATAGACTTAGAGTTCCGTATTAATTTTAATACAAATTACATGAAATTTACCATTAATATAGTGAAAAAGATATATTTATTGAGAGCGACTGAATTTAAATTCGCGTCTTCTTAAAATATTATTAAATTTTAAACTACTTGGTTGCATGATATATTTTATTAAGATGCATGAATGTGTTATTACCGTCGTTTGTATGAAGACTCTGCATTTCAATCGCACTTTTCATGAGGATTTCGCATTTATAAACTCTTTTTTTATAATAATTGTTGAGGTAAGTGCAAATAAATAAATTTACATTTTAATTGGATTTATACCACTACAAGGTAAATTGGGAAATCATTTTTTTATTATCCACAGCCTTCATTTTTAACTATATTTTCCATCACGTCAGATATTTGGTCTCTTTTAGTATTAGTTATTATTTTAGTGAGTATGATTCATACCAATTTACGTTTAAAATAAACTTTTATTTTTATGATATAGAAATTAAGTTTCGCTGTAAATTGGAAAATAAATTTATTGTTATAAAAAACTGTATTTATTGCCTGATGCACGATAATAAATTCACAAGTTGTTTTTAAGTTCTTAAGCAAATTAATCACATTTTCATCATTCAGAGTTATTGTAAATTTAAAATTTACAAAATCCCGTAAAATACAAGAAATACTAGCACTATATATGTGCATATTTAGGCACTACCCGTACATCTACATATTTAGGTATTGTACGAAATCAGTAAAATACCTAAATATGTACGGGCTTCGTATATATTTAGGCATTTTTAAAGATATAATGCTACATAAATTTTAAACTATTTACAGAATTTAAATTTTTTCGGAAATAAATATATTGCCCACTATAAGTACTCTTCACAGGCGCCTATTAAAAACATTTATAATTACACGTAAAATTATAAATAATAAGATTAGAGACCACTGATTTTCGAACTTTTTCCATTAATTGTGTTATAAGACCTCCCATTTTGCCTTTTGATGACGGTATAAATAAGCTTTAACGGGACACACCTTATTGTTACGTGGAAAAAAACCTTTAAAGTTTACAATGTAATATTACAGGCTTTATATTAATATAGATATTAATTTCAACTTGATATGTCAAGCCGTTTCTGTGAAAAAGAACTTTGACCGACAGTCGGACGGACAGGCGGCAACCAAGTGATCCCGTAATGATTAATTTGTATCATTTTATGGAATGTTACCCTGATTAATTACATATTTTAAAATAACTGGTGTTAATTTCAAAGCATAACTAAAATGCTTTATGGAACATATCTCTATTACTAAAGAAAAATTATTTAGCATCCGAAACATACTGTCCAACTGAAGACGACATTAGAGAGGGCAATATTCAAAGACTTCCGAACGAGCGTCTCTGAATAACGTCATTTATGACTAAATCGCCGAACTTAATTAAATCCCATTTATCTCTCACAATTTTCTTTAAACTATCTCAAAGTATCTGCACGTAATAATTGAGCATCATTTTCTTGACGTTTCTTCCTAATTTCCTGAGTGAAAACCAGTGATTACGACGCTGTTATATTAGTTCACTTATAATCAAGTTCCATTTGAGTATTTTGGAAATCTCTCACGTAACTATATCTCTTTAAAATAATGGCATTTTTACTTTAGTACTTAACCTCGAACTTAATATAATCTTTCACATTAATTGAAATCGTTTTGTTCATTCTGAAATTAGATTAATTCTACTACTTGATGTTTACGTTTTATTATATAGGTAACATTCAAAGATTCAAAGTAAATAGCAAACCATTATAGGTCGTTTTATGTGTACAATATTTACTATTGGTGAGTTTTGCTTTTTGTTCACAACATACAAAACCTAAGGAGAATCATTTTGTCTAAGTGGTTAAAGTTTGTCTAAGTGGTTTTTCTGGAATCAATAGTAGCTCAACAACTCAATAAAAGTAATACTTATTTCTTACACGTATAAAGCGTTTTATATACATATATATATATATATATATATATATATATATATATATATATATATATATATAATATATATTATTCATTATATAATTCACCAAACAACCATGTCCATTAGAATAAATGTAACGAAGAATATAATGGTCAATGAGTCTAATATTATTAACATCTCCGTTTTATTAATTTTTGGTTTTATACATGTTTTATACATATTTATACATATGTTATAATCTAACCTTTTGATGTGAAGTGTGCATCGTAAGCTGAAGGACAATAATTAAAGACAATAATAATTAAACGATGACCCCCAGACGTTTCTTGAGAATAAAACTATTAAATTCTTTTTCAACAACACAGCCATTCTTAATTAATTTTATGTCAATTTAAACACGAGTTTTATGTTAAAAATGTTTCGATTATCGTGTATATTTATAAATTCTATAATAATTTTTTTTTCATTTTAGACCACTAAAATATCAATGAGCTACATGTAATATCAGCACAGTTTATAAATTGTATTTATATATGTTTACGAACTATGCTAGTCGACTCGACAACAATGTTAACAAACTGTGCTTTGTGTGTGTGACTCGAGCGACAAAACGATTAGTGCACCTGTAATTAAAAATTTGTAGCCGTACTAAACAAAGCCCGTTAATTGCAAAGGGACGTTTGATACTCGAATAACGATTGATGAGCTGTAATGGTTTCGTTTCGATTAGAGTTTGTCTCTACGGTAGTTCGTTCGCAAGAAAGCGATTAGTATCATATTAAAAAGGTGGAAAAGTATTATACTTTGCATTAAAAAAGTGATTATGAGTAATTGTAATTTCTGAAGAAGTCTCAGAGTTCTTACTTCGTAGATAGCTTCAACAAATATTTATTATTATTTCTTATTAAATCTTCGTTGGCGCCAAATTACCGCTGGAGCTTCTAAAATGCGTGACTGGTTCCCATTAAAAGTGGGTGTCGTACCTTCCATATTGTTTTGACAACAAGTTCTCTCACATGTTATTTTATATATTAAAACATACAATAGAAAGTTTTCTGGGCAAGAAATATACACGTTCTGTTTGATAACGGAGTCTGGAACTGTTTCCTTCTCAGACGATGAAAAATGTAGTCTTTTTATTAGTTTCAAAAGTTCTGGAACCGATCATTACATGATGGGGTGTCTTAGCTTTGGTCAATCAACGAACAGGAGATATTTTTCCAAGAGATTATCCTTCAAATTGTTAGAACCTCTAGAGATCTATTCTTCAAATTGTTAGAACATCTTCCAGTAATTACCGATGTTTATACAAATACTCCCGATCCGTATATAGATCTTCAGTTTTGGGTACTAGCAAATGACTCGGTAATATTTCGTATTAAGTAACGGGTCGTGTATCAAATCGTTTGCAACATTTTATCAATAGGATCCTTGTACGAAGATGGATCGTAGTCATATCATATAGTTTATTGAAAAAATACTTTAGAGGCAAGCTATTGAATAAATGCCTGCAAAAGTTCCTGGAATCTATTTTCATAAAGCTTGAATAAAACACTCAGTTTTTCTGTGCTATTTTTGATACACTCGCAGCCAATATCCCATAATTCGTCGTCACAAATTTTTTTAGACACGAGAAGAGCAATTATAGGCTCTTCGATATTTTTGAGAGTACCTCTTATATATGTGTGCCCAAGTAAACAGATCGCAACTCTTGAATCTTCTCAGTGAATGACACATTTGCTTGAAAATATTCTTACGCAATATTCTTATTAAAACTTGTGGGAACACCTCTAACTAATAAACTATAATAATAATTGTAAAGAAACAAACGTGAATTAAAATTTATTTCAAAATTTAGAAATGGAGTGAAGGAAAAAAGAATCTATTAACGGAAATTATCAGAACATGACATCCATATATCCACTGCCTGTGCTTGTGTTTTACATCTTATTATTTTCAGCAGTAGCTATTATAATTCTTTTCAAATTTAAGTGGTTGATGCTTAAAACTTAATTTAGAGTCAGTTAATATATTATGTCTTTTTAATACTCGGTCTTTAGAGTTAAACCTTTTAAACTGAAGGGTAGAACACGCATTAAGTTTGCACCCTCCATGTATTTATCAGATAAATAACTTTAGTTACCATACATAAGAAAGTTTTTAGTTATTTATTGTGGCTGTACATAGTCATTCTCATAGACTTATATTACTTCGTAAGGACAGGCCCATAACAACTAAAAAATGTGCCGCTAGAAATGGTGGTAAATGGCGGTATTAGCAGCATTTCGTTTCAGTTGACCTTTCGAATCTCGTGAGTACGTTTATCCTGAACACAAAAAAAAATGCCAGATGGTGTGGTAAATATATGTTTAAATTATAGATCGAGAATTTTAAAAAAGGTTAATATGTGTTATCTTTAGTTAATATTTGTTTGTTATATATATTTTTTGTTATTTATAGAAAAAATAGTTGCATTTTCGGTAATTACATGAATTCCAGAGTTTTAACCTTGTAAGGATGTATTTTCACACATTATTTTAATTTTTCTTTGCTTTGCTTTTTGAAAATATACTGACGAGTACGGTTTCGGGCAAACTAGGTCTGTCTGTTACTTCAATGACTCAAATATTTGTAAATTAATAATCTTAAAACTGGAATTGTAAGTGTAAAATTTTCATAGATTTTATTAATTTAGTGAATAAATATACATAACGCATATACACATAATTTTTGACAAAACCTCGACATAAAGGGCACATATGTTTACACATATGTTGTGATTTTAATTATCGAGAGCAATGTCTATTAGTTGTAGATTATTAAATTATTTTCCAGTTCCTTTAGTATAAGTGGTTGGAAAAGGATTTTTGTTCATGTGTAATTTTGTGCTTCAATCACGCAAATTCAACTCACTGGACGAATTTTTATGAAATTTTGTATGTAGTTTATACCCAAGAGCAACACATGAGAGAGAAAAATAAATTCTAACAACTTTTTTTATTCCAAATTTCATGCGAACGAAGTCGTAGACACAGCCACTTTGAAATATATGCAGACAGCTCGACATTGTCTTATCGCTCTCTAAAACCATTTTAAATTGATTGTATCAAATGTTTGGTTAATTTTCAAAGCAGGGAAACGCTATAAGAAAGGAATTTTTTTTGTAAAGATAAATAAAACAGGAAAGCATAACGTAATTGAAATAACAAAATATGATAACGCCACGACATTAATAAAATACTAGCGTGACCCGTGCGAAGTCTTCGCATTATTTATTCTCTTTTAATAAAATTGACATATAGAGGCGCAAGTATCAAAAGCATTGAGCTAAAGCGCCACTTTATTTATACGTGAGTGGATTTGATATTAAACAAAAATTTTCCGACCGTCAATCATATTGACGTTGAGCCGTTAGATGGCATCATTGCTGTTTTGTGCATATAATTTTAATAATTAATGAATTTGCAAAAACAATAGCAATAATAATTTTTTTAGTTGTGGATGCCGGTAGAGCAAGCAATTATAATGATATATAATTTATGTGGATTAGTTGTGAGGTTTTTTCTAAAAAGGGAGTGTAACATCTTAAAACCTTAGCGTATTAATATATATGATGATAACGACTCGGCAACATTACATCTACGGTCGCAAACGGTCACAAAGTCAGCCATGTGACTAACGAAGTAGTTTCGTTTAATAACAATAGATGGCGCACATGAATTTGTGTGGTCATTTTTGATTTGGTTTATGTTCCTTTGGCCTCGTCTTGATATTGAGATCAATGGTTATTTTATGAAAAAATTGTTAAATTGTGAACAATGGAGATTTACACCGTTGCTAACAAAAATGCTTGAAGTTTAATTACACAAGTTTTATTCTAAGAATAATCCTACCGTTATAAGGTTGGTATAAGGAAGATATTAATGACTACTAATAGTCAGTAAAACGATAGAATGACTCTTGCGAACTTATTTAAAAAATCCAACGCAGTAACGTAACGTTTCATTGATAAACACATAAATATGAGGTTGTGTCTATGATTGTGAATAAAACTCATGCCTTACATCGGATGGCGTCTTTAGAGCATCGTTTAAATTTATAATTTCCATTTTATTTGAATTGTGCGAAGGGGCTTTAAGTTTTCCATCTTCGCTAACGGCATGCCGTGGACGTCAACTTGGAAATTATTGTTAAGAGAATTCGACAACAGTACATTTTATTCTTCAGAATCGCCACTGATGTTTGACATTTTATCTGATTAACTAATAATGTTAACTTATTAATTAATAGTATAGTTCTATTAATATTATAACCCATTAATATTATAAAAGAAAGTTTTCTAAACAAAGATGGAAATAACGTGGCTAAAAGACATTTTGGTCCAAAAACTGAAACCAGTTAATACACAAAAAGGAGTATAATGCAATAAGCTTCACTATTAAAAACGATTTAGAATTTAAATTGCCAACGAAGTTATAACGTCATTGACATACATTCCGTCTGTGGTTTAAACTGTGACTCGTGTACTCAATTTAATTATAAATTATTAAAATTACAAAGGAGAAATGTCTCTTCAAATTTATTAGCTTTTATTCATACATTTTAAAGCTTTATCGTTATGTATTTCCTCTTTCTTCACTTACTGATCCTAAATACAGCATGACTCTTGGATTATGACACAATTATACACTTCGGTGCCAGCACAATGTTTATCAAATTCCATCTGATGATCTGATTCTAGAAGTGCAATCCATACTTACCGGATATAAAAGGGACATGAAATAAACGTGACTCATCGCCTAGCAGCTAGTTTTTAAAATGCTTCATAGTAGGTAGGTGTTTCTGTTATAAGGAAATACTTTTATAATAAAAAAAATAAACCAGTAGCTTTGTTAAAAGAGAATTCCCTTGGAATTCTTAGTTTTTTTTATATGTTTAAACCATTAATTTTCCATTTATTTATATTAATTTCCCAATTAATTGCAAGGTAAATATAGTTTTTTGAAATCAAAACTTTTTAAAATTACACTTTGGAATAATAATATCTCAGTAAATTCATGAGTGTAAATATGAAGTAATCGTTGATTTTTTATACCAATTATCTCAATAAATACTATGGTTCTAAACTGGAAATTCGAAATGCTTTATAAAGTCGCATTGCTCTCTTCCTTTCTCTTTCGATGAGTCTATAAATATAATGCAATGTGATACAAAAAAAACAGATTTTCAACATTTCCTAGAAATTAACTATTCGGATATTAACATAGTAACGCAATGCTTTATGCAAAAGTTACAGTTTCCGGAAGTACGGTTGGTTTCTAACTTGGCTCTTTACTACCAAGCACCAAGCTATTCAAGTTATATACAATTCTACTTATACATAAAAGTCATATCTTTACGCAATATAACACAGTAAACGCTACACATTTCAATTCTTCCCTATTTTTTTACAGTTGAGGCCAAGTTAAAAATATTTAAAACCACAAAATATTCGCCAGGGTTTTTATGTAACGGTTTAGCATTATTTTTACCATATCAAAATGAAAACTTGTTTTTTTTTAGATATGTTTTATTAAAAATCAAGATAGTTTTAAAATATAAGAACACAATGATTATGTTAAAAAAAAGTATAAAACGGTTAAAAAACAATTAGATAGAAAAAAAAATTAACAAAACACAGTCAAAGAGTTGTAAAGTGTCTGAAACTGAACGATCGCCTTATAGAAATTGTTAACCAAAGAGCATAGTATTACCCCCTAATATACGTAAATAATAACGAGAATTATTGTAAACAAATGTATCTGGTATTCTTTGAATTTCTCGGCGACATTCATCGTAGATTAGGAGACCCCATCGCCACAAACAGTGCAAGTTTTGAGTACTTAATTCTTACAAGAAAAAGTTTTGAGTACTTAATTCTTACATCATGAGTATTTTAAAACAATGACTTAATAGAATAAAGAAATAAAGTATATTTACATAAAATGGTAAATTAATGTGATTCCACTTCATGGTATTGAAATATGGCCGATCGTCTCTCAATGTTGACATGCATTAAAGCGAAACCATAAGCAAAACAAATAGTCCAAAAGAATATTAGGTTAGGCTTCTTGATTCGTGTATATCTGATGCCAGAACATAGTCAAAAAAGAACCAAGTTACTACGTTATTGACAGCTTATTCTTAATTGAGTGCCCGTTTTACCTGCACGTTTCCAATAATATTACTAACCGTACGATTTTAGTATTTAAAATTACATTTCATGAATAATTCTTTTCATAGTTACCATGGATTTTAGTCTGTAAAGAAGATTAAATGCAGGTTTATTAAAAAAAAGTATTAACATATTTTTTTTATTTAAACTCCAAAATGGCGTCTTAAAAGAACATAGTTATATTACTCGTGTATTATTCTACTTCAGTAAATATAAACTTCTATTTATTATATGTTTTTGGCTAAATTATAAAATAAAGTACACTCTATTTTATAATTTAGTAAAGTATAATTTATCGTAAATCGGTACATCTTTTATTCTATAAAAAATACATTATTTTTTTAACAATAGGTATTCGTATAGACTGAAAAATGTGAAGTGCATCACAAGCTGATATTTCAGAGAACACTCGTCATATCTTCAGTCATCTCTGTGACACACATTCTATTCTGGAAAAGGTCTACTATGCCTGTGAGTTTTTTGTCGGCCGTAATGAAGGCTGTGGGCTAAATGAATTATTTCCTCTTTATGAGGTTTGGAACGCAAATATTTATATGTGACGCGATTTGGAGGCGCTGTTTTGACTGATAATTATTTATTATAATCACGTCGGCCACGTCTGGTCGTCATAAAATTGTGTGAAAATAATTACTTACCTAAATTTTGGTTTATGTGTACTTATTTTTTAACCATAAATAGTTAGAAAAAGGGGGGATACAAAAAATAATTGAGTATTTTCTTGTTTGTGTACTGAATTTTGTATAAATATCATGACATAATTATATTTATAATGTCAACATTTAATTCCTTACCTTCTTGTATAATTTACGATATGGTCGATCGTTGTCCTTATGCATCTTACTCAACCTATCAAATACCATCATATTTTCCAATACACTTAATATATTAACAAAAAGTTATATATTAACTAGTAAATGAATAGAATTATCCCTATGCCGAGATTTCTCTACTTACTCTTTCATTATACTAATAATCGAATTAATTTAATTTATTTGACTTTACATCAAAAGTACCTTTTTTACTAAGTGTACTTAGTGCCGATTCTGTTAGAGCTATTTGCTTATTCATATTAATCCCTATATTCCTATCACTTCTTTTATATTATTAATTTCCCTTTCAAAGCATTCGGCATCCGCATAATCTAAATTTCCTGAAATTAGCGTGATTAGATTTTAAAGTAGATTAATAAATTAATTTGTTAATGCCGATTTACGAGCTTTGAATGAATTTACAAATTTGATTAATGAACCATAATTTTTATAAATTTACGATAATATCTAATTAAGCCAAGAAACATTTTATTTCGTTTCTCGTAGGATATAATAGGTATCCTTGAATTATCTCGAATTATTTTAAGTGGGATCCCTTCACAAAATAACAGCTTACGAATTTTACGTTTTCATCTTCATTTAGATATTCTAAACTGAGATTTCTTAGATTTTGTTTTAGTGCTACATTAATATCATTATGGGTTTTATTTGTTTTAACTAGGATAATCTATATATATATATAGATAAATTGGCTTCTGAAATTTCTCAAGCTATGAAGTATTCAATTTTTAGACACTCCTCGATATTCGAGATACTGGTAACCACAGCTGAAATAAATTCATTATATGCTTTGTACACTGTATTTAGCATATCTGTATAGTTAAAAAAATTTACTATATTCAATTATGCATGGGATTGTTCATGGCTAAATTTTTAAAATATTTGTGCTTCCAGCGTCTAACTTACTTGTAAACGACATGTTGACATGTTTTGAATAATTTTATTATTGGCTGAGGTGTTTTCAAGATTTGTTTTCTGTAAGTGTTTGTTTCACAATTTCCTTGTAACAATTATGAATTTTAGTACATATTTTTATTGGGGCTCTCGATGTTCCAAGTCTATGTAAGCATTTAAATACGTATAATCGGCTAGAATTGCCATCATGCATTTGAATAGGCGCACTTAGAAACTTAAAATTTTCTACGTTTTTCGCCAAAGTTACGTAAGGAAAAAATAGAAAGATATGATAACAGTTACAATAGGATATTATTTACAGTGCCGCCACCAACCTGATACGCTGAATCTGCCCTGGACTCTGATCCCGTACATAACACAAAAACATATTAATTTTTTGCAGATGCTGCTTAAGTCGTTAAGATGATTACTAAAACTCGATCGTGGTTTTTGGCAACAGAAACTGAATACTATTTCACGATTAAATGAAACTAGGTGATGTAGTATTATTTCCACTTTCTTCTTTCTTTATTTCTATTTCTACTTTATAAAATGTGCATAAAGTGTAATGTTACACCGAGTCAAGTCAACATCAAGATAGCCCACCTGAAGATGTAATACAACGAAACCTAGGTCGTAGTAAAGAACTTAAAGAAAGTAGAAATAGTACTACATCACTTAATTTCATTTAATTGCGAATAATGAATTTCTACAAAATTAACGCCAAATATATTCAATATTTTGCATATTGTTTATTTTGTGAGAATGCTTGGTGGGTCTTGTGTGATCCACAATATATTCGTTTGTTGTTCAGGAGCATAAATTATACCGCGAGTTCCGCTAATTTACGTTGCATATAGTGAGTTCTATTAGGTTGCTCAATTTTGTATGGTTAGTATTGCAGCTAGCTGTTGTCATTAAGCATAACTCACGTTGTAAGAAATGCTAACTCGTGCCTGTGTAACTTAGTGCTTGCGTGCGTGAATGTGTGTATGTATGTTACGAACATAGGTGTAAAAATACCATTTTATAATAGGTATTGAAATAAATAAATAATTATCATTTCAATTGAGACATATTTACTAACTTTGAGTAAACTAAGGAATACTGGATTAAATATGAAATGCCTTTAATGGAAGTAGTCTGAGTAAGTGAGGACGACAAATGGCATAGTTTCATACATAGCATTGAGGATATAAAACGTCGTGAAATAATGTTCTATAAAATTTAAATTTAATGCTATTTCAAATACATTGCATGAACCTCATTGGTATGAACTACCCTTTACCCCGGTTTCGCCCGCGTGGCATTAGGAAAAAGTAAAAACTTTTTTTTTCGGAGAAGTAAGTATAAATTTCAATCAGACCAATTATATAATTTTACTTAAGACCGTTTATCTAAAAATTATGTGTATATAGCGATAAAGGACATTTTGCAGCTAAATATATTTATTTGGCTACAGTGAAATTTATTTACATAAGGATTTATGAATTTTTACAGTGAAACAATATGATATTGAGCGTAATACGATATTCAGCTATAATGAATATATTTATCGTTTAACCGCTTATTGTATGTTACCTATTGAAGATAAGTGTACGTCGTCGAGAACTTTTTTAGTTTTGACAGCGCAATAAGTCTTTCGTGCGCGGACTTTTTTTAGCATTTATGTTCACTGAACTGTTACTGAAAATGTTAGCGTATTTTATAATTTGAAGGAAGCTGAATAGGTAATGATATCAAAAACTCAGATTTCAAAATAATTATTGGAATATTTTATAATTCTAATAGCTTAACCTACAATAGGTACGAATATTTAAAGTTTCGTTTTTCTTTTTAACTGATAATAAATTAAAATTGATTAATACTTTTATGATTTTCTAATGAGACTCTTGAAGAATATTGTGTGAGAAAACCTTAAAGAATATTATCTAAAGTAAATTTTTGAGGCTTTTTAGAGAAATGCATGATTATATTTCTTAAATTTTTTTCTTGTAAGAAATGTTTATTGGAATATTTAGCTTGACTATGTAATAATTTTTTTGGACGGTTCTATTACAGATGAAAGCTTGAAATTTTTAATTTAATAATATATCTAATTATCACAAAAAATATGAACAAGTCAAAATGTAATAAGTATACGTGAATATAGGTACTGAATACTATATTTCATCATTTCTTCTTGTGAGTCATTTGTACAGTAGGAAAATACAAAAGTGTGAATTCTGAACTACCAGATTCGAATCTTGGAAGGCATATTTTTTATACCAAAATAAAATATCTAAATATGAACTTTTATATTTAAGATAGTTGAAAAACAAGAGACGTCTATATTTCCTTTGGACTATGCGTGCAATTTTCCATAGGTTCACATAATTTAACTACGTCTGATCGAATGATTATATCGTGAACTGTGAGTCTCAACTAAGTGAGTAACATCGGTCTTAAGATTTGTAGCATTAATTATTTTATTCTTAGAATATGTGCAAATAGAGAAACATAGTTTAACTACCCTTTTTGGATTACCTGTATTATTTGATTTCCTAGTTCATGGCCTGAGAAAATTAGAAAATCTTCATAATTTGAGACTAAGACTGGGGCTTATATATTTGGTTCTAAATAAAATTATCCTGCTTTAAGGTTCAGTGCTAATCGCAATTGAATTATAAACTGATGAATATTCATATTCATTGCTTATAATTTCAGTACATATCAGTAGATCTAAGCAACTTGGTGAGCTATTCGGATATTCTGCCTCAATCAGTATGCTCGGGGCGTTTGAGTAGAATGAACATGAAAATTGGGTAAGGATTAATACAAATACAGTTGCCTGCGACTCTTTACGTAAATTAATTTCTTAGTATTTAAATTGTAAAAACCCATATTTCATCTTAAAATGAATTTTTTTTGAATTGGTGGATTCAACACTGTTGCAAATTTTCACTTAATCATTGAAATTTTCCCTGAGGGTAAAATAACCATGAATATAATGAACATGAAAAGGAACAAGAGTGGTGGCAAAGATATTTCTATCGACTTGTCTTCTGTTATTATCTCGATTACCCATTTATCGAGAATATACTAAATGTATGTATGCTGGTTGGGGTGAAAAAATTATAGATTTGAATGGAAAAATTAACATATTCTCAGCGACTAGCCAATTTACACTTGAAATATATTAAATTTTAAGGCGATTTCTTGGAAAAAATTCTGTTTTTCTTTTTGTTTAAAGGAATCTTGATTGCTTTCCAAAATGAATGTGCGGTATTTTTAATGTAAACAATTATAGAAAATAGATCTTACCTACGATATTTTTTTAAACTGGTTAATAAGTCTATAACATCGCTTTCTAATTAATATGCTATTTCATATGAACGAAATAATTCTTTAAAAATCAATAATGTGCTGAGTCGATCTTAAGAGGAAAATTTTATAAAATCGCTTCTTTACATCGTATAGTTTACAAGCTATAGCTTGACATAGCGAACGATGTTCACTTTACGTTATTTCAAGATTTAATTCTAAATCTATGAATGTATAATCTGTAAAAGAGTCTAGCGTGTGAAAGAACTTAGGAAAAATTATGTTTTCATTTTTTATGTATATAATCTACAACGGCTAACAGCACTCATATTAAACAGCTCTATCATTCACTAACGTTCCGTATTCATAATACTTCAATACAAACGTAATAGAAACGTGAAGGGAAATTCGGTAGATTGTTTAATATTCATGAGTAAATATTTAAACCGTAAATCTATCCCGTCATCGTCGTTTCCACAGGGGAAGATACAAACAGCGTATTATTCAAATAACTACAAAGCAGATGAGGTTACATTAGATGTAATATTGTTACCCTTAGATGACAAAGTCGGAACACAGCCCTATTTGCAATTGCCTGTTAGAAAGTTAGTAAGTTATATCGGAGTATAATTTTAATTAAGTATGGTAGGTACGTATGTATAGTATGAGGTTTACTATAAATATAAGTTTTCTATAAGTTTACGTTAAGTTCAAAATATAAGTTTACTATAAAAATCCTTTAGAATGAGGTGAGTTTTGATAGAAAGCAAAACTTGTGTCTTTTTTTTTAATATTAGCAAAATAAAGAAAAAATATTTCGAATATTTTGGAAACTTTTAGTCAAGCCCTTTGAGCAAATAACTCGGGAATTTTGTTTTTTTAATAATTTCGGTAGGAAATTGCTGACACTTCCCCTGTAGTTGTTGACCATAATTTTTTTCAGCTTTTATTTTGACATTTGATTATTGAATAATAAAGTTCCTTAAAACATATTCACATACACACCTCATTAACGTAAAGTTGATTATAATATGGGTCTATTATTTGGTGCCCACATGAAGCCAAGCACAGTTAGTTGGTAGTACTTATGAGACAGTATTATGAAGGTGGGAGAGGTGCTAATAACATTTCTGTGAATAGGATATTAAAAAATATTTTTAAAATAAATTGAAACGGTTTATTTCCTTATCTGAAGCTATACTAAAAAACTTTAAAAAAAATAGTAATTTTTTGGACATAAAATATAAGAATTGAAACCAACATTAGCAAAGTGGTGTCTCTCCTACGTATGGCGAGAGAGATGCCATGACGCGAGGGAAGGATACCACAGCCGTAATTTTGTCTTTTTTTAGTTTCGTTTAGTCAAATTTCCCTTCCGCAATTACTAACATGTGGGACGTACATTGTACACGAATAGTGGAGTCATTTTAAATATATACAATACTTGGTCTATTCCGTTCTCTTCTTGGTTAAAACATAATTTTCCCAACACACATTACACACATTTTTACCATTCTCAATGGGTCTGAATGCATTTCGACGAGAGGAGGAAGATGGAGATACTACTAAATTAGTAACACAATATTTTTCATCTGCTTCTTTTATTAAAATTAGCTTTGAAATTTTATTTATCAGATTTTGAAGAGAAGTCAGAACACATGCAATTTGTTTGCCTTGTACAATTGATCTGGGCAATCATAAAATTGGGTTCGATTCTTTGAGAATCGTAATAAGGGTTTCTGTTTTCCGACATGTCTGATTGCATAGAAGAGTGTTTTACGTGGCATCTTACGTGGCATCTTCAGATAAATTGCCATTATCGCATAATGCTTAAGGATCGTTTTACCCTTTTAATTTGGCGGTTGTGTTAAAGGAACGTTTCGTTTTTAATTGTTGTAATATAGCTGATATATTAAAGTAACATTCCGTTCGTGTTTGTTTTAATTTGGCGATTATATTAAACAAGTTTTTTATTTTTGTTTCTTTTAATTGGGCTAATTTATGAAAATAAGGTTTTATTCATGTTTAATTTAATTTGGCGATGTTTTGCCCTTATTTTTTGGTTGAGGGTCATTTAAGAGGATTTTAGGTTAGTTACTATAAACGTAAATTGAAATATGAAAATCTTTCCTTTTACCGCGTTATGCTGATGATATCTCCGTCTTGGGTGAGATTTTTAATTTTAGTCAAAAATATTTTTTTTCAAGAGTATGCAAAAAGCAATAAGCAATGGTTGAATTCAAAATAAAGTATTAAGGGTTCTATATAATATTATTACGTGATGTTTAGTAAACCAAACTGAAAATATTTGCTCCTTCTAAGGGTATTTAATGAGAGTAGGAACTTTTTTATTAGTTGATCAAATTTGTACAACAAAATTTGTGTTCAAAGAAAATAAGAAATTAAATTAAATATTTTAAAATTCTGCTGGATAATTATTCAAAAACATCGCCTGTATTTTTTTGAAAGCGAAAATCTTGAGTGATTAAAAGTCATCGTGCAATAGCTAACTATTGCCATTAGTCATGTACGTTGAACACAAATAGTAATATAAATGTTTTCGTTATCAATTATTGACAATTTTTAGTTTATCGTTCAGCAAATAAAACTTTGATTCATATTTTGCAATCCCAATTCATCTATCTTATATTTTTCTAATTGATCCGAAAAGTTTTCTTAGAAGAGATTTACTTCAATATTGTTGTATTTTTTTTCTATAAACGTAATTTCAAGCGGACACTAAATTATTCATTTTGATTCAAATTTTCTTTCAAATTGATCAGTTTAATTTAATTTTTGAGTTTGCCAGAGTGCCATAAAACTATTCGTCGTTATAAATAAGAACAACTTACCATTGAATACTCATATAACGCGTAACAAACACAACTTTTATTGCCTTTTTTTGCTTATTACTTCCGTTTATAGAAATATAAATTATTTAACATTTGTATTATAAATTATATAGACCTAACATCTCTCAAAGTTTGAAGTATGTGAATACCTTTCAAGATAAGCGAACGAATTTAATATGTATTACTAATAAAACACAAAGTACGATGTCAACCGATGACGCACTTATATACAAACTAAGAAAATTTATATCACACAGTGAATTAGGAATTATTTCTTGCATCCACTGCTCTTTGAATATTTAATTACTTGTCTGAGACGGCTCGCCACAAAGGTATGACGACCGCTTTTACCGATACGAACTGATGTTATGTCTGGAACAGTTATCGCTTGTTAAAGACATAAATTTGTAATATTATTACTGAACGGAAATAAAAGGGAAGAGAGAGGGGCAATCACTAAGAATTATAATTTACGAGATTTTGGAGTTAACACTTGCCTAGTCCCTATTTAAAGATTATTTAATTGAACATAGCTATTTTGTTATCGAAAAGTACATTTAGAGAAATGTTTGAATTAATGTTAGTCTGAAATCAATTAAGATATGTGAGCATGGAGGACTGTGTGTGCCACGTAAAGCCTTTTTTTATCAATTGCCCAAAAACTTTTTGTTTAACATGTATATTTAATGAGTTTAACGTGTTCATATAATTTTGATTTACATGTAAATTTTGTTATATATCCTATATAACTGATACAAAATAAAAAATGGGTTAATGTATAAACATCGAAGTTTTTAATACATTGACAAGAAATTTTTTAAATTGTTTGTAAATTAAAAAACAATTGTTTTTCCCTGTGCTATACTTATATTTAAAAGTATGTCAATGCATTATGGAATATAGTCAAAAATATTTTCCAAAATTTAGCTCAGTCACATTTTTTATAATTTTGACAAAATGATGATAACATTGTACTATAATTTTTGACTTGTCTAGTTCTAGATTTATTTTGTATTCCTTACTAGTATATACAAATATTTTTGTGTGCGTATATGTATTTCGAAATAATTCAAATATTACTTGTATTTGCCAATTTTTTAAAAAGTATCCAAAATTATTAGAAATGTATCAGATAAACCTACAATTGTAATATTTTTTCTTAAAAGTTTATTGTAAGTTGAAAATATCGACTTTCATTGCCATCATGCAACTCTTCATGCCAAAAAATTTATTCACAAAACGTATAAATTCGCTGACATTATGATACCCAAAACAAATAAACTGAAAAGGAGAGGTTCTATCTCTTTCACACACTTCATCATTCTATAGTGACAGATAAATATTGATCAAGGAATTTAATTTATGAGATCACGCTATGTTATTCACACAATTATTTGAAGTTAGTAATATATTATGACTTTTATGGTGCATTTCGAGGTCATGCGTTCTGATTACCTAACAGTTTGTTTTTCGTTGTTTAGACGTGAATTTAAAAAAAAAAATTATTTGAATAATTAAATAAAAATATACATACCCAATATATTGCACTTATTCTTAACCGGGAAACTATAACGCACATTCATAACATTTTTTATACATGTTGCAAATACCCTGTATTGTTTAACTTTTACCCCATTTCCAACGTTCTTGGAACATTTTCTTGTATTTGATTCAGATTAAAAACTATATTCTTACCGCCTCTGAGTACATTATTTAAAATTAGTTTAATTTAAAATTAGTCTTGAATATATTTGGCCCTAATTTTGTAGAAATTCATTATTCACAATTAAATGAAGTTACGTGATGTAGTATTATTTCTATTTTCTTTAAGTTCTTTACCACGATCTAGGTTTCGTTGCGTTACAAAATCTTCAGGTGGGATATTATCAAAGATTCTTTTTAGATGGAATCTTTGCTAATAACCCACCTGAAGATGTAATACAATGAAACCTAGGTCATGGTAAAGAACTTAAAGAAAGTAGAAATAATACTACATCACGTAGTTGCATTTAATTGTTAAAATTAGTAGAGATAGAAGAAGAAAAATTATCAAGAAATAAAATTGGACTTTTTTAACAGTACGAAAATTATAGGATATTTATAGCTTTTATTAAACTATTAAAAAGAGAAATATCATTTTTTTAAAAACTGGGAGATTTCCTATTACTACTATAGTTTTTCGGTAAACTTAAAGCAACATTGTTTTATCCATAGTTTTGACTGTAGTAGTCTGGGTTGGATTAATTTTTTGAATATCTCCGACTACATAGTCCCATAAAAATCTTACATAATTTTTTGGAAAATATTTTTAATGATGTAATTATTTAAATATCTTTATGACACCATTGTGGCAAAACATATTATTTAGTATAAAAATATTATTCAATACATACTTTAAATTATTATTCCAAAGTATTAGCATTCACTTTTCCGTTACTATTTACTCTTAAGTTTTGACGAAATTAAAAGTTAGCAGAAAGATCCGTTTATGCGTTTTAGACACGCATTAGAAGTTTAAAATTTGCTAATGGTGACTTTAAACAAAATACACTTTAAATTTCTTAATATTAAAAGAAGGAAAATAATTGTTACGCCTGTACAATATATTTTTTAAACGTGTGAGTAATTGAATGTTTAAATTGTACATTATGGAGTGGAATTGTATATTACGCTATACAAGAGAGGACTCTACCATTTTTCGAATTCTCTTTTTTTTTAAATATGAATTGTTAAAAAATAGGTACAAATAGACAAAAAGTTGAATAAGTTATTATTTTCACGCAATTTTATGACGGCCTGGCGTGATTATAATAAATAATTTTCAATTAACACAGCGCCTCTAATTTGCGTCATTAATAAATATTTGCATTTCAAAGCCCTTAATGCGAGAATAACTCATTGTGACCCACAGCCTCCATTACCGCTGAGGCAAAACTTACAGATATAGTAAACATTTTCGGGATAGCAGCGGATCTCGAGTGTAGTCTCAATCAAGCGTAGTGGAGGTAATCCTGTGAAGCCTACCGCGACGTGAGGCTTCAAACGTTTCCGCTAGAGTGAATCTGTGTCATGGAGATAACGACAGAATGACGACGACTCTCTGATATATCTGCTTGTGATGCACGTCTTATTACTGAGTCTGTACGGATACCTTTACTATTAAAACATGAATGTGTTGTAGTTAATGTCAAAAATGCACCGATTTCGACAAATAAAACTTGTCCTTTTTTTTCCTATTCAAGTATGTATATTAAGTAGCATCGAATAAAGAAAATGATGTTTACTTAATGGTTAATAAATACTTTCATAATTAGAAAGAAATACTTAAACATGTAATTCTCTAATTTTTTAAATAATCAATCCAATAGTATGACTTTAAAACTATTTGGATTCCATTACATTTTATAAAGGCTGCGCGCAAGATATTTCAGTACTGGGCGAAAAAGGATTTATTAAACTGAGACCTGCAATAGCTGACATCGTTATATGCTTCAAGCAACTTAGATAATAGAATGCATTCATTGATTAATAAGTAAATATACAATGATAAGCACTACACAAAGAACGGATGTGTTTAAAATAAAATATTGAAACGTGATCATTTAATTTTCCTTTAGACACTGAAAAGATTTTTCTTAAAATCGTTAGAAGTCGCTGAAATTCCAATTTACATTAACTGTATTCCAATATATAATATATATAATATATAAATAAAAATAAGTGAAATTACTTTTTTTCTTACTAACTGTTTTCTTCTAAGAAAATCAATAATTGTTATTTTAAAGTGTTAGTATTCATTTTTCCGTTAAATTTTACTCTTAAGTTTAGACGAAAACAAAAGTGAGTGGAAGTTTAAGATTAGCTTATGGTAACTTTAAACATTTTCACTTAATTTCGACGTAATAGCTTGATATTGCTATAACGTAATTATTAATTTCTTATTAAAACTTGTTCTTTATCACGCATACAATATTTTATGTTCCTATTTTCGTTATTATCTTTATTGCGTTAATTAAAAAATGGAACATTTTCGACTTAATATTTTAATTAATAAATAAACCCGAAAAACCGAAGAGAGTATGAAAATAATTGTTTTGGTTTATATATATATATATATATATATATATATATATATATATATATATATATATATATATGTATATATATATATATAGAATTTAATCAATATAAAATGGTTTTACCTTTAAATATGAATATTTATCGAAAAAATGCAAGCAAAACATATCGGACTCTATTCCTATTGATGTAAATAAACAACTCATCACATTTTTTTAAAAATCATTAAATTATTAGATATTTTATATTATTATTAATTTAATAAAAAAAATTAAAACTTAGTTTCTAACAAAATTTATTGGATTAAATCTTAAAATTCTTTAGATGAAATCGTTTTAAAGAGTAAGTCCTGATAGATTCTTAATAATAATTTAAGTGTAGTGGTTTGTGTGGCTGTTTAAAGTCCAAAGCTTCCAAACTTAACGTCGTTTATTATTTCTAATTTAGATAAATATTCGTCTGTTTATAATTAGTTATCAATTCTACCGTTCCGATTAGCAGAAAACTGGTAATATCTGACAAAAAATATTTTGTTGTGAAACAAAAGATTCTTTTTTATTTTGGTATCTACAACTTACCTGCTACGAAAATTATAACTTATAGCTTAACAGGAAGGTTCCAGATAACATGATTATCTTGCAGCGTAAAAAGTTCCCATGAATGTTTAAGCTTAAAAATATTTTAGAATATACTATTCCCACATTTATCGTCAAGCCCAAAACCTTAATTTTTATAACATTCTTTAAGGCGACAGGTCCCTAAAACAGCATTATAGTTATACATTAATATTCATTATTACAAGATAAAAATTGAGAAAAAAGTAAAAACACAACTTTGTTTATTATTTCGCCGTCTGAGAATGTATCAAATATCAGTGCCGTTTACGTTCTACCACATTTATATTTTGTTGCATCTACATCAGAAAATAAGAATTTTTATCTTAATTAATATAATTACCCGAAAATAACCTATTAGATATACTTGGTTAATAAATAAAACAATAATAAGTCACAATTAAATGAAACTATGTGATGTAGTATTATTTCTACTTTCTTTAATTTCTTTACCAGGTTTCGTTGTATTACAACATCTTCAGGTGGGATATTAGCAAAGATAATCTTTGCTAATATTCCACCTGAAGATGTTGTAATACAACGAAACCTAGGTCGTGGTAAAGAAATTAAAGAAAGTAGAAATAATACTACATCACGTAGTTTCATTTAATTGTGAATAATGAATTTCTACAAAATTAACGCCAAATATATTCAACAATAATAAGTGGTATAATATTACTCTAACATATTCGTAAATGGTGTATGGTTTTTAACTATCTTTTCTCGAAAACTTCGAAATCAATAAAGAGATAGACTTAGATACTAGAACACAAGCGTCAATACATGAGTACAAAATGAGAAGCGAAGATGGTTGAAATTTAGTATTGAAACCTTATGGGAAAACTATATGATTTTAGTTTTCCCATAAGCATAAAAATTCATTTAATTTTTCATCAAAAGTTGATGAATTTCTTATTTATATTAATTGTGTTCCAAGTGTTATCTGATACATTAGTGAAATATTTCTATTTCACTACTAATTGCTTTTCGGAAGAATATCTTTAATCATAAATTATTGTTTCAAAGTGTTAGTATTCACTTTTTCATTGAAATTTACTCTAAACTTTAGACAAAATCAAACGTTAATGGAAAGATCTATTTACATATTTTAGACTTTCATTAGAAGCTGTTGGTTTGATTGATGATAACTTTACATAATTTTACTGAATTTTAATTTAGTAACTCGGTAACGTTATTAATCTTAATCATTAATTTCGTATTGAAGTTTGCTTTACTTTCACCGAAGTTTAGTATGCAATGAGAAAACTACACGTTCAATGTATACACATATATATGACCAGGATCTTATTCTGAAGTTAGAAGGCTGTCTAAATTTATTCATAATGGCCGACATGCCACATATGAGCTTATTGTTGTTCGGTAGACAGTTCTATACTCTGGTGTTACGCCCGTCTCTTTAACTATGAGGCAGATATGACGTATTTGGTGTCGGATTCTTCGGCAGGTAGTTAGACCTAAAAAAATCATATTCGTAAATTTGTTTCTGTACATTGGTATCGTACGCAAATCACGTGGGTTTGACTTAAACAAAAAAAATTAATAATTGAAAAGTTATTTTCAGTTTGTGCTTGCTGCTTCTAAAATGACTTATTTTGTTGACAGTAAATATCAAATAATATCCACCAACAAGAACCTAAATTAATTTCAAATTTACAAAATATGATTGCCTAAGATGTATGCAGTATCAATTGTAGCCTTATCAATAAAATCAGCAAAACCTTTGATACTGAACATACCGAGATTGAGGAAGCTAGTATTAATATAAATTAATATTCTATTGTTTTGTCAGTGGAAAATAGAATTAGATACTGCACGAAATTAACTGAAGCGTAGGTAAAGACCTTAATGGTCAGCAAATTATATATATATATATATATATATATATATATATATATATATATATATATATATATATATATGTATATATATATATGTACTGGTCTACTCAGATCCGCATCAATTAGTTCATCCTTATTGATACCGATATAAGTAGACCGGTACCATTAACTTAATGTCATTCTGAGATAATTAGATAATTAATACAAAGCGAACCGAGGTGCACGGTCAATTACAAGCTATTCACAATGTAAACACCAGGGGCACCTGGTCCTTTTGTCTATTGGCATTATCGTATATAGTCGATATTTAGTCTTCGTTAGAACGTAGTCGGATTCCAATGAAAGTTCATTTTAATACGTTTTCTGTTACATAGTAACTTGTTTGGTATTAATTCAATTCTTTAAGTATTCACTTTTAACTTCACGATGTATATTTAGGGCCACTTACTAGAATAAAAGTATTTAATCAAAGTAAAATATGTTTGCTATCTTTTAAATGTGAATATTTACGGAAAACTCAAAGAACATAAAATGAACTTTACTCCAATTGTTTTAAAGAAACGATTCATATTTTTTTAAAGAGTGACTAAACCAGACACGAATTTGTATTTTTAATAATAATTTTATAAGAAAGTTTGGGAAATTTGGAACGTCCTAAAATTTATATATTTATGGAATTGAACATTGTGCTTTTAATATGCACCAGTTAAGTAAAAGGATTAACCCCGAAATAGATCCACGAAGACATGGCGACAACGTGGCAAAAAGAGCATCGAAGATGTCCCTCGTATTTCATGTGCGCCAACTGCGATTACTAAAGGAGACGGTGGAAGAATATATGATTTGATCATAGGATACGTATTTGGTATTACAGAAATAAATGAAGTTATAGGCATATCTAACGAGTGAATTTCCAACAATATTTGAAATGATTTTGTCTTTTCTTAGAGGTCGGTGAGGCGTGAATACTTAATTTATGGATATTGAAACAAATATGACGATGAAGTACAAACATAAATGCATGCACATGAACATGTAATAATTTTTCCTTTTTTAAATTTCACCATAATCGCTGCTTCATGCCTTTGTATATACCTATACTTACTAACCTATCTACCAAGTTATATTCTAATCGCTTTACGTACTAATACTAATTGTAATTAGATCGTATGCTGATTGCTTAGTGCCACCGTAAATACATACTTGTACATGCTTAACTATGTATAGAAAATATTTTATACTGTATAAAATACTACTCAGTAGAAAATATTTTTAAAATAGTGATTGATTTAGCGTATATAATAACACATAACGCGAAATCTACTAAACTGATTTTAATAAAAAGTATCATCTATAATAATATAGATGATACTTTTTATCTGGATTACGCAAATTGAAAAAAAAACTTGATTTGTGTATATTACGATAATTTGGGTATTATTACAATATAGTACTGCTAACGCCATCTTCACAGAAAAAGCCGCGGGGCAATATTATCTATTTCATTATTGATAGTTCATAAGTTACGCACGGAATATTAAAGTCGCGGGATAATATTAAGTATTTCTCAATTTATAGTTCATAAGTTAAGCACGGAATATTAAAGGCAAGGGGTAATATTAAGTATTTCATAATTGATAATTCATAAGTTAAGCACGGAATATTAAAGTCGCGGGGTAATATTAAGTATTTCACAACTGATAGTTCCTAAGTTAGGCACGGAATATTAAGACGACAGACAAAAAAATAAATACAATACTGAATACAATAAAACCATAATCACAATGATGAATACAATAAAACCATAACCTGAATACAATAAAACCATAATCACATAAATACAATACTGAATACAATAAAACCATATTCACAATGATCATAAATTTTTTTAAACATAAGTTACATTGGAAATGGCAGCTTCTCAACATGAATTTGTTTATGACAGTGATATATTAAATCATAAGTTAAACAGAATCCTATTTTTAATCTGATTTAAAGAAAATCTAAGAAACACAATTTATTACTTACGTCTTCCTTTTAACCCTAAAAATAATTACAACATTAGGTAGAATAAACAGGTTATCCTTCAGATGTCAAGTAGCAGATATCCTTCCGCAATTAATCCCTCCTGATCTGTTACATGACATATTCGCATATAAATCAGAGCATTACCACACACCCGTTCTATCAACGAAGGCAGTTTAAATCTATTACATTAATGTTTAGATTTTACGGAGATGCGTACTAGATTCAATAATGCTAGTCTCCTTTCTAAATTCAGTTTATCCGAGTCTAAATTATAAGTAAGGTGTTTGCTGAGTGTCTAACATTAGGAAAACGATTGTACAATTTTAAATATCGAAATCTAGTGTAATTGATCCTGAAACTTATATTACCGTTTAACTTGAACTAAACGTCGAACGTAAATATTTACACGGATATTATTTTATAGCTTTGAAATTAGTGCTACGACTTGTTGATGTAAATTGTTTTTACATGTTTTTGCCGATAAAATGTATTTCAGGCACTAGAACATCCGTCAAGGAATCGTAAAGGACAAATTTGAGAGACATCAGTATATAGTTGTATATTGTAAATTTTTTGAGTAATCAAGTATTATTTAGAAATGTCTATTGTGGAAATATTTAATTTCATTGGGCTTGATTTACAAATAATAAACCTAGTTTGCATATAAAAAATTACGACATAAATATTAACGGCTATTCATCACAACGAAACGAACGGCTTTTTAAACGAAAAGTGCACACCTTGCGTTTATTTTTATTATTAATTAACTGACAAAATTGTATGATAAATATAAAAAAAGGATTTAAAAAAAACAAGAAGAGAGAAGAGTTAGGAATATCCGCACCGCACGAAAATCGAGAAGCAAAGCCACTGAGCATGAAAAATGGAATTAAAAAAGAACTCTAGAATAACTGCTCCATTGTTTAGAGGCAGATATTCTTTTAACGAAAGCTATATTAATTGTTTATTACGTGGAAAATTATTCAATTTATAATTACCTATATTATCAAAACACGAGACTGGCCTTCTAGGCGCTGATATAGCGCAAACCCGCGAGATAAACGATAACGGAAATTAATACATATTTTGATTCAATTAGTGCAACGGACGCGCGGATGATTAAATCATAATACATTTTCAATATCCAATGTATAATAAAAATTGTTCAATATATTTGAATTCAATATTCTCACAAAATTTCTGTACGTAAAATTCAAAAGCGATTATTTCAGTGGTAAATCGTGACGTGTCATAAAATACGTAAACACACGTAAGGATAAAAGATAACCTTCAAAACTATCAACCTATAAATGATAAGTATATAGCAACAAAGAAACTTTTGCAGCTAAATATATTTACTTGCTAGCAGCAGAATTTACTTATATAAGGTTTCATAAGTTTTCATAAGAAACATCCATGATTATGACGTTCGTCAATAATGTTTTTATTCCTCATTAAAACGCTCATTAAATCTTGTACAAGAGGTATATATCCAGAGTTACATACCGTTGCGAATTTTTTCTTTTTCTGCAGCGCATTCAGCTTTCCTTGTGCAGGCTTAATTTTTGAATTCATATTCACTACTTGCTCCTGTGTACAAAACCGTATTTATCTTTTAATGTAGGATGTATACATATATAATATAAGTAGATAATTTTATTGTATTGCAGTGTACTGTTTAACTGCGAAAGAATAACCAGCAAACAAATAAATAGACATTTTTTTCATATTTATGATATTTACAGCGATTCTTTTAATTATTTTAGCTTGAAAAATATGTCGAGTCAGGTTTTTACATTTCTCTCCCATTCATTTACCAAATTCACTTTAATGATATATACAATTAAAATCTACGAAGTTAAAAATTTGGTTGTTTTTATTTTTGATCTTTAATAATTTACATATTATTAGTTATAGTTTGTTCAGAGGTCTATTTCATATTATTAAAGTAATGCCTTGTTTTAACATAATACTCCTTGACTTTTAATATTTTGTGGTTTTGTAGTTCCTGTTGAAAAATAAAAATATTATCTTATTTAATTCTCAAAATATATTGAGTCATACCTAAAAAGACCCCTGTCGCCAAACCTTGGTCCAACGCAAAAACCTCGGTTAATTTTGGTAATTGAGGTTACTTAGAAATATTTGTTTACATTACCGCTAAATATTTTGTTTTGCTTGCTTATTATTCGATCGGTGTTGAAACTCTCAATGTTATGTAAACCGGGTTATTTTCTATTCGTCACATTCTGTAGTCATTTTGAGTCCTTTATTTTGAATATAGACGCTGATACCACCCTTACTATTTATTAATGAAAACCAAACAAAAATGTTATGTTTCTCAGTACTTTACACTCGAGTATTCAAATTGACACAGGCGAAAAGAAAATATTTTAAAGCTGTTGAATTTTGTAATTCAACAAATTTGGTGTAGATATTTTGGACCAAATAGCAAGGAGTATTATCTTGTACCTTAACCAAACAGCAAGGAGTATTCTCTGTGAGAGCTAGTACTCGTAGATGGCCTATGCATATATTTTAAAATGTTTTAGACATAGCTGTCATAAATTCATGGGATTTTTACAAAAAAACTACTCATATAAATATTTCTCGGCATAGTTTCATACTCCAACTCCTTTACGAGTGACGAGCAGAACATCAATAAAATGGTCCAGGCCCAGGCTCTTCTACTTGGAGATCCCAAAAATGTAAACGAAATGGTAGAAGACATGAAGTCAAACAAAAGACATACTTGTCAAATAAATATAAAATGTAAAAAAATGAAACATTTTACTTTCATGATACTTGTGGGAAACCAGTTTGAAATAAAAGTTAATAAATATTAAAATTATAATCGTGTTTTTCCCTATTAAACCCAACAATAATTGAATTTCAATATCAACGGACATCATAGCGCCAAAATGACGATGTTGGTCGTTCTAGATAAGATAAGAATGCCGGTCCTTCTGTTGTTAACCACCTGGTTTAATGGTATAACTATTCAATTCTGAATACGTTCCTAACAATTTATTGGCTTAGATGAGAGCTTTATATAACCGAATAATTTTTATTTGAATTTTAACTTTATCTATCAAGACATTGTGCGAAAGCGCTCGGGAGAGATTATCCAGGTCCTCTAGCTGAGATTCCCCAGGCGTCGATTTTTCCTAATTATCAGGAGCAGAACAGGGTTCTGAAATTTTGTTCGAGCAACGACTTTGAGTTTTGAATAGTTTTGCAGAGTATCTAGAGTTCATATTATGTTCCCTAGATATTTAATTGTCTTTCATTTTCAGTATTGCCTCAGCATTTTCATTAGTTATTGTTCCGGAAGAAATTTTTATTTCGAATATGTTTTAACAAAAATGATACTAATGCGACGCCTTGATAACTGTTTATAGTCTAGTAAACCATCAATTTATAAAAGAAATTGCAAGGTTATTTATTTCTGTAATGGTATGTTTGCACTCGCGAAAAATGTAACCTTTATTTAAGCAGAATTACCGTACCTAGGTCAATCGAACTGGCGCCTGATAGCATCTTGATTTATATATGTTTATGTGAATAAAATTGACAGAAACCTAACTAATGTAATTACGCAATAGGATGCTATCACATTGTTCATCTTGTCAAATAAATACGTGAAGAGCTGGTTTGTGATCTTTAAAGACCAGGATGTATTCACTATTTACTAATTTAACAATAATCGGTCTATACAATAAAGACCAAGAAAGAGGTTTATACAATAATAACCTGCTTAGTTTACTAATAATATTTGGAGTTGAATATTAATATTGAAATTATTTTTTAGCGGGAGATTAAACTAAGTTAGAAATAGTGTACAAATTGGCATTAATTATTTATACGTGATATTCATGTAAAAACTTCCAAGTATCCATGATTTACGTGCCATGTATAACCAAGTTTTAAGTTCTGAACTCAAACGAAATAGCCTAAATAATACGATGCATAAAATGTCCCAACAAACGTTTTGAAAGAAATGTTTAGTATGCAAAACGAAAATTATATACCATTTTTTGTCTCCTTCAGTAACACACTACTCAGCAAAATAAAGGTCGGTGGAACATTTTGAAAACACTTGTAATATTGCAGGAAATTTTAAAACTAAAACAAAATTTACTCTTCGTTTAATTAAAAAAGTGCACGAGGGTATTTATGAGAGTGGGGTAAAATAGACATAATATGCGTATATAGTGTACGGCATAAAATTATGAATATTGTGTAAAATATATTAAAAAATATATTTTACACCGTTGTGTAAAATATATTTTCATAACTTTTATTAATCAATACGTCTGTTACGTCTGCCGGTATATCTTGTTTAATCCTAGTAACTACTAATAGGATTTTGTTACGGTTTTTGTCAATGTATAGAGTGATTTCCGAAAAAGATTTAGGTCTATAATTTATAAACATTCTGTGTAAATTACGCATTTTATGACAAAAAAATAGTAAAAAAATCTAACGTAACTCAGACGTGTGCACTGTGAAAGATATGTGACAATCCTAAACGCAATTGGAGATGCAAGAAAACAAGCTATGGTAAGGTTGTTGACATAAAAGAGTTCTACAAAATAGTTCAACATAATATGTGTGTATGTTTTAATGTTGACTCACACTAACAAAACAATAAACAGAATTAGATATAGATGATTTGGTAAGATTTTTCAACTTGGTTATTTCCACAAAATAGTTCAAGATAATATTTGAGTAGGTTCTAAGATTAATTGACGCTACTAAAACAATAAGCACGGAGATACGTGAAAGCAAGATATGGTAAGATTGCGCAACTCAAATACTTTTACATATTAGTCCAAAATAATACCTATATAATACAATAAATAGTACAATAATACCATACACGTCAACTGTTAAAAACCTGGGCCTACTGATCGATCAAAATCTTAATTGGCGGCCTCAAGTAAATTATGTTAGACGTCGTGTTTTCAACAGGATACACTCTTTGAAACGTCTTCAAAATTTTCTACCGGCTAAAACAAAAATCTACCTTTGTCAAACACTTTTATTACCATTAATCGATTATGGAGACGTGTGCTATCCTGATCTTAATGAAGAATATTTGTGCAAGTTGGAACGTCTTCAAAATTTATGCATTCGGTATATCTTCGGCCTCAGAAAATATGATCACATTTCTAAATACAGGTCACTTCTCAAATTGCTGAAGATCCGTGATCGACGTCAACTTCACATACTTACACTTCTTTTTAACATATTAAAAAATCCTCATAGCCTAAATTATCTTAGTGGCAAATTTAAAGATTTGCCTGCTCACGGCCTTGGGCTGCGATCTGAAAGTTCACACACCCTACTTATTCCTAAACATACCTCTACCACTTTCGAAAAATCCTTCACTGTCCAAGCAGTAAACATTTGGAATCACCTGGATCCTGACATCAGGAAAATCACGTCTTTAAATATATTCAAAGATCGAATGAAAAAGTCCTGCATCTCCTGAAACCTTTTCCTTTGTGTCCTTGCCCTTTCCTGTTTTTTCAATCCCAAATCATGTCAATATTTTGTTTTATTTTTTAATTTACTTTTGTTTTTTTTGTCTAATGTGCTATGAAGAATTTTCATTGTAAAATCTCTTACAGTCTACCAACTAAATTTCAATACAAATTGTTATGGTTGACTGGAAGAGATTGCTCATGTAGCAATAAGTCCGCCATGTGTACTGTACATAAAAGTTAATAATAAGTAAATAAATAAATAAATATAAGTTCAAAGCTTAACCCACAATTGAAAGAGTTTCAAACAAGTGTGAAAAAATGCTCCGAGAAAAAGGAATTGTTTAGGTTGAAAGTATTATTCTCATCAAATTCAATATCATCCTTGATTTATGGATTTAATTTAAATGAAAATTGCCGAGACACATTCGGATAAATAATTTAAATTTTACAAAGGTACGTTCATAAGGATTTCGGGCTCACCGTTCCAATTAAAATTGTTTCCAGTTAACAAAGTACACAGCCAAACCTGAAAGTAATATTTTAGACTTCTGGGTCATTTAATCGTTTTGAAATGACTCGTTATGCGTAATCTAGTTACGTGCAACTTCTCAATATAATCTGTTTGTTTTGGTACTTGGAGAAAAGACACAAAATCTGGTGTGGAAAAATCACTTTAAGAGATTATTTCTGTCTATAGTGAAGTGAACCCGTATGAAATCAGGTTGCTAACTGTCATCATCAACATCATCGCAATATAATAATGGTTTAGTCTACATAAATATTCCACGTTTGGATACAATAAATTTATCTTTTAAGAAATTAAGACATACATTTGATTTTAACGGATTACGTCTCTGTACTGTTTAGTTAGAGTGACAATTTCATTGATCCATTGATTTCTTTTATCTTGGAAGTAAAAATAGCTAAAGATATATCAAAGAAAAGTAAGGCAAATCATAAGACTCCTAAAACTGTAAATATTTTTCATGAGATATTGAGTTCACTCTGATTGAGAATTGATCAATGTGAGAGGTCAGACTGAAGATCAAAACTGAAGGTCAAAAGAAATAAATGTTATTAATGATTTGCGATTATATTTATTCTTATTAAGCCTTTCAATAATATGTTGCATGAAAAAACCTGATTTCCATATAAAAATATATAATATAAAAGAAACATTAAATATTTCCCTGCAATAATTCACGTCCTTGGTTGAGTGAAAAAATTTATTTAGGCAACCTACTATAAAAACATGAGCTAAGCCACAGAAATATATTGGCAGACATTACCATATAATCATCGTGTTTTTAATAATTGAAATCAGCCTAGAGAAGTAGGCTTTCCCGAATCTTATAAACCGTAACTTTTCTAAACAATTTTTTTTTATATTTCTTTACATATTTGAGATAATGGCAAAAAGATGTTTACCAAGATGATGACAGACGTAAACCTCGATATCCCCTCTCCCCATACTCCCTCCAACCTCGCACTTACCTTAATTTTATTCTAATAATGTACTAACATATCTCCGTAGGATTTCAATGTTGCTTACCTAATGCTACTTTGACACACTGTTTGATGAATTATAGCATGCACCGCGCACGCCAGGGGGGAGTTGACTTCTGATTATTTGAAGTATGACTGAATCATTGACCGATTATAATATTTATTATTTTTATAAATGATTGGAGCTACATAATCAAGGAGATATTTTACTTATATTTAAGCTACACTTTTTAATGTATGGTATTAGACTATTTAAACAATGTGTTAACCGGAATGCTTTCGATTCCTTATTTTCTGTTCAAACAGCATCAAGTTGAATAAAAAACACGAAATGTGACACAAGAACTCATTATGTGGCTGTCTATTCGTTTCCAATATAAATCTTAATTTACGTTGTTATTATATTTTATGGAGTTTCCCAAATTTAATGTGGTTGTTGGCTTGAAAGAGTTCGGAAAAAATGTTTGAGGTATAATTTAGTATATGTCATAGTAAAAGCTTCCTCTTAGCTTTATTTTATTTAATCCCATTATAGTTCGAATAAACTTCCCACAGAATTTATACAGGCTATAAGATTCTTCATGTTTATCTTTAAATTGTTGCATAGATAAATTACTACTTTAAACTTCTTTTATTTACTACTAATTTAAAAAATCTCTTGAAAATCAAGGTCGCCGATATTTGCTAAATTTATCTATCCATATAATTCTCGTTATCACATAGTTTGGATCTGCTAAACATCTGATTGCTTCTGAAAATATGAAATGTGAAATGTATGTAATTTCGTAAACACCAATACTGCAAAAAATCAAGTTCACCTTTACCAACTTAGCCATAAAATTGGAGAGCTAAAAGCAACCAAGTTCTCGAAAAGCTTTACTAAAGAATTATAAATGAACGAGTTAGATTTTTGCGACTAGATATTTTGAATATTTTATTTATAACGACATTGAACTTGGTCACGGCTGATAGTTTTCTGATAGTTATTGCTTTAACAACCGGAGTATGGCAAGAAAATATTCTAGTAATTTCATATACCATATCTTAAAGCAAAACTATATAGAAATTATAATTTATCTTTGCTAATTTTAACTTTGTGATGAATACAATATTCAATCAATATAAATTACGTTAGTTAAGAGTGCAATATCCGATAGCGCGGTTCGGAATTTATTGGTTAACTGCTGTACAATTAGATGTAAATAGGGTTTAATAAATTTACTTTGTGTCGTAATTACTTAAAAATTGTAATGTGGTGGCAAATACTCTATCAATAAACAAATTCATGTACAAATATATTTATATATATATATATATATATATATATATATATATATATATATATATATATTAAATAGTTTAATATGATCAAATATCAATGGAAATATGCCAAAGTATTTTATTCGGATATAGAGTACTTGAATTAATAAACAAGTAGTCACATAACATTTTGAACATGATTTAATAAACCGGCTAAATTTATTTAATAATTTTTATCAAAGATAAACGGCTGAATTCTTGCTATTTGATGATTATTTTGCTGAGAATTAGCTTTTTATGGTACGATTGAAAAACCACGAAAGCATTAAATGAATAGTTAAAACCTTTTTAATATTAAACGCTTAAATTTTACTACTGTTTTCAATATTTTAAGATCTTATTTGCCTGAAATAATATCGACATCTGTAAATTGAAGTAATTCAAAAGATATTTAATATTCGCGTGGCATGAAAATTATATATCTTGGATTGAGAACTCCGCTCACCAAGTGATTTCTTTTTTTGACACCTCCGTTTGAACTCATGAATCAAACGGCATGGTCAATTACATGAATCTTAACGGTCGCTTTGATATACATTTTATTACATCGACCTTGATGATAGCCCATTTTAATATCTTTGAGTTTGAAAAAGTGATGGAAATGTTCGTTGATTATGATTAGATTTCGTATAATAAGAACACTAGTGAGACTTAAATTTATGTGGGTGAAAAATGTTATTACACGTAGAATCTATATAACTATACGTCATTTCGTCGGGATATTAGATTATTCAAGGCACATTTCATTTTATGATTCAGATAAAAAACATAATAAACATAATTTCATTTATACTAGAGTAAGATAATTGAGGATAATATGACCATATTCCTTTAAGAGGCCATTTTGGAGCTTAAAATAAAATGGAATTTTAATACTTTTTTTTAATAAACCTACATTTAATCTAGCTAGTAACTAGCAAACAAATCTTTATGAAATATACATCCTACTATTGGTCATCTTATCAAACACGTGCAGATAAATGGCCACTCAATTAAGGATAAGCCGTCAGTGGCGTAGTAAATTGGCTAGTTTTTTAACTGTGCTGGACTGTTCTGGCACTAGAAACATATTAGTCAAGAAGACTGGAGCTAATATAGCCATGTACTAATTATTTTGCTTATATTTTCCTTTTAACGCATGACAACATTGAAAGAAGCGCGATTAACGGCTATATTTTAATAGCTTGAATTGGAGTTTACCATTTCATGTAAATATGTATTTATTTTTATTTTACGAAATCATTGATCTATTCCACTTAATAGCGTCTTTAGAGGCACAGTTGAAATGTATAGTATTCTGTGCTTGTATCCGTTTTGTATGATTTTTTCTCTTTTTTTGCCAGTTACGGGAGAGAGAATGCCATGACATTTTAATATATGTATCATTTTACTAACGCCATTCATCGAGGAATTTACATAAATGTCTCTATAATGGCTATCGTTTGTTTTTATAACTCAAAATATAGTTTATTTTGCAATAATGGCGAATAATCAGGTTCAATATTGAGTATTTATTTTAAATAACCTATATATAGTTACAATTGTTCAGAAGATATCGTAGACCACGAAATTATATATATGTATATATATATATATATATATATATATATATATATATATATATATGTGTGTGTGTAAAAATTTGTGTATAAACTATTAAAAGTTAATACATGAGAATCTATCAAACTACGTCTCACTGCAATATCGATAACATGTCTTCAGTAGGCCAAGATCTTAGAGTTGAAATAAAAGGGATAACATAACCTTTAATTAATAGCTGTGTTAACTCAGACATGGATATTTTTGACAACAGTTTCTAATTACCGACAATAATAGCCTGCGATTTAATTGGGTTAATCAAAAAACTATACCTGCCAGTCCACTAACTAATCAAATGTAGATCTGCATTTAATATATCCATACACGAAGACATGGTATCGACATTGTAGTGAGACGTAATTTGATAGATTCTCATGTATTAATTTTAATAGTTTTCAAAGACACCAAATTATATATATATATATATATATATATATATATATATATATATATATATATATATATATATATGTATTATATATGTATATATATATATATATATATATATATATATATACGATAGAAAAATATAGAAAAATAAAGAGATGGAAGGACGAAATTGAAATCAGCTGATTGGTGCCCAACCTGTTATGTACTGGGTAAACATTTATAGACTTGAAGAGCTGTTACGTTGAAGACATAACCCAAAAAAAAATTAAATAAAACAGGTAAGGATTATGTCATTCATTTGAATGTTTATAAAAAAAACTTTTGCATTTAATTAATTTTAATAGGATTTACTTTAAATCTAACATTTCCTTTATTTGTATTGATTAAATAAGTTTCATATTAGCTAAGATGAAGAAGCTTTACGCAGCGTAAACAGGGTGGACTACATCGTTTACATGGAAATGGGGGTTTTTGGCGTACGTTATAACTTGAGTTGCATCCATATCCGATGATAATGAAGTTTCTTCTGTCAAAATAAAACTTTGTTTCCATTTTGTGTGCTGTTCATTTGCCCTTTTGCTACCACTTTTTTACTTTTTCTTTCTACTGTGCATTATATAAGGTTATTGACCTTTTTTCGCAGCGTTGAATGTGATGAAGAGGCAACGGCATTTTTAAATTAAGTTACTGGTGTGAGTGCCTTCTAATTTCATTGTCTCTCTTTAAATTGAGTTTTTACTTTAGATTGGACACAACTATCTTCTTGATATTCATTTTATTGTTTATTTTTGTAAGCTCTCTTGATTTGTATTGTGTTTTAAATGTCACTTATCTGCAAACTGTACTTGTTTTCCCTATAATTTTACCTACACTTGTTGACCTATATATTTGCATACAAAAGTCAATGTATTAAAATTGAGTAACGAGGTAGCATACTGTGATGTTTCGAAAGGTACTGAGTATGCCAAATGATGCGTTTAAAGTGTGACCTCCTCGTAGCTTTCTTCCTTGTGGATGTCATACACAATTTATGGTTGTAACATTTATTTGAGGGATTAACCCACCTAATGTCATTCAATGTCATTCATTCATTCGTTTTCCAGAAGCAGGTTTTGAAGTATGTATGAATTGTTTTTCGTAATGCCTTTTGTGACTTTGTCATTTTAAAAAATATTACAATTATATATAAATACGTGAGTTACAAACCATAGAAAGCTGTTTTTGTTTTTTATATTTTATGACCTATGGTGTCATTTTAACTTCGATAATCAGCAGTCTGTCTCCATTCATTGCTGCGCGTAGGTCTTCTCAATGTATGTATCATTGGAAGTTATGTCTATAACCGCCTCATTTAACTGGCGGTTAGGTGATCGAAGTTTGTAGTTTTTTTCGCATCATTGGCATGTTGCCTATCACTGCTCCATGGCATTTCAGCTACGCTTTTACCAACATCACTTTAGCACGAACTGTCAAGAATCTAAACTAGGTTCCCGTAGTGCCCCACTTCGTTAAAAGTCTGTGATTAACCCAACATACCATTATGACGACACGTTATCTTCCATACTAAATATTATTTATGTGATAGTAAGAGTTAACATGATTTCTAATTGACAATGTTCATTTAGAAATTCATAATTGCTGACATTTGCGATTATTGTTGTCGCTTATTTGTAACAGTTTAATATTTTTTTTATATTAGGTTAAAAGTAGTTGTGCTCATTATTTTGTTCGCATTTGGACCTATAGGTTATACTTTAATTTCCAAGATTAATACGATTTTTAACTATTGCAAGATTAATACCGCAAAGCCATTCATTCCAATAAATATAAAATGATTTTTTGTTAGTAAATATGTTTTGTACTCAACCTTCATATTGCAATATCTATTTTCTAGTTGAACAGCTGCAAAAAATATAGCCTAATGTTACTCCAGACCCAACAAAATTCACCGGTAAAAACTTTATCGAAATTGTTTTAGATATTGTTGAGTAAAAACTAATAAATAAATAGGTTCTCTAAAATATTTTTTCAATAAACTGAATATTACGACTGCGGGTCTATTTTCGTATAACAAACCAATCGGAGAAGTGTTGGAAAGATGTGATACATGACCCATTACTTACTTAGTTGCCAGAGGTAAAAATTTAAGATTTTAATACGGATTAGAAATATAATATATATACATATATATCTATATATATATATATATATATATATATATATAATATATATATATATATATATATATATATATATATATATATATATGCATATATATAATCTACATCGGTAATTATTGGGGGATATTCTAACGATTTGGCAATAAATCCATTAGAAAAATGTCTCCTGTCTGTTGACTGATTAAAGTTATTAGAATATTCTTCTTCAAATCCACATTAATACTTCAAATCCATGTAAAAACTTAATTCATCTGGTTCGCTACCTTCAATATATGCTCTTGTATGATTTGAAATGAAAACCCATTCACTTAGTAAAGATGATTTCCTGTACTTTTTGAAATTAATAATCTACAATATTTGTCGTTTGATCTAAAAAATAGTTGTAACCCTTATTATTAAAAGGTGCGCATACTTTCTCAATTGAAAAAGTAGCCTTTGTTTAAATTAAAAATATAATAAAAACATGTAACGGAATTGGCTGGCAGAAGAATGCTAAAGGTGTGAAACTCACTTTTAACGGGAAACAGCCACGCATTTTAGAAGCTCCAACGATTAGTTTTGACGCTAACTCTTAAACCGATGTCATAAATTGGCAAAGACAATTTTAATCCATAAGTTCTTTGAAATGTGAAGAGATAAATAACATTATTTTATCAGGTGACGAAAACAATTTTTTGCTAGATTATCCAGCCGCGCACCAGCTATAGGGCGGCCTGTTAAAGGAGCTTCGGTCAGAAGCAACAATGTCTTTGTATGACCAAAAGTAAAAGGAAGACTTAATTCAGGCAAATATTGTTATGGATCTCTACGAAGTACGGAAACGGTTGGACTATAAAGGCGTAGTTTTTTAAACATCATATATATTTAAAAACTATATCTGATATTAGTGTTCTGTAAAATTAGGTTTCATTCTTTCCTAAGTTTTAGTATTAAATATAATATTTCTGTTTTTTATATCATATTATAATCATTTGTAATATACAAGAGTAATTTCGGAAAAAAACTCTTTTTCCTGAAATTTTTAAAAATGAGGAGACCATGCAATCGCTGAAAATATGACTTTTTTTTTAGCACAATCTTATTTATGAAGTAAAAGATAACATAGTATGATTATTAGAAAGTTGTTGGGCAACTTTTATTTTTTTACTATATTAAATAGATTTACCCTAATATACGAGCACATATACAGCATCCACGTAATATATATCCACGTGTGATGTGGATTATAATACTATGGATAAAACGAGGTGAATATATATCTAGACATATAATAAAAATAGTTAACTTTGTCTGTCTCCATATTCACAATATTTGCAAAAAAATATTCCGAGGATGAAGGATAAGTAAGAGAATGGCATTTGTCCATTCATACTTTAATTACACATAGTTTAAATGTGAAATTATAGATTGCTTTTGGGTCTTTTTTATCTTTAATCACAATAAAAGAAAAGCTTTTAACCCTGTAGGTAAATTAAAATTACATTTCACTTAACAAAAATATTGAAGTAGCCAAACACCCACAGCGTATGAATACAATGCAATGCATGAAGCGTTCATACCATTAATTTTAAGAGACTACCTCTACGCCTATTTACCTTTTGTTTCAATTAGGAAGTTACTTTTTTTTGGTAACTTCCTTTCTACTATTTTTTGAAACTACAAAACGTCACAACGCAAAATTTTATTCCTTTTGTCATAGGTTTTAGTTTCTCAAGAACAATTTCTTTCTACTATTTCTTGAAATCACAAAAGATGAAACTCGACAGTGAACATCCATTAATGTTACATTCACTCACTCAATATAAATATAATTCATTATGGTGTATACATTTTAATATATTACCATTTTTTATCTCTTGGCATACATTTTTTAATAATATCTGACATTTTTAATGTAAATGGTTTTATATAATTTTTTTGAAGATTGATGTAATTGAAACTAATCGGATGTTCTTTAAATCATGTTATGTGCCATTGTATAATATGCCATTGCATAACCATATTTTTTGCTATCGACAGTTTATATGCCAAAAGTTAGATTTTAGGAAAAAATGGGTTTAAATTATTTCAAATTAACAGAGTTGTTGGGTCCATATTGGCGTTGTGGAAAAAGGATAGTTTTACATTAGTGCGCGCCTTATTTTCTATCCCACCTGACAATTAATGTAGGTTTACTTACATCTTCCTTCTAGTATCATTTCAGTAGTAAAATTATCTACTAAGAAAAAGCTCATAAGACATGTTCAGAAATTACACATGTTCATAATCATTTATAACATCATTTTCAGTTTTTAAATACAAATTAAATGCATGTTTTTTTTAATGCAAGGTAACACTAATCGCTTTCTTGTGAACGAATTATGACAGAGATAATTCTAATTGTATGGAAACCATTACAGTCCATTAATCTTTATTCGAGGATCGAAGGTTTAATTAATTAAATGGCAAATATCCCTTTGCAGTTAACGAGCTTTGTTTACTGCGGCGACAGACGGTTAATTGCAGGGTGCACTAATTGTTTTGTCGCTCGAGTCGCACACACATAGCACAATTTGTAAACATTGCAGTCGAGTCGACCAGCGCATTTTGTACACCCAATATCCACACATTTACAAACTGTGTTAATAATACGTGTGTCTTAAATAAAAAAATAATTACACAATTAATAAACATGAGCAATATTCGAAACATATGGAATATGGAATTAGTGTTTAAATTGTGTGTAAGGTTTTAACAGTTCTATTCTTAAGGAGAGCCGGAATTGATAGTTTAGAATTATTGCCCTTCAGCTTACGATTCATGTCAAAAGGTTTTCTGATAAGTGTTCAGTTGTTCATAATATTAGACTCATTGAACATTATATTCTTTGTTATATTTATTCCAATGGACATGGATGTTTGCTGCATTATGATAAACAAAATTAATGTTTTATTCATTAAATATGTTTTAAACAATTTCTAACTCTTAGTATTATGGTATGTAAGTCGCCACCTCTTTAAAATTTTAAGGTGGCGCTCTTATGGTACATACAGTTTAATCCTCACAAATGGGAGAAGGAGAGTGGGAATTAGTTCAAAATAGAACGCGTCATTGCAGTTAGTTGTATCCGAACACTTTTTTTAAAAACGTAAACTCTATTATTTTTTTAATGACTCCAGATAAATAATTAATCACAGTGGATACTGGATTTAGCCGCGTTTAGCAAAAATATTCTCCTCATGCTTCATATCTTGTAAACAGAAAGCAAAACTGTTCAATAGTAAACATTGTACTCATAAAACCATGTACAAACCTATAATTTTTATTATGTCCCTTGTCTTTTAATATTACGTATATAAAAAACTTAAGCATCAAACGGTGGAGTTAATCTAATTGCAGAATGAAGAAAATGGTTTCACATAAGTGAACGATTATACTAAGTTAGAAGTTAAGTAAAAATGCGATTATTTTAAATAGGGGTAATTTCGTGAAAGCATTCTGAAATACTTAAATGAGATTTGATTATAAGTGAACTAATGTAATAGTATCATAATCACTGGTTTTCGTCAGGAAATTATGTAGAACGTCAGGAAAATGACGATCATTTATTACGTGCAGATACTTTGTGGAAACTTCAAGAAAGTTGCAAGAGATAAACGGGATGTAATTAAATTCAGCGACTTACCCAGTCATAAATATCGTTATTCAGAAACGTTCGTTCGGAAGTTTTTGAATATTTCCCTCGCTATCGAAGTTTTCAGTTTGAAAGTATGTTTAATGTGGCAAATAATTATTCTTTAGTAACATACATATGTTCAGTAACATATTTTTTTGTATGTTCAAATTTACATAAGTTATTTTAAAATTTTCATTTAATTAGGTTTCAGTTCCTCAGAAGAAATCCACTGATCCCTCAGTCTGTCAAAACCTTTTTTCTCAGTAATGGTTTGAAACATCGAGTTGAGATTAATATTGAGCCGGTAAGGCATGATACAACATTTTAAAGTTTTTGATTCACACAAGAAAAAAGATTTAAAGGATATATTTTTTTTGTAATTTATGCAATTATTAAAACCTTTGAGATACCTCGGGTCGATCTACAATATTTAAAATCAGTATAATGGGAGGTCTTATAGAACAAGTAAAGGATAAAATCCAAAAAGCAATGAAATTCTAATTCTGAATGGAATCACATATTTTTCGGAAATATGCAACTATGATAGTAAGCAATTTCTTTGTGTTCTAAAAATACAATTTTGTCAATAGTTTAACAGCAAGTTTATGTAATAATAAATATTTATAAAAGCTTATATGAATAAGTGATGCTTGTGGTGCAAGTTTTTTCGTACTTAATAAGTTTTTCGTTTTTATACAATTGATAATAACGGGCAAATTATATTGGCAGTAATTGATAAAATAGCGTGAAAATAGCACAAAAATTGGTATCAATTATGCCGAATTAAAAATTGAGTTTAATTTACTTGAAACTTCAGAAAAAGTGCAAATTAAATAGAATAAGTTTGATACTGACGGAAAGTCACAAAAATACAAGCAGTTATTTCGTTAACATGAAATTAATTTTCCACTTCACAATGAAACTTAATTTCCACACTTCAAAAATTAAACTCAATTTGAAATGTAAATTGATTTATTCGTACTCAATTAAATAATCATTACTAAAAAAGAGAAAATATTTGTAATAATGGAAAGTAAGAAGGTTACAAATAAAACTGTTGATAATACTAAAATGATTTCCCAATATACCTTGAAGCATTATTTAAAGGCCGCAAAGGTTTAAGTATGATTGAAACATAAATTTATTTATCTTAATAATTATTCAAAAAAAGCAGTCAGTAAACTCGAAATGCTCTTACAAACGACGGTTCAAGTAGGAAGTCTTCATATAAACATCGGTTCCAATATGTAATGCATTAACGTAGTACTACCGTATTACCATATTTCCGGCAGTCACCTGATTTAAAGGTGAATCTGTTATTGAGAAGATTAAAATATTAATTGCAAATTTTATGTAATTGAGATTATCTTTATAAAATAATTTAAATAATATAAATAGATTCAAAATAATTAATCGTTCAAAATAGTCTTTCCCAACCTTTTTCAGGAGCGTACTCCTGACGCCACTTCACCATGATAAACGGACCTATAAAAAAAACAAAAAATAAAACGGTTTTCAATAATCATCCTTTTATTTTTTTTCTATAATACGAAGGCAAACATGCATGTGGGATACCTGATGGTATATTATCACGTCAATAATTTGCAAAAATAATAGTATAATAATATCAATCTTCTGTTTAGCGGTCGTTAATAAAGTTTCTTGGCAATGACGTGAGGTTTGCTACTTTTCCAATAACGATACTCGATAGGAAGCTAATACAGCATTTTCATTGTTAGTTCCCGTAGTTGATTTTTTCATGACTTTTTTAGTATTTCTAATTCAGTAGCCTCCAAGTTGAAAATTTTAAGATTTGAAAGAATATTCGCTGTGTTTTGCTTCCAAATGACGTTGAAGTTTGACCGGTTTCATAGACTCATTCTAAATCTCATTATATAATATGTATATACAAAGGCATTTGTGAAACCAAAAGTTGAGTAATATTCTGCAAACTTGCGACGCTTTGCCACTTCACGAGACTCACTACTTGACGGGCATAAAGAGTTGGATCCTTCATTTTAGTGAAATGACGAGGATTCATTACATTTTAACCAGCGTCCCATAGTTTCCAATGTAGTACTCGTCACTAACTCGTACAATCAAATTACAAGTGAGCGAGTTAAAACATGGGAAACAAATGATTGAACTTATTACGAACGAGCGCGGTGCGCGGAGAAGAGACGGGCGGGGAAGAAGTAAAGCGTACCGCACGCCGCCCGCGAGCGAGCGTTCTACTTGCCACAGCGCCGTATGGCTTTGTTTTCTCTGTGCTTTCCTATTAAACACTCGACCACGCCATTATGTTTTTATAAATTTAACTTTCAATTTTTATTTTATCCGCGGAAGTCCTGGGATATGGATAGCATTTCCTTAAAAGTAACGCCAATATATTTACAACACAACGAATTCTTTTACCACCTACCAATATTTATAATGATTCAAATGTAAGTATTACATATAAAATTTGAAGACGGAGAGGTAAGAGTTATTAAATAATACTGTGAGCAAACTATTCTTTCTAAAAGGCTCGTGTATGTAAGCTTACTTTAAAAAAATGTAAGATTATTTTATCTCTATAGTATGGAATCCCATGTTATCGTCAGAGAATAATTATTTATACATGAATTTTTAACTTTATATTTGAAGGGCTTATTGATTACCAAATTAAATCTGGGAATATAATAATTTTGATGACCGCTCTTCCGATAATAAGAATGATAACCGATTTAATAACGCGGTCATATAGAGGAAGATTTATTATGTCTTCCATTCTTGTGGCTTGACGCAATCAGTTAGATTGGCTTTTTAGTCGAGAAGCAAACTACAAAATATCATGGTAAAAATATTTCAGAGAAGCGAATTTGCAACAGAAAAAGAAATTACTTTAGATGGTTGGAGTCAATACATTAATAGATTTTGTGATTTCATTGTATTGAGGAAATTTATAAAAGGAAGGTCAATTTTTTTGCTGATACCAATTTATATATAAAAAGACTAAATGATCATAGTTAATTAGAATTAGTATTCTGTTACATTAACTCCTTTTAATGTTTTAGATCCAAATACAGTGAATTTTTGGAATCATGTTGAAAACTTCGTGCTACGGATGATCGTCAAAATAATAGCAAAATAGTGATGTGGAAATATATTTTTTTAGTAAGAGCTGGCATGCAAACGTCAAATATTTATGAATATTTAAAGATATTCTAATTATAGTATTTGAACGAAGTTCACATTTTAGTATATAATCTGTGGTATAGACGTAATAAGTGTGTATGCGTAATGGTCTAAACGCCAATAGTGTATAAAATTCAACAGAAGCAACTTCTTATCGTAAAAGTTTTCAATATTAAAATTTATTGCGTCATTAAAATAGTGAAGTCCTGGCTATATTCAGATTGAAAAATACACACAGTCGCAACTTTTTTATAACGATTTGTTCTCTCAGTCAGACTAAACAAAACAAACTTCAATGAAAAGAAAGTGTACAAAAATATCTAGCTTTTCATTTCATCAATGCACATATTATATTTTTTACTAAATTATTTGTAGCGTTATCCTTATTTAGAATGTTATTGAGAATGTCCATTTTCATTCTGAAAGGTTAAAATGGTGAGGAATATAGGTTATTGCATACATTATGTCAGTCATAGAATATGGGTGAAATTTTCCAGTTTGTCTTTATTGAAAAAAATTAATATTCGAGAACAATAGACTGCAGTTAATTTTGAAACTCAATGTCTCTAATGAATGTAGTTTATGCCTTTTTCATAGCAATTTATGAGATAAATATTTCTTCAGTTGGGTGTTTTGAATAAAATGTGTAAAGCCTGTCGTTATTTTTTATTTGGAATTAAGTGCAGCTATTGAATTACCTTTAATTTTTATGATCGAAGCAATTTGACCAATTCTGGCAAGAACCCGGCTCAATTTGATAAGGATTTATCGTGTACGATAAAATGAAAAAAATAGAAATTTATATAGACGGGCTACTGACTATACGGGCTACTATATATAGACGGGCTACTGACAATAAAACGTTCCCATTTATCTCCAAAACAGTTTAACCAATTTAGATACGGTTTTCTGTAAAATATTTCTGGTTAATTGGAAATGGTTTTTAAATAGTTGTTACGGTTATTACTCACTACAGGAGGCCGCAATAAACATTTATCTCTTAAATAGTTTGATAAATTTAGATACGTTTTTCTGCAAAATATTGGGAACTAATCGGCGATAGTTCTTAGATAGGTGTTATGGTGATTATTCATCAGGAGGTGCCGCAATAAATATTTTGTTGCAAACGAATGTTTCCGTTTATCTCTGAAATGGCTTGACCATTTAATACACGGTTTTCTGCAAAATCTGACTAGTCGACGATGGTTCTTACATAGTTGTTATAGTGTTAGCTCGCGAAGGGGCGCTGCAATATTTTGTTTCAAATGAATATTTCCACTTTTCTTCAAAACCGTTTGACCGATTTAGATATGGATTTCGGTAAAAAGTTTGTGATTTAACTGCAAAGGTTATTGGTGAGGTGTTATGTTGGTAACTCGTAAGGGAGCGCTGTAATAAATATTTTTCATTGATCTAGACTAACTACTTTGTGGCCTTTCTTCGACTTCGTCGATGTATGATCAACATAACATGTTCCTCAAGCGCTCTAATTCTTCCAATGCTATGCCATTGTGTGGATTGTTTAAGAGTTTTTTTTTAATTAGATCAGTTATTAATACGCCGTCTAAAGATCGTACTCTATCAAGAGCCACATAAACCTATCCTTTGGTGAATGTTTTTTAGAAACTTAGTTATTAAGACTGGTAATAAAAAGCACAATTATAAATTCGGAAAAAAACACGACGGATGTAATCGTTGTAATTGAAAAACAATTAAGTAATTTTTTTGAACCCTTCTCCCCAATAACGAGAGAAAGAACCTATCAATATAATTACAAACCCAAGAAAATCTGTAGGGGCTGTCATTGCCATTACCGTTCCCAATATCAATTACATTGTAGCAGCATAGAAAAGCTATTTACGCACCCAGCAGAATCTTAAGTAGTCAAGAACTAATGAAACTGAACAATTTTAGGTTTATGGAGGCCATGGCAGCCTCGACGGATTTTCTTGGGTTTGTAATTGGATTTTTACTTTCTTTCAGTAGCGGGGTTTTCAAAAAAATTATTTAATCGTTTTTCAATTACAACTATATATTATCTGTCGTGAGTTTTTTGAAAATTTTCAATTTTGCTTTTTATGTATAGAAAGATGCTGTGAAAGATAGTCGGTTTTATGATAAATTAACAAAAAAAATGTAAATACATTTAAAAAAAGGGATATAAAATGCTATCTAATGTTAAATGTTCGTCAAATTTATGGTAATGTTAACATAAGCACTAATTTGAAGTGGTAATCTGGCTTTCTCTAACAAAATATTGAATCTATTATTTTCGAGGGACATTATTTCCCTACAATCTATTTGCCAGAGATAATTGATATAATCAATTAAATTTATTTAAAACAAAATGAGTCATCTAAAGCTCTCGTTAAGTAAGTTACAAATTTTTATTAGTATATATGTCAAACAAAGAGCATCTTTTTCTTATTTTTACTGTAAAATATTGAATTAAAAAATTTAACACAAATATGTCAAAAAATTTACAAAGCGCATGTATTGAGTTAGTCGATCTGCGAATTAAGTTGTAAAATTTTTCCGAAATAAAATTTTAGATGATTTATCCAATATTATTTAAGTCTATATGATTTCATAATAAAAGAGGGGTTGACTGTATCGTCGACATCGCCGCGGGTATTGAGCGTGACAATGTTTATAATGAAAAGAACAAAATGTTCATTTCCCAGTTAGATCATTCATATTTTCTGTAAATATAAGAATAAACCAAAAACTTTTTTTAAGCTCTCTTATTTTTTAACCCACTTTATACTGACTGACCTTTAAAGTTATATTTCTGTTTTATAAAATAATTACGGTTTATTCTTTGTAGTTTTAATAAAAAAATAGTAAGTAATCTCTCTGCTCAAATTTCCCTTTTTTATTGTTTATGTCCTCTATCACACTTTATTTCTTTTCTTAGTTATTTTTTTCAATATTACTAACCTTAGGAATTTTAAATCGTAATTATATCGCAATTAATGTATTTGTCATATGATAAAAACTTTCTGAAACATCTTAACCTCTACTTTTATAACTTTCCTTTTTTGTATAATTTAAAATTGTCGTTCGTTCACGTGATATTTTCCGAATTTATAATACAACGTCAGCATTATGTGCCAGGGTCAACGGTTAAATTTCCATTTATACTGAAAATTTAATACACAAAAGTAGATTCCAGCAATGTGTATAATAAATAAATAATATAAATATTTATGCAGATACCTCTATAGTAATAAAACGGTTTAAGGTGCGTATAATAATTGTGTTTATATGAATAATTGGATTATTTATTTTAAAGTATATTTATATAAATTCATTTTCCTATAATACAGACTTTTTACAGCAACATTTAAAAGGAAAATGTTAGGATAATGGTAGAGATTGGAACACTGAAAATATATATGACTTTTAATATCTTTCATAGCTTTATTTTTCGTCTATCGTATACTTTTGTTGATACCGGTTATGTGTTGTGAACTAAGCATCACCAACTGTATAGTAAAATTTTATTAATTGGCTGGTTTAACTGGGTATATACTTGTAAGTGTCTCAATAGGTGTGCTAATTGAGCTAACGAATTGGTCATAGTCGTTTCAGTCTTAAGTTACTGAAACTTACTCTTTTTGACCAAATACCTCTAAATATATCGATGGTTCTTGAAATTTATATAATGGTGGTTCATGAATATAAATGGTATAATGGTGGTTAATGATGGTTCATGAATAATTTACATGCAAAATACCGCTATGAAAGATAATATATATAATAACTACTGTGAATGGAGTTTATTCGCGTGATAAAAAAGAAGATATCACTATATAAGAAAATCGACAAATATATAGAGAATTAAAGTGAATATTATCTTGCTCGTAACTCTTCATTTAATTATTTGTTAAACTATACTATATTTATACATATATTTTTCAACTAATTCATGTACCATTTCAGTTGAAACAAGAGATTTTCTCACTTTTCCAAAAATTATATAGCTGTTGCAATCTATATATGTATATATATATTTATATATATATATATATATATATATATATATATATATATATATATATATATGTATATATATATTTATATATATATATATATATATATATATATATATATATATATATATATATATATATATATACACACATGTGTGTGTGTACATAATGTATGTCCATTTACTAACAAAATTTACTGGTACAAATTTCCCTTTTAATTCCATGTCCTTGTAAAAATAAAGGGCTCTTTTCTACAAGGAATATTTGTTTACTTTTATCCAAATTATTTGAAATGCACATACAACTTTTGCTAGATATTCTCATACGCAGTTCATTCAGTGTAATTCATGATGTAACAATTGTGACCAATTATTTTACGTGAAAAATTCACCTCATCAAAACTTATGGCGGAACACACACACACATTTCACATTATTTCCGAACACATTTCACATTATTTTTCCACTTCAGATCCTCTCAGCGACAATTTCTTCTCGGGCTTATATTCTTAAGATAATCTGGCCAAATTATAAAAAAACAAAACCAAATTCCTCCTCTTTATCACGTCTGCCTGTATGCGTGTCTGTCCGCATATAATAATATTATAATTCTTCTATCTTGAATTATTTAATTCAAAGAATATTTGCAATTATGTTTCACTTTTCTTATGCCTGTTAAATATTTACCAAGCAATAGATTTAGATAAATACTGGAATGAAACTGGAATGAGCAAAGTCAATAGAATATGATAGGACCAAAATATTGCTAATTTAATCAAGAGGTACCTGGTGCGATTGCTTGTTCCCTCCATATTTCCATTTCTGTTCGAGCTATGAACAATTCGCGTAGAGGACAAAAAGAAATAATGTTGGAGAAGAATGCTGTGCATATTGTGGAATGCCAAAATAATCTACAAATCACACTTGACCAACTCTAATTTTGCACCAAGTTATCAACTGTCTGTTACTAAAGAATTTCTTATTATTTCTGCCATATGATTCATTGATTACTAACTAACCTACACGAAGTGGTTGTCGCATGGAAAGTTAGGGGAAAAAGATTTTCTAGCCGATAGTCTAACACGTCATAGGGAGGGTAGCATAAAAATAGGTAGTCAACTTATCTAGCAAGGTATTTTAAACCGGACACAAGCTTCAGTAATGAAGAAAAATTTTGAAAGTGAACTTTGACTAATGCCAGGAACGGAATATCTATTTTAAAGGAGGGAAAATTTATGTAAGTTATTAATTTAAAAACGCAATATCTTTCTTTCTCTTTTTAATAATTATTACATTATAGGGCTAATTTTATATATTTTCAAAGCAAATTAATATTTGAAATTACTGATAATACAATTATTATCTTAATTAAACTAAAAAAAATATCTAGGTAAAATTCAATAATCAATTTGAATGGCCTACAATTGTGACTTAAAATTTGTAATCTACTAGAAAAAATAGGATGAAGGATTTATAAGCTTGCTTGCTTCCCGCTCTAAATGAAATTCTTGAAGCAGAGTAATTCGTTAGCAGAAAATTTTCAATTTTGTTTATTCTTGTCACATATAATTTTGTTTTCATTTCTGCTGAAGAACAAACGATATCTCCCTGATATATCCTACCAAAAACATTTTTTTAAAACTGAAAAAAAAACGAGAGTTAGGTAACAATTAGTTCATTAGAATTAATCGCATGAAAACAGAAAAATTTAATTTGATATTAAGGTGGCAAGTTTTGGGTCTTCATTCATTACTTGCTATATTAAGCCTATGGTGTTGTAACATTGGAAAAATAAATATAAAATTTTTTTAAAAGTTCGTACTTTTAACGTACGTTGGTTTTTTTCTATTCAACGCTAAACTCACATCACAAACTGTTAATTTTTTGTTTTAAAAATGATCATTTTACAACAAAAATAATCACTTGTTTATAAAGAGTTGCAAATGTTTTCATGTATTAAATAAATATGTAAAAAAATTACATTTTAAATTATTTTTTAATCAAATAAGTTTTATTTGATTTGAAGCACAGAAAAACTAGAAAATAGACGATCAACTGGCTTTTTATTTATCGTTAATGCAAATCATGAGTAACTGAGTTTGGTCTTGCAAATATTTATTTTATCATTTTAATGACACTTATATTTTAATGCCAGAAAATAAACCCATTATGGAACCAGTCATTGTCCAGCATATATCTATCCGTTTTCGTATCAAAACGTTTAAAATATCTGACGAAAATTACAATAAAACTGTTATGGTTTTCTTGGAACAAAACTCATAAAATATTTTTAAGGTCCTCCACATTAAAAGATAAAAGGTTGTAATAAAGAAATTTGCTTCTCTCTGTCTGTTACAAGCTTATATCTCCCATTAAAGTCAAAACATTTATCGATATATCCTTATTTGCTTTTGAAATGACAGAATTTAACTTCAAATACCGATCTCAATGTGTCATAATGAATAACGTTTACTACGTTATTCATTATGACACATGGGAATGAACTGAATGAAATAGGGAATGGTAGAAATCCTTGTACCATAATTTCTAAAGATTCAATAGTAGCGTATTTTTAAAATGTACATTTTTGTAATAACATTTCAATGAAAAATATATTCAAATTATAAATAGTGTATTTAAAATGCAAAAAATATATAGCCCCCAATCTTTTCCCAGCCTAAGCGGGATTAATACCAAGCTTAGGTCATCGTATCTACTTCATGAAGGAATTCATCAATATTATGATTGGTATAAATAAACTTCAGTAAACATAATTTTAAGTAAATTTATTTGTGGTACGAGTGTCAAACTAGAAGAGTCGAGCTATTAATATTCGGCAATGAAGTGAACAGAGCAAACGTTTGTGCACCATTACATAATTATGACATTTACAAGGAAATATAAATTAGAATTTCATAAGATTCACTTCGTTTGTTTTGCAAAAAAACTGTTGATGCACCAAAATTCTGCGTAAAACTTACGGTATTGAACACGCTTTGTGATATTCCTAAACAAATTTTAATTTCAGGCTTGGATTTAAAAGCTTAATGTTCTTATTAATTATTGGAGTTCTTCAGCTAAGATTCAGTTTCTAACTCACTTTTACTCGCCATCATGGAATTGGTTTGTATTATCGTGTGTTAAGCTTATAAAATATAACAACATATTTTCGCCAAATCGCAGCACAGAAAAAAAATATTTAAATTATTTTGCAGAGTTTCACATTCCATTGCATATATGTGGAGATAATTTTTTATTATTTAATAGTCTATTTAAACAACTAAACAAGTAATTTTCAGACACTGAATTGCATTCAGTGTCTGAAAATTACAGCAAACGTTTATGTTCGCAAAGCTAAATAGTTTATTACTTCTGTATTTACAGAGTGTAATCGCTTAAAAAGCTAGTATATTATCTACTCAAATGGCGAGGTGATATGTAGTTTATGTGATAAACTATTGCAATACGATTAATAATTTAATTTTTTTTATGTATTATTACCAAAGTTATAAAAAGCACTACATAATCATTCCCCTACGTCGAGTGCACGAATAAACACATTACAACGTGTGCAACGCATACATCTTATCACATCTTAGCGTCCATTGCACATGGTAGCAGTTGCGGTAGTGTGTTAGAAATAATTGCATGTTTTTATTGCCTACAAAATGACTTCGTCCTTAAGAGATAGAAGCATTACGATATGTCGCGAGTGTGAGGGAGCCCAATATCGTTATATAAATTCATAATTTTTAATGTGTGTAGGGATGTATACATGTTTCGAGTTTTGTTATTTATACCACTTTTATTAATCTTGAGGAAAATGATTTATTCAATTCTTACTATATTCCATAATACATAATTATATGTATAAATATATATATATATATATATATATATATATACATATATATATATATATATATATATATATATATATATATATATATATATATATATACATATATATATATGTTATGGATACCCAAAATGGAGTGCATTATCGAATCATAATGAATTCTTAAAGTTTCAGAATAAATGCCAAACCACTAAAAATATTATTTAATAACAATGTTTGAATTGCTGATTGAATTTTCAACGAAATTAAAAATGTTGTTAAACTTTAGAATTTGAACATATAGAATTTTAGACTTTCCATAAGACAAATTAATATATTATATGAATCTAAGAAAAATTAAATGAAGTCAGAGTTGTTTATTTAAACGAGTTCTTAAGTAGATGGTTACATTGGTGAAGCATTCAATAGTCTTTTGTATTGGTTTAAAACGAAATGAATATTTTGTCATTAAATTATACCAAAAGGATGAATAATTCATATGTGTTTCTTGTGGCATTGTTCTTTAAATTTTGTTTAAAATTATGTAATATATACATTTAGAACCATCTGTCAATGTGTTATATAAATACTAAGTTTTTATTGCTACAAAAATAACATCGGATACTATAAGAATTAAATTATTTCTAAATTTAAAAAATAATCTACATCCTAATCTTCATATTGAATACAATAAAAGTCTGTTCAGCTGTTTGGCGTTATTGGGTAAAATATCTAAATATATGGTTTTGACGTATTATATCATGTCTGTAAAACCAGTATATTAGTCTATCTTACAAAAATACATGCGTCATATTTGGCGACTATCAATTAATTGAGTAAAGAGCAATTAGGTAACAATCAAATAAGTATCATGTTTAAAATAATAATTAGAAATTGCTACTAGATTTTTTTTATTGGCAAGTTTTCTAATTTTTTATTTCCTCATCAAATATAATAACACCAAGTGAAAAAGCTAATGTCTCAAATTGGTTAATTTATTGTTACGATTCCTTTGCAGGTTTTTTTTTAATTTCCCCTAAAATATATATTTCATTTCAATTAATTCTAATGTTACACATTCTTGTTTAATTTTAGTCTTGTTTATGACAATTCGAATAATTTTCCATCTGTTTCAATGAAATAATTGTCGTGTTAATGAAATTCTTTGGTAATGTTATTAAGCTTGAATAGTTATTTGCAGAGAAAAATTTGAAATAAATAACAAGTACTCAATTAAAAATTGAAAAGCATACAAGTAATTACAATATTTATTTTTTTCCTTATGGCCGGTCTCTGTGCCACAGTTTGAAAATGCATATAATATTACCAATGTAATTAACAAATCATAAAATTTGAATGTCTTCCGAACCGTTTTATCAAAAATATTATTCTTAATTTTCTCTTAATTTTATTATTTCGAAAATACAAATCCAGTCTAAAAACAAAAATTGCAATACATGAAATCCCTAAATTTATCCAATTGTTTGTAATGTTCACAGAAGAAAAAAATTAGTTATGTACTTGTAAACAAATGAAAACTATGACGAAAGGCCTAACCTCTATGCAAAATCAAAAATTGGGTGTAAAACTTATTTTGAGAAATTTTTTTAAATTCACAGATCGTTCATAAATGCTGTCACCGAATATGTAGGAATACGCATAAACAATTATCTATAGTACCGGACTCATGTTGCTGTCAATATAAATTCTACATATCATATTATTACTAGATATTGCGAACTTACCGACTACAATATGAAAATAAAGCGGGTACTCGTACATAGACCGAGTTTCATGGGTATTCGTTCCAAACCGCTGTGGCTTATTCGTCTATATTATTTATATTACAGCTTGTCACAGCTTCTCTAATATATCTTGTTTATTTTATTAACTTGTTCAACTTGTTAGCTCTTACCTAGGAGTTAATCAAATTATATTTTTACGAAATAAAAAAGCAAGTATAACGAATATAATCGTAGTAGCGTCGTAATTCAATTAAAAACTATTATGTTATTTTTGTTTATGAGTATTTATTGAAAATTTCAAAATCGTTGTAATGGTGTAAAACCAAAGTTTGTCATTGTTCATTAATTAAACAGTTAGAAGAAAAAGATAAAAATAAGAAAGTTGAATAGAGGAGAAGCAGATGGATGGGGCAAGAAACCCTGTACGTAACGGAAGCAGAGAATAGTCAGTAAGTGTGACAAAAGTGAGGTTGTGTAGATAATTGCTTGTAAAAGATTAAAGTATTTGACAAATAATTATGAAGATCAGTAGGCTTTCATTTTGATAACTAAGCCGAAATAAAAACGGACAAAAATAGTGACTTGTAGCATGTAATCATATACACATACGCAAAGATAAACGAACGAGTCGCATGTTATTTTCGAAGACAAATATGGATCACAAAATAAAATTAAAGACCAAAACTTTATTTTCCAAACTGTATTAAAATTAATTACTTTAAAAATTAGCCTAGTTAAAAGAAAACGATAGAAAAAACACAAGCCTGAAATATTAGTTTCAATATAAATTAAATGAGTGCTAAAGAAAATTAATGATAAATGTGTCATACTTAATTCAAAATATTATGTAAAATTCATGATAAGAATACTCCGGCAAACAGTGTAATAAATTAAATTATAGATGTATCTAATGGTGTAGGATTTCCACAAGCAAATTCTGGGGATAGCGCTAAATGTTATCCAGATATTTCGGAAAATTTACCTGTTTGTAACGTAAGTCGTCTCAAAATATATAATAATTTTTCTTAATTTACATCACGTGTCAAAACGCCCGCGATTTTCAAATTTCTATCGTTATAAGTAATTTTAGAACATTTCAAACAAATCTCATAGATTTTATTTTCTTAGCACTGGATTTGTGAATTTATCTGCCCATAAACTGGATTTACATTTAAAAAATTTATGTGCTTATTTTCTATTTCCATCCTGTTTCCCATCATATGCCTTGTTTGTTCTTTTTTTTTGCAAAATTTTGAGTTTCCAGGGCTATGTTTTATATGCTATATGTTGTTTTTATCTATGTCAATGTTTTCAAAATTATAATAATTGCAATTTTATAATTTTGAAAACATAGTCATATTTTCAAAAATTTCTTTCTTTTAATTGAATATAACAGGTTCCTCTTGTTATAGTTGGTTCATTAAAGAGAAAATAAGGTAATAAAAATCAATATATTTGATAAAAACAAATGGATATAATTTATTTTTATTTTCCATAAATTTGATCAAAAAATTGAAATTTTTTTAATACTTATGTCAGTCGCAAAATGTAACGCATTAAAACATAGAATGCTGCATAATATTTAAAAATAGATACCCATGAAGAATAAAGAAATTTCTATTTTCTAAAAAAGTTGTAACAAAAAATTTTGCCTGTCGCCGTACGTTATGTTAAACTTAATAGAAAACATTGTTAAAATAATTGTTTAAAATGCTTTTATATTAAATGCAATTTATTTCTTTGTCAATACCCGCACACTAAAATTCCAGCCGCAAACACGCCCAAACCAGCAATGTGTCATTACTACGTTAATGAAGGGCCGAGTACCGCCCATAAATTAAAGGTGGCAATATCGACAGTCGCGGTATGGCCTGCGAGTGCTAATTGTGTTTAACTAAAGTAAAGAATTCGGTGAGAGTGAAAGATGAAAGAGGGTAATGACTTATTATGTATTTACATAATGTTAATTTTCGAATTAATTATTTTTAAATAATATCTAATAGATTGAACTGGCTCTTTAATAAATCATAAATATCAAAGACTTATAAAATATAGTACAAAAACAAAAATTTATATAATTTACATTACGGTATACGTTTTCTCAATGAATTTATGTAAATTGGTAATTATTTTAAAATAACTCATTAACTTGTAATGTATTCCAATCTGACTAAATTTAAATAAAACTTTTCTGTTTCCTAGGTTCCGAATTCTATATATAATTCTGAGACATTTAACTCAGTGATTATTAATACTTTTGTGATTTTATTATTGTTTCTGATCAATTCACAACTGTCCTTATCTAACATAATTTGTTACCTAATCCATAAAAATCAAGAAATTAATTATTTTTGCCAGTTGAAAAAATGTAATAGTGCCGCATATAGAAGTTAAGATACTTGACAGTTTTTTCGAGAACCATATTTTTAAATAATTCATTATAGAAATAGTTAACAGTTCAAATAAGAAAGACGCAGATTCGAATGCCGTTGAAACGAAACAGTATAAGTTGACTTATTCTTCTTTTCTTAATAGAAACACTTACTTTACCTAATAGAAAGTAAATACAATCATAAGATTGTGGTTAATTTATATTTAACGTTAAAATTGGAGTTTTCTTCAACTCGTTGCTAGACTCCACCTTCTGCCATTATAAAGTGTCGACACAGATAAAATTTGGGGCTTAGATTACTATCTGGACGCTGATTACTAACCCTTCGGACTTAAAGAATCTACAGGGGTGTACAACTGGACGTACTATTTGCAAACCATCGAATTCTTATCACCATGTCTAATAAAAGTTTAACAACGATGACATCAGGTAAACGTAAGGTTTTTTTTACTTATGTTTGATCTATTAGACGTTCGTTTATCTTGATCTCACTTAACTCTCAAAAGCTTTTGTATAATAATTTCATTTCCTCATCCCAGAAATCTTAATCTTAAACTTAAAATGTGTCACCAGGCCAACGGAATCATGTTTATGAAAATTAAAATAAATTAAATCGTCTCTCGTTTCAGAAAATATGACCATGTTTAAGTATATTATGTATGAAAATAAGAATGAGATCACGTGTGATCATTTTTATGAGAGAATTATGATTCAGCACAAATTGTTGCCAAAACTAATGTTATTATATCAGGGGTTTCGTAAAAATTATAAAAAAATTATACCTTTGCGAAAGCTTTTGCGTTGTAACCTCTGTTTATTTGTATCTACTCTAAGTTCATAATTTCCCAAATATTAAAATTAAAAATGGACCGTGATAAGTGATTGTTATTACACGCAAATAGATTTGTGGAAAATGAAATTGCCTTTTAGCTCAATAATATTTGACCTGAAGTACACAGAATTTATTATCTTTATTAATCTACGAGAGAAGATTACATATCATTTATTACTTAGTTATATTTAAGTCATTCCTTTTGTTGTGTGATGTGAAATTTTATTAACAGAAAATAAGATAATATGAACTAACAAAAGTCCAAGTTTCATTTCCCTTAAAACCAAACCAATACCTTTCTATATTCTCTTCATAAATAAAAACGTTTATAGTTTTGGGTTTTACTCATCAAGGTATCTATTAAACATGCTAGTGAGAAGTAATAAATCACTATTAATCTCGTATAGCGATATAACTTATTTAAATGTATTTAATTTTGTGGCTAAGTATTTTAACAATGAAACTTTTTAGTTACGGATTCATAAGTAAGCAAAATAAACAAAAATATTTTTGATGTTAAGCAAAAATATTTTAATCATTAAAACGCTTATCGCGTGTTGTCTATTGAGGACTGGTACATGTCGTCACTAACTTTTCTTGTAGTTTTGGCAGCGCATTTAGTCTTTTCGTGGGCAGATGTAATTTTTTCAGTGTTTATATTCACTGTTTTGCTCCTGAAAATGATACGAGAGTTATATATAGACAATTTTTAAATCTAGGATGTATAATCCGTTGACGCATGGAAGTCGTCAAAGCTTGAAAGAAGGACTAAACATAAACAAACAATTCATTTTTATTATATAACGCAAATATAAAAACGGAATATTAATGGAACCACTTCGATGTTCGTTTGTTATGAGATGTTGTGGACCACATATAAACTTGAAGTATAAATATTTCCATTTTGATTGTGGGGTTGTTTTAAGGGAGTAAATTGGCATAATAGCCATCATTTCAAGGTTATTATGTAGTGTGTCAAATGAAATTTATTAAAGCATTCATTCAAAATTACACGTAATGTTTTTTTTACAATTTTTTTAAATATTTTTCAGGAAATACTATTAAAAGTTTTTATCCCCCGAGCTCATCACTAACAGGATCGCTTAGGAAAGTCTGAAAAAAATCATGAACATTGGGAATTAGGTATAAACTAAACGAAAATTGTCAGGATTGATAAATTATAGTGCGAATAATTTTTATAAAAAATTTAATTGTTTTCTTCCTTGTTACTGCTGAACAATAGGTTTCAGAGAAAATTGTTCAACAAAAATATTTTTCATTAAGAAAAACTTTTGTTCTTAAACGTTTTTCAAAATGTTTCACTTGGTTTAGTTGAAACTTTCTCAACAGTACCCCAGGTATATGCGGCGTAATATGGCATTGGTGCAATTGGCGGTAGGTGGCGCGTCAGAGGGATCCCTATTCGGAGTGCATTACTATTATTCCTAAAACTTGGGGTTGACTTAGGTTGACTTACTTTTGAAGAACGTACTTTAAATTATTATTAATTTATAGAGAGGATTACTCTTCGTTTACTAGTATATGGTCAATTATATGGCCTCCCATGTAAGTTTAGGATATATATATATATATATATATATATATATATATATATATATATATATATATAGGTAATTACAGATTGAAGTGAAGCAATTTTTAAAAGTTTAGATTCACGCATGCTCTTGCAGTGATTAAACAATTATACATTTTTAGGACTGTTTTTTACATTATTATGAGTCGAAGTTAAGAAGACGTAAATTATATATGATATATTGCACATGAAACTGATAAAAATGTAATTACTTATGCTCAAATACATGCCTAGTTTTTTTCTTAAAGTTTTTCATTACCAAGTTACCTTGAATCACGTCTATAAAATAAGAAATTTTCCTAAAATCTCAGCACCAATTTCTTCTTTAATAGCTGAAACAAACTGATATTTGAAACCGAAATCAAATATAACACAATATACCTTATACGACATAATTTCAATTTGAATGTAAGCAAATAAGTTTATATACAACCTCTATCGCAAATACAAGGGCCTCAATATTTCATATAATAAAACCTTGAAAGGCGTCGAAAAATTAAAGAATCTCACCTTATATTTTATTACAAAGTAAAACCATTTATTGATAAAAAAAAACCTAATATTTGAACTTAAAATTAAATATAATACAATATACTTAACACAATCTAACTTCAAATAATGTAAGTAAATATGACCGTTTACAACCTTAGTCACGACAACAAGGGTAACAATATTACACTTAGTGAAGCCTCACATGCCATGTATTTATTTGAATAATTCTCTATTTGTATCCTCCCACAAATGTAACAAAATATATGAGATAAATTTACGGTTTTAATATTTACTCATGAATATTGAACAATCGGTCTCTTTCCCTTCAAAACACTAATTCACAAAGTGATCCAGTTTTTACCGAAGCATTACAAATATCGAACACGTCTGCTGTCAGTTATCTCGTCGTTATTTTGACAGCATAGATAGATTTTGGCAATTATTTTGACCTGATTATATACGATCAGATTTCATTTTCGTAGACAAGTTTATACATTAGCCTAATTTATACACTGCTTAAAAAATACATTGTTTGATTCTTTATGCAGAAGGAGAAAAAATATGGTACTTATATGAAATTAGAATGACAGTTAATTTATGAATATTAACATCAAGTGGTATGTCACATTTACAAAATCATCAGTTTAAAGTTAGTTTTTACATGTTAGTATTATAATAAATTCCTCGTCTATGAAAAACGTACCGCGTAGCTTGTGTATACAATGAAAATTTTGAATACGATGTTATGTTATCGGCATTGAATTTTAAGTTTGCCAATAAAATTAAGTGTTAACTTTGACGAATATAGTATACTAACTTCCGCCCGCCACTCCACGTGTAATTAAAAAATTAAAAGTTGTGGGTTTTAGTTTTGTGGTAGCGTTAAAATTATTTATTAATATTTTTGTATGTACAGTTCACTTCGTTTCAATTTCTAATCCAACCTTCAGTGGTACTGACGTAAATGTGATAGCTCGTGTTAAAATAAATAAATACTAGCTTCAAATTACATCGTTTGTCATAAAGAGTCATAAAATAATTCGTTAAGATTCATTGAATTGATAAATTTGCATAAGGTTCATATTTAATTCAAAAATACCATTAAGAAATAGCTTCAAAAACCATTGAGTCTGTGTAATAAAATTACAGTGTTAATAAAATATTAATATAAACGTAGGTGATTTAAAATTTGAATCTAGGCACCAAGTGCAAGCTAATACTTGTTTACAAACAAACAGCGCTTTGTTTGTATTTATTCGCCGCTCTACTATCCTCTGCTGTTGGCCGCCCCATAAACCGCACGCGTAGCGCAGTGCGTAACGTAATCATTCGTACATAGGCAAACCGACTTCGAGATCAGCAAGTGCGTTCACTTTTTTACTATTGACAAGAATCACAATAATAAGAATTGATATTAATATGTGCGCTATTAGCCAACCAGAAGAACAAACTGGAGGTGCACCACTCCTCGCGTCGACTGATGTTGCGCTCACGCCATCTACAGAATGCGCTTCATCAATCCCTACGGGGTCTAACTTGAAGCACTTGCCACCGGTTGTTAGCAATCTAAATCATATTATGAACCAGAGTAATACCAGCCACTCGGATATTGACGAATGTTAGGAAAACCTCTTCAACAGCAATTATTCACACCACTACTTTGATCACGTACATAGATTCAAAATTCGATGCAAACCATGCAAAGTATTGAAACTAAGTTACAATAATTCACCCTAACCCTGACTTATTACAGTTGTTCAATGAATGAATCTATACAATCCCATGAAGAAAAAATGAACAGTATAATTACAAAATACAATGCACTTACCGCGGTCCTAGAAGCTTACAAAGCCAAATACGATGATATTGATCAAATAAATAGACAGTGCAACTTAGAAATTCAAAATGTCCCAAAAATGAGAACTGGAAATGTTCTAAACATCGTCTCTAATTAAGCGCTGCTTTAAACATTCCGATTCCTATGGGCCAGATACGTGCGTTTACGCACGCACTCTGACCGTCCACGTAATATCATCATGCAGCTAGCTACGCGACACCTGCCTGACGATATCATCGCTGCAGCGCGCGTGTATTGTACACTCACCACCGAGTCCTTGCCGATCCCCGGGGATACAATACGAAACAAAATTCTTTGTGCAAAAATAAGGAAAGTCAAATTAGAGAAGAACTATGAATTTGTATGGATTAAAAACGGTACAATTTATGTTAGTATAAATTCGTTAGGGAAGAACTCACTCGAAAAACTTGACAGCATGCGCCACCTTGGTGTCATATTCGATATTAAATGCATTTTAGTTTGCATATGAAGCAGATTGTATCTAAGGCCTATAGGATGCTTGGCTTCGTATTAAGACCGGCCAAAGTACTTAAAAATGCTGAAACATACTTAACCTTGTACTAGTAGCCATCTCTTATTTCATGTCGATAACGCACGAACAAACGCCGGTGTTAGAACACCGCTATGGGGTTGTGCGACTTATACGTTAATAATCTTTATTACTATTGAATATATTTGGCGTTAATTTTGTAGAAATTCATTATTCACAATTAAATGAAACTACGTGATGTAGTATTATTTCTACTTTCTTTAATTTCTTTACCAAGACCTAGGTTTCGATCTTTGCTATTATCCCACCTGAAGATGTTGTAACACAACGAAACCTAGGTCGTGGTAAAGAAATTAAAGAAAGTAGAAATAATACTACTTCACGTAGTTTCATTTAATTGCGAATCTTTATTATGTTATAATAAATATATATTTACACTTGACATCCTTGTAAGTCCACGCCCCCAGTTTTGATTACACGCAAAAGAACAGGCTCCGTGAAATTCATGCATAGTAGATTTATCGATAATGTTATTATCTTTTTATTTTATTCATTATTACTACTTGTAATCTATAACCGTAGCTTTATTTAATTTATAAGTTAATAACAAGTGTTTTTCGCAATAATTTGATATCCCATTCTGAAAAAAATATTGTGTGACTTACTTAATATTGCAACATTTCTGTATTTTATTAATTCGATATTTTATAAATGTATTTATTTCTCTTTGTCCTTTGTGAAAAAGTTAGAGCACAAGCTTATATAATATTTAGTGTTCATAGAATATTTCAAATAATTTGTGTCTGTTTTTTTCCCTTTATATAAAAGAAAAAAAAATAAAAAAATAATTTTTGTGTAATCCAGTAATATTAGGTTTTATATTCGGAAATAATCAAAATGGGCTAGATTGGTATACATGTTAGTTATTGCATTTAAAAGGCTCGGTATACATGTTAGTTATGGCATTTAAAATTATCGGCACTACTAACCTCGCTAAATACTCAGGGTTTTTTTAGTGCAAATATCTCGTTTCTATTGCTCGGTGCAGTTATAGAAGTTACTGTATGAATAATTAGAGAATATATTCGATCAGTTATTATTATGCCTGACTTCTATCCACCGGCAGGTTAAATATGTGCTTATGTAAATGAAGATGTTTCGCAGCCATTATTAAACTAATTTAAAAAAAAAACATAAGGGCCAGAAAAATAAACTGAAATTAAAATGTACAAGACTATGTTACGCTTCATGCAATACTATCATGAACGTTTATGTGAAAGTGTTTTAATGCAACAGCGGAAATCTCCTAAAAAAGCGCGTTACATTCTATCAGTGAGGTGGTGCGGAAATAAACGTATAAGGTCACAACGTCCAGATTTTCTGCACTCGTAATGTCGTTGTGACGTAAATTATTTTCTCCAAAAATATGTAAATTTTACAAAGTTATTTTATAGCTTTCAGTAATTTTTATAATAAAATCTCTTTTGATTTACTCAGTGGGGCCAAATAAAAGTATTATCAGCCGTGGTTTTTTTTAAAGCTTTTTTATAACTGTTATTCTATCATACATCGAGAACGATTTAGACAATAACAGCCACAAAATGCCAATATTTCTCCGATTTGCCTTATATATATGGCCATAGTTCAGTAAATCTACAATGTTATAAGCACTAAAAGCTTTTTCGGTAAACTATTCAACTAAAATTTGTAACTCCATCAAACTTCATCCAGCAAAAGTTTAGTTATGAACGAAAATACAAAAAGGCAAATAGAAACTGCGATTTTTAGATATAGTTTAAACATATATAACTTAATTTATTAAAAAAAGCATTTATGTTCACCTTTTTTATGTAGTGGATTCCAAATGAGATACTGAGAGGTAGCGTATTTAGGTAAGTTCCTGCTTAGAGAGTGTAGTCACTATCATAGGCTGGGTGTATTGAAATCAAGAGAAACGAGCAATTTTAAAACCTACATTACAAAAATTTCTTCTACAAACACTCCTTCACTGTACATGCTCCCAATTTCTGGAATAAATTTGGTCCAAGCATTTCAAACGCACCGCCTATTTATTTAAAAAAAAATATCTAAAATGAGGTATCCATGGTGATACCATATCCTTCATAAAAAAAACGATACTATTTGAAAAAACGATACTATACAACGACCTACGTTTCGTTGTATAATAACATCTTCAGGTTGGCTATCTGTAACGTATTTATACAATAGCAAGGGCATTTGGTGGTTAGAACAAGGTTATACAACTAACTATACAAATGCACTGTATAATTAGTGGTATAACCTTGTTCTAACCATCAGATACCCTTGCTATTGCCTAAATATGTTACAAAGAATAATACCAATTTCATTTTATTACATGCACCGGAATATTAACATTATATGACGGCATAGAATGACATCAATTTACTTTACTACCCTCACTAAAATACTGGTATATTGTATAACTTTCGAAAGTCCACCGCTTCCCTACAACAAACTCACTAACGTAGCAGTGGGAAAACTCATACAAACCCGGCTTCTGCTATAGTTTTTGTAATGCATAAATGCTGTTGGATGTTCCTAAGAATTAATCTTTGCTAGTAGCCAGCCTAGTAGTGGAGATGTAATACAACGAAACCTAGGTCGTGGCAAAGAACTTAAAGAAAGTAGAAATAATACTACATCACGTATTTTCATTTAATTGTGAATAATGAATTTCTACAAAATTAACGCCAAATATATTCAATATGTAATATTAACTTATTTTACTTATACTTTATTAGTAATCTCTTTATTTCTGATAAATATGGTTTATCAATAAATTTACATCTTCGAAAAGTGAAAATTACAAAACCACCATCATGTTAAAACCCACATGTTTAAGCTTAATGTGAGAATAAATACAGCTCATTTGTGATATCGCTTAAATATTTTCTTTAATTAATATTAGAAACGTGTTATTACAGGTAATCAAGTTATAATTTCAAAATAATATTTTAATATAGACGAGTTGAATTATAAGTTTTCAAATGTTTTACATCGATAATATTACCAAAAAAATAGAAGTGACCAGATAAAGTAAGTAACATAATTCAGATACGTTTAGAATAATTTATGTTTTAAAAATGTCTGTGACTAGGAGTAAAACAGATCTATGAATAAGTAAGCTCTTAACAGGCAAAGGCGCAAAGTCGACATACAAACTCTGCATGTAGTTTTTATGTATATTAAGAACATGATATGAAAATTCATTTTAAATGCAAACTCAAAATTAGGTTTTGTCATCTAAACAACATCTTTCGGTAAAAATTTAGTGATTAATATTAATCATTTATTTATTTGAAATTCCCAGTCGATAGAAGGAGTATAATATATTAAAAGATCAGAGACAATTGAGCTTCACGTAATAACGATTTTAAAAATATGTAATTTGTCATTTATTTTATTAAATTTTAACAAATATTTTTCTAACTTTCACTTCTTTACTCTTTATAACAACCGGAAACGCTGCGACTCAATGAGTTTTTGAATTAACAATAAACTGTCCTCGTGTCATCCACTGCTTAATACGGATGAAACATAAGAAACATCCTTATTTATTTAATAATTCACATATTAATTTAAAACTTAACCAAACTCTAGAGATTTATTTAATAAATGACCTAATATTAGCAAGTAGCCCAGAGCCGCTGCCAGTGACCTGATATATGGGTCTTAACTATCTTCACTAGCAAACTTCAATAAACAAGCAGATTATAATCCATTGGACTATATTGTGTGAGTAATTTTAACCACAATGGCTTCAATAAGGGTTCTTCGTCACGAGACTTAGTTATTGAGCTTACTTATATGCCCGAATAATTACAAAGGCAGTGATTTATTAGTTTGCAATGTTTCTTTGTGCAGTTTATGTGTGTATTTGTTTGCTTAATTATTTCCAACATATGTACAAGTCGGTTCGAACCCTTATTTTTGATATCATATGATAATATATTTAAAATGTAGTAAAATATCGCTTATGGTTTGTCAAAGAAGCCAACCACAATGCATCTAATCTGCAAAAAGAATCAAGCTTAAAATACCTAACTTTTTTGGAGTCAGGAAATGATGAAAAATTCATAAATACTTTTAATCTTATTTGTACACTTTAACATAAACTGAATAGTGTTTTTGAATATTTTTGTAACTAGTCCAATGTATGTCTAACAAATATCACGTAAATCAAATAATAAAAATGTTTGTGAGTGAAATTTACATTTTCAGTTTGTCTTATTTGTAGATCGGGTACATTATTCTTTCATTGGTCTTTCTGGCAAAAATCATCGGTATGTGGCACAGTGAATTTAAAAGAAATATTACTTATTTTAATAGTTAACGGAATGAGATATGAACAAATGGTGGAACATTATAATGATATAAAACATTATAATGGTTCCTGCTTTAAAACTTAATAAAAATTAGTCACCGCAAACTTTAAAATTTAGTTCAGATGTATTTTGTTTCATGAAAATATTGTAGTTTTCGTCAATATTCTCTTCGCACCTTTCATAGACACATTTTTTTGATATTGCAATTGGGTGAAATTTTTAATTTCTCCCCTCGTCAATTACGTTGTCTAACCAATACACTCGTCTTTATTTTATACTTTTTTCCCATTGAAAAAAAAAATTCTGTCGTAAACAATTTTGTACACATTTGTATCATAATGTACAACAAATTTTTGTAATATCTTTTTGGCTTTACTCTTTTAATAAGATTAATTTCGTTTTCCATAATAATTTCTGTTCTTATTTCTTTTTACAAAAAATTTTATTATTAATTCTTGATTAACTTACAACATTTAATAAATGTAAATATACTAAACATAAAGAAAAACCAATACCCAAAATACTGGCTTTTCTTAGACTCTGGAAGAATATTTCAACTTTCATATTTTTTAATATTATATATTTCAAATATGTAAAACATATCTTATTTTATTCTAAATGTAAAATAATGCACTGATCTTAATTACCCCTTTAATGAAGCGCCCTTATCTTATGGTCCTAATAAATATTTACGTTCTAAACCATTACTCCGTAACGCACAATTAACACACTCTGAACCGCAGCTCTAACTACAGTCTGGTGCGAAACTCGGCAGTGCGGTTTACACTGATAGTCAACTAATTTCGAGTTCGGCAGTGATACGTCAGCCAAGCATGTCTATGGTAATGCCATAAAGACTATCGTGACATGGGACGTCAAACACTGGCCTATACAAACTCCGACACTGCGATTCGATTTGAGGCGAACGCTCACTTTTAACACTGCTTTTATTTACTCCTCTTGTTGCTAGGACTATGCGGTTACTATCGTTATAGCAAATTTCGATGTATTAGAATTGGGTTTATACTTATTTTTTCATATTCTATTAGAATGTGAAAAAGTAAGTATAAACCCAATATTTTTGTTTATTTTTAAACATTTTTCACAAAGCGAAACAAGGGTTACTTTAATTGTAACTCTTTATACAATTTACGTTACTAATGCAGAATCAAAGAAATATTTTGCAGCTCCTGTCTAACCGTTTATTTATATCAACGGATTTTTTATTGTTTGATTATACTGAAACATTACATTTAACTATAGTAAAACTTCAAGATTTCAAAAGTTACTAAATGGTTTTCATATGTTTGCAAATTTTCGACATACAGCATTTTTAAATTCCTTCCTAACAGAAACGTGCACGGTTTAAATGTTAACACTTCACGAAGGTGAAAAGTATTTTAAAATTGAAACCCAAACATTAATAATTAAAGGGCAGTTTTACTTTAAACATTTTAAAATTGTGGTATAGCAAATGTATCATAATGCACAAATACTACGTCTTTTTCAATACATTTTTGGGTTCTTACTGGATGATGGATGTGAGTACCATAATTTTGTAATCTTTAAAACAAATTAGTTCTATAACTATTCTATGAATCACTTTACGTACGTTATTAAATAAACATTTTGAGATTAATTCAAATCACAGGAATACATGACAAAACTGGTAATTTCTAATTAAGTCTCTAGCTTTATTAACCTTCAATCCATTGTGTGTAGTCATTGACCGTCCAATACTTAGCAAAAAAAAGTAAAATTTTTAATCTTAGAAACGTCCTAACAAATCAAAATATTAGGTACCTTCTTAAAACGGAATATAGTATATTTCGATTCTTTACTTTTTTTAGTTTACGGACATGCACTATAAATCGAGACGTAAATAAACACGAGAAGGTGTACTAATAAATTATTAATGTAAGATTAATTTTAGATACATTTTTAATTGATTTAGGACATACATATTTAATAAACGAACAGCATATATTTGTGCAACAGCAATACTGTGTTTTTGTTTGATTAGGACATGAAACCAACAAGACTGTAAGATTTAGGAGGGAAATTTAAATATTTGGGTTAAATGATCAAGAAAAATCTGCCAGAAACCTTTGGGAATTTTTTTATAAGGTAAAGAATAGAGTAGACCCAATGGACAAATTTATGGATACTTACTCTCTCACACGTGTTTGCAACAGATAGCCATTGAGGCTATTATTTCCTTTTCCGGACTTTGAAGCTATAAACACTCTTATAAAATGGTTACAATTAATATGAGTTCCGAAAATAAGAAATAAGACGAAAATAAGACAAGTTTTAAAATTTGAATTATTTCGTCCTCAATATCAAGATTGAACTAGGAATCGAAGGAGTTTATAAAACTCTTTAAGCCGTCACTTCTGAACAGTTCATCAGCTGGTTATTAGAACATTTTCATGATCAAGCAAGCATCACTTTTGCAAACAAAATATACGTCATCTTCATACCAAATCCACGTACCCTATTAACATTGACTGTAAAATATATGTGTTTCTTTGATTTGCTAAAATCAGTTCGTTTTTATTAGTTTAGTTCATGGGTATTTGCACGTTTATAAGGAATATCTATAAGAACAAAGCAAATTTCAAAATTTCTTTGAAAATATTGAGTTTTGAAAAGAAAGAATATTTATTTATTATTACTCCATTAATGTCTATTAATAACGAAAAAACAAATAACTTCTATTAATTGGATCTAGTTTAATTTAAATTTCCTTTATTGACAACATTTTAAATAATGCTTAACATTATTTCATATATGGTTTTATAGATAGTCGATTCGGATTAGGTGGAAACTGTGTGACGACTCAGATTACAAAATTGTGCGACAGTTTGAAGATTAAGCTCGTCAGAAATATATTGAAAACTATATGCAATAGGTACAATTCGTTAAAATTTTGTCACATATAAAATAAACATTTGTACTTAGTAACACAGGGGTTAGTGTGAAATGTTGAGTTAATTCTAAATATAACTAGACTGAATTATAATACATTTTTACTAAACAGTAAAAATGTATCAACTAATCAATTAACGTATTGTGTTATACAAATGGTGTATTCAAATATAAACATATTTAAATACACCATTTGTATACATTAATTGATTATTTGATATACTGACATTTGACAACAAAGTAGAACGCCATTCACATAATTCATTATTAAATTTTAGAAACTGCGTTTTAACAAGAAGTATCACTTAAAGGCTTTTTAATGTTTTAACCAAAATTTTCTGATTATAGAAAAGTAAAATAATATTAATAGAAAAGAAGCAGCGGAAAGCCCCAAAGATTTTAAATATTTATCTATTTAAGAGAAGATTACTCACTGTCCCTATATCTTATTTAAGCCAAGAGATAAATAAATTATTTACTATAAATATAAAAGATAAATAAATTATTTATTATAAAATCATGTTATCTGCGTGCTGCCCGTTTAAATATTTTTTAGTCTGTCTCGCTTGGAAAACAACATAAGAACTCCATATCGTTCCCTATAAGAACTCCATATCGTTTTCACGAAATGGGACAATAGTTTTATGAGCTAGTTTATAGGGTCGCTGTCCCTGTAGTTTATTTTATTGCCGAGGCTGTTCATTTCCTTTAGTTTATGATCGCATTTCTTTTACTCCAACTCTTTACTAGTTATAGAAAAGGCACATATCAGTGATTTTTCAATGTAATATATAAGTATATTTACGCAAATTGCTTCGTAATTTCTGTTTTTCATATTTAATGGTATATCAGAACTTATGGCATAATACGCACCATATCACTTAATGCTAATAAAAAGTTCATAACATTCTAATAAACTTTTCATTTCTACTTAACCTCAACAATAAAAATGATTTCATTAATACTTTTCTTATCTGATTCAATTTATTACAGATTCTTTATTATATAAGTATTGCCCTATACATATGTACGATGTGTATGAGTTTATTATTTGTGTATTAATTAATTTTTATTTTTAAACCACCGAACTTCGTCACTTGCAGCGACAATGAATATAAAAATATGTTTTCAATTATGAGATTAGCTAAAATATATTTATATACTTAAACAACAAGTTACAATTATTTTAAAATAATTTAAATTTATAGCAAAATAGAATTTATTAAATTAAAAATAATTAAATATCTTGGGGTTTGCATTTCTAAAACTCTTAGTACGCTGTTAGTAGTATGTGTTTGAATTTAGGTAAATGATACGGTAAATGTACGAGCAATTCACTTGTGAGGGTAGATCTAATGGAATATCACAAATTTAGTTACATGGTTCGAAAAAGGTTCTATTTCAAAATTCGTCTTATCATTGAACAACTAAGTTGTAATGCTTATATGTATCATTCATTTTTAGAAAATTATTTTCTTTCACAGTAAGTGAGAAGGTGTGCCATTTATAAAAAGTTTCTTCCATAATTTAGTAACAGACCTTCGTATTGTGACACAGCGTATGTGCAAACGAAAAAAAATAGCCTAGAAGATAATTTATTTCTCGACGGTATTGAATATAATATTCTGCTTTAACCAGCAAAATATATATTTAAAAATCAAAAGACTGTATAACCTATATTTAAAACTCTCTAAGTGGAAATAAAATATTCATTGCCCTAAATTGTTTTTAAATAGAAACGGAAAATAATTATAACGCGCTTACAAAGATATAGTTAAATTAAATCTTACACCTTGAATTTATATAAATATTGAATTATCATGTTTTACTTAGGTTACTGCATAATACAGACAGTTTTTATATTTGAGGATAAAAATGAGTTTAGCTATACGAGAAAATTAAGTTTTTGGACAGAAAAATAAAAAAGGGACTCTTTAAAATAAAAGTAAAAACATGTCCGACACAAAACTTCCAATTATATAGGGATTGAAATAAAAATAATATCTACTTATAAATACATTTTCTCGTGTCATTTCCAGTGAGACGGTGTACAGAGCAATATCGGTACCATGCAAATGTATTGCGTGGGCTGTCGTGATGTATATGTAAATAGTAGCTCGTCTCTATATTGTTAATTCTATTAATTTTTACTAACTTTTCATTGCGCAAGTATTCCTTTTTCACAAAAGGTTCTAATTTTCAAAATAATTTGAGGGAAGCTGAGTTGGAAATACAGTAATAAATGATTAGATCTAGTGATTTATTTCATGCAATGCATACAAATATCTTTCATGATCTATATTAAAAAAAAGCCCACCCCACAAAGGCACTTTACAATGTTTTTGAGGCTACTTTAATATTGATTATTTAGTGTATTTTTTTTTAAATTCGTGAAAATATTTTCAATGAAGTATTTATACATAAATTATACACCTGTTGTACTTTTAATGGTACTTCGAATATACAAAGCTAATATTTTACTGCAGTAGTTCACCTACAGGCAGACTTGACATGTAGGTCGCGCCCGAAACTATTTTTGCCGAAGTAATTGTGGGCTAAATATTTCGTAGAGAGAGAGGAATCGAATGGAGCACATTCAGTTAATGTATTAGTTTTTAATAATCTACAAGTAACTGCTTAATATACTTGTATTGTTTTGTTAAAAATAGGTTATGACACTTTTAAAAGCCAAAGCGATGCCTATAAATAACATATTTGTTGTATTTGTTTATTGGTAAATGGCGTATTAAAAAAAAAAATAGTACTGTATTTTTTAATACTTATTTAGAATAAGTATTCTCCCGTTTTCTGTTATCAGCGGATTTCCTTCACGACATAGGTATTACAAGTAAATAAAATGATTTTTATTTTTCCTTGTTGATATCTTGTTAATTGTCCGTTTTTTGCCTAGCAACCGTCTTTTCGTTCTATCTGCGTATTTCCATTGAGATTGCATGTGAAAACCATCAGATATTATTGCATAAGATTTATTTAAAACATATATATATGTGTGTATACATATATATATATATATATATATATATATATATATATATATATATATATGTATATATACACACACACACACACACACATATATATATATATATATATGTATATATATATGTGTGTGTGTGTATAGCTTTTTGCTTGCTATATAAATACTGCCGGCGACTTAAATTAATCAGTAGGCCAAATTCATGATTACATGATTTAAACGAATTTAAGTAAAAATTAATATTTTTGATACTTGAAGTTTTCACCTTGAGTGTTGGTGACAGAATACAACGCTCTAGATAGAAAGATGAAGATGATGTTACAAATTCAATTTTTTATTAAAGTTGTTGAAAATACAATGTAACTATGTTTCCAACACAGAAATATAATTGGAATAGATATAATATTTAATTAATATTAAGAAAGGGGTTTAAAAATTATTAAATTTGGCACCCCGTGTAAAAAAATTAAAAAAACTAGTGCATGGAGTGCAGCAAGTGGCTTGCGGTTCAACGCAAACATATATTAAATAATAAGTTACAGCCGAGCACAAGCTCCTATTAAATACAAAAATACAGTCACCGGAATCGTACCGCGAGATCTATGAGGTCGTTGATTTAGGAGACAGATTTGATGCGCGATTTCGTGAGTGGATGGCGAATGTACCAAAAATCTAATTTCGGAAACTTGGATATGTGTTAAATAATTCCAAAGATTTTCAGTATACGGCATAAAATCACCTGCTGTGCACTTCATTAGTGCAATGTATGTCGGAAATGATCTTTAATTTTTGTGATTGAATTAAGTAAAAAATTCATGTTTATCTCATATTTTTGTACACGACCCTTAAAATTGCATCATGGGTTAATTTAGAAATATTCCTAAAATTGTTGATTTTGCGCAAAAGTACTTTCATTATATTGTAAAAATAAAATTTCCACATACGTTGTAAAACATTATATACCTATTAGTTATTTAATAATTAAGGTTATATATGGATATATATATATATATATATATATATATATATATATATATATATATATATATATATTTAAATATCTGTCTTATCAGTCTGCCTGCCTTCATGTTCCATATTCTAATGTAATAATTACATCAATATATATATAAATAAATAAACTGCAATTAATATTGTTATATGGCAACTATTATAGGAGGTGTTATTGTTTAAAGGGGAGATCCCTTCCCCACATAAAATTAGGCAAGTAATAAAATCATATTTATTGTCACAGTGTTTGCTTTGTGAAATATTCGCAAAATATAAAGTTTTGTGTAAATTTTAGAGTCAGTAAGTATGCGTTGACTAATTAACGAATTTATCGAAATTCTAAATAGTTGAAGAATTTGGGCCCAATTTTTTTTAACTTGGAACATGAGGTAATAACTTAAGCATAGATAGACGATATAAGAGTCAATCACTTAATATTCCATGCACCTAACATTGCATTTTTCTTTCTTTTAAAAAAAAAGAAATATAATATATATATATATATATATATATATATATATATATATATATATATATATATATATATATATATATATATATGTATCTTCACTTGGTTAGCTTTCTATTGGTTTGTTATAGAAATCTGGCGCGTACAACATATATACATACTGAGCTTGTAAAGTCTCTGTGAATAGACACATGTGGGCTTGACGTCATATTTTATACGCATTATGAAAACATTCTTGGATTCTCTCGCACGTCTATACACATATGATTGTAACATAAATTAATATTGCACTATTTATTGCTAGTGATATAAAATATAAAATGGTTATATTTATTTCAATCGTTCGAACTGGTCAGTTAGTTGTCCATTGACGAACACGAATTGATGTGATACTTTTTTATTGTTTACTTGGTTTAGAGCTTAGTTGGAACGAATGTTCGAATTAGGACGACATTTCGTGAAATTTTGTTTAATATTCTTATTTTTCGTGCATAATAATAAAACAAGTGAACAACCTACGCATACGATTTCCATTTAAATAAAAATTTTCTGTCATAATAAAGTTATAAGAAGTTTCGGAAAATAGTATAAAATTCAAGGGTAGCATTTATATTCTAAAACAGGTGATTTGCAAGCTGAAATTTTGACGGAGAAAGATACGACATAATAAACAAATAATTATTTAACTGAATAGTATCAGAATAAAAAAGACTTTATATATAAACTAGAAAATTACAGATTACAAGGTCGCCCAGTGATTTATATGGGTGAACATTAGATACAAAGCCCACATACTTTGCCACGGTCATCGTTCGATGAAATATACAATGGTTTATAACCATTTTATATTTCATCGAATTATCAAGAGTAACATACTAATAACTCCTCACACCTCTGTTGACCAAAGACCAAATACTTTGTCTAAAAATGGAAATTATTACGGCAATGAGAACTTAAGCAATTACCAAAAATGGATAAAAGAAAAACTTGTGTCACCTTTACCGCCCCGATATGTGTTATATATAGGGCCATGTCGGGTAACCCAGCATAGTAAGTGCTAATAATATTGACCTTTTTTTAACAACCTGTATATTAAAAATGTATGTAAATTAGTACTGTGAACATGCCAGCTTTCAATAATCGATCTGTAATACGATTTCTCTACAGGTTTTTTTAATTTTCCTTTAGAATATCGGTTTCCATTTGATTTACTTCAATATTATATATTCGTGTTTAAATTTAATCTTTATAAAGAGTTATGCGAATAATTTTTCATCTATTTAAAAAAATAATTGTTATGATTTTAATTTTTTTAATTATTAATTAAAAATTTTATTACAAATATTTGATTTAAAAAGCTTATAATTGTTTTTAAAAATATAATAAAGTAATCACCGGTAATTGAATATTTTGGCGTTAATTTTGTAGAAATTCATAATCACTCTTTTTTCAGGAAAAATTGAAGAGATCTCTTTAAATTACCCACTTAATGATTTTGTCATACAAAGAAACCTAGGTCGTATGTCATATTTTAAATAAAGTAAATATAATACTACATCACGTAGTTTCATTTAGTTTTATGTTTCATTTAGTAAATGAAATATTTGTTTTTTTTCATTTATGCCTTTGTACCGTATCCTGAAAAATGCATTTATAGTTGCTATTACAACAAGTTTAATTAAAAAGTGTTCACTGTATCACATTTATCGATAGATCCTATACATAATTTTCCCTTACTCACTTCCTTTCCAAATTCCTTTACTTTCAAACAATTTTAGTATGATTTACTAAATGAAAAATATACCGGCGGACTAATCTCCAAGCAAAACTAACAATTGTGGATAAAATCCATTTTCCCAAATCCCTTTGAATTTACGTTTCATCGTAAATGCTGTCACTGGATATATACGAATACATGTTAACAAGTATTTGCGGCAACTGCCTCGTGTTGCGGTCAGTGTAAATTGTATGTATCGTACTGTAATTCAACGTTGTGAGCTTACCGACTATAGTATGAAAGATATGTGTACACTTAGGCTGATCTGTTGGGTTCATTATAATAAACCGCTGAATACATTCCTTCTGCCTAATTCATAATCGATGTAATGTTTACGATATTTCATTCTAGGTTATTAAAAACATATTCATTTCTTTGGTTACAAAATCATGTCCTCGTGTTAAAATTGTTTAAACAAACCTTTATTAAATAAAAATTCTGTTTACGCTTAGTTTGTATAACTTGCCAGTGATGTTCGAGAAATGTTTATAACATTCCAGATGTAGTGCTTGCGGAATTTCCTAATTTAATTTGCGAGGATATATTAAAAGAACAGTTTTCAATAGTTCTCGAAACCGAAATAATAAGATTACAATTTAATTTATTTTCATATATTATATATATATATATATATATATATATATATATATATATATACTTATAATGATTAATGTTAATGCTTGGCGCCACGCGGCATTTTTTTGACGCGACACACCGAACACTTTATTCAGAAATAAACATGATAGGAACGTTATTTTGCCGAAAGAAAATACCATTTACCCTGGTTATTAAGTTTTAATTTTTTTTCGTGGTGGTATATAATATTTATGATATTGAAAAACTTAAATATAATTGTAATTCGGAGAATAATTTTTTTTCATTGAAACATAAATTAGTTCTGTGTAATGAAAGTCCAGACAAAAAAATGTTATGTTAATGGGAAATCTTTGCGGTTTCAACTAATAAACCATCTCTACATTTGTTACGGAATAAAAACTAAGATAATTAACAAAGAAATTAAATTACCGTTAGAATAGACAAACATAAATAACTGAAAAATTAATCAATGAATAAAATTTGACTAGGTTTCCATAAATAAGAAATCGTTTTGAATGTAGAAACTTTACATGTGATTTGATCTTATTATACAGTGAGAACTAAATCATACTTGGCTCAAAATAAAGAATCACTTTTTTCAGCTACTGAAACCGTAGCTTATTGTGATATTTCTTTTTATTTTAACCATTTGAATTTATTGGAAATTTCAAATAATCTTTACTAATACGTTTTAAAAATGGTTGGGTTACAATTAGAGGAACATTAATATCATTTACATCAGAGACATTTAATATCTGACGTTTAAAATTTCCTGGATAATATATGATATTTTATTTGTGTTTGCTCTGCTACTTGTAGAGCTAGAGTTATAATTGACATGTTTTGTTTTTGTTAAAAATATTCAAACTTCATTTTATATATCGTGTTCATTAAATCGAAGCTAAATTTTATATTTTTCTATCCCATTGACAACAAAAATGAGTTGAATCAATAAAAAAAAAATATAAATAAAAGCATATCAACCCACGCCCCCAAGGTGGGTTGATATGCTTGTAGCCGTTCATCTATCGAGAATATGAAATATTTGCTCAAATATGTCTCTCATGCTATTTATTAAAACATATATTGTAAATAAGCGTATTACCCAAAGTTAAAGATTAATGTGGCCATAATAATGATGACATCATATTAATATTTACGTCATCTTCCACATACTGTGACATATTTTGAAGTCATTTACAAAAAAACTAACCACTTTTTAGAAAATAAGTATTAATAGATTGTAATTCCGAATGTAGATATCAAAATTGTTCCACTATATATATATATATATATATGTATATATATATATATATATACATATATATATATATATATATATATGATGTCTACTAGTTTTTAGACTCGTACCACACAATTTCCACATCAAGCACTTTGAATTGTTAGCAAGATATTTGCATTAAACCAATATTTTGGTAATCTAAACTCTGACTTGCGAACTACGGGCAGTCTAGGAAATTGGCGGAAAAATTCATGAGGGCACTCATGGAACCATACGATAGGCAGTGAATATTAAAAATATAGATACTTTTACTAAATGAGTTATGCTGACCAGCTTAGCAGCGTGTCGATAACCCAGTGATATTCTCACACATGTAAAGAATTTCCAAACATGTTACACACAAGCAATAATATATAAGTTAGTTACATAAAAACGGTCCAGAAAATTATTTTGTCTGTTAAATAGGTACTATTTCAGCCCGTACATGCCAGTACTAATGCTTATGTAGCACTACTTCCAAATATATTAACATGTCAGGGATCTCTTCTCAATGCCTCGGTTCTCCAAAATAAATCTTTTTTCCAGAAGCCTCAGCAAATTGTGTTTCTAGACAAATCAGGATTTTTAAACTTTATATATTCTAGACATATAAGGTCAGAAGTTCAGAATTTCAATCCGATGATTAAGTTCAGTTCAATGCAGCTTTTCAAACAGAAATGTGCTCTATTTTGTATTTAGGGGATCGGTAAAAATAAATAAATCGTAATGAATTAAAAATTTTAACTTGCAAATTGTTTTTTTTTAGTCATCATCGAAGAACATTGTGGCAGTATGATAATAAATTATAATTTTCTCATCTTTTTCATCTGATTCACTGGTGAAGTCATAAAATATTTTCAAAAATTTCTTAATTATCAATAATTTTAATTTTTATGCTACATGTAAATTAATATAATTATGATACAAGTAAGACTAAAAAGAGTTCAAAAATAAAAATGCAAGAATGTAAGTATTTTTACGAATTTGATATAATTAAGATTAATTATGCCAAAATTCCAAATGGGTTTCTGAGAAAAATATGTTTGTGATTGTTACAAATCGAGAATATAATGAATGAAAGGAAAAGTATTCGAAAAATTTTAAAATTTTATGAGTCAATAAACAAAATATATTTGGAAATATGTTGATAAATAATTCTAATCGCATTAAGATAAAGATGATATATCACTGTATAAATCAATAATTTGCAAGCCAAACTGATTACGAACTCCAAATAATCATTTTTTAATTAACAAAACTATTCATTCAAGGGACGTCGTCTCCTCGATATTAAGATTTATTATAAAGATTAAAACTGGTCATAGGTAAATTTTGATGACATAACATTTGTTTTGGGAGGTTAATAAATTTTAATTATTATCGGTAATAAATTTGAATAAATATCGGTAAATAAATTTAAATAAATATTTTATTTTTAAACGGAGCAAAAAGGCGGAAAGAAATTTAGTTCAGTAAATTAATTCCCAATTCATGACGCCAATTACACACTACAAATTAGCCACAAGCATATAAATATTGCTTGATGAAAATAATTATTCTTAAATCGTTATTATGTCATTCTATCGACTAAGGTGCATGCATCGAGTTTTGATGGTAGGAGTAATTGTAACTAGGGTAATCTCATAATTAATCATCTTTTAATATCATTTTGTGGAAAAAGAATATCTTCTTTTAAAATAATACAACTTCTTCTAAATATGCTTTTGAGAAATGACATGGTAAAAGACTAAGGTTTAACTCATTCGTAGGCCTTCCCAATGACATTTAAACCACAATAATACGTCGTTTTTGGTGAGTAGCAAATTAGTATCGAAACGCATCATAGCATACACACATACGACATACTGAAGTTGGTTTCGACTAGAGTAGTAAGGTGTCGTAAATATCACACACAAAATTGTCGCAGACGACCACCCTGAAGACAGAGGCTAACGAGTACCTAGAGCGCCACACGCTGGTGCACACTCGCTCTAAATCCATTGAAGTACTGGCCGTTTGTGTCGTTTGTTCGTAGTTCATAACTCGCACGTACAACTACACGCTGACCAGTGTCGCTGTAACGTAGGAATACGTGTGAGTTAAGTCTAATCTGTCTGTTGTTATCTATGTACGTATGAGGATAGGTTAGATGTCGGGATCCTTGACTTTTCTATAAGAATAGTAGACTATTAATTTTAAAAATTATTTGCCAAACGCAGAAATTTGAATAAACCTTTTTATACAAAATCCCTTTTCTCTAGCTTGGTGAATATTTTTGGATTCCGTTTCACCGTATCTCATTAATAAAAAAAAGTGCGGGGTGTGATCTTTTTATTAGAGGTGATTAAGTTTTCGTTTAATGTGTGTGCTTCAAATTCTTTGTTGAGATAACAATTTACATATACACACACTACACACACACTTACACGCAGACACATATATATGAAGTCAATGATAATTTTCTTGCCATTGTCCAACAAAAATAGTTTAATTTGTGATTGCAGAATGTTTCATTCACTTTTGTATAAAATAATTATTTACTGTTAGCCTTTCCCCAAAAACTTTGGATTATTTCAATCATTTTTTTAGCAAGCGCTTGAAACCCAAGCTTGCCAAATTACAAAATAGACAAACAAGATATATGCCATATTAGGAACATACATTTAAAATTTCAATTTTTCAGGTTTTATAATTTTTTAAATTTCGTGGTCAATCCGGCAATTCTGTTTGACTTTTATGTACATTGATTGGAAATGTTTAATAGTTTCACATATTTTTCAGTTTTTTGTGAAGCTATTTTCATTTCGAATAGAAACTAAACTTATATCAGACATTTCTTAAGTTACGTAATAGCATTCAGTCACACTTTACGTGTTATATCTATGTATCTGAATGCTAGAAAATATTAAAAGTAGAAACTATGGAACATTTTGAATGATTATACTTTTTATAGTCAGTTAAACATATATTACCGGTAAACAAAAAGGTTCTGAATGAAAGAAGTACTAACATAAACTAAAGGAAATATATGGTCTTGGTAATAAAATAAAATATATGAGCAGCCATCCCATAAACCAACCTATAAAACTACTGACATGTATCGTGATTACGATGCCACATACGGGTATTTAAACGATCTAAGCGGCCGAAGTAAATTTATGAAAACCATATATATTTCTGCGAAAATGACTACCTGAGATGCAGGAAACATCCGAGAATAGAACCCAGCCTCAACCATCCACGCCCGCGCTCTCATACCGTTACCGTCGGCCGGAATCCGATCGTGTCACTTTGTGTACCATATCTGTTTTCGCGCTCTTACTAAAGCTACATTTTGAAAGTAAAATTTTATACTTTTAAGTTCATCGCTGGTGAAAAAAGTCATACATTCTTGTCATACAAACAACAGATTATTATCTTATAAAATATATCCAAATTTTCATGATTTGGTTGTTTAAGAGTTCATTTTTAAAGCTCTAGAAATAGTTTTTTTTGAAACTTATTTTTTCTCAAAAAAATAAATTGTTTAGTTAATTTTTAATACTATCGGAATAGATCCTGATAAAATTTTTCTTACAGTGCATACTTTGTATATTAGAAAATCAAAGATTCGGTTGCATATAAGGGCGGATATGCAAAATTTTAGGGCTCTGAAAATTGTTCGTTAAATTGTATGAAAATATTCTTCATCTTTTTTGGCTTTAATCAAAATGTTTCTTTATTGTAAATTCACTGGGAATATTAGAAATAAGGATCGTGGCTAGGAAATACTTGTTAGATTGCATGAAAATGGAAAATTTAACTAATTTGAAGGTAAACTGAATTCTTTGAAAAATCAACTTTTGTCATTAATCAGCCACATTAATGATGAAATTGAAATATTAATAAGCAATGTTGCACATTTCAAATCAGAAATAAAGAGTAGGTGGGCTAAATTTTACAATAAAAAGACACATTTCTTAAATAAAATCATTCTTGGCTGGAAGAGACCTTTAGAATTCCCGTTGCCGATAGTTTGGCAAAACTATCAGGTCGACCGCGTAAATCTTTTGGAGAGCTGAGCGAAGGAACTAAACTCGACTGAAACTGGATTGTTAGTAGCCTTGCCAAAGGCAAATTGTGACAACACGTATGATAGTAACACAAGCCGAAGATTTTTCGAAGATCCCAAAATGACATTAGAAATCACTGGCATTAGTTACGAGCTGATATATGAAAATAAAAAGTCAATTTAGAGACTATTGGCGGCCACAAAATCAATCAGGCAAAATACGATAGTTATGCAAAATTAACTGCTCGTTTTTATGTTTATTTATACACTTGGCATCCCTTCATGCCCACGATACACAAAATACTCGTTCATTGGGCAGTTATTATAAGAAATGCATTGTCACCGGTTGGACAGCTAACTAAATACATCCGATCTTATCAACACGATGTAGCACGTAAATTTTTACGAGAAAGCTGTAATAGGGAAATTTTTAACCGCCTACTTTTGAGTTTAAACCCTTTGATGAGCTGCAGGAGGAAATAAAAGAAGGCAAAATACTTTCCTACAAGAAACACTAGAAATACTTTTGCCTGCCGCTCCGAACCCAGGGTACTCTTCAGAAAGCGAAGAAGAAAACTTGGTTTTGGATAATAGTGTTTGATTACTATTATTATATATTACTCACAGGGAAAAAGCCTCAAGTTATAATCATCATAACAGTAATAAATTATGATTTTTTTTTCTAGAAATCAAACTAATTTCTTTCCTTAAAATCGTAATAAATGGTCTATTGTTACATAATACTCTTTACTGTTTTATATTTTTAATATAAAAAAAATTTTTGTTTTTTTTGTTAGAATTTTTTTTTTTAATAAAGTAAATTGGTTTTAAAGACATTTTTTTGGAATACTACAAAATACAAAAATAATTTTGACCACTTAGATCTTTGAAATACCCGTATGTGCAACGTGAAGTATATATAGGGGACAATACAGTTTCCCAAGCAAGACAGAAGAGGAAACACTTAAGCTACTGGCACACAGCGGACACAGCGGGTTGAGATAGTAACGTAGCGTTTGCGAGATTTTGCACGTTTTAATGTAACATTGCAATTTGCCTTTACGCCCAGATGGCGTGACGTGACGGCAGTTTGACGCCGACCACTGAATGGGAAGACAAAGAGATGTCGGCCGTGAAATTTCAGAGTAAAAATATAATTCAATAATATAAAATAAAAGCATAATTATAAATAGATTTCAGTAACCCGGGCGAAAATGACTTATGAAGGTGCTTACAAACAAGCTGAGGAACGCGAAAATGCACGTTGACTATAATTCTTCTCAAGACGGTACTTAAAGTTTCCAATCAGTGTACAAACAATGTAGTTCTGGGAATAAAAATTTTGTATTTTTTAAATATCTGATCGGAATTAACCAAATTTTACAGAACATCATAATGTAAATATTACTAAGGGTTGCAATTAAAATAAATTAATTAATAACCAATTTAAAATACTGAACACTGATGTCACATTTCTCAAACTTTTTGATAACATTTTAGATTATACCAATCTTTAGGGCATAATAATAAAATGTCGTATCGGGTTCGTTTACTGACTTGATCTTGTGTTACACTGCTTATATATGGTGCGTTTTTTTTTTACAATTTCGGAACTTTCGTTTCTATTATTAAATTTGATCATGGAGTTGAATCTACATAAAATCTGGTAAATTATACTAAATGAAAATATGATTTTTAACATTTATTGCCGAGGGACATATTCTTTAAAAACCGATAATAACTTGGGGAGAGGGAAACAAAAACTCATTCAACGTAAATGTCGTAAATGCTTACAGTACGTACCATTTGTGATATCTCCGTAAACTTGTTTTCTCTTACTAAATTCTGACAGATGTTTCAAAACAAATAAAAACATTACTTTTACATTTATTGATGAATGTATTACATAGTAATAACTAGTGCCACTGTAACCACTCTTAATTGGTTTTTTATACCTAATGTCACAATTTATTCAAAGAACTGAAAAGACTAAATTATAGATATATATATATATATATATATATATATATATATATATATATATATATATATATACATATATACATATATACATATATATATATATATATATATATATATATATATAAATATGTTTATATGTACATACACACATATATATTTTTTTTATTATGGTACTTGATTTTCTGAAAGATTATGCTCAGGCTGCCTGAATTCCGAGCAGATGTAAAACGAATTAATGGAGTGGAAGCTGCGTGTAAACATATTTTATTATGTATGACATAATACTTTCCGAAATTAATGACATCTTAAAAATTTCAAAATTTTGTGAAAACGCATCCCACACACCCAGGCTTATTTACTTGTAACATATGCGATGGACGAAGCGGCGTTCGTACGATCCTATTAAGTTACCTTTATTTTTATTATCCCATTGCAAAATTTCCAAAACCGGAAAACTAACAGTATCACTTCAGTATCCGTCTGTCTGTCACAGGGGATTTTCTCTTAAACTATTCGAACTAAAAATTTGAGATTTAGCGCTGAGGAGCATGGTGGCGCAATTATAAGGGTGATGTATGAAAAGTTCAGTTTTGATTCTGGAGGTTAATTTATACGGGTTAATTAGAAAATAAAAAAAATAAAGTTTAAAAGAATTAAAAAACACGTTTTTGTACCAATATAAACTAAAAAACTAAAAATAATTTTTATCTCTAATCTTTTATTGTCAAGAGCAAAATGGTGTCTCACAACTCGGTATAACTTAATTTGTTTAATACATTTTAAATAAGAACGATTGACATAAAAATTAAATTTTATGTAAAGAAATATTACCGAAATACTCATGTAAAGAAATGTACTAAGAGTTCGCGTGGTATTTTTTTGTAATTGTTTTATAGCTTCAAAATTGTGTTTTAATTTGGTTTAATAAATTCTTTATAATATGATTATCATAAAAATCGCTACTATGTGAATACAATTTATTTAACAGTAAAGTCTAAAAAATATACATAACCAATGAAATCAGAAAAACAAGCTACCAAAAATTGTAAATTAGTTTTGAGTATAATGTATCAAATAGTTAACATGTAAATAAATAAAAAATGGATATTGTATATGCATTTGTTTCTATTTCTCATACTAGTATTCATCACATCTCGCACATTAAATTTAACTGCCGCTTATCCCAAATTTTGAAGCCTTACAGTTATTATTCACTGAGGTTAGAATATTCCATAATGTTGATAATTGAAAATTCTAAGGATTATACAACATGATACTTCAAAGTGTAATGAATAAAATTGCGGTCGAGCGTCAATGATGTTTCTTAAATTCAGTGGTCAATTCTCAAGTATCCCCAATATTTACACTAGGAATAAATATTTTTTTATTTAAATGTATTAATCAAATACAATAACATAAAGCAAGCTTTTTAAGCACTGGAATCAATCTATTATCTGAAATATTTTTAAATTTACATAACAGGTGTCTATTTTTTTAAATTATTGTTAATAAATTGTAATTAAATAAAATACTATTTAAAAAATCAACAAAACTATTAGAAAATTAATATCAACGTACCAATTTTATAAAAATGTGTTTACATAAATGCTTCTTATTCGAAATATATGTTTCTTAACAAAATATACAGGTACTCACCCAAAGTCGCTTACATAAAAAAAGATTGTAAAAAAAGATTAAAAAATACCTGTGTCAGTATCACAGGAATTATATTTTATGTTCTGATTGATTTAAAACCTGCCTCACGCTATCGTGAGGCAGATTCTGTGTGTACACATCTATGTATGTATACGTGCCCTAAAGGGTATACAAATCTGAAGCGAGCATTTGATGACTACAGCCTTTTTTATTTGCTAGTACTCAGCGGAATGAACAAAATGATGAGTTTCGCCAAGCTGGAAAAACAATTTCGACTTCGATTTATGCCACCGAAATAATGAAACCTGTGTATTTCAAAAATTTAAGGAAAACTAATTAGGTTGAAACCAGAGAAATGGCAGGCTGTTTGTATTTGTACTTAGATGACCGGTATTATTTTTAGTTATAATAAAAAAAATATATTTGGGTATAGCAAAGGCAATAAACCGATTTTTTTACGAGAAGATTGAATCAACTTATTGTAATATAGAATCGGTCTGATTAATTTCCTATGATTAAGGATTGAATTCTCTTTAAACATAAGTTTAAAAACATTACTAAACGTCCTTTTTGATGAAACTTCTAGCTGAATTTACTTCAAACCTCTTATTTGTTATATCAAACATAGAGCGGAATTGCATAACTATCATTGAGAATTAATACGAGTAGTATGTAATATTTGTTCAATATAATTTAATTAATAATTTTTTTTACTTACCGACACCTCTGTGCTATTATCTTCTTGATAAAGGATGTATATTTCGTAAATGTATAATTCTATTTATATATTTAAAGCACGATCATATATTTTATCTTCGCTAAACTTGTGTATTTTTTTTTATTATATCGTCTCTTATCTTTAGTGTTTTTATTGTTTCATGACAATTTAATACATTAGCTTTTTACAAAGAATTTAATCACGATGTATATATAAAGATAGGCAAAAATGAAACGAAAATATTTGGCCAATTGAAACAATATTTAAACCCATGTTAACCAAATATTTAAAAAACATATCAGATGTGCGTAACGGCGTCTTCGTATCCATTATACAGGGCACTGAGCTTTTATTTGCATCTAAGAGCATAAAATAAAAAAGGATATATTGATAAGAAAACAAAGATTAAAATTGCACAATTTCCGAAAACATTTCATTGCGCTAATCAGAAAAACATCCGAAACCCTATTTATTTTATAACAACATAGTCACAGAAATAAGATTTAAGAGTTATCAATAAATTTTTCAGTGTTTTTTGTTCCTCAAAAACAGAGTTTTTTTCAATATGCCCCTTTTATAGATTAGTTATTTTGCGATTGATCTTTTTAGCAAAATATCATCAATATGTAATAGTTATAGTAAATAAAAATATTTTAATTTAATTTAAAAAAATAAACATTTGAATGGACAGGTTCTTATGACAGAATTCTTCAAAAATTTAGTAAAATATTAAAAAGCATAAATATATAATATATTTGTTTGTAAATTATAATTCGTCATATATTAAAACTCTTCATAAATTTCAGTAAAATATAAAAAAAGACATATTTAGATATAAAAAATTAAACAGTAACAGGAAATCTTACAATCTTATAAATCACTGCAGCTCTAAGTATGCGGGTATGCAAGTACGCACAATAACCAAGTCTCACGTCGAACGACCCTTAATGAAGTAATTCTGGGTAATATTATTCGTACAATTAAGTTCAGTGGACTACCCTCGCATGCTTATTGATTTCTCAAAGTTTGCTGATGAATGTAGTTCAGGTCATACCTCAGGTCTTTGACAGCAGCTCTAAATTAATTGTTAATATTGGTTTATTTGTCAAATAAAACTTCATAGTTTATTTTTTAGTTTCGCCTTGAATGAATATATGTATTTTTAAACACGCAAACAAAAACCTATATAAAGAATTTTGTTTATATTTTCAGCAATTGATTATAATTTCCATATTTTATACATATTTAGCAATTGCTATTTTAAGGCTAATTTATTACGAATTCAAAATGTTATCGAAGCGTAGGCACGAGGAATATTACAAAAATAAAGTCAAGCAATTAGAGAAGTTAAAGTAGTTGTTGTTGAGATTTAATTGGCATTTGAACTACTAAAAAATGTTAATGAGTTAACTGCATGATTAATACAAGCAAGGCCATCTAATACGATAATGATAAAATTACCTTTTCTTTAAGAAAGTACACTTTGCATTCAAATGTCATTCTGATGCTACATCTTATTTTTAATTAGCCATGTGCAATAAAACATAACCCACCTGTTACACCAGACCCAATATAATCCGCTAGTTAAACATAATTGAAATGTTTTTAGCCGCATTTTTGTAAAGCGCAAACAAATAAACAGAAAAACGGACGAATATTTAAAAACAATATCGTTGTGTTCCATCACTTTTTATGTTTTTTTCATAAATACATTTATTCTACAGAATAATTAACTTACGAAACTGATTAAATTACAAATATTGACAAAATATTTTTTTTAGGCAAATTGAGAAAACATAGCTTGTAAGGTATATATCAAACATAAAAATATTTTTTGGTGGGAAAATTACTGAAAAATCATTGCCAGAATCATGAGGATAGATTGATGTCTGTTCTCTTGCGTCTGCTCGCATTCGGATTGCTTACTAAAATACCTACCTTTCCCGCACTACTCCACGCCCATTTCGTCAATACATGCCGAAGTAGACAATTTGATTGCAAAATTTAAGTTACACATAGCGCTATATATTAATTTACATATTTTCATAACAAATTTGAATATTTGCTTTTCCTTGAGTAGCTAAACACTTCTTTGCTGTTGTACAAGTGCTATGTAAATAATTTCTTTCAAATATTAAATTTATGCGTCTTTTTATTGAGTGCGTCAGCTCAAGTGAGATAAAAATTAACTACTTACTTACTTTTATATTCAACAAACAACTTCATCTCAATCGACTTAGTCGTTTTTACGTCACACATGTTCAAACCATTTTAACGTACAGGTCAATCTGTACACTGAAGGTGCCCTGAAATTACATTAGACATGTCTAATGTGGACTTTAACATTTTTTCATAAATACCTTTAAGGTACAGACAACCCATTTATACTGTTTTGTAACATATACAGATAAACGCGAGATAACCTATTATATTTTTAACGAAGCATTATCAGGGGAGGTTTAATATGCCATCATCTGTTAATCAATACCCTTTTAACATTGACTCGTACCTTCATGTAAACAGGTAATTGATTTCAAATGCCTTACCTCTCATCGACTTGGATGATTCTTCGCTCACCTTCTTATTCCTAGAACTGTATAAAAATATTAGTTATACAAAAACTATCTTACAAATGGTCCCTAAAATATATATATATCAACTCGTCAATATTAATATGAATGGTTTCTATATTAATATGAAATTATGACGTGATTACCTGGCGATTTAAATATTCATCAAGAAACATCTAAGCATTATTACGTGTGACGGGGATTTATTTCCAAATTAAACTAAAGCATACTTGTGCTACCAAAGTAGAAGTATTACACGCAGAATAAACAGTCAATGTTTTCATATCGACTGATAGACACACGGGTGTACCTATCACTTAACGCTCACTATATTATTTATAAATAAACAGTGAAAACTTTCAAAGTGATATTTTTTCAATAAATATTCCAATGAAAATTGAAGAATGTTACATTCCCAAAGGTTAAATTAACGTTAAGCCTACATTTTGTTTTATCCTGGTCGCCAACATTCATCCAAGTGTAAATTATTTTAGCCGCGTAGTAAATGTTTTTGTTTCCACTTCCTGTGTTTCCTAACGACTGTGGTCGTACACGTCATCATTAAATTATGGTCATGAGCTACGATTATAAATACATTAATAAACTACGATTGTGACAGTTAATACATAATTTAAAAATTAAATAGAATTCAAACAAAAGGCCCAGTACAGATAAATTAGCACTAAGGTAATTAATAGGCTTAAAATATTATTCCTATACTTATTTGGTTAAATCGTTTTTGAAAACAAAATAAAATCATGGTTTAACGTTGACTGCCTGTACAAAGATAAATAATTCGTAGATAACTTGCAGTTATATAACATCTTAAAATGATATACCACTAACACTGAAAACTATGTGCAGTGACAGAAAAATTACGCGTATTTTTATTTATAAATATAACGCTGAGCTCATGTGTAGATTTTTTATATTGGATATAATGAAGTGACTATAATCAGTTATAATTAATTTAGGATTTAATATAAGTTCTAATTATGGCTATATTACCCAATTGATATTATTTTGTTTATTATAAAAGTTTATTTAACACTCCATAGTATAGCCACATACATACACACACACAGACACACACATATATATATATATATATATACATTTTTTTAAAGCTAATCATCTAGCTTTCATGATTCTGTATTTGGAATACATAACTGGTATGGAATAAATCGATTGAGTACTTCATGGCTCAGATGAGAAAAGTAATAAAAGCAACACAGATAAGACCAACAATGAAAAAGAAATGTACAAAAACTATATATATATATATATATATATATATATAAATACCAAAGGAAACATTGTACCGGCAACATTTTTTTCTGCAATAACTTGCACGTGATAAAATAAGTGCCATGCCATTATTTATTTTGATCAAGAAAAAATAATTTCATATTTTTTATGATATAGCCAAATTTAACTTATATTTAGACGTGTTAATACAGGAATTTATGTTATACCTCGTAAAGAAAAGGACATATCAGTATGCAAAACATAATTAAACATTATTTTTTAGGATTATCAGACGGATACCCATCTACTAGCAATACTTCGAAATCAAAAATCAAGAACTACTGTTTTTCCCACATGCAAAAACGTAAGCAACAATCTGTGAAAAAGACGAGCGATAGCAAAGTAAAAATTGTAAGAAAAGAATCGAAATATTTTATAAATAAATTTTGGAGGTGTGATTTATGCTACACTCATATATATATATATATATATATATATATGTGTGTGTGTGTGTGTGTGTATCTATATATATATATATATATACCCACATATATACACACACACACATATATCTCTTCAATTAAATAGGCCAGTACATGTTGTATAGACATTAGTATACGATAAGCATATAAGCCTGGATATTCAGTTTTGGAAAAAAATGTTACTATTTTGCTCTCGAGATCTCTTATTTAGAAAGGGCTACAGCTTATTAATAGTCAGAAGTATAAAAATGTATTGTAACAAGAATGTTTTATATACGTTAACTCCCCGTGACGAAAACTCCAATAGAAAAATCGGTCTCGTTCCGGTGAGAAGTAACCCAAAGAGAGTTGTGCTTTCAAACGCTATTGTGGACGAATATTCGGAGTTAGGTTAGTGTATATATACTAAAGCCCGTACGCACCAAAATATGATGACTTGGTGTCTGACTGTATATCAAGGGACCGTGGTCTGACCGCAAGATAACTGATAGCCGATCAAATGTAAAAGCAAATAATTTCATTGGATACCCGTAACTGCGTCCTACGATTTCATCCGAAGTCGTACGTATGCACCAACTGTTAGTCGGGCTACCTGAGAGAGACGTATTTCGAATGTTCCAAATACTGACTGATAATAGTCGAATCGGATCGACATTCAATTTTGGCCAACCTTCTCTCACAGCACATTTCACCGCTTGACACTTGTTCAGTCATGAGTAGAGCAGGTGCATATTTCTAGTGTAACATAGCGGATTTGGGTGATCATATAGATCGAGCGAATGTATTAAATTTTATACAAATAGTAACAGAATCTTCTTATTTAGAACTGCTTAATGAGAAGACGTGTAAGGTTTATTTTATATAATATATTTACATTGTATTTTAATATTTAATAATTGTATAATACATATATATAATGAAATATATTATTTCTATTACAATATTACATAAATATTAGTACCAACATTATTTATGAAATAAAATAGATTATAATCTTATTTTCGAACTTGACGTTCTTTTTTGTTGCCAATATTATAATGTTATTTATAATATTATGTGTATGCGTGTATGGGTGTGTGTGTGAGTGTGTGCGCGTGTGTGTGCACAATATCATTAATTAAAAACATATTTTTTAATGTGTTAAATATTTGTTGTAAAATATAACGATACAAGTAGAATGTAAATTAATATAATTTATACATTATATAAAATAAATATAACACGGTTTCTCATCGAGATTGACAAAAAGACGTATTATATTTATTTTAGATTCTATTACTTATCTACAAAATTTAATACATCCTTTCAACTAAGACAGTCGCTAAAATCTAACATGTTTATTATTTACATCAGCATTATTTTCTGTACACGACCGAATGGAAGACGTGACGCATGGTCGCTCAAAATTGACTGTCAGTCCGCCTAAACTATCAGTCAGCACGTGGAACGTTCGAAATATGTTTCTATATTAGGATTTTTACTAAAATTAAACGGTGAATAATGTTTTTTCTGAAAATATTAATATAACATCATTTTAAGTTGACTTAGCTTTTGTAGACAAATTGGTCGACGGATTTTTTAAATAAAATTAAAAATAATTATTATGAGCGAGTAATTATTATGAGCGATCACATGGGAGCTCTGCTGTCATTCGAAATAAACAAATTTAAAACACATCAAAAATACCTAGTTTTTAATTTTAAACGTATACCTATTATGCTTGATATTGAATTGAATTCATCGAATTGGTTATTGTTTTAATTGTCATTGTCAATAGACATTTTCGTAGTAACGGGAAGGTGTTTTCCTCCGTAGTCTTTCATTGAAATGAAGTTTTTCATTATCCATTTTATTGTGAAAATAATATAAGTGAGAATTTGAGATCAAAGTCAATTCCGAAACTACAGGTTCCTAATAAATATATAGTACGCCATTTTTATGTGCGATAATTATTTGTGGTTAGTCAGTTGTATTTTGTATAAAATATTGTGCTAACTTCGGTGATAATTTCACGTTTTGTTAATAAAAGAATATTCGTAAATAATAACGTCCTTAAAAAATTTGCCCTTGGGATGACCTTAATAGGAACAATCGATTTGAAAATTGCTTTTAGTAAAGAACGGTCTTTCTAATATCAAATTTATGACACCTCGTTATATAATCATTCTCACTTTTTTGTTTTTAGGTAGGTTACTATTTTTTTTTTTTATTCAGCGTTTAGTGTCACAATGACTGGCAACTAAGTCGAATTTAATAAGCAGTTTATTGCAAAATATGTAATTTGTTGGAAATAAATATTAAGTAAATGTTGTTATGAAGCAATGACGAGAGAAACTTATTCTACCGTTAAATATATCATTCTTAACATATACTTTTTCTTTTAATAACAATCAAACTGTAAAATTTCCATTGGCGCTGCACCATATTTGTTCATTGCATCAGAATATTTCAAGAATTAGTTGATAACATCGTGGATGTAGTGATTTTAAATGTGTTCGTTAGGGTCACGATTTAACGCCATTTGTAATAATGTAATATATATATATATATATATATATATATATATATATATATATATATATATATATATATATATATATATATATATATATATATATATATATATATATATATACATATATATATATATATATATATATATATAAATATATATATATATATATATATAAATATAATTATCTCTGTTTGTTCCAATTTATCTCTATTTGGCCTTTTGTTTGGACTATATCAACGTTTTATTTTTAAATTATATATTTCTAATCTTAGTCATAGTTCAGTAGTGCCTATTTTACGTAGAACAAAAATGCTTGATGTTTTGTCTACATCCGTATGACCAGTCACAGGGGAAAACAAAAAGCGAAAACTAAACGTCTACGTCATTGCTCAAATAATGGACATTTGGGTGAATATTAGGTTCATAATTGTACACAAGTTCACAATTGTACTTTGAAAATTTATGGCAGAAATATAATTTTCTGGGTGTTCACTATACAAATATAATGAGTACTATAAAAATATAGTGAGTTCACTATACAGATACTGTGATGAACATACCCGTGTGTGCCTACCCGAGTATACCTTATATATAAATAATATACTGAGTGTCGAGTGGTAAGTATACCCGTGTGTAGCTATCAGTTGAAATGAAAATACTGGCTGTTTATTCTGGATATGAGTCACCTCTCTGATGCTCCTACTTTGGTCACGTAAATATGCTTGAATTTCATTTGAGAATAAATACTACTCACATGTATTGAATATTTGAAAGGTTTTATGTCAGGTGTGATTTCAAATTGATATAGTAACATAGACGAACTGAAATAAAATTTTTACTAATTTCATAAAATCTGATTTAATATTGATTAGAGTATAAAAAAAATTGTGACTTAATAAAGTAGAGACATCTATTATTATAATTAGTCCATGATTAATATTTTAAAATCGATCTAGGACTAAGAATATGACCAAAGAATGATCCTAATCAGTGAGAGGCAAAGGTTTGAAGCCAAATTAAGACAAGATAAATTGCAAAATTTCTTCAAAGTGTTAAGAAGGAACAAATGCCATGAAAATCCACCTATTTTTTATCCAAATAAAAGGCGAACAAAATTCAGAAATATGGCTGTGTTATCTGAAAGATGTAATCGATTAGTAAATAGATGATAGTCCATCAAGCATTCCGTGATGTTGTTTCCATAAAAAGCTAATAAAATATCTATCGTATAACTATACATAAAATAAAATTGGTTACACGAAAAAAGTAACAGAATATAAAAATTAAGTTTCTATTATTTTTGTCTGTCTGTGGTTTGAACTTGCGTCACGAAAAATATCGACTCAATTAAGGTGTAGTTTTCTGAACTATATGTCATTAAGACTATATGTGAATTTAATATTTGAAAACATAATTTACATGGAATTCGTACATCAGCTAAGGAGTGTTTCGCTGCTCGATGCGGAATAATTACACAATTGTATTGTATTTCCCTGTGTATACCTTGATGGCGTTACGTGTAATTTAAATCGCATGATGAAATTTTCTATCCACACATATATTGACGGAAAGGGAGTGGCCAGATATGAAGTGCGGAGTGGTGCGGGTAGGACAGACGCACGAGGGCAGATTAATGTTAGCTTTCAAGCTTCTGATAATGATTTGTTAGTTGTTTCCCACCCATAATTTTTTTCGATATTGTATGTATTCATCGTAAACTCAATTTATTTAAAATTGGAATATTTTGTCAATATTTGTAATTTACTTACTTTCGTCAGTCTAGTATTTGGTTGTATAAATTTGATTGTTACATATTTTATTGTCTATACAAATAATAAAACTGTATAATTGTTGCATCTGTACATTGACGTTATTTACGAAAAACAGTTTTAAGGGACTATTACAAAAGTAATAGACGAGGGCAATATTGTTTTCAAATATTTGTCCGTTTATATGTTATTCTATTTTTGGTTCGCGAAATACGCAAAAATGGCTAAAATATTTTTATAAAATTTTTGTTATGGATTCTGTTGGGTTAAGTTAATATATTGAATATGTTTCATTGCAATTGACTAACTGAAAATAAGTTATGGCAATTCGAAGCTTGAATGCAAGGTGTACTTTCTTAAAATAGTACACACGTGAATTAAATCGCAGTAATAGTCAATTTCTAATGAATCTCAAAATATACGACTCTAACTTATCTAATAGCTTGACTTACTGTTTATAATATTCTTCAAGGCTACGATCCGATAAAATTTTGAACTCGTACTAAACTGGCTTCAAAATATGATTTGGTTAATATGAATAATATAAAATAATTGCAATAAACTATTGAAAATATAAACAACATTTTTGATGTCGGGTTTTCTTTTTATGTGTAAAAAAACATTCATTCCGAACAGAACTAAAAACTGAAATGTCAATTTTACCTTACAAATGAACCAGTATCAATGAGTAACTTCGAGCCGTTGTCAAAGACCTAACGTATAGGTCTTAGCTATATTCACTAGCAAGCTTTCCTAAATCAATAATTTACTCACAATGGTTTCAATAAATTTCATTCACCACAAAATTTTACTAATAGGCGTACTTACATATTCAGATGCTTTCAACTAAATGAGTTTGCAAGGTTTCCTGTTGCACTTTATGTTTGTATTTACTTGCTTAATTTTTTACCGAGTTTTATAAAGGATTTTAAAGTAATAATTTAGCTACCCGCCAGTTAAAACATTTACTTTTGGAATCATATTACAATATATTTATTCACCATAAATCTCACGTGTTGGTGGTATTTTGTCAAAAAGATTAATCGCAAGATGTCTAATCTATATAAGGACCGTATTGAAAATACTGTATGATCATTAGATTGAAAAAAGTTTCTAGTCATCATATGCTGACTTAAAATTTTATGAGCTTTATACGTACATATGCATACATACAAAAATATCTACAAACTCGTACACTCCGATGTGATTCGTGCTTATCCACTAAGACTAAGGCTGGACCTAATTGGCTGAGGTTTGGCGTACGGCCTCGGAGCTATGCGTTGGGCTGTTGCGAGTGGTTTGGGTATTTACCGCCTCACTCAGGCTGACAAAATCGCAAGGCAGGTTTTCCCAGACTATGTTAAATAAATTAGAATAGAAGGTTCGATTCATGTGTATTGAGATGGAATTTTTTTCAAATTATAGCGTTGACTTGAGATAAGTATTTTAATGGCATTTCTATAAGACGCATTTATTTAAATAGATTTCTAAAAATATAATGAATTAATATTTATTTTTTAATTGTATTGTTGTATGTTCAAATAGATTTTTGTTAATATTGCATAGATACAAGGCATAAATAATTTAAATAATTTTTTATTTACGTAGATTTTTAATAAAAATGGATAATATCGAATTATAGGAAACTATTTACATTAATTTAAAAAGATATCAGACTATAATTTGAATAAACTGCTCAAAGGGGTATATTTATGTCGCTATGTAACACGCGTCTTCTTGAATTTATATATGTTTCAAGGAAATTTGCTTTATTTTGTTGCATTTAATCACAAAACGAAGATAGAAAAAAATATTCCTAGTGTAAACCTTGGAGATAACTAAGTCTGAACGATTGGATTTGAAAATTGTTCTTGTAGTATAGTAATTATGTAGTGTAATTCTTATAATTTCTAACTATCAACATTATGAGTACACTAATCTCATTGAATAATAACTATAGGTCTTTAAAACATCGAACTATTTATACGATGCCAATTCGGATTGTTAAGACTAACGTGAGATATTTGATAAATACTAATTTGAGAAATAAAAGCATATACATATAACACATAAAATAACTTTTTTTATTTATGATGCAAATAACAATAACACTTATTGTTAGACATTATACGCAACACTAACTTTAAATTTTTGGGAATTGATTTTTGATAGAGTCTCAATTTTTCAGATTATACTGTTAAATAAATTTTATCATGTTAGTACAAAGACGATTAATTTTTTAATAACGATGTTACAAATGATTTATTGAACTAAGTTAAACATAATTACAAAGCAACAAACAATTACAAAAACAAAATATATAACGCGAACTCTCAGTATGCATATTTCTATAAATGTTTGGATAGAGGTTGATTTTTTTATCGAAATTTTTTTACCGAGTCAATTTCTATTAGGATGTTCTATACATTAGAACCCATCTCTAAACATCTACTGACCTCGTCTTTTAATAATTTATATTAAAAGATAAGGGCAACAAACGTCGAAAAATTTACATGCACCTAAAAATTATGTAATAATTTTAAAATCTAGGATTCTCGTAATAGTTAAATATAATATTTCGGTAAAACTAGGAAACAATAAGAAAACATACATTTATTTTGGATATAAACGTTCTGCTTAGTAAATTGACTGTAAATTGTTTGCTTGATTTCATGAACATGGTGGGTACGTTGAGAAATATAAAATAGATTGAGCGTATTTTCCTTATTTAGAAATATCTAAATTTTTACATTTTCTGCAGAATTTAATAATTTACATACTATCAAGTGTTTTCAAGTAAAATAACTCCTATTTTGCTTTTGTCGCCATTATTTGGTTAAAAAGTTTTAAACAGAAACAAGGAAATGTAAGTTTTGTTTATTTTGTTCAATATTTAATACGTCTATATCATTAATTCCAATAGATTAAAATTAGCAATAATAACGGTATTCACATGGTCGAGTCTTGTACCTTAGTAAACATAAAGTGAACTTTAGCCTCAAATCCCATCGCTTCGACGTAGTTTCCCATACGGAATTGTTTGACTTCCCACATCGTGATAGGCTTTACGGGATAACCTCAACCACACTTGATTGATGTTACACGACCGCACTCGAGATCCGTTGAAGTGCAGGAAAGGACTATCGGTGTCAACAATACTTGCGAATTTTGCGTTTGCTTGATGAGAACTATGAGTGAGTTATTTGCGTATTGTAGAGTAAGGGATTGCAACATGAGGATTGATTAGCGACACAAATTGAGGACGTTTAAATAATAATGTTTGATTGATATTATTACGTTATTTTCATGTCGGCAATATATTACAGCCAGGAAAATTCATTGAACAAAATTTATTATTTTATAAATATTGGAAGAGTTCGTTAAGGTATTTGCAAATAATACATAATGTAAAGAATGTAGTTTAAAAATAGAAAGAGAAAAATAAGAGACTAAATTTGCGCGACGGGCTGGGTATTAATCTTTGGTTACATTGAGTATTTTATTATATATTAAATATTATGTAAGAGGGACAAGTGTTCTCCGTGAATGAACAATAATATTTTTTTAAATAAAAATCGTAATAGAAACTGGAAAACTGACGATTAAAGATTTATTAATTATATACCATGGAAGCTTGCAAACGTAGCAATCCATTCAACAGCGTGGGCAGTTTTATATTCCTGTCTCTAAGAAATATCAAGTGTATGATATCTTGCACAATTAGTATTTCGTGCTTAAATAAAAATAGTAAAGCACTCTCACTATGTACTTAAAAGGCGCCCATATACCACGTTACCTGCCGTCAACTACACAAATGCTATATGATTTTGCATATGCGTGGAATTAAATAGAAAGACGCGGGAGAAAGTTGTTTCTAATAACGTGAGAAATATTCTTTGGTGAAAACTTTTTCTTTAAAACTGATAGTTCAGCTATTATATGAAAATAAACCATTATTATAATTGGTAATTTTCTTTCGAAAGATATCTAATTCCCGATATTGGTGATTTTTTTTAGAATGTCCTTAGCAAACACATTGGAAGTTGTTTTTTAAGAAACTTACTGGCATTTATTGCCTCACATTAGCAAAAGATAGCCTTTAAAGTTGTTTACTTTTTTGCAGGTTAATCCTGCAAATAAGCTTATAATGTCTTAGCAAATAGTATGAATACCGAAATTAAGATGGAGTGTAGGATGAAGTGTTTTTTGAAAATCTTATTACTGAGGAGGGACATCAATATCAAATTTGTCTCGAGAACTGAAACTGTACATCGGTTCATATTTACACTTATAGATATTTGGTCACATGCTTATAATTAGAACATTCCCATAACCCGTCTGGTTTGAGTATATTGAGAGTGAATAGTATATAATGTTTTTTTATGTTTGATAATGTTTTTTTAAATACCCTTATTCTTATTTGTAGTTTTATATGGAGTATCAAACAATAAAAACGGAACAAATATTCTAAATTTGTTGAAACAATTTTGTCGATTTGTTGAAACATACTTTTAGACTCAGTAAGTTAAAAAATTAAGGTTTCAAAAAATTTCATTTTATTTCAATTATCTTTAACTAATTATAAAAATATAGTCAATTTCGACTTGCTTTATTAAGTATATATTGTTAAAATGTATTGTTTTATCGTTAGTCTTAAGATTCCTGACTATCCCACGCAGCGATTATATAAAGCTGTATAAAGTACTAGACGAACTAAATATTTCATTGCATTGATACGAGTTAAGCTCGTTATCAATGCAATAAAATATTTGTGCGATATTTTACCCCCCCACTTAAATTTTGTCACATATAAAATTAAAACTTGCGCTTAGAAACATAACTTTAGGTTGGAAAAGTTTATTTTATTCTCCAAAAAACTATGCACTGAATTTTAACACATATTTCACTACGATATGTTCATCGATTGTTATCTACGATATGTTTATGGATAAACTTACGAACCGTCATTTGAATAAAAATACTACGCTATTTCTACCTCGCTCGCTTAATTTCTTAATGCTGTTTGAATCAATTCAAAAATTACCTCATGGTAAAAATTTAGAATAGTTTAGTTTTTTTGAAGTAATAACCAAAACTTGATGATTTTAAAGAAGCAAAATAGTGTTCATCAGAAAATACAAAGTTAATAATTATTAAATAGATATCTGTTTTAAGGGGGATTATATCGTTGAAATCAATTCAGACAAACCACGTAATTTTTCATTTTGTCTCATTATAACCAGCAGTAAATAAATTATTTGGCATGATAATTCATCTACACTAAGTTGTTGACATATAATGAGTGGGCCTGTAAACATGACATAAATGTCACACAGAGAGCGTAGTGTCACACTGAGTCATTTAACTGATATTAAGCCGAACCCGACGGATCGGGGGTGTGGAATCAGCGCAACACGGGCGTGAATTTTAAGTCAAGTTTTCCATTATTAATAAAGATGTTGAAAATATATTGCGAGTAATAAATAAATATTAAATAAATCATATGAGTAATTTAAATACTCCGCTTTAATTCAATACTTTTCCCATTGAAATCCAAGCGCCATTTAAAAAAAACTACTCCTACATTCAACGAGACTCAATATCGGTGAAAATTTGATTTTAAAATTCGTTCGTATAAAAAATACAAATATCGCGATGAGTCCACTACACGCTCGTTGTGTTCTCACTAATATGCAATTACATATCAAGTCACATGCTAATACCCCGCCAATTTCCCTTTGTCTTCCCTCTCACCGATCGGTGTCGCGCTGCTCTCACGGTGAGCACCGAGCGGGAAGATAAATTGCAATGTGCGCTGTACATTACGGCATGCGAAATCGCGTGACACCTCGTCGCCATATCGACCCACCCGCTGTGTGCCGGTGGCTTAAGTATTTTCTCATCAGTTTTGCTTGAAAAACACATTGTTCCTCATAAGTATTTCAGGTTGTATTCACGATATACGTCAGTAGTTTTATGGGCTGGTTTATGGAATTACTGTCCATATTTATCCCTGTTCACTTGCTGGAATCGCTGTCAACGTTTTATTTCAAGAACATATATTCCCTTTAGTTTATATTCGTATTTCTTTCATTCCGACTCTTTTTAGTTACCCTAAAAGGTATGTTCAATTTACAATATAAAGTATAATTTAAAAAAAATATTATATAATTTCTGCTTTCAATATTTACTTGCATTTAGACATATATTATTTGCATTAATACGTATAACAGATTACATTTGAGTAAATGCTGATTCTTCCAATCAGGGAAGTATTGTTCAATTTCTATACTTCAACAATAAACGCAACCTTATTAGCGAATTTGTTTTAGCTGATTCAATTTATTGCAAATATTTGTGAAAATATCTTTTAAACAAATAATTTTATCTGCTGTCGTAATTTAACTTCAGCGTATCTGGTTAGAATTAAAATTTAGCACCACTGCGGACAAGAACAAATATGTCGTCAAAAAGAAAAACATTTCCTTAAAAATATTTCGATGCAGAACTTCCCCAAAATCAAAATATAATAAAAAGTTATAAACCGCTCTTTAGCTTGGTTTACATATATCCTTTTAAGTTTGGTTACATACTTGTATGGAAAAAATATTCAGTACTAATTATATAATCATCCACAATCGACAAAAATTATGTTATGGGAAAATCTAAATAGTTATAATTGTTTTTACGTGACTGTACAATTTAAAGAAAATAATTTTTTGTAAAAATCCTTAGTTACTAAAAATTACCCTAAAATATAAAGTTAATTTTTCTTATGCAACACTAAAATGATATCAAATTGAAATGATATTATTTTCTTTGCCTACTTTGTATTGTCAGTATTAGGTTATTGTTCATTTTTATCTTAATATTATTTTAAAATCATTTTATGTTCCCCGTATTTCATTAGTTTTTGTTCGCGGTAAGATGTTTGTTACTTTGGAAGACGTGGTAATTATTGAAAATGAGTTAGTGTAAGTATAATCTGGCGATTTTGATAATGTGGTTGAATCAGAACCATGTATATGGGCAAAAGATTACCTACTCGATTTTTGAGTATTTATTTTTTTACTTATCTACATTAACGTGTATAATTTATACATATGGTATTACGGCAAGAGCAATATTTTACAGGCAATCATAATACCAGTCCAGTCCCATTCGACGAACGGCCTGGAATCGAACCCGGGCCCTCGTGATGGCCGCTTGGTCAAAGGCCGAGTGCTTTGTGATCAACCCACGGCGAAGACACCACGGCGAGTTTTCGAAGAGACAAACAAAACAATTAACATTTTTTTAGAAAACAACCTGTTTTTCAATTAAGTATAATATATGCGTTCTAAATATGTCACTTTGAAATTGAATTAATAATTAAAGAATTGAAATTTAAACCAATAATATCTGGTCTTAATAGTTCGTGTGTCGCGTCTTATAAGTAGAAGTATAGAAAATAAAGGGGACCACGACGTTCCGGAGCACACGTTTCTAATAAATATTATGCCGATTGCGAAATAATCCGTCTCGTATCGGCGCCGTGTTAGAATCGGCGAATATTGTGAAATTAATACATTTAGCTTAAGTTTAAGTTCCCATGTGTCCTATGTTTGCTTCACCAACTTACTTGAATTATGCCTGATTTGTTGATTATTGCTAAGAGTCCTGGATAGTTAAATTTTAAAATTAATTACTGGCCAGATTTAATTGCTTATATATAATGTCGGTGAAGTTCTTGGTGAACAATATTACTGGATTCTGAATTTATGGCCTCATCTTCACAACCGTGATAAATGATTAATAAAACATGTAATTATTAAATTCAAAATTATCAAAAATCTAGATGTACTTCGAAAGGTTGAGTACAATAAACAATTATATGTTTCTTGTTGATACAATTATATGTTGATACTTTACATGTTGATACTTCAAAAGGTTGAGTACAATAAACAATTATATGTTTCTTGTTGATACAATTATATGTTGATACTTTATATGTTGATACTTCAAAAGGTTGAGTACAATAAACAATTATATGTTTCTTATTGATACAATTATATGTTGATACTTTATATATTGATACTTCAAATGGTTAAGTATAATAAACAATTATATGTTTAATTATATTTTTGGAAGTAGTTTTTGAAAGGCGATTCATTTTAGGAAAAAAAAAAATTATGTATAATGCAAATATACATAATTTGTTTTAATGAATAAATTTCCTTTCACCGCAAATAAAATGAAGTGTCGTCAATCAACGAATTCTTCTATAATTTAGCAATAAGCATTCATGCTTAAGATATTTGTAAAATAAAAACGTCAGTAAAATTATAAGGGATAATTCTAGGGAACTGAGTATATTTTTTTTCTTTATGAAACGAAATATAAATTTCATAAGAACAAAAAAGAGAAAAGTCTCAAACTGAAAATCTCTGACTGGAAATAAAATATACATTGCCCCAAATTGTCTAGGAACAGAAACGGAAATAGTCATAATATGTATTGTAAAGATATCGTAAAGCCTGATTTGTAAACATCGAATCATCGTAATTTACTTAGGTTGATATATATTACAGATAATTTATGTATTGATCTATAAAAATGACTTTAGCTACATAAAAAATCGAGTCTGTAACAGGAAAATTAAAAATAGTAGCGATGACCAAGGATGATAGAGGTAATATTTTCTCTCGTCATAAGAGTAAAAATGGTTTTATCTTGAAAGTTCCCGTTATTATGTGGAATAAAATAACAAAAGTATCTGTTTATAAATCTATCGTGACATATTCAGCAAGATACTGGAAGAACCAAACTATAGTATGCGAAGGTTGTCATGAGACACACTATAAAGAATAGCCAGGCGTTCCACTGCCAATGAGATGTATAAATTGTATTAATTGTTGCTCACTTCTTTTGCAGAAATAATTTCTTCATAATGAAAGGATTTTAGAAATAACTAGAGCTAGTACAAATCAGGGAGATATCAAAAATAGATAAAGGCATAAAAGCAATTGTATTAAAAATACTACCGCAAAAAGTTCCTTCAAATTAACGATGCCATCTTGGCTTCAATTAGTTAGTATTTTTTAAAAACATTTCTTATAATATATTAATACTTTCACGAAACCTAAACATATAACCTCATCCCCTGCAGTACATCAACAAGGCAACTTCGAACGTACCAAACCAATATTTCTCTGCAGTTGTTCACGTACAGGAAGACTCGAGAGATAGGTCACGCCTGAAACTATACTTATTGACGTCATTGTGGGCGAAATATTTCGTATAAAGAGAACATAATGGATTGTATTCAGCTAAGTTATTGATTTTTGTACAATTCAAAATAACATATTACTACCCAGACTGTCTAAATTCTGTTAGCGACGGGCTTGAATATTTATTAATAAAGGAGTTATCCTTATAAATAACGAGTTTTTTTATCATTTTAATTATTAATATTACGTGAAACGAAAAGAAATATCACCTTCGTCATATTCCGTGTTTCTCATTTGTACGTAAGAGACCGTATTCTCCCGTTTTTTGTTTCGTATGTATTGCCTTCCGGATATATATTTTATATTTTAAATATAATCATTTCATTTCTTTTCCTCAATAATAGTCCATCGTTCGTTAAACCTGTATAGGTGTATGAAAGTCACAGTAGGTACTAAATAATGATGCAAAAAAAAACTATTTGTCAAAATAGTAAGACGATTCTAAATTTCTAAATAGAACTCCATTTAACATAATATAGATTACAGAACTTTCTATCTTTTTCTGGATATATGAAAAAAGATGAAAGTTGTCGTGGAACGCCTGACAGAAGCAAAGATTCTTAGGCATCGTACATAAAATTATATTTTTACTTATTAAAATATAATAAACCTAAACCCAACATGGATACGGTAATAGATGACATACATTTTTACAAGCAACACTATAGGGAAAAGGAAAATATATAAACAGGTTAAGAAATATGTAAACAGGTTATATCAAATAACTGTTTACGCGAGAGAAAGATTTCCATGCCCATGCATGTAATGCAAGGACATGCATTCCCTCGTTGGGACAATTACACACACACACACACAAACACACACGTGTGTGTGTGCGTATATATATATATATATATATATATATATATATATATATATATATATATATATATATATATATATATATATATATATATATATGCCTATCCAGCATGATAAATATTCTTTACGATTACGTCATTATAGGATCGCTGGTCAAATAGGTTGATTTTGCGAAAATTAATTTTATTTAATGTCTGTATACAGATTGATGGAAATCAGCGTCACAAAAATAGAAAGTAATTTTAAAAATAAGATCGCATTGTTTGGGATATTAAAAAACATAATTTAGCGATTAACAATCGAGAAAAAAAAGAACACAATTTTTGATCATAATACAAAACAAAAAAGATGTCATTATGAGCACTTTATAATCATTATTTGTAATATATTGAAACTTATTAATAAAATGTGAAAATAATAAAAGTGTATAATATCTATCTATAGACAATTACAAAAATAATCAATAGAGAGAGATAAAAGTTGTCTAAATAAATTAAAACAAAATCTTAGCCGACTTTGATATTTTTCGAAATGATATGTAAATAATATCAAAATGTTTGATAAGAAAAAATAATATTTTACTGTTACAAAGTTTCAACCACAATGGATCGTAACAGTGAATTTTATTGCATGTAGGTGAATGCAATTTATCGCAGTAAAAAAAAATATTAAACCTTATATATAAGAGAATCATTATGGGTAAATGGTATATATTGAAACTTATGTAAATCTACATATTTACATAAATTGCAATATTTTCACTTTATACTTAGGAATATGCAAATATATATAATATATTAATACAAACCAATTTAGCACTTAATGAAATCAAAAGAATAAGTTTTTTGTTGACGTGTCATGAATATTTTAGACAAAATCTTCTTAGGTTAGATTTCGACTTTAGACTACGAACATTCCTATTATCTTTATATGATATTTTATTACACACAAACATACTTATTGACTTGACTATTAGGTGGCATATGTAACATGAAATACATCATACATGAATGGACACAATGGAGCCAAACGTGATATTTATATATTCATCTTGCGGTGAGCATCTGGTTTAATGCATGAAATATTTCTTCAGTAAAACACACATAAATTATAAAAACGACACTTAAAAATATGACTGCCATTTAAAAGCTTTGAATTAACTTTGTGTTACGTTATATTATTGTGTTTTGCAGATGAAAGTTAAATTTTATTTCATACAGTCTTTTTTGAAAAAATCGATTAGTTATCCACTTGTAATAATAATTTTTCATTAACTTGCGCCATAAATATGGAATTGGAATCGGAAAAAGTGTTATTTAAGAATTTAGAAAATGGGAGAAGTCACACACATTGTATGTATGACGTTACGGATCTTCAGCAAATCAATATACTAAAGTAGTTCAAGCCATTGATGAACGTTTAACAACGAGCGATATTTTTGATGTTTTATGGCCACTCCTACATTTACGTTTGATCCTCTGTCAATAGCTTGATTTCTTTTTAAACTTATATCTTTACAATAATAATGCAACTTGGGAATTTCCCCGTAACTGCTTTATTCTTAAAAAAGACATGTGGACATACATTAATCAAAATTCATTTTTCTTCCCCACTTACATTCTATAAGTTATAAATGTTTTTAACCTGTTATAAATTTCGTGAGTTTTATTTTTTTTATGTTATTTATCACTAGCCGTGTCTACAATTTCTTTCGTGTGTCATTAGGGAAAAAAAGTTTTTTTTGTCTTATATGTCCTTCCGTCCATTTGATTTTGCGTGATACCCGCTCAAATTACAGATATAAATAAAAATTCTAAAAGAAGTTTTCTGACTTCTATAGTCAATTATTTATTTCAAAATATTTTAAATGTACAGAATTTACTCTATTATAATGTTATTATATGTTTCGATAAAATTATTGTCGCAGTCAATTAATTACGCGATTTTCTCAGTAAATACTAAACAAGGAAGGTTGAAATATATCATTTATTATTTTTTGTGTATAAACTAACCAGTATGTCGATGAAGTTGGAACAAAAGCATTTATCGAAAAAGTACCTGTATAAATCGTTACAGGTACATGTAAGCAATATATATCAACATTTTTCTTGTCATGAGTTTTTACAATAATACCTATAATAGCTTCTATGTGTACACGTTTGAAAAATCTTTGTCTCCCATGCAGAGATGGGGCAGGCCGCTAATTAAAATTAATATCGATCGTAATCATGTCAAATTATAAAGGGGCAAAAGCATTTTTCTGAAACTTGTTTTGATTGAAATTTTGAATTTTTTATTATTTCAAAATAATAATAGCAAGCGTCAAATATATTTGACTAGCGATATGCGTAAAACCTGACGAATTTATTAATGAAATATTATAAATTAAGTTTGAGTGTAATATCCACGCTTGGGATATAAGTATTTGACTTTGATTTGCCGACGGTTTTTGAGTTTGATGAATAAATTCATAACTATTATGACAGTTGTATAGCACCTTTTTACTGGTTTAAAATTGTATGAAGATGTGCCCGTTTTGTACCTATAATGAGGTATATATAACTCTATTTATGAGAACATATAATGAGGTATATACAACTCTATTAACTTATTTAGTAGTATGGAAAATAAGGGGAAAATTGCAAAATTTTTGGATTTTTTGGATATCTTTTTAAATGTAAAAATTAATAAAGTTAAAAAAGTAATTTTGTATTCCTCATAATGAAATTATACCCACATGATATAAGTAATTTAAGATAATAAATTTAATACCTCTATTTACCACTTCAATCATTATTACACCAATCTTTTGAAAAGCTAATATCAAATAGCAATATATCTCATTATTCTATACCAATTTAAAGTTTCTAAATTACATAGTTTGTACGAAAGTCAGTCGTGAATTTAGAGAAACGTAAATATATTGCCTATTTATCAGTGTATCTCTGTAATATGATATACAAAATGTTGAAAATAGTACTTTAAGGGTATAACACCCTTAGAACTCTTTCAAACGATTCTTCACACTATATTTGACATTAGGAAAAAAGAACTTTGAGCTTATAATTCACCCACGGAAAATTTCGTTATCAATATTTTTGAGTAATGGCTATTGAAATATGTGAAAATTAATGTATTTTCTCACTATGCCAAATTTGAAGTTTTTGCGTCAAGTGGTTTCTGAACAATGGTGCTAACGGAAAGAGGACAGAAATGCGAGTGACCATTTAAAGGTTTCGTTTTTTTTAGTGGTATGGAACTCTAAGAAAGTAGTAAAGAATAAATAACATACAATCTTATCGATACGCAATGCTTTTTTGGAATGTCGAATAGACTATTATATCAAAATATTTTTAATCGAATACTGAACCGTCCTGCAGATGATATTGTAGGGTAAGAAATGTAAATTATTTTTTTTTAATAATGATATTTTATAAATTTATAATATTTTTATAATATATTTATTTTTCTGTTTTTCTATTGCGTCAATCAAAAATATTTTTCATCAATTTAAAGAGGAAATAATGAACAATTTTGAATTTAAAATTAAAGTAATTGTTTAGAACGAATCATTTAATATGGTTTATTTTAAACAATTAATCCTTTGTCTGATTTTGGAGCTTTGATTTCCGTAAACTGAATGTGGTCCAATAGCAATAAAGCATACCTCACGGAAACAAACCGTCGGCTATAGATTTTATTTTAAAGTTTTTCTTCTCCTAGGTAGATTGTACAATAACTCTAGTGGCATTTATCTGATGGAACTAGATAATCGCTGATCATCCTGACTATAGTATTGGGAACTTTATTATCAGAGCTATGTGTCGAACATTATTGAACTATGGTTGAAAAGTCTTATAGAGAACAAAAGTTCTTACTAAAGGTCTTACATATACATGTGTGCGTGCGTTCGGGCGGGCGCGTGTGCGTGCGTGTTTTTGTGGGCATATTTGTGCCTCTGTACGCATATGTGTGTGTGTGTGTTTACTCGCGTATGTGCCCGTGGGTGTGTGTGTGCGTGTGTGTGTGCGTGTGCGCGTACGCATTCGTGCGTAGGTACGTGCGTGCGTGCGTGAGTGAGTATGTGCGTGCGTGGGTACGTCTTTACGTGGGGGTGTGCAAATTTATATTTTTTCTTTAATTTACTCGTTTCATAGTCAGGATGTTTGTGAAATTATTTTTGTATATATATATATATATATAAGAATATCCTCTCAATCGCATAATGAATAAAAAAGAAGCCAAAACAGACATTTAACATTTGTACCAAAACGGAAATCGTGACTAAAAAGGTTTGAAGTAAAATAAATGCTTGTGGAAAAACATTCAACATCTTTGATCGCTTTTAATAAAATTATATTAAACCGCATGTCTTACTTTATTAAGAGATAGAAACGTCAACATGGAAATATACGACTAGCGCTATCCATTAGCTACATAACATTATGGTTCATCTCTTTTTGAATGATGTCATGTTTATAAAGGTTTATAAAGGAAGGATAATTTGCATTGTTCTTTCCGAGGTGGTGTATTTCCGTGTTGGCCTTTAAAGTTTTCTTTCGCCCCTGTTAAGCATGTATCAATTCAATATTTTTAAAGTATGGTGTAAACACATGTCTATAATACAATGCTAATATTGCTTTATAATAAAGATACCTTTTTAATTTCATTCGTGACTCTTAAATATTACAATACAATTAACTTCAAGATAACGTTTTAACTTTGGAAACTTCCAAATTGTTTAAATATCATAAGATAACATAATTGAAATAAGCAACTTAATATCACAGAAATATTATATTGATTTCATCAGTGGCCATGCGTGAAACCTAACACAATTATAATTTATTAAAATACTTTTACTAACTAAATTTCATCATTTTACCGTGTACCACGTGGCTAAAGCCGCAAGAAACAGGTAACTTCATTAAATGTTCACTTAAATCTGTAATTACTTACCATTAATTATAGCATTAGGATTTGTGATTGTATCTGTACAGATATGATAATGATATATCGCATTGCAAGTAGAATATTATCACAGAACACTGGGCATATCTTTTGTTATCTCGGCAACACTGATTCGCTTTGAGAGGAATTAGACGTCTCACGTCTAGAGACGCTTCAGAGGAGTACCTCAGCTACGTTTGATTGATAGGTCACGACTACACTCTGTCCGAGATGCGTCGGTATTCCTGAAGGGACTATCGGCATAAATGTTGCTTGTGTATTTCACGTCAGCTTTGAGAAGAGCTGTGTTTCAGGTTAACTATTTGTGTTTTGGAACGCTAAGAATTATTTATGCCAAAAATTTAGGAAGATTTACTTATCAGGTTTGATAGATTATATTATGTTTATAACTGTTATATCTAAATGTCAGGAAATAAAGTGAAATCAACAACATATGTTCTAGTTTCGATACACCTATGTTTATTTTTAACATACATAACGGGAAAAGAGCTATTGAAAAAAATATTTAGGTTTTCCTTACACCTATGTGCATATGTATATTATATATATGTATGTAAATATATATATATATATATATATATATATATTTTATATATATATATATATATATATATATTTTATATATATATATATATATATATATATATATATATACATATGAAAGTACATACGTTCAAATTTATGATAAAATTAATTTTTTGGAGATGTAATGATATTTTCGAAACTTTCATCACCGTGATTGAGTCAATATCACAATTTTCTTAATGGAAATTCGTTAAAAAAATGTGGTTGAAATCTCTACATAGAAATAGAAATTAATATAAACAATTTATATTCATCGGATTTATAAAATACTCATTTCCCAAGTAGTGATGTTATAAGAATATTAGGTTGGCAACTTAAAACATAATATATAAAACATGATAAACCCGCCACTTTTTTTCGATTGATTTCTAGAGTGTTATAGTAGCTTCTGGAATATTTATTGTATTGTATATAAAGATTGCGACATTCCAAGTTCTATTCCGTTTACAATTGAGTAATCGGAGAGTAAAAATTTTACAATTAATAATACAGGAAAAATGGTTTTTTCCTCAAATTTTAATTTTATTTAAAAAAAACCCGTCGAGCGTTTTGTCTAAAAAACTACGTCAATCCAAAGTTATTTTATTAAAAATGATAATATTAACATTTAAAAAAAATTATTTATCGTATAGATTTGGTAAAAATCATTTTCAAAAATTATAAAATTAACATTACAGGAGAAATAGTAATTTCACCAGACTTAATTTTTCTTTAAAGGCATTAAGCAATTTCTGTGAAAAACTAAGTCAACGTAAAATTATGTTACATTAACATTTATAAAAAAATTTATATTTTTTTTCGTAAATATAGCTCTCAAAATTGTATAATTAATATTGCAGAAAAAATAAGTATTTCACCATACTTAATTTTATTTAAAAAAAGAAAAAAAATTTTTTTTTCTTACAAACAATATATGATGTTATATTAAAAGTTTAAAACAAATTATTTTCGTTAAAAATGTTTATGATAATTTTTGTATCTAGTACCTTAAATAGGTACAGCATTATTATACCTTATACTAATTCATCTGAAGATCAAATTAGTAAAATAATTTGCTTAACCTTATTAAATAATGTGCCTTATTTGAATCTCACAGTTCATACCTTAGGAAAATCAGAATATCCTTAAAATTTTGAGTAAGTTTCGTATATCTTTTAAAATCATCTTATTTTTGGATTTAATGTTCATTTAAATTGGATGATAAAGTTTTGAATCTTCATATTATTTGTTTGTCTTTTACGATTTCGAAAATTCTTGTAGCTCATCATGTCTGAACTACAGATTTACATCCAATATTCTATTTACGTTTTTACATTTAAGTAATTAAGCGCTCCGCTTCAAGTGCGCGTTTTTTATTCTTTAAGCTATAGCGAGATTTTTTGAGAAAAATGTTTTTAGTTCAATTCATCAACCTTTCATTACTTCCTACTTTTAATTGTTTAATTTCTTTTTCCTCTCGTCAACTTTAATATGACGAAGTAATAAAAGATAACCAATGCAATTTATTAGTTTGAAAAATAAGGACAAAAATTAAGATAATTAATCTGTATGTAACTTTTGTGATTTCGTGGAAAGTGCGGATATAAAACACATATGCGTGAATCTCAGTGAATAGAAGCATTTTCTTTTAATACTAATAATTATGTATTTCGTAATGTCTTTTTAGAATCTCATATTTCAAAAGAAAACACAGAACTATCATAAGTTCTTTCACGTGTCCGTTTGTCCGTCTATCATGACCGTTTTCCCAGAAAAGAGTCTATGCTGAAACATGAAATTTGGCAAAGTAATAAAACATATTAACTGAACGCCCTAAAATATTTCGATGGAAAGAATAAGATGAAAAAGAATAAATACTAGTGTAAATACCGTTGGAAACGGCTAGAAAAAAGGGTCCCAAGAAAAAAAAAACTATATATATATATATATATAGTTATATGTATGTATATATATATATATATATATATATATAACTATATATATATATATATATATACATATATATATATATATATATGTATATATATATATATATATATATATATATATATATATATACATACATATACAAATTTATTTAATGTGATATATCTTCAGAAATATACTGACAAATTTACAAAAAAATGTGTTGAGACTCCTTTAAATGTGCTAGGCCAAACTTAACAAAGAAATTATATTATGAGATTTCGTTTTAAATTTTGGATGACTTAGATTTACGTCTTTTCAATAATTATTTACTCGTTTCTAAATAAGCAATACACACTTTCTTCCACTGCATAGCTTGAAAGAGTATAGCACGAAAATGATATACGAAAAATTATGCTTTTTTTTCTGTAGGTTACAGACGTACAGAAATAAAAGTCCAATCCTATCCAGTATTAAACTATCAACACTGGGATTGATATCACGCAAATTAAATATATCTACTTTTCACTAACGTTACATATTCATAAAACTTCGATACAAGCGCAATAGAGATGCGAGGGGAATTCAGTAGATTGTTCAATATTCATGACTAAATATTTAAGTTATAAATCTATTCCTTCATCGTTGTTTCCTCTTTGAGAGGATACAGACAGTGAGCTAGACAAATAAATACAAGACAGATGAGGTTATATTAGATGTAATGTTGTTACCTTTGTAGTCGTGGTAGAGTCTGAACGTGATCCTATTTGAGGTTGGCTGGTGTTCATTTATATTGGGGAATACTTTTAAACTAAGTGCGGTAGGTATATGCTTATCGATAATATGTGGTATTAGAGATTGAATTTGAAATTAAAATATTAGGTTATTATCAAAATCTTTCAATTTTAAAGAAATAAATACAAATTTTTTATGCTACAATTTTCACATCAATGCTGCCATTAATTATATGTACGTTCAAAATTAAACTGACATGTGACATGGGTTTTACAAGCCTTGCGATACCAGTTCCAAATTAAATTTGTGTCAAGTTCAGAAGACAATATTATGTGTTCGATTAATTTATAGATAACGAATCTTGAAGATTATTTTTGATAGAGAAGAAATGAAGTCTAAACTTTCAGGTACAAGGGAGTGTTAATTGCAAAAAACCAGGATTTGTACCAAAAAAATCGGTACAATAGTTAAAAATCGCGTAGCGTGAGCCTCGTACTTGCTCTCACCTTACAAGAGTTTTCTGTAAAATATTATACATATTAATTTTATTTTTCCTTACATATAACAAATAAAGTGTAGGCGATATATACTATTAAGGTACGTCTACGTTAATTTTAAAGTGCCAATATTTTAATAACAATTTTCGAATGGAAATAAATATAAATAATATTCATCAAATATTAGCCTAGTAATGAGAAATGTAATAAATAAAATAAAAACAAAACAAATAATTTACCAATTTTCTTTACATTTTGCATACAATATTACAAATTTTTAATTTACATGCTGCATAGCGATTTTTTATTAATGCCGTTGGAAATAAACTGCGAAGCGATGAAAAGTATCATTCCTTAATGAAATATTCAGGTGCTCGAGTAATAGTATACAAAAAAATTATGTTCAATTTACTGAATACATTAGCTGTATTTGTAACGGTAAATGCTACTTGCATTTACCGTTTGTGATGCAACTAAGTAACACTACGTTAAACCTACATTTTATAAATATAATTTTGTGAGGAAATGAAAATAATTTTTATGTTACATTTGTGACAGTCGAAGATGAGAAGAATTTCTCATACAAAACCTTAAGAACCTAATTTATCGATTTTAGTAAATATGAAGGTAACGTATAAATAATCAATTGTCTGCATTCTTTAAGTTTATTTGAATTTGCATCACGCAGGAACGACCGAGCTCAATTCTTATGAATATTAAGTCGCCCAATATATGCACAAAAACTTTCGGAGGCCACAAAGAATGTACTTATGTTATTCCAAATAGACTTATGTGTTTACACGGGATGTTTCACAAACTAAATAATGGTGCACATTTCATAAAATATTAAAGTTAACATTTATTGCGTCTTAGGCCATCGTTATCGCATAATGGCTATAAAAGTATAAGGTATGAATTTCACTAGGTAAATGGCAAAGGTGAAACCCTTGTAATTTCATCATGTCTGTTCGTCTGTCCATTCGTATGTCGCAGTTAAGTGTAATCTTAATGAAAACTTGCAGAAACTTCGCACGCATGCATGCACGTACGCCAGCACGCACGCACATAAACACAGAAAAAGACACAAATACTCACCCGGAAACTGGCACATGCATACACACAGCCACCTGTGTGTGTCGCACAGATAAACCAGTGCACACACCCATATACACATACGCATACACACTCTCACACGCACACACACACACGCACACACGCACACACACACAAACGCGCGCGCGCGTGCGAGCACGCACACACATAGAAACCCAGGCATAGGTACACAGCCATACGAATGTATACACATACAAATGCGCGCCCATTTAAATGCACAAACACTAATGCATACGAAAGAAAACACACACCCCCTTCTGCACATAAATGTTTATACGTATGTAAAACACTTCTTGCCTAACAGACCAAAGTCAATTCTCTGGCATTCATTCTAGAAATGTGACAATTTGCCGTATTTTGGTTGGCAGAAATATTCTATATTCATATAAAATTTTATTGATTTAGATTGAAGAAAATTACAGTCTTTTCGAATATTTTCTATAAGGTCGATTTTTTATTCTGTAAACATTTTCTTAGATGTCAGGTAGTAATTAATCAATTGGCGCAATGCCGGTTGAAAATAATTTTTGTCAAGTATGTTTTTTGGTATATCTTTTTATACTTTTCATAAAAAACCAACCTGTCGACTACTATGTTTCTTGGCTAGTCAATCTTGTATTTAACAGCAAATCTTTACCTTCATCATATATCATCTTTCATTGAATACAGTCCATGCTATTTTACCAGTATTATCGTCTTTAGTGTTCAATTAAAACTGGATTACTAAAACTCCTCTTTGTCCTACACTAACCCTTTTCGTGTGTGATAAATGTAAGTAACCACCTTTTGGTCACCGGTTACTAATTGTTTCAGTCAATTGAAGTAACAATTCAATGTCAATAATTATTGACAAACTTAAAGTCCTAAAGCAGAAGAATCTGTATTTTATATCGATTCGCATCCCTTCTATTTAATGTGTTTTAATGAAGCTTGATATTAATTTAAGTTTTGGCCATTTATATTTTAAAATAAAATATGCTCAAAAAAAGGGTAGCTCCCTTTAGTTGAACAATTAAATGTGTTTCGTGCACTTCACACAAAATTTAAACCTAACCGCAATCTGACTGCTTTGCATTATCTCCCGCCAACATTTTATATAACTATGACTTCTCAGACACTGAAATACCCACACTGTTAACGATTCAAGGCACGAGTTTGCAATGTGGCGCAGGCAAACACTAGTCTGGAGTATTCAGTTTGGGATTTCTCTGTAAAGAAATTACTCTTTGTCGGGAGGAATTCAAATAAAATTCAGCTATTTCATATAATTTCATTAAAACACACTGAAATTCGCATGTTAGAAATGTTTTATACCGTTACAGTGGTTCAAGGTATTTTCAAGGAAAATAACACACATCACACGATTGTGTACCATGTTTCAGCCCGATAAGTTAAAATAAGTAAGTACAAGGATGTGTATAGTAAAGTATTAGTAGAATTCACGCTATATGTATTTGTTACAGGTCATCGGTCAAAAATTGCATTATGTAACGTCGTATATTTAGGAATATACAAAAGTAAAGATATTTTCATCTTTACAATGAATAATAATATTTGTTGCACATGTATAGGATATTTGTAATATTGACACTTCAAATTAAAGCTTTGTTAATGTTGCTGTTTTGGAAATAAGGGCCTTAAAAATAAGTAGAAGACCGATAATTTGGACGGTCTTCTATGTCGATATCATTAGATTTTAAAATAATTTAAATGATTAATTGCGCTTCACTCAAAGTTTTAGTTTCAATTATATTCCATACCATTGTTATGAACCAAATAGCGCTTTTTAATAATTTCATTTTATAAATCCGTAGTTGGATTACAAGGAAATTAAATATTAGGCAGCGAACATGTAAAAGTAAATAAGTTACAAAAGCATTTACTAAACAATATCATTGACTCTAACATAAAACAGAATATAACTTTCAAAGCTTAAGTTTTATTTAACTTTTAAGGTTTTTAAAAGTAATCGAATTAATAGACAAACAGTTTTAGCGATGCATTCTCTTGGACTAAGAATATTTGGACGTTTTTTTACAGATTCTTCAAAATTAAAACAATAATTCGGGAGTTTTCAAGATTGCATTGCCATTATTATTTTAATACCTTACATAAAACAAGCATGTAATAGGTTCATGTAACACATTGAATTAAAAACCAAATTTACACGTATTTCATTATTTAGCTACTGTAATTAAATTTAAATATCGAAGTAAAATTTGAAAAAAGAAAAAGGCAAAAAAATGGCTTTTTCATATTGACTTAAATTTGTACTTTATTTTTCAAGGACTCGAAGCAGTTGAGTTAAAATTTTTTTTTGCATTATTTAATGTAATTAGAATAAAATGCGTGCAAATAATATACATCCTAGATTAAAAATGTGTCATATATAATTACGCTACCATTTAAAGGCGAAGAGCAGGGCGCTAACGAGTTTGTAGTTTGTCTGTTGTTTTTCAAAATAATCTACGTGACATAATCTCATTCCTACTTGGCCGTCTTTTCCATGAACTTTTCCAAAGCAGTCACCACTTCTTTGGCTTCTGGGGATCCTGTTGCACGCAGTTTATCTTTTGTTCTAGGGAATGAATAGAAACCTCAAATTGCAAAGTCGGGACTGCAATGCGAATGACCAATAACTTCTACACGTCCAGTCCTCTTTGGATGTCCCTTACATGGCTTTTACAATGAGTCACCCCTTCTTAGCCATCCGGGAACCCTATTTTTTCGAGTTTATTTTTTATTCTTGACGTATAGAAACTTCAAAGTCTAAGGTCGGGATCGCAAGGCAGATGACCAATAATTTCTATACGCTCACTCTTCCTTATACATCTCTTTGATGGTCTTTTTCACTACAGTCACTACTGCTTTATGGTCCAGGATTCGTATTCCTGGCAGTTGATCTTTTATTCTTAGGAATGGTTAGAAATCTCAAAGTGCGAGGTAGGGACTGTAAGGCAAATAATCAATAATTTCTGTACGCAATGTACTTAAATATTATGCTGTTTGTTTGGCTGAGTGGAGTTTTCGTAAGGCGGATTCTAATGTAAGAGTGATACTCATGAACTTTTTCCAAAACAGCAAGCAAACGACGAGTACACGCGTGCGAGTCTGCGGTGATTTTTTTATTTTCCAGATTAATCGCTGCGTAATAACTCGTTCGTCAGGAGAATAAAGCGACCATTTTTATTTCAGCACTCAGACCTTTCTTCATCTTTGTAAGTAATTCTTCAATCTTTTTTCACACAGCATTTATCACAATACCGATATATAAATATTTACATCAAGAGGCAGATAGTATTCACATATGAATACAGTCTGCCTCTTGGTTTTGGATTTTTAACATTATATCCAGGTTTCGTCATATATAAAAATTTTGGATTCAGTGATTTTTGTCGTATTTTTATAATATTTCCCACACCAGTCAATGTGACGATGTATTGAACTTTGACAAAATGATAGTGTATCCACCTAGCATAAAGCTTCTTTACGCCTTAATATCCATGTAGAATTTTATATATTTATCTCATGCCATAGTCTAAATCTGACCGAATCTGCTCACAGGTTACGCTCTTAATAGTCTTTAGCATGAGTACCACATAATTGATATAATCTTCAGTTACCTTTATTGAGGGAGATTCTCATGTTTGTCATCATTGAGACAAAGCTTGAATTTACAAAGAGTAAGTAAGGTGATCCAGAAAGAGGTTTTATCGTAAAATTCTAGTTAATTTTTGCCTTTACTTTTTTGCTAATTGTGACCATAAGTAAAGCCCTTAAAATCATAAAATAATTTTTTATATATAGATACATTATATACAATTAATTAATCCGTAATACAAAAGGGATGAAAGGCGATGTAAATGGGAAAATGTAGATGAAGGTAAGAGAGTTTACTGGCAGATACTTTGAATCAAGCAGAGTGAAGTGTAAATCTGAAAGTTATTCACGTACTCGTATGTGTAAACTAAAATAAATATTTCTTTTCTGAATTAGGACTATATAAAATATTTCAGATTTTATTAAGCAGCTTTCTCTGATCATCAAATATCATTCAATTTATTCACAATACACACTGAGATTCACAAAATAAATATTATCCCATTTTATGAGCCCTAGAATTGGTAACTTGCCTAAAATCGTAGAGTAAAACTGGCCGTACGATGAAAATTATTTTTAACCTACTTGCTTCCATCAAATTTTATTTTTCAGAAAGTTAAGGAAATTTATCCCAAAATTGACCGTAACATAATGATAGTCTCATATATTGGCGTTAAAATAAACATAATTTCAAAAATAACAATAATAAGGCATTGAGAATGTAAGCTTAAATCAGACTAAAACGAATTTATAAACTCGTAAAGATTTAAATAGCTAATTTAATCAAAACAATATTATTCTGCTTAAATACGTTGAAAATACATATGAAATGGTTAATTCGGAAAGTTATTTATAATTATAAATAAATTTCTTAAGTAATTTTTTTTGGCATCCTGTTACAATACAAATACGTAAGTGTTTACACCAACACACATGCATATCATAAATCAAAATTAAATCAAATAAGTACTGATTTTGTAAAGATTGTTAAAAATTGTGTTATCAGTTTACACAGGATTAGTATAAAACATACTCATCTCAAGGTCGTAGAGGTAATTTCGATCACTAAATTATCTAGGCTGTAGTTAATAATAATTGCGTGATGTAGGTATTTTGTGATAATTTTAACGATGATTAGGGATCATTTTTTTTCTTCCTTAAATACAAAACCATGTAAACGATGTCTGGTGATACCCTCCGTATAAAAATATTAATGTGATTAAGAATAGAATTATGTCGGATTCTCCTTTACTCAGCAGTTTTAAATCGAACAATTATCATGAATAGGCCATAGTTTGCTTTATTAAAATTGAATGAAAATAATTGATTCTGAATGAAAATAATAATTGAAAATAGTTTGAATGTTAATTTAATACAAATAGTCTCTAGTTTGTCAATAACAAAATACTGCATACATTTTTATTGTCAAGTTTTTGAAAGAGTAACGGTGGAAATAAATAAATACTCGGGTCACCTTTGAATCAATATAACTAGAGCATTTTGTTAAATACCAAATAAAATTTAGATTATATTTATGTTTCAGAAATACCCTGACGGTTGATATATCATATTAAAAATATTGATAATTTGAAGATATTGCAGAAAAATATGTTTTTTTTAAATTTATAACTATGATGTTCCAGTGAGGTTTCTTATATTTTTTCTCTAATAACCGAGGTCGAATGTCGATATCAGCCGATTTAATTACTTTTTCCTTAGTTATACTTCTGCCTTAGGCTCTATTTCTTCCTTAGTCACCGCATTCACCCATCACGTTTAAAAGTATACCAAACGACGTAATTGTGTTGTGATAATTTTTACATCATGTCATTCAATCCTCACCAGTGAGATATAATCAAGACATTTTATTATTCAATTCCTAAATACCAAATTATATTTTGAATATATCATCTTCTTCTTGATCGTCTTTTTCATATCTAAAGGTCGTGTCATGAAGGACATTAGTAATTTTAATTACAAGTTTCCTCCAGTTTGTTTCTTTTTCAACTTCCCTCAGGGCGGTTGTCACAAGTAGACTAGTAATAACGATTACTAGATCACACAACGGCTATATGATCGGCCCCGAAATCTCATTCCTTCTATCTTACCCACAATAACTAACCCGTCGAGGTTTACTGGTTTCTGGCTGGCAATTTGACTAAAATATAATTACTGAGAATCCTTTGGCATCAGATCGAACCGAAAGTTTAGTTTTGATGTGTAATCGCTTTAGGATAGACTTGTTCATACTTTTAGCCGTCCGTACTATCCGAATTTTCTTATAATGTGTTTCGTCATCAAATATGAAATGGCACATCGAAAAATAAAAGAAGGTTTTACGAGTAGATTAAGAAAATTCCTTTTATATTTCAAAAGTTTATTTGTATAGCAGACTCTACTGGAATGTAGATTTAGAAAAAAAATTTGGAATTGAATAAAAGTTTTGAAGATTGTTTATTGTATTATTACACTAACATATGTTGATATTTATCATCATATTTTATATAAACCAGAAAATATAACATTTTGTTAAATGTTACACACTTTTGACGAACAAAATCTAAAAATAATCATATAAACTTATTAATACTACTGTTAATTTGTTTGTTTATGGTTATATAAAGATGAGCATAAAGCTACCCTGCGTTGTGTAAAAAAGGCCAAATAATAAATTTTATTAGTGAATGATACAACTTTTGTGAGTCGGATTAATTCATTACCAAATAAAAATTTGTAATGTGAAATATATTTGCAGCTATTTTTCGTTAAAAATCATAAAATTTGAGGTCGTATTTCATATACTTCCTTTCAAATAATTTTGGAATGAAGTAGAGTATTTTATTAGCATTTTGTACAGGTACTCGTTTAAAGTATATCTAATATCAACCTATGAGCGGTATTTTGGATTGAATATAAAAAATATTTACCTCTACATTTGACAATGAAATTTCGTACTAATTTCGTTTAAATATCAAGTCATTAACATAACTCGGATCATTCTTTTACCACAATGGAAACATAGTCAAAAAATTTCCGTCGTTACATTTAAGCGATCTGACATTAATTTTCTTTCATTTACTTAATCATTTTATTTCCTCTCCGTCTTACTTTCCAAAATTCTTTTCATAAGTCTTTTCATAAATTCTTTTCATAAGAATTAATTTTACTTTATCATCTCCAGAAGAGTCATTTTCCATTTCATCTATTATTTATAGGCAACCGTCAGAAGAAACTGAGACAAGCCTTTTCTCAAGAATGGAAGTGAATCTTTGAATTAATAAAATGCCTTGTTCTGTAGGTTAATAAATTTATTCGTTATTCAGAACTTTTGATTTCAATTCAAATTAAATGCGGCTTGATTGTTTTCTTTGATTTGTTTGCCAAAAAATGGTAACGTTATTTAGAATTTTTTTCACTCTAAATTATTCGGATAACAATTATAATTTTTCTTCAAAATGAAATTTATAATTTTGTTGTTATTTTTTTACTATAATTTCGTTGAAGAGTAGGTTTACAAAAATTTTTTCTTGGTTGTTTTTTTTAATTATGATCAATGAGAGAAATGTTCTTAATTTACTTTTATTCAAATTACGTGTAAATAAGCAATATTTCTCAGATGAAGTAATCACCTGTCGGCAAACAGTAAAATCGAACCGCAATGTCGTTATTGCAGATCATAAGCACCAGATTTATAAATATTTTAAATTTGGGAAAACTTGTAATATTTATATTACTATTGTTTAAGGTATTATTCAAGAAGATCCTTAGAAAATCGACTTCTTCAACTAATTTTGTATACTGAATTATGTTCAAAATATTATTTGATAATGAATCAAAAATTAAATTAATGCAATGTACGTTTAATATGCTAAATATAAAATTTTATATTAATGTGATGAAGGAATTTCAAATACGCTGAAATAACGGTTGGAGGTTTAATTTTTTTATCAGATTTCAAAAATGGGCTTTAAAACATAAGAATTTTTAACTGATTTCAAAAGAGAAGGAGGTTCTCACTTCGTCTATTATTTGAAATTTTATGTATGTTATTTTTTACCTTCGGCATTTGTCAATAAATTATTTTTTTTATTGCGAAGGGTACATATCCCCTACACTTTTTATTTCGAAGGGTTTTCTTCCGCTAAGGATTACTTGTAATGAAAATTGAAGATATAAATTATGGAATTCCTCAAAATTTAACAGCACCAGAGCTGTAAAAGTATTTTAATATTATAGTTCCAAATAACTTGAATGATTCTTTTTAATTTGGAAAAAAAATTAAATTAGACTCTAATTATTCAAATTGAAGGTATGCCATGAACTGAACAGCACAGTTGCCTTAATCGATTTATTTAAGTTTAACGATAATTCATATAAGATAAAATTAAAAACCACATAAATTAGCAAAATCAGTGTGCAAATATGAAGCCGGAAGATGATGACAGGCACTTTTCAGTGACGAGCAGTAACCTCTTCGAGTTTTAACTCTTTGAGTTGTCTGGATGTAACAAGAAAGTAGTAGGGAAAATGGGTAGACAAGTATTTACGAGTACATACTCGTATATCATAATTTTAACCTTTTGATCCATTAATCCTGAAGCTGCAGATGAAATGCCCGCCTAAGCTGTAAGACTTCAAGATCTTATGTTTTTAAATTAGGATTTTGTGTCACAAGCAGAGTATCTGTCATTGAACTCTAGGTTCCAGCTCCTCAATCCTAATACTGCAGAGATACTGTTAAATATTGCATATGTGCTGGCAGAGATGAGTGAGCTACAAAATTTACTATTTTTATATCAAATATCTTGGAATATATATATTTATATATATATATATATATATATATATATATATATATATATATATATATATATATATATGTTTATATATTTAGCTTTATTAACAATGTTGATGATGAATGGCAATGCTATAAATATCATAGGCTTTTAGAATGGAACAGAGTGAGGGAAATAAGCCGGGTGTTTTTTTCTTTCCGACAAGTGATAGAAATATTTTGACAAATGTTTCGGTATTTCAAAAGTTATTTTTATAAATGTATAATTTGTGCGACCATTTTGAGAGTAGCTGTGTGTATTTTTAAATTTAATATATTTATATAAATTCAAATATTAAAGCCATGTATATATTAATATAGCCTTTAAACCCAAGCAAGCGACGAGTTTTTCCCTAAAGTGAAAGACCTTGTCCTGTAATTTAAGACTTCTGGTATTTTCTTCGAGCAATAAATGTATATTACATTTCATTTTGAGACATTAAAGGAATGCATCTACCTTCTAAACCAGAAGAAGAAAAATAAATAAATACATATGCAGGCTTTACTTTATTTTCAATATATATATATACAAGGGTTATTCGGTCCATCATTCTAAGTAACAATGAAAACCCAAAATCAAACACTTAATTATGAAAACTGGTTATGCTGACCCGGTAGACCCTTCTAATAGTTTTCGCAGTTTTTTTTGTTGGAGTAATAGAATTGATTAATTCGAAAAGTTTTTTTCTCATTTCTAACTCTAAAACTAAAAAACTAAACTAAACTAAAAAGAAAAAAAATTAAATATATATATAATATATATATATATATATATATATATATATATATATATATGTGTTTGTGTATATATACATATATATATATATATATATATACGCGAGCGTCCGTGAGTGCATCATGCAGGCGGGGGTGCGTACATGCGTGCGTAAGTGCGCGCTTGTGTGTGTGTGTGTATGTGAGTGTGTGTGTGGATGCGTACGTGCATGCGTGTCTCCATGTAAACGAGCGTACGTTTGGGTGTGTATTACCACATACATTTATATATAATGCATTTAGACTGCTTAACAGTAACGAATGAGATTTGAAAATTTCATCCTTGATAAAGAGAACTATATCCTAAAGTTATTGAGTTAGTTCTGCTTCATTATAATAGAATCTCATCTTATCTTGGAGAGTATCTAGAGAAAAGAACTTATTACAATTAACAAAAAAAGACGTAGATTTTTGGTTCAATATTCAAACATATGTTTAAAAATTTTTTTTTCGTAATAAATCGGCTAATATATTGAAATGAGTTTACAATCCACAATTAACTGAAACTACGTGATGTGGTATTATTTCTACTTTCTTCAAGTTCTTTTCCACGACCTAGGTTTCGTTGTATTACAACATCTTCAGGTGGTTCTATTAGCAAAGATTAACTCTTAGGAGCATCCAACAACATTTATATGTTTCAAAAACTATAGTGGAAGCCGGGTTCGTGTGGGTTTCGCCACTGCTTATGTCAGTGAGTTTATTTTAGGGGAGCTATGTAGGTTTTATTATATTTCCGAGGTTATTAGATATGCAAGTTTTTTAGTGAGGATAATAAATTAAATTGATATTATTCTATGAGCTTATACAATGCGAATATTCCGGTGTATGTAATAAAATTAAATGGAAGTTATTCTCAGTAATAAATTTATACAATAGCAAGGTATCTGTAAGTTAGAACAAGGTTATACCACTAATTCTACATACCTCTGTTTTTATTTACTCTTTATTTATTTTTTTTGTTTTTTATTTATATCTTCATTTATTTATTTGTTTATTTTTATTTTTTTATATATTTATATTTAGATATGTAGTTGGGCTGAAACAATTTGAAGAGTACTGTAGTGTTAATGTTGTCTATATATATTATGTCGAGAAGATATTAAATATGGGTGATGATATTATATTTAGCTATTCATTTAATATATTAACCTTGGCGTCTTTTTTATGTCTATTTATTTCTAATGTTCCAAAGAAATTAAGTTTATTGTCTTTTATATTTATTTGTATTATATAGGGGGCATTTAAAAAAAAATAGATAAAATTATAGTAAGATGTATATATATATATATATACATATATATATATATATATATATATATATATATATATATATACACATATATATACATATATATATATATATATATATATATATATATATATATATATCATAATAGCTCGTTATAACTCAGATTATTTAATAGTGTCATTGTAATTTTAATTTTAATAACGCGGTGTATTCATAACATACCAAAAAACGAAGGAAATTAATTTATTACACTTGGTCATTCGCGTGTTGGCTGCAAATAACAAATTTCAACTGTACGAAATTATGAAGTTCCATTAGCGCTGACAGGTAAATGCATTATTATTTAAACTTACATTAAATTCTGATTTGCAATTAGCTTATGGTAGGTTGAAATTTTGCAGATAAATATTGACTTGAAAATAAGCTGGTCGTATGACAATAATGAATTTATTTTGGTGCTTCAAAGTCCAGTAATGTATTATTTAAAACTCATAGGCAAAACACATTATGCTTACGGCATGCTTTTTTATTAGACTTTCGTGAATACATCTGTCCAGATGGACCTCTCGCAAAAATTTATAGTTTTGAAAAGCGTTTTTTAATTTACACTTTCCTGAATGTTAATTTCTGAATTGTTTCGTTTTTTATTCCTTAGTCCTTACTACTAACTAGGAACCTTTGAATTTCACTGTTTGCCTTTATTTATCATTATATATAGTCGTTTTACTTACAAATTTTTAGTGCTACATGGCTGAAATTTATGCATATTTATAACGCCCAAAAGTTATGAAATAAATGTATCCAAATATTTTTGGGGGCTCTACACATCCCTACATACAAAATATGGGTGAGTTTTTTTTCATTTGATAGCTTTTTTATAGGTTACCGTTAAAAGCATTCTCAAAGATATTAGGGTATATCAGGAATACTTTGAAAATAGAGAGAGTAAAGAGGAAACTTATTATCTGAAAATGCAAAAATAGTAACATGAAACATGGAGAATATTTGAGAACAAGATGTTTAATTACTTCTTAAGTAAGTACGTGATCAAATACTTGTTTTCTTTACAATAAAGCCATCGATGTACAGATTTACTTTGAACAAATCAAGTATGTAGTCGTTATTGGGATTAACGTAAGATTAAATATAGAATTCTGTTTGAATCTAGGAAATGTTTAGAAAATATAGATAAAATTAGGAGATGAACATTTTTAAAATTAATGAGCTTGTTAACAAGCGATCGTAAAAAAATCAATAGCTAAACATTTAAAATGGATGTTTATAACACGCTTTATGATGTGAGTAAATTAATTGCACCTGAAAATTGTAAGTTAAATACGGTCAGGTTATGAAGTACAAGATTAATTCCAGTTTCTCCATACAATAATCTTAATTCGTGTTGATATAATTTTAGTTGCCTTTGCAACAAGGGTTGATGGAAAGTAGTATTTATTGAAGGTTGAAATGAGATCGTGATAAGTCACTGCGGATAATGAGCTCTTATTATTTTTACAGTTGGTATATATATATATATATATATATATATATATATAAATACATACATATACATATACCTATATATATATATATATATATATGTATATATGTACATTTTCCGTCATATTTGGCTTCCAAAATATCAGTTTCGTAACTTATTCAATCACTCATTCACAGATTATCAAAACGTATATGCCACTATCAGCAGAGCTAAAACCTGGAATAGTTTATATATATACATATATATATATATATATATATATATATATATAAATGTGTGTGTATATATATATGTATGTATTTAGGATAATAATAAAGAAATATGCAGAAAATTGAGAACTGTTTTTTTAACCATAACACACTAACCTTATTTTTGGGTAAAGCTGTACGTAACCATTCGTCTTTCAGACTACGAAATGAAATATCAATATTTGACTAGTTTTATTTGTCATAACTAAAAACTTTACATTATAGTCTTATTTATCAGACGGTTGAATTACTGAAAAAATAATTACTCAAATTACTACGTACAGTTACTACACATGGAAACAATATATTCCACGCTGCTAATTTTACGATTTATCGGTAGTTCTTGACTTTTGTACAGAAAAAAACAATTATAATACTGAAAAAAAAAATAATTACTTAAATTACTGCCAACTGTTACTATACATGGAAACAGTGTTTTCGCCACAAATGGCTACTTTACAGAAGTATTTGATCATTTGACGTTTTTTGAAGAGTAGTAGCTGCCAATTTTACGATTTATCTGTAGTTCTTGACTATTACTTTCTTGCTCATTTTATAAAACAAGTTTGTTTTACACTGGTTTGTTTTACGGCTATTACTCATGATTGAGCATCCTACATGTACCATAAAACCTAACGTAAATGTAAAAAAATAACACCTTCTTTTCTTAAATAATAAAGAAATTTTCTCTAACAGATAATGATAATCACAGTGAACTAAATATTTACATAACTTGGATAAAATGCAAAACTTACTAATCTTTCGTCTGTCAGACGACGACTACGCAATATATCACGATCGAGTAAACGGTCATCGGCAACTGGTGGGGGTGACAAACTCACTACTTAGGAAGGTACTAGGCATGGATAAGTTAACCACTGGATGACGCATCAACACAAAATCTCAAGCCGCGCGCTGGCACAATTTGTGCCACCGCTCCGGGTCAGGAGCTTACGCGACTTCAGTAAGAAAACGAACGTCACAGCGAAAATTCCTCGTAATTTTAAATCAAAATTAAATAAACCATGCCTTCTTGTGCTATAAAATATTGTCAAAACAGAAGCATTACATCATCACTTCGGAAAAACGGAATTACTTTTCACAAGTAAGTACACTGTTAACTATTATTTAAGCAAGTATATTTTCGTATGTTATAGTCAGATCGCCAGCAGCTATTCCGCCATATTGTTAATTTTTTCGCCACTAGATATGCGTCGCGCTGTTATCGATAACTAAATCGATACATTTTTTACTACTTAAAAATCCAAAAAATTATACATAAGATATTTTTTATAAACTAAAATAAGTTCATTGATTTGTAAGCATATAATATTATATTTTACTTATATTTCACATATAATTTTAGGTCCCAAACTGCCCGCACCGAAAAGAAAAATGAATATAGATGGCTGGGCAATGCGAGACATGGTTTTTAACAAAATCAAGTACTATTTGTTCCAAACATTTGGCCACTCATTTAGTAGCAACGAGTTAAAGAAGAGAAGGCGTTTATTGTAGTCTGCGTTACCAACCCTATATCTACTGGCACATTTTTAAAAGCTTTTATTGGCATAAACTTATTTGCAAATTTATTAATGCACCAATTCACCCTTGTCAAATCATTTAATAGATTTAACCAAAGCGATAATTGATAAATACCAGATACACGACACATATTTAAGAAATTGATTCTATTCAAATGGCAGTCGTAATAGGCTCTTGATTTCCATCACAATTATAATTTCTTTTTATCACCTTATTTATCAACTAAACAAACTACCAAATTTCCAATAAATATTTTCTTCTTTGACGCGAACCAATGAAGTGAGTTTTTGCATCCAATTACTAGTTTAGAAACTACTTTTTTTGAGTACGGAGATTTCCTACCAATTATTTTTCCTATCCAGGATTGAAAAAAATCGTAACATTTAATTTATTTTTTACTTGATATTTTTTTAATTATGTTTTAAATGTAGTTTTAATTTATTTTTTACTTGATTGATGTACTCATAACTACTTAAAAAAATTCTATGTTTTATTTTGTTTTTTTGTCGATTATTTAACATTTTTATCAAGATTTTCTCTTTTATTATTAATATATTCTTATATTTTCAACCAACTTTTTCACTAGTTGATAAATGTATTTTATCTGTTGTCGATTGGAAAAGCTTGCTTCTGTAGCTATAAATACGCCTTATGTTTGTAAACATGTATACAGTATAGTAAATAAATTAATAATGCATATTCTACATTATTGTATACTCCATTCCATTCCAAAGGGGAATGTTTGTAAACAAAACGTAATGACAGTTCAGGCATTGTTACCATTTTTTCTTTTCACATTAATAATATAATATAGATTTATTTGGAATTTTTTGTTAAAATTGTTTATATCTCTGAATTTTGTATGATCGATAAGAAGTGTTGTTTTTTTTTCTCCAGTAAATTTCACTGTTCATATTAGCAAAATAACGGTGTATATATATATATATATATATATATATATATATATATATATATATATATATATATATATATATTTATATTACATTATTTCGTGCAATAGTTTATTAAGTTAATATAGTAGTTATAATATAATAAAAACCTTCTTTTGATATAACAATGTTTTTAATTTGTTAAAACACTTACTTTGAAATATATCGACAATACGTAAGTATCGAGCAAACTACATCTCTATGCTACCCCAAGGGACAAAGCACTGATTGTCTAACGGTGTCACGTAGTACGTTTGCCCTAATGAGTAGTGGCTAGCTTGGTTTTCATACAAATTTGTTCTTATGCGCTATCCAGTGGTTAACTTATCCATGGCACTAGAACATGGCGACTTTGCGGGTGGCGGAAAGTTACCAAAACAGAAAACGTGCGGGTTGCTCGTAGTTAATCAGACGAATGGTGAATAATTTAGGGTTAAAATCAAAACTTAGTTAGTTTACCTATCAAATTCCTATCTATAAAAGTTATTTATTTAACATTCTAGAGGATATTAAACAAATAAATGAAGTATTTATGTATAACTAGATATTCGCTTAGAAATTCTATTCGACCTGGATGGTACTGACTTTCTTAAACTTGTTATGGTAGTGTTTTATGTTAATATATTTAGGTTATTTATGCCTATTCTTGCAGTAATTTTATTTTAAAATGTAATTTTTGGTTTCAAGAATACAGATTTTTTGCTTTTAATTGGAAAATTCGTGATAACGTGAAGTGATTCAAATATCTAAAAGCCGAATTGATACAAAACAGAAGCATTACAAAACACAAGCATTACATTATCACTTCGGAAAAACGGAATTACTTTTCACACGTAAGTACATTGTTAACTATTATTTAAGCAAGTTATTTAAACATTGTACGGAATTATGTCTTAAGAAAAACGATCAGTTTACGTTTTATCTAAATATAGGTGTATGTGACAAAAAAATAGCTACCTACTATGATGAATTCAATCGAGGAAGAAACCAGATTTTAGACCAAGTTGATTATCAGTGGTGTGTTTATAGGATAACTCATATACCAAGAGGGTTCTAAATATTTTATTCTATTTCTTTTTCTCTATCCAAAAGTTCTAAATGCACCGCTTAATTTATATTAAAAGTTATGCAGAATATAAAAGGTAACTGGGAAGAGCTTTAAGTTTACACTTGTGACAAACGCAATCACAATATTCTCAAAAAATTAAATACCATCCACAGTCCTAAACATTACTATAGAACAGTTGCTCTTTTAAAAAGTTAGTCATAGGAAAGGTAACTTTAATGTGCTAAATAAGAGTATTTGAATGAATTAGAGATTTGTGTCTAAATTCGTTCAATGTGATATTTATCAAAACGCTTTAATAACTTGAGCCATGCTTGGTAAAAGTTCGAATTACTTTATTGCTCTTATCATATTGTTAAGCCTATAGAAAGATAGAATTTATTCCTGTGGAAGAAGGAATATTACCCTCAACTATTAATATAACCTGAATGAGAGAAACAAGACGTAAACGAGTCTATTATATTTTTCTTTAAACTACGAAAATTTGGTTAGTTTGCACATTGTAACATTACCCAAATAGTGAAATAATAAACGAATAAATCTAAATCAAAATAGCAATCGTTGTATTACAATACCAAAGTGACAAGTTTCTTTTAATGATCATACTAAGTAATGGAAAATATGGATAATACTCCCAAATTACTAATTAACAATTACTTTAATATAGGGAATTAAGAAAAATACTAAGAATTCAGATATGCAGGTTATTATTTATCTGAAAATATGGTAAAGAAACAAGATATAGGTATCACAAAAGAAAAAGGAAACAAACCAAATCGTAATTATATATTTAAAATGTATTGTAGAATAACTTAAGGTATACTTAAACAATGTTACAACCGATGTGTATACATATATCTAATTTCGAATGATCTCGAAATCGCTTCCAAAATAACTAAATTAATTTGGCAGATGCTTCGATGAAGCACACAATAACAAACGATTTTACCTTGGCTGACACCGGTACGGCGCCAGTGCAACCATTTTATACATGACATGTGCAGTTTGCTGTCACCGCGCTGTCTCCTCTTTAAATCTCATGAGAATCCAATTGAAAGAATTTTGTTTATGTTTCGCGAAACTCTAAAGAAACGTATCATTTAAAACATATAAAATCGTAAGTGCCCACTGTACATACGGCCTTGATTGCCAGCACTAAATAAAATTTAAAAACTGTTTAGTATGTTTTTAATTCATGTAGAGTTTTTGAATTGCAATGAAAGAAAACTAATTTTAAATAGAAAATATTTTCTTTGTTTTAAATTTATATTAATTTTAATATAACTAGATATTCATGCTGTTTGAGGACACAGAACTTTCATTATTAAAACGAGCTTTTATTTTAATGAAGATTAATAAATATAATTAGCTTAAAAAAAATTATCCACTAACATACTTTCCTATAACTCACACTTAGCGAGAAAGAGTGGAATGTTTGATGGAACATGTTGTGAAAATAATGTATGGAACAAAGTATAACATACGCATTATCTTTTTAGTCTTGTAGGTATTGAGTTGGCATCTGTTATCAAATTTTGAAACATTACTCACTAATTGCAGGTAACTTCCAAGTTACCATGTAAATTAAAATGGGAATTTATGATTTCAATAATACATTTTGTCTCAATGTCATATATTTTCTACAATTTTTATAAGTGAGAAAGTCTTAATTTCGTTGTACTATATTCCTAAAATTTAGCATGATAAATGACCGGCATTGAATTTGCTATAGAAGGGGTCTATTTCCTAGCGATATTATTAGATTGACTCCACGATATTATAATTCCGAACCAATGTGCACGTGCCGCTTTCAGTGCCAGGGTAAAACCACATGGCATTAATACTTTTTTATATATTTTTGCTTCCATTCTACCGTACTAAAACGGTTTTATTGACCATATTTGCCATTATGATCCTGCAAGCCTGAGGTTGGCCCACTTTTTTATGTAATTATTTAACGATTCATTACAATTACTCGAAACTGATTTATATCTTATGGTTAAAAAGTAGAAAATCTGATAAGATTTTTGTAAATATTAGAGTTATTTATTTACGTAAATTTATCGATATATTGCAGTTAACCTATTAGTAGCAATAAGCAATTATTGGTTTAGTAAATCAAAAGAAGGTAAATATCAAACACGAATATACTCGTAAATTGCCCAAAACATTCAAAGTAACGGCGATATATTTCGACAAAATTTACTTTCACCCATCATAAAAAAAATTACAATCTAGTGCGAGAGAGATCCGAGGGTTGAGTAACGGAAAGTGAAAAGTTCCAATATAATTCAGCTCTAGAGGGTGACATAGCAAATAAGTGATGACTACCTGAGCGCAGGAAGTTGCCAGGTACGAAGAATGAACGTTCACTCAATAATACAAGCCTTAAATTATTCCCTTTTAATAGCCGCAAGATAAATTTCATAACCGCAACGTTTGTTCTGAATTGCAAAAATACAAACCTAACACACCCATGAAGAAATTGTTAGGAAATAGAAAGGGGAAGTAACCGTACTGTCTCACATGCGGTCATTAGAGGAACGTTTTTTGTATACGTTCAATCATCAAGCCTAGTTCCAACTACTTCACGGATATACATATTTTATATGTGAGGTAGAGAGCTTCCGTATGCCCTTCATTCACCAAAACTCACCGAAGCAAATCTCAATTTTCGAAAATTGAAGTGACTTCGACGATATATTTACTCCAAGAATCATAGCCTGAATCATAGCCATGAATGAAGGCTGCCGAGCCAACACGCATGACGCTTTGTTAGTGGAGCGAACGTACATGTAAATTGAAATACCCGCATATAAGCTCCTGTGAAAATCAAGATTGACATATCTGGCCGTACAAGGCATTGAGCGAGCCCGTTTCTCATAAATATTCAGCAGCGAAGTCAGACAGGTAAGGTAAAGCCATCAAAATTGTCTCATCTTTAACAAATACATGTTTATATTTGGAAATGATGGAATTTCTTTGTATAATAAACATTTTAGGAATTTTGCGGTAAGTTATCACTACTAAGAGTGCATATCGTGATATGTGCATATACTGTTTTGTGATCGATATGAATTAATGACTTCTTTATTTTGTTCATTGCTTAAATTAATCTTCTGAAGTACTTTCTGTTTTAAATGCATTTTACATTTCAATTTTCCTTAGCACTATATACTTCCGAAGTAAAATGGACATAATTTAATGCCACGTAAATAAGTATACATTCGCAAAGGCGTAATTACGAGCTACTTTACCTGGACTTATAATTTCTACTTAATACTTTATATTGTGACGTTTAATTAACCACGTACGCATGCACAAATTCTCTCCTCAGATACACACATTATTTCTGATTAAATCAAAAATTTATTATTTTGGAAAATATCCTGATAATTAGAGAAGAGAAATAAATAGAGAAGAGAAGAATCCTAACAATTACAGCAGAGAATATTTTTAAAACATGAACATAAAAACAAGACATTTTCAAGTGGAATATATGATCGAAAAAAAAACACTTATAGTTCCTCCACAAGTTCCACATGAAAACAATACTGTGCAATTATTCAGAAAATACAATTATGAATTGAATTATCAGTTATGGATATATCAAGTAAACATATACTATAACATACCTGCAGAGGTAAATTTATTAACTTACTTCAGAAATATACCATAGTATCTTTTAGAAAGCATTTTTTTGCTACTCCGTACTTTTTATAGTAATACGGGTGAGCTGCTTATTTTACTAAACATGCTTAATTACATAAGTCACTAAAAAGTTTACCGGGGCGCAGATTTAAGAGCTCTTTAGTTTCTAACCCTTCTTATATTTATATACTTTGGTCAGCTTCTGAAATGGATTTCTAATAATATATATACGACATTGAATGTTATGTACAGTGAAGGTATTCAAATAAAGCTTCATGGAAATAATTTATGATCATATTCTAAGCCTCATTCAAATTATACGCATTTACTTTTTCAATTCAATATTATCTTTAATGTTGTAGAGGCAATATGACAAATAAATGTACTGCTTTCAAACTCCGCTTATATTAATTTCGCTAGAATGTTAACGTCTCGCTCATCATAACGCAAATTTTAAATCAAATATACTTATGAATATCAATCAAATTTACGTGCAATTAGTGCGTTTTAAATAATTAGTGAAATATATAAACTAATAAAAATAGTAAATGTAGGTTTTTCAAAATTTATATTGAAACTATTAGTTTTAGGATAATATTTAAAAGACTGGTTTTGCTATGAGTCAGAATTTTTTTATTGAAATACTCGTTTTAAAATATAATTAATTTTTTTATAATTTTTTTTTTATTCCAAAAGGAAAAACGAAACGTTTATAAGGTTACTCATATGCTAGTCCTTTGTCTAATAATCATGGCCGTCTGGTTGAATAACGAAGAAACTTTAATTTCTGCACAGTGATAAAGCATACCAACTCGCATGTACCTCAATAGTAACCTCTCAGTGTTATAAATATGGTAATTTTTTAGAAAGCTATTAAATTGTTAGAATTTTTTTAATTCCACGGGATATCATTGAAAGATCCATTGATACTGATTCTAAAACTGTTCAGGTTGAAATTTTAGCATTTGACACAGAAAGTTTGCCAAAATTATAAATAAAAAAAAATTGCCAAAATTACAAATTATATTTAAGTTATTATATTTAAGCAGTTACTACTTAAACAACTTAACATGGAAATGTTTAAGGTGATAAATAACAAATTTTTTTTTCTCAAGTGTCGTGTGAGAATGAAGAAAAAAATTTAACCTTTTTTCAGAATGGTATTTAAGAAACTGTTTAAACAACACAATTTTAAGACCGATATGAAGTAATTTATTTGGAAAATAATATATTTTGACAACTTTAAATTTATATTACTTTTCATAGACTAACATTATAATTTAAATAATTTTATCGTTTTTATTTAACATTTATTTTAATTTCGTCTGTCCATATTTGCATCTATTTTCTTAAATAAACATGGTGTCAAAATCTCGTGTCTTAACACCATTAATTCATTATAAATAGATTAAGGTAGAACGTAGGGTAGACTTTTACGATGTGGGCTATAGAAATTGTCACCAACAAAATTTTACATCAATTTCTTGAATTTCATTAAGATAAATAGAGCGAGATAAGTATTGCGTAGGGCTTGCAATCATGTCAGAAATATTGATGTCCAAAATTAAGTTTGTTTTACAAATATTTTAATTTCAATGATACACAAATTTGATAATATTTATTTTTTTTTAAATTCCCCTTGTTGATGGTAAAGCGCGGCGTCCGATTTGCGTGATGATGATGAAACAATGTACGTCAAAAAGGAGGTAAGAGCTAATCGTCCTCTCTGCCTGTCTGTTTGTCCATCTGTTCTTCTGTCCGTATGTCAACGCCATTTTACTCAGATACCAAAATATAAATGAAATTTATAGTGGTTTTCTATAAACCGCTATACAATGAAATAGTGAAAATATACAAATAATAATATTAGGAATGGCACTTAACAGATATAACTGTAACCAGTGCATGTGGCGGTTAGAACATCATGAAATAGGTCTTAAAAAATTACATAGAGGTTCTAACAAAAACTTTTGTATTTAAGTCAATAGTGAGTGAAATATATGAAAGCCCTATGAAAGTTTCAAAAAGTGTGTCTCCCTCCGTCTAAATTTTCAAATGACTTAAAATAATCTCTCAAAGAAAATTGGTTTGAGTAAGACATATTGTGTAGTTTTTGAGATATAAAATATTTTCGATGCATATCGCAGAAATAAGTTTATTTTTTAGTATTTTTGAGAAAAACAAATTTATAAATTTAACAATGTTCGATGCTATGGAACCGTTCGTTTGCGAAGCCGACTAGCACTTTTATCCTATTTTCTTTTGAGAATATATTTTGTACTTACTCTTTAAAAACTCTTTTAATTTACTTATTGTTTATTTAGTTTATTTTGCTAGTATATTCCAAACTCTGCAATCTTCTTACTATATTCGGTATATGTTACTGAATAAAGGAATTAAAAGGAATGTTTCGGTATATGTTAATGAATAAAGGAAACAAAAGAAAATTTCGTGGATCAAAATTGAAAAGGTTTTAAATATTTTGAACATAGCTTCATAATGTCAATATTAAACACAACTCAAATAACAGCTGGAGAAAATAAAAAAAATATCCGCAATTAGTTATGTTGAAACAATTTCTACCCTTAATGTATTCATATTTTTGTATTATTGAAGCGAATTGTCGTATCTCTTAAATATACTATTCTGAGTCTAGCTATTTTTGATGCCATTTCTGTGGAACAGCCTAATTCTGCTTTAATTCTGATTCTAATTCTGATTTACATACTATTTTTGCGTCTGCTAATTCTACAACATGAGAAGTCGAATTTCTTTCGTAAGAAAGCCCACGTTTTATTTAAATGTTTCCATTGGAAAATACAAGACTTTCTTTTGTTTCAGGAAAAAGTGGATATTTTGAAAATTAATGTTTTTGTTTTCATTTTCTGTAGCTTTATACTTGTTATAAAAAAGACGTAAAATTAGTGAAGTAGAGGATATCAGTGGAAAAAATGTATATTAGTCTCTTATTATGCTGGGATATTAAAGGTATTTAATAATAAATAAATAAATATATCTCGCAAAATAAATATAAACTTTTTATTATTACTCAAGGCTAAAAATAATAAGATGTTTCAAATTGGGTCAAAAGGTATTGACCATAATTTATGTTAATACCATTATTTCATATTAAAAGCATTGGAATACTAACACGTTTCCGTAATTCCATTAATTCTTGTCTTTCTTTAAATTAATTGTGACAGATTGGTCCCTCTGGGGAGTACCGAGTGAAAAATAAGATAAATGTGAGGAATAGGTAATTAATGTGAAAGAATTTTATGAATCAACATATCATGTAAAATATTCGTCAAATTATGAATATTGTATCGAGATGCGTAAATTAATCAGAAGTTTTTATACGAAAAATATTTGGTATAAGTGTATAAAATTTCATTTGGATGGCTTTAAAAAAGGAGACGTTAATAAATGTTTCCAGATAAAAAACTTAAAATTCCATATATGATTTTGAAATCAAATTACCTTTATCCGTAGTGTATTTTTATTTGAAGTATAGGGTTAGATATTAAAATTGAAGGTTTGTGAAGGTATGAATTATATGATACATTACCATGTCAGAGTTATAATTTGAAGTAAAATATTACTCTTGTAAATATACAGCCAAAACTACGTAATTTCTTCCTAAGATATTCCTAAAATATATTAATTATAATTGAGAGCACATGTAATATACAGATTTAAGAGCTGCAATTCGAAGGTGTCATGATCAAATAGGTTATGGATAAAAATGTAATTTTTATTTGGAATATTAAAAAAAATTATATATTAATTAAGAAATTTATCAAACTGGTTTATTAATCCTACTTACAAATTGTTATGTGTATTAAATATTAAATACTTTTCAATTGGTCTGCGTCTTAAGTAGGGCATTGAGTGTACCGACATTTTTGAAGCGGTGTGGAATATAATTGCTTCATTTGTAAGTTTGTTATTATTAAAATGCTCACTTTTCATAATATATTATCTATTAGCTTATGTTCATTACTCCATTTATTTAAAAATGAGATTTTGTAATTTGAAGATTTCATTAGACATGTATTTACGTAATGGCGTATAGCAATACATAGCTATTAAGAAATTTTAACCGTGTCCTTCATATTTGTCGCTTTTTATTCGAAAAATCTGCGATAAAGTTTCAAACTTTCCCGCACTATTTGACATCACTCACATTTTACATACTGTCAACTCTTTTAATACGAGTGTGAGGAGAAAGAAACTGCATTCTTTTTTATTTATATAGATGTTCACGCAGGTAATGAGTAATAACATAAACAAGTAACACAGTTTAGTGTTTTTCGGGTTTTCATAAAAATTAAATTGATTTAATTATTATACGGATTATGGTAATGAGACAAATCTTTTTACCAAAAAAAAAATTGGACTGGCTGAACATAAGCACCGAATAAGAGCGCATTGAAAGGTATAAAATATTAAAAATACGAGTACTTAGTAGAAACTTTTGTGGTACAATATTATTTCCGTCCGTAAATATATTTAAAAAAACTGCTACTGTTAGATATAATTGTAATTGGTGTCAATTCAGCATTCGTCATTTTCTTTTGTGGTATAAAATTATAGATTTAATATTATTGTATGTAATTTATTAAATATTAACTTTCGACTTGTAGTGTTTTGCAAGGAAATTCTATTCTAATTATTAGTTTGCCTTACTGAGCTCTATCTACTACTTTTAAGTTCAAAAATATGTTGTAGTTTATATGGCGGATATATATTTAATGTGTGCAAATTTTAAGGTTGGAGAAGCAAAAACTTATTGCTTGCTTTAAAAGTATAGTTTTTTCCATTAGAGTAGTTATTTTTTCTATATAGTAGTTACAAAGTAGCTGTGAAATCTAAGTTAGGAAGTCGCTACATAAAAATATTTATATACCTATATCATTTACATATGTTTACTGTTGAGATAACTTTCTTCTTCAACATTGTTTCGAAACGTATGGTAAATTTCCGTTTGAATATTAATTAAATTTAATTCTTCAAAAATGGACTTTCTTTTATAAAATAACCTGTTAAGTCCGGGGAAATTCTCAATATGAGAGTTCAGCATGCACTAAAGCATGAATAAACATATAAGTGTGTATTGAAATTGTATTAAACCGTATAAAAATATTAGTATTATTTTTACCATATCAATATATTTTCTAATGTATATTTTATAAAAACTAACAATATCTCAAAAACCATGTCAAGCACGAATAGAACTCGCACTAGGAGGTTTCAATATTTAAAGATTTGCATTAAAATATTTAAACACAATTTTTTACAACTATTACTTACTTTATGCACACACAAGCGTGAAAACATGATGCGTATTTAAAAAAATTTTAAGACCTGGGATAATCAGTATAGTCTTCCTGTAATCTTCATGTCAGATTTTATGAACCCTTATTTTAATGATTTATGACCCAGTAGTTTAAAAAATAAGAGGGGCTTAGAGGGGCATAATTTAAAAATGCGAAAAAAGTAATATTGTTTTCCTTAAAACAAACATGTTCAAATAAATACCCTAAAATATTGATTTTTATATGAACATTAAAAAAATAAAATCGCAAAATATTTCGGTTTGTATAATATATAATTTTATCAAATATAAAGATTATATGTCACATTGTTTCTGACAAAACCGGTTGCAAATATAGAAAAAGGTAAATTGCCTAATATAAATAACCGTAGAAACTTGGTGCATATTTAAAAAATTAAAACTCCCAGAAACATTGCCATAATTTTCCTTTAATCTTTGCCTGGGCTTCTAAAAACTTGAATTATTGTTCATAATTTTTCTTCGTGTAGTATTAGAAGTAAGGTGAGAGAAACATATTTTTTTGCACATTGTTTATTATATCTATGAAGAAATAATACCTAATAATCGCGAAAAAATGTTATTGAGACCCTTCCAGTTCTATTAAATGTACCTCAGATGACACATGGATTAAAAAAAATGTTGAGTACATAATTTGCTTCCCGAAAAATTTTCATGTGAATATTTTTGAGTTTATAGTTTAGTATAACTATTAATATATGTATGGGTTAATACGTTACTACGTCAAATTTCAAGTTTCAACGTCAAGTGATTTTAGAGAAAATGGCTATGATGCACAGACACGCGGATCTTGTAAGGATTTCGCTTTTAAATATGAGATACGAAATTCAAAATATGAAATTAATAATTTTTTTTAAATTTCCTGATAAACTTTAACTGTGTTATTTTTAAGAAAACACTAATTTATGTTTAATATCTACATCAGCTAAAACGTTTATTAAGCCTAGCAAACTGTTGTAAACTGCTGTTAACAATTTTTACTCGTAAAATATACTTAAAAACTCATTTGGACAGGTCATAGATAAAATCGAAAAATAAAACAAACATTTCAATAAGAGCACATGTTATAGCAAAGTGTTTTATGAGAAAAAGTCTTAGTTTTCTTAGTATACACTTGTATCTTTCACAAGAATAGTTTCAATTAAATTGATGATATTCTGAATGGTTTCTTGGCTAACTCCATGTTTAAATACAAAATTTAAATCGTTCCAAATTTAAAGGTTCGCAAACTTTTGTTTCGCAAACTTTTGTTCGCAGCTCTCGCTCTGTAGTCTCCCTGTTGTCAATAACTTACACAATGCATTTATGACTGTAATTGCGTTAATTTCAAAAAAATATTCAATTATTTCAATTTTGAAAAATTAATTGTTGGTCCTTTATGAATAATAACTTTTAACAAAAGTCATTTAAGCTTACTTTAAGCCTATTTTAAGGTTCGCAATATTTGTAGACCGTGATAAGTTCGTAAGCAGAATAAGACCGTAAACATCTATCTAATAATGCTCCTTTTTATAATTTTTACTTTAGCAGTTTCAGAAATAAGAGAAACCATTTATTATGAATATTTTCAACAATATGTTTAAAGGTACTTTATATAAAATTTATTAATTATTGTTCCTTGTAATTATATAAAGACTTGTAATTATATAAGCGAATTATATTTGGACAAATCCTTTCTATTAAGTACTGAGACATATGCGCGTTTCTATGTTTTATCTCTACGTCAAATTTTAAATTATCACATCAGACGGCTTCTGAGGTTAACGATTGTGATATACGAATGATCACGTGTATGACCTTATAAGGGCTCCGTTTCTTTTTGAGGAATGGTATCCTAAATGGAAGATAAAAAGGGACAAGAAAAGGACAATTTCATTGTCATATTTATTATATTCCGCTATATAGAAAACGGCCAAGGGTCTGTATAATTCTGAACGTATCTTGAACTATAATATGCGAAAGCATATATGGAAATGTACAGAAGCAACGCCTCGAAGGAAAATATTTGAATTTTACAAAAAATATTGCCATCATACAAACAAATGTATTTTTTCACATCGACAAGCTGGATGCAGTGGAAAACATGAATGTTATGTTTATAGTGCACAACAAAATATTATTAGCGGCACCTTAAATAATTACTTTTAGGATTAACGCAGACCAGGTACAGAACTGCACTCTGATGCACGACATGCTCTCAAACCTTAAACATGCTAGGAGTAAACGTGCATTTACATCTACGCAGATTGTACATAGTCGTATTTTAGACCAAAATATTTGTTTTTCAAAATTGTCAACAAGGGTATATCTTACATATCATTAGCAATTCTATTTGAAATGTATAAAGACGATATTTAATTCTAAGTGGGAAATGTCGAGACTGTTCTTGTTATAATTTGAACTATCATTTATTTCCAGATTTTCCCTTGTTTAATGATATGTATTAAATATATACAAAAGAATATATTTATATTTCAATAATTATTAATATATGCCTGCTTCGCCTTGTGGAAAAATATGGTTTTCTTCTAATTTATTAATTTAATTCAAAAGTATTTGATTACCTTGTCAAAGCGTTGATACTCAAAAAAAATCAGTCGTAATCGAAAGAAGTACATATACTTTCAATTTTTTTTTTTGCACAATTGCACATTTTATTTCTAGGAGCATAGAGAAACAAGATTGCTGCAAACCGTAAACATTAGAGAACTCAAGGTTAATTTTGCGGAAGTACTAAAGCTGTAAATCCGGTAAAAAATGGGATTAAAACAAACTTACGTGAAAAGTTCTAGAAACTTTTCGCTTTATTTAATTTGCTTTTAAGCAGCTTAATCATAAGTCATCATTTAAATAATACGCATACTTTAGCTACAATAGCATTGTTTGCTCGGTCTGGGCTTTTATAGAGTGAATTATTTGATTGTCACTATACGAATTAAAGTCTGATATATCAAGATTCGTTTAAACACAAATTGGTTGGGTCATTTTTATGTATTATTGTTTATCTTGCCTGTTGCTCTAAGCGAATTATATTTTTAATTAACCCTTGAAATGTTCTTATAAATTTCATATTAATGCTCAGCATATTGTGATAATTTATTATAATTTTTGTCAAACCGTAACATGCGCGTTAATTTCGTAAGAAAAGCGGTAAAAAGTATCAAAAATGAAATAATTTCAAGTGTCGTCCGCTGGATATCACTGCCAGGCAAGAATTTTTAATTTTTATATAATATTAATAAATCTGCATGAAATTATTCAAATTAGGGTATGAAAATATGTATTGACGGACTATAAACAAATACTACTCAGTCCTCGGCGACCGATATCCTTTGGCCAACGGAGCGGAGACCTTTAGTTTAGGATGCGCGTGGGTCAGAACAGTATAATTAGGATAATACTTGTGGGTAAAACTGAGTGTCACAGCTAGTATTAATTAAAATAAATTTATTAAATCTACACTTGTTTAGAATCAAAGATTATAGCATTTCAAAGTTTAGTTAAATTTTACATGAATTTTGCAGAATATATCTTCTCTTAATGAAACAAAACAACCACAAACACACCGTCTCTCGGTAATATGAAATATATTTTGACATTTGCTTGAACGAAATGTATATAGCGCTTTAATTACAAAAATCCAAAAAAATTTAAAATAAAGTAAGTTTCAAAATTTTGAGGAAAAATTAAAAAATACTAGAAAACCGTAACAAGTTAAAAAACCTAGAAAAATTCAAATATCATAGTCAGTTCTATACAGGAACTGTTTGCCAAGAAATTTACCATCTCGAACTACACAAATTAACTTAAAAAAATTCTTTCTTTCTGAAGATGTGATGCAATTACACTTACAGACCACACAAAATATTGTAAAGCCGAAAATAAAACTGAGCGAATCGAAGCATATCCATAAATACAAACGTTACTTGTGATTTATTAGCGATGTTTCAATTTGATCTGTCCATCAAGAAAATAACTACCCTGAATATCCAGTGTCATATTTACAATGGTCGAAAATTGGAAATAGAACTTTGACTTGTAGCAAGGAACTTTAACTTGTGGCACATGAAGCGAACCTGTTCGCCACCAATTAAGTTTATTGCTACGGTGTATTATTAGAATGCAGTTTGTAGCACAAATTTGAAGGTAAGAGATATCATTAAACTATTCGGTAATTGATTGTAAGTGACGCTTTTTTATAAAGCGTCATTTTATGACATTATATTTGATTAATTGTTGCGGGTTATATAAAGTTTTGTTTGCTTTAAACTTTTGAATTTAATAACTGTATACATACAGAAATTATGTGCAAATGTGAAAAGACATTATTATAATCAATCTAAAATCGAAATCAAAAAGAATACGTTTAAACATATAAAAGAATACGTTTATTCCAATTCGATCTTAGGAAAAATTAATTCATCTGTAGAGTAAATTTAAATTTCCGAGTCACTGGAATTATGAAATTGAAAATTATTGTAGTTTATTAGATGGCATTTTCCAGATTTGAGTACAAATATTAATAATCAAAATAAAGTTATATATAAATATCCCCAAAATTCAATAACGATAAAATTCAGTTAATTATATTATGCCCAATCATTTATTACCACGTGCAAAATTTCTTGCCCTGAATTTGAATCTCTTATGTACGGTTTTTCCCTTTTTAATTTAAAAATTATTAAATTAAACAAATTTACGTAACTTGTAGTGAAATTATCATAAAACTTGGAAATTCAAACATATTATAGGCAGAAAAATTGGAAATTGAAACATTTTTATCCATGACATGGAAAAAAATAAACTTTTAATAATGTTTTTAGGGAGACTCCTGATACGAAGAAATTTGAGTGCTGAATACCCGCAACAAATCAAAACCCTTGTTACACATATTTATATCTGAATATTTATGAGTTCTGTGAAATCATTACGTGATACCTACGCAAGTACTTTTTCAAGGAAATGTGAAAAATTTCGAACAATTTCGAAATAAAGCGTACACGTGTAATATTGCCTTTGTGTCATAATCTCAACTAAGCTTCCTTTAACGGTTTCTTTGTTTATTCACATAGCGAAATTGAAAATGAGATTTCCATGTACCGCCCTCGTATTTCTAAAAATATCGTATGATTGCAATTATCTTGTTTATTTAATCGTACCGTGTGTGTGCTTACGGATGAGTTGTTCAGAATATTTTTGTAAACGTTTACTCATCATAGTATTATTATTATATATTATCTCGATTAATTGACGATAAAATTTGTCTTTAATTAACTGCTATACGTTTTTAAACAAGTAACTATATTTTTTTTAATCTTGGTTAATGGAATAAAAGAGTAAAATATATAAGTTTTTTTTACAAATATTTTCTAAATTATTTTTCTATGAATATTTCAATCTTGCTAAACTTTGTTGTAATACTGTTGTAATACAACGGTAATATTATTCTGTTTGAAAAATAATCGAACGTGACCTTTTATTTTTTAATATTAATTAATTTTCGAATAAAATATGCATTTGTCCTTGATTTGCAGTGATCAGTACGTTATTATCGGTTGACAATTTTATTTCGAGTCGTAGTTCTTCATTTCTATTCGATTATTTCAAGTATATAAGCTATTTAGTATATAAGGTCTAATATATATGACTTATTTTATTTTCTCAGCACAGTAAGAATAACCTACTCACAAAACATTTTCTTTTGTATTACATAAATTGAATACACATGGAGAAGATCTTGCAAATGAGACTTCGCTTTGGTCGCATCCGTAAAACAAATTTCATAAAAGATATTAATATTTTTATATCATTCTTTGAAATCAGGGCTATTCTTAATCAGAAATATTTAAAATTTTTATGTAAAATGGCCGCTAAAATTATACTCAGATTGTTATTAAAATTTTAATTAAAATAATTTCATGGAAACACGAATCCTTATCAATTATATAAAGTTTGTAATATATTCAAAATAACGACCCCACAATTAAATATTTTATGCCAGTATATAAAATAAAATAAATACAAAATTCGTTAAACAATAGAAAATATGTTCGACGATTACTTAAAATTGTCATATGAAACAAACATGAAATCAAAAATCTTAATATATTCATTATTTTCCGAGATTTCCGTGTATTTGAGACATTCTAGTCTATCTTTTTTTTAATAAATTTTGGATATTCTTGACCATGTTCAGTGCTCGATTCTATATAATATTCAATCAATATCGATAATTATAGTCAACAAAGTAAATCTTACACTAACGTCACTTCATATTTATAAATACTGCCGTGACAAATTAAGTTAATTTTAAACAAGACATACTAATTTTCTTCATTCATAATTCACCTTGTGACCACTTAACATCTAGATATACGTTAATATATATATATATATATATATATATATATATACATATATATATATATATATATATATATATGTATATATATATATATATATATATATATATATATGTATATATATATATATATATATATATTTATATATAATTAGCTTTGGCAAGGTTTTTCAGCACAATTAGTGGTAAAATATATAGAGCTTTCCCGTATCCTTTATTTCGCGTCGATTTTAAGGGCACAAATCTTTTAATTTATATTATATTTATTACTTCACCTAGGTTATGAGCTACTCAGTACAAATATGCGGAATGCCAAAAAGTATCTGAAGTACCTCGCGAAATTATTGGCTTGAGTATTAAAACAATTTTCAAATTATTCCCACATTTTAAATTTTACTTTATTTATAAAATAAGGTACCAGCTTTTTCAAAAAAATTTTGACGTCCAAAATATCTTTCGTACTCCATATGGAAGGAACAAACACGGAGCAATTAAATAATATTTTGTTATTTTCCAATATTTTTAGTAAGCGGTTGCGTCAGTTTCATGTAATTTTATCATCTTTATGAAAATTATTTTTGTGGTAAAATGTACAAGCTCTATATTGATATACACAGCACCTACACATTTTATGTCGAGACAACAACTCGAAAGCAATTATGTAAATTTCATAAAATATATTCTCATTATATAAACGAGAATTTTCTTAATATTAAAGATAAAAGTAGTGGTAAGAATGAATATGATTTTGAAATTTTATACAGTTATTTAAAAAAATTCCTTCTCTTGTCGGCGTAGAACCAGGTGCAGAACTATTCAGGCATGCTCGAATGTATTCTCGACCGTGACGCACACTAACAGCAAAATTGCACTTGTGTTTGCGCGTGTGCTTGATTCATGTATCCCACGAGTCGCCACTTGATGTCGTAACTTTTTTAGTTCGGTTTTTAAATTTAATGAGCATTGTTTTGTTTTCTTTAAAAAAATTTGTTTTTTAAATCGTAAAATAGGATATTTATATTATTGTTAATGTGTCTTCTTGATGGCTGACATCTGTATCAACTGACAATGATGTTTCTTTTTTAAACGATTTTGGTGGATCATTCACGCTGACTGATTGACATGTTGAAATAGAAGTTGATATCACTGTTTGTGACTTTGATGATGGCTGACTTTCAATGTCTGAGGGAATATAATTTGGATCTACTACAGAATCGTCACCGTCCAATTCTAAAAAATTCTGTTCTCAGAGCTTTTAAATAACATTGGATATTCTAATTAAACTAGAGCTAGACAACGGTTGAACTGACTGTATCGGTGTGAAAAGTGGAATGGGTTCTAAATCGTTCTCAACCATAGAATTTTCCTGTTTTTCTTGTTGACGTGGAATGTTTTTCTTGTTGGTGAAAATAGCATGGAATGTTAATATATTGGAACGTTTTATCATTATTGAGTGATTACTCCACATGTACCTCCAGTGAATTGTCCAGTCCTTTTCAACTAGCAATCTCTCGATGGGTATGGATCAACTTTTTGACAGTAAAGAAATTTTATTCTCTATATAATTTTTCCTTCAGATCTGTATATTTAACTAGCAAATCTTCTTATTAGTTCCCTTAAAACAGAATACACATGGTGAATCAAGGGTTGAAATAACTTTAGGTAAATAACTCTAAAGTAAATAAAAACAAGTAAAAGTATTTGAGCGACTTATTATTATTAGTGACAAGTTTTTTCGGTGCCAAAACTAGTACGTAATCACTTCATTTCATAATTTACCAACAAACGGATACATATTCTTGATTAATTTTTAAAACTCTATCGTATTTAACAAACAATTTTACGCCAGTTATGGGAGACACCTCGTCCTACAATGACGAAATAAAAAAATGAGACCGAAATACACCAAATTTGCAGACCAATGTCCATACGTTCATAGGACTTGATACGTTGTCATGAACAGATCCTCAGTTTGTAAGTTTGTATGTGTATACATCTGTATGGCGCATTCAAAGTGTACCAATGCACCATGATGTTGTCCATTGTTGTTGATCTGACGCAAAATAGTTACTTCTTCATTTTTTAAAAACAAATTGGCACAATTTTAAAGTAAATTTGGGGTGACATGAAACAAATAATGGAATGGAATAACATAAAAATAAAAAAATAACGCATTTTTGTACGTCTCATTAGAATGAACAGGTGAAGCACTACTGTGATGGGAAAACATTACTGTTAAAAAAATGATCCTTCTTAGAAATAACGTCTAAACGTATTTAATATCGACCTAAAAATTTCATTTTTTCAACTTTACGCCACGTTCCCAATAGCGAAGAGAAATATTAAGACTCTAAATCATACACATTAAAGAATATTTATTAAAATTTAGAGTACTAAAGCTATGATTCGGTAATCAAATGGACGTGATATGAAATTATGTGGGCAGTTCGAGTGTTTGCTTTATTTTTGTCCGCCCCATAACAGCTTAAGGATGAGTTATCATTTAATTTTAATATTCATAAATGCACTGCTAGGTTAAATTTATTTCTAAATCGCGTGCCTCGGCCACATCGGTACACTTAGCTCGGTCTAGGCTTTTATAGAGTGAAGTATGTAAATTGTCACTCATGTAAATAAAGTCTGACCCATCAGGATTCGTGTAAAAGTAAATTGATAGTAGTAATTTTTTTGCACAATTCATAGTCACACAAGCAATTCTCAAGTCGCAGGAGAGTCAAATCTGTATTTATATTTGTTTATATACATGTATATATATACATATATATATATATATATATATATATATATATATATATATATATATATTTTATTATATTATATTTTATTGTTATACCTGCATGTTTTCTTTACAGCATAACAGTGTAAATTTATTTACTCACTAATTTTTTTCACTAATTTTTAGTACAGCAATATTTTTACTATATCACTGTATAAAAGATTAATGCGGCATTAAATAGTATAAAATTCATTCAAACTTTATTTATAATAAGTAGCTAAGTAATTAAAAAATCCATCATACATTTTGTTCCAAAAAAAACGATGAGATTGCTGCAGAATGTGATATTTCAATATCGTTACAACGACCTAAATTGTTGTTATAAAATATATATAAATTTAAAATATATATTTTAATAAATATAAATTTATATGATAGTAGAGATATTTTTTCTATGAATTAAATATATTCCTAAAATATTTACCTAAAATTTTTCTCCTCGATAAATTCATAATTAATAATTTTTTCTCTATAAATAACTAACTTTACAGTCTATTGTAAAGATAAAAAAATACGTTTTTAAAGAAATACATGTTAGTGTTTATAAGTTAAGAAAAGTAGTTATATCATTACTTAATTTTCCTTCAAATGAAAACGTTATTTAAATTAAAAACGCAACCCATTGCACAAATTGGCTATTCACAGTCCTTTTATAGACATCACACTTTGGAAGGAATTTGTTGTAAAGAATATATTGGATTAGTTTATGGCAAAAAAGACCTGCAAGGAAGCCAAATTAGGTAGTTAAATAACTAAGTAAATACAAAGTGAACGTCAAGGGAAGTAAACCAATCAATTTTTAAGGGAATGAGCTAGATATATTTTTAAGGGCATGTCCCCTGTCGAGACTTGTTATACTGACTGTGACATAAATACCTTTCTAGTAGTTCCGTAAATGTTGAAAGCTATAAATATGCACTTAAAAATGATCTCGAACTACTTGCTACGTTTATTAATAAATAAATACCTATATTTGGAAAGCCAAAAAATGGTTGATATTTTATCGAATTTAATAAATTTTAAATAAGAGTTGATTTAGAATATATATATATATATATATATATATATATATATATATATATATATATATATATTTATATATATATGAATCTGTATATTCCAATTATGAATAATTAACTCAAAATTTCAATAAAACTGACTTCATAAAAGGTAGGTATTAAAAAGTAAAAAATAATTGAGTTAATAATTTTTTAGTTTTTAATACCTGCCTTTTTATGAAGTCGGTTCTTAAAGGATATTTCATGATACAATTTTTAGTGAATAATATATTAACAATCACAATTATTTTGTTTCTTAGAATATTAGATAATTATTAAGTGACGGGCCAAAGTCAATATATAAATAATTTCATCTTTGTCTCACGTTGATTATAAACAACACATATAAATCAAGCGATAGTAGTAGCTGCGAATGGTTGACTGTTAGCCATTTCGGAGTTCGATTCTCCATATCCAAAGTAAAATATCCGATTTTGCGAATTAAAAACTACCACTTGAGGAGTTTCGTTTTCCATATGCGAAATCTAATATCGAATTTTGTACAGTAATAACTAACCAGCATATATATTGAACTACGATCGATTTAATATCATCTGTTAAGAAGCTACGTTATTCATCATCAGAACTCATCATCACACTCTGACCTGGTCGATAGTTCAGTTGTTTTGCAGAGAAAAATCTACCAGAAGTAAATATCCTGAATTACGTTTGATTTCACACGTTTCCATAAGAAGTTCTATTGTTCATCTCCAGAACCCATCATCAGACTATGACGTGATCGATAGGGTAGTTATTGTGCAACGTAACAACTATCAGTAGTAAATATTTTGAATCATAGTCGATTTACTGCCATTCGTCAAGGAATTCTGTAGTTTATTTCCTGAACTAATAATCAAATCATCATTATGTTTATATGGGACCACACCAAAGAGACATATGGGAGAGAAAAAAATTCAGATTATTTTTCTTATTCTGAATTTTATGCGAGTTAAACCTGGGGTACAGCTAGGGTATCAATAAACGTGTGTAAAATGCGTAAAAAAGGAAAAATGTGGGGAAAAAAATTATTTTGAAAATTCAGTACAGTAAGTTAAGAATAAGAATGTTGATATATCTTCAGAAAAGATCTAATCGAAGAAATTTGGATGCTGAGCATTCACGACGGATTAAGAACCTAACAATTCATTTATAAATATTATTTTCTGAAATAATACAAAAACGGTTATATAAATTCCAGGAATTAGAATTTAATACGCCTTGATATGATATTAATATTATTGAATATATTTGGCCTTAATTTTGTAGAAATTAATTAATCACAATTACAAAAAAAAGCAATCGTAAGTTTTTTAGCAAAGGTGTTTACTTTCAATTTATATTTAAATAATATTACATTATAATATTACAATACCTCTGAATTAAAAATCTGATGCACATCCTAAATTGTGTCAAGTAATTTTTACATCGACTTTCAATGATTATTTTTCGCAAAAACTACTCAATTACTTTTATTTAAAATGAATTTGAATATAAAAATTGAAATTTGTCATAAGTTTCTATAGTCATTTAAAATAGAAATAAACTTAAACTTCTTGCAAATCTATCTGAATTGCTTTTTTTATTTTGTGAACAAATTTATTTATCTTGAAAAATAAACATTTATATATTTGTACTGTTTTCTGCTTTGTACTTTAATCGAAAACAATACAAACGTCATGTTTTGTAATATAATCATGATAAGTTTTTTTTGTAGTAACCTAGGTAATACTACAAAAAAGGTGCTTACAAAAAATAACCGTAGGCCTATGATCTGGTTACTATTTTAATGTTTTAAGCACTTACTTTTAACGTAGAACCGATTAATAAAATAAAACTAATTAAAACTGTAGATTGTTTTTGACACTTTTACTAACAGAAAGTGGAAAAGTTACTTTAAATTTTGTCGGCCAAATAAACGAGGAAACAATTAAAAGAAGCTTACGCGCGATTACGACATCAAACAAATATTACGCGCTTGCGATGAGGTTTTCTGCGCTTTTGTTTCATAATCATGCAAGTTCTTTCGTATGTCTTTGAAGGGCTTTGATAAATTTATGACAATAAATATTCTCATTTATTAAGGGATCTTTAGAATATATAACTGAGTAATTAAGTATTTATTATTAGCTTTAGAATACATAACTAAGGACCTTTTGAGGGTACCGTTAGAATTAGTAATTAAAATTAAGTGGGATTCATTAAGGGCGATATTTATAGGCAAAATTTGATTGTTTTTTATTCCATTTATTTTTTATTCCTTTTTAGAGTTCCATGTTTTATAAAACAAAATGGTACCCTTGTAAGATACTGACGAAGCCGTCTGTCACAACCGAACCGACCTTACAAATTATCTAGAATGGAACTTGAAGTAAATACTAATACTAGATCATATTAACTAGCATATTGTGAAGTATTAAATACTTTGTAATATTTACAATGTAATTATAGGGAACAAACTTAAATAAATATTCGAAAAAGTTATTTAATTTTTCTTTCAGAAAAAATCTGACAAACATTTATGAGAAAAAGAAGGTTGGTAGAAGCTCACCGGAAAATTAAAGAAAAACCATAACGGCTTACTCAATTTAAAATATTATTTCGCCTGTGAATATTCGTACGGTGGAAAATAATATTAACATTTGTAAATAGTTTAACCCCCCGAGTTTGCAAAATCACAATATCTAAGCTGTTACATCATATTATTGTATTGACATGTGTACCCCTAGAATTAATAAGAATACTTGTGTCTTTAAATGATTAAATTTCTATATGTACCTGAGTATGTACAAATATTCGCAGTGGGAAATTTGCTCATACTTAACAGTTTATTTCAAATAAATATTGGCTCGAAGAAAAAGCAAAAAAATTAACAAAGCTTTTGGAGCACTGTTCGATTTGACAAAGGTACTTTTCCCGTCCTATTAAATATTTGAATTAATTTTTTTTTCTCTACCTATTTGTACGTGTCTTAATTTATGTTTAAAACATTTCAGTAGCATGTGCAATAAATTATACTGAGATGAAGAGTACAAATTTCGGTCAGTTATTCCGATAAGACTACAAAGGTCACATAATTTTACACTCAGATCATCAGGTTATATACTTGTATACACACCAACTTTATGTAAATTTTTGGTGTAGCGTGGTTTATTTTTTATTAAAAGTATTGAAAATTAGAAATATCGACTGCAATATTGTTTGTTGGCAAATATACAATACGTAAAGTTTTTTAGTTATGTTGTTGAATAACTTAACGTCTAATTGGATGGCATGATTTTAAATATTAAATAATTTATGCACTTTATATCGAATATCGAGTACATTTAGTAAGTAGATATAATTTTTAATAAATGGCATTTTTTTATATTTCATATTTGTTTTGTCTTTTGCCTTATTGCAACTGTATAACATCAATTTTAATTCTTGTTTTTCCTTCGACTTGTATTTTGGTCCCAAAAGGGGAAAAACCGATTTTTTTAAAGATCACTGCTATTATCATTATATCCGCCACAGACGATTTATTGCATTTTTTTTGCGTAGAAAAATTATATTTTTACATATCTATATATCGATAGTAAACACTCAAAAACAATCATAAAAATTGTGGACAAGCAAATGAAAGAATACATTTTGTTTGTCATGTAGAGAATAATAAAAAGAGTGGATCGTGAGGATATTAAAATTATTTCTTTTCAGAATTTTATCTACACTAATCCAAGAAAAAATCTTACTCATAATTAGAATTATTTCAGCGTTCCAGCTTTTTCTCAAAAAGGAACAATGTCTAAAAATCTCCCTTCTGAGCGAAAAACTTCAGTACCTATAATCCAGGCTTCTAATGTCAAGAGAATAATAAATAAATAAACCTTACGACAACAATAGTATATTTATTAATTAATTTTATAACATTTAAATTTAAACTCAAGTATTAGAGATTTTAAACTAAAAGTAAAGAAAAGTAAAATAAAATAGATCACGAGGTTGAGTAATAGGTCTCGACTTGAACATGCAGTTGGTGTGGACCATGATGCGAAATAGCATATAAATAATAATGATAAATAACCTTATAAATAATATTCATAATTTCACATTTAAGCCTTATCTAGCATTTTGGGACATTTAGAATGTAATTAAATAAAAAAAATTTAACGACCAAATCTGGACAATGGAAGTATCTGGACAATGAAAGTGTCAAAAAGCCATAAATGTCTTCGTTTGGATATTCATACTATCCTTATGCTATCTCAAAACATGATTATGGTTCTATTATATCTTCCTCGTCAAAATTATCAACACCTCTGCAATCACTGATAAGACACTGCGTGATTACCAAATGGGGAATGAAGAAATAAAGCGTGTTGTAATATATTTTTGAAAGAATTTTTAGATTTTATATTTTCCGCATAGTACTGACATCATGGTAATATTCTATGCGTCTAATTGAAATAATAATAAGTCTATGCAAATTCAATGAAATAAATTATGAGTTAATAATATAATTTTAATTCAAAAAATGAAACGAGAACTAGAATAAATATGGCATTTTCCATTAAATTATTTAAGTAAAAATTTTGAAAAAATTACGTTACAAGAAGTTTACATAAAGTTTAATGAAATATTATAGCAATAAGAAAAATCCAGAAAAGTTTCACGCTTTTGAAATATATGTGCTAGCAATATGTTTTCTTCTTTATTTATGTGATACTTAAATAATATTTTACTGAATATGATTATGGTATATTATTCTATTGTATTTATTTAATTTGCACCAGAAGAAAATAGGTAGATAAAAAATATTTCACAAAATTGGAATAAATTAGGTTTTATTTAATTATCTATTTCTGAATGTGGAAATAGGTAAATTCGATTTCAAAATAGTGTGATTGAGTTTGAATTATATTCTAGAAACCATTGTGATTACAACTTTTGACATTAACTTTGGTTTGAATCCTTGAAATCATACAGATGTGTTAGTTAAAAATTGAATTTTGTAGATAAAACAGTCTAGGATTTAAATATTTAAACATCAGTATACAAAATTATTAATACTATAGTCATATCGAGACAAATTATTTTGCCCGGTTGTTATATTTTAGGTTTTGCTTTCGAGCAGCAAACGAATTCTGAGTAAATTAGTTTTTTTATATATTTTTTAACATCTTCAATTTATATTTGCTTGGATCAATGTTTACCTACTTTTTTATCAGCTTAATATGCAAATACATATTACTATACGGGTAATCTATATAAATAAAAATAAATTCTATGTAAGATCATCACTTGAGAACGGCTCGACCAATTTGGCTGATTTTTTTTGTTGCGTTCGTAATTGTCAGGACAGGTTTGTATGAAAAAAAATTTTAGAATATCCACCGAAAATGTTGGAAATTTGGATCGTATTTTTGTACGAAAATTTTAATTAAAAAGGACGTTCAGTTTGACAGTTCTGCTGTCACAAGTTTAAGTAACAAATTGTATTGAATATTGATATTTTACGAGAAATAATTGAAGTGAAAGTAGTAATCATATTTCTTATGCATTTCAAATTGTAAATATCATCAATTTGGTGTGTTGCAAACATTCAATAAATTTCATTTCGTGGATTATTTCGTTGGAGAAAATGCCATCAGTCAGGCGTCAAAATATCATTATCGTCGAGTCAAAGAGATTGACGAAGAGCCTAGACAACGTTTGGACGAAAATCGAATAAGAATTATTCAAACGTTCGACTCGCTCGATTGGACCATATGCACGAATAATTTTGAACGTCGACAAAACGGATGGCCAAATAAGACAGTTCGAAATGAACGCTTGACGTTCAGATACGATTCAACAGTCGATTACGCCGTGGATGTATCAGTCGGCTTCAAAATAATGAGCATTGTCATAAATTGCAATGCTTTGAGGTTCCGACACGAACCGCCAGGATGATATTGTGGGGCGGTAAGGTCAAATTACCACAACTGATACCGCCAGTTCAATAAACTCATGATCAATCTGAAATTGTTTTGTTTCAGTTCACACAGATTCTGTTAGATGAATCCCTTCTTGATGAACTGACTGACAGACAAAGTAGAGCCTAAACCACAGTTGATAGAGACATGTTATAATAGATTAATTCTTAATATGTATTTGCTAACGCACTTCTCATCATCTTCATCAGTAAATTGCACTCGTGCAAAGCCGGGGCGGGTCTCTAGTTTGGTAAACCAATTTAAAGATGTCAATAAAAATTCAAAAGTGTGTAAACCAGTTCATTGATAAATAGTAATCAGTCATTAAATACATTTTCCAAGACAATTTCACACTTCATATTTGAATTTAACTATGTGTAAATTTATTTTGCCCTGGATATTTTCATTTCAACACGAATGCACATATTAAACGAGACATCTTTTTTTTGCATTGACTTCCTTGCTCTTATTAAACAACGTTTTTATGAAAATCATATATGCTCAAATGTTTCCTGATTTTATTACGTTTCTTTAATAACTTGTGGAGGATGCGAGTGATGTCTTTACGCAAAAGTATATCTACGAAATCTCGAATTGTACGAGTAATACAGATTTTCTGGAAAAAATGTAGGACATATTCCTTACTCACATTTAATTGAAATCGTAAAAATATGAAATATATCTTTCTTTACGATACCAGGTTAGGCCTAGCTGTGTCTAATCTTATATTTTTACTGTTAAAAGTACAGTTTGAATATATACGCAAAAAGTATTTCTACAAAACCATGGAAGATAACACGATATTTTCCCGGAAAAGTAAAAGACATATTCCCTACTCAAAATTAATTAAATTTCCAAAAACATATCGTGTCAATGTATTTGTAAACACACACACACACACACACACACATATATATATATATATATATATATACATATATATATATATATATATATATATATATATATATATATATGTATATATACTTATATATGCATATAAATACAATTTTAATTTGTCATCAAACCGATATTTTCACACTGCATAAATTTCAGCTTAAATTATTATAAATTCTGGTGCAATTTTTAACAAAAATAATTATAACTAAAAAATTAGAATTATTCTATCAATATTTTCATAGAATTTCATAGTATCAATACTGAAGAGATTTCGCGGAAGTCTACTCAATAATTTGATTAAACACATTATAAATGTTAAACGTATCGAAAACTAGGATGCAGGACTTTATCATGTGCTGTCAATTGGGGGTTGAATTTAAATTAATAGTCTAGAACGGAAAAGAAGCTGACAGTTATCTGCTTATGGTTATTAATGTATTCATTCGGACTTGCAGTGGGAATGTTATTAAACAACTATTGAATTGTGTCGAATCCAAATTGTAAAGCTTTATAATGGTATGTAGGTTTATCTTGGTTTCTAGATGCTAACTAAAATTTTTTTATAATTTACCCTCTAAAGGTGTGGAAATTAAGGCGGAAAATGGTGTAAAATTTCAAAACAATTAAAGTTGGAAATCAGCAATCACTATCAGAAAAGAAGATATATAAAATAGAAATAATATAAAATGCAGCCATGGTCCGCTTTTGCCCGTATGGAATATATAATATGGAATATAATGACACATTTAAAAAATTAAATATTTTGTGAATTCTAATGTCATAAATTTTCACATACAAAATCAAAACTTTTCCATTTGGACTTCATATTAAACATACTGCTATTATTCGACAAGTAATCAGAAATTCAAATAAATTTCTAAATATGTAACAATTTATACTTTATTTTGTCATTTATTTCAGTCCGTATCATGTCGCCGTATTTTAATAGTCAAAACATTTTCCACTTCTTCTTCTATTATTATTAGACTTCTATTACTTAGCTTCCATGTTTATAGACAGATATTACGTTTAAAAAGCTTACCTCCTATGCGCTGAACTTACACCACCAATTCTTAATCTTTTTCGTTTATTTGTGAAAATCGTTCTCATTTTGAAAGTCGTCACTTTATGAAAGAATTGGTATCCCAACATTGGAATTAATTTTTAGTATACTAATTGAAACAATAAAAACAAAACATCAAGCTTCTCCCCATTTCAGCTTTCTTACCTGTTCCTATGTACATTGTTTATTTTTGTTACGATGTCACTTAACAACACACTTGCCTTCCGACACTCGAATTGTCAAATTAACGTTATTTTTCAAAGTTTCTCTCTTTATTATGCCTTATTTTTTTGAAAGATTTATGAATTAGTATTATTTGGAAAATGTTTGCATTTCAACTTGTTCTAAGTAATTTTGTCATCGTTCACTAAAATAGATTTGGTTTGTGTAACCCAGTAAACGGAAGATGTAGAAATTTCTTAAGATTGATCATTCAAATTTCCTTCTAAATTCCTTCAATATAATATAAAAATTTACGGATATTATTTTTTTTTTAAATTATTTTTATTTTAATAGCATGGAATATTTAAAACTTTTATAATACTAGTGCAAAATGCAGCGATCTACAAATATAACTGAACGCTAATAAGCAAATAAACATTTTTTTGCAAAATGATTAGAATTTATTACATAATTAATCCTGTTCACACACTGTCAATTTCAGTTAATGTCATATGTATATTAATTTTTTCAATTGGATGACCCAGGGATAAACTGAAATTATTTAATTTCATTGAATATTCTGGCGTATCGTTAATTAGGTAACAAATTAAATGAAACAATATTACAATAATAAATTTACCAAACTAAAACCTTACTAGCACTGGTAACTCAAAAAATGTAAAGGAAAATGGAATATGATCATGATGAAAATGTCTAAATACATCGTAAATATAGCTTTCAACAAAAAAGTAAAAACATGTGAAAGGAAGGTTCTTCTAGCACAATATATGTCACAAGAATCCACAAATATCTGTCGTATAATTTTTAAAGAATTGCGGCATATTTTTTTACTACTTTTCATATATTTCAAATGTCCATAATATTAAAACGGGGTTTTAACATAAAACTTTTATTTCTCGTTTTCAAATATGAGAATTTGCAAAATAATCGTGCATCACCCAAAAGTAAATTTACATACATGGCGTATCATGTCTTTAACCATTATTTGATGCGAAATCAAATAAATCAGTTAATTACATAAAAAAACATATATTAAATTGGGATCCAGGCAGTTCAAATTCGAAGTAAAAGTTACTGGGCAAATATGACTAAAACGCCCTAATTTTATACTATAGTAGATTAGTTGATATTTGCAAGAGTTTAATTGTTATTTAATTATTTTTTCATTAATTTAATTTATAGCTACATCTTTCATAAATGGTTGTCAAAAGTAACGATTTTATTATAGTTTTAATTTAATCCGTTTTTTGAAATCGCATACTATTACTACAGAAGTACTACTCTCTATTAAATTCTAGAGCACCATTATTGACGGATAACATTAAGGGGACATTAAAAATCTCGAGACGTTTAAAAGTGGTACAATATGTCCACCGATTAAACTATATTAATTGAAGCAAATTGGTTAAGGTACTTCAGCGAGCTAATAGCAATATTAAATCATTGAGAAACGGGGATAGGTGCCACTCGCAATTAATTATTCTTTATGCTGATACATAGTGATGAATCTTTGCCTCACTTAACATTTCTGTATTCATAGATAACATTTCTGTATTCACAGCCGCCTCTTTTTTATAGATATTTAAAACATTACTTTTTACTTTAATCATTAATATTTTCTTTATTTAAACATATAAATAAAACATAAATTATTGGTGTAAATTTTCCATACAAATACCAATGTAACGCTTTTGCCCATTCTTTAGTCATTGATATAAAACAAATCGGAATCAGGAAAATTTCGAATCACGTTACGAGAAGTACAATGATATAAATAAGTAATCAATTTGGGAATTTATTAATTAAATAATGGTTTTCATATGTTACTATGGAATAAAATTACCTGATACAAAGAATACTACCAAGATAACTTAAGACAATACTAAGCAACGGAGCCACTGAGCATTGAACGCAACGTACGCTTAGCAGGTGTTCGAGAAAATGCTCGTTAAAAGAGTTAGGGGAAAATTGTATTTTGGCCATTTGGACTGGCTTCGCTCACCGCATATCGGCCACATCGCAATAAAAGGTATTATATTTTACTACGAAATTGTTTACTTAGAATTATTTTACTTAGAAAATACAACTGCATATTTGGATCTTTTTGTAATTACACAAAAATATTAATGTCGTATTAACAGTTAAGCCCAAGAAATATTACAATCTAAATTCAGTCGTTTGCTGGTAATGTGAACACTCTATTACTAATAATATTACCGAAAACATAATTGAAGTTTATTTTGAATTAATTATTTCAAATAATTTTAGTTAAAATTTTAATTTTCTGTGATCATATTTTATTATTATTAACTACTCTACCCCAGAAGATTAAGGATCGATAGATATTTAATTGGTTAATTAAGAGTTCAATAGATAATTTAATTCCCAATCAGCTTTGTTCTTTGAAATGCAACTTTTTAAATAAGAGTGAAAATCGTTCTACACTTTTCTGTAAACATTTAGGTCCAAATAAACATTTAAGTGTTCATAGTATTTCTATTAAACTATTATATATATATATATATATATATATATATATATATATATATATATACATAAATTTATAATTATAAGTTGAATTTCCACAAGAAACTCCCTTTTATGTATTTGTAAATCTGTTGCCATTATTTTAAATGTCTCTAATATTTGATCGAATAGTTGCGCAATATTCCATATGTACCAATGCGAGCAATATTCTTCATTACCACAAAGAAAAATATTGCTATTTGGAAATATTTTAATGCAAATTTTATCTGTCCTTAAATATTCTTTTGGGCTCAAATTCGTACGAAATTTTATTTTCGGTTATATTATGTAAAGTTTCATATAAAGTACTTATGTAAGAATTATTTAATTCAATTTATATTAGCATATTAAGTATGATTTTATTAAACATTATATTTTATTAAATCAGATTCCCGTTGCAATATTTTTTCGAGACAATTTTTAAATATATTTTATTTAGAATTATAATAGAATCGTAAGCGGTGAACAAAATTTCAGTGAAAAATTAAAAGCTAAAGAATATTTATATTGTGTATAAGATATCGCTTAAATTTAAGGGACTTATCACTTATATTAATAACGTGATAATGTAGAAATAGATGTTTTTATTTCTTAATATGTAAAGTCAGTATGATGTGAGTGAATAAAAAATTCCAAAAATAGTAAATTACCTTGAATAGAGATAGGACTCAAAATAAGTTTAAACATAAGAAGTTTTATATGAATTGTAGATATAATTATTAATTAAAATATATTACAAAAAGCTTGACTCAAATTGTTACACATGTGCAGACATAAAAATATAATAAGTTTAAAATGTCAATGTAGATACAAATAAAGGAGAACGGATTGACTTTTGTCAATCCATTCAAATTAAATTATTGAGAAATCCATTCCATTATTACGTTTTTAAAACAGTGAAATTTTGTATGAGAGACATAAAGGTCGCTTGAAAGTATTCACAGTGCCACGTACATCAGATAGATAAAAAGAAACGTGATAGAAACGAGACATTTTGGTTACACTTTTGTCAATATTAATGCAGTATTTATGTTTTCTTTTCTGAATGAAATACATATTTTTAGTTACTTCTAAATTATGTATAAAAATTCAACTAATTTCCACAAAATTGAATTTGATTAATTAGAACTTGAAATTTCTGATCACAGTCACTAATTTTAATTATATAACACATCGCAATGAAATGAAATGCCAAAACGAAGTCAATATATATTATGAAAACTCTTATACAAATGTCAATTATTTAAAATTTCACGGAAAAGATTTTAATATGTAAGATAACAGCAATATTTACATTTAACAACATTGGATATGCGTGATTTGTATGTACGTGAAAGAAAATTGTAAACAACATTGAACGGAGAGAGGTTATGTTAGAAGGGAATATTAGATAAAATTTTTGAAAAATTGCCGTATACTTTTAATGAATCATTAAAATGATTTTATATAACCCACTAAATCATATTTAGGCATTATAAATGCTTTTATTTATTATGGTGCATACGCTATAGGATATGAAAGATGACATCAGTGTAAACAAAAGTTTATCAATTTATCACCAGTTCGCACTGACGACATCTTCCACGATTCACATAGAACATAAAATGATGTGATGATTGGGTGCGTCCCGTAGTATCGCGTTAATTAATGTAAGTGCATGAAAACCACGTGAGCACTGCAGGATGTTCGTAGGCGTAAATTGAAACATAGTTTATATTTAATAACTTACCTATGATATTAAGGATTATGATAACTAGAAAGCTTCACAAGACAAAATGATGTGACAGCACTCAAATGAGAACGACATTCAAATGGGAACGACTACCCTTGGATTAACATTAAACCAAGACGAAACAATATCGGTACTAAACGGTGAGTACAGATATTCATTAATATTATTGGGAATAGTTTGAATTTTAAAACGATACAAATTTAACGTCCATAGAATTGTTCGTTCGTTCACCTATCAAGCCTTTACTAAATTTGTAAGATATTTGTAAGACATATTTGCACAAATGGATTGACTTTTAATTTTTTGATAATTAGTTTAGCCTTAGCCAAATTATAAAGCAAATTATGTAAGATATATTAAATTATTAAAAATATATTAACTTTTTATTCATAATCCTGTACGTAATGAAACACAACGTTTTGTACAAAATAAATTTAAGGTTTATTAATTAATTCTAAATTTATATTCTTCTAATAGTATGTAATTTCATTTATTTCTGAAGTCATTAGAAAAGATTATTCCTTTAAACGAAAAAGGATATCTTAAACATTTAATAGTCATCACTCCATCAATTTCTGTAGGTAGATTTTTGGTAGAGCTTATATTTTCTCATATTATTTAAATAATAGTCTCTTGTAAAATAATAATGAAATGAGTCCCTCCCGTCTTTGTTTTAGTGTTTCAATTTATATTGACGCCTCTACTATCACGTGAGGCCGACACGTAAATCCGTTATTGCTTAACGGATTTACGTCTCGGCTTCACGTGACATACGCGCTGCAAATGCGATGGGTTTATTGGTTTATGGAGACGAGCTGGTGGAACTTGTTTCCGCTGAGATTTCATATCAGTTTATTTTGCCCACGGTAGGCTTTGAGGGATTTTTGCGTGTAATAGTACACACTGTGAAATATTTGGTTACAATTATTTACTCACGAAATTCAAGAAAAAAGAATTCTAGTTAATTTACTTGAATTGAAATTATTTAAAGTTATTACGCAGAAATTATTATTTTTATAACGTTTACTTAAATTATTCAGTAATGTTTTTTGCCCTTTATTGTAGTTTAAGATACTGTTTTTATTTATAATCACCCAATACCGCAGACACACCTTATGTAATTGAAGCTTCGCGCTATTTTTATTTCGTTTAATTCTTACTTGATTTCCTTATTTTATAAATTGTTCTTCTAATAGGCGGTCATAAAATAAAATTATACAATTTTCGGTAATTAGATAAATTGGACCTAGTTCTTAAACGAGCGTTGTACCAAAATCGAAATGTTTGTTTTTTTACTTCCATTTTCTTTACATTGCGCTAAGTTAATTTTGCGATATGTAACTTCCGCTTTAGTCGAAAAATATTTTCAATATAATCACGAAAATTCCACTTTTGAGAGACTTAATTAACCTCTTCCTCAAAGTCCTTGTGATTATGTATAGAAGTAAGCGTTTTATAATAATAGCATTTTCGTTCTATCTCTGCATATGTTGGAAGATTAATTTCCAGGCTCTTTTTAAAATAAGGGTTTTTATTATAATACTTATATTTCCAAGAGTTATCTTCATAGTGATAATTTAAATTATCCCCGATTTAAATTAACCTGAATTAGCCGTAAAATATATAATCTGCTAATGAACTAAACTTATAGTTTTTTACTTTTACAGGATATGTTACTTTTTATCGAAATAAAACCAGTTGCAACATTATTGAATGAATTGTGAAAATATTGGAAGTGTAGAGTTTTATTATGTTAATGTTCATCATTATAATATAAACCATCATTGTAATTAAAAATAAATGCTTTTATTTGAATTAATATATAAAATGAAATATTTTTTGTCTCCTTAATTTTAATTTTTTGTCATACCTAATGTTTTCTATTGTCATTTCGTTAATGAAATAATTCTTAATTTTTTATTAAATATTTCTCTACCTTATTTGTAATTATAAAAGGGTTGCAATTCTATCCCTAAATAAGTAATTGTGTAACCGATGACTAAGCGATATTGCCCTCGATATTTGTAATCGCACAAAACTATATACGATTTATCTTTAATATAATTATGTAACATGGTCAGGATTTTAATTTATATTAAAGTATATTAGAATCTTTCATAGTTTTATTATTACATTATGAGATAATTTCAAAAAGTAAAACAACATTATCCATCAATATTTAACTGATTCCTCACAAAATCTCCACGATCCTAAAATATAAAAACTTGAATTAGTTTAAATGTTTGCGAAAAAAGGATTTTAGGAAATTCAGTGCTTAAATTTATGAAAATGAAAATAAGCGTGGGAATTTTAAGATCGAGATCATTTTAATTTTATAATAGAAAAAATGTGTACCTAGCTTTTCGAAGAGAAACAAGGAAATATTAATTTCAGCGCTTGTTTTATTATTATTATGCAAATAAAACAAAATGCAGCGGTTATACTATTTGTCCAGGACAAAACCGAGACGGGTAGCTAGTTTCAAATAATACAAACTTATCTAGAAGATAACAAGAAAATGCAAAATTTTCTATAAATTATGAATGTTGGTATTAAAGAGTGTAATATTTCTTAGTGCTTCCAATTTTAAAGAAAGTAGTTAAGAAACATTAACTAGCATATGCAACTAATTGTACTTTTTTAAAACCTGATTTGGAATCAAACTGACATTCGTGAAATGCTCACAAAAAAAGGAAAATTGCATCGCATATAAATGTCTAGATAAATACAATTTCTAAAGATCTTTAAATAGTAAATAAATATCTTTATGATAGCTGTCGACAAAGGTTTTAAAAAAAGATTTAAAACAATTTGAAAAATATATACAATTTATTTTCAGTGTGCTTACAAACTGATATATGCCCCAAGAAAGAATTCAGCTATTGAATGAGAACTTAATTTGCGAGCCAATGAGACCTTTATCTAGACCAAGTGATACTTCATGCCTCATCAAGTTTTCATTAATAGTTTTACTTAATCCATTAAGAGAAAAATCTATAAAGAGAAGCTATATAGTGTGATTCCTCTAATTTCATGAACGGACCGATTAACTTATGTATTTATATTCTACCTTAGCATAATCAGTAATATTTTTTATAATTAGAAAATACATAATATTTTCGAATCCATAATCTTCTTTTTCCTACATATGTACGAAATAAAGAGAAAATAGACACTGATCCTTTTCAAGAGATTTGGTTTTATGTCACTTTCTTAATTTCATTGACGTATGTGTTCAATTTAGTGATCATAATCATGCCTATCATAACACTAAGTGAATACTAAATACGTAAAGATTACATGTCCGGTTTCTCCTGTTTCATAAACATGCACGAAACACTAAATTTTATATAAGGGAAGCGACTTTAAACAATAATCTAAGTCTAAAATCGCTTCCCTAATTTCATTAATGTGCGGTTTCAATTACGTGTCCCGACTATAATTTATAATATATTAAATGATTACTAAATGTATAATATTTACAAATCTGATGTCTCCTTTCACATATACATGTAAAAAATGTTCTGCATAGTCCAATTTTTCATGGATTCATTTTATTTTTTTCAGAAACCCCTATTAAGTTCTTTATTATGGGTCAGATGGCAAAAATGTTTGTATGATTTATTTACTTTTTTATCAGGTCATGCCCATCTTCAGATTTGCCCAAAAGACTAGCCATATGAAAATATATAATTCTTGTAAAACAAATTATAATCAAATTTGTCACAAACAATAGCGAATAAGACCGTAAACATGCAACAATTTGACTAGCCAGTACTCTAACTAATAATCACTTGCGAGCCAATAAGTTATTTCAAAATTAAAATTCTAAAGTTATCAATTGAACAGAGAAAGTATCAAGACGGGCCTCATTTTCTGACATGTGTTGAACAATGTGAGTGCAAAAAACACAGGTGAATGTTGCAAGTTATCCATGTGTGCTATAGGCAGGTGAAATTGACTAAGACATCATTCTGTTATATAACAGGCAGGAGTATAAGGCGCTACTAAACTCAAGATCGAAGGGTTATCAAAGTAATCATTTCATAATTTAAAAAAAATCATTATTGAAGTAGATAATGTACTCGTATTAAAAGCATCTATTTAACGAAATTCATTAGCACCAATTTGAAATAGAATGTATATTATTTTGCCAATGTTTCCTAGTAGATTTTTTAACACACTTGTTCAAATTTATCCCTGTGTTGAAATATTATTTGCGAAACATTTTAAACATATAATTTAATAATGTATATTTTCCGCAAAAAATATCGCTTAAACTTGAAAATTTATAGAATATACTAGTGACTCAATAATATCAACAACATGTATTTCATCAACTGATTTATAAAGTTACCGTAGAGTGATTTATAAAGTAACCGTAGAGTGAGTTGGGATTTACTATAAAGTTAGGATATAAAAAAGGTAAAGAGAATATGCCACATTTAATCATTATACCGACAGTGACGGGATTTAGAATAAGATTGCGCAAGAGATGTTTTGAGAAAGTACTAACGACTTATTATTTATTAAAAAAAATTCAACAAAATTACCCAAAGTGTTTTAAATGTACGAGTACAAAAAAAAACAATAAGTTTTAAAGAACATTACAAACAATAATAAAAAGAGTAAAACATGCGTATATCAATTCAAATTAGGCATCAAACTAATTAGTCACCAGCTCAATTACCGCATTCCTAAAATGGTCCAAAAAGACGGAGCAAGTAACCTAGAGTCGCTTGGACACGTTCAAAGTACCATAAGTGAACTTTTAGAAGAAAGTTCACTTATGGTACTTTGAACGTGTCCAAGCTTGTGAAGTTAGAGATTTATCAGTATTGTTTCAGTATTTTTTTGAAACATTGATAAAAATACAGCCATTTATTAGCTAAATATGAAAAATACGAGCAAAATAAAGAAACTACTAAGATAAAAAAGGAAATACCAGAAAGTAAAATTTCGTTAATGTAAATTATAAACACATTGTTTAAATGAAACGTGGAAACAAATTCCTTATAATAATTAAATTTCGAAAAGAAATTTTAATTATTCGAAATTCGATAGAAAAGGTTACTTTGAAAAAAAAACAAGTACATTTAAATTGAAATACAGGCTTGTATATACATGACTTGTATTTACGAGACAGAAAATAGTATATGTCATCGAATGTAAAGAGGATAATATAACAATAGAGTGAATATGAGATTAGTTTTTGGAAAACTAAACTCTTGTTTTCATGAAGCCTTAGAACGCGTTTATACAATAAACATTGCTACATTTGGGTATTATAAACAAATTTCATTGAACTGATTATAAACAAATTGATTGAAATTGGTTGGAACGTCATACAAAAAATAACAAAAAGTTTATTATCATCAGGTATCACTGATAGTATCTTCCACGGTCCTTATGTACCGCAAAAGAATATAATGGTTGGGCACCTTTGGCAATATTGCTAAAATTAATGCTTACATTGAATATATTTGGCGTTAATTTTGTAGAAATTCATTACTCACAATTAAATGAAACTACGTGATGTAGTATTATTATTACAACATCTTCAGGTGGGATATTAGCAAAGATTCTATCTTTGCTAATATCCCACCTGAAGATGTTGTAATACAACGAAACCTAGGTCGTGGTAAAGAAATTAAAGAAAGTAGTAATAATACTATATCACGTAGTTTCATTTAATTGTGAAAATTAATGCTAATGTACGAAAATCCAATGTTCATAACCTTTGCATATTAGGGATTATGAGAAACAAAAAGTTGTCTTATACCGTCAAACAATTTATGATACTTTTAAATGAATAATTTTTGTAAATGTCCGTAAGAAAGTTTCATATTTAAATGGGTTGATTTACTGATAGTAATATCTATAATGTATGAATATAATATATTTAATTCATATGTGGTGGTATATAGATTAGAAAAATTATCGAACAAATTTTGCTTGCAGTAATGAATTATAAATTAGAAATCTTCTAATCTTATAAAACTTAATTTAATAAAAATCAATAAATTGGAACCATTTCAAACATTAATCGCCCCATCTTATTTCAAAATTATCGTCTGAGTTTACACAATCTCATATTATCTAACTAACAATCAGTAACTCTTAAAATATTAACAAACTGATTCTCTCCTGCCTTAGTTTTACTGTATCAATTTATATCCACGCCTCTACTAAATCGTTATAGCTTAACTGATTTGCTTGTCAGCTTCACCTGATCTACACCTTGCCAATGCAATGGGTATTAGTTTATGGATAAAGGTCAGTGGGACTTGTTTCCGCTCGGACTTTACCTCAATTTATTTTACCCAAAACAGGGCTTGAGAGATTAATATCTAAAATTATATCCATAGGTAAAAAAATTACAAATTATTGGCAATTATTTACTTACATCGTAAATATGATTGAAGCAAAACTTCTGGTTAAATCAGACATATTTACTTAACATTATTTAAATGTCTTTCATAGACTTTAAAACGTTATAACTATAAAAATATATTTTAAACTATACTTTTAAAATGTTAATCAAATTATTTAGAAATTTTTTTCCTATCCTTTATATTATTGCCATACGAAGAGAGGTCCCAATATTAGGAAATGCTTTTTTACGAGAACAATCAGAGATGAAAACACTTTTTCCATAATTTTCTTTTATTTTACCCTCCATTTGATTTTGATGTATAGTAATCAGATATGTCTATCGGCTGACAACTTTATTTTCATGATTTTTTTATTTAATGCATATAACTGATACATATTATGGATTTATTGTTACGAGAGCAATATCTGACAGTCAACCATAACACCAGTCCAGCTCGGTTCGACGAAGGCCAGGAATCGAACACGGGTTACCGAGGTGCGCCGCGTCCTTAAAAGCCGTGCCTTGTGCTGAATCCAATACACTGCAGCGCCGACGTATTTTTGAGTAATGTTTATAGCTCAATTTAAAAATTATCGACATAAGTCAAAGTGAAAATTTATAAAATTTCAAAACTTTAAAAACAGTCTATTTACAGCAAATTTCAGCAGTCGTTTAGAAACAGGGTCTTGATAAAAACGATTGTTCAAATGTTTTTTTTCTTACGTTTGTTCCATGTAACGGATTTCATCAATAATATAAATATTGTTGTATTAACGATAGATTTAGGAAATTGACCAAATTAACAAATATTGTGACTGTTATTAAATGACAGAAAATTTGAATAACCTCTTCCTTGTCACGCAAAAGTGGTTAATATGCGTATATTTGTGTAATGAGATAATGTTAAAATTTGTATATCCCTTGCTAATATTCATTAATTGGATTTTTTTATTAACATACATACGTTAAATAATCACAAATAAGTCGGACACGTTTAGGTAAAATCTCCCGACAAAAAGTACCATGAATGTTAAAAGGAAATGACAATATATTAGCGACGACATTTTTTAGACAATTTAGTAAAGCCTTTGAGAAATTTTAACATCAACTGTAAAATAAATTTCATTCAAAAATCTGTAAAATAAATTTTACAGCAATATCTGAACCTATGTAGATGCTATCCTTGTACCAAACTAATGAAAATGAAATTAATATTTAAATCACCCTTCATTTTCATGATTCATTTTGCTATTACTTAATATGAGAGTATTGTACTTTAACGTATACAAGTAGAAAGATAATTAAATTATCCCTCATGGTACTTGTTAAGGTTTTAATCTCATACGATAGGTTATAAAATATACAAAGTTTCTAATATCGATATTTCATAGGGTTTTTTTAACCTAGGAAAATTGTTATTAATATTTTTTCATTAGTTTATAAAGTTTCCTGAATAAAAGTTAGGAAGCAAATATATGTGAAAAATTGGTACATGTGTGAGGTTATTTAATTATGAGCTCAAAAAAGTATAATTGTTCATTTCCAATATCCATGTAATAATGTGCTCACTTTTTTAATGTAATGGAAGGATTTGTGGAGAAAAAATAATAGTGGTCGTTTTTCTTAATCTAATTCGATATATTCTATAATCACTCAAATTTGTATCAACTGCAAATAGGCGACTAGGGAACGACTTATTAGTACGATCATATAGAATTGCTTACATATAATTATTACGGATGGTGTATTATATCTGTACATTCATTTTATCTTTGTAGATAAACCGTGCGAAATGAAGACCCGTCCTATAAACAAAAGAAAACATTTTTTAGAAAATGTTAGGTAAATCTAGTGAATTGTGTTACAAAAGGCTTTAACGATTTCTTGTTATCGAAGCCAATATGTATTGCGTTATTTGTCTATACGAATATTATGCATTCCAAAGTGAGCTTGTGTGTCTGTCTGTCTGTTTATTCGTTTCACAACTAAATTGTTAAACCAATTTTATTAAAGTTTGGCAGAAAAATAACATAAATTCTAAAAATGTTTTACCGATATTTATGATCATTTACGGTTATGTAATATTGCGATTTTGGCAAGATGGGGGATACTTTTTTATTGCATACGACGACTAAGTTTAGCCATCTTTAAGAGTTTGCATAATCTCTTAAAGACGGCTTTGAATACAGTACACATGCTCAACACAGAATTTTTTGAACAATAACCCAATTATAAGTTTTCCGAAGCACATATACAGAATGTCTTAGTGAATAGAAAATATCGTTCGAAAGCATTACACAAACTTCTTTGTTATGTGTCTCGCTTTAGCATTCCGGGAGTCAATGATGAAATTTACGGATCATTATTATCGTTGCTTAAGAATCGCTTAGTATAGATATAGTAGCAAATTTCATTCAAATCTCTAATACAGTATTATCGAATTATTTTATAAATAAATCAAAAGATTTATTTTATTCGTAATAAAAATTGAACATTGACATGAGATATATATATACATATATATATATATATATATATATGTGTGTGTGTGTGTGTGTGTGTGTGTGTGTGTGTGTGTGAGTTTGTGTTTGTGTTTGGGTGCGTGCGTGCATGCGTTCATGTGCGCGTGTATACACATACAAATTACGACTCTTTTTTTAGTAAAGCAAACAAGAATTAACTCAATTTACTTAGAACATTTATGGCACCAAAATCGTCTAAGTAAATTTAGTTAATATTTATTTGGTTTACCGGAAAGGGCAGATTGCCTAGGGTTATCGTCAAAGCATTTGTAAAATGGTTCCTACATAAAATTAAATTTTTCCTGTCATGTAAAACGGAAGTTCAAAAATAAAAGCGAATTGAAATTGTCGCAAGCTTTAGATGATTACGGCGACAGTTCGTAGAAATGTGACTTTCAGCTTTGTCGTACAAAATAAAAGAAGAAATGGTTTCAAGAAGCTTACAAGAGATTACGACGTTAAACAAATATCACACGCCTGAGATGAGGTATTCTGTGCTTTTGTTGGAAAAAATTGTCGATTTTTTCGTCTGTCCTTGAATGGATTTGTGAAATTTAAGGTTTTAAATGGTTAATGTTGTTGGGTGATTTTAAGTGACCGAATTTAATTCGTCGTGATGTTGAAGTAAAATATAATTATTTTGTGAGCATATGTGTTTAATTGACTTATTATAGTATATATTATATTATATCTTATTACATCATAATTATATATATATATATATATATATATATATATATATATATATATATATATATATATATATATATATATATATATATATAATTATGATGACGATAGAATATATTAAAATATATTAAATTGTGTAGTTCAGATTTTGTATACATGATAATTATATTTGAAATTAGCTCATCTGGCATTAAATTATAAACAATAAATTCTAATTTTTTCTCTAACTGGAGCCCATGGTGGATTGAATAACATATATTTAAAAGTATTAACATTAAGTGTGCACACCAAGTTGCGTATTTTGACATGGATTTAAACATAGCATATAATATAACTAGATATTATATGTAGGTGTGTCACGCGTGCTACCATGGTGATCTGTGCACGGTGACGTATAATTTAGACGTAGATCAAATACTATAAGTAGAAGAACTTCATAATTAATTGAACATTAGCGCCCAAAAATGCCCTTTTATGTCATAATTACGTTGCAAAACAAAAGCCAGCAAACGGATCTAACCAATTGCAAAATTTTTCCTCATCGGTAAGCTATTTTAAATCAATTTTCTTTGATTTTAATTAAAATTGTTATTGGTGACAGCTTGGTACCAGTATCTATTTTCTTATGTGTCGGTATCACTCAGCATATTATTGGTCTGCGGCCGGTATGCGTTAGTGGTGATGGATACTTATGGTTATTATCACATAAGTATTGATAGCGCAAATATGTGTAATCTTAATAAGATCAAATTTCGCATTTCAAAGTAGTCAACTTTGCATATTATTTAATAAACGCATACTGTTTTCTACGCAATGAAGTAAATATTTCTTGAAATATTTTATCAAACACACCAAGAAATCCTAGTTTCTTCGGTCCATTAAATAGTAAAATGCTTTCTAGTTATTTTAAACTAATCATCCCTTTTGCAATAAAAAAAATATTTCGTCTTTATTATTATATGTCAATAATCTGTTCGTATTGATAGCTTCACTTTCATTACTAAATTTTAGAAAAATATGTGTGCGCTGAAACTGAAAAGTCTTGAGTGCAAGTTATCACCGTCTTCAATTTTTTTCTGTTTGTTCCGAAGTACTGCCAAATTATTTTATTTTTTTTGTTAAACTGTATGGCTACATTGTTTACTTAGAATAACATATTATATTATACGTATGCTTACCGTAAAATTTGATATTAAAACTCAATAACTGTGAAAATAGATAAAATAACAGTTTAATAACTTAATTTAATATAATTGTAAAATGTCTAAGCCGAAAAATAATTTAAGTTTGTATATAGAAATTTTAATTTTTCATTAAATTATATTTTAGATAATATATTTGAAAATTATATTAAATTATGTCATTAAGCTGTTATTTCATTTGCTTTTGATTTTTTTGCTATATTCATTCATTAAATTGTATGGGAAATATCCTTGTCATTTCATTAGACTGAAAACCTTCATTGTTTACCAGGAACATCGAGCGTTCTCTCGTTTAATTTCAATCTAAAACATTAACACGATGTTATTTGTATATTATAACAATGTAGGTGTGTCCAAAATTAACGGAGAGCGTAAAAATTTTCTTGAATATTCAGAGAATGTTTTAATTATAATGCTTTGAACCTACGAAACCCTATTAGCAGACTCGTTGTGTTTCCATTACTTGAGTTTATTATATGTAGATATTATAACTATTTTGATAGGTTCGTAAATATTACAGTTCCATAAAATTTAATTATCTTTTAAGAAATAAATTTGTTGTATTGGCTTATTTTTACTGTGTAGACAATAAATGAGTAGACAACTATACAATTTAAGAATCATTTTAAATTTGTGGGTGTTTCTTACTAACGAAATAAACAGGTGTAACTCAAGCATATGGAAACGAGAAAGAGTTTTATGATTTTGAGTGTTATGATAGGGAAAATGTGATGAAATGCCATTTGCTCCGTGCCCTGAAATATGATACGAAATTCATTTATTTTAATTTCCGATACGTGTTTTCATACGTTTCCACGTATTAAATATGGTTAACTACTTTATTAAAGTTTTAGTAGGATCAATATTTACCTGGGGTTTCGATTATATCAATCAATTATGTAAGTATATTTTGCATAATATATTTTTAAGAAGATACGGGTATTTAAATGATTTCTCACTCGCACAAATTATAATTTATTCTTGGTATAGTTCGTCAAAACTTTGAATATCGTTAATCAGTATTTGAAAAAAAGTGAAAAACATTGAGTTTCTTAAAATTCTAAAAATACTCTTTCGTTTCTAAACAACTGAATAGGGAGCCTCGTTATTGAGCATCGATTTCTATATGATGTAAATTTTACATATTCAGAACAGAAAGTTGCTTAAAATTAAATAGATGCCGTGTAAAATAAGAACTGGATGATGTTTTTAGTTTAGTTAATTTTCTGAGGTCATTCCTAATTTTCTAGATTATTTTTATAATACAAACCACAAAAAAAAATGGTTCAATTTAATTCGTTAATATAAATAGGCTGAGCCATTAAGCGCTAAGGGTATCATAACTTAAATGTTTATTATTACTGCATTTTACTTTTATATTTCAATTATACTCACGATATACTTTACATGCTTAAGTCGAAAAACGCAGTCGAAATTCACGTGTTTTAATTCTTGTGGTGGTTTGGAACTTGAGTTAGCAACAAAAAACACATACTTCGAAATAATATTGGTTTACAGTTTCGTTTGGGTATAGGGTATTTTATTTTTCTTATACAAATGGAACTAATTATGTCTAATGTGAAATTATTAATAAGGAAAAGCTTTCTCGTATTTTATTTCGTCATTTTTGAAATAATTAGCATTCCAACGTCGGAATTAAATATCAGAATTTATTTTCATATTCCATTCTCTCATTTACGTCTCCATTAATAACTTGATTATTTCCGTTCTTATAATAAAACGCTTTTCCTCGGAATTTTTCATCCGATCTTTTAAAATTTTCTTTCATTATATTTTTCTCTCTTTTTCGAGTTCCGTATTCAAACTAGGAATCCTTACAGTCTTGCCATGTCAATTTGATTCTTGATACTAAAAAGCTGAGGTTTGCCATGGCTAATACTTATTTATAACACATTTATGAAACAAAATGTTTGAAAAAATTTGGTAGTGTAAATATCCTTCAAGAAAATCGGGAGGGGTGAATTCAATTTGCACGCCCCATAGTGTAGAGTGTAGTTGGATTCGCCTTTCAAAAATATTAGGAGCGTTTTATGAACACTTCTCTTATACAAGAATTGGTTTACAAAATATTAACTATTAAACTTAATATTTTGTAAACCAATTCTTGTATATTATTATTTTTTTTAGTATTATGTGTATCTACCTGTTACAATCTAAATTACTTACTAAATTAATTAATTAAAAAATAGAAAAATAAAGACAAAAAACACACATGAATTTATATGATTACACTGCAGTGCCATTAGTTCGCACAATTTACACACATTTACAATTGATTTTATTTATATATCTCTAGACAACATATTTTAATAAGATGAGATAAGGTAATGATGGAAGACGTCTTATATTTGGTTGGCTAATAAGTGTTTAACAACTAGTTGCTGTCAACAATTTATATTAATAATTTATACGTTACAATAAATTTAATTTAAGTATGTACCATTATTATATACTACTTGTCACGATTTAGTTGGCAGTGACAATATGCCTTTCTTGTAACATTCCGGTGACTGATTCAATAAACTGTGCGAGGTCGTTTTGGAGATCCTTTTTTACGTCGAATTTCTTTCGCGTAAATGGTTACTTGGAGAACTTAAGCAACCATTAATTTTTTTCTGGCAGTGTCACAAAGAATTATTTACATTTTTTACGGAACGAGATTTTTTATATTAATAATTTATACGTTACAATAAATTTAATTTAAGTATGTACCATTATTATATACTACTTGTCACGATTTAGTTGGCAGTGACAATATGCCTTTCTTGTAACATTCCGGTGACTGATTCAATAAACTGTGCGAGGTCGTTTTGGAGATCCTTTTTTACGTCGAATTTCTTTCGCGTAAATGGTTACTTGGAGAACTTAAGCAACCATTAATTTTTTTCTGGCAGTGTCACAAAGAATTATTTACATTTTTTACGGAACGAGATTTTTGTGTTAAGTTTCTTGTTGATAAGAAATTTTGTTTTGAATGTACAAAAAGGTTTTGTTGCTCCACGTAAGAAACTATTCAATACGAATTATTATAGTCAATAACAAACTGCTATGAAAACTCATTAAACCGTTCGAGGCATACATTTAACTTTACTTTAAATTGTTAATAATAATATCATTGATAAATAGTACTTGCTCGCAATGAAATGAGAGGCTCAATTTAAAACTATTCCTATAAATATGAAAAATAATAACAGTCTCATTTATTTAGGTAGATCTAAGGTTTTGTATAAGGTAGAACTGTTCCCTGCGAAACCTTTGCTTTTGTCATCTGGGCTTGGCAGCTGTAAAGGCAGAATTTGTTATGTATGTAACTGGCTAATGACTAGATAACTATATATGAAACTTTCGTAAAACGTATTTAAAACTCTTTCGTTATATATTGTTTTATTTACAATCCTGGGTGTTATCAATTAGGTGCAAAGAAAAATGTTTTATTATAAATTAACATTTTCTTATTTAAAATTCCTGCATGTACGACTTTGAAATTGTTTTAGACTTAAAGGAATCGTATTATAAAGTAAATTTAGATTATAAATGACCACTTTTACTATTAAGAAAAATATTTAAAAAACCTTTTGTTTTTTAGTGGAATGTGGATTAACATTGTTGTATTGAGGAAAAACTTAATTTATTTTAATCACCATGTATACGATCAAAACTCCGCGATCAAAAACTCAGGTAGCCTTTTCAATGAAAATGGCACAGTTTCCAACATTGAAGACTCTCTTCATTTATTCCTTAATTATCGACTGAGCTTATATTGATTCATAATATTTAACTAATAGTCATTCGTAAAATAATAATATGCTGAATCCTTGGTCCTTTGTTTTATTTTTTAATTTATATCGGCACTTCTATTAGGTGGTTGTACCTTAACGGATTTATATGTAGGTCTCGCGTGATGTACGTGCTGCGAATACGATAGGTTTATGGGATTACGGAGACGAGATAGTGGCACTTGTTTCTGCTGGGATATTATATCAGTTTATTTTGCACAAAGGAATTATGAACGATTTATTTACGTTTTTTTACTTACGTCATTAGTAAAATGAAAGTAAAATTTCTAGATAATTTACAAATATATATATATATATATATACACATAAATATATATATATATATATATATAAATATATATATATATATAAATATATATATATATATATATATATATATATATATATATATATATATATATATATATATACATACAGATTTAAAATTCTTTCATAGACGTTGATACTTTGATAACGTTTACTTGAATTATTCAGTAATGTTTTTTTGTCTTTAGTTGCATTTTTGTAACATAATAACAATAGCATTATTCTGAATTGATTATATACGAGAAATAAAGATTACAAACTTTTCCGTGATATTTTTTTGTTTTAGCATGTAGTATATGGTGATTGTGTTTATCGGCTGATGAAGAAAAAGCATCCCAAGCTTTCACACATACCAAGCTTTTTAAATAACAAACAAGGCTTACACAAAGGTCCGTACTGAATAGTCAGAAAAAATGGGTTCGATATTAATTTTTGCTTTTTAGTGCAGTATCTTTAAAAGAATGCTTTTCAGCTTTTCAACTATTAATTTATTATTGCTTATTTCATTCTTTTATTTTTTAACACTGCATTTTTTAATTTCATAAAATTACTGTATTGACACTGGTTTGTGATACGTGTGAAAGAATTTTAAATATATCGGATATCTGGAAGTGGGTACAAATTTATTTGAAAAATTCAGTTATTTTTCTTAGTATTTTTAGTTCCTAAAATTATTTTTGTTTTAATTTTAAGAAATTATTGAATTGTCATTAGAACTACACACAACGGCCGAGTTTCATGACAAAACCACAATTAGAAGCACATCAAATTGAGATTTGCAAATTTCATTACATTATTACATAAAAGACGACCTAATAAAAGTATGTTAAAATAGGTGTAATCGTTCATTTCCAATATTAATGAGCTAATTTTTTCAATATAATGGGAGAATTTGTGAAGAATAAAAGGCAGTGATTATTTCTCCTAACCAAAAATTGATACAGTCCATAATCATTGCAATTTTGAAATAACTACAAACGCGCGACTTGGGAAAGAATTATTAGTACAATCTTTTGTGAATTAGAGTTTCCTTCTCTCGAAAATCGTGACTACAATATTAATAGCTTGATGTTTACATAATTTGTTAAAACTAGAAGAATTTATTTAGAGTGGTTAAGATTTCGAGTAATGCAGAATTAAAAATATAATGATTTTTATTACTGAATAAAATTGATTAAAATTTTACGAGCTACTTTGAATATCATCGGAAGGCGGCCATGTGCGGAATTTGTTTTGTGCTCGGTATAAGTTACGAGAAATCATAGTAAGTTGGATTTCTACAGATAATGTTCCTTTAAATAATTCACTGAGTTTGTTTTTGAACTTAATTAGATTGTAAATTGATATTCGGATTACCCATACAGTTAAAGACAAAGTTTCATTGACAACACATATTGTTCACAAAAATTCGCTAATCAGATCGTTAGAAGTAAATCTATTTAGCTTTATCTCGTGCAGTAGATGCTTTAATTATATTCTTTACAAATAATTGTTAAACATATAGCAATTCGGTGCATAAAATTGTTATAGATGGTGATAGTATATATGCACATTCATTTTGTTCTTGTGGATAAATCATAAGAAATAAAGACCAGCCCCACAAACAAAATAGAAAATTTTTGAAATGGTTCTAGAAAATTGTGTTACAAAGCTTTGGCGATTTCTTTATCGAAGTTAATATAGATCTCTAGTACCATGTCTGATACATTTTCACGACTTGATTACTAAATAGATTTTATTAAAGTTTGGTAGAAAATTTAAATAAATTCCATAAAATTATATGATATGTGACCATTTCTGGTGACATATATGTGATATCACTATAAATGTAATTGGGTGCAAGATGGTAGGTGATACTTTTTTCACGCTTTGACGACTAAGTACTTTAGTTTGTATAATCTCCTAAAGACGACTTTGAATACAAGGACATACACTTAACTTGAAATTATTCGATAATAAATCACATATAAATATTTCAATACACATGAATAGAACATGTAAATGAATAAAAACTATCTTTCGAAACCCTCACGCAAACTCGTCTTACAATGTGTCATGTTTCAGCATTCTGGTAGTGAATCATGAAATTCATGTACCAAAGTTATCGCCGCTTAAAAATTGTCTAACGTAAATACAGAAGTAAATATCGTTCAAATTTGTAATACAGGACATGCGCAAATGCACTCTCGCGCACGCGTGCGTGCGTGCGTGTGTTCGCGCGTACCCACACGCACAAACGAACACGTTTGTGCGTGTGGGCATGCGTGCGTCCGTGGCTGCATGTGTACAAAAAACAGTGCGTCTGTCGCGTGTGTGTGTTACTGGTAAATTAAACAAAATTAGCTCAATTTGTTTAGAATATTTACCATACCAAAATTGCACAAGTAAATTCAGATAATATTTATTTAGTTTACGCATGCTACCGCGAGCGAATGATTATAGGAAGATTCCAAGAAATTACGATTTCAAACAAATATAAAACGTCTGTTGTCTATGTTTCCTAAAATTTTTTGGTCGTTTCGCTTTTCCTTGAATAAGCTTTAGGAATTGAAATTTATAGAAGTTTTACACTACTGGGGGATTTTTCATATAGAAATGACTTAATGTAACTAAATTTAGTAATCAATGGTGTTTAAATTTAAGTTTTGTAATTATTTCGTGAGGTCATGTGTATAATTATTTCGACCACGATATAATAAATTCCCATTTATTCAAATATGATTTCGGAAAAAATCAATTGGAATTGAAAATAGCTTGCCTTAAATTAAACAATAAATTTTAATTATATCTTTGGCTCGAACCCATGGTGGTAGAAGAAATTTTAACATTAAATTACTGAATTTTAATTTTCCTACCACGTTGATAACAAAATAATATTTTGAATGTATAATTTTACATTGCTATATAGAGTTCAATTACACATTTCTAAATATTAACGTTGGTGTCCCACCAAGTTGTGCACTTTGGCGAAAGAAAATATTGAGTTTAACTAATATGGTATAACGCTTTTTATTATTCAGAACTAAGTGAAACTACGTGATGTTGTATTATTTTTACATTTTTAAATTTTTTTTATTATCGTAAAAGATGGTCTCCTTTTTTTATTGTCGTAAAATACGGTCATTATACATTAAAACGTTCCTGAAGAGTTTAAAGTAATATTATTAAAAAAACGTACACTGACTGGCTCATCACGAATCCTTCAGAATTAAAAAGCTCATAAAAATTAAATAAGGCATGAACGTTTTTTATGGCTATTACGAACTCCCTAAGAATAATTTTTTTTAGTTTAAACTCTGCAGGAGACCGAATAATAATTTAGAAACAAACATAATCTAAAACATAAAATTTGTGTTCAGATTCTCAAATATAAATAGCGAAGGATCTGTGTCACCATTTACGTAATACTATTATTCATGTGTCCTTTTTGCGTGGGCAAAGTGGCAGCGGGCAGCTAGTTTCAAATAATATAAATTCATCTATAAAACGATAAGCCTGGAATCAATTAAATTTCTGTTTAACAATACGATATTCCTTAGCACTTTTAAATTTCAATAAGAAGCGTTAAATGATATTAAATCTGGATCTGAAACCAATTGAGCTTGGTTAATTCTGATTTTAAATATTATTAAAAAAAATGTGAATAGGTAACGTTTTTTAGAAAACAAAACTATATCATGAGTAAATGTAATTCGTTATAAAAGTGATATTAGTCGGCAATTATAGTTAAAAGATTTCCGCCTAATTTATGATTGCCTAGGGATAGAGTGCAAACAGAGTGAAAGGGTAAATCTGTTTTTCGGCATACATTATAAAGGTAGCTTTCACCAATAAAAAACGTCTAAAAGGAAGGCTCTTCCGGAATAATATATACCATAATTCCCCCGAAATATCTGCTTTAGCATTCACAATTAAATGAAACTACGTGATGTAGTATTATTTCTACTTTCTTTAATTTCTTTAACCACGACCTAGGTTTCGTTGTATTAACATTTTATTTCTCATTATAGATCGGATGCGGCTTGCAGGGATAATCAAAAAAGATACAGAGTGTGTTAATACATAGAAGGTCTTGCTTTCTTAAAACATCGCCAAAACGTTTAAACTATTCGTTAAAATAATACGACATACAAAGGAAATTTTGTCTAAACGAGTTTAGAAGGGAGACTATAAAATTAATTTTATAAATATTGAGAGAGTTTTGCAAAAAAATTCCAGAAAATTGTGTTCAAAAATTGTTTTTTTAATCATAAAATAAACATTATGATTTTTATGTAATAATTACGCATATGTTGTCTTTATAGTACAGTCGCCTTTGTTTTAGAATTTTATGAGAAGGCAGTTTTACTGCAAGTGGTTTCAATTTTAATCATAAGTTTTAAGTAGCACTAATGCGGCATTGTAATTTTTACAAAGTTCATAAAATGTATATTTTATCGTGAATAAATCTTTGTCGCGAATAAGTCTATCCATTTATGAAAACTGGGACAAAATGGGTTCGGCAGTTACTGAAAAAATCTCGTGCATAAAGACGACCTTTATTTTGTGGGATGCATTGATTCAACGACCGCAAAAAAGTGGTGGAAATGCAGGACAATCATCATTGCTGCATACATTGTATCTAAGTGCGTTTACTTCTTTTTTACAGGTAACTAATTTGTCGCCATTTTATTGTTTTCAGATTTCTTTAGACTTAATTCTGTTCATGAGTATTCATTCGCATAGCTTGTGCACCAAAAAAATATACTTGTAAATCACTAGCATTTATTGACTTTTAATAATCAAATAATAGTTATTATGGTAAACAGCTTATTTCGTTATTATTAATGGATGTAACAATGAAAACGTAAAATACACAAAGAAACAGAAAAATGCATACACAAATCTTTATAATTACACTATAATGCTACTTGTTCCGATAATTTATATTTAGTTTACTTTCCGTCTTTAAATTAAATTGAATGTTGAATATATTTGGCGTTAATTTTGTAAAAATTCATTATTCACAATTAAATGAAACTACGTGATGTAGTATTATTTCTACTTTCTTTAATTTCTTTACCACACCCTGGGTTTTATTGTATTACAACATCTTCAGGTGGGATATTAGCAAAGATTCCTAATATCCCACCTGAAGATGTGTTTGCTAATATCCCACTTGAAGATGTTGTAATACAACGAAACCTAGGTCGTGGTAAAGAAATTAAAGAAAGTAGAAATAATACTACATCACGTAATTTCATTTAATTGGGATTAAATTTAATATTAAGACAAAATGAAGAAATGATGGAAAACGGCATGTATAATTCGTTTTAAATTCCCACATAATTGATGATTGAGAAGTAAAATTTAAAAATATTTCTTGTTTTGTCAAAAAATTTGCTGTGTCTTTACGAAACTTATAAAGGACCGCGATAAAGATACAATTATGGAAATTTTCATTGATGTATTGACAAATTAAGGTTGAAATAAATTATCACAAATCAAAGGTTCGTTGTGGCAAATATTTTTATTAGCTGTCTAACACCGTTTTTCTTAAATTGTTGTATTACCAATTACTTTGACTTTTATTTAATTTCCGATTTTTTTTTCAAAGCTATTTTAGGAATATTTTTTTGTGAAAACCAAGATTTTTCTTCTTATATAAAATAAATTAAACCATTTAACTTTTCTACATTCGTAAACTTTTGGTTTTATTTACAAAATATTGCTTAGACTAGGAACCCATAGCATTACCTGCTATGGGTTCCTAGTCTAAGCAGCAATTAATATTTACTTAATTATACTAATGATTTAATAGAATAGAAAAAATTAAAGCAATATTAAATTTTCCGGAGACAAAGATGATTCGATCCCATGTCAATTGCCTTGCAACTGAGATTGCAATCCAATGATAATTAATGTAATTAGTCATTATTTAATTGAAAAAAGAAATAAAAATAAGCGATTTATCCTAATAAATTTATTCGATTACAGCTTCCAAAAACGGACATAATTAGTTGTTTCTTTGAGTATTCCGTTATCGAGTCGACTGCACCAAGTCAATTAAGAAGTACTCAAAAACAAACCATTTAAAGAGAAACTCTCTGAATTTATTTCTGGTTTACTCAATAATTAGTCTCATATGACGGAAAGGAATCTTTCATAATTTTTAGCCTTTTAGGCAAAGCTAGGCACGATTTAGTTCAATGGGCTTCATTTGCATTCAAAATAATAAAAAAACGTTTTGGTCAAGATTTGTTTAATTTTTTAAACAGGTTTCGAAGAATTAAAAGTTTTTACATGAATTATAAAATACTTCTGGATAAACACATTTATATTATGTAGCCATAGTATATATGTATATATCAGTACATGATTTATAATTAAAATTTGTCATGAACCAAATAATCTGCATTATTTTACAAATTATTGTAAAGTAGAATTTGTAACATCGTTAACAATTAGGCTAATTTTTTGCAATGCCACAAAAGAATATCTATATACTAGCATGGAACACGATTTTTTACTTCAAGTCTTTTATAAAGCAGAAATCTTATTTGAATGTACGATAGAACATAAGAACGATATAACTATCGTTAAATAAAAAAAACTACTTTGAAATCTTCCTAAACCATTACATAATACGACTAGATTGAAATATTACTTTTAACGTTAATAGAAATGCCAAGTATCCTTAAATGTTTTATATGATTAAAAATATATGGCACCTTCCTAGAACGAGTTGTGTTCGTATTTAAATTTGTTTTATTATTGTATGCAATGTTTTATTTCCAAGTCTATGTATTAATAATGCGTTAAGAAAAATGTTTGCTTCTAAATTGAAATTTGCCTAATTTAAAATTACTAGTTTCAATAATGTGGAAATTGTTTAGTTGTTAAAGAATTAGATAGGAATTTTATAATTAGATTGAATTAGATAGGATAGCTAAGAAAAATGTTTGCTTCTAAATTAAAATTTGCCTAATTTAAAATTACTAGTTTCAATAATGTGGAAATTGTTTAGTTGTTAAAGAATTAGATAGGAATTTTATAATTAGATTGAATTAGATAGGATAGATTAGCAAATTAATTCAATTTCTATATGGTAACAATTTTTCCTACCCAGAAAGAGGTCTAAGAAACTTTTATTACCGAATAATACATTTGTATTTTTATATTCAGGAATGACTTAATTTATTTTTATAACCTGGTAGAAAGTTCCGGGATCAAAACTGAGATTAGTTTAAACGAAAATGGCAAGGTTTCGAACATTAAAGTGTCTCTCTACTTATTCCTAGATTATTTGCTAAAATTATACTGCTTTATACTATTTAACTAATAGTCACTCGTAAAACAATAATATACAGTCTCTCTTACTTTGTTTTAGTGTTTCAATTTATATCTCCGCCTCTGCTAAGCCGTTATAGCTTAACGGATTTATGCGTAGGCCTTGCGTGATCTAGGCACTGCGAATGCGATGGCCTTATTGGTTTATGTAGACGAACTAGTGGAACTATTTTCCAGTGAGAATTTATTTTGTCCAAGGGTAGGTCTTGAGGGGTTTTATATAAAACTATATACATATGTTTATTGTGATTTGAGTGAATTTTGGTACTTCAAATTATTACCATATAAATATATTAACATTTAAACAATATTTCCTAAGATTACAAGATTGCTTTTTTTTGTTAGCCCTGTATTTTTAAATTATCATAAAGGACGAAATTATTCTGAATTGCTTTTTATGAGAAAGAATTTTTAAAAATTTTCTCTTATTGTAACATAAAATGAGTAAATTACTTGGCATATAGCGAATAATAAATATTCATAGGCTGGCGACTTTATTTCGGACTAATATTTTTCAATTTCATATCAATCATTTTTTATCAACACAGAAAAAACAAACCAAGAGGCTAATCAACCAGAATTGCAAATTATCAATTTAAATAAAATTGTAAATGGGAAAAATTTTAAATCATTAAAATTTTATATTTATGAATTTAGTTCGAAAAAAGAAGACCATTCGAATATGTATTTGTTTCTAGGTTCTATGCGTATAACAGACATTTCTCTTGAAATCCTATATTTTCTCAGTGCGTCAGAAGGTATTCACAGTGCTTTGTCAACCCGATTGGTCCTAAGAATCACGAAGAGTTTAACTACAAATCTTGGGGATAGTCTTTAGTTTTTCCAGCACAATCCGTCGCAAGTTCGTTGTTCTTTCAAAGTTGTTATCTTGAAACCTGTTTGAGAATATACATGGATACCAATCCAGGCGTATGATCTATTTAGTTTTATTTGAGGCCTTTTATTTATTACGTAATCGGAGCTTCCTTGCATCAATCTAGCAAGTTTTCGTTCAATATCTTTTCAGTAAAGATATTCAGAAAATATATTTAAGGCATCGAAAATGGTTGGCTTATCAGAGACTGGTCGGCGAATGTGACGAAGATATGAAGTCATCTTGTATCCGACTCCTTGTCGTTATTAGATGAAAGACTTAATGAATAATTTTAATCTTTTTATACCATCCAACTAACGGTAATTTTAATAAAATATTCGAATCAATAAACGTTTTGGGCTTTATTTAATTTATATTACAAGACAATTTTAATGACCTTTTAAATTATCATTTTAAACAACTTATAAGGTGAAATAATTTAAATACAAAACTCTTAAAATTAAAATAAATATTTCAAACACTTTTATGTGAGAATTATCACATCAAAAACACTAATATGAATATCTAAATAAATTTCAGTGTATTTTCTATGAAACATTTCATGATTTTTGGTAAGCTTTTGAAAAAGTTCAAAACTTAATTATTAATAGTACTTATCCAATAGAAGAAATTCATAAAATCAATTTCTGTCTTTGATTATGTAAATACTTTTTGCATACGAAAGTGATCAATAAGAAAGAAAACTAAGTTAATATAAAATCACACTTATAAGTTTTCTTACGATCTAACTTAGTAACACTTAACATATCTTAATACAGTTTATTATAATGATGATTACTTTTTATTTTAGTATTTTCAAAGGCTGTATATAATACGATAAGCGAAGATATATACGAAGTTTTTCTGATTTTTACGTTATTTCATTGATTGTACAGTAGCCAGTAAATAGGTGGATTTCGTTGTCAGGCATTAAGTTAGGCATTAAAAAGCTATAATCTCCTATTTCAGATATTTATGAGTTATAGAATGAGGTAACAATTTTATATTGGTCGAAAGATATATAGGAAATAAAATCGTGATCGTTATGGCAAGTTCCAAATTCGTATACCCTAGCGTTTTTAAAATTAGAAGAAAAGTCCGAAATCGAGATTACGCAAAGATTTCTTAGTATAATGTATAATAAAATTCAAGTTTCTTTCGATCAAATATTGTAACTATAATGTATAGTAACTCGATATAGTTAGTTAATTTAATAAACCTGAAAACTATGGAACATTTAGTTTAGTCATAATTGAAAGCAATGCAAAATTTAAAATGTTTTAAACATCACTGATTATAAATTTAAATTTTATGAGAGACTTCAGAAATTATTAGCTGGTGGAAATTACTGGAAATTATATTGTGTTTGAATATTACAAATAATATATCATGTTGCATTTCGTTCAGTATTTTTGTGAGGTTAATTAGGCCATAAGTTGATAATAGAATAATCCATCTGGGTCAATAAAAAACTTCACGGTAAAACCAATAATTCTTTAGAAGATTTTTGCAGTAAATCCATAAAGTTTCACCCCGTAGAGTGCTTTTCTTTCAAAAGTGTGAAGTTTAGTAGTCAACTCTGCGTATTTTGTGTTGTCTTTGACAAGTTGAAAGAATTCGGCAGCACTCGTAATTCATGTCCATTCTCGGATGTCATGTAACCGTAACCTTCATCTATGATCGGCTTTCCTTCATTATTACTCCACCCATCATTATTAGTTGCCAAAGCTCGTACAAGTCATGCGTGAGCACATACCTCAAATATGCGAATTTCCGTTTTCTGGTGGTTTAACAAAGCTTGACTTTCTGAGCAACCTGTCATAGAACCTCCTTATTGGTGATTTTCTGAAACCAAAATGTAGACATCATGGGTCTGTAGGCCCTTATTTAGAATATTTCTATACGTTTCCTGAACTCTTCCTTAATAGTCAAGGCCAATATAAAAGTATTGGCAAGATTTAGCACTGTAGAAGACGAATTCGAACTACTATTTTAAGGCTACGATTGCAAAGTACCATTTTTATTATACCAAACATTCTGGAGACAATTACTGTAGCATCATCAGGGTTTTAATTGTATTCCTTAATTTATAAACAAATAGTAAGTTCTCCCATAAAATTATTATGGATGATAGAAGTACATGTACATGTATATTTATTGAATCTTTCTTGATTAACGTACGAAGTAAAGATTATTCCCACAAACAGGAAAGGAAATTTTCTATGTATAATTAATAATTCATGAGAATTATATGAAAGAGACGTTAAAGATTTTTTGCTACGCCTGATTACGTAATTTTCCAACATTAATATTATTAACACGAATGTTAGTTTGCCTATCTGCCTCTTTTGGGACGTTCTGAAGAGTAAATTACTGAATCGATTTTAATATTTTGTTAGATAGATAATCTAAATCAGAAGAGAAATTCCCCAAAAAATAATAATATTTGACTATAATGAATGTAATACGATTGCGCCGAGATAGCGAATAATTTTTTATATGAATTCACCTTGAATATGATTAGTATGAAGAATTCTGTCAATGATGAACCATTTTATTTTACATAATATGGCAAAACATACTTCGATGGAAGGACATATCTTGCAGATTTCTTTAATAATAAATCAATGATAAGTGTCCCGGAGAACACAAACAGAATATATTACTGCCGAGACAATATAGTTACGAAACCATTTAATTCCAGTGCCAAGATATCTTACTGTGTGTTACGTTTTTTCATTCAAGCAGCCAATGAATAAAATGTATTAATCACTATCATTGTCTATTAAACTGGATAAAGAAAAGATTATTTTTATGTGTACAGTTTTTTGTAAGTAAGAAAGTGATACAGTTTTTTATAAGTAAAAAAATTTGTGTCCAAAAGAAAACATTAACGTAAAAAGTCTTATATATATATATATATATATATATATATATATATATATATATGTATATATATATATATATATATATATATATATGTATATATATATATATATAAGATAAGCGCGTAAGAAATATGCATGCCAATTTCCAAGTTTGTAGGTTCCATGGGTAAAGAGATAGTTCTATTGACTCATTTCACCAATACACTTCCAATAAACCCCTCAGGTGGGTGAGTGGGTACTCATCTCGCGTAAGAAACATATGTGCAAAATCTCAAGTCTGAATATCTTACAGGTAAATAGATAGTGTCACACATTTATGACAATAACACTCACCCTATTAAGGTTTTATTTCGACAAAAATCGTTCTCAGTAAGTATCTATGTGGCATAATGAACATACATGCCAAAATTTAATGTTTATAGGTCTTAGCAGTAAAGAAATAGTGATACCGACTCATCCCTTCAATCTACCCTCACTCACCCCCATAGGAATTTATTTCGAAAAAAATCCGTTCTTAGTGAGTGTCTATGTCACGTAAAGAACATTTAGGCCAAATTTCAAGCTTGAAGGTCTTGTAAGTCCATATAGTCACACCAGACCAGATACTGCCACTGATTATAGTTTTAGAGATCTGGTGATAAGTGGGTGAGTGAATGGTAACTCTTTTTTTTTGAGTGAGTGAATGGTAACACACACGCTATTCAATTGCAACTAGATCTAAATGAACTTGAAAATTAATAGGTTTAAAGGAAAACCTACGTCTTCAAGTATTTTAATTGTTCATACTAATGGTTACATGTGAAACAAACGGTGATATGGTCTGTAGGGTATTTTTACTTTTCAGATAAGAATGAAACCAATTGCTGCGATGTTATTAAAATTGATATGGAGTTATTAACTGTGTCACTTTTTGTACTAGTTACTTTCACTAGTTTGCGCTCAGGAAACGGAATTACGTATTTAAATATGTATTTGTATTTATAGAGATATTAAAGTGATTTTTTTACTATATCCTTTATTTTCCTCTAATATCTTGTTAATTTTTGAAGTAAAACTTCTTTACGCACGCTTGATTTGGGGAGTAAGCTTGTGAATGGGTGACGAGAGCGTTACGAAAAGTGTGATCGGGCGAGGCGAACAGAAGTTGAGAGGGAGATATAAGTTAGTGAAGACAGAAAGAGAGAGAGAGTCTTCGTATATTACTGTAGGAACAAGAGAGAGAGGTGTGAGCACACATTTTCTTTCTCTCTTTCTCTCATAGTCAGTTATGTTTCGTATATCTAAAATACAGTGCAAGCCTATTGTCAGTATCACACTGTAGGAGCAAGAGAGAGCAGTTCGCGCCCACATTTTCTTTCTCTCTTCCTTTCGTAGCCAGTGCATGGAATATATATATATATATATATATATATATTCGCGTATATAAATATATATCTATATATATATATATATATATATATATATATATATATATATATATATATTTATATACGCGAGCTTGCTAGCGTTACGCGAAAGGTTCTACGTTTAAAGTGAATAAAATTGTAAATTTGAAGTTTTACTTCAGTCGTGTGGTCTAAAGCACACTCGTTCTTTATTTTTTCTGGTGGTCCCTTATAAATGTTGTGATGATCTAATGGTGAAATTCCGCAAAGAAAAATGAAATAATTTAACTGATGGTAGTAAATCAACCGTGATTTAGAATATTTACCACTGGTAATCGTTATTGACAAAATAACTTCACCATGTCAGAGTCTGATGATGAGTCCTGGAGATGAACAATGCAACTCCTTAACAAGTGGCGGTAAATCAACCGTGTTTCTTTATAACTTGCAAAATTACTACTAAATTGGTTATACTTTACAAAATAACTTCGTCATAGACCAGGTCAGGATCTGATGAATGATTTCTGGAGATGAGAAATGTAATTAGTTAACGGATGGAAGTGATTCAATTGTTATTAAATAAATTTGGTATTGGTAGTTGTTTTTTTGCCAAATAACCATCAACGTCCATTGCATCATATATAAACAAAATACCTGCTACAATCATAAAAGAAGTTTTACTTCAACCGCCCATGAGATTTGCTCGCACTCGTTTAATTTTTTATTTATCACCGGCGACCCATTTTATTATATCCCATTATATATATTGACCCATTATATTTATCACATGGCTTGCCATGGGTAAGCTAAGAATATGCGAAACGTCATAGTAGGTAGAGGCCCACGCAATTTTTTCTTACTTAAAATATCGCCATTATTTTGAAACTATTCGAAAATTTGATTCTTAACTTTTGTATTGAGAAAAATCACCAAAATGTTTAATTTCGTAAGAATGAAGACGATTTTGTGGAAAACACTTTGAAAAATTTAGTTCAATTTTTTTTTTAAATGAAACTTTCATCAACAAATTTATGTAATAAATACACATATGCTGCCTTTATTGCAGTCACATATTTTATTGCAGAATATTTTAAGACGAACTGTGTTTCTGTACCTTGTACTAAAAATAACTCACCAACGAATGCTTTTTCCTAATTTCACCGTCACAGGTTGGGTAATTTTCCGACAATTTCATGAAAAATATATTTTAAAGTCGCTCGAGAATCATTCTATCCATTTAAGAAAAGCGGATCAAAATACGTCCAACAGTTGCTGAGAAAATCGCATACGTATAAACAGACGGATGCGGTGGGGGGACTTGGATTTATAATACGTATTGATTTAAGGTAGCGCGAAAGAGTGGTGGAAATGCAATACAGTAAGGGAGACTTAGTTTTATGATATGTATTGGTTTAGATGTTGAAAAATTTATAAAAGTTTGAAAATACAGTATAGTAACATGGCTGTGTGTATTTTACCAAAGCACGTTCATCTCTTTTTCACAGCCATTTCATCACTAATTCATCGGCCAATTCATCATTATCAGATCACAACTATGTCTACTTAATCCCATGTTTGTTTTCTTTCGTATGGTTTATATGTCAAAAGGAATCTAGTAGATAACTAGCATTTATTTATTTGTAATAATATTTACTAAAATAACTTTAACTATTTTATTATGGATTCGGTGGAGAAAAATTAAAACACATATTCTGAAGTATTTTACAAAAGTGAAGTATATTGGCAAATCGCTTTTCGTTTTTGCTACGAGTTAGCATATAAATCAAAATCATAAGTTTCTAAATTTATCTTGAATTTATAGCCAGCGTAAAACCTATTCGATTGTTTTGAGAAATTATTTTCAGTTACTATACCTGCAATATTGTCATTTTCATTAAGCAAACATTTTACAAAGTTCCGTCACTGCGCATCTCCGAAATGCTTATTGTTTTATTTTTGCGTACTTCTTTCACAAAATTCAAATGATTATTCTTGTGGTATAAAAATGAAGATTATTTTGTGAATAATTACAATTTAGAATTAAATTCTAAAATTCTCGAAATTATAAGACACATGAAATAAAAAAACTTAAATAAAATATGTCAAGGTAATTCTAAATTTATGTATTTTAAGTCACAGTCCCAGCATAATGTTACGCATAATTCAAACTTGTGACGACAAGCAGAAACTAAGTTTCGGCCTTGACTAAAATTGTGCCTCAGAAATATTGTCGTAACTCTTTAAAAATGATATAAAAAGTATTTCTAGTCTCTTATAACATATATTTTTTGCGACAGAGCCTTCCTTTCAGATGTTCTTTTGCCGCTGGAAGCCATTTGCATGATATATGTGGGAAAACATATTTACCCTTTCATACTGTTTATGTACCATCTCAAGGCAATCTTAAATTGTACACTAGTCTTTCTGCTAAAAAGTTGTATATAATGTTGGTTCCGACTAATATTTTTATTTCATTAAGGAATAATTAAACGTGGTGAAATTTTCTTTTTAAAACAATTTTATTTTATGTGGAAGAACGTCGGAACTGAAATAATGATAAAAACTTAATCAGTTTGTTAAGAGCAAAATGAATGTCTCTTGACTTGTCTTACTAAAAAGTAAAGAAATTTTGACGTATTATTGGATGATAGCTATAAAACTTAGTGTTACGCAAAAAAAGTATTACAACTGAAATTTAGAAATTAACTTGTTTTTACTTGTGCCTAATGACTCCATGCATGTTTTTGTATGTAAACAATTTAAAGAAATAATGAATACGAAGAACGCGATATGTTAATTTGGCGGCTCGCCTTTATAAGAAATATTATAACGACAGTATCATTTTTATTTGATAATATGCAATTAGCACATTCAAATAAATGTATAATTTTTCATGAAATAGACAGTTGCACTTAAACTTTTATCGCTTAGAATATTAACGTAGCATAAGCGATGAACTAAGGATATCTCAGTGAAATCCTGATGTAAATTATTATTAATATTTGCCTAGTACACATACATTTTATTTCTAACCATCATATACATTTCATACCAATCTCAATTGATTATTATTTATATAATGAGTTATACACAGTTTTAATATGACTGATCGGTTAGATGTTATTTTTTGGAAGTATTCATAGGTATAAAACATTGGCTCTGGATAGAGATGTAGAGGGAACGTGGATAATATTATACTGGAGGACGATTTTATATTAAAGCGTAATATTGATGTGCTTAAAAATTTATGATATAGTTTAACATTACAAGCAACGAAGGAAAGTTCACCATGCATTAATTTACCTGTTATGTAGTGTATATGTACGGTATTTGAGGAGTCCAAACTCAAATGGTTTACACGGAGTATCATATGGCATACAAACAATGATTCTCTTTTTGGAATATACTTTTTAAAATTATTTAACATTTTATTATTTACACAAAAAGAAAGCAGTTATATAATATATGTATTAATATAAAAAAAGTGTAAAAAATATAAAAACAAAGCACTATAAATAAAAATAACGATTGAAATATATTATCGCTTAGTTTTGTTATTTAAATTTATATATATATATATATATATATATATATATATATTGGGGACATAGACTTCTGTTATATTATCAATGTGGGTGTTCGATTTTATACTACTAGCTTTGTTTTGCGGTTTCATCTGCTAACAATTATATTTGTTATACTCTTCACTACCTCTTCCATGGTCACTATACGCCTCGTTCGCTTAACAAAATTGGTCGTTGTAATCATGTAATGTAGGAATATTTGGGTCAGTCAATTAATAAACAGATCTCTCTTTAACGTTGCATTTTGTAAACAGTGCTTCCAGATTTTTGTCACTTTTATAATTGTGCCCAATGAATAATAGCGACGTTATATATAGCCTATAAATTCCCTTCAACTACAGATTTTATAATAGCATTTTAGAAATCGGTCGTGTGGCTCAAGAGAAAAGCGCGAATCGACAAACGTAGTAAATGAAAAACTTTTCCGCTTTATGTAATAGTGTATTAAATACGCTTAGAAGGATATTTGAAGCGTATGTTTAATGAGAAAATATTATTACTAGAGACCTCACCATACTTTATGAATAAACTTTTTTTTGAAATTTAGATTCCAGATTCGACATAATAAAAAAATATTCCGTCTTAGTCTATTTGTGTTTTTGATTAGCAGAGTTTGGATTGTTGTGTAATCGTTCAGAAATATTTATTCACTATTCACTCACAATTAATGGCAGTTTGCGATATTCCCAGCCTTATTTTAGGCTCTGTGAGTATATGTGTATGTGCTGTATATTTACTCATATCAATTCTACAAAGTTTATCCTACAAATTTAGGTAACATGAGTGGTTGGTAATACGATTTTTTAAATATTTTATTTAGATTCGCGTACCATATATTTACATTGTTAATTAAAATCTTGCATTTCTTCTTAACCTATTCTCATGAACATAAATATTGAGCTTCCACGACAATATACAATCATAATAATTTCATTGCTTAACTCTTGATGCTAAAGGTGTACGGCCCGTCTAAACTCTGAGACTTGGGGATACATTGTTTCAAATTATTATCTTGGATCTCAAGCAGGTACTCTGTCATTAAATACCGAATTTTAACTACTAACTTCCAATGCTGCAGGGATAATGCCTGCCAAAACCGTGAGACCGGAGGATCTGCTGGTTTTAAATTAGTATCTTGGGTTTCAAGCAGAGCCTTTGTGATTGAAATCCGGGTTTCAATCCCTCAGTCCTGGAGCTATGGGGTACTACCTACCTAAATCTTTAGACTCGATGATCTGCTGTTTTAAATTAGGGTCTTCAGAAGAGATTTGCATTCACTTCCGAGTTCTAAGTAATCAGTTCTGGTCATACAGGGGTACTGCCTGCATAAACCGTAAGACTTCAGGATCGATTTGTTTTAATTTAGTATCGTCAATCTTCAGTCGGGAATCTGACATTGAAATCCAGGTTTCCAATTCCCAAACCTGACGTTGCACTGGAAAACGCTGCTTAAATTACACAAATTGTTCTGCTGGTTTTCAATTGGGAGAGTATGCTACAAAAAAATACTCCAGTAGTTGCATAAATGTAAAAAAATCACGATAAGCCAACAAAGCAAATTAAATATTTAAAAATAAAATCAATATAAAAATATTTTTAAGTAAAATGATTTTGTTTTAAAAGCAATGAAATAAAATTGTGGTGGAATTTCACAGAAAATGTTCTTTGTTGTAGTTTAGAAATCACATCTAGCCATAGAATAACTTCTTAGACCTTGATACTTGTATGGTAAACAAATAATTAATTATATTATGATATTTATTTACTTAGCATTGAAACAAATAGAAACCACGTTTTTATTTTCGTTTAATCAAAACTCTAGAGGCTTGTGATGCCTAATTATTTTATTGCTTTTAACATAATATCGCTTGTGTAATGAAACCGTTTAAATTAAATTGTTTTTATTTTTATTTTAAATTAATATACCGAAATTACGTTCAGCACAAAAAATATTTTAAATATGACAATGTATATCATTTATTTTATTTCGCTTAAATTCGTTAAATTCCGCGAAAATCGTCGACCTCCTTCAGATGTTTCTTTCTTTTCCTTACGGAGAAAGTTAACAAGCGTGTGACTCCTTTTGTTATTTTTTTTATCATACATATACACACACACACTCATATGTATGTGTGTGTGTACACATGTACTAATTTAATTCCATTACAATAACTGCATTTTAATAAATTAAATACCCCGAATATGCAATAACACAAATTAAAATTTTCCCTTCCAAAAATATTTACAGCTCACATTTCAAATTTTAAACAAACGGTAAATATGTATAAATGTACTTAATATAAAGAGAGAAGCTCCACTTTATTTTAATTATTGCAATAGTTTTAAATATTAAATTAAAATAAAGTAATGTCTAAGGAACCAATTCTATAAAATCATCTTTTATGTTAGTATGTAATTATGCATGCATCTTTATAATCCGAACTTCTATTTCAAGCCCTTCGACAATTAAAGAAAAGCCAACACGATATTAACTTTACAAATACAAAGGCGATGAGACATGCCTCCTTAAATTATATCTTGTTTATTCCACTTTCATTTTAATTGCTTCACCTTCTTTGCACTCATTTTGAGTGTTTACTTAAATTACGCTAAGTTATTTATTTGCCCGATCCGTCTTTCTTAATTACTATATTCGTTAGACATTTATTCGTAATATTCTCCGTAATGAATTCGTCACAAGATTTTATAGGCTTTTCCGGAGTAGAATAAGTTCTTACATTAAAGGATCGTGAATGGCAAAAATGTAATAATTTATAGCGTATTTAAGTAAAATAATATTTTGAAGAAACAATGATAATATTATTCTTATCTACATTCACATGTATTTCTCGAAATGTATTAAACTTCTGCTTACTTTATATAAGTTGTAAATTATATGGTTTGAAAATATCGTTTGTATTATAATGTGAATCTTAATTTTCGAGTTACAGCAAAATCAGCTATATATTACACTGAAACCCAGAGTTTCCAACGTAAAGCATAATAAAAATTAATTATATTATTATACTTCATGTGATGTAATAAATTTTGTTCTATGTATTTATCCTTTAATAATATCACGTAACGATGGAAATTAGGTAAAAAGTAATATTCTTCAATACCATATCTTACTCAGTCCTACTATATACCTACCAAGAATAAATTACACGCTACTTATAACTAATAAGGACTCAAATATGTAAGAAATACACATACCCTTAGTTCAAAATTATAATATTAGAAAGCGACAATAAATCTATTGTTGACAGATTTAGAATGGCTGTTTTCTCGTATTGTCATTAAATGAAAAAAATTTAAGAATCCCTACATAGACGTATACAAAAATATATTGCATTATTGATGGTTCTTAATATATACAAATCTGTAAAATGAGATACTTTACGTATTTTGGCTAGACGTGATGACATTATAAAGTATAGTATAACCAACCAAAAAATTATTGTGAACTAGTATAAAAAAACGCAAGAAAAACATCTTACCCTTACGAACTTAATACACCCACTTATGTAGAATTTCGTTACTTTCATAAAGAGAATCGAAAATTAATCTTAGTTGGTCAAATTACTACATCTCATTTTCAGTTAGTGATTTTCATAAAGGCCACCAGACCAGTAAAAATGTATACGAAATGCTTTTAGTTCTTATTGCATGATGCGTGAACGAATGAACCAACAGACAAAAACTCCAAAAACAATATTTTCTGTTCTATTTCTTTTGTCATGAAATCCCAAATCATTTTTTTTCGCAAATATGTTCAATGTGCAGGCAGGCTAATTCTATAGTTTTATTATAAGTGTAGATAGAAATATTGCCAATAAAGTACATAAAAACTAAATTTATACTATCTACCACTAAACCTTACAAAGTAATTCAATTATAAATATTGGAAACAGATTCATATTTTAAACAAAATGAGAAAGCAGAGTATGCTAATAATGAATACTTGATTTATATCCTATATGTCCGACAATGACAACTGCTTTAATTCTCATCTTCTCTCATAATTTCAAACTTTACTCACCATTGTCCGGCTGGAAAATTTTATTGCGCGATATGTAATGCACGTGGCGCCACCTATTGGTGAACATAGATACACTATAAAATTGTATAATTTCTACGCGTTTAGTAGCTAGATGCTTTTTTGTGTTGTTTTATTAATGCAAGGTAAATACATTGTAATAACTATTAAATTCAGGTATCTTCCAAAGAAGTAAGCCGCATGCGTTGAAAAAAGAAGTATACTTCGATTTGATCTATTAAAGTAAATTCTTAGTTTTTACGCAATGCGTGTAGAATAAAATCTCAAAGAGATGTAAAAAAAATTTTTTTTTTTTTTATATTATTATGACCCTATTATAATTTTTTCGCAAATATCTTTAAGCCCATTTTACAGTTTTATTTTATCTATACATAAAGAGCATAAAAAAATAAGTTTATATTGCTCTACCTCTTTACCCTTAGTCGAACTTTTGTTAGAAATGGGGAGTTGCAAGTCGCAGTTTGGACCGCATCTAATTTGGACTTTTTTCTAAAAAACAGCTGCACAGTAAACGACGCATATGTGTAGAAATTTTAAAAGAACGTAGCCAAATAGGAAAAATGCTCGAGATGAGTAGATTGTTTCAATATTGGCAAATCATGAAAATAATGGTAGCCAGCTAAAACGTATACGAGCAGCAAGAAAATGACGTCGACATTCGGCAAGAAACTAAAAAAAAAATAATTTTAGTTAATTTTGTAAAAAAAAGTTACATTTAATTTTTTTTTTAAAACGGAATTTAATTTGAAATATTTTTTTCATTTTTCATATTCAGTATCCTAAAGTTTATAAGAAAATTTACTTTCTATGTAACACAATTTCACACCGAACATTGGTTTTCTAAATTTGATTAAAATATATTTTACATAACCACTTTTTTTCAAATAAATTTTATGGCTTTGGTTATTATCCCTTACAACTATGCCACGAAGTGTTTATTAGGACAATGTGTTAATGAACAAATTACTTTATAGCGTTATAAGTGAGTTAAAATATATGCAAATTTAACATTCCTCAAACACTCCAGAATATAATAATTATTATAATTATGAAATATCTCGCGTAATTAACCTTCAAACGAACCTTAATTAATGGAATTTTAATTTTATCAGTGACAATTTACGTATTTCACTCAATAAAGTCTAACCTTAGCAAAATAAATACGGTTTAAGCACAATTTATTGTTTATGATATATGGTTTGGAGCAAATATTTTCCCCTTGATAATCTTGAAAACAGTATATTCAATAAAATAATTTTACTTTTCATGTTCATCACTAATATGTGTTTATTAAATGTCATTGCCTTATGTATTAGAAAATTGGGTAAGTTTAAAATTTATTAATATGTTATGATTATCGTATTTTCACAAACTTTTTAGAAAATAATTTCGCATTTTGTATTTGATACGCAATATCGTTACGAGTATTGTTTTGTTAATAACTTTAATTGTGCGTGTATTCTATTGAATAATATTTCATGAAGATTTGCTTCACAAGTGAAGAAAATTTTAATTATTACTCGGCTAATGATAAGTGTTTTAATTAGGTGCGGCGATTTATTTTTAACTTATATTGGAAATTAATTTACGATGTTAATTTATAAAAAGAGACTCCGGTGGCTTTGAAACGTGAGTAGAATTGAGAGCTAAGGATATGATAATGATAATTTGAAATAATTTGTTTTATAATTTTATCTGAAAAAAAATAATACATGTCAAGCCCCTTTTCTATTAAAAGTGTATACAAAATGCAGTGATTGACGAAACAATCACCTGCAATTTTTGTTTCGTACAGTTCTAAAACTATTAAAATTGTGAAGCTGCGACAGGCGGACGAAGGGCGAATATGATGTAATTATAAAACACATATACACTTATAATTTATCCCTCATTATGGAAGTTTAACAAAGCAAATAATTCACTGAAGTGCAAAGTGTACTTCCTTACCTTGTTTGAAATGTTTGTGGAAATTTTATCCTAAATTATGTATATTGATTGAAAGAAATTTTATTGTAATTAATTTACTGTATGACATAACCAGAGGTAACCACGTTACATAAGCGAAAAAAATTAATATTTTAATTGAAATTTTTACCGAGGTTTTCAATACTTTATATCATCAAATCACGCTGCGCGGTATAGACAGTTTCATCGCCAAGACATTTTAGGCTTTAATGAAAACATCTGCGTTCCGATCATGTTTTGTCAAATTGTCTTGAAGTGACAGACATAATTTTTCATTAAATTTATTGTTCAAATAATAAAATAAGAAGAAAATATTTCTTAGTTTGACTTACACAAAAGTATGTTTTAATATTCATGGAATTAAGTGTACAACTTTTTTTACAAATTTAGATACTGTACATACTTTTGATTTACATACATACCTCCGTAAATAAAAGTATGACCTACCTACATATTATTGTAACTAACTTATAAAAAGACTTCTAAAACCGTTAATCCATGCCAAGTTAATCACCCTCTTAACAGCTAATTATATCAACAAAAATATATCTGACAGGTGAAAAGTCTATTGTTTTCTCAAAGAAAAAGAAAAATCGCTGTCTGAAAATATATTAAAAGTTTTTACTAAAATATTACGATTGCAATATAAAGTGTTGGTGTCATGTGAGATTTAAATTTGCAAAACCTTTGCCTAGTTTCTCAATTAACATATTAGCAATATTTTAATGAATTGCTAACATTAATAACAAAATTGGCTTGTATATGTAAATATTTCAATTTAAGCTAGCTAATCGATAAAGTTGCGGGTAAGTTTTTTAAAAATATTATTATCTTCATATCAATGTGTCATAAAATAATTTTTATGCAGATCATTAGCCAAATTTTTAAGCTGCGGCACTTCGTCTCTGGTAGCATTTAGAGCTGTACACCTTGATATGGTTAAAGGCAAAGTATCAGTCAACTATTTGTTTGATAAACAAGACACTTACAAACTGAAAACATCAGTGGATATAGCATATTTTTTGTCTTCCGGTAAATTGAAATCTGCAAATCCTAAAATTCCAAAATTCATTAGTTTTTAGGCTTCCATACACAAATCGACAGAAACTTGATACTCCGTTTGTTCGCTATGTTCGTTCGTTCATTCCTTCGTTTGCCTATCTGTCTTCTAGCTCAACAATAGAGTGAGCTCTTGATTTTTTTTGCAAATTTAAAATATATAAATTACTCGTAAGATTTTTTTGTGAAAATTTGAATTCTGCTGAAAAAATTATATTTTATCTCTAAATTAAATGAAACATTTCTCAAGATTTTGTGCATTCCTACGTGGTCTTTGACGCAAATACACGGATTTATTTTTTTCCACTTGTAATGCTTCAGTGCCCACATATCAACAAAATTATTAAACACTTTTTCTTTACTGCTTCCGCTTTTTATCTTCAACGATTCTAGAGTTTTAATTATTATCATTTAATCCGTGAAAAACTGGCTCACTTTAATTTTGAATTATTTCCTTAATTCTTGAGAAAAACAAAGACACAGGATAATTTTTAAATTTATATAGAAGTATTACTGTTGCACTAGTAGTGAAATGACCATACAGTCTTCATCCTATATAGATTTAAAAACCAGGAACGTATCTCTTTAAAATTAGTGTTAGAGAAATTTTGGGTGGCCCCGATTCCATGCATATGATTACTATCGTTACTGACTCTTTTGTTTTTGTAACATTTTTAACTTTCTTTTTCTCAGTCTTTCTTGGTCCCCCAAAGTGTATCGGTAACATCACAAATATCTTTTCTTCCAATATACTTTTAATTTGTGAACTCCGTACAGTTTGATTCAACTGATTAACTCCAACGTCTTAATAGTCTCAATCCTACAATTTATAGAATGATCTTTGTTTGCTTTTCTTCATGAAATAAATATTGACTCCATAATTCTTGAATCTAAAATTAACTTGTTTTAAACTCGAAAATTTCACATCACCGATAAGCATACGCTGCGAGTGATATGCAAAATTTAACATTTCTGAGCCCAAAATCCGTATTATAAAAATAAAATATCAAAGTTCTGTTGACAGATAGTTACAGTATTAAATCTAATGAATAACAATAAAAGATTGCCTTCAAAGTTACGCATCGTATTATTCTGGTAGTTACTTCCATAAGTAACAATATGAATAACCCACAGAAAATTATTACCAAATTACGCATTGATACCCGTGTCCGCGACTTTCACGGGGTTCTTTGGAACTAATATTAAGTTATTTATAAAACTAATACATGTAAGGTTATATCTTGTAATAATTGGAATTTTTTTTAAGTAACTGCGTTTGTATCGAAATATCAAATTGCCACATCATATATTCAACCTACTTCAAAAAACCTACTTTCAATTTACTTGTACTTTTTTCGCTTTTTTTGTTTATGTTACCTCATGTATCCGACGTTTATTCATTAATTTGGATTTTTTTTTATTTTAGAAGAGTATGCTTCCAGTATAGATCCATGAAAATTTGGTTAGACTATTTCCATGGAAATAAAAGTATACCATCTTCTTCAATACTAAACAATACAAGTATCGTGATCGAGTTTGGACGAGAGGTTTAATTATAATCTACAAAGACACAAATTTTATTAGACATAAATTAGCAAAATCGGGGTGTAATTATCAGGCTGAGAGGCGGCCACAGGAAATCTTAGGTATTGAAGAATAATGTCATCCAGTTTGGGTGTTATAAAAAATAAAAATGGAACATAAACCTTTCTTACGATAAAATCGCGTAAAATAAGTTTCACATTTCGCATTAAAAAGTATAAAATAGTAAACTTGTATATAATTAGCTGGGACTTCTGAGGTACATTTTCATTTCCGAGTTGCTAGAGATTTGGAAGAGAATGTAATACTGTTCTCTGTGTGCGTCTATGTACATGTACTTGAGAAAGAAAAGAAACGTTGACTTGGGGAAAACTCCCGAAATTTCTAACGGTTCCTCTATTTTAAAAATTTACTTATGTTCAGGAACGATACTGTGCCTCAAAAGTTCTAACTAACTATTGGTATTTTCATTATTTTAGACCTTTCACTGCGCTTTTATTCGATGGCTTAAATAAAATTTTTTTTTAAATAAAATATACCTAAAATATTATTTTCTTGTCTGCTTATTGCCATTAAAATTTTAAAAAAATTTCGACTGGCATACTTTTACAATAAATACAGTTTGCGTCTTCAAAATTTTTAAATTGCGTGAAAAAATTTCAATAAATCGTGTTATTAATTAATTTCTTCTTTATCCACATTTAAATGAAACTAGGTGATGTAGTATTATTTCTACTTTCTTTAAGTTCTTTACCACGACCTAGGTTTCGTTGTATTACAACATCTTCAGGTGGGCTATTAGCAAAGATTAACTCTTAGGAACATCCAACAGCATTTATATGTTTATATGTTTCAAACAATAGCGGAAGCCGGGTTTGTGTGGTTTTCCCCACTGCTTAAGTTAGTGAGTTTATTGTAGAGAAGTGGTGTAGGTTTTATTATATTTCCGAGAGTTATACGATATACCAGTATTTTAGTGAGGGTATTAAATTAAATTTTTGTTATTATATGAGGCTGTACAATGAAAAAGTTCCGGTGTTAAAATTAAATGGAAGTTATTATCGGTAATATATTTATACAAAAGCAAGGGTATCTGAAAGTTAGAACAAGGTTACGCCATTAATTCTACACATTTCCGGTTTCATTTATTCATATATTTATATATACATTTTTTTATTTTTTATATTAATTTATGTATTCATTTATTTTTTTAATTTTTTTTTTTAATTTTATATACTTATATTTATATATGTATTTGGGCTGAAACAATTTGAAAAGTACTATAGTATCAATGTTGTCTAATTATATTATGTCTAGAAGATATTAAGTATGTGTGATGATATTATATTTAGTTGTTCATTTAGTATATTAACCTTGGTGTCTTTTTTGTGTCTGTTTATTTCTAATGTTTCTAGAATATTAAGTTTATTATCTTTTGTATTGATTTGTAATATATAGGGGGCATTATCAGTATGAGGGTGATGGTTATTTTCAATGAGATGTTTAGCAAAGTGAGATGTGTCTGGTATGTTATTTCACACCCAATAATAGATTAAACCAATAATAGACATCGTTGCTCCGGTCATCGCTGATATACTTAATGCCTCTTTGACAACTGCTGTCTTCCCTTTGGAGTGGAAAAAAGCCTATATTGTGCCCGTACCTAAAATTTTATTACCTACGCATCCCAAGGATTTTCGGCCCATATATATCTTACCGCTTCTATCTTAAAGTCTTTGAACGGATTTTTCATGGTCAACTCGTTACTTCCTTCAATGCTCATAAGTCTCTAAATCTACTTCAAATGGCTCTTAAACTGGCTACAGTACCTCAACTGCTCTTGTTAAGGTTACTGATGACATATGCTGGGCTATGAATAATACGTAAGTCACTTTCCTTGTGCTTCTTGATTTCAGCAGTGCGTTCAACTCTGTTGACTTCGATATTCTTCTTGCCCGCTTGAAATATATTGATATATTCCAACATTCACTTGAGTGATTTAGTTTATATCTCCATGAACGCAGGCAATGTGTTAATGTGGTATTCTGAGTGGACTGACCTTACAGCTGGTGTACCTCAAGGTGGAATTTTAACTCCTCTCCTTTTCTCAGTATTTATTGATGGTGATATTAAAAATGCTTCCAGCAATTATCATCTCTATGCTGATGATCTACAAATCTATGCGCATTCAAATCTCCATTCCTTATCAAAAACCATCGTCATCCTTAATCAAGATCTCGCTTCAATTGGTCAGTGGGCTCATGAAATGGGTCTTTTGGTTAACCCAAGTAAGTCACAAGCTATCATCATTGGTGGTCAAAGACTGACTTCCGAAATTAGTATTAATAGTACAAAAATACCATACACGTCAACTGCTGAAAATCTGGGCCTACTGATAGATCAAAATTAGCGGCCTTAAGTAAATGATGTTAGTCGTCGTGTTTTCAACAGGATACACCTTTTGAAACGTCTTCAAATTTTTTTACCGACTAAAACAAAAATCTACCTTTGTCAAAAATTTTTATTACCATTAATAGATTATGGACACGTGTGCTATTCTGATTTTAATGAATAATAATTGTGCAAGTTGGAACGTCTTCAAAATTTATGCATCCGGTATATCTTCGGCCTCAGAAAATATGGTCATATTTCTGAATACAGGTCACTTCTCAAATGGCTGAAGATCCGTGATCTACGTTCTACGAGCGTCGATCAGTGATCCGTGGCCAACTTCACATATTTTAACTTCTTTTTAATATATTAAAAAATCCTCATAGCCCAAATTATCTAAGTGTCACGTAAGTCTCAGGGCCTTGGGCTACTATCATAAAATGCACTAACCCTACTTATTATAATTCCTAAACATACCTCTACCACTTACAAAAAATCTTTCACTGTCCAAGCAGCAAAAATTAGGAATCACTTGGATTCTGACAGGAAAATCACGTCCCTAAATATTTTCAAAAATCGATTGAAAAAGTCCTGCCTCTCCTGAAACCTTGTCCTTTCATGTTTTTCCCATCCCAAATCATGTCAATAATTTTTTTTTGCTTCACATTGTATTTTTTAACATTTTTTTTTCGTCTTATGTGCTTTAAAAAATTTTCATTGCAAAATCTGTTACAGTCTACCAACTAAATTTCAATACAAATTGTTATGGTTGACGGGAAGAGATTGTTCCCGTAGCAATAAGTCCGCCATATGTACTATACATAAAACTTAATAAATAAATAAAATAAAATAATTTTTGTTAATAACTAATTTTACACACAAATATTAAATTGATATTAATTATCTGAATTGCGTTTTAACATCAATTAATTATGACAAATTTTAAATAAACTCAATAAGATATTCGAAAATGAATTCGTTATTTATATATTAAATTTCATTGCTTTTACCACTTGTCCAATTTTATCTTCGTTGTTAGTCACTATGTTTGATTTCAGTTATTGCCAAAAACTTTTCATTTTTGCTGTTAGTTAAATTTAATTCGGCGACAGCTTTGTTTAGTTAAGCAAAATTTTACTATGAATTATGAAGTTGAAACTATATTTTACTTACTGAAATATATGAGGCGAAATTTTACCCATAGAAAGAAGTAATTATTTATTTTATTATTTCATTATTAGTTTAAACTCCAAATAATTTTTCATCCCTATCAAACGACGCTCTTAATCATCAGTGAAATGTTATTCTATTTTTGTTTTTGAGAAAAAAAGTATGATCAAAATAATGACGGACTTTAATATCAAAGTAATATTACAAGCTCATGAATGTTCACATACAAAACCTTAAACGCATCAAGCTGATACATAGTGTAGTAAAGAATTAAATGTGGGCAAATTTTAAATTATTCTAATTACCATTTAATAAAAAGGAAGTTTAGAAAATAATTCTTTTTCAGGTTTTGTAAAAGTGGGTGATTTTAAATTTGGGTGGTTTTAATTTGTAAAATTCACCTATGACACAATGCCAAACAACTCCATGCACTTAAATGAACGTATGTACATACCAATGAAATCAGGATCTTTTGGAATGAAATCAGGACCATTTGATTATAATAAATTTAAAATGTTGTTTTTTTTTCTGTACAGAAGAAAAAATTTAAAAATATTGCTTTACTGAAATTAATTGCAGAATTAAATTTTAATAATAAAATTAGACTCGTCGATCAAAAGTTTCAGATTCTATCAACATGTCAATATTCAATTAAATTTTGCAATAATTATATACATTATATTCTCTCAACACAATTTCAAAAATAAAGATGAGAATTGATCTCTGATGACACAAAAGTAAAATGTGTCATTTGTTTTTCTTACCAGTTATTATACGTATGTGTACATATATATATATATATATATATATATATATATATATCTATACATATACATATACTTATACATATACATATACATATACATATACATATATATATATATATATATATATATACATACATATATATATATACATCCATATATGTTGTGTATGTGTGTATGCGCACTGATTTAATTCCAACACAATCCCTGAATTTATGTATCTTATCTCAATTCGTTAATAACTTTTGTACAATAGTAAAAGATTTTCTATGCAGATTAACTTCTAGGTATTTGAAATTTTACTTTTTTAACCGTCAAATAATTGATAAAACTGCGGCTATCAAAAGTACTCTGGAAATATAATAAATTTATTAATTAGTACATCCATTTATGGAAATTCACTGTCTATTTTACGGATCGCAATTGAAACAGTTAAGGACGTAATAAATATGTAAACATATATATAAAGTAAAGTAATATGTTATTTAAATAATTGTAATAATTTTGGAAAACCAATTATATATAGATGTCATACATTTTCACTTGCATCAAACCCACAAATATATTTTTACCTTTAAAATTGCAAGTACATATCTTTCTTCCTAATCCATACTTCTAATGTTTCAAGTCCTTGAATAATGAAGAAAACGTAATAACTTACAAATACAACCGGGATAATAACAAAGGCGGTGAAATATGCCTTCTTAAATTATATTTGGTTTACTCCGCATACATTCTAACTGTTCCACTTTCCTTTGCAATTATTTCCAGCCTTTGCTTAAATCGCGCTAAGTTATTTATTTGCCCAATCCGTCTTTGTTAATTGCTTTCTTCTTTAGAATTTCATTTATAATATTTCCTTCAATGAATTCTTTGCAACATTTTATAGTACTGTTCTTGCAGACTATTTTTGTGCATGTTAGTGTTATTAAGAGCGAAATTGTAAAATAATACAATACGCGACTCAGTTAAAAACATTTAAAAAAAACGATAATAATTATGATTATTTACACTAATTCGTATATCTTTAGTTTCTTTCTAATTAACAGTGAACTGTAAGCTATATGAATTGATAAAATTATGTAAATATAAATTTTCAATTAAAACTATTGAAAACTGACAACTTTAAATGTCAGTATTAAAATAATAATAAAAATAAGTTAGAAAAAAATTATTTCATTTGACTATTTCTAATTCCACAAAATTATATGTAATTTACTTGTACTTTGATAAAACTACCTTCCAAAGAAGATTGGGCAAATATTGATCATGTGGATGAATATCTTATTTAGATTCCACCAACATGCATGCTAATAGTGCAACTCATCTTGATTACTAACCTTCCAAGAATATGTAAACCTTTCTTAAATTTTAAAATATAATAGTTTTTATTGTCCAGAAATATAACAGATATGTTGCTGTACCACATAAGTATAATCTAGATACACCAGAACTTTTACGCTCTGCTTATAATGAAGGAATTCTCAAATAAGTAAGAAATGTTTAAAATAATAATAAGATGAAGTGGTAAAAAATATAACAGTGGTGAATTGAACTGATTAAGATAATTTTTTTTTCAGAAAAAAGAGATAAAAAATATCTGCTGATGGTCCTAAAAATATATTATTCATAAAGTGTAGAGTAAACAATTTTTAAAAAGTTACTGTATTCATTTTTATTTAACGAGTCTACCTCCATAGCGAATAGTATGACCTGTCCATAAAAATTATAACACACTCATTTAACTATAAAGAACTGATTAATACTAAATGAAATAAACAAACATAAATTTTACGAATTAAAATTTGGTCATTTTTGTATCGAAAAACAAAAATGGTGATAAAAATACTACCCTTGTAATACCAAATAAATAGTAGTTTCATATTACACTTAAATTTTGAAAACTTTTGCCTAGATGCCCGCAAACACTCCATGGAAAAAAATAATTTTGAAAATATAAATATCAAAATGGATTTATTTGTTTATTTTTATTTTTTTATTTATTATTACTTTAACGTACATATAATACATACATTTGGCGGATCTATTGCTACAAGAGCAATCTCTTCCCGTCAATTATCATATTGATTAATTATAAATATTTTGTAAATTATCAAGTATCAAGTAAATTATCATATTGATTAATTATAAATATTTTGTGATTTTATGACTGTAAATGACATTATTAAAATATAAAACGAAACTTGGTACATGACAAAAAAACAAAAAAATGTTATGACATATAAATAAACAAAACTAAGCTACATATGAATAACAAAAAACAAAATGGTTAATTATAAATCTTGACATGGTTGAATGGAAAATGGGAAACCAAATGGAATTAGGGACACTAAGACAGAGGGATTATGAGAAGAAAAACTTTTTCAGACAATCTTTGATTACACTCAAGGAGGGCGAGTTCCTGGTAGCCGAATCTAATCGATTCCAAAGTCTTATATAGCTTGGACAGGGAAGGACTTTTCATAAAAGTTGGTTGTATGTTTGGAAAAAAGGAGACTGAGCTGGTTTTCAGAGCGTATCCCTATACCGTGTGCCTTTAAAATAAGTTGGATAAGTAATAATATTCAAAATATTGTGAAGATTACGAACTTCTGTCCATTTAAGTTGCGCTCTGAATTGAGATACGTGGTCATATTTTTTGCAATAAAAAACAAAGTGGATGCACAAATCTCGTAGGCGTTCTAATTTTCTAAGGCGATACTCGGCAAGGATTGGATAGCATACATCTCCGTAGTCAAGCAGTGGCAGTAAGAGTGTTTGATAGAAGGAGCTTTGGTTTGAACGTCTAGAAAATTTTGAGGGAGTGCAGAGTGAGGGAATACTTGAGGGAGTGCATTCTGCTGAAGATACGACGACTAACATCATTTAATTGAGACTGCCAGTTAAGATTTTGATCAATCAGTAGACCCAAGTCTTTAACAGTTGACGTAAATGGAAGTGGTGTGTCATTTAATGTTAGATACGGCAGATCTAATACCTTCATTTTAGAAAACAGTCTTTGGCTACTAATTATGATAGATTAACTAACAGACCCGCTAATTGATTGAAGACTGATTTTATGAGCGCACTGACCCATTGAAGCAAAGTCTTCACGGAGGGTATTGATAACGGTTGCTAAGGAATTTACATCAGTATTGACATATATTTGTGTATCATCAGCGTAAAGATGGTAATTACCATGTATATTCTTAAAAATCGTATCTAAATTCTCAAAAATCGTATTTGTAAATTACGTATCTATCCGTATATCTGTCACAACCATTATTCTTTGAAACTGCTTGAGTTAAAAATTTGCACACCAGCTAATAAGTCCGTTCATTCAGACGACTCCTATGAATATCTATTATATAACGTTCCGAGATAAGGTATATGAATACCTTATATTGGAATATAATTCTGATCTAATGCACAACTTGTTTATCGTCAAGTAAATTTGCTGCAAAATTGTTTTTCTAGAGATCAGTAATAAAATTTCTGAATTAGGAAGCTTCACTATTGGCTACAATTAGAGCTATACACCAAAATATTTCGGTTACTTATAAGATATAAAGCGATTGCTTATTGGATAAAAAGACACTTAAAAGTGTTGCAAATTTTCGTGTTACCGTTAAATCCATTTTACGTGGTCCCGTTAAATCCAACAATTCCATCAGACAGTAAACATTCATCAGTAACTTAGATTCGAGAACTCTATTATTGTGATCAATCTCTCCATCAATTCGTTCACTTATCCATTCAACCGCACATCTGTCAAAAGCTTCTAGATCGAAAATATATTAAGATTCAGACATCGAATAACTCAAATGAATAAATAAATTAACGTTAAGATTGTTTTTGTTAGTGTCGTTATGTGCTTATAGTAACATAGTTCCAACGTGATATTCTTCTAAAATTTGTCTAACCATAATGCTCCATTTTCTAATATATGGTGTACCACCCAATGGGTCTGACATTCATTGGTTTCTGCTTATAATATTTACTTGTCAATATATAAAATTCATCTTGGTACTTAGGACAAGTAGAAAACATATATTTTGTTCTTCTTTACCATTCTCCCCTTTTTTCTCCAATATAAAGATTTCACTTATTTGACGTTTTGTAGTGAAAACTTCTTTTGGCTCACCTTGACCAACATTTTTTGATGTGAAAAGTCTGCAATTTAGAGTCACGCCAAGCACAACCCGCTTTGGGTAAACTAAGCGGTAATTGGAGTAAGGCCGAACGGTCCAACTTACAATAAATTCAACGCCAGGTCGAGTATGACCGAACGAGAGTACATATAGCGTTGAGATAGTAAATATATTTTTACTTTACGCGGTGAGTTATTGGCGTAACGATAAGGCACTGCATTTTTTAACGCGCCTCAAGTCTGAGTTCGAGTTTTGATGTTATTTCTTATTTGATCTCTTTAAAACTATTTTTAGGATTCCATACTATGAAAGAAAAAACGAAACTTTTGTAAGTTTACTTACGCATCTGTCCGTATATCTGTTACAACCATTATTCTCTGAAGCTACTTGAGTTAGAAATTTGAAATTTGGCACAGCAATATAACATATTAATCGACACAAACCGCATGAACCTAAAACGATAAATATTAATTTGGAAATACTAGAGAGGATAAATTAAGCAGCCAATTTTTTTATAATTTTGTATATGGGGGAGTGGTGTCGTTTGAAACGCTAGTCATAAGGGTATGAAGAATTTTTTTTTCGTAAGCTACCCAAGCTTATGAAAAAAAAATTCTTCTATTCTTCACACCTTCTGAGATATACTGAAATATGTCGAATAAAAATATGTTCTCCCTTTATTTCCTAAACGAAAGTTATAAAAAATATATAGGTTTTAGAAGCTCGTGCAAAATTTTTAGAAAAACTATAGCGATGATTCTAGATGTCATAATTTTAGAAAAAGTCTCAATATTTTTGTACATGTGAAGGATATAGTAGATAATACATTTACATTTTTAAAGTCGATTTTTTCAGAAACCACTGAACGTTAATGTAAAAACTGAAAATTTGTCATAGTGATACATTTTATTAGCCCACATTTTTTCATGTACTTAACATCACCAATTATTAAATATTCGTACACCAATTAAAGAAGATGGAAACGAGGGCTTTCATTTTTTTATTTAACATGTCGTAAAAACTAGACGAAATTGCTTTGTATAAGGAATCCAGATATTTTATTTGTCACAATTTGAAATTCCATATTTAGAAGGCTATTTTTAAAGACATTCAAAGATTCCCCTTATTATCATGACTAGAAAATTACTGGAAAATTGTAGCGAGGATCATAGATCGTATAATTTTTAAATATGCGTCATACTTTAACTCGTTTATAACATGTAAAACGTTGGCATATGTTTACATTGTGTAATTTTCATAATATTTTCGTAAATAATTTAATAGAAATACTACGTATGCTCAAATACTTATAAATGCAGAAATGTAAACGGGACCTTTGAATTGGTGTTTTACTCGTGCTAAACAGCTTTTATATCAAAATATTATTAATTTTTTGAATTCAAATAAAACTTCCTTTCCCCCACGTATAAATATTTGAAAGATATATACCTGTAGTACGATTATATTGATTGCAGAAGTGTTCACTTCTACAGTGTGATCTTAAGCGCACCAAATATTTTTGGAACGAAGTTCCTTACGGCAGGCTTGGAGGAGATAGGGATTTTGCTGAGCGACCGAACTGAAAAAAATGTGATAGTAAAACCGTAAGAAAAAGTCCGTGGAAAAAAGTCCGTGGAATAAAACCGTTAAATGAGCGTGCGCAGGCGCGACAGTCGTATACACAAGCGAGTAGTGTATAATACCTTTCTCTTTCTCCCTCTTTCTTTTCGTTCTCTCATCCCTTCTCTCTCTATTACCACTCCACCCCGCCAATGCATAGTATATACTCATGAATTCATGGACAAGCACGTGGCGAATACTCACATTATAGATACATTTTACTCGTGAGTAGCCACGTTTATTGGAACGCAGTTCCTTACGGCAGGCTTGGAGGAGATAGGGATTTTGCTGCGCGACCGAACTGAAAAAAATGTGATAGTAAAACCGTAAGAAAAAGTCCGTGGAATAAAACCGTTAAATGAGACGTGCGCAGGCGCGACAGTCGTATACACAAGCGTTAAATACACAGTCGTATACACAAGCGTTTAAATAACAATCCAAAAGAATCGACAACGAGATACGGTACTACTATTGATGCTGTTTTTTCGAGGTATTTGCATAAAATAGAATCACAAGCATATGTATCATATTTTAATTACCACAAGCCAATAGTTTCAGCAATATAATTTAATGACGAGACTGATTAATAAGAATTACTTATAATAATAATAATAATAAACTTTTTTTGTAATTATTTCTATTTCTATGTAATTTTATGTTGTCAAACAAAAATAAAGAGACATATTTTGTTATTTTAGTTGATAATTTGAATTACGATTTTTTTTTATTTCACGTAATTTATTATTTCCTAAAATACTGAATTTCCTAAATACTTTCCTGTACTTAAATAAAAACTAATCAGCAAAATTTAAGAGAAAAATCAAGAAAACCTACATAAAATTGAGCACGATTTTTTTTTGCAAATTGTGTCGATTCTACATTAGCCGAAGGAACTTCGTTCCTACCTGGTGTCCCACGACACCACATCTTTTTTTATTCTAACAGTAGTACGCACTTGTTTTTCTTTACTTTGATCAAATTTTACCGTAGCATCCTTCTTATGGCTATCAATGTCCTTATATACATCACATTTTATCACATCAACATTTTTTCCTTCTGATAATAATCACGACGTTAACACTTGTGTGTTTTTAATTTCTTCAGTATATAAGTAATATGGATTATAAATTATATGACTACGAGTAATATGCAAAAAAAAATTTGACAAAGCGACTCTTTAACTTCATGAACTTACCTCTAAAAAGGACAAAGTGAACCTACAAATAAATAAGACCAGCTTATGTCATTAATGAACTCTATTAAAAATAGGCTTGTTAGAATCTACTTGTTTCCTGCTTATCATTTGGACATCTTTCCTAATAACTGCGGTACAACAACGGCGGTTAGAAATATGGGTAGCACTTTTATTAGAACGTGACAAACTGTTGAATGTTGGCTAATTTTTATTGGGTTGTAAATATTTTTATGTTTATTAGAAAAATATTTACGTCTACTAATTTAGCTGTATTAAGAAACATGAGCGGAAGATTGATGTAAGTAATAAAGTTCAAAATATTTATTTTCGAAATATCTTCTAAACTTTTTCTCACATTACGCATTGCGTCATAGTTTGAAACTTACTGATATCAAGTACTGTAGACCTTAGTAAACATTTCAATTTAAAAACTTCAATAAAAAAATATACAACATATTCGAACATTTTGTCCAATTTAAATTTTGTTTATTCATATCATTATTTGCAAGGATTCTTCCAAGTCCACTTACATTATAACGCCATTATTATCTCTCTATAAATTGATATCACAAGTGAAGTTGCAATTCAAATGAAGAATAAATTGCCATGAAATACATCATTTGTAGAGCAAACATTACTTAAAATGGTATTCAATTCAACACACATAATGTTGAATTTACTAAGGACAATATCCATAACGATTACATCTCTGTAGTATGGTTAATATTTACCAAAAACGGTTAGAATTATCGGATAAATCAATTTCGTTGCAGTTTTTTTAAACTTTCCTTAACAATTTCTCACAAGTAAAGCAAAATTACTTTGAAAACGTTTAGAATAATGCGATAACCATAAACCATAAGCAAATTTGAAACTTAACATATTTCCTACTATATCCACGAAACAGAATTAATATTTGTTAAGTATGAACAAAATGAGATTTTTCATGTTATATAGAATCTTGATAAAATATATTCTACACACTCTTGGTTTTCGTCAATGTTGAAAATACTTTGAAATGTATTGCATATTTAATGAAATTTTCCAAAAAGCCAAATGATTTTGAAATAGCGCTTTTGCGAATTTTATGCCCACAGAATTAAATTAATACAACGGTTATTTATTAACTCAATATGCACAAGCCATACACAGATTTCAACATTATTAAATTTGCTACTGTAATTGAGCCAATAATGTGAAAATAAATCCATGTTAAGGATATCGTAATTCAAAATGTTTTAACTTTACTTATTATCACTAGTATTGTTGAAACGTATTCGTAGTTTGAAAATTATCATTTTTACTTTTTAATATTACAAATACTTTTAAACTCTCTATATTTTTTACATTTCAAAACCGAAACGATTATTTTCCAAATTGTTAGTTTAATTCAAAAGAATATTATTTTCTCAGTGAAAAGAGTTTGTTCAACAAACTAAGTCGTGTTAGAAATATATTTCAAAGTTAAATGTCAACTTATTCACTTTTACGGCGTATCTCCATAAGCAAACGATAAATAAGCTAAAGGTAAACAATGGACTTTTGAAATACGCTCCAACCTTAAATACTTTTAGAATGGTGTTTATTCGCCAATAAAACGACAATAATATAAACTTAAGTAAATAGTACCTCTATTTATATTACTTTTGCTTGCTCCCTAACTGACTTATCATATACCATCATTTAAATACGATACGCACAAATGCTTGTTTAACTAAATATATTTCAAAATTCCGTGCTGCAACCGTATTAAGTTAATTCGTTTAGGCTAGGCTTTATTGACCGAAATACCTATGTAATTAAGACAAAAGGTATGTCCATTTCATCAAGATTCGTTTAAAAATAAATTAGTCGCCATAGTTTTTGTGTACTGGTCATAGAATTATTATATCGAAGAAATTTTCCGGTGTCAGTATTGTGTAATGTCTGCATATACTTGAGTATACGTTTAACGACCAAAATCAGTTCATTAATTTAAACTATAAAAAGAAAAACTTTTTAAAAGAAAAATAAAAAAGCTACAAAATTGATTTTTGACGTCGATATCATCTTTCTGCTGTACGTTTATCTTCTAATACTGGAATATTTCCAACAATAAGTAGATAGCACTGTACCGTTCTACTTAACTCACTAGCGTATTTTCTAAATAGTCGGGTTCTATTTAAAGCGCTGCCCATAATCGTAACATGTTGCACTGCAGTTGTTTAGGAAGCAGTTCAAATAATAATAAACATGAAATAATGGTATTGCGATGATAGTAAAGTGACAGGCTATACCAAGCCTATTTTAATAGAGTCTCTATTTGACATAAGTTGATCTTAGCCATTTGTAGGTTTTTCACAAATTCTTGTTGTTTTCACGAATTCTTTATGGAGATAAGTACTGCGAATTAAGGAATTACGGTGGTTTAAGGTGTTTCCTATTATTATATTTGTATAAGTTTAGAGAAATTCATTAGAACAGAATTAAGAATTTATAAAGGAAAAGAAATAAAGGTCGGTTTATGAGCAGCATCTTAAAAACTGGCACTACGTTTAAATTAATCGGAGAAGGAAATTGGCTGTGAGGCGTTTTTGAACAGTAATGGTGTGGAAATAATATTTTTTCATTATATTACTGACAAATTTTTAGAGATCAAGAAAAACGATATAAAAGTGGTGAAAATAATATAAAAAACCAAGAAATAAGAGTTTTACACAGTTTTGCACATTAGAACTGTTCAATACAAACATTAAGAAACAAAAATAATTACCGTGTTCTACCTACACATTCACACAAATTGAACAGAATGCAGTGCAATATTGTTACGGCTATAAAAGGTGTAACAGGCATTATATTTACGTTGTGAAAAATTATTATTTGCTAATAATTTGATAGAAATTCTATGTATTATTAAAAGTTTACAAGTGTCTAAATGAGCACGGGACTCTCTAGTGCAAGTATTACTTGTGTTTAGCAGTTTTTTCTATATGCCCCTTAGATAATCCCTTAAAACACCGATTTGTCAAGCCGGCAGATTTACGTAATTCTTAAGTCCTGATATATAAGGCAAACATGTGTTATTTACCTTTTTTATTAGAAACATATGTTATTTTTGCTAGAATTTATTGTTTCGCCTTACAAGGAAAGTCATTTTTTATTGAAAACTTAATTTAGTTTAAAGTGCCGAGACTGTATAAGACGTAATTAATAAAGCTCACATTCAACTAATCGATTAATAATTTGTGTCAGGTATAGGTAGTAAAAGGCAAGAAAAAGACTAGACCGTAGCAAATTTTAATTTTTCCGCCCGAGGGTATTGGTACATGGCCCGTTATTTTAAATCGACTCACTTTTTCGTGCACATTTCTTGAATATTATTGGTTACTATTGTTGTGATACTAGCGATTTGAGATCGATGTTAATCGATTTTAAAAGTTCATTCAGTTTATCTTTATTTCAAGATATTTGGAAGAATGTAAAGTTCATCCATTTTTTGTTATTTTGTGGTGCAAAATCAGGCACTTGCATTTGTGTGATTTTGTTCATTTTAAATAATCACGTCCACCTGCTCCTAGAGAAGTTTGAAAACGATTCGTCAACATTGTTGTCTCTATCTTCCAGTTCTTGTATACATGATCGGTGAAGAGTTAGCGATATTTTCAAAATCCAATCAGACCCAATAGCATATTTCATAAGAAGAAATTCGGTAATAAAGACTAACAGCGCATATTAGCAAATATTCATTTGCTAATATCATTTCTTCGCCGATAGAGTAATTACTGTGTTAATTTACGTGAGAAGTTTCACTGTTCGTTTTACGCACAGAAATATATATTCCATGGTTAATTCCATGCATGCTTACTTCCATGGTTTTACAAAAGCTCGCTCAATAATAGTTTTGTTACATGCCATCATGTAACTAAAATACAGACAAATTTTGCTTACAGATACAGATTTTGCTTGGTCTAGACTATTAGAATCAGAAAAATGTAAAATAAAATCAGAACTATCAAGATTATTTCCTTTTCCGCAATAATTTTTGTGTATCGTTCCATTAATAATTACCATACAATTTATATTCAAACATTTTTTGTTATATATTATAATTTATATCCAAACATTATTGCCCATAACATAGTCTAATAATTTATATTTTTTCATATTACTTAAAAGAAATTTGTTTGTGTGTTGGTTATAAATAACTAATAGAGTAGCAAAATATGATTTAAAAAATTCTTATGCTTTTACATTCTACAATACTGTGCAATATATTTATTTAATTATTTAAATTTCTTTCGTAAAATTGCTATATTGTCATGTAAAATGATAACTCCTGGTTATTGAACGTAATTAATAAATGTTTAAATTCAAATTTTTTGAGTAATATACAGGAATAAATTATTTAGTTTGCCATTGTTTACATGCTTTTTAGTGGCACCATTACATCAGGTAGCCATTTTAAAAACGTATAATTCTTTAGTCAAATTATTTTCTAATCTTAATAATAATATATCAATTATAGTGATTAAAATTAGCATTTTCTGGTCTGTACGGTATCATTTTCTTTTCAGGCAAACACTGAAATACAATGAATTTATCTATGGACATTAAATATATAGATCCCGTACATCAGCTCCATACGGAAATAAATTAATTAACTTCTAGTTAGTCTATTGCTATTTTTCTCCAGACAGAGTAAAGTTTATATACAAGTAAAGTTTCAATTAAATAAAATAGCGACTTCAATAAGAAACTTTGAGTTTTTAAGACATTTTGATTATTGTGATTATTATTTGTTGAAATTTCTTGAATATTATTCATAAACTAACATATTTATATTGTATTTGACTTAATTTGATAAATAAACTCTGTTATATTTATAACGTGGTGTGCTTTAAACAATTTTTCGACTTCAAATTGTACCTTTTAATGTTCTTCTAATATTTATTACCTGTAAACTGTATGTCATGATAAAAAAATCAAAATACACACCATTGATATATATATATATATATATATATATATATATATATATATATATATATATATATATATATATATATATATATATTTATATATATATATACATATATATAAACAAAAGTTCTCATTATATGTTGACTGATGTTTTAGCAAATTTTGTATCCGTTGCATATTCTTTATTTAAATGATTATAAACCAAATATTCCAAAATATTCATTGAAAAGAAGTTTTACAAATTCAAATTCTTTGATATTATTCCATTAAGAGATAATGTGTCAAATTATTACTAATAGACTAAAAGTTCAAACTCCACTCTAAATCTTATATGTAAATATATAGATGAATTTACATGTTGCCTTTACAGTAGAAGAAACAGTAGACAGTAGAAACTATTTTTAAAAAATGAGGAAAACGGTATACTTTTTGAAAATGTATAATTTTTGCTTTTACTGTAGTAATTTTCGAATTATTTTGTTGATCTGACTATTAGTATATATATATATATATATATATATATATATATATATATACATACATATATATATATATATATATATATAAATATATATATATCTATATATATATATATATATATATATATATATATATATATAGATATAGATATGGATTCATAAGAAACGCTTATCGTGTTCGATATTATTCAAACAAATTCATGCGCAAACACACACACGAGTGCGCACGCACGCGCACACGCACATGGACACACCCACACAGCCATACACACACGCACACACACAGGCACACGCACGCGCGAATAATACACACACGCATGTATGTATATGAACAATTGAATTTTTAAATAATTTCATAGAAGCTGTATCAGAATACGATACCTTTACCTTTTTTTTCTAATCTGAACAAATTTTTACGAAACAAATATTTACGAAAACTTCTTTCACTTTCCATATTCAATTATGTAATCAGTTAAATGAAAGTAATGAAGTTAGTACCCTTTAATCGGTGAACTTTGTATACGAGAACAGAGCTCACTGAGTTTTTGTGTGCATTTTCTCCAGCTGAAAATAATTTTTCCTAGTTTAACGCTTTAAAAACTTTCAATAACCGTAATTTAAAAAATGCTTTATTTCATACCACAGCATAAACAGTGAAATGCTTCTTTAAAATAGTATCTCTTAATACACTGCAGTCTATTTTTAACATTATTATATTACATTTAATTATTAAAAATATAGGTTAAGAAAAGTTGCGATTAGGCGTTAAAATGTGGTATAAAAATTATTTTTGACAAAATTTAATTTCTCAACGACAAATGAGAAGCTCGCAACATAAATTACCTAATTTTACAAATTATGATATCCAGACAAGTAGCCCGTATAAGCAAACAATTACGTGTATCTGTCACTACTTGTCACTACAAAGTCACTGTTAAGCTGCAAAAATTACTCGTTAAAACGAAACGATGATTTTTTAATAAAAAGATGTATTCATTAAAGATGAACCGAATTGAATATTCTGATAACTTTGCCTTGCCTGTCTGTCTCCATTACTGAATATTTATGAGAATCGCGTAGCTCCATGTACGGTCAATAACGTCAATCTTGATTTTGAAACGGGCCTATGTATCAATATTTCACTTTATACATTATATTCGTCCCTCACTCAAAATACTGAGAGAACTATTTTGGTTTAGCTGCTATATTTTATTATACGCGATTACTTTTAAAGCAAGTAGTTTATGTACTCAACAGTAGAGTGTTCCAATTACCGATTACTTTGAACAACATTGAAAGAAGTCCCAGTCTATAATTTGGCCCTTGCTCACTATTATATTCATTTTGCATTGATATTACAATTCATTAAATGCTAATTTGGACGTCATTAGATAAAACCTGAGAGTGTTATGACAGGAAAATATTTAGATATAAAATTGAGTAATAAAAAAATTCATCTAATTATTGTTTTAAGGAACAATTAATAAAACTGTAGCTTTAACAGTGAAAAATAAATTTCTAAAGCTAAAATAATAAAGATTGAAGCAAAGAAACGAAATACTAAAGAGAATAAATGGTTATATCATGTACCGGAGTGAACATTATGTCAAAATCAGATATTTCGTAAATATCATTGCAAAATGTACGCAAAGTGAGCCGACGCATATTGATTTATAATCGAGGTATAAATTATTTATAGTTTATTTAACATTTTGCTGGAAATGTGTCTCCAATTGCAGTGGATTTATTATTGCATTGACATTGCATATTAAATTAATCCGGATTCTAATTTGACCAGCATCGTGTTTAACGTACTGTTACAATTTTAAAAGTTATCATTTTATAATATATAAATATATAAAGCCAAACTTATATGTTATTTCCATTTTCGAACTACCAATTGATTAAATACATTTCAAATTGCGATACATACATATATATATATGTATCGCATATGTATATATATATATATATATATATGTGTGTGTATATATATATCTACATATATATATATATATATATATATATATATATATATGTATATATATATATATACATATATATATATATATATATATATATATATATATATATATACAGTGTTTGTTTCCGTAAAATATTTCAAATCGTAACTTTAATGAAATTCTAATATATTTCTCTCAATAAAAACTCGTGCAAAATTTAAAAATATTTATTATAATTAATTAATTTTATTAAAAAAAATATAAATGTTATGTCTTCTTTTATAATCCCTCAAAAAATCTTCCACTATTAAACTTTCTCGAACTATCTCGTGACGAATTTATTTGATGAAAAACTCGTAATTTTAATCATATATCGCACCGTGCTCGTAAAAGCAGGCCTGGGATAGAAAATCGCATATAAATCAAGGCATTTTCACGCACCCACTTGATCAGCGAAAGCTCGGTAATTCTTTTAATTAATGTCTAGATTTCGCGGGACTGCTTTGACACAGGTAACGCAACCCTCCCTATGTAAATTAACTGTTTACTCAAGCGTAAATAATTATTATCATGTGTCCTGGACGGGGGAAATTCATTGATTTTTAAATAGTGGGAATTATTTAATTGGTTTTAAATGTTTATTATCACAAATACCTTTGCATTTCAATGGTTTTGATTAAGGATATTGAACGCAATTCAGAACAAGTTCACACGCATTTCCTTTAAATATATTTAATCTAGGTAAATCGCAAAGCAAAAACTGGTCTGTTTTTATTAATATGAACTTTTGTCAGAATGTTTTACAGTCATTAATTAATAGAAATTAACGAGAAGTGAGAAGGTTTTTTTTCATATCATATAAAATAAGGTAATTTCGCAATGTGGGAAGATAAACGGGATCCTTAAAGGAAACAATATATCTACGTATCTTATCAATGTTTGAATTAATGTTATCGTTAGGGGGTTAGTGTCGTATTATTTTTTTTTGATGAAATGATAGTATATATAACACTATTAAAATTTTACCTAGATTGAATACTTAACAAAGGTGTTATCTTTGTAGGCATATTTTTCATATTGCGTTTTTCAGTATATACTAAATAAAAAATAACACAAAAATGCGGAATATATTTATTATCAACATTATCATGTGGACAGACTAGACTTAAACATTCGATGTATTATATTGTTTTCATCATCATTTTTATCGTTTCGATATTTTCCATATATATGCGGCTTTAAAGAGTACTGAGTTTTATATTGAACTTCTTTTTCTAAACATAATCATCGTACTGAAACTGTTTTTCTGTTGTGAACGTGGACAGAGGAGAGCCTCTCCGCCGCCACCGATTAGAGATTTAGAAATACCTAATTATAATGGAAAGGAAATTGTTGACAAAATAAATTCTAAAATTCGAAAGACAGAGATAAAGAGTAATTACCTACACTTACGAACAAGTATGGTTATGGTCAATGTATGATTCCACAAAAATTTTAAAATTGATGTACATTCACCGCTAAAGATGTTTTTTCCGACCGAAGCTTTTCACAGTAGCCTTTGTTTATGATAATTGAACTTCTAAAGTCTCGTTATTTATTTTATACTCAGGAGCTTCTCAAATTTTATATATGTTCTAGCAAATAATCCTATTGTTTTGATTATAGCTTATATCCATGTGCCAGTCTATTCGTCATTCTTTCTGCTATATTTGTCTATATCCTGGAGGAAATAATACAGAAGCCAGAAGTATATTATCCTTTGGCCTAAAACTAGAAATGTTATTTGAAATTACTTACTGATATATATATATATATATACATATATACATATATATATATATATATATATATATATATATATATATATATAAATTCAACATTTGGAAGTTTTTTTTTCAGTAACAAAAGTATTTCCAAAATTGATTTCTTTTACTTTATCGTGACCTACCTTAACAAATTGAAAACGTTTTGTAATATACGCATGTGATCTTGAAAAAACGAGAACGTTTTAAAATGTATATGTACCAGGGGAATATGGTGTCATATTATTGTTTTTGCTCGCTGTTAAAAATAGTAAAAGAATTTTTTAGTTATGATTTCCATACTCAAAACTAAAAATTAAGATCTCGGTATACAAGTTCACAATTTTTACGAAAACCTTCTCTTTACGAATCGATATTTTTAGGAAATTAACAAGCAAATATTTAACTTTTCAAAAATGTTATTAAAATAGGTTTAACTAAATCTATTCCAGCTCAATTTTTCTTATTAAGTTTAAACCTACTACACAGAAATATTCTTTTTTTACCTAAATTGAAAATATTTTCATGCTACAATATATCATTATGCCGACTTGTATTCAATGATCATAGGTTTACACTTAATTTTATCAATAAAATCCAATTTTGTCATAAACATTAGCACCTACTACTTAAGAAAATCTTCTTTATCACAATTTTTAACACTTTTTTCTTTAAAATTATCATAATGTAAACTAAGAGAAAGAGTAATTCGGTTATCACTTTATATTTCATAAAGTGATAACCGAATTACTACAAGTTTTGTTTAAATTCTTTTAACGTGGAAAAAATTATTACAAGATCTAAATCTATAAACTTACTTGTCAATGTTTAAGTTTTGAAAGTACACTACACATTCAAGTTCACTCATTGGATGTTAATCAGTGGTTATATTCACGTACTGAATACGAATACAATTTAGCAATCGACTTGTCAAAGTAATTCAACTGTCTGTTGTTTGATGACAAAGGACGAATTGGAGTTGAAATTTTGTATTAAAGAAATCGCTAGACATAATTAGATGAAAAGAATAATTAGCTTTGCATATAATTCTTAAATGATATAAATAGAACAAAATGTAGGACTGTTACCAGAATGTGATGCAATTTAGTGTAAACTTAGCGGTTAAAAACTAACGACACAAAGGTAAATGAGTATAAAACAGAGAAAATCTAAAAATTTGACAGAATTATTGAATAAGGCGAACAATCATAATATGCGCATTTTGACTTAGTGTGGTGACTTAACTTAATAGGGCAATCATAAACTAAGACACAAAGTAGAATATAGAAAAATTGCCCAACTATATATAAATCTATTGTTGGGTAAATATCCAACTATACAAAGCTCAATATTCTTCGTTGATTGGCATAGTCAAATGCCACATATAAGCAATGGACAGCAGTGTCATTGATGAGTTAAATTAGGCATTAAGGTCACCAGTTTGCACGTGTAGTGTGACGGTTATTGACATTATTTCCAATAATACACGCATTAAGAGATCCTACATCGGGAAATTAATTGGGACATTGAGTTGATAACGATAACAAAGATAACGATGAAAAAACTGAAATGAAACAAGTAAATTGTACAAAAGAAAAAAAAACCTAATAACTACTATTAAGATGGACCTTCGTTTTTAGAGTTTCATACATAGAAAGGATAAAAACGGAATCTTTATGATTCACATGTCTATCTGTCTATGTTCGGTTTTAGCCGTTTTTCTCAGAAACCGTATTCCGCAGAATTTTATATAATCATGAAGCAAACACTGAAATATATATATATATATATATATATATATATATAAATATTTTTTTAAAACGAAGATAACATTTTTATAAATTTAACATTATATTTGCCGTATTAATTGAAAGACGCCAAGGTATAAAGATACCAAAAGTATATTTTTAGATTTAGAGATATTATTAAAAAGACTCATAAAAAATACGACCGCCCTCTCTCAATCTCTGAAACTATTACAATTAATACTGTGGAAAAAAAAACATAACTGTTCGGAAATATTACATCAATGATTAATCTAATTTTTGTGGAATTCACTATATATTTACACTTGGGCCATACATTTAAATGATGATAAATAATATATGTGATTCGTTTAATAAAAATACTGGGTAAATATGTAAGTGTACACAAAGTCTTTACAGTCCTCGCAGTGTGGATTTTTTTTCAAATTGAACAATTCTTGTTTACAATGTATTCTTTTGATATAAATAAGTAAGGACTTATGATAACAACGGTGAATATAAATAGACATATTTTGAAGGGAAATAAACCACGCAAAAGTAAGACACACATTACATCATTTAAAATTTAAATTTGTGCATAGTAAAAAACAAAAAATTATCGATAAATACCAAAAACGAGAACATCTTTTTCAAGTCTTCAAATTGCGGAAATATTTTAAATTTCATCTCTAAATTTTTCTTGTAAAATAAGATAAGACCGCAAAATATATTGATGATCGTCGTCTGAAACAATATGTCTACATCTTGTCATCATTAGAATTAATATTAACTCTAGTAGGCTATCGCCTGGTTGTATTTTAAAAATAAACGACATAAAAATACATTAATTTTTCTAATTAAATGAGAGCATGAATGATAACTTTTCAATTTTGTTACTGATTAAACAATAAACAATGGCGTTATATTTTTGGACGTTGTTTATCAAGTCGAATTTTTTAATGTCTAGTAAGCAAATAGCCAAAAATGATTTTTCATGTAATTTTATGTATGTTACAACAAATAATTATATTATTATTATTACGGCGTATTTACATCTTTCCTACTGCACATCACTCTTACTCTCAGAGGCTTTTGTCTTCTGAACGATATAAAAAAAATTAGAAATACATTATATATTTGGCCCAAAATTAAAAATTTCATTTAAATTTACATTTCAAAACTATTTCAAAACATATAAAGGGGACTGAAAAAAAATTCTTTCGCAAAGGCATGTGGAGGATCATTGAAAGAGCACCTCGAGTAGACTATAACACAGGTTTTATATATTTTTACTAAAAAATAACAAGTGAGTGTAGCAACCAAGAGATTCATCTTGCTTTGTCAAAAACATGGGAAGCTTTAATTCTACTCTAATTAGACCAACGAATACTAAAAGCTGCAAGGCATTTTTCTGAAATTTACGATATTTTTACGTCTGTAAAGGATATCGAGACAACCTATTTTGGTAATGAAAATAATATTTTTCTTTACAACAATTTTAATATTAAAAATATTTTTTTACAAATACTTAAATACTTATCTGTGAACGTATGTATTTATTTCTCTATATTTCGATTTCATTAAATATAAAATGAAAGACGAGAACTCTGTTGCCGATTTCACGACATTTGCTTGTATTCAGTTATATGGAATACGCACATAATTATAGTCGTTTTAAATAGTACCGATTTATTGGTAGTCTCTTTTTTAATTTTACTTCATTTACGACTATCCAGATATAACAAATATGATTTCGATATGCGTAGATAATTTTAGTAATATTATGCTGAACCGGCGAAAATTATTTCCTTCAGATTTTTTTCTACTATATTACTAGATAGACAGAATTTTTAATAAAAAATATATTTTGAAGAAAATTTCAACAATGTCAACAATTGCCGTAATTAAACTGTTCACAATAAATTACTTGGAGTGATCCGGTTTCGTTTAAAATTTAAGGTATGCTTCAAAATTTCGTATACTAGGAGTCGCTCGACGTTATTTGAAGAAAAGTGTAAGCAGGTTTTGCATCTTATTCTTAAATGATACATATTAGTTAAGACTCGCCGGAATGGCCTGTAGTAGAAAAATAACTTATTGTAGGATATTGTTGGCAACAAATATTCACTTAGTAGAACTGATTGCTTGGCAGAATGTACTTGTATTACTATTTTTGTGCAAAGTCACTAAAAATAAATAATATTGAACTATTTGATAGTGTTGTTGGCAAGACCAAAGGAAGTAATGCAATATTGAAGAAAATTAAATAAACAGAATACAACATAAGACTGTTATAAGAATGAGGGGTGAAAAAAGTCGTTATATTTTTTGTAATTTTTTTCTGTAAACATGTACGGATTTGAAAATAACTGAGACTAAAGGTAGATATGAAACGTACTGCTTAAATCAGAGGAAATCTGAAAAATTGACGGAGTTATTGAATAAGGTGAATAAGGTGAATAATCAACTATATAAAGCTGCTGTGTTGATCACTGCTCGTAAAACGGTGCTGGAGTGGTGGTGGTAATCGTATAGTCAAATACAATATATCAGTGACGGGCAGTAGCACCACTGGTACGAGGAACTAGGCACCACTCCGCCAGTTCAGCTTCGTGGTTACAGCCATTACCTCCAATGATATACGCATTAAGACCAGCCAATATGAAGAACGGAATTAAGACAAGTAGTTGAAAAGGATGATAAAGATAACGTTGAAAAAGACTTAAATTAAAGAGGTACATTGAAACAAAGTAAAAAATTAACTTTTAATGACAATTAAGAAGGATTCTCGTTTTCAGCGTTTCATACAAGAAAAGAAAGAAACCGAATCCTTAAAAGATGACTCACGTGTATGATAATTCACTTCTTGGGAATGTTTTGAGGCAGAAACTTAAAATTGATATATATATATATATATATATATATATATATATATATCTGTATATGTATATATTTTAGCACAAGGTTAAACTAAAAAATATATATTATAAAAAAATGTGAACTTCCGAAAGTGTCGCAGTAAAAATTATGAAATAATAATATTGCTGAATAATATTACAATTGTGAAAGACATGTTAAACAATGAATTTAAAACGTGGTAAATTATATTAATATACGTAAATAATTTAATGAAAATACTGTGAATGTTTACATGTGCTTAAGTGTTCTCGTGCTCGTCGTGCGGGTTTTTATTCATAATTTATATTTCTCATGTACAATAAATTCTTCTAATGTGAATGTTTAACGGCTCCCAATAATAGAAGTGATTATAAAAAGACATATTTTGAAACGTAATGAATAATAAAAAAGTAAGACATACTCTACATAATTCGATAATTAAAGTATTGTGAACAGTGAAAGTACAAGTAAATAATCGGGAAAAGATAAAGAACTGCCATAGATTAATGAAATCCTTTATCATCGATGATTTCTCTGAATAGGATTGAGAAAAATGAAGTAAGTAATTTTTTATAAACATGTGCAATCTGCTGAACCGGTGAAAATTATTTCTTTCAGATTGTTTTCTACTAGATTATTAGATAGACAGCATTAAAAAAAAACATATTTATAAGAAAATTTCATGAATACCAAGAATGTAAAGAAATAAATTTCTTCACTAGATTAACCTTGAATGAGTGCAAAATAAATATTAAACAATGAAACTTTGAAATGCCGAGTTAGAATATATGCACAATTTTGTATTCAGTACTCGTTACATTATTACCTGCATGTTTGTACTGAATTTCTATTTTAGAAACTATTTTTCTATATGAAGGAGTTAGAGACACAGTGGTTTAAGTTCCTTTTTCTAGAAAAGTTGATTTGAGCACAGAAAGGAGATCTAGGTAAGGCAGATTGTTTATAGAAACAGTGGAGTAAGTCAGAGCTTTCATTTTGTCAATAGATGGTACTGCAAGTCTGAGCGGTAAACAGATCCGATGTTTTGTTGATAACAATAGCGGTATGAATCAGACTTACACCAGTTTGTTTGTAAACATTCCACAATTTCTGTCTAATTCTGCATGCATCTGTAGGATTTCCTCAACACACGTTCCGTGTAAATAGTAGTGATCCGTTGGGTTATCTTGAGACAAGTGATGAATGGGAACCTGAACCAGGAAACAACTCATCAGAAACAGATGGTAAGTACTTTCAAACCTATCTGTTTTTTTTGCAGCAACTACCTAGATAGTCTATTTTTTGTCGTTCTTCTTTTTAGCACCTAACATCCTAGTCGTGGTTTCACGAATAATAAAAATAGTTTACGCATTGTAAATAACAAGTCAGTCATTTTGGGTCTGCGGTTAAAGACTGACGAAGCATGGGTGTTTTTTTTTGTTTTTCGGTATGCTATTATGAAACTGGAAAAATAATACCTACTTTTGTTTGTTTACCAACAATTTGGTTGAGCTCCAATTTCGTAATACTTTGCAACAGTATTGTGCAATTCGAGTAGTACTTTGTTTAAAGTAAGTTAAGAATTACGTTTAAATAATGCAAGAATAATTGAATTAGTTTAGACGAGAAGGAATCACGAAAATTGGAGACTGAAAATGAACTGCACCTTAGAAAGGTTTAAAAGGTGAGAGACACAAGAGATCAGGATGCAGTAAAGGCACGTGAAGATGAGTTATGTTTTGGTTTAACATTTGATCTCGAAAAAGCTTTGCCATTCCCAGTATTGACCATATCCGTTGCGTACTATAAACGCAATTAGTATACTTACAACTTGGGCTGCCATGAACTTGGATCAAGTTCAGGATTTATGTACTGCTTAGACGAAACTATAGCTTCTTGTACATCAAGAGAGACAGGTTCCTGTATTGTCAAACATCTGGAATCAAGAGCGTCATCTGCTAAGCACATAGTCTTATATAGTGAGGCTTGTACTGGAAAAAATTGTAACCTGAAGTTATCATTAAACCTGATGAAGTACATACAGAGCGATAAAAGTAATGCAGAAATGTACGCCAAAAATTAATTGATTTACAGTCCAAACGATTGGTACAGTATCATTTTGAAATGTAGAAAAAACAATGGATTCATGCTTACTAAAATGAGAAAAGAGAGTTGACAATCTGTGACAAAGCTAGAGAAGTGTATCAAGCGTAAAAAGACAAATGACTACAACAGTGTTGTTAGGTGGCTAAATATTCAGTGGATAAGGATTATGAAAAATCAGCCTTATGATATTCTGACACTTTTTTTGAGTTTCTTATAGAGAAACTGTGAATAAGGACTTCCTATTTTACACACTACATTCTTCTGACACTTTTTCTGAGTTTCTTACAAAGAAACTGTGAATGAGGACTTCCTATTTTGCAAACTAAATCTAAAGCCAGTAAGAGCTGATAGACCACCATCTCTAGCTGTAGCTTGTCAGGATTTATTGCACCCAAAATTTAGACCATTTACCCAGGCAAAAAGAAGGTTATAATAGGCGTTCTGATACACAACCTACCAGTGAACCATAACTTTTTTCTTTCCCTGCTGACGACTCTTGAAGAATCTTGAACAGCCCAAAGTTGTGGAAATTGCGGAATAAGAAAATGACTCAATTACTAACTTAAATTTTATACTAGATAACTGTTTTATGATAATGAGGCACAGTGGTGCAAGTAACTTTGGTTAACTCTAAAACAACAACACTAACAAGTAACTCTAAAAATAGTACTATTAAGCAAAATCAGTTTAGTTCAAGCCTTCATGCTTAGTATAAAACGTGGTAAAACACCTAAAACAATATTTTCGTTCCTGGATTTACTACAGTACCTTTTGTGTCTATGTTAAATTCTAGAAAACGAAGACAATGTGACTTATACCACTGCGACTTTAACCCCTTCGTATGTGGGAGTATTTTTTTATTACAGCTAGTTTTATAAAGAAATATATTAGTGTCTTTTGTCCATTTCTGTAATTTGTATAATAAAAGCAAATTGAGTTTAATTAAATTTTCTTTCATTTTACAATTAATAGACCGGGTATTACTTACAGTTCAATATAAGATGACGCAAACAAAGGTTAAATAACGAAAAAAAGGGTTAATAACAATCAAACAACCAAGGGACAAATTACATTCAGTATTAATTTCATTGCTGTGATCCATTAAATATATGTTTTCTAAAGTAAAGGCTTGTTTTCCTCAACTACAATAAAAACACAATTCGTTGAATTAAATATTTTAGCTATCTATCAGTGCCCATGAAAATGGTTTTAATATTTCCTCTTATGCAGTGATTTTTTATATCTTTACCTATTTTAAAAATATGATTTAATCGTATACACTTTACTTGGATTACAACTGTAGAATATATTTCCAATTTATTTTACATATTTTTCACCTCCGACATAAACAAGTAATCGACAAAATAATTTAATGATTCAAAGAATCATGATGATGCACCCATATTCTTATCTTATTTAACTTCATTCCAGCCTACTAAAAGAAAAGAATGATAGATATAGGTTTTCTTTTCAAATCGTAACTCTTATACGAAATAAAGTTGGTTCTTTAACTTTTCATATGAAATTCTAATAGGAATAAATTTATTTAATATCAGTAAAAACACTTTAATTAAGAACAATCTTATCTTGGTCGTAGATATGTTAAAATCATTTTATTTCTTTAGTGATTGATTTAAATTGCAATTTTGTTTAGATTAGAGGTTTTTCTTATTACTTAATTGTTAGTTTCAGTTTGCATTATGATCTAGTGACACTAGTTTATTATTTACGGTTGTACATCAAAAATAATGATGGAATCCTATGAGACCATTCAAGTGTTAGTCGGTTTTCTGTAGAAACAGCTTAAACTCGAAATTGGACATTTTTTATAGTAAAACATATTAACCCGCACATAGCCCAATAGTTAGCACACAAAAATATTTACGTAGAAATTTTACGGGGACCTGGGCCAATTAAGTATTTAGTCTTTTTTTATATCGTTTGAAATGTCAAATTATTTATTGTTTCGATATATTATATAGTATAAAAAACTCTTTCATAATTTAAGGTAGTATGTCTTTTCATATATACTGAAAAATATGCAAAATATTACCCCTATTACCTTATTTCTGAAAAAAAAACAACTTAAAGCTATGAATAATATGGGTGTTAAGAAGCCAACGCAATGTTTGTGGGGCAATTATAGCGATTATTTTAGGTCTTATATTTTTTAAATATGCACTATATTCTTATGCATGTGAAAGATATAGTTGGCAATACATTTTGTGAAGAAAGTAATATTTGTAAAGAGCTTAATAGAAACACTGTGTATTATTTGCGTATTTATAAGTGGCGAAATTTTAACGGAACCCTCATTCTGAGGTAAGTGTGAATTCTACTCGTGCTTGCTAAGTTTTTCGTAGAAAAACTTAGATATTAGCTATGTACATGCCAGTGAAGAGTGAAAAAAAAGTACTTAATATTTGAAATGGAGTAAAATCCGAAATATATTTCCAGTTGCGCTAACTGAATCGTTTCCTTGTTAAAACTATTTTCGTTTGAACATTATCGAGCCATTTTATTCCATATCGACATCATAAACCATGTAGTTAAATAGTTTTTCATTAAGGATGTGTATATGTGTATTCTACAAGGATATATTGCTGACTTGTGTACCTTATGTGAGTATAACACATATTAATCTTAACCTTCGATTATCATCCTCACTGGAAATTTCTTTTTGAAATTTATTAAAATTGATACATAATTAATCACTGTTATAATAAACTAGGTACATATATATAAAACGGGAATTTTTATATATGTACAATTTTAGAATTAATATAAACATTAAAATTATGGTAATGGTCATGGTATTGGATTTATTAAAAGGTAATTTTATTCCAATATGTGTGCGAGCGCGCGCGCGAGTGTGTGTGTATGTGTATGTCCATATATGTACATATTACGGGAAATAAAATTAAAAATACGTTAACGCGGGCAGCCAATATGACATACGAAGTCAATATGAAATATTTATCTTTTTTGTGCCGCGTGCTTGTAGTACTAGCACTATCTTGGTAGTTTTCTTTTATTGAAGATTTAAATGGAAGTATTTTAACGTAAATTAACGTTTTATCGAACAGGAACTAAATTATAGTTTCAACCGCGTATCATTTGTGTTTAGCATCTTTGTATAAAAACTTAAATTTTGTGTGATTAGAGAAATGCATGTAACCTTATGTTAAATTTATAAAAGCAATGTTATGCTTTACTAACTACTGGTACGTACAACAGGTAATGTGATCAAATGGAGCAAAGCAAGTAGGTTACTAGTTAACCTGAACACTGTAGTACTTTACTATAATTTAGTGCAATGCCAGTTATTTAATTAAAGGGATGGCAAAATAAAGGTATGCTCACTACTAATGTTCCACTTATTCTTATTTCTCGTGGATTACCGAGAAATAAGAAATTATACATCTTGGGTAAAATTGTGGAAATTATTCGAGATATATATAACTCGCACTTTATAAAATATACATACATTATAAATTCAAGTTCTTTGCTAAATTTAATAGACAACAAAAGGAAGATAGATTTATGAAGATAGCTTAAATGGCCAACGACAAAATGAGAACTAAAGTAGCTAGGAGTGAATATTATAATTTGTTTTGTTTTTAACAAACTTTGTCCACAATTAAATGAAACTACGTGATGTAGTATTATTTCTACTATCTTTAATTTCTTTACCACGACCTAGGTTTCGTTGTATTACAACATCTTCAGGTGGGATATTAGCAAAGATTGATCTTTGCTAATATCCCACCTGAAGATGTTGTAATACAACGAAACCTAGATCGTGGTAAAGAAATTAAAGATAGTAGAAATAATACTACATCACGTAGTTTCATTTAATTGTGAATAATGAATTTCTACAAAATTTACGCCAAATATATTCAAACTTTGTCCAGTTTGGTGACTTATGACTAATTAAAGAATCCACTAACCATTTTGCGACTCGTGTGACTCAATGTATATTTGTAAATTGATTCTAATGTATAAACCTATTATTTTATTGTTGTTAATATTTATTGTTATTAATATAGACGCAATGCGGTTAATAAACATACGATTTAAAGAATACAGGCAGCGTTATATAAGATGTGCAATGTTTTTTTGGTATTTTTCTATTGTAAAAAAATTTCTTTATTACATCTAGAAAAAGTGGTTAATAAACCACTTAATAAACCACATTCGTTTCAAGAATTATCATCTGCTTAATTATAAAAACAAATCCTTTTTTGAAGTTAATAGACAATTTACTAGCATTTTTTTTATTTTCCTTCGAAAATATTTTACTTGTAAAAACGTCAAATGTCTTAATAATTAGACAATAGGTTCATTTTAAATGTTATGATAAATGAGGTAAACTTATATTAAAGCATTTCAAATTTATATTTTAATGTTATAAATAACTTTTGTTTATTATATATAAAATAATTAAGAATTCATTTAATATCACAGGCCATTTAATTAGAAATTACTTAAATAAAATGAACCTTACCTTACGTTATGAGTTATATAAAAGATACAATTAAAAATTTAAATGAAGTAAAAAATAATTTTGGTCCAGTTATTTTTCGCAGTAAGAAATGAAAAGCGCGTAATTTCAATAATTCAAATTAACTAATTATATAAACTATAATATTTAGATCCAAATCCATCATTACTTAAAGTCCATACAAAAAAGCAAAATTTACAGAATATGGTTTCTCGTTAAAACGAAAAAATATTCCTTGCCATAAACATGTATTCATGAAAGATAAACCGAATTGTAAATTCTGATGGCTTTCCCTTGCCTGTCTGGTTTCATTACTGAATATTTATGTGAATCGGGCTTGCGCAGCGCCATGTTAGTCAACAATGTCAATCTTGATTTTGATAGAAGCTCATGAATGGACATTTCAATTTACAGTTTATGTTTGTTCCTCGTTCAACACAGCGAGCGCATCATTTTGGGTTGGCTGCCGGAGTTTATTACAGATGAATATTTTTAGGATACATAGTTAATGTACTCAACAGTAGCGTATTCTAAATATCGATAAATTTGAGTATCAGCAAATGGAATTAACAAGTACAATTTTGGTCTTTCTCATTAATATATTTGTTGTTTTTACAAAAGTTACAGTTCATTAAATCCTTACTTGAATGTAATTGGGTAAAATCAGACTGTTTTAGAAAAAAAATTCCGCGTTAAATAAATAAGGTAAAAATTTATCTAATTATTAATGAAGTGCCTAGTAAGTACAATTCTGAGTTACATAATCAAAATTAACTACGTCTAAAATTACTACTTTAAAGAAGAAATAAAGGGTTACTTTACAGTCTTGAGTGAACATTGTGGTCACTCGAAATCGTAAAGTAACGTAAATTTATGCGTTTCGTTAAAATTATTCCAATATGTGTGTATAATCAGAAAATGCACATTGATTTATAATGGTGGCATAACAGATATATAGTTTTCTTCATATTTTCCTGGCTAAATGTTCAAAATTGCACTGAATGTGTTTATGGCCTTGTCATGACACATTAAATTAATCCACCCAATGATTTCATCAACTACTTGATCGGTATCGTTTTTACCACACAATAAATGTTTTGTCGAAATATACATAGCTAATCTTTGGTATTAGTTCCATTTTTCATATACCAAATTTTAAAATGGAGGTTGGCTTACAAATGCTATTTAGCTTATAAATGAATGAATTTATCTTTCTATTAAATATCAGTCTGCCAATCCACAATTTCAATTCATGTAGATAATATATGGATGAAGTTAAAATAATACTCCATTTTTGGCCTGGTAAATTTCGTTATTACTTTAAATGTCACTAGGCGATGCGTAAAGAAACCTCTGTATTCATTTCACTACCGCTCTGGAATATTAAAAGATTTTTCACTTTACTACCGCTCTGGAATAATGAATACTGCCTGTTGAACAATTCTACTTAAATCAATAATTTAATGCTGAAATTCTTAAATTTTCCATTATCGAATAATAAGCATTTACTTGACTATTCACAGCTACTGACAGCTATTTTTTTTGTAAAGCGTTACGTATCATAGCACTAAAAGAATTTGAATATTAGGTTTTCGTCAATAAAACATGTAAAAATGAAAAAAAAGCTAAAACAATATTTGTCATGCATTTTTTTCTGTTTCCGTATAAATCATTTAAAAAAATCGAAGCACTATTTGAAATGATTATTCTCGATTCCAATATTCTCATATTCCAACATTACAAATCTCTCAAGCTATCACGACAAATTTACTTTACGAAAAACATCTGATTGGGTGATATATTGCAGTGTGTCACTAGAAGCTTTTCCGGGCTAGAAATCGCATATAAATCAAGGCATTATCACGCGCCCACTTGATCAGCGAAGGTTAGGTAATGCCGTTTAATTAATGTTTAGATTCCGCGGGACTGGAAGCGCATTTGCTTTTACCCAGGTGACACTGCTGAACCCTTTATAAATTCACGGTTTACCCAATCATGAACAATTATCATCATGTCCACCGATCGGGGGAAATTGATTAGTATTTAAATGATAGCATTTGTTTCATGTTCTGCTTATCGAAATATTTTTATTTAAGAAGTACATACGTATTTCCTTTCAGAATATTAAAACTAGCTACTTCACAAAATGTAAATTGGCCTGTTTTTGTTAATATAAAATTAGGCAAAATATTTTTGCGTTACTAATAAGTAGAAATTAATAAGAAATGAGAGCTCTTTTTGATATTTTAAATTGTGAAAATAATTGAAGGATCATTCCTAAAATGTTGTTGTGAAATAATGTAATTTTGCAAAATATAGGAAGATACATGGGGCTGTTATCACAAATAATATATCTACAAGGTACGTAAATACATCACCATCAGAATGAATATTAACTCTGGTGGATTATTGTGTCATTGTATGTAAAAAGTAGGTGCCATTAAGAATATTTGTTAATTTTTATAATTAAATGATAGGTTGAATGAAACTATTAAAATTTTTTTTTTATTAAATACTGTCTTTCAGGGCACATTTTCTCAAATCAAATTTTTTATGTCTACTGAACAAATACCCGAAAACAATTTTTATTTCTATTTTTGTTACAGTATCTTCAATATGTATGAAGAAAATGTTATTAATATTTATTTTTATTTCTAATTTTTAAATGAGTATTAATAAAAAAATTATTAATGCGTTTATAGTTATCTTTATCATCAGGTTTGTACAGACGTAGCCCTAAAAACCGTTTATTATTTATTTTTGCGATATCCCCGTAAATATGCGGTTATAAAGCACATTGCTTTATATTGCAATTTTCTAATTCCTTCTTTCCTAAACCGAAATGTTTTTCATATTTTCAAATTGTGGAAATAATTAAGCTATCATTCCTAAATTTTTTTGTGTAAAGAGATAAATTTTCAAAATGTAGGATATTTCACTGTATGGTCAACAAAAATAATTTATCTACGTACTTTATGAACGTTTGAATTAACATTGATTCTAGGGGGTTAACGTCTCTTAGTAAACATATTAATACAAGTGTCATTAGTTTAAAAAACAAGTGAACTAATGCATTAATATTTTTTGAAAGAAATGAAATCTTAAGTGATACTATTAAAATTTACTTTAGATGGAACATAAACAAAGACGTTATCTTTGTGGGAAAATTTTAAGATCGAGTTTTTCCGTATGTAATAAAGAAATAATAAAATTTAATGTTTAATCGTATATTTGTTCTGATAATATATTTTCTTCAGATGTACACGAAATAGACGTGGACATCTAAATAAAACGTCATTGATACTTATTCTCGTTCTTTTTATTATGTGAATTAATAACAATACAAAACTGCTGAATATATTTATAATCAATCTTACCGCCTGAACTGAAATGAGACACAGAATTAAAAATTCATTATAATACATGGTTTTTGACTATTATTTTGTATCTTTGCTATGTCTTCTATAAATATGCGGATATAAAGAAAATTAGGTTTTCTTATCATAAACACAGTATCATTAGAGTTTTTACTGTTGTGGGGTAGAATATAAAGAGAACAGAGTCTCTCTGCTACCACCGATTGGCGATTTAGAAGTAATTATGGTGGAAAGTTAATTGTAGACCAAATAAACTCTGAAAGTTTTTAGTAAACTTCATTATTAGAAGAAATTATTATTCTAACGACTATCACAATCATTATTACAGCAGTGAAAGAGGGAGATTATTGATTGCAGATAACTTTCTCTTAAGCGGTAGAGTTGGCCGCTCTATTTAAATTATAATCGTCGGAAGCGGGAAATTGAATTTGATTATATCCAGAAGGTCAAAATTATTGAAGTTGAAAAATACGACATGTGAATGTCGTATTTTTCTGAGTGCCCCGAAATCTTTAAAAGGACTTTATTTTAATTGAATTAACCTAAGTCGGTAGTGATTGTTGGTGTCTCTCAGCAAATTACGTGTAAGAGAAAAACGGTTCTCATAAACAACCTTTTATTAAATACATTTAAAAGAAACCATAAAATACCTTTTTAAATATGAAAATATATTAAAAAACATATTTTGTGGAAATTTGAATAAAGTTGCTTGAATGTAATTACATTCAATGAGATGTAATTAGATTCAACAGTTTTGTTGTAAATGATGTTATCCGAAGATAGGAAAATTTTGCTCTCATGGTCACAGGTGTAGTGAAGTATGTTGATTTTAGAAATATTACTTATTGTTTGACTAGGTGTGATGATCAAATAATAAATGTACAAGTATAAGCGTATATATATATTATATATATATATATATATATATATATATATATATATATATATATATATATATATATTTTCGTCGTTGTAATATGTTCCAGTTATACTTGAAAACCACTGTAATCTATTAACATTTATAACAGATATTATGTGTAACAGAAAAATAGAATGAGATAGATAGATAGGTAGGTAGATAGATAGATAGAGAGTGAGAGAGAGTGGTTGTAATTATTTAAGCTTTCGAACAAGTGTAGCTATTATCAATGTAAGATTCCACAAACATTTTGAAAATGGTTTTCCCCCTGAAGATCTTTTAAAAACGAAAACTTCACGACCAAATTCTTTTCACCGTAGTCTTGTTTATGAGACTGGAACGGATAGAGACTTGCTATTTCTTCTATTTTCACGATTATTTCGAATTTTATGTATGTTTTGGCAAATAATCTTCTTTTTACTATTATGGCGTATATTCATCTGTCCCTCTGTTCGTAACTCTATCTTTCAAAGGCTTCTATCTTCTGAAGGAAATAATACAAAAGCTAGAAATTATTTATTCTTCGGCCTAAAAGTAAAAATATCATTTAAAATTATTTAAATTATATTTAGAAAGGATCCCAAAATATAAATAGGGGCCTGAAAAAAAAAATTCCACATGAACATATGGATAATCATTGAAAAGACCTCTTGAGTAGGGCATAAAACCAGTTCATAAGGTTTTTTAGCCAGTTGTCCCTCGAAACAAATTTCTGTACGCGAAGAGATAAAATTTTGTAGTTATGCAGTGTACGATAAATGTTTTTTTTAGAATAAACATATTTTTTAACAGAATTTGTCAAATTATATAGATTGTCAAACCCACGATTATTCAGTTCCGATTAATAAGCAAGGCCAGCAAAACGTTTTATTTAAAATGCAACTTCCTAAAAGCTACCACTAATAATCGTAACCTTTCCACGAAAACGTCGTGCACTAGATTTATTACGAACGTACGAGTATAGTTTCAAAATTGGCTTCAACCTGCTATTGTTAAGCATACTATTTTTACTTTAATCACGTAATAAACATAGCAAGAATCGAACGACGAATACTTTCACGGCGAAAATGTTCGTCAAAAAATAAACTAATGAAATATTTGTTTGAATTCGCAAAGGAAATGAGTAAAATAATAAGTATTTCACTGACAAAATTCGGAGTGTATTCGGAAAACAGAAAAATATTAAAATTTTTCATAAAATTATTTTCAAACGAGAACGATAAACTGAGAGCAGAGCGATCGTCATAATGACACAATGATTCATTGTTTGTATAGGAATATCGTAATTACGGGATAGTTTCAGTCTGAATATAAACGAAGGTAGTTAAGCAAGCCCCGGCAACGAATATTTCTTACACCTTTTTTTTGACTCCATTAGCATTTTTATCGCTAAACACTCATTATATATTTGCAACTTATCAAAGTTTAAACATAAAAAAAATTTAAAACTTAAAATACTGAAGTCCTTAAAAATTTACTTAAAAATATTTGAATTCATAAATTGAAAGTTTTTGTCAGTAACAAAAATATTTCTGAAATTCATTTCTTTTACCTCATCACGAGCAACCATAACAAAACCTTGAAAAAATTAAAACGTTTTACAATACATGTATTTATATATACATATATATATATATATATATATATATATATACATATATATATATATATATATATATATATATATATACATATATATATAATTATATATATATATATACCAAGGGAATATTGTGCCAAGTTCTTATTTTTGCTCGCTGTTGAGAATAGTGATTTATTTTTTGTTATGATTTCCATATTCAAAAGCGAAAATTAAAATCTCGATGTGAAGATTGATAATTTTCCGGAAAACCTTTTCTTTTCGAACAGTTAATTTTAGAAGAGTCAAATTCTTAGAAATTTAAGTTGCATTCTATTAAAGCTCAACCTTCTTTAATAAATATATAACTACTATAAACTCACTTCTTCGTTAGCGTGTACTACTTAAGAAATCTTCTCATAGAGCACAATTATTTTCAAATTTTATCGGGATCTTAAAGAACTTTTTCATTAATTAAAGTCATAATTTAAAAAAAAATAAAAAATGTGAAATGATAACCGAACTACTACAATTATTCATTAAATTCTTTCAGCGTGGAAGAAATTATTGAAACATCATAAGTTATATTGATATAAAGCTTAATTCTGAACTATCAATATGTAAGATTTGAAAGTACACTATTCATGTTCACTCCTTCCATATAAATCAGTGTGTATTATGTGTTGTTTAGATTTTAAGTATGAACGAAATTTAGCAATCACTTCGTCATAGTTTATTGCAAGACGAGCCGCAATCGACTCAGATCCTCTAATTAAACACGTGAATTCAAACTAAACAGAGTCACTTTACAACGAGGCTTTTAGCAATAATTGTAACTAAACTATCTGTTCTTTGTTTAAAATGGATGGGTTGGAGTTATTTGTTTAGAAATCATAAGAAACTAGAAATCGTTAGACTTTATTGGTAGATGAAAAGAATAATTAATTTTAGCATCTAATTCTCAAATGATATATGTGACTATTGAACTCACTAAGATGACCAGTAGTAAAAAATGTGTATTATAGGATTGTTCCAACCCTATATCTCTCAGCTGGAATAATTGATTGGCAGAAATGACTTGTATTACTTTTTTATAAAAAATAATTTAAAAATAAGTAATATTGGACCACTTTAACACGGTCGTTATTGACAACAAGGAAATGAATACAGTTTTTAGGGTAATTAAATTAAATAGGAAACAATGTTAGACTAAAAAAGGGTTAGATTTTGTATGACTTTAGCTGTAAAACAATAAGGATAGAAAGTAAATGAGGATAAAACTAGAGATAGAAATGCATTTTAAAGAAAGAGGAAATCTGAAAATTTTACGGACTTATTCAATAAAGTGAGCAATTATAATATGCGTATTTTGATTTAGGGTAGTCACTTAATTTAATAAGACAATAATAAACGAAGATAAAATGTAAAATATAGAAAAATTTTACAACTTTACTTAGATCTCAATATTCGACACCGTGATGTGCTGTGTTCGTTTGCAATTGTATAGTCAAATGCTATATATAGGTGCCGGCAGCAGCGCCACTGATACGAGAAACTAGGAATTACGATCACCAACCCGCAAGTTCAGGGTGGACGGGCATTACCACCATTAATATACGCATTAAGACAAGGCTATACCAAGAAGTGAACTGAGATAGGTAGTTAATAAGGATGACAAAGATAATGATGAAAAAGACTAAAATTAAAGAGCACCATCGCAGTACGAGCACGGCGTAATTATACTCGTGCTATACAACTCGATTTCAATATATTTTGATTTCATCACATTTAAAATGAAAGACGAGAACTCTGTTGCCGATTTCACACCACTTGCTTGTACTCATTTAAGTGGAATACGTACATAATGATGGGCGTTTCAATTAGTGCTGAGTTAATAGTAGTTTTTAATAGAAGACATCTTATTTAGGCAATATAACATATGTATTAAAAATTTACAAATTTTTTCTTCTAGGTATGATTCATGGCATTTTACCACGAAAATGTCTATAAAGTTTTTGTCTCGAAATAACTTTAGTAGCTTTTTCATGACTATTTAAATAAATCTCTAAGAATTTTTGTCATGCCATATATATTCTTAATATATTCCTAATGATCATACCGAATGAAAGGGCGCCATATAGTTAATAATCTGCAAAACCTTAAAATCGACTCTGAAGACTCTTCTTAAATTATGTGTCAAGATTATATTTTATATGATATTAAATCGAAAAAACTTCTGGCTGATTAAAATTTATAAGGAACTACGTTTTATACTGACTGAGCTCATGCTTCCAATGGTTACACAAGCAGGACGAGGTGTTTTGATGTCTAATTGTGTTCAATATCTCATATATTCTAGTTTACTGAAAATGATCTTAATAAAGTTATTCAAAATTTTTATACGTATTTCTGTTTATAACAAAGGCAATGATAAAAATGCATTAATTTTTTGATGACTATTTTGTATTCAAAATATTTTTAAAATATAACGATAATTATATGAACTTTATATTTATAAATTTTGTATCAAAAAATATTGGAAGTAAAAGAGATGAAAAAAAAACAAAAAATTACATTGGAGATCAAAATACATAATAAAGTAATATAACAACACATAAGACAAACTTTTTTCAGACGCTCAATATTTCCGGGAGCATTTGAATGAAAATATATATATATATATATATATATATATATATATATATATATATATATATATATAAATAATATAAAAAAAAACCTAGGATCTTTATTTCTTCAGTTACTTCATATTACCCATAATTCCTTGCAACATAGAAGTCTAAATTTTATATACTTATATCTCGGGAAAATCAACAAGGAACAAAACAATTTTAATCCTAAGTGTATTACCAACATCTTTGGTCTTACATCCAGTACACTCAGAGTTCTTTATCAAGCACCAGAGTTTTCTACGTTGCAGAGGAAGTAAATTTTTTATTTATTTAATACCAGTAAGGTACTCGTATCTTGACATATATATATATATATATATATATATATATATATATATATATATATATATATATATATGTATATATATGTGTTTCCCAACTGTTTAGGAGAATGTATTGCTAGTTTCTTCAGCTTGGCTACATGTTGAAAATACTGATAATTTTTTTTACCTTTTTATTACTCAGTGAAGATTAAACTATGGATATGAAAGTTCTTTGCCTTTTATTATTATTTTTATTATTTTTTAGGAATACCTTTTCTTTATGAACTGTGAGTTAAAGCAAATTATTAAAAAAAACATGCAACTTCTTTAAAGTTGAAATTAAATTTATTTCAAATTTAAAAATAAAAAATTAAATTTTGATAAAACTGTATTGAATTCGATTATAGCTTAATAAATATGAAGCTGTTGGAAATAAATATTTTTTTTTTTTCAAAAATAAATAGTATTTCGATGCTCTAATATATTATTATACAAAGTACAATTGTATTCAATAATCATAGGTTTCAAATTTGTTTCATCAATTAAATGCATTTTTTAAATCCTAAAAAATAGAAGTTAATCTACTACTTAAAACACTTTTTAATGAGAAGATAAAACCCATTTTTTTTCACTTTGTCAGAATATTTTAACACCGCTTGCCTTAAAGTTGTTTCAATTCAGAAAGAGAAATATTAAAGTGAAATTTCATCCGTTTTTCTTAAATTTTTTTCAGGACGAAATAAATTAATAAAACGTCAAAAGACATGTGTATATAATACTCACTTCTGAATCGTCGACGAGTTCTTTTTTAAAGTATATTTTTAATGTTGGTTCATTGCGTATAAATCAATGGTTTTGTCGACATACTAAGTACGAATGAAACGTAGCAATCGATTTGCCAATGTTGATTGCAACACGAGCTGCAAACGAGTCACTTGGCTCTCTAAATAACTATGTGGCGTTAAACTAAACAGGACAACTTTTTAACAAGGCTGTTAGCATTTTACGTAATTAATTTGTTTGTTCTCTATTTACAATGTGTTTTTTCGAGTGATTTGATTTTCTTTATATTTCAGAGTACGTTTTAACATTTTTTTTAGGTTAGAAATAGTTCGATGTAATTATATAGAAAGTATAAATAATTTTTAATCTGATTTCTTTGACATATATTAATTAAAACTCACCGGGTGAAGAGCGGTAGGAAATATTTTCTAAACAGTTTATTGTAGGATCGTTTCTAACACACATTACTTCAGTTAAAACAAATGCTTGGTGGAAAGTGCTTGTATTAAGGTTTTGCGAAAAATCTCTAAAAAGTAGATAATATTGGATGATTTTTATATAGCTTTTAACAAAGGTTGTTGATAATCACAAGGAAATGAATGCAATTAAAAAGGTAATTGAAATAACTAGAAAGCAATATAGGATTTTTACCATTATAAAATATGTAACAAATATTATAATTTGTATAAATTTATATGCCTAAAAGTAAGAATATGAAGATAGAACTAGATATAAAAGTGTAAGTTAAATCTCAAAATTGGATAGTTGTTGAATAAGGTGAACAATTTAATTATGCGTACTTTGGTTTAGTGTCGTGGCTTAATATAAAAAGAAAATAATATATGTATGAAGACCCATAGTTGGATAAATGTCTAATGGTACAAAGCCGCCATTATGCACTGAGTTGATCACCGCACGTCAAAAGAGGCTGAAGTGGTGTTTGTAATCTCATAGTTGAATGGCACATATCAGCGATGGGTAGTAATACTACCGGTACGAGAAACTAAGCATTAGTTTACCGTTAGCTTTTAGCACTAGTTCGGCATTACCTCCAATGACATACCAATTAAGACAAGCCTATATTCAGAAAATAACTAAGAAAAGTTGACAACGATCTTAAAAATAACGTTGGAAAAGACTAAAATTAAAAAAGTATATTGGACAAGAGCAAGACATTAACTTTTAAGAAAGACCCTCGTTTTCTTCGTTTCATACCAGAAAATAAAAAAAAGAAATTTTTATAAGATGATTCACGTGTCCAACCGTCTATCGTCGGCCACAGCGGTTTTTCTCGGAAAATCATAGAAGCCTAAACTTAAAATTTGGTAAAGTTATAAAGAATGTTAATTCGCATATATTTCTATACAAGGTAAACCTAAAAAATCTTCATATATATTTCATAAGTCATGGAAAAAATTTTAATTTAATGCATAATGTGACAGATTATTATTTATTTCTATAAATATTGTTAAAATTTCCATAAAAGAATACGTCCGCCCTCCTTTCATCTCCGAAAGTGTTGCACTAAAATTTATAAAAAAATAATACTAATAGAAGTTTATCTAATGTATACTGAAAAGCTTCATCAATGATTGATCTCACAGTTTTGAGGAATTCACGATATTTTTACAATCGTGTAAGATATGTGAAGTCATATATTTGAATGGTGATTAAAGATATTAATATTTATGAATGTTTTAATAAAAATATTATAAATTTCTATATGTACCTAAAGTGTTTACAGAATCCCCGTAACACGAGTTTTATTAATATTTACAACATACTCTTGATGTTACCACTTAGAATAGCAGAGGTGAATATAAATAACATTTTGAAATGAAATATTATTTTAATACTCAAATATGCTTTATAGTAAAAGAAAAATAAATAATCGGTGAAAGAACAAGAACCCAGCACAGATCAATTAAATTCATTATCAAGGAATGTCTTTATCAATAAGGGATTGAGAAAAATAAAATAAATTTATTACAAAAGCGCTCGTTAGACGCAGGTAAAGCTGCTGATCCTTTATAAATTCACGGTTTAGTTAAGCGTGAACAATTATCGTCCTGTTTGCTGGACGTGGGATATTGATTGTTATTTAAATGATATAATTTGAGAAATTTTTTTCCAAATTTTGGCTTTCATATACATCTTTCTTATAAAAGGATTCGGTTAAAAACATTGAAAATTATAACACATATACATGTATTTCCTTGAAACAATCAAACCTACCTGGACCACAGAATATACACGGTTTTGACGTCATCAATATGAACTTTTGGCTGAATATTTCACCATCATTAATAAAAATTAACCAGCTTCTTATTTATATGTTCAATCGCCGAAACAATTAATCATCCCTCAAATTGTACCTTGAAATAAAATAATATTGCAAAATAGAGGTAGATACACGGAATTGTCATTGGAAACAATATCCCTACGTACCTTGTCATTGCTATAATTGACATTAACTTCGGTGGGTTAGGGTCTCATAGTAACTTAAAAAGCGATGACATTAAAATATCCATCTGCTTTTTTTATGGAATGAAAGCATGAACGATACTATTTCAATTTTGTTTAGTTTGCATACTGATTAAGGAGTTGTCATTCTGGGAATATTTTCCATCTCGAGTTTTTCAAAATCTGCTAAATAAATAATAAAAATCACTTTTAATCTTTGTGTTGGATGTAACAATACCCATATTTTTTAAGTAAATATAAAAAAATATCCTTGATATTTGGTGACGTATTTTATATGAATAATCATACTAAATTGATGAGTACGTTTATAAACAACCTTGCCATCGGATCTATACAGATACATACTTAAAAATCAGTTTATTAGATATTTTTATCTACCATTATTTGCCTTTGCGATATCGTCCATAAAAGTGCGGTTATACGATGTACGTTTCACAGAAGCGTACTATTATATTTATATTTAATTTTTTCCTGAGCATAAATATCGTGTCATGAGGGTTTATATTATTTTGGGGTAGAAAGTGCAGAGAAGAGAGCCTCTCTGCTGCCAATAATTAAAAATTTAAAAATAATGATTATAAAAATATAATTACTGACAAAATAATTTCTAAAAGATTTTGAGAAATTGTAAATATAATGACAACTACAATCATTGCTACAGCACTGGAAGAGGGAAATAATTTTTATTTCTGTGGCAGCAATAGAATGGGCCGTTCAATCTACTTTATTTCCATACGAAGTAGATATTTAAAATGATTCATGATAATTCACAAACAAGCACAAAGTGTTATTTTACTACATAGTGCGAATATACCTATGCTAGTATTGCAACCTCTAATTAACATGAAATTAATTAAGTGAAGTTAACATATGAATCAAAATAAATTTTTACGGATATACGAAGCGGAAAATTTGTTTATCGGTGCGTCCACGTTAATTTTTTGAACTTTTTGTTGGATTGTAAAATTTATATTTACGAAAGGTGCAAGGGAAAAACCGGATTATATTAGAGTATTCATGCCGATATATTTTTAGTATCTTGGGGATATGTATAAATGATTAACGTTATACGTAGCTGTATTATGTGTAATATGCAATATAAACGTTAACTAAACCCACAGCAGGCCAGAAGCTGTTAAAGTTAAAATATTATAAAAGCAGTTATATACGAATCTATTTTCAGAATGAAGAAAAGAATTTCATATGGTTTAGAACGATTACGGTAGAAAGGTCAAAATTGTTGAAATTAAAACGCCTTTACCAAAAATACGACATTCACGTAGGAGTGCCCAACATCTTCAAAAGGGCATTATCATAAATGCTTTAACCTAAGGTGATGGAAAGCGTTGTTTTTTTCAGGAGATTATGTTGAAATGTCAGATAAATGCATGTCGCTTTTTATATTTCAAGATATTTTGTGGAAATCTACCTACCAGAAATTAATTGAATATAATTAGATTCACTAGCCTCGGTATAAAGGCTATTATTTAAAGACATAAACGTTAAGAAATATTTTTGAGATGGTAAATTTTAGGCTTATAATTTGATTATGCGGATTAGGAAAAATTGTTATTTGTATCATTAAATTAAAGCAAATATATGAATGTTGAAACAGTTTCGAAAATAAAATAATTAAAAAATAATTTCCAATGTGAAAATTAAATTTTTACATTGGCATGTTTATATAAAAAAAAATTTTTGAAAGAGGAAAAATATAGGTATGAAACCCAAATTATAATGATTAAAGTAATAAAAACACAGGTTAAGACTAAAAGATAATAAAAATACTTCCAATGGAGAATTCATTATTTAATTTAAGCATAAGTGACGCACAATTTTTTTTGTTTGTTCAAGAATTTCTACAATCATTATCATTTACGATAATGTAAGTTTATCAGAGAGATTGCCGAGAATGATAGAGAGGAAGAGAGAGAGAGAGAGAGAGAGAGTGAGAGAGAGAGAGAGAGTGAGAGAGATAGAGGTAGAGAGAGAGATTTATATAAAAATAATAATTGGATATTTGACTAAATTTTTTTTAATTCATTAATCATAATTTCAAGGTACAAGCTGATGAAGAGTGAATTTTGTTTAATAATCTTAAAAATTGACCGAGTTATAAAAGTTTAAATTGAATCTTTAGAGAAGGACGGGAATACTGTGTTATGAGGTCATTTTTAATATTGCACATTATATTCTACAAGAGGAAAGGAGACAGGGAAATACCCAACGCTATCCGTATCTTCAAATTTACAAGCCAAGAACTGGCTTAATTTTCATAAAATTTTTGATTTTTTTTCAAGACTGGTTTTTAATTAACTTATATTTCACAATATTGTGCGAAAAATATCAAAATTTAGAATCAGTCAACTACCGTATTGTGAGAAATAAACAATAATTATTAAGATTCCACAAAAACTTGGGAATTGAGAAACATTTACGACTGAAGATCTTTTAAAATCGAACACTTTAAGAGCAAATACGTTTCGCCGTAGTTTCTTTTAGGATTATAGAATTAATAACGATTCGTTATTTATTTTATATTCACGAGTATGTTGAATTTTATGTACGTTATGGAAAATAATCCTCTTGTTGTAGTTATGCGTATGTCCATCTGCTCGTCTGTTTATAACTCTTTCTGTCAAATTCGTTATTCTTCGGCCCAAAATTGAAATTTTATTTAAAATTACTTAAATTTAGATTTTGAAAGAAGCCCAAGACATGTATATTCACTTCTTTAATAAATAAATTGGTATAAATAAATCTATATATTAATACGTGAAGCAAAAACTCTGGACCCCTTTTTACGAAAATTGTGCGGACGGAGGAGTATGAAATTTGGCATACTTATAGTTTATATATAGGAGAAGTGCAGAACGCTAATATTTTTCAATAATAATGCTTATAAAGTACATTAAATCAATAAATAAAACATTACACACACTACCATGCATTTGACATACACATGTATTTACATACAATTGACATATGAGTAGTTTATAGTTTTATTTTTCCGCTGGCTTTCCATTGTAGTTTATCTGCTAGACAGTTCGCAAGTTATTGTGCTCCAACTTTGTTATTTTCTCATATATAATAGTAAAAAATTTGATCTTTTATCTAGAATTACAGTTGTTATCATTTAATGTAACATTATTAATAATAATCATAATGTTAATACGTGAAGCAAAAACGTTGTACCTCTTTTACGAAAATTACGCGGACGGAGGAGTATGAAATTTGGCACAGTTAAAGTTTCTATGGAGGAGTACGGAAAGCTAACATTTTTATATCATAATGCATTAGAAACACATTAAATTAGTAAAAAAAACATTACACATACTACCATGCGTTTGACATACACACATATTGACATATGAGTTGTCCATAACTTTATTTTGCCGCTGGGTTTCCATTGTAGTTTATCTGCCAGACGGTTTCTAAGTTATTGTGCTTTAACTTTGTTATTTTCCCAAATATAGTAGTAAAAAATTTGACCTTTTATCTGAAATTAGAGTTATTACGATTTAATAAAATATTATTAAATTTTCTAAAGGTTAATAATAACCATAATTTAAAGGTTAATAATAACCAAAATATTAATATGCGTAGCAAAACCTTTATACTCCTTTTTACGAAAATTACGCGTCCGGAGGAGTATGAAATTTGGCACAGTTAAAGTTTATATGGTGAAGACTGTTGAAAGCTAATATTTATATATAGAAAAAAAAATATAGATTTTTATTAGAAATACATGCGTTTGACACACACATATGTACTATTTTGTTTATGGTTGAAGTCAAACTGAGATTAATATCATTTGTCCATAGTCTTACTGAATGTCAAAAATAGTCATAATTATGATAATGTCATATTCATAGTTTGTTTCGCATATATATATTAATAGACCAAACGCAAATTTAAATAATATTAATAGTTTACAAATGAAGAAGTAATTTTTAGAGATACATATAAATGTGCACTAAATGTAATTCCAAGATTTTTTCATAGTTATGATCGTGGATTAACGGATTTACAATGCAGGTTTTGCAATGCGAAACGTTTTGAATCTGAAGTGATTTTAAGTGACAGGACTGAATTCACTTAATGTTGTCATAAGGGTAAAGCAATATTACCGCCCTTAAGTCAAAATGAATATTTTAAATCATTGTATTATGGACTTATTTCAAGTGAACCTTCAATCAAAAGTAAGGCAAAAAATTATTTTGAAAACATTCGCAAATATAATTCATCATTTGCTATGGTTAGCTCAGAAGCTAAAATTTGCGAGGCAGTTACAAGTGGAGTGCATCATTTCTAAAAACATGATGTTTTTATCACAAATCAGATTCAATGAATGCGGCATATGGTCGCTCACCATGTTGTGCGCCATTCGATTTTTATGATGTCGAAACTATCAATTATATATTATCAATTATAGATTACAACAACATTTTAATCAAAAATGCAATAACAATATAATGCGCAAAATATCTCTTGAATTGGAATGCAGTAATCTTTGGTTCGGTCATTCATTGCAATGTAACATCATTGTCACAGAGTTGAAAATAAAAAAAAAAGAAATTTGTATGCTCATTAAAGTAAATCATGATTTAAATCAACGCCCTTTCATTAAGGCAGTTCAAACTGATGTAGCAGTAATATTTAGTACAGTTGATGGTGAGCCACCTTTGAACGAAATATGATTTCGTTTTCAAAAGTTAATAGTATCATCAAAAATATCTCAATTTTAAATTCATCATTAGACCCTTGAGCACATCCATTACTTTTTCCAAATGGTGATACTGTGTGGTATATCGATATTCCTCATAACGTACCAACTATATCTAATTCAAGAGCACCCAGAAAAAAATTAGCCATGCTTCAGTATGCAGCCTATCGACTTGCGATTAGGGAAGATTTCAGCATGTAGCATAATTCACAAAAAATTATTTCTGCAGTGGATAGTATGTGAGAATAGAGGGCTCAAGATTACATTACATTCGACAAAATCAAACAATTCTTAGATCTGAAGTTTACGACAATTTAACAGACTATATAGAATTGAACATCAATGCCAGTAATCTTGGCCGTAGAATAATCTTACCATCTTCGTTCAATGTATCTCCAAGAAATATGTATCAGAATTATTTAGATGCAGTGTCATTTATACAAACATTTCGAAAAGCCTTCTTTATTTCTAACAATGATTTGCAATCCAAGTTGGCCGGAAATAATTAACAATATTGTTTTCGGTGAAACTGCTAATTTTATACCTGATATTATGATTCGTGTATTCAAGTTTTTTGAAAACATTAATGAGGGCCTTTTACAAAAAAATATCTTTGGTAAATTGAAGCACTCATTTATACAATCGAGTTTCAAAAAAGAGGATTGAAAACACATCCTAAATTACATAAATATGTTGTCAAACATATGATGCCTGGGCCATGCGTAGTAATTAACCCTAATTATGTATGTACGAGAGACGGAAAATGTACAAAAGATTATTTAAAGCGTTTTAATGAATTTACATGTGAATTAAAATGGACATCCATTATACGGCGTAATAATGGTACGCATGCAAAAGTTCGCGGTAGTTGTCTTGACAATTTGTACGTTGTACCATACAATCCATATTTACTTGCCAAATTTAATTGTCATTTAAATGTTGAAGTTTGTACTTCAGACAAAAACGTTAAATAAATAAATAAATACGTATATAAAAGCCATAACATCTGTTGAATTAGATTCAGGGAGAAATGAACAAGGTCAAAATATACAAATTGATGAAGTTACAAATTTTTTAATTGTTCATTATGTCGGATCAACAGAAGCCGTATGGCACATCCATGAATTACCAATGCATTTTTAGTCACATGTTATCGTCAGACTTGATATACATTTACCGCGTAGACAGAATGTGTACTTTCAAATTGTTTCTTTTGTTTATCATTTTGTCTATACACATAGAGTACTGACATAGACATAGAGTACTGTCTTATGTGTTTACTTTTGTCTTACTGAATGTCAGGTTAGCGCGGAAACTGTCAAAATAAAAGCCCGCATTTTTTATGTTACAACAAAGACATGGCTGTACGGTCTAGAATCCTTTGCCTTCCTTCTTTGTAGGGAAAAAATGTAACAACTAACATTATTAAATGTCAAACAGATAAGTTTTATTTGCCCCATTCGCTTATACAAATTTGTGTAATATAAGTTCTGTAGCAACAATCTACATTAACAATATCATCATACAGGTAAAAAAATATATAATATGTTATTGCTGGTTCAAAGCAATTATTGTATTTTTAATTACTGCTATAAAAATGTCTTTTTTCGATTTCAGTAATTTCATATACTTACAAGAAAAGTAAATCTGTTGTTTCTAGTTCAAAGATCTTTGGTATTTTTTATTGTGGAGACTAATAAAATCTTTTTCTCTTCTTGATTTTAGTAATTTCCTGAAAGAACTTTCATTATACCTCGACGTAGAACATTAACGGGTCGGAGTGAGAGACAAAGAAGAAGGGATTATCCTTATCCAAATACTGTTAAAATTATGCAGAATGAAGAAGTGATTTTGAGAGATACATTTAAATGTGCACAAAATGTCACTCCAAAAGTGTTTTTAAGTCAGGATTGTGGATTAATGGATTTAGAGTGCAGGTTTTGCAATGCGAAACATTTTGAATCTGAAGTGACTTTAGGCGACAGAACTGCATTCACTTCGTGTTGTCATAAAGGTAAAGCCATATTACCACCATTAAGTCAAAATGAATATTTCAAATCATTGTATGATGGACTTACTTCTAATGAACCTTTAACAAAAAATAAGTCGAAAAATTATTTTGAAAATATTCAGAAATATAATTCATGTTTTGCTATGGTTAGCTCAGAAGCCAAAGTTTCCGAGGCAGTTACAAGTGGAGTGTATCATTTCAAAATACATGATGTTTTTTTATCAGAGATCAGATCCAATGACTGCTGCATATGGTCGCTCACCATGTTGTGCGCAATTATATTTTTATGATGTTGACACTGCTATCAATTATAGAGTACAAGAAGGTTTTAATCAAACATGTAACAACACCATAATGCGAGAAATTTCTCTGCAATTGTAACGTAGTAATCCTTTTGTGCAGTCATTCATTGCAATGAAATATCATTGTCAGAGGGTCGAAAATCAAAATAAAGATATTTATATGCTCATTAAAGCAAATCATGATTTGGATCTACGCCGCTTCAATGATGCAGTTCAAACTGATGTAGCCGTAATATTTAGTAAGGTTGATGGTGAGCCACCTTTTGAACGAAATATGATTTCTTTTTCAAAAGTTAATGGTGTAATTAAAAATATCTCAGTTCTGGATTCATCATTAGATCCTTTAGCGTATCCATAACTTTTTCCCAACGATGATACTGGGTGGCATGTCAATATTGCACATAATGCACGAACTACATCTAATTCAAGAGCACCCAAATAAATTTAGAGCAAATAAATAAATTAACCATGCTTCAGTATGCAGCCTATCGACTTGCAATTAGAGATGATTTCAGCATGTTACACCATTCGCAAAAATTGTTTCTGCAGTGGATAGTTGATATGTATATGAGAATAGAGGACTCAAGATTACATTTCATTCAATGGATCTCCAAGAAATATGTGTCAGAATTATTTAGATGCAATGTCAATTGTACAACATTTCGGAAAACCGTCTTTATTTATTAAAATGACTTGCAATTCAAGTTGGCCAGAAATAGTAAACAACATTGGTGTAGGTGAAGCTGCTAATTTTAGATCTGATATTATTGTGCGTGTATTCAAGTCAAAGTTGAAAGCATTCATAGGGGGCCTTATATAAAATAATATCTTTGGTAAAGTTGAAGCACTCATTTATACAATTGAATTTCAAAAAAGAGGATTGCCTCGTGCTCCCAATTTACTCACTCTAAATGAGCAAGTTAAAATTGTTAATGCTATAGATATTGATAAAGTTGTATCTGCGGAGATTCCTCACATTGAAACACATCCAACATTACATAAATATGTTGTAAAACATATAATGCATGGTCCATGCGGGGTACTTAATCCTAATTCTGTATGTGTGAGAGATGAAAAATGTGTAAAAGAGTATCCAAAACGATTTAATGAAACTACATATGAATCGTTAAATGGGTTTCCATTATACAGAAGACGTGATAATGGTATTAATGCAGAAGTTCGTGGTAGTTGCCTTGACAATCGGTATGTTGTAATATACAATTCATATTTATTTGGTAAATTTAATTGCCATATAAATGTTGAAGTGTGTACTACAGTCAAAAGTGTCAAATACATTTATAAATATGTGTATAAAGGCTATGACAGTGCATCTGTTGAACTTGAGTCTGGTGGAAATGAACAAGGTCAAAATATGGAAGTTAACGAAGTTACCAATTTTTTAATTGGTCGTTATGTCGGATCAACAGGAGCCATATGGCGTATCTATGAATTATCAATGCATTTTCAGTCACATACTATAATCAGACTTGATATTCATTTACTGCGTCGACAGAATGTATACTTCCGAGAAGGGCAAGAACGTCAAGTAATTGATAATGAAAGACAAACAAAATTATTAGCATTTTTTGAGTTGAATCGATCAGATCCATCAGAACGAGAGTATAAATATACTGAAATTCTTATGCATAATGTGTGGGAAGATTCCCGAAATAAATGGAAGACGAGAAGCCGTGAAGGTGATAAAATCATTACATGGATATATGTAGTGTCACTAAAAGATATCGAACTTTTTCACTTACGATTGCTTTTATTACATGTCTGTGGTCCGAAATCATTCGAGGATGTTAGAACATACAACGAATTTTTATACCCTTCTTTTGTTGAAGGGTGCCACGCTCGCGGAATAGCTTCAAATGATAATGAATGGCGGGAACATTTAAATGAATCAAAATAATTACATTCACCGAAACAAATGCTGAATTTATTTGGTTACATTTGTGTAATAAATGTTGTAGCCAATGCATTAGCGTTATGGAATGAATTTAAAGTATATCTTAGTGAAGATTTTCTAAGACTTTACAACGAAGAAGTATCTTTTAACAGAGTTCTATTAGAAATTGATGATATTTTAAATTTTCATAATTTATCCTGTCAAATTCTTGGTTTACCAGTTCCCATATACTCGCAGAGAATAGAAGAAGAAAATAGTATTGATATAATAGAACAAGAGATGCTGTTTTGTGAGTATTATGAAAGTGCAAATATTGAACAGCGTAATCTCATTGATCAAGTTATTCGTGACATTTTGTATCATGATACTGAATCCAATGTTTTTTGTTTAACCGCTCACCCTGGTTATGGCAAAACATTCACTCAAACAGCATTAATTCACAAATTAAATTCGCTTAATCTTCGTTGTATTCCAACTGCGTTCAGTGGCATAGCTTCAACTTTACCTGGAGGTAGGACTTTACACAATGTGTTTAAATTGCCTATACCCATTTTAGAAAATTCTGTATCAAATATTAATGCTAATAGTAGCTACGGTAGTTTCATAAATTAATCATCATTGATAATTATTGATGAAGTTTCTATGTGTCCTTTGCAAGTGTTGAAAATCATAGATAGATTATTGCGTGATCTATGTGATGAAAACGATAAACATAGAGTGTTTGGAGGAAAAACTATACTTCTATGCGGTGATTTTCAGCAAATCTTACCTGTAATCCCACATGGATCACGTGGAACTTTAATTGAAAATTGTGTTACAATTTGGCATGAATTTCTTAATTTACATAAAGTTACATTAACTCAAAATATGAGAGCTTTACCAAATTAAATAGAAATTGTAGAATTCTTGAAAAAAATTGGTAATGCTGAGGCTCCACAATTCCCTCAGTTTGATAAAAATGTTATTGAAATACTTCATCAATTAATAGAAGATAAAAGCAATATTATTGATGAGGTGTATGGAAATATTTCCAATAACATACTCTCAGAAAATATATTGAACTCTGTTATTTTAGCACCTACAAATGACGATTGTACTTTGATTAATACTAATATACTTAATCAAATTCCTGGTAAACAGAGAACATATCATAGCTATGATACAATAATTTGTGATAATGACAATGACATCAATAACTATCCGGTAGAGTTTTTAAATTCTTTGTCTATTAGTGGTTTACCACCGAATAAGTTAGTATTGAAAGTTAATTGCTTAGTTTGATTGATCAGAAACTTAAATACTAAGGACGCATTAGTCAATGGAAGAAGAATGCGCATCAAATTTATGCATCGAAATTCAATAGATTGCGAAGTTTTAACTGGGACCGCACGCAGTAAGATAATTTTGATTCCACGTATAAATTTAATGTACTCTGGAACTATTTTACCGTTTAACTTCCAAAGAACACAATTTCGTATAATACCTGCATTTGCGATGACAATAAATAAGTCTCAAGGACAAACATTCCAAAAGGTTGGAATTTTATTGAATCGGCCAGTTTTCACACATAGGCAATTGTATGTCGCAGCAAGTAGAGTCCGTTCATTCGATGGTTTAAGGTTTTATATTTCCGAATATCAAGGAACGTCAAGGACGTTTAGCAAACGATGAAAGAGTTTTTGCAAAAAACATTGTTTTCAGAGAAGTTTTAAATCGTTAATTATATTATCGCAATATGCGATAAAAATTGCTATTCAATGGAGAGCATTTTTTGCCGCATAATTTTTTTATTTCGCATCATCTTACAGCATGTTCTGTTTCAATAATTTTTTTTTAAAATAGGTATTCTTTATTTTTCTCCTTTTTATAATTTATTTTTTTTAAATAGGAAAATACAGCGTTGGCGAAATCTGTGGTTATATGAGTATATAGTCTTTGACAATAGAACCTTAATAATGTTTGAGCATTATATTTTAATAATTTATATTAAATAACTTATAATTCAAAATTTATTATGGTCGAATTTCGACCACTGGGCGACCACTAGTTGGTATAAATGCACTTTAGAATCAGGAATATTTCAATAATTTTTTTTATGTCCTATGAAAGTATACACATTAAAAACTATATACCTAGAAGGAAATTCTGCAGCTAATTATTATTTATTATAAAAAAAAATATTTTGAAAAATTGTGTACCTGACCATTTTGTTTGTGATTGGACAGATTTTAACCAATTTTTCCAGTTATTTCACTTGTTCTTTTATCAATAACCACTTACTACACAATTAAAGCATAATTTATTATGAATTATTAAGTATTTATAACAAAAATTAATTATCAAATTTAAATATTTTCTTTTAATATGTCAATTACATTTTGCTTAAATGATGAAAACATTCTAGAAACAATAAAGCCTATTTATATTATGGTATATTTTTTTTTTCGATACTTTATGGCACTCATTTCACTTTTTGTATTTGCCTAAATTTTAAATATATTTTATATTTACATAATATTTTCTTCATTTTCTTATTTTATTATTAATTTTACTACTAATAAAAAGTTTGATATTGACAATCTTTATTGTTGATCATTTAAATCAGGCCCAGCCCGGTCCGGCCGGGCCGGCCTGTGCTGGAATTTTGCTTATTTTTTAGAAATATTTATAACAAATATTTTTTTGTAAATATACATTTTTTGTAGAAGATATTTTTTTATATTTTAGATATTTTTCACTTTTAATACATTAGCCGAAGCCAGAAATTATTTTAGTTACATATATGTTATGTTAGGTTAAGTTAGGTTAGGTTGGATCATGTTAGGTTAGGTTAGGTTATGTTAGGTTAGGTAAGGTTATGTTAGGTTAGGTTAGGTTAGGTTATGTCATATATATGTTTTGGATATTTTATGGAGTTCATTTTTCTTCGTAGTTGCCTAAATTTTAAATATATTTTAAATTCACATAATATTTTTTAAAATTTTTATAAAAGTTTAATATTGACAATATTTATTGTCGAATATTTAAATTAAGCCCACACCGGCCTGGCCGGGCTGGGCTTTTGCTTATTCTTTCGAAATATTTATAACAAATTTTTTTTTTGTAAATGTACATTTTTTATGAAGTTATTTTTAAATACGAATATTATTTTAGTTATTTAATTCATTTATATTCTTTTTCTTAAACGTGGTACATTATAAGTTTATATCTTAAAAATTAATTACCATAATTATATTTTTATAAATGCAAAAGTTGATAGTCACAAATTAAAAAAAAGAACCATAAATTAAAGAAATCGAAACATATTAAGTTGGCATAATTGATAATTTTTCTTATTACACGTTCAAAATTATATTTTTTTTTGGAAGTTTATTCTAAGTGATTTAATTTCACTAATTTTTTTAATTTCTTTGTGTGTGTGTCAAATATGTAATGTCTAACGATAAATTCATGTGAATATAGTGAGAAATAACCATGTAATGTAAAAATTTCAACATATTTCTGGTGAGTATTTTTTTTAAAAATATTTTTTTGTAATAAATAATCATCAGCTGCAGAATTTCTTTCCATGTATGTAGTTTTTAATGTGTATACTTTATCGTTTAACACTAGTTTAACAGCGCATTTAATTAATATTCCTATTTTATATTCGGTTCATTTTAATTATCTTTAAAATTGCATTCACTTTCCTAATAACAGCGGTGTCAAAATAGTCAGATGTTATCTGCAATTTTGTAATATCTCGTATAAAGTAACATAAACGCTTCCTGCCAAATACTTAACCCAACTGAAGGAATTTGAGTTGGAAACAATAAGTTACTTTTCTAGTGGTCATCCCGGTGAATTTTATCTGATGTTTAGCATTTCAGAATTAAATAAAAAACTTACTAATAATGATATATTTTCCGAACATAGATTTTTAATTAATTACATTAATGAAACGCATTTTTTATGAACATTAAGTTTTACTACTTAAAACAAATTTAGATGGAGGTGCATTTTAAGCAGGAAGTGAATCTGAAAATTTGATGGAATAATTTAATAAGGTGAACAATTAAAATATACATATTTTGGCTGTGTGGTGAATTAATTTAATAAAAGAATGGTAAATAGAGACCGTGAAGTAAAGAAAAATTATCCAACTATATAAAGATGTGTAATCGGACAATTGTTCAATTATATAAAGCTTAATATTTGACTCCCTGATGTGCTGTGTTTATGACAAGTTTAAGTATTTTCACAGCACGGATTTCCAGCTTGCATTGCTAACCGCATTTTAAATGGAGTTGAGAGAAGTCACATTTCAGTGACGGGGAGTAGCACCACTGGTGCGACAGTCCAAGCACCAGTTAGCATTTATGATTTAGTACCAGTTCAGATTACCTCCAAAGATACCTGCATTAAGACAAGCGTATATCAGGAAGGGAACTGAGACAGGTAGTTGATAACAAAGACAAAAATAACGTTGAACAAGACTATTACTACTATTAAGAAGGACCCACATTTTTAGCGTTTCATAGAAGGAAAGAAAAAAAAAACGAAATCTTTATTAAATGATTCACGTGTCCATTCATCTTTCGTCGGTCAGCAACGTTTTTCGTGAAAACTCTTTTAGGCAGAAACTTAAAATTTTATAAAGTAAAACATATTAATCATTTAGTACAAGTTAACATTGGAAAATATTTATATGTATTTCATAGGACAAAAAAAATTAAATTTATTGTATTATATAAGATATCAGTAGAAAAAGAAATGTATAAAGATTTCAAAACGTTTTTCAGGCTATTATTTATTTCTAGATATACTTTTAAAAATGTTCACAAAAAACATGACTGTCCTCCCCACAACTGTTGCAGAAAAAATTATAAAAAAAATAATTATGAAAGCTTATCTAAAGTTTACTAAGAATTTCAGGATATTTTTACACTTGTGAAAGACATGTGAGGTCATGTACTTAAATTGTGATAAATGATACTAATATTTGTAAATGGTTTAATAGAAATATTATAAACGTTAGTGTACCTAAAGTATTTAGAGAACCCTCGTAGTGCGGGTTTTACTCATACTTAATTGTTATTTAAAATATATTCTTCTGATGTAAATATTGTAACGGTTCGTAATAACAGAGGTAATATAAATAGACATATTTTGAAATGAAACACACAATGTAAAAGAAATTGAAGTATTTTTTATAATGAAAGAAAAAATAAATAATACGTGAAAGATCAAGAAACTGGTACAGATCAATAAAATTCTTTTTCATGGGGTCTTTGCCAAGGGACTAAGAGTGATAAAATAACTTGTTATTACGCCCGTGCGCGCGTGCGTGTGTGCGTACGCGTGCGCGTACCCGTGCACGGGCGCGTGTGTGACACACACACACACGTGTATGTATTGTATATAATGGGTAAATATATAATATCTTCAAGTTATTTAAATACGTAATATTTTGAATTTTTATATACAACTGAATTGTTGGACAAAAATGATTTCGAGTCGATTACGTCTACTATTTTTGTTAAACTTATTTTACGCCTTTAAATTTTAGTTTTATATCCATTTACATTATTACACTAATTATAAAACTAATGCTATTACCAATAAAGTAATGTGTAAGAAAATAACAATTAATATTTTCACTCTAATAGATATTATCTGTATTGTATCAAAATTGACGAATAAACTCGACGTGGGTGATGCTTTGGAAGGAGAAGGAACGTAAATGTAAATTGAAATATCCGCTTATTGGCGTCTGGATCTAGAAAATCTAGATCGAAATGTGTAGCCGCATGCGGCGCTGAGCTACCAAACTACTAGTAAATATTCAGTAATTGAGCCAGATATGCGAGATAAAGCCATTAGAATTTCCAATTCTCGTCGTCTTAAAGAATATTTAATTTTATTTGGCAACTTTTTACGTCAGTGTGTTCGTTTGATTCGCAGATATTTCTTTCTATAACTTTTATAATTTATACCATTTTAAATAGGAATTTTGCAGTGTTTATTTTTGCGCTTATCATCACAGATAAAATAAAATGTTGAAATTTGATTGCGCAGCCAAGTGCACATTTAAACTATATTGAAATTACATACACATTAACTTATATCATGAATATGATTGAATTTGAAATTTTAATTGTTCTATTTTTCGTTCGAGCCGGATGCCAGCAGTTTTGTTGGCCATGATGGATATACTAATATAAATTAAAATTTTACCGATGTAATTCTCAACAAACGATTAACTTTTTCTATGATCTGGTATTCTCGCGTATGTCGGCGTGATTAGGAATGTTGATAACTTTACATCTATGGAATAAATAACAACATATAACACATAATTAATTTTGAATGAGAATTTATAATTTTTATTACATAGAGTGATAATAAATTTAAGTTTTGTTGCATGTTAGGAGGGTTCATAATTTTTTTTGTATATTTGTAAAGGAGACAATATGGTTGTAATATTAGCAAGTCTCTCCTGCATCGAGTTTTGAAGGTATTTAAAATTATTATTTAATGAAAAAATATTGTGGACTCAAATGCCACTACGAATTTTTCTTTATTATGGATTAATATGTGAGATCTCATGAGTAAAAATTGTTTGTGTTATTTTTAATAAGAAATGCTTTTTACCGATAAATATTTTTAAGTCCTTATAAATTCATTCGACTTATAAATATTTATATAAGACTCTTTCATCCTCTATTTAATAAAAATCTACTTAAAATTACTACATTTTATGATTAATATATGCGATTTGAATTGAAGACATATGGGTTTTTAAAACAACACTAAATAGTTTCTATATTGTTTACATTGTAAAAAAAATAAAATAATGAGAAATAGCTTTCGAGGTCCAAACAAAATAAATCCTACTTGTATTTAATTAATCCAAAAATTCCATTTTGAATTGGGATCTATCAAACTTATTTAGGGATGAAATTTCGATGGGTACTTGCAGCAACTTTGTTTTATTTCGTATTTCACACATCTCAATGTAATTATATTTTGAATGTATTAAATAATTTGACAACATTTTACTGAGAAGTCATTTTACTAAAAATCGTAATGAATATACTATGTACAATTTAGGTTCTATATATATATATATATATATATATATATATATATATATATATATTACCAATTATGTCCATGGCATACCCAGTAAATATATAAATATATTAAATATACCAGAGAGATTAATGGTAATAAATACAAAACATGTTGTTTGAGCTATAAATAAATGTTTTGACACAATTTCGGTACATATGAAATACTCATTACTTAAAATTTAAAACTAAGCTATAAACCACGATAACTGAAAACCAAGGTTTATTTAAAAAGAAAAAAAAACACAAATCTTTCTGATATCATAAACTAGAAAAATTAAACATTTTTCCATATATTTTGATTTAGCTGCATGTAATTTTTATAAAATGGTACTAATTATTTCTGGGACTCGATCAAAAAACTAAGCTGTAATTTTTGTGAAAAAAATAATAAAAATATGAATTAAAAAAAGCGTGGAGTGTTTTCGGTTTATATTTTCCCAACAAGCAACATAGGTTTTTTCAATAAATTAAATTTTTTGTCATTCTTTTTATTCACTTTAATGCATATAAAAATAAACTGAAGCTATATTCGAGTTCTGAGATATATTTTCACTCTTGACCAAAATCCAGCGTATTTTGTTTTGAAATTATTTTACTGTCGATATGTGTCCAAAATTTTGAATAATTGAAACGGCGGTGAAAATTTCATTTAAATATTCCGTTATATGCATACATACATACAAGTGAAGCTGATGTAAAACATTTAAAAAATAATGAATATATTCGCAAAATTCGCAGAAAGCTTGAATTCATTTATAAGGCAAATAACGTAATATTTCCAATAATCGCTCTTCCGAAAAGCAGAACTCTGGCTTAATTTAATAAAAATGATTATATAGAGGAATATTTAATATTTTCCTCAAGTCTGGTGATTCCACGCACTCAGCCAGAGAGACTCGTTCAGTCAAGGAGCGAATCAGAAAATATTGTGGTGATTTTATCCAGAAATATTATAAGTAAATTCGTAGCGGAAATAACTTATTACGTTAGGTGGCTGGAGTGAACTTAGTGACAAGATTCAGACAGATATAAAAATCAGTATTAGTACGATGAAATATTTTTTTCTTGGATGAAGCTTAACGGAGGAAGATACTATTAACAACTTAGCCTGTATTTAAAAATATATAGCAATCAAACATTCATAACAAAATGTATGTAACGTACAGGAATATTCATATTATTTCTTTTTTTCATAGTAAAATATATAAGGAGAGTCGAATCTGTGACACTATAAAATTCATTGGATTAAAAGTTTTAGTTTCTATGTTTTACTGAACTTGCAATGAATAAAAAAAACAGTAACCTTATTATGACCAAGAACTACACACACACACATATATATATATATATATATATATACATATATATATATATATATATATATATATATATATATGTGTATATATATATATATATATGTGTGTATATATATATATATATATATATATTGAAACATATACATTAAGCACAAAATTATATGTCTAAAATAGCATTATGCAGGAGAGCTACTTAAAGTTTCAAAAGTTTATAAACTTAATGTTAAAATATTATAACGAGCTTTATTTACGTGATTTAATAGAGTATTGGATTAACTGCTAGTTAACCATTCACGCTTTTATTGAGAAAAAAAATGAGGTGAGAAATATTCGAAAGTAGCAAACCTTCAGACATAATCGAATCTACTGTCTTGCGTCGCGTTGTTTCTCAGATGCGATGTGCAATTTTAAATTTATTTTATTTGTTATGAAATCCGCAAAGAAATTATGATGTGCACTATTCACGCACCTGCGCATGCACGTAAATACATAAAACAAACTTTATACTAAATACTTTATATTTATACCGAATAATATGAGTAATTATATTTACCTACCCTCGGAGATATACAATGGACCATCTTCAACAATCTTATGGACCAATTTTACTTATTTATCTTTGCAATCTTTGACTGTTTTTCATTCTAAATAGCTATCACTGTTCTTTATATATATATATATATATATATATATATATATATATATATATATATATACAAATATATATTTCGAAAGCAATTTTAGTTTTTATACCTTCATATTTCATTTTCTGTACAATAACATGAAAAGCGTACTTTTCACACACTATAATCGGGTAACTTTGCTTTGTTCACGGAAGATCCACGACCACTAACCTCTTACCCTATACTTATTGTGTTATTGGATTCCAGACAAAGGTAGACCTACTATAACTTATAAAAAAGGACTTCATAAAATAGATTATTTGATATTACTACGAAAGTTTTGTTGTCAATGGTATCAGAGGAAGTTTTTTAAATGTTTTATTTCGTACTTAACTTATATAGGATATCTCAAAATGAATAGTCCTCTCTCATCACGTTACTGTATTTCTATTAAGTACAAGCTAGCTGGACAAAATACATTTTTTATTGTTATATTTTGGTCGTGAAAATTTGTTATTAAATACAAAGAGAGCCTGTTGAACTTTCTTGTACCTTCAGAATACCAACGGATTTGAATCGCTAAAAACTAAGAAATTAATAGTACCTTAACAATGTTTGAGTCCAAAACTGACAGAATATATCTGTGCGTACTTTTCGCGCAGTATCTTTGACGTTAACTGACTAATGTAAGTGCATGTGTGTGATTGTTGCGAATTAGTGTTGTGTATAGTTGTGAATTAGTGCAGCGTAAAAGTTATTATGAAGAGCTTGCTAAGCACTTCTATAATCGAAATGATACAATAAAAATATTTGTCGAAATAAAAGTAAAATTTGATATAATATAGGAAATTAAAATATATTTCATACGGTTCATAAATGTGCTCAGAATTACAGAAAACGCAAATCAGGGAAAAGCTCGCATTAAAGAAAAATTAAAAAAACCAAAAAAGTTCAGGGTCGAGTAAATGCTAGAGTAATGCATACAACGTCCAACCATCGGGAATTCAACCTCCAGTCGGGCGCAGACATAATTAGAAGGCCAGAAAAATAGGATAGAAAATAGTGATGATGTAAAGATTGATACAGCACCAGACAAGTGTATATTGCGATCACCAAATAGTGTCGTGTTGTCAACAGTAGAAATCTATGAGTCAGTGGAGTCGGAGATCATTGCTATGGCCGATAAACTTGTAATTTATCTATTCTCTAACCATGCTACTAGTCTGTCTGTATAACCATTGTATTAAAAAGATTGATAATTAAATTATATATTAATAGGAAACACTTGTTATGACTTTACCCCAACTTTTCCACTATAAATCTGTGGCGCTCACCCGAACTGCCGCTTTCGATTTTTTTTGCTCCTAATGTCTACTGGATATGGTTATATTTTTTTTTAATCTAACGTGAGGGCTTCCATTATATAAGTAATTTTATGACGTAACAATTATTTAATTGAAATTGTCAAAGACATATTTAATGAGTGAAAATAAAACAAAAATAAATTATTTATATTTCAATTAAAGAAAAATTTTGGTACCTTTACCCAACAAAACCCATTATATTAAAAAAAATTACGGAGCGTCATAATTTGTCAAGTAACTTTGCTCTTTCTTTTCATTGCATGCGGAAACAATCTGTCAATATGTAGACATTTAGCGTTTGTTTGCTTGGGTTTGCCATATATATATTGTCGACCATCCAGGATCAGGTCATGGATTTGTTAAAGTGGATACAATCGCTAGGTCGTATATTTATTATTATTTAGGTTTTCACATCTCTGACTACATAGTGCTATTCGCTAAAAAGCGGTGCCGCATTCGTTTATCACTCCCCTATGTCTATAGTAGTTTTAAATAAAATTGGGACATTGCAGCCTTGATTCACTTGATGAAATAATTTCTTTACTTTAATTATATTATGTTTCAAGGAAATACATTCGAAAAAAGCTTGTTTTGGTCAATCTTCGAATGTTTCATCCAATCAACGAATAGCTCCATTTCGATATTTTGAAACCGCCTTCTACAAGCAAATAAAAAAGAAATAAAGGGGAAAGGAATACAAACAATCTACAAGAATATATTCCTTGAAAAAATACAGTTTGGGGAAAAGAATGATTTTTCCTTATTGTCTTTGAAATTAGAAATATATTAAAAACGAGACAATTTTCTAAAATCGCGAACAAATATCACTAAATTATAAGGATTCTCCATTTTTACTACAAAATCCTAAAAAAATTTGTAAATATTTATTAAATAAGACGAACATTTTTTCATACTTATTTTACTTACTATTTATATTACTGGCATTTGGTTATGACTTCATTCATATTTATATTTTCTTTCCTTTTCTTTTTTCTTTCTGGCTTAATTGTTTATAAATAATATATAATCAGTCCCTGAGCTCAAGGAATAATGGTTCTATAATAAGAAATTTACATAGCATCATAAAACGGATGCTTAATATGACAAAACGGATACTTAGCAATTATAAAGATACAAACTTCCCGAAAGTCAAATTTTTTTAAAATTAGTTTCAATATCTGGTTTCGTTGTGAAAGTTTATAGTTAAATATAAATCCGGTACCTGACTAAGTATCCATTTCAATATGGATTTTTTTAATGATATGCATAAAAGCAAGAGACTAATCCTTTTATTATTTTCAACCCCTTTATCAAGATACACAGAATAAAAAAAAAAATTAAATAACATATTCCAAAATACCTTATTCCTTGAAACACTTTAGTTTTTATAATCTCAGTTCATGAGCATTTGTACACTAATAATAGACTGGACATCAAAACTAAGTGATAGTTTAATTCATAGATAATAACCCCGAATCTAAACTCGAATCAAATTTTCGCTACTCCAGTCCATATTTCACATTTCCGGGACACGGAAAAAAATTTCAATTCTCATTGCTATACCAATTAAAAAAAAATTATTACATTGATGAAATTAAGCATTCGAAAAAATTATAAATTTCATGTCGACGTAGAGTTTTATAAAAAATGAGAATTACTAGTATTATTTTTATTTTAATCGCGACAAAGAGATAAAACCTCTTCAAACAAATCGATCATTGCACTTTATCTTAAATAAATATGCAAATCTACTCAGTTATTAGTCATTGACTTCCGGATTTCAATTCCTCAATACGGCGCTGCAGTAGTATAGTCCACCTAAATCACAAGACTGGACAATCTGCTGGAAATTATACTGTTATATTTTATAATCCTGTTTTATATGACATGTATGTACATAAAACGATTTGACTGCAATATTTAGGAGTACCAACGCCGGCATCATATCAATATGTTTGAAACACTGTTAATATCATCTACAAAATAGCATCAATTCTCGTGGGGCAACTGTGTCATGGAAGTTAGGTTTTACCCTTCAAGGTATGTTAATATGAAATCATAAATATTGAGTGTTGTATTATTTCTGTAAATTAGTATATCTTGCAATTTTTTATGATGAAGATGACCAGGATCTATGATTCGTACCAAATTTGTATGTCATTTACAATGACAATAGAAAGATAAGGTGATAAAAACTAACAGCCGTTCTTTCTTAAATGCTTCGATATTATCTCCCACCGTTGGCTATAAATTAAGAATTGAATGGGAAAAAGTATTGAAAAAGATAATAAAATAATTCGTTTTTATTAAAATAGCAAGAATTTTAGAACGTGAGATGAATAACAAGCATTACGATTAAGTAAATGAAATAAACAAAAATTTAATTAACTAGATGCGATTTCAAAAATTCTTTATTATTTTCTTCTTATCAGGCAGAAATAATTTATTTCATTCATATTTCAACGCCTTCCGTAAAATATATGTGGAGTTTTCTATACATAACACTAAAAAATACAAAGATTTGTTATTTGGAAAACTCAAGTAAATATATCCGTTTGAAAAAAAAAATATTCCCATCTTAATTGCAATAAATTTTCACGCATATATGTATATACATATTTATATATATATATATATATATATATATATATATATATATATATATATATATATATGTACATATATATATATTTTTTTAATTGGTATAGCAATGAGAATTGAATTTTTTTTCCGTTTCCCGGAAATGTGAAATATGGACTGGAGTAGCGAAAATTTGATTCGAATTTAGATTCGGGGTTATTATCTATGAATTAAACTATCACTTAGTTTTGATGTCCAGTCTATTATTAGTGTACAAATGCTCATGAACTGAGATTATAAAAAATTTAAAAAAATCAAGGAATAAGGTATTTTTGGAATATGTTATTTAGTTTTTTTATTATTCTGTGTGTCTTAATAAAGGGGTTGAAAATAATAAAAGGATTATTCTCCTGCTTTTATGCATATCATTAAAAATTTCCATATTGAAATGGATATTCGTCATGTACCGGATTTATATTTAACTATAAACTTTCACAACGAAACCAGATATTGAAACTAATTTTAAAAAAATCTGACTTTCGGGAAGTTTGTATCTTTGTTATGTTAATGCTTTATAATTGCTAAGTATCCGTTTTGTCACGTTAAGTATCCGTTTTGCCATATATTTTTGCCATTATTTTATATATATATACATATATATATATGTGTGTGTATATATACATATATATTTTCTTTTTTTTTTCTTTCCATAAGTAAACGTTGTCATTTAATAAAATATAATTTATCAATTTACCTTTCCTAGAAAATAATTTTTTGTAATATTTCAAGTTAATTAAATAGTTTTAATTATGTTCCAGTAGGAGTAATTTTTTTCAAATATATTTTTCTGGTATATATGCCATCACTAACTAAACCTAACCCTCAAATTTTAAGCTTTTCAACAAAAAGTACATTTATTTTATATTTTAAATTTTCATCTTATAAAAATCAGAACATTAAACAGAATTTATTTTATAATTTTAATAATTTATTCAGTGCTTAAATTAAACGAATAATCATAACTTTTTAATCTCACGTAACTGTAAACAAATAGAATCGATGCATTGTTATATCCATCGGATTATAACCATTGTGATCTGTAAATATAGTTCTTTTTCTCTACCATAATAGAACTTCAAATAAATGCAAAAGAAAAATGTAGGGACTTTTCAAAACCCTTCGCGTTTGAAAAGTTCTCGGTCTAACAAAAATACATTTTTTAGGATTTTTTTATTTCTCAACCTTATTACAATACTTTTCATTTCAACAAATTTGCATGTAAGACTGTCCTGTTCTCCGATACGCCCCATATAATATCATTTCCTGATACCTGTAAAATAAATTTCAATCAACGTGGTCAATGTTGAAATAATAAACGTTGACTTCGGCGTTTGAAGAAAATTTTCATCTAACGAGATTTTTTCCAGTTTAAAAAAAGTATCACCTAGAAAATAAGTACACACATAAAATTCATGAGCTAAATATAAACAACGAAGCATAGACCATGAATTTCCACAGCGATAACCATGAATGTGTGTGAATCATCGTGATTACAGAGGAGTACTTACTTTTATCCAAAATAGGTATTTAGTCCATATAGCATCTTTTCAATAATTCCATTATTATTAAAGCGTTATATGCATTTGGACCAGACCTCCCTTTTTTGTATAGATAACCCAGCCTTTTTCTAAGTTTATAAGAGTACCATACTCCATAGAAAACATTTTTTTATGTCTTTTCTTATCCATTGAACCACACACATAATATCATACACGGTTTGTGTGAGATGATACAGTTTTCATTATTTCTGGTGTGTATTTATAAACCTTTTGCATTTAATAATATAAAATTAGGAAAAATTTAGTAGAAATCCATGTAAATTAGATAAAACCCTTATGAAGTTATGATCGACTGTTAATAAATACGCATCCACCTAACATTACGCTTAATGGTACAAAAAAAAGAATTATTTTAAATGAAGTTGACGAAGTGGACGTTGTTTATTGATATGTTTATAGTATTAGGAAGCTTACAAACCTTCAGTCACTGATCATTTAATAAATTGTTGTGAATTTTTATAGAGATTTTATCAATTGTAGCGATGTTGTTGGCATGCCGAGTTATTATTATCGTGATTTATTTTTAACTAACAGGAAAATTTAACATTTATCCGTATCCATGGATGTTAGAACGTTCAGAATAAAGTCGTTATTACCAAATTGAGTTTTAATTTATTAAAAATAAAACTTATTTTCTTTACTCAATCGCCTCAAATTACGCAAACGCATGCATTTCACATACTGTAGAACTTCTTTGAAAGAGCTTACTTAATAAATAGCATAGTTAGTTGCAAACATGAACTTGCACTGTTTCCTGTTCAGGCCGTGAATTTTTTAATCACCATTTTCTGGTGGATTTTAAATATAATTGTGAACAAATCTCAAATCCCTATCAATATAATTAAAGCGAACATTGTTTAATTGTCTTCCTTCTACGCTTAAGTAGTACAGTGGGTTTTAATGTATTTCTTTATGTCAATAATATGCATTCTACAATAAAAGGTAAAGTTTACATAAAAATTATAATCATGATTTCAGAGGTCACAACTTTCAAAACTATAATTTCGCTCTTGTAAAAAGCATAGTAGGCAATATGTTTTCATTGTAAAAATAATAAAAATACTATGTGAATGAATCAAACCCTTATAGTGTGGGTTCTGTTCGTACTTGCTAGGTTTTATTTTTATTTATAAATATTTCCTGAAAAAGAATTTGTTTAACAATTATGTAATGCCTAACTTAAGGGAATTAATGCAGTTTTTGCAATTTATGCACATTATGCACATATCTAAAAGAAAATCTATGTTATAAGGTTTGATAACTCATACACAATTATTATTTTTATACACATATGAATAATTTTTTTTTTAAACTGCAATATAAATGAATGGCGTGATGCAGCATTGATTAAAAACGAAAACAATTTTAAAGGGAAAGGTTTTCAACTTCCATATAATTAATATGTGAGGCGTTATAGATATATTTGATTCTTTCAAAGATTTCAAACGAATTGACGGCCATTCGATCTATTTCAAATTTACGTAAATTGCCCCCTTTATATGCCACATATAAAATAAGAAATAAAACAGCTCAAAATAGTGTCTGCTTGAAAATATTACTGCCTTATAACCCTTATACAGGTATTATAAAACAATATTTCCATTATAAATCCACTTATTCCGTTGATGAAGTCGTATATTATAGATAAATAGATCTTTGCATCAAAGGCAAGGAACATTGTAATAAACAATCTCTTTTATTTGAAATGCAGGTTACTCCAGTATTTTCAAATCAAACTAAATAAGTGCGTTACGAAATAATCTTTGAATTGTTTAAGAAATATTATAAGTCATTCTCTAAAAAATTGGAAAATAAAAAAAAATAAAGTAGAGCCATTAAGACACTATTACCGAAAATGTGAAAAAATGATAAAAGCAACGTCAACATTCACCTCCCTTACAGTATATTTGTGCGTTTAATTGAAATTGTCTTAAATTATTTTAATGAGATAAGTGGATTCACGGAATCATGATCGGTAGCTCAAATATTTTGAATCATCAATATGCGGATGGTATGATGATGTCGGGATTTACTGCAAAGGATAGAAAGCATCAGCCTCGAATTCGGATTAAAAAGTAATCGAGTCAATAGGACGTAAGTGATCATTTCTGATTTCGTAAATAATAATTCTACCGAAGTCACGTAACTCGTGAGTTACGAGTTGGTTCAATCTATATCTATCTGAAGGCATTCATTTCTAATAATGGCAGATGCACTTACGAAATTAAAAGGTGTAAGGCGATTAGTAGTAAATCTGCTGTATATTAGAAATATATGGAAGAACTAAAACAATAAAAATCCTTTTCCTTCGACCATTAATGCACGTGTACTAAACAAATATAGTATTAAGAAGCACATGTCTAATATTGTGCAAATTCTAATAATAAAAACCTTTGTACACATATTGCGGTGGAGAGACAGTGTTAAACCCCTGGTGTTATAGGAAAAAGTGGAATGCAAAAAACCACGTGGGATTACACCAATAAGGTAAATGGATCAGGTCAAGGTAGCCATGGATGTCCATCTACACAAATGCGCCTGGAGAGCGGCTGCCATGAGGGGAATGGCAACATATCCTGTTGCACGTCTTTCACTGCAATATACTTGAATTTATTACCATGACCATTCCGCTAAGAGCACAGCGACAAAAAAAACCTAGCGTATCTACTACTAATACTATCTAGAAAGTAACTATTATCTCATGCTTCAGATATTTTAAGAATCGTTTTAATAAGTTTTCATACACTAAAAAGGAACTTTCACAATTTTGTTAAGTTTGTTCGTCCCTCAACCCTCAGAGTTTCTATTTTTTTAGACCTATACGGTAGACATATGAGAATGTATGTCTACCGTAGCAGATCCTTCATATGGAGATCTCAATTAATATGTGGCAAACTGTAAAATTTGTTTGATGCCTACTATAAATTGGCAGCAATAATTTTTTTTTCTGATACCCACTGAATAGGTCTTTTAGAATGAAAGTGATATTTTATTTACCATTTTTCTTTTTAGGCGCCAATCGTGAAATACCAAAATTCAAAGTAAAGTTAATTTTTTTCCATTTTCGGTATTAAATTCCCTTTTTGAAATAATAAGTTTCAAAATGAAGTTCAGTACCACCCACTTTTTAAATTTTTAACCATGGTTTTGCGAAGTGTGTGAAAATTGTGGAGACTGTCATGAAGACTTTCTATTACTATTTATAGAGAAGTACTGTGTGCATATCTCAATACAAATTTTTATAATTTTTTACTTAAATAATTTTTTTCAAAAGACAATACTTTAATCTTTTCTTGTTTTCAAAACATCAACATGATAATTTCTGTTTTAATCAATTCTTTTTGTCTGAAATGTCCTATGTATGAAATCAATAAATTAAATCCACGAAAGTATGGTCGTCAGTGTACGGTGGGCTTACTTGATCATAATTTATGTGGATTTCACCCTTATAACGCCGAAAAAAGATAAAGCTAGCGAGTAGAGGAAAAAATAATCATGTGTTTTGCTTTCGACTATTGTATTTGTATATGCGTGAATAACAGAAAAACGGTTACTAGAATTATTTGTATTTTATCTACTGAAGAAAATTAAAGTATCACTTTTATATAACTAGAAAATCTCTCAAACACAATTTATTCATTGTTTTTCCATAGTGAAATATTTTGAATCCAATGAATTGTTTTCTGAAAATATCTGATTTTAATAATTTTTTTTGCCGGACTTTGTTTATAATGCATATAAAATCAATCCCCACTCCTTTTTTTGGCAGGTATTAATAATTTGTAATATTTTGGTAAGTATTTGGTATAATTCCTTCATATAGCAATCACACGACATAAAATGTAATGTTTTCTTTGCCAAAAAATTCATTAAAATATTTTAAATATTTATTTTAAAAATTCAAAACAATAAAATTGAAACCAATTGGACAACCTATTTGTCGTGCTTATGTTAGTATGAAAAACAATTTTGTATTCAGTGTTAATGATGGTTTAATTCGTATATCTTAACCTCAACACGCAAAACACACATAGCAGCAGTTTAATATAATTAAGCTGCTACAGCATTGTCATTATGCTCATGCCCTCTATAAAACACGACTATCTAAACGCAAAAGCTCTCACAAAATTAGAGATTCAAAGCACGGGCAGACGCAAAGCTGGAACTGGTACGGTCTGATGTTTCATTGTAGGAAAAATTGTTTGTCCTAGAAAATTCCAACGAAATTGAATTACTTCGTTTAACTGTATTAATACATACTTGTGTAATAGCGTGAATGCTAATACGAATAATGCTTTGTATTATTTATATGACTCAATTTATCTATATACAGATTATTAAAATGACCAAATCGGTGTATTTCTGCGAAATCCATATTTAAATATAGCAATAATATTTAATGTTTCTCAATCGAACGGTGTACATTGCCTAAGAATGATTTAAAAAATTACTTTATTTGCTGGTTAAACGAGTATGAACTAAACACCATTTGGGATAAATTATTGTGAAGTAATAAAAAGAATAGACATAGTGGTGAGATTGCAATGATGGTATAAAATTAAAAATTGTAAAATTCTACATCCACAATATATCAGTATACAACTTAATAACGTTAGTCCTCTAAAACCAGGTGAATATATCCAGATGATATGCCTTCAAACTGATGCTTGCAATATCTCTTATATGTCATGAACAACTTAAACGCCTCAGGAAGATTGCACGAAACGAAAATTGTTTATACATTAATAAATTCCAATTCACATATCGCAGTAATTTTTTATGGACCATTATTTATTTTATTAAAGCATATTTTATTAAACCTTTTTAGGAGTCTAAAGCAATATCCAAATACGTCCACAGTATGCAAATAAAAGCAAATTAAGGCATCTAAAAAAACTTATCAACAAAACTGCTTCACGTCTAATTCATTGTGGGTAAGTTTTATAAAAAAAATTACAGGTGAGTTAAAATCATCATTAATTTATTATGTTACACAAAGATTAAATACATAATAACTGTAAAGTTAAGAACAATTTTATAATATTTTCCACTTATTTAGTGGAAATCTGAATCTAACATATAAACGATTTTTTTACATACTTTTTATTTACGCGTCATATGAAAAATATATACCTCTTAATTAATCTGTGACTTAGAAGACAGACACAAAGGCCGTTGATCACAGGTACGTATACCCAATCATGCAATTGCGTTTTAATAGAATTACGTAAAGTTGTAATTCACTAAGGTTTCTCTAGACAAATTGTAATTTCCTTACAGCGGAAAGTCCAAATATCGCGGACCTTGCCTTTTGTTTGCCCACAGCTCATTCGCGTTTTAAATCGTTAATAACCGGGTCACGGCTCTGTACGAATATTCGCAGTTACGTGGCGTGTCTGTGCGTGAGTGTGGTGATAATATGTGATAATAACTTTCTAAAGTTTAATTTGTATTTTATTGGATGGAATATTTTGGTTATAAAGTCTTGGTCGTTTTCCAAATAAAAATGATTAGATGCTTTATTCTATATATTAATTTGTAGGTCATATTGAGACAAACTACCGAAAGTGTTTAGTATATAAAAAATTTAACCGTTTTTTATTGTTTCACAAAATAGTCTCGTGAGGTTTGCGGTCAAATTTGTTTCAAAATAATAGGCATATAATTACTGATCTGTGGAACTGTTTCTTTTATTTTTCAGAATAATCATTAAAATATAAACTAATAATAACCATACTTATATAATAACCATACTTATATAATAACCATATTTTTCCAGCATTTCGATATTTTTTTAATTTTGAAAAAATTTTTGTGCAGATCTTCTTTTAGTTTCGGGTTCGTAATAGTATATACAGTTTTCTTGACCCGTGATAAAGTCAAATATAGATATAAAGTAATCTCCATCGAATTTATTTTCACATTTCGCGACACCAATCAGTTTTGCTAAAATCTTGGTTTACCCGTCTATCAAATAGCTTCCTGATATCTACGTATTGACGTAGAATTTTCTTTACTTGAGTCATACTGATTCCCGAACTAGTTATATTGACTCATATTAATTATTGTCATATCAGTTTTTAACGTGAGCAGCACAGCATGGATATCATCTTCATAATTTTTTAACGTGAGCAGCACAACATGGATGTCATCATCGAGCCATGTTCCTCACACAACTCATTACTAAAGTTGATATGATAACACTTGAACTGTTTAAAAAAGCTGTAGACCGTAGCATAGGATGGAACTTTACCACAAATTGCTAATCAAACTAAATTTTAACGTTATTTTTGATCAAGATCATAACAAAATTATTAAAAATTATCAAAAGAAATATTTTTATTGTTTAATTTAGCTTGATGTCAAACACACAATTTTAAAATTACTGTCAATTCGTGAAAGCAGACTACTAATTCGAGGAAAGGTTTATCACTCTTTGATACAGAAGAAATCGATTTTTTAAATTTCAATTTATTTTATTATTTCTAATATTAAAAATAGTAGAATCTAAGAACTTTCAGTGCTACCCTCGTGTGAAATTTGTGACTAATATTAGTATTGTGTTACACAAAACATATTTCTTACAGAAGTGGATGCCCAGCAGATGCTCGCTTCGTAAGGATTTGCCTCACAAATATTGAAATTGTTTTGTAATCTGACTACATATACTTTTATTTTTTACAATGTCCACTTCTGCATTTACAATGCTGATAAATACCATATGCGTAAATCCATCCAATAGATGTCAAGTTATAAGCAAACACAAAGGCTTAGAGTAAGGAGAGAGAAAAAAGAAAAAAGAGAGAGAGAAAAAGAAGACGGCTTAAATTTTCAATAACATGCTTCTTAGATCTAATGTTGAATTTTCATCAAATGAAGATATTATTGCGTAAAGTAGGAGGAATAAAGTGCAACGAAAATTCAAGGATGAATCATAAACATATGACTATACGCACATTCAAAAGCTCATAAAATCTGTCAAATCATTCGAATCACACATCGAGACGTGCCATTCAGCCAGCTTTGCTTCTTGTCGGCTCTTTCCGGCTTAATGCTTTTCTTTCTAATACATTATAAAAATGCTACTTTACGTGTGGTTTAGTGAATCAACATTGCTTCTAATTTGCTAATGCTCAAAAATTTACTCGTTTTTATCGGTTTTAACGAACTCCGTTAACAAACATACGATATCCTAAAAATATTTCAACATAAAAAAATTAAAAATAGGTGTTTCAGATCTGCCGGGCGCTCCAGAACAGCTCAATTTTTTATTTGAAAGTACGTACTAAACGAACAAAACGGTACATTTTTCCCGGAAATCCTTTTCGCCCTCGGGTCATCTCACTGAAATTTTTAAATTTATGTCGGGCGAAAACTAATGGAATTGAAACTGGAAAAAGCGTCAGCTGTTCATATTAATCCGTTGGTACCATACCTATTTTTTTTAGTTATAATTGGAAAAACACTTTTGCAGGTAAAGTTTTTAGTTATATTTGGAAAAACATTTTTCAGGTTAAGACAAAATTTAAATTTGATTCCCATAATTTGGAAAGTAACTGGTAGGGAGCGCATGTTTAGAAGAGAAAGATGATTGTTGAACCGATTGTTGATATTAGAACCAATGATTGTTGATATATTTGGAGTTGTTGAGTTCTAATCTTTTCCATTGTCCACCGCTACCAAATATAGCATAGTGATATTTAGTGTATGCAAAGGAGTAACGGCGGGTAAATAATTGCGAATTCGTTTGTGCGAGATGCTAATACGAGGAGAACTGTTGTTGGATGTTAGTTAATAAATAGTGTCTAAACGGCTGGACCGATTTCTATCTCACTTGTATCAATTAAATACTATTCCTGTCACATAGTACTAGATTCATATTATAATATAGACTATATTTTAACTCGAGAAATGGCATGATTTCTTTATGATGAAACTCGGTGTTTTCTACTAGTTGAGAAAAATGTACAAACACACATCCGTTAGTATTAGGGCATTCGCAAAGTATATATTAAATCTGTTACTCGATTATCAAATCCTAAAATTTCATATAAAGTTAAACCAGTCAATCCCACATACAAAAGCTAGTTGCACAATTATTTAGATTGCTATTAATTTGAATTAAAGTATTATTATATTTTAAATACAAAAGAACTGACGTGTGCAGATAAAAAATTGTCATGAAACAAATGATAAATTGAATGCCATTAAATTACTGAATTTTATTTCAGGCTCTCTTGAAGAGATATATTAAACTGATCGCTAATTAGTGACGAATAGAAATCATCTATGTTCAGATAGCATCGATATAAAAAAACAAAAGACCGAAATATTAACGTCGAAACTCAAGTACAAGAAACACTGTAAAATTGAAAATCTCAATAAAGTATAAAACCTTCCTATTACGTTCAATATTATTATTAATTTAGGACTTAATTTCAATAATCAATTAAATCATTTACAAATATGAATTTATGTAAAAATGTTAATGTTTATATCACATGTAATTTTGGACATATTATAAAATAATAAAGAAAAACAAAATATATGTATTACCTTAGTTTTTTGTTTACTGTTTTTTACTTCCATTCAACGCAATCAATGAACACCACGGTTTCTATAATAAAAAGTTAGCTCTGTCAACATTGATGTAAACATTGATATTTCAGCATCGCTCATCGCTATTACTTTTTCTTGAATGTCTTTGTACGAAAACTGTTACCAACATCTGTCACTACGCATTACCTCAGTTACAATGACAGTTAGTTGAGCAATGCGTACATTAATTATAAAATACTAGAACCAGATGCATTAGGTAAGAATATCAAATAGATTGTTAAACGGTTACAAGCATACATTTATATCACTTGCTGATATCCGTTGCATCTAAAAGAAACACTTCTGTTGCAGTGTATTGTTGAGATTTTTAAATATATTTGATCCGACATATTTGATAAGTCGTAAAACTATTTTTGGCAAAAGTGAATAGTTTTAATCCAATTAATAATGTATTAAAATTAACTGAAAAAATCAAACAAGATACCAGGAATAGAACGTTCGTAATAATGAACAGTCAACAATTTAGAAAAGCAAGGTCAAATACAAGTACTCTAAATATTTAAAAAAATGTAATCCCCATTTTCGCAATTTATTATTTAAGTTATATTAATATTTAAATGCCTTAATCCACATTTATATCGATTCATCAAAAGTAAAATATTTATTTGAAATTCTAATATTGAAAGTATAATTCATTATAATATTTATAGAAACAAACCAATTTTTTTAAATGAAAGTTCGGGCAATAAAACAATATCGAAAGATTTAGTTTTGAAATCATCACATTTTGCGTGTAAAACGTAAGTATTTTTGTGTTTCGTAGCTTCAATGGAATTTTTAGTCATATAAAGAAATTAAAATTTGTGCATTGAGTAATATTGAAACATAGTTTTAATAACATAACAAAGAATAAAAGTTAAGAAAAATCTTTCTTAATACTTTAATATAAAAATAACCAAAAGTTAACACAATTAAACAGCTGATGATACTATTTCCCTTAAATTAAAAAAAAATCTCCCCATATTTCACTAGAAATAACAATTTTTAATTATCACCAATTTTTTATGTCCATACATGCTGTTTAGTAACATATAGATTAAGATCTTCAAGATGCGAGTAACTGGTCGAGCCATCATGTGAAAGTTTCCAACTAGCAGTTGGAAACTAAAAGACGTTATGTAAACCTTTACGGTTAGCTGCCATTTCTGAAGCGTTAATAAATATTCAGAGTAGTGAAAGCAAGGAATTATTGCCAATTCTAATAATAATTATATGCAGCTTCAATGAATGTTGATATGACATTAATAACACTAATGGAATTTTCTCATCTTAAAACGTATTAAAAACTCTCATTTTCTTGTGCGATTACACCTAATCGAATTGGAATGCAAATAAGTTTACTTATTTACTTCAATTTAAACGTAGAGTAATTAGACCCTACTATGAATTTAATTACAAATGACATAGAGACAACTGACAAATGACACATGAGAGAGTGATTGTAAATGAAAAGTCAGAGGAAGTAAGTTATATTATAAAACAGAAAAGATCCTAATATATATGTTTAAATTTGGTTAAGTCATAATATGTTAAAAAGGAAATAAAGTTGGCTGTGTTATTAACTTTGCAGGAATATACTTATGTGTCTATAACAAAGCACACACAGATGCCAACAATTGGAATATAGGGAATTTATAATATTTTAATAATTTAAGGCGCTCGACCTACAAAAAACGGTCCTAAAAAAATAAAGTCGATTCTGGCCGACGGTCATTGATCTGCACTATACAAGTTGAAATGCACCTACATAGGAAAGAAAATAAAATATGCGCGTCTTTTAACCTATGTCTCGGGTCGAAGGAAAGTCGCCTACCGAATTTATCCGATAAAAGTCGGCAGTTGTCAGCTGTCGACTTATCACAAACAAATTGTGGGTTGCGAGTAAGTTATTTGCAGTGATTTTGAAAATGCCGCACATATATGTAACAAAAATATGGCTCAGAGTTTCACTGTAGATTATACACATTATCTGTTTACTATTTTTGTACCATAATTTCTATTGTCTTTTTGTTAGATGATATTTCCAATATTTGTCACATAAGTTTAACTAGAGAATGAATTTAGGGAATGGTGAATGTTGAATAATTTTATTGGAATGGCTTTAAAATCAGATTCATACACTTTAAATTAATTTCCTTTGGGTTTCCGTACATCAAATTAAAAAAAAAAAGAAACGAAACACTGACAAGATCACTTACGAGTCGATTCATTTGTGTTCCCGTCAAAATCATTTTACTAAGGAAAATTATGACGTAGAAACCTGAAATTTGGTAAAATTAGAAATCATATCAACTCGCATATAATTTAATAGGTACCATTTAAATGTATTTTTGTGCAAATTTATAGTGGAGGAAAATCTTCAGATAATGAAGATGGTAAATAGAATATACCAGGGTAGAGGATGGTAAATAGAATATACCATATATTTAGATGGTGAAAAATAATAGTAGTCTTTGCGAGTTTAATAAAAATTGTGTATCTAACCCTTAAATCTTTGTAAGTGCCTAAACGTATACAGAATTCGCGTAATACCGTTTCCTCACTTAATAGGTAACAATAATACTCGTACTAAATCGGTTTTATTTTGCGTTGTCTGTAGGTAAGAGGAATTATTTTTTATTTTCGATTTCAGTTAGGAAATTAATTTTTTGTATATTTTATCAACCATAAAAAATGCTGTTAAAACATGTTCATGAAAGCATTATGAAAAAGTTACTAGCTTTATTTGAAATTTTTTTTTCGAAAATTTAACATAAATTATGTAAAAAATTAACGTAATGGGCACTGTAAGTCACACTTCCCGTCAGTAACAAGAGCATCACACTTTCCATCAGTCATCAGAACAAAGTAATTAATCGAGAACGCTTAGGTATACGATATGTAAATGATTGATAACAAGAGAAAAAAATCGTGTTTGTTTTTGCGTCTAAGCCTTCGGTATGTCGAGGTTTATTCACCAGTATTATTATATATACTGTATTTACTTTATAATACCTTCTATTCTTGGAACACTCGTTTTTTTATTACAATCCATCCATTAGCAATTTCACGCTTTGTGTTTGAAATTTTTCGTTTTCCTTTATATTTAAGCATTTCCTCCCTGTTTACTTAACTAATCTGGACTGAAAGGCTCAAGTCAAATACTGATTAACTAGTGAACCCCAATTTTTTGGATTTTCAGAGATATGTCTCAGCCGCTAATAATTTGGATTAATTGAAAGTAAGCTCTATAAATATTTTTAAAGTGAATGTAATCATTTATGACGTGAAGTTCTGAATGGAATAGCTAGAAAAATAGATAATTTTATGTAATATTCTCAATAAATATTAATATGTTTTTAAATCTATATATTTAAATGAATAGGTTTATTTCCGAGAAAGGCCAATGTGTATAATTTATGAATGTGTAATATCACGTTGCATAATTTACAAATTATGCAACATGATATTAATGAGAAAATGTGAACAAAAACTGTTATTCCGATATGATAGTAAACTGCCGTGCTAAATTAACAAGTGTGTAAACTTCAGTTATTAAATCAATAAAATCTATTGTAGAGAAACTGTTTTTAAAATAAAAAATAAGTAGTAATATATTCATTCAGCAATAATGACAAAGAGTAATATGTTTGTGTTTTAGGAAACGTTGTGCCAGTTAAAAATAAAAGTTATTAATTATCAAGGATATAATTTAAAAAGTTAACATATGATTTTGCTATTCTTTAAGAAAAACATTTTTTATCAAAACTTATATTAACGATATACAGATACAATACTTTTGTTGCGATCGCCCTAGAAAATATATTGCATCATCAATCTTTTAAACAAAGGCCTCTTGTGAATCAGATAACTTACTTTGAATTGTTTACGAAAGCGTTCAAACATGAACAAAGTTTAATTATGAAAGTTACTTAGTTGAAAGCGTTAAATTAAAAATGTCGGTTCAATAGTACCAGAAGCATGCCAATAGAGATAAAAGCCGTAAGATCTTGACATAGTTTGTAAAACAATGAATCTTTTGGTTGGGTTAACCGTGAAATCATTTTGGTACGATATAATATCCATATTATTTTAACGGTAATGAAAGTTGAGCTGATTTACGAAATTAAGATAAGTTTTAACTTTTTTTCATTTAATCATAAACAAAATGGTTTTAATCAAATACAGTATTATTTAATGACTGACTTGTCAATTTTTAGAAATTACCTAAAATATTACCATTGAAGCAGCTGTCTTATTTGGAAACAAAATTATATAGACGAATTTTAAATTCATTATTTAATTTCTACCGTCAATAAAAATGACGTTGTATATCAGATCGTGACAATAAACTATTAACGTTTTCTTATAAAAAAAATTCTTGACAATAAATGTAATTGATGTCGATAGTGATGTTTCTAAACCTACAAATTTGACCATGAACTTCAGTTCAAAGAACATTCCGAACTCATCAAATAAAGATTATTAATATCTTTTTTGTAGAGTAAGACTTTTGTAGAAAATATATTCTGAAGGATTCGGATAATTGGGTGAAACAAAGCGAATGAAGAGAGATTGAGTAGGTTGTTAAATGATGGAATATCAAGTTCACTGGAGTGGCTGTCTGCATTTTTCTGATAAAAAAACCAAGGTTATCGCTTCTACGTTCTGAAATGAACTAAATTACACCTCTGGAAGTGCCACGGAGCTCGATGGTTTTAGTATCATAGTTGATAAATTCACTTCTTGTATATATATCTATATCTTATATATATATATATATATATATATATATATATATATATATGTGTGTATATATATATATATATATATGTATATATATATATATATATATATAAAGAATCATTTATTAAAGTTATTACATTTGAAGTAAATAAATTGAATTATACATGTTTAAATAGCGTCTTCATTAGGTGACGCAAGATGTCGAGTATTAGTTAAACAGGGCAAATGATTTCTGTTTATAGAATCACTTATAATGTTTCTTTCAAGCCAATTAAACGAGGAATGTGGTCAAACTTGTACTCATATTATTTTTTTGATGCAACCTATCTACGTACATATTCAACATACAAGTCAAAACGGGAACGACCTAACCAATTCCTCTAATTTATTTCAATGTGGTACATATGTATTACGTGAGTAGACAGATATAATTATTATAATAACTTATGCCATGTATGTTTTCAGTTATGTCTATTAGAATAATATTATTTAATAAATATTAATAAATAAATATTAATTTATGCCTAGAAGTATAGTGTTTTGAAAAGAAATTTAATGTTTAAAAATACAATGCGAACATTATACGAAAATGAATCTTGTGTTTCTAGATCAATTTAATTATTTGCTCCAAGTGCGCGAAAACATTTTATTGTTGAAATATTCAGTTCTAATTTTCCCAGTCACTAAGTATTTCTATTATTAAGCAGGCTTGATGTCTACAGTAACTGATTATACAAACTCATAGACAGTCAATAAACAGAGCCATATTTTTCCTGTATGTTTATTTTCATTATTCACAGAATACCACATTTAGGAACTACAATATTTTAGTTTTTACTTGAAATTCAATCAAGGACAAGAATCGAAAATTGTTTAACAAAATAAAATTAACATTACGAGTATTACTTTTTCTTTAATGGCAAGAAAACAATTATTATGTCAAATTTTCATTTTCAAAAATAATCTGTAGTAGCTAAACTACACCATGCTACTCAATTTGATTACAGAGCTCCATTGGTGATAGAATGGATTTTCACTAATTTTGGTTGCACTTCATTTACCAGCACAGATAAATTTAGGGCTTCGATATATTTAGACTCCTAATTTTAATTTAAGAAATGTTTTCATTACATATAAAAAAAAAAAAGAACTGTGATGTATAAAAATACATGGAACTATAAGAGGTCCAAAGAAAATATAGCTACGGATGCGAAAAATTTAAAAAGGCTAAAATCTCCATAATAATTAGTTGTATGCTAACTTTTTTCAAAGGCAACAAATTAATGAATGTAATACAAAATATCATCCAAATTACTTTCTTTTGCTAAAATCATAACGCAGTGTTAAATATGAAACTAAATATTAACCACAAACATCGATGAAAATCCTCAGAGAATAAAAATAATACTGACCTATAAATCGCTCTTATTGTAAAAGAAGAAAAGAAAAAATTCTGAAAAGGCACAGAATGAAACTACGACGTCCTATTTCTGAATTGCTAAGCGTAATCATATGACCTAAAATGTAACGATAATTTTGAATGAAATGTCCGCAAAATAAATGTTACCTCACCCCCTCTCTCTTCTCCATCTCCGAAACTACTAAAGTACATATTATAAAAAAACTGCGTTACTGAAATATTTACCGTAAAAATATAGAAATGATAATAAATGTCAATTGTTACAGATACATTTTTGATATTTTTGAGAAATACTCATATGCCATTATTGACAAGACCGATACATTTGTTTAAACATAGGTTATTTCAGATGAAAGCTAGCTTGCTCTAGTACCAACCAATTCCCAAATTTCTTTAATAAATCATTATTTATAAATTTTCCTGTTTTTTTAATTATTCAAAATGTTTCCCTTGGATGTATCCAATGAATAAAAAATAAGTTTAAATGCTGATTTCATTTAAGTAATAATCTAATTATATCATTATGTAAGCCAATAATTGTCGTTTATAAAATAGCTTAAGATTTCCACAAGGTTTGACAAGAAATGTTTACACGCGTACCGTTTATTTATAATTATAAATATAAAAATGGAAATTTGTAAAATTAAAGGTTAAGTAATAAGAAAGTAACAGTTTTTTCCTTCATAAATAATATTAATTTTCTGTTAATTTTAAGAAACCCCAATCCGTTTAGATCTCAATTCTTTGAAACCAACAAACCCATTTTTTCCTTAACCGTCCCTTTGTCCGTTACCTTGTTGACTCGTTTACTGATCTTGGCCTGTTTATCAACATTTATGTTCTCGGTGGGATTGCTTATTCCACGACCAATTTTCTCACAATATCTTCTTTACATAAATGTTTATTATTACTACGAAAGCTACAAATATTTCGAGATTTCTTTAAACAAATACTTCGTATTAGATAATATTATGAGGCTAAAGGATTACAATAACCGTGTCTTTTATTATATTATATTTGACGGTAATATTATCATTTAGTTGAACTTATCTATGAACTTAGCATTTTTATATGGCTTCAAGGATATATATTTGAATGAAAAATGTTAAATTATGGATTAAAATTGTAGAAGGTTGTTTAGAAAATTCAGCACTTAAGTATTTTTATCTCTTTATCTCATGGATCATAGTATCTTGTTTTTTTCTTTGTCTTCCACGGGAAAGAAATTAATATAAAAAAGAATAAAATTGATAGGAATTTATCAATACATAGGCCTCGATTTTAATATAATTTCGTATCAATATAATTTAAAGTATTTTTAGTTTGTGATTAATATAAAATACTTAAAATATTCGTTTTTGTTACTTTTTTATTTGTCAGCGTAGTAAATATTATCTTTTCAATATGAAACGTTGGCATGCTCACTTAAAAAAAATTCAAAAACTGGGCAAATATAAGTCGGGCTCTGCCATCAAGGGTTCCGCATCTTGTTTCAAGTAAATTTATTTATCATAACTCATTACTAATATGAACTTCCTGATATAATCATTAGTTAATTATACGAAATATAATTAAGTAATAGTAGATAAATATATTATCGTGAATATGTCAACAAAAGGAATGACAATAATTTAGTATAGGTGCAGTCGACGGCACATAAGTATTTACATTTAACCTGTAAATATTATAACCATGGAGCTGTAATAATGTCGAGACAAAGTGTAAATCTAAAGTGCTATCAACCACACAATCTTACATTACTCTTACTTTTTGTTATTTAATGCAATTAGTGTAATGTATGGTATATTGTCTTTTCCAGGTTAATAGATGAATATACATTTTAAAATGCAAAGTTATTTTTGCAGATTTAAGCTATTGAACATAATGAGATATAGGTATTTTTGATGTTAATTATTTGTATGGAATTTCTAACAACTTTTTACAGACCCAACTATATGTCATAAGTTGATCGATTATAATTCGTAAACTAGTATAATATGTTTTGATTTTCCTTTAAATGTGTACTATTCATTTAAATACTGTAAGTGTACATTAAAAAATAACACCTTATTTGGTGGGAGTTCCTACCCTTACTTACGTAAATCTAACGAAAATTGCCATTTTGAAAATTAATATTATGTGAATGGATTATTGTATCAAAAAGATTGCATGACAAACCCCCAATATTTTTGAGACAGTTTTCAACAATACTCGACACAATGGAGTATGATGATAAAAAAAATTAACCCTTACTTTACATCTAGGGGATACACCCCAATTTTTTTTAACTTTACGTTCGTTATAAATATGTAAAAAGATTTCTAATTTCGGTTTTATGACACTATCTCTGAATAAAACGGCCGTAACGTACAAACGGATAGACAGATAGATCTGCCAAAATCACAAGGTACCTAGTTTGAATACGGAACTCAAAAACCGGTGTTTTCTTATATTGTTTCAAAGCCGTACTTCAAAGTTGAATCTGTCCTACTGGAAACTATATCGTAATAAATACCATTTTTAGAGCGAGGTAATTTGTAACTAGTATACTGAAACAATAAACCAGCTTATTATTCATACTCTGTTATATAAAATAATAGATATTTTCTTGTTACAAATTATATATCTCAAAAAGAATATTAATACGTTTTATAATTAAACTAGAGGAGAAAAAGTAAGTAAGTGTGAACATTTAAACAAAGTTGATGATGATATTGTGGAGCTCGAGCCTAAACAATCTTTCTTAATTAAAGGTTTTTGCAATTGAAGGTTTTTAGAAAAATATTAGTTTTAATAAAAAGTTTTTAGAAAATAGAAATTTGAGAAGCAACCGTTCGATTTTCAAAACAAATGGAATGAATTCTCACCATTCATAATTTTAATTAAAAACGCATGTACGGGTACAAACGTGCTCATCACTGGGAAATAATTTTCCAATTTTTTCTTCATACTTTGTACGGGTTTAGGACAATTACGATAATATTATATTTTTCATTTAAAACTGAACTTCATTAAGGAGTATTTATGACATGGAAATTTAACGTAATAATTGAATATTTAAGTGCGCAATCAATTTGTATTTTCAATTTTTCAAGTCCTTGCTGTTATCCTAATCATTATCTGAAATGAATTTCCTTTCGCTCAATAAAACGCTCAGAATTGCAAATTTTTCTAAATCTTAGATATATTTTACATTTATGTAATTCTTGCGTACCAAGTATTATTGAACAATTAACGTACTGTCTCATAATATTTTATGAGATGGTACGTTGTTATGTGGTACATAAATTACCTGTTGTGTTATGTGGTACATAAATTTAATTGCTCGTCATTATCACGATAGATAATGTATGGATGGGGTTATGCCCGTGAAACATCACCATTCGTATTAAGGTGACGGAGGTCATTACTAGCGATGCTAAAACACCGCTTATGTAACGCATAATAGAGGACATCGTCATTCATACCGAGGTGATAAGTGCGACTGTCGGAGTGGGTAACCTGCAAATATTCTAAAGTTACTATTTGCAATATGTATATCCGTTAATTGTACTGGTAGCGGTAAGATGAAATTTTTTTTTAAAAAGTTATATATATATATATATATATATATGTGTGTGTGTGTGTGTGTGTGTGTGACTGCGTGTGCGTGTATGTGTGTGTGTGTTTTGTATATATGTCTTTTCCATTAGATAAATACCCTTTGTAAAATTCCATATATTACGATATAGCTTGATATTTGAGGTAACTTCACCATGACAGTGTAGCTAGACCCTTTGAATAAGGGTTTAGAAAAGTTATGAAATATTCTGTGTACTAGCAGGTCAGAAAATTAGTGTTTATAGACATTTTTGCCTATAATTCACATAAAATTTGAACGTTATTTTGAAAGATTATCGAATAATAGGTACGTGATAAAGCCAAATATTTTATTAATGCAAAGACTTACTTTCGTACTTTTTGAAATTCTTCCGCATAACCTTCGTTCGCCGGCTATAAATTATAGATATATCCATTTCATGACATTCTTAAAGATGTTTAGAATGAAGAAAATATGGTGATAATTAAGAAGTTTAATTGCTTAGACTCAGTAACGAAAATTCTTGATTGTTTTTGCTATTTATGTGAAACAGGAATTTACATATGGGTTTTCAATATACAAGAAAAAAAATACTAATTACTTTTTTTGAAAAGTTGAAGTAAATATGAAATATATTTAAAAAAATATTCCCACCTTAATTCTAAAAAGATTTCACGGTAAATAAATCCGACGCTATCCGTCTTACTCCCACTTCATTAAATGACTTCACTATACATCTCACTCACAGTTATACCTTAATATTTTGAAATTAGAGAAAGCCTAGTGTCCACCAGTTATACTATCACGAAGTATGAGAATTAACTTGAAATCAGGATTGTTTGGGAAAACAATTATATTTTTTTAAAGAAACAACTAGCAAGTATTTTACTGTTTTGGAATTTACGCTAAATGCGCCAGCTTTTAAAGTAACTTGCCAAAATAGCGTGGTACATTTCTTGGTATAAGCGGTCAAAATTTGATAATGGAACATGACGAGTACAGTGGAATAAATTGTTTGAAGGTAAAAAAATCGGATTTATTTATATATGTAATAAATCTATTAAAAAAATGCCGTGTAGAACAGTCTCTAATTAAAAATATTACATTCTTATAGCTCGTAGAAAGATGTCATAACTTATTTTCTAGTTTAGTACCGAAAAAATTTTCAATTATGTACTTATTTATGCTTGGAGAAAGTCGTACATAATTTGAAAAATACATAAATTAATGTTAAGGGCGTATTCACATTTTTGACGGAAAACCTCTATATTTGCCAAGTTTACCCCAATCTTTGGGAATATATCATGCAATGTTTTCTGTATAAGAAAATAGATTAAACTTTCATTTATAATTCAAGTAGATTACGTTTTATTACTTTCATACATTTACTTTAGGAAAATTGTTTTTTTGCAACTCGTTTCTCTCTAAAATGGCTAAAGAATAACCTATAGAATTTATTCCGAGCAATTTTAATTTTAGTTTTAATTTGAAATGCAAAAAGAAAATATTCAAATGCTAATTAAGAAAAAAAGGTATTAAAATGCTGTGTCGCAATTACTTTGAATAAAAATATTCGCAATGTCCCCTATACTAACTGCGTAGTTAGCTAATTAAACATTTTTCACATCTATTATTTTAATTTTTTTATTTGACTGTTGAATGATGCTTAAGTAATAAATTATATGTACATATATATATATATATATATATATATATATATATATATATATATATATATATATACACATATATATATATATATATATATATACATATATACATAAGTGTGTCTATGTTTATATTATCAGACGTAATTAATAATGTTGACAACTTGTTTATTATAACTAATTTTTTGTGTACTTTAAACATCCCATTGACATATTAAGTATTCCAGAAAGCATTTGGGTGCAGCGCGAAAAAAATCCAGAACTGGCAAGATGGTAGGTTACTAGTTTTATGAATCTGAAAAATATTCTTTTCATAATTTTTGGTATCCCACCTTCAGAGATACAGTGAAAAATATGAAATAAATATCCTGCTCCGCCCTAATTCCGAGACCAATGATTTTAAAACTATGAAAAAAAAGGGGTTTTTACCATGCAACGCGAATATTTTGTGATAACTTTTTTAAGACACTTCTAAATGTAAATAAATGCCTTAAAATTATATGTTATTTTAATAGAAATATTTTTTTGTAATTAAAGCTTTATATTAAAAACGACCTTGTTTCCGAAATTATTGAATATATTTACGTTCTGCAATATTAATATTTCCATGTAGTTTAGTAAAAAAACTACGTGCCTAAAACTACCTAAATATGTAAGGAACCCTCCTAGTGCGGATTCCGCTTGTCTTGCTTGACAGGGAGATTTTAATTTGTTTACGTAAAAGTTTCTTCATTTTGAAGGTGTTTCTACCGAAACAACAATTGTTATATTGTTACTCAAATTAATCTCAATTTCATTATAACTTGTTTCGGTTTCATACCAATTTTTCGACTATATAATGCATTTCATATATTCGTTTCAGTAAGTTATTCTGGTATGTAAATATTTCGTGTACATTCTTTATTATTTTGTCTCTTCTTTTTGCTAGTTTGGTTTTTATTTCGAACCAAAATAACATTAATTTCTTCAAAGCTGATATGCTAAATCCCTGAAAGAAGAACCTGTTTTATTAGGAAATTAATTCTTATTATACAGATATAAATTATAGTTTAGTTTACAACCAAGTGGATAATTTATCAGGAAGCTTTAATTTAAGCTTTGCCAAATATACAGGAAGAAAAAATGAACTTTTCTTGTAATATAGACTATTTATATACCTCTTTTAATATAGATTATTTATAAAGTTTCTTGTTTAAATTTATTTTTAAAGCAGGAACTAGTTCTGAAATAAGGAGAAAAAAAATATTTCATAGAAGTCTTAACGACGCTGGAAATTCCGAAGTAACAAAAAGAAGCCCATATCAAAAGACTTTTACCGTAGTGAGACCTGTAACAAACCAAATAATATTAACGAAGAAAATGAAAAAAAAAAACAAAAAGAAACTTGAAAAAATATGATATAGACCGTGATCAGCGACATGATCTAAAGTGAAATATAGTCCCAGAAAAGGTTAGTCTACTTTTATTATTGCGTAGTCGGAAGTTATATGGCATCTTGGTTTAACAAACAATTGCAACAAACGTGCAAACAAAAATGTTACTTCATTAGTCAAACAGATTACATACGGGAATAATTTAAACTATGTGACATCAATAAAACATGAAAAAACAAGGAATACACTGCACTCAGAAGTTAGTAACACTTTTACATATCAACGTATGGAAGTGCTGTTTATAGTTAATAATAAATATTCTTATAGGACCCACACTATACGGTGGTGGCAGGTTGCTTTCTGGAAATTAAGTGCTCATAACCTAGCTTCAAATTGCACGCAGAGGAAGCAATGAAACAAAAAACATTATTTTTAAAATACGATTGTGGCAAAATTATTGTCAATGAAAATCATCCATGGTTTTATCAAATAAAATGTCAACTTCGAAACACTGGCTGGGACGTCTTTAGAGTTTTACTTATATGAGTGAAATACTTAAATGAGTCTAAACATATTTCACTTGACATTATCGTATTATGTTTTCTTTTTTATTTTAAGTAGTGGAAGGCGATCAACATCAACAATTAATAGCTACTGCAGCCTTGAGAAAACCGCATCTCAACACAAAACACATTCACCTTTTCATCTGTACGGCCATCGTTGCGTTTAGAAATTCATTTCGGGATTTTCTTGTTCTTCATGTATTTAATTGAGTTCAATATACACTATATTTTAAATTATTGTTACTAGCATCCTGATTATTGCATTCAGCGAAAAATTTTGGAGGTCAGGTGAAAATCATAATATCTGGCTACACTGATCCCTACGAGCATTTCATCACTTGTACTTAAATATGATATTCAAAGCTTAGTTTTTATATTTTTCATATATATTTAAAGCTTAGTTTTTATATTTTCAATGTGTATAATTTCTACTTTCTTGAAATATTTTCATACAACTTTCATACAAAATAAATAGGGTATATCTCTCTAATAAAATTTATTCACTATTTTCCTGTGTTTGATATACTAGTATCATGGATTCATCAGTAATAAAAATACCTGACGCTAATAGAAATATTTATGTAATTTATGCGTATTTCTTTGTAAACATATGATGTAAAGAGAATAAATAAATTTGTATAGAAAGCGACTAAGTTACAAAAAATTGTAAATGATGAAAAATTATTCAAAATTTTTTGACTATTTACAAAGTTAATTAAGTAAATATATGGGTACGTAAAAGTAGTGTATGTTAATAAAAAATAAAAGTTAAAATATATAAATTAATTCAATAGCAGAACTGTCCATGTGTATAGCGGTATATGAGATGTGACAAATTTGATTCAAATATACAGAAAAATTAGGCTTGGATTTAATATTAATAATTGTTTAATATGCCTACTTTAACTGCAATGTGCAAATAAGATTTAGCTATTATATATAGATTTAGCTTATTATACAGCATTGTCATTATGCTCACGGTGTCTATTAAATACAGCTTCTTTGATGCAATGTTCACATATAATTAGTTGTTCAAAACACGAGTCAGCAACGGACAAACGCAAAGCCGGAACTGGTAGGTACATTCTGGTGTTTCGCTGTAAGAAAATTAGTCTTTGTCTAGGGAAATCTCAACGAAATTGTACTACTATATTCAATGGTATTAAAACATACTTGCACAATAACATTTCCGCGTATGCCAATAATGCTTTGTATCGTAAATATAACTCAAGATATCTTTCACACATTTGTGTATGCATGCAGCATATAACAGAATTGTGAAACATGGTTAATCGTCTCTAAGTTTTTGTACAGTATTGAAAAAAGTCTTAAAAATTGCAATGGAATGCTTCAAACCAGAATAAAAGTGCGACATGTTAGGGCCTCGATATTTTCAAATTTATAACCAGTTTTTCTTACAATTAATATTTGCATATTGAAATGGTTACGGATAAATAAAGTTAATATTTTTATTATTATGTCTCAAACTAATTTTAGTACAATAAAATATTTTGTTTGGATTTTTTTCAAAATATGTATACAATTATAATGAGGAAACATCCAGTTAAGAAATTCCTAAAAATATGTTTGACATTCTAAAAATTTTTGTGTCTATGTGGAGCAAAGCGATAGTAATTTAACTACTCACATTATTGGAATAAGAAGAAATTTCATATTTTCCTAATCATTTGTGTATAATCCAAAAACTCTAAATTATTGCAAAATTTGTTTAGCGAGTGTAATTTTTCTTATATGTACTTTATGTCACCTTAATTTAATATTGTATTGCTTTTTATTAAATTTAAAACAAATTGAGTAAATTTGATCCAGACACGTGAAGCTTCAAAGTATATTTTACATATCGATATAATGGCAGATTATAAATGATTACTAAGCTGATTGAAATTAAATTTGATAATATTTTTATTCAAAGTTCCCACTTGATGAAAACCTGGAATGGTTATTATAATTGGGGTTTTAAGCTGAAAATTCTCTGTAAAAAAAAATAAAACCGATGGCAAGTGCATGTCCAGAAGGCAAACTACGAAGAGCAAATATTTTAGATTCGAATTATTTAAAAATCTATTTCAAGCTTGAAAGAATCTGGCGGGCGTCTATTCTGTAGACGTGATCAATTAATACATTCAGTCGAAATTTCACGCTTTATGTAGACACGCAGTTAATTAAATTGTTTTCTTTATTTAGGGGGCATGAAGGTAATAAATTGAAGTGATAATGTTCCTTGGCTAATTTAAGTATGTGTAAAAAAGCTTTTGTCATATTTTTGAGATTAATATAAAAAAACGTATATGTTGTTTTGATACTACGTACGTAGAAAAGGATTAAAATTTATATTTACTTTATTTTTTTAAGAATCTTCCCTAAAATTAAAGTACTAATTCAGCAGTACATTTTTTAAGTAATTTTATTTGGTTCGGCTACAATATTCCCTGTTATTATTTTTCCATAACAATATAAACAATGTAGATATCCAAACACTACAAAATTTATCTTTCCGACGGATGTTTGTCATCACGTTTATTTTTCATGGGGTAACTAAATTATTTTCATGAAAAGTTTCTGGGTTGAAATCTGACTTACAGTACTTCCAAGTTTTTGCTAAAAGGTAACTTTGAACAAAACATAAATAAATTCCGATTCGTACATCTTTGCCTATATCTTTTAAAAAGTTTAATTTTTTTCGATTTTTTAAGAAGTCAAGTAGAATGAAAGTTATGAAAATTCAACTTGAAGTTTTACTTAGGAGACTCGAAATTAAACACAATATTATAAACAAATTAATTGTAACATTTCATATGGTCACCTGGTTTATTTTTCAATTATTGATGAAAACCTGAACGTAACACAAACTTTGTTTCTTTCACACTATGTAATACATAAAAAAATTAACCTGTTAATTAATGTGTGTATTAAAATACAAACGAAAAGACTGTTGTCCATAAGAGCGCATACATATCTATGCAATGTGTTTTAACAGAATTACGCAAAGATGCTCATTGTTGTTGCGGCTTCCTTCTACAAACTGTAGTTATCTAACAACGGAAAGCTCGACTGCCCTGGCTCTCGCTTTTCGTACGCCCACAACCGCTTCGCGATTGAGAATACGCAGTTACGTGGCGCCTTGAGTGTGATGATAATAAGACATAACGTCATCTTGAAGCTTAATTTACATATAACTGGTTAGAATACTAAAGATAGAAAGCTTCATCCTACATATTAATTTATATGCCATAATAATGAATATAAATGAAGATGTGAGCCTCATTCATATTTATATGCGTCAAACTTGACAATATTAATTTTTTTGCTAGTGGTTGTGCTGTTATAATAATAAAAATATCATCATTTTTAAGAAGATACACCTACGATTTTCACTTCCATATTCTTGCCTCTAAGGCGCTTTGTGTTTGCCCACTTTCTAGAATATACATCAGACACTTTAACATAGTATATTATATACCAATGTTTTCAATATTTTTGTTTGTGTTACATAAAACGATAAATATCCTATAGAGGTTGAAATTTCATTAAATATTTAAGTATCTCTATTCGAGTAAATGAAACTACGTGATGTAGTATTATTTCTACTTTCTTTAAGTTCTTTACCACGACCTAGGTTTCGTTGTATCACAACATCTTCAGGTGGGTTATTAGCAAAGATGATATTATCAAAGATCTTTGCTAATAACCCACCTGAAGATGTTGTAATACAACGAAAGCTACGTCGTGGTAAAGAGCTTAAAGAAAGTAGAAATAATACTACATCACGTAGTTTAATTTAATTGTGAATAATGAATTTCTACAAAATTAACTCATAATATATTCAATCGCTCTATTTGAGTCGTAAGCGAACAGTCAAAGAGACAAACGTTGCGCGTGTGTGTTTAATACTATATTTCGTTATCCATGTTTCTTGCGGCCGTCCTCATGTCTCCGTAGTACTTCATACTTATATGACTTATGTCTCTCAGAAATACTAACATAATTAAGTAATTAAATCAACTATACTAATGGGTTAAATAAAACAATTCCGAGGTAAACACCCCATACAACAGTAAAACCTCATCAACATTCATTTAGTGGAATATAAGTTATAAAAGAACAAACGACATATATAAAGATAAAATTGAGGCCCTAGCTTTTCTCATTAACGGAATTATATACGGCTCATAATAATTTCGAGTTACATAATCTCATGTCCTCCTACATTCTTCTCTTTGTCAGAGTATTATATTAGCATTGAGGTCACTGAAAGTGATTAGTGGATTTTGATTAGAGGATTATTTATTAAAAGGAAATGTTTATGAACAAGCGTGGATTACACTGGAGTCTGTTGGTATGTGCCTATGTCCGTACATACAAACTTATGTGCGCATTCAAATGATTATAAAATCTAAAGAGAGCACATTATTGACTACTGATTTATTTATTTTATGACGTATAGTTGAATTAACATAATGGTTTATTTTTGAGCCTGGAAATCGGATCTATGTTTGTGTAATAACTACAAAATTTATATACCACAAAAATTAATTGAAATTAGAACGAACAAATTGCTGTCTTCGTTTTAGTCAGTAAATTTTACCTATAATTTTAATTATGACAGGGAGCGTTCCGAAGGCAAAAAAATTAAATTTGATTTATATGCAATTGAAAAGTTACATCAATTGTAGACCATGCACGTATAGCAGAGAAGTATGAATGACGGTTAATGACGTTGCTATGGCGACTTTCTTATTTATCACAAATTACAAAGTTATTTTTTCATGTTATAAGTCTAATAAATCTAATAGTCTTTATCCGAAATCATATATTCAAGCGTGTAGTATAATATGAGATTGGTGTATTAAATTGAAATTATAACTTTGTAATATTTTTGTTAATGTAGATGTCACATTTAGTTTATACAAGATACAAAAGCTCAGCTTTGTTTAGAGGTATTAGAATAGTATTCAAACATATTTTCGATACAATGAACTAGGATGACGCGGTAAAATATAACAACGCCATTAAAAATGTTAAAAGAGACCAAATAAAATTTAACATTTTGTTAAACTGTTTCGTTTTAAGTACGTCATCAACACCTTCCGCTATTCAAAAAGTATGGAATAAAATCAGTAATAACGAAGAAGTTAGAATAGCACTCTTGATACCATTATATTACCACAATGAAATTACGTGATGTAGTATTATTTCTAGTTTCTTTAAGTTCTTTACCACGATCTAGGTTTCGTTGTAAATTTTTGGTTTTTTATTACATTTTCAGGCGGGCTATTAGTAAAGATCACCATAATATTAAGTTTAAAGTAACTAACTGATGTAACAAATAATTTGCCACTTAAATCTAACTATTATATATATATATATATATATATATATATATATATATACACATATATATATATATATATATATATATATATACATATATATATATATATACATATATATATATATATATATATATATATATATATATATAATTTATTATTTTAATTTCTGTTAAAAATTGTCCATCAACATCATCACTTAAAATAAAAAATATATTAAATTTTATGATGTTTAATAAACCTAATATATTTTATACGTCCATTATATCACCAAATATATAATGTAACACAAGCACTGTTTCATTTTAAATTAAAGTTTAGTCTTTAGTTTAGGCTTTACACCAGACCCCTCGTTTTATTATTTTATAACTCTGCAACTAATTAATAAATAGCCACCAAATATAACATATAATTTCTAAACGTAAAATAATAGCCACATTGACGTACTCTCTAGTTTCGGCTATTCAATAAATTGTTAAACTCATGTAAATATTCTTTTACATACGCTAATGATATCGGCTACGAAATTAAATCTATCGGACGGAAACAGTAGCACTCCATCACTATATTAAAAAAATATATCTTAAGCATTGAATCAATTTTAAAATGATTTTTAGAGAAAATGTTTATTTTTAAAAGAATGTATATGTTGGATAACAGAAGAACTTATTATTAACATTCAATAAAAAAAATTAAGGGTTCGTTATATGGAAGCATTTATATGTAGGGTTATTAATTTATTATGAATTATAAAAATAATTACTGCACAATAATGAGAAAAATTAAATGGGAAACTGGTAATGAATGTGTTATTTCAATAAAACTTAGAACTAAAATTTACTTAAGCGTGCAAGATATCACTAATTGATAAGTATGGTATAAATCAAGATATTGAAGGAAAGGAAAATCTAATGCCACTATTCAAAACATTAAAAAAATCTTTGTGCGTTTATTTATGTAAACGCATTAGAAGTTATACTTTTTTGGCATAATACAATAATAGCTTTATTTAACACGCAAATAATAAATGAACATAGAAAAACAAAAGGAATGGAGCACATATAATAACGAAGGAATGGAGCATGTATAATCCGGTTAGTAAAATATAAATCATTTAAATAATTAAATTTTAATAATTACATTTAAGTTTATTTTTTCAAGTAAACAATTTGACTATTTATCTGCAATTATAATCGTCATCATTTATCAATTAATAAATAATATTGAAATTTTATTCACAACTAAATGAAATCACGTGATGTAACATTATTTCTACTTTATTTCAATTCTTAACAATGACCTAGGTTTCGTTGTATGACAACATCTTCAAGTGGGTAATTTGTAAGCTAAAGATGTTGTCATAAAATGAAACCTAGGTTGTGGTAAACAATTTTATAAAGCAGAAATAATACTACATCACGTAGTTTCATTTAGAGGTGAATAAAAATTAAGTGATATTGAATTTCTGCAGAAATAACGCAAAATATATTTAATAAATTATAATAATAAATATTAAGATGGGTATTATTTTAACAACATTAATAGAAATGATTAGGATTATTATTGTCATTTATGCTTATATTTTTATTTTAATATTAAATTTTTCTGAAATAATTTAATTAAATTTAAAATTAGATTTCATTATTTTAAAATTTTAAATTAATAAATAGCATTCAATTTAATATAAACACGTGTCTTTAATGATTTGTTACATTTATTACAACAATCTAAATAAAGTTTAATTAATAATGAAAATAAATGAATATAATGAAGATTTAATTTTACATATTATTTATTAAATTGTAAAGTAATAATTTGTAATCTATAAAACAAATAAACATATACCGAAACCTAATTTCCTTCGAGAAATACACCTAAAATATATTTTAAAAAGCTTGTAAGTACTACTTCTATCACAAATATTCACAATAAAGAAATCGTTTTTATATTTGAAACACTATTTAATTTCAGTAGTAATACTATTATTTACCAGTACAGATAACACTTAAATTTGTATGAACATAAAACAAGTGTTGTGTATTTACAAATACCTCAATAACTATTACCAATATTGTGTTACAACACGCATTTAAATAAATGTGCAGTGAGCAACTTCATCCTATCAATTTTTGTTGCAACTGGCGTACCTCATCATCATAAGGTTTCACTCACCATTTTTTACAAAATGCGCCTAATGAAGTACAACTTCAAAAACGAGTCAATATTTTTTGCAATTAATTATTGAAGCAATATCAACATTGGCCTAATTTGAAATTGAAGGCAATTCATAAAATTTTATGTAAATATTATTTTAAAGTTCTGTACAATGTTTATAAAAAACAAGGTATTTTTCTAAGTGCAAGTTCGAGAAATAAACCAATACCGAGTAAAACAAAGGATTTAAATTCACCATAATCTATGTGTAAAACCCATGTATTCCCGTGCTTTGTAACGTTAATGAAATTCAAAGTGATGTTAGAAATTATTTTAATTGATATTTCAATAAATATGTTTAAATATGTTTTTTTGCCGTTTTAATATAAATGTAACGACAAGTTTGCACAAACAAACTGCTAATAAATGATGAAAGGAGATATATCGCATGCCAGTAAAAATACATTATTCCGGGTTTCATAACATATTTTCAATGACATGATATATTTTGGGAATTATATGAAAATAATGAATAATAATTTTCTCGCTTATTTTAAACAGGACAGATAAAAAAAATAAGTACCTACAACTAACAAGATTTTATCAGAGTAATTCCTGAATTATAAAAAGAAAATTGGTCCTAAAATTAGGTTTTTACTTAGAATAAAGAGAAATCTCTACGTAGACTTTGTTATCTGGCTAATCTACGTAGTAATTGAATTAAAACTAACCGTGTTAGGGACATACCAATGTAATGCAAAGCTAATTATATTTTGTGGGCATACCAGGCATTTCAATAATATTGAAACCAAGAAACATTATAAACTAGAGAATTCCTATTTATCGCCCGTTTTCTCTCGTTATGTTTTGAAATAATATTAAATTTGAGGTCTTCACGATGCGGGTAACTGATCGAGCTTTCATTCGCGCATCGCCTTTGAGTTTCCAACTGGCAGTTGGAAACTTAAAGGCAATGCTTGGGCGTCTGGGGTTAGCCACCGTTTCAGAAGCGTTATTAAATATTCAAAGCAAGGGATGCAAGGAATTATTTCCTATTCCTCTGTATCGTATGGAGCTGCGATGTCGATTGACATTCAATTTTCTCGTTTATTAATAAAAATTCGCTTGACTCAAATATACTTTTATTTTATTATGCAGATATGATAATATTTGGAAAAAGTAAATGAGAATGCTTAGTTTGTATGAGCATTTAGCGTAGTTATTACCGTGAATGACTAATACGATATATTAGTCATTCACGGTAATAACTACGCTAATGCGTTTAGAATATGAATGTACAAACCAAAATATGCGAATATGAGCTCTGTGGAATAACTAAGGTTTTCAGTCAAGGTATAAATGTTTACGATCTTGAGGTTAAAATTTGTTAACAAATGTTTCTAAGAGAAACATTCAAATATTATTGTCAAAATATGAATTGCTTTTAAATGTTATATTCCAAATTCTAATCAAAAACGGCTCTTTTTTTAATAATTTCATCCAAATATTATTTTCTCAAGTAGTACTAATTAAATTTTCATATCCAAATTTAATATCAGTGGACATCACTAATACAAAAATAACAACTTTTAATGAATTTTAATCTTATTATTATTTCATTTTTATATTAAGTTCAGAATAGGTGGTCCAGATAAAAAATTGGTACTAATGAACTTATTAATGCTTACAAACTCGTATACTTGCTATAATAACCGTAAAGTGATTGTCATTTAGTAAGCAGTGAAGAAATAAAACTTCCGTGCCAATTCGTTTATTATAGTGAGTTCAGAACGCGGGAAGACACGTTCAAATAAAATCGCATCAGGAAAGTTCGAAGTCCTCGTAAAACAAGTCGAAATCAATATGACATAAAATTACTACACTAATTCTCAATCACTGCCTAATTTCCACCGTTCTTGGCAAAAGACAAACGGCGTGTGATGGGCGTGTGGATGGCGCCTTCTGACATTTTTAGGTTAAGACCATAGATTTATGGATTTAAAATATATCATTGTGTACATTTATATTTGATACAATCTATGTGTGCTTTTAATGGCGTCGGTGTAGAGATGTAGCAAAGATAGAGTAGGAAAACAATTACTAGGAAAATCCAAGTTACATATCGGAACGTATTTTTGAAATCGACCTCAAATACTGATACCACGATCCTATAGATACAGAAATTGAGAAGTTTTAATATAAATTTCTGCTAATTTAATACAGTTGTTTAAAATGTTCTCTCTTTTATTACAGAGTGAGCGTGTTTTGATGTTGTTTGATTAAATTATTAGTAAAATTAAAATAAGCATATTTTATTTCATGGAAATATGTAACAATGGATAAATATAGGAAAAAGCAAAATTGTTTTTGCCCACTATAAAAATTACCAAAACCTTGTTTACTAAATTTGGCATCAGTTTCGTAAGACGGACTTTTAAAATCCAAAAATACCGTATCACAAATAAGAAACAAATTTTCTGCAAGGTAAACGGGAAAATTATTATTAACAGTGAGCCAAATCAAATGAAACTAAGTGATGCAGTATTATTACCACTTTTTAAAATTTCTTTACCACGACATTTCTTTACACCGCTCCACTACAATAAACTCACTAACGTAAGCAGTGGGAAAACCAGCACAAACTCGGCGTCCGCTATTGTATTGTGAAATATATAAATGCTGTTGTAAATTCCTAAGAGTTAATCTTTGGTAATAGCCCACCTGAAGATGTTGCAATATAACGAAACCTAGGTCGTGGTAAAGAAATTAAAAAAGTAGAAATAATGCTACATCATGTACTTTCATTTAATTTTGAACAATGAATTTCTACAAAATTAACGCCAAATATATTCTATATTAACAGTGAGATTAGGTGACGAAGAATATTTTGAATTAATTTTTAAGTATTTTTACAAATCGTTCAGTTAACTGTTATTTTTATTCTTGACTAATAAAATCGTTTTTCAATACCTCTACTTTGTCTCTATTTAAATGTGTGAATGATAAGTTTTATAGTTATTTATATTTTTCAAAATTTCCATTGTAATTATATTTTTGTTACGAATTAATATCACTAACACTTCTTTACTTTCATATTATGTCATAGAAAAAAACATTTTCTTGAGTCAGTGGATCCATTAATGTCTATCGCATTAAATTATGAATGAGATTTTTTTCACAATTTACATCAATAATTTCTAGAAATTTACATAAATAAAACTCTTCCACCCAAAACGAAAATCATACCCCCAGACTCATGAGCAGCTGTAGTAGTTTTGAAAATTATGATATACATAGGTAAGCGTAATTTTCAAAATTAAATAATTTTTGAGTTTAAAAATATATGGCAATATTTATCGACAGATGACGCTATACTGATTAATGGTTGAAATCTTTGCTTGCGCTACGGTTTTGATTAATATTTTAATATAAAACCTGAAAGTTATATTATATAATCAGTGTATTATTTCAAGTGCCACAGTAATATTTGAAGTGTCATGGGTAGTGTTTCATATTTTGTTGGAAAGTTGTTTTACATAATGTGTTATAGTATTTTAAAATAATAATCGCGCATTGCTCCTAATTCGCGGAAATAATATCCAAATCATATAATATCAATGTATTTATATATATATATATATATATATATATATATATATATGTATGTACACATATTTACATATGTATATTTAAATGTACATATTTTTATATTAGGAGTTTTCAATTCACCGTGTGGTCAAAAGAACACACCATTTTTTTCATGAGAAATAATTCTTATTTCAGGTTTTAGCTTGGATTTTAATTTTCTGTACAATTTGTCAACTAATAAAAAATTATAAGTAAATGATTGCAATAAACTTTCCTAACTTTTTAAAATTGCGCATTTTACAATTTATTCGATACATTTTTATAGCATTTTTGTGTACTTATCAATATGATTTAAATATATTTTTGTGTAGTAAAAATTAAGTATCCAAATAGTTTAGTGATAACATTAACTATTGTAAGCTAACTTAATACAGTTTACATTAGGAAGCCAATAAAATAATTAATAAAGAACGCTTAGGCACAGGAACACAGATTATTGATCAGAAGAAAAAAAACATGCCTGTATTTTTAGCCAATTCGTAAATTTTGTGTTTGCTACCGCCAGATATCAATGAAATGAAAGAAATCATTAGAAATATATATATAAATATATATATATATATATATATATATATATATATATATATATATATATATATCCGCTACTACACATAGGTCATTCCATTAAACAATGAAACTTTTCTATTAATTAAAGCGTTAAGCAGCATTTGCCACGTTTTAAATACAATAGGTATTATATTGTCACAAACCGATATAACAATATAATACCTATTTCATTTAAAATGTGGCGAATGTTGATTTTATGTACAAATTTCGACATATATTTTTGTACATTTAATTAATATAAAGAAAACGACATTTCGCACGGTCTTTTTGAGCATCACAACTAGGCTTCGAGGTTCGATGTCTTTAGTCAAGAAATTATCTTCCGCATTGCTTATCGATTCTACACCAAGTACACTTACTCATTTGAATTTTATTATTCTCCATCGAATAATTATGTAGGATTTATGTAGGTCTTTCTCATTGCGCATTTCATTTCAGAGGCACTACGAACATAGCTTTTTCGATTCTCGCTAAGCAACTTTAATTTATGATTCATACTAACTGGGAGTAACAAGGTTATATTAATTTTTGTGTAATATTTTGTTTTTATTTACTTCAATTATGAGATGAACGCATTGATACTAGACCTTCTTCGTTAGTAACCGCATAATAGACGATGTGAATATCTGAGACTGTAACCAGATGCCCCTAAGCTCGAAACACGAGTTTGGTTATGGTGGTGTGACAATAACTAAAGTGTATTAATTTAATATATGTAAAAAATTTCAATTAATTAATCATTGTAATCTATGGGTGAGAGCCATTTTTCAATAAAAAGTTCCTGGCGCCTAACTTTATTCATTGATTAATAAGTGTGATTTTCCTCAACACATTGTTTAAATTTGAATTGACCGCCATCATCAAGAATAACATATAATGAAAAATATTCCAAAAAATTTACACACCCTCACACATACACTATAAAAATTTACACAAACACACATATACCTTCACACGTACATGCACACGCACGCGTATACGCACACGTAAACACACACACACATACACAAGCTGTTAAACAAGATCAAAGTTTGATTGTAAAAGTTACTTAAATGAGAGTATTTAATTAAAAACGTCGGTTGGGTGGAGTCGGGAGCAGGCTAACGGAAACAAAAGCGATAACATCTTAACATAAGCAGTATGCCTTGCACAACAATTAAAATTGTCTGTTGCGTAAAGCGTAAACTCATTGTGTAACAATGTAATGCCGATTTTTTAAAAATGTTTCGAATGTTTGCATTCTTTTCCTTTATATTCATTTAAAATTAACAAAGCTTGATCCATCATTTAATAATTCAATAAATCTTATGAATTATGTATAAATAACTTAAATGAATGTTGTAATAGTTATCCTAAAAAAATTATTATAATATTGACATTTAAGTTCACTATTACTGGTGAATTTTGGTAATAATAAGGTAGACCTAAATGGCTTATTTAATCATTTTCTATTCACAAGTCTTATAGCCGCTTTATTAAAAATGACGAATGCCGTAACTTACTCACGGCAATAAATACAATAATTTTCATTAATCGAATCATCGTTTTTACTTTCTCATGTTGAGTCATTGGTAGCTCTTTTATTTTTATAAGTTTTATTTTACTCATCGTAGTAGACTTAAAGCTGGATATATTTTTCGAGTTCTCTCCTTGTTGATTTTTGATGTTCCCTTGTGAACAAACTTGATGGAGATACGAAGTAATGATAATTTGGGGAAACAAAAGCTTGCAAAGATACCATACTTTCCTTGGTGTGAGAATTCTCTGATGGATTGATGCTGTCTTGTATATTTGAGACATTAGATGTAGTCGTAATAAGTGGGAAAATCGGTGGTTCCTTCCGATGATTAGGTATAAATTAAGCAAAAAGAGGTTGATTAGTTGTCATTGACTGGCCGGACAGAGAAACTGAAGATTCACCGGAGATTTTTGGTCTTGGTGAAAATGTAAAATAGCTCTGATTGCTAATTGCAGGAGTAAAAGGCTTAGCAGTACTAAATATGTCAGTTATCTAAAAACCTGACACAGCATTTTGTAACGTGGCTGATTTTACATAGGCAACTCCGAACAACTTAATTATTTGGAATTAAATGAATTACAATATGCCCTGGATTATGAAGCAAAACATTTGTGTTTTCTATATCTAATAGGTATGCAGGGCACCCACGAAAATGACGTCAAGAAGTTATAAGCGGTGTGTCCAATGAGAAGAAAAACTCAATATTATGACTCGAATATCTCTTGCTGTCTCTATCAAAATTTAATTTCTTATATGAAGTAAATGACCCGGGATTCTCCTTTGTTGGCTTCATTGTACCACTGTAACATTTCATTTCATTAATGCTTCAACGATTAATGAAAAATTTTACTTGGGATTCATCCACTTTGGTAGCAGATTGCAATATTGCATGCTGGTGCACTATCAAGGAGCTCTGCTTTCATCCGCTTTAGGGGAAATATTAGAAGAGGTAACACGTAATATTCGGATTTTGAAAAAAAACTTACTACAGTATCACTGTCCCCTCTCTGTGGAGCTAGTACCTTTAATTTGCTTGCGAACTTTTAGAGCGACTATTTAGGATTATTTCTTGAGAAGAGTAGTTATTCCGTTTCATGGATGTTATATATTTTTGTCGTTGTTAGTTTGTGTTGGTTTATTGTATTTATTACCAGTTCGTAGCATTTTTGACGTTGATTCTGACGACCGCAAGCTGATATTTGGATGCTGTTTTAGAAAACAATAGAGCTAGTGATGACTCCCGTTTAAGTTGCCTTGTTGAAGTTAAGAGGTAAGCTTTTCAACTGCCCCATATGGTACGCAAGTCTGTGTAAGTTTTTATAGGTAAAGCACAAATAAATTATTTTTTAAGTTTAAAACGTCAGTGACGATTGAGTTTTCTAGGTCTACGCTGAAAACCAATTTGCACCGACATTAACCCCTTTCGGAATCAGCATCTATATCTTTAAATGCATGATACATTTTGAGTCGGTCTTCTAGCGTACTCTGTTCTCTTTTTAAGCGTTGGTAACATAAATGTACCTGACTCAAGTATTAGTAATTTATTAATTTCACGTAAATTTTAGACAGCTAACACGAAAATAACAAAATTATCAATCAAACCAGATTAATGATGCGTCCTAAATTTGTGTCACTAATAAATGTTTGTGTTCCGAACTATTACCCTGCAACGCGCCAGTAATTTATTCTGTCTTGCAGCTCTCATTACGGTCGGCGTGAAATTCCCACGCATTATTGACGCCGCTACTCTAGTCCGGAACACGAACGGATCTTGAGTGTTGTCGCGACCAATCAATCAAGCGCGGCGAAGGTAATTATGAGAAGCTTATCATAACGTTCGACGTCAAACGCTTCCGCACGCAGAAGTCAGTGTCACAAATGTAATCGATATACGTAACTAGCGACGCACCTCTCGTCCTATAGAGTCTAAGCATATCGTTATTATTACGAACGCGAATTCAGTATCGAGTAAAGAAAATTGCAGTTGTATTATGGCTAATAATTCTACGTAAATAATAAAATAGATAGTGCACCACTCCTTGATAGTGCACCACCATGCAATGTTGCAATCTGCTACCATAGTGAATGAATCCAAAGTAAAACTTTTCATTAATCGTTGAAACATTAATGAAATGAAATGTTACAGTGGTTCAGTGAAGCCAACAAAGGGAGAATCCCGGGTCATTTAATTCATACAAGAAATTAAATTTTGATAGAGACAGCAAGAGATAATCGAGACAAAAATAAATATAACCTTTAATAATAATATTGAGTTTTCCTCCTCATTGCACACGCCGCTTATAACTTCATGACGTCATCTTCGTGGGTGCCCTGGATACCTATTAGATCGAAAAAATGCAAATGTTTTGCTTCATAATCCAGGGAATATTGTAATTCATATCCAAATAATTAAATTGTTCGGAGTTGCCTATGTAAAATCAGACACGTTACAAAACGATGTGTCAGGTTTTTAGATAACTGAATTATATTGTACCAACGAAAATATATTTTCTGCCGTTAATTTTGCTATACACTTTACAACTCATATAGATAAAACTACTAAACCTTTTACTCCTGCAATTAACCATCAGAGCTATTTTACATTTTCACACAAGACTATCCGGCCAGTCAATGGCAACTAATCAACCTCTTTCTGCTTAATTTATACCTAACCATCGGAAGGAACCACCGATTTTCCCACTTATTACGACTACATCTAATGTCTCAAATATACAAGACAGCATCAATCCATCAGAGAATTCTCACACCAAGGAAAGGATGGTATCTTTCCAAGCTTTTGTTTCCCCAAATTATCATTACTTCGTATCTCCATCAAGTTGGTTCAGAAGGGAACATCAAAAATCAACAAGGAGAGAACTCGAAAAATATATTAAGCTTTAAGTCTACTACAATGAGTAAAATAAAACTTATATAAATAAAAGAGCTACCAATGACTCAACATGAGAAAGTGAAAACGATGATTCGATTAATGAAAATTATTGTATTTATTGGCGTGAGTAAGTTACGGTATCCGTCATTTTTAATAAAACGGCTATAAGAGTTTGTGAATAGAAAATAATTAAATACGCCATTTAGGTCTACCCTATTATTATCAAAATTCACCAGTAATAGTGAACTTCACCAATATTATAATATTTTTTTTAGGATAACTATTATAACATTTATATTTTAGGTATTTTCCATAATTCATAAGATTTATTCAATTATTAAATGATGGATCAAGTTTGGTTAATTTTAAATGAATAGAAAGGAAAAGAATGTGAACATTCGAAACATTTTTAAAAAATCGGCATTACATTGTTACACAATGAGTTCACGCTTTACGCAACAGAAAATTTTAATTGTTGTGCAAGGCATATTGCTTATGTTAAGATGTTATCGCTTTTGTTTCCGTTAGCCTGCTCCCGACTCCATCCAGCCGACGTTTTTAATTAAATACTCTCATTTAAGTAACTTTTACAATCAAACTTTGATCTTGTTTAACAGCTTGTGTATGTGTGTGTGTGTACGTGTGCGTATACGTGTGCGTGTGTATGTACGTGTGAAGGTATGTGTTTGTGTAAATTTCTTGTAATATTTTTTATTATATGTTATTCTTGATGATGGCGGTCAATTCAAATTTAAACAATGTGTTGAGGAAAATCCGACATATTAATCAATGAATAAAGTTAGGCGCCGGGTAACTACTTTTTATTGAAAAATGGTTCTCACCCATGGATTACAATGATTTATTTATTGAAGTTTTTTATATATGTTAAATTAATACACTTTAGTTATTGTCACACCGCCATAATCAAACTCGTGTTTCAAACTTAGGGGCATCTAGGTGTTAGAGTCTCAGATATTCACATCGTTTATTCTGCAGTTACTAACGAAGAAGATCTATAATCAACTCGTTCATCTCGTAATTGAAGGAAATAAATACAAAATATTATACAAAAATAAATATAACCTTGATACTCCCAGTTAGTCTGAATCATAAATTAAAGTTGCTTAGCGAGAATCGAAAAAAGCTATGCTCGTAGTGCCTCTGAAATGAAATGCGCAATGAGAAAGACCTACAGAAATCCTACATAATTATTCGGTGGAGAATAATAAAATTCAAATGAGTAAGTATACTTGGTGTAAAATCGATAAGCAATGCGGAAGATAATTTCTTGACTAAAGACATCGAACCTCGAAGCCTAGTGTGTGATGCTCAAAAAGACCGTGCGAAATGTCGTTTTGTTTATATTAATTAAATGTACATAAGTAAGTTAAAATATATGTCAAAATTTGTACACAAAATCAGCATTTGCCACATTTTAAATAAAATAGGTATTATATTGTTACAAACCGAATTTACGCTTTAGTTAATAGAAAAGCTCATATGTGTAGTAGCGGATAGATATGGGCCGATCGTGATGAAAGCCAATTTTCTACATAAAAAAATGTAATATGACTTCATTGAGAATCGAAATAATCAATAAAATAACAAAATAATTAATCACTAATCATATTTCGCTGTGGATTAATTAAAAACTAAAACATCATAACGACTCAATTTGACTTTTTCACTAATAATTTCACGTAATACTTTTACGACAATTACCAAAAATAGTTAGAGGTTTGTCACTCCACATTATTATCACATGATTGTATGGTAGTGCTAAAAAATTATAACTAGCATTTATAATTTTTTAGCCAGTCATTCACGAAATTAGGCAATCTTTATTTTAAAATTAGTTAAAAATGTCGCAATAATTAAAAATGAAAGGTAATGAAAAACTTCAAATGTAAACGAATCTGAATAAAAAGAGTGGAATGACTGATGAATGGTTAGTGATAGAAAAATTATTGTTCCAAAAACGTAGATTCTCACTAAAATTAAAATGGCATTGTAATAATAAAGTGTGATTAAACCTCAATCCTTTCAAGAGAAGTCACCATTTCTAATGATTTCCTTCATTTCATTGATATCTGGCGGTAGCAAAAACAAAATTTACGAATTGGCTAAAAATACAGGCAGGATTTTTTTTTCTGATTAATAATCTATGTTCCTGTGCCTAAGCGTTCTTCATTAATTATTTTATTGGCTTCCTAATGTAAACTGTACTAAGCCAAGTTATAATATTTAATGTGATCACCAAACTATTTGGATACTTAAATTTTACTATACAAAAATATATTTAAATCATATGGGTAAGTACACAAAAATGCTATAAAAATGTATCGAATAAATTGTAAAATGCGCAATTTTTAAAAGTTAGGAAAGTTTACTGCACTCGTTTTATTATCATTTTTTATTAGTTGACAAATTGTACAGAAAATTAAAATCCAAGCTAAAACCTGAAATAAGAATTATTTCTCATGAAAAAAAAATCATTCATGGTGTATTCTTTTGACCACACGATGAATTGAAAAGTACTGATATAAAAATATATGCATTTAAATATACATATGTAAATATGTGTACATACGTATATATACACACACACACACACATATATATATATATATATATATATATATATATATATATATATATATAAATACATTGATGTTATATGATATGGATATTATTTCCGTGAATTAAGAGCAATGCGGGATTACTTTTTTAAAATACAATAACACATTATGTAAAACAACTTTCAAACAAAATATTAAACACATATGATACTTCAAATATTACTGTGGCATTTGAAATATTACACTAATCATATAATATAACTTTCACGTTTTATATTAAAATATTAATCAAAACTGTAGTACAAGCAAAGATTTCAACCATTAATCGGTATAGCGTCATCTGTCGATAAATATTGCCAAATATATTTAAAATTATTAAATTTTGAAAATTAAGCTTACCTTTGTATATCATAATTTTCAAAAACTACTACAGCTACTCGTTGGTCTGGGGGTATGATTTTCGTTTTGGGTGGAAGAGTTTTATTTATGTAAATTTCTAGAGATTATTGATGTAAATTGTGAAAAAAACTCATTCATAATTTAATGCGATAGACGGACCCACTGACTCAAGAAAAAAGTTTTTTCTATGATATAATGTGAAATTAAAGAAGTGTTAGTGACAATCATATATAATTTAATTTCAGTTCTTCCGGATGGATTTAAGCATAAGATGTTCATCATCATCGTACCGATATTTATTAAAAAAAGGGTAATATATAAAATACAAATATTAGTGATCAAATTGCAGAATTTTGTGAATGTGTGTGCGAAACGTCCTAAAAGGTGCCAAGAATAGAACGATTATTCGCAGGATATCCACTTTTTTGAATAATAATCTTTGCATTATTATAACAACTCAATTATTAGCTACAAATTTCAATGCGAGTAACGCGGAAAGTTTTTAAGACCAGCCGTTTGTAATAAAAGTAACAAAAAATTTAATCCAAGTTGGAGTAATAAATTTTTTGGTAATCCATTGAGGTAATTTGCTTGATTTGGTGCTTTTGTTTTTGCAAATTAGCGATATTTTGAAAATTGTACATTTTGCTTCAAAATTAACTTAGCAGAAAGTATTCGATCCATTAGTTTTATAAATTTTGTTGTAATCTTAATAAACAAAAAAGTTATGATCGACTTTTATGAGTATTTTATGACAAAGCTCCATCCTATATGGTTATCTGCACATAGTTTAACAAGTTTAAGTATGGTCGTGTCAATTTTAGTGATAATTTGCGTGAGGAACGTCCCTTGACCGTGACAACTGAAGATAACATGAATGTTGTGCAGCGTACGATAAAAACTGAAAATGGAGCAACACATACGCAAATTTAGACAAATTTGGGCATGAATAATATTTAAATTCAGAAAATTTTATATGAGCTAGGATCATCCGACTTTTATTTATTTTCAAGTATAATGATAAACTGCGAAGAATACAATTTTCCAATGGCCTTTGAAAAGGCCGTGGAAGAGAACGTCAAAGAAGAATGGGTCGACTACTACTCTTAGTGTCTTCCTTGAGTAAAATGATACATATTGAAAGCAAATACCATGCATACTATTGTGTGAGACAATAAATAAATTTTATATTTACTAGTTGGTGCTACGTTTGATATTTTAAAAAAGTTTCGTGATAATTTTCTTATTATTATGCATTCTCTAGTCGTGCAAGAAACTGATTTCCTGTGTCATGATATTCCCACAAAATATTCCAAACCAAGATGTATAAATTGATACAGAATATGTGTAATTAATAAAGAATAAAGCATCAAATATTTTTTATTAATAGTGATGATTGTGAAACTAAAGCATGATAACCAGTGAGAGGCAAATTAAAGTTTAGAACAACATTATATTATATTAACACACTCACGCGCAGTCAAGCTACGTAACTGCGAATACACAAACAAACGAAACGTATTATTAGCGTTTCAAAGCGCGAATCGGCTGTGGGCAGACGAAATGCAAGTAGTTTGTCGAGGGAAACCTCAGCGAAATGCAGCAACTTTGCCTAATTCTATTAAAGCACAATTACTTAAATGTGTTTCTGGGAACAATGCTATTTGTGTTTGTGTTCCAAAGCATATTGAAGTGAATTAGGATATTTAATTGTTTTGAATAATGCATAATAAAGTGCGCAATAAATGTATATTTATATATAAAACACAGATTTCAATTTAATTCCTGCGAAATAGAACAAATAACTTTGTAAAATTTCACAGTCAAAGTGTATATAATTTTGTTTTTAATTTCGAGTGTTGTAAAGAAATACATTAACACGAAATATCAATGCTATCCTCTGTGCTCTCTTTACTATCATTCGAATTTTGAGGTGCACAACTAAGCGGGTTTTTTACGTAACTGTAATGTACCTAAATCAAAACTATCGGAGATTAAAGTGAGGTGCTGCGTTTTTTCCCGATGTCGACAGGGTTTTCAAAGCGAAACTGCTTCAGATGATTGAGGAATATTATCAAAACTTCTACAAATCTATAAGGAAAAAACCTAGTAATTACAATCAATCCGAAATTATAAATATAGGATCAGAGGAAACACGTGATTAAATCACGCTGGGAGCATTGCCATGCATTGGCTAAACTAAAAAATAATAAGGCTAGGGTGGAGATGAAATCTTGGCTGACATGCTGGAAGAGGGAAGTGACGCATTGTTAAATAATCTGGTCAGCTTGTTCAATAAATCTTTACTTTTAGGTGAGATACCATACGACTGGGAAATAGTAATAATCATCTTGCTATAAAAGAAAGGTTGTAAAAGAGATCTAAATAACTAAAGATTAATAAGTTTTCTTTCACGAATATAAAAAAATTGTCCAAGGTAATAACAAATAGGTTAACTGCCAAAGCAGACTTCTACAAACTAAAATATCAAGCAGCCTTCAGACAAGACTTTAGTAAACTTGACGACATCCGGACTATACGGGTGCTTATTGAGAAAGATACAGAATAACAGTTCTCGCTACAGCTTGCATATGTCGACTACAAAAAATTATTCGACAGTGTGGAAATATGGGTAATGCAAAGGAAGGTCGTTTAGAAATGCAAATATGGATCAAAAATACAGGAATCTGATTGTCAATATCTATAAGCAAGCTACTCTGAGAGTATCTTTGTCATTATACAGCAAACCCATACCAATACATAAAGGAACTAGGCAGGGAGACATAATAACACCCAAAATGTTTAACCTCGTCGTCGAAGACGAGAACCACTTAAAAGCACGCTTATATAAATCAACGTATTCTACTGGACCTCATTTAAGGAGCCAAAAATTGGATAACAACAAAAGCCGTCCGGCAAAGCTTATTGTTGCTCAAATGGCAATGGAAAGAAAGCGGCTGCGGAGACAAAATAAAGTAGCTGAAATTAACATAAAGACCCAGAAGGTCAAATTGTTCAAAAGTCCGATTCGTGGTGCAAAATTCTCTTGGAGTAGGCGTTCTGGGAGTACAATCGATCATCGTAATAGAAAGTGGCGGGAACAAACTTGAATCTAAAATTGATCCGAATGGTGTAGATTGAAGGAGGCCCACACCAAAGTGGTTGAGAATAACTTATTATGATATTCAATTAAAATTATCTGAGCCATAATATTAAAACTAATAACATTTTTATGATTGCATTCAACCATTTTATTTTTTGTATTATATGTTTGACACAAGGTTATAAAAAATGGGCACATGACACGCTTATTACATATAATTGTGAAAGGCACTTTGAGTCATTTAAACAATCAAAGCATTATTCTTATAAGCATTTACGCTATTATGCAAGTACGTTTTAATAAAATCACACGAAATAGCTTAATTCAGTTGGAATTTCCCTCGACAAAGACAAAGTTTCTTATAATGAAACACCAGACCGTACCAGTTCCGGCTTTGCGTTTGTCCGTCGCTGATCCGTGCTTAGAATTGTAAATTATGTGAGAGTTTTTCAGTCTAAGAATTTGTATTTAATGGAGATGAGAGCATAATGATAATGCTGCATAATTATTACTTACGCGTTGCTGTTAAAACATAGGCATTGACTAATTATTAATACTAATTTAAAAAGTATTTTGTCTACTTCATTTGATTTCATATTTTACATATCCATATAGACATAACTCTTGTCAAATTTATTTGGATTTTTTAATTTTTTATTACTATCTGCAATATGTCCATAAATGATTTACAAACCTTTAAACCGTTTCAATAAAATTTTGATCAAATAAGTATTATATTTTCTGTCGTATGATAACAACGTAAACAAGATTGGCTAAACATTGGCCAGAATATTACAAATGAATAATTAAAACTTAACAGAAAGGATTAAGGATTATTTTTCTAAACATTATAAAGAAAGTCTGACAAAAATAAAAACAATTTTATGAAAAGCATATAATTTCTAAAAATAATTACTAGTACTAAAATATTCGACGACGTAAAAGTAGTGAATAAACTGCGTTCGAGTGATTTACCTACGATGTAACATGAAAGTGATCATTTCATCACTTCGCTACACAAAATACCAATAATTATTGTGTCAGTTTTTCTCTCATTCATTTATGTACAAATACAAAGACCTCGAGCAAAACGGACGAATATTTTTTCCGCTTCTCGCAAATTTTACCTCTTCTCTGACCGGACACTTAATAAAGTATAAAGGAAAACTGTGAAGAACGAACACACATGACCGAAATTGCAAAAATTCTTTCATAGAATGTGGAACTATGACAAAAAGATTCCCAAAATATCTGGTGCCTAGGATAAGGGATAATATCTCAACAGTAATAGAAGTAGATTCTCTAGGTAATTCTTCTTAGATCCTTGGAAGAGTGGTCGTGGTCATCGCGTCAATTGTGTCGCAGATAAGTAATGCGCCGTAGATTATGCCACCATTCCACTTATGACAGCAAAACAAACGTGGAGTTTACCACAAGCGGTAGTGGTTTACTTTAAGTTTTTATATTTAGTAGTTTAGTAAATATATTGATTGGAATAAGATTTTATAGGATTATATATTGATTGGAATTATAAAATTTTAATTTCATGTTTAGGTTGTGTTGGCTATATACCAGGAATTAGAAACTATTATTAGAATAGAATTTAAGACTTTTTAAGTTACTTAAAACATTTTAAAATAATTTTTTTTGTGTTGAAATATAAAGAATATGAATTAGTGTATAGAAAAAATACGAATAGTTATCATTTTATATAGTGTATTTATATAATATTCAACGTTAATATTTACTTCGGAAAAAAATTGTTTATACTTGAAAATGAATAGCAATTAAAGTGAGAAAGTTTTTTTGGAAATATGTGTAATATTTACTTGTGTTTCCCAAAAAAGAGAACTTTTTATTTTTTATCCGTTTACAGAAAAATCCACAAAAATTTTATTGAAGCCGTTCAGATAAGAATAACGTAAATTATTCCTCCGTAACAATAGCAACACCACAAAGAATTTCCGTTGTCGCATCTAGGCAGTTCAGCTTTTGTTCTTTAGTTTATTTAAACGTTTTATTTATTCTTCACCTCACGTTCTCAAATTCTTACCACTTTAATAAGAACGACGTACTTTGTCATCTTTACAAAGGCCTTTCCCGTTTCATTCATAATTTATAGCGAGCGGCCGGAGATAATGTCAAACATTTTCAAAGTGAAATGAATTACAAATAGCCTTGAATTAATAAAATATTTACCATTATCACGTATATTATTGGTATTCGTTTATTCGATATTCGTTATAAACAACGTTCATCTCTTATAAGAATTATAGATGCGGCTTCATTTGTGTATTAATTAACTTTATATAATTGTCAGAAATACCACTTCATTAAATATATAATGACTTTGACTAAATATATATTCAAAGATTCTAGATCTTCCTTGATGGCAGAGTTGCCTCTATCAAGAGACTTTATTGTAGTATACACCATTTTATAGAGGATGATAATAGCATCTTATGTAAAATTATACGATGCTGACTCTTTTCATTTACATAAATTTAAAAAAAAAATTAAATATTTCGCTTTCTCTATTCTTAAATAATAAGGACAAAGATGAAGATAGGTAAAAATAGAAACTATTAGTTGGTAGTTAGTCCTATGTGAGATTGGTCGTCATCAATTGTGCGTACAATTATGTTTAATTTTTTTAACAGTCAAATCAACTGTGAAGATTACCGTAAACAAAGTATTTAATTTTATGTTGGCTAAGCTGGATGTAACACTGCCCTGAGATATTGCAAAACACATTTCATATAAATATTTTTGGTCAGTACTTAGGGATTATTCGTCAATGTTTGGCAATTCTGTGTAAATGGGTTCGTAATCAATTAATTCTTTCTTTAAGCAGTTATTAAGTAATTTACCGATGTTACCAGAAAAACTATTCGGGCCAGTCGTTGTACCGTCCAGCTGCAGAAATAAATGACGAAAAGTTAGCTCATTTGCGTGTAATAAACAAAAAAAACAATTGCAGTGCTAAATTAAAATATCTCTCTAATAACGCCATCGCACTATTCTTGGGTCCTAGGTTAACTGCTATGCCATCACATTCAATTGCCATTAAAGTTGAAATATATTCGTATTTATCTTGTAAAAATTCCACAATTAATGTTTGAATAGTGAGGGATTTTCCTGAAGTTACTGCAATATGTCCAAGATACTCTGATCCTAGTTCAGTGATTAAGGTGATTTGCTTCTCAGTTGCAGTAAAGCGATATTGTTGGTTTGCTGTCGTAGATGTGACTAAAGTTTTGTCCTTGCGCCCGTCAAAATAAAGTGAGGAGATAGAAATTTTATATTCGGAAAATTGCTGCAAATTTTTGCGGGCTTTTTTAACCTCGCGCCGTAATTTACTTCTATCAAAGACTTTTGAAGGATCAATTCTAGTAATAACATTTAAATCTGATAATGCTGCGTTTACAATAATTGTTCTAAGGTATAATTGTACGCATTTGCCTTTGTGAAACCTCAGACGTATTAACAGAATTGATTGTGGTATCCAAAACTGGGGATTATCCTGAGGGCTAGGAATCATCTTAAAAAAACTCCTTCTGAGCTGAAAACTCATTTACGAAAAAAATTTTTGCAGCATGGAAAAATTCTTGTTTTTTCAAATCATTTCCGATTTTTTTATACTTTTATATTTGTTATAATATCGTATTATACGAGAAACAGCTTTGTTGTAAATTGTTCCGCGTCAACAAATAATATTTTTAAATATGGAAATAAGTCGGCAAAACATTTTTTTCAATTGTTACGGTTCACCAGTTATCGAATAAGGTAAATCTTTTCTTGTTTTAGGCATGTTTTGTATCGAACTTGTTTGAAACAAAACTGAATGAAATCGTTGAAGACGTCAAATTTACTTGTCAAAAATATTAATAAATGTATGGTAGTTAGAGAACTGTACGCACGGTAGCTTAGATAATTTTGTTTATTTAAATAAAAAACGGTAGTTAAGTTAATAAAAAGGTATAATAATCCAAGTTATATGTGAACTTAAGTAACGTAAAAAATCCAATTTTTAGAGATAAACAAGTAATGTGTG